>JALJVW010001685.1:557500-1757500 GCA_024865655.1 Emberiza elegans | reverse complement strand
CCACGTGGCTCCATCCCAACACAATTTCAATTCCTTGGGTGCCAACATTTGCAGAATTTCTCTGTCTGCAGCTTCAAAGTCACATCTGATGGCCCTCAGCAGCTGTGTGGCTGAATTCAGACCACTTTTCACTGTGTTTTTATGGAAAAAAATTAAAATTTTCATCCCTGGAAGTGTCCAAGGCCAGACTAGACAGGGCTTGGAGCACCCTGGGATGGTGGGAGGTGTTCCTGCCCATGGCAGGGGGTTGGGATGGGATTTATGGTCCCTCCCAACCCAAACCATTTTGGGATTCTCTGAAAGGAACAGAAAAGCAGCGGCACAAAATGCTGCACATCCTTTAGTGCCTTCCATTCAAGGTGGTGAATTAAAAATAACTTTTTAAGCCTGGGCAAGGAAACCTCAGTGAGGGCAAAGAACTGATAAGAACGGGGATGGGTTAATCTCTGCTTTTATATAATTTTTATCATCATTTCCAAATGAGAATTTTTATTCCTTGGTAAGGGTCAGTGTGGGTTACAAATGTCCGCACAGAAAATGTTGACTTATTAAATATTTGGACATTTTCCCCAAGGATTCTGCCGTGTTTTACACCCTAAATCCCCTCCCCACCTCTCCTGCCTTAATTCTCATCTTGCTGAGCTCAGGACTCAGAACACTGGAATCTCAGTTCACCCCAGCCATGATTTTCCTTATCTTCATGTTGGGCTCAGCCTTTTCACATCCATCTAAATCCTCCAACTGCTTCCACCACCAGGAAAAACCCAAATTCCTCTGCAGAGACCCCCAGGGCAGGGGAAGGAGCAGTCCCTGGAGTTTGATCGCTGGTGTTTATCTCCCTTTCCTGAGTTTAAACTCGGTTTTAACTCCTTTGGAGTGCCAGGAATGAGTGGCACTGCCTGGGAAGGGCCGGAGCAAAGAGAAGCTCTAAATAAACCTGTCAGGGTTTGCTGAGGAGCCCAATCCATCACCCAAATCAGCGTCCAGCACACCCAAACCTTTTCATCGCCCCTCCTTCCCACCCTCAGTTTTTGCCAAGGCCCAGTGTCTGTAAAGCTGGATAGGCAATATTCCTTTTTCTTCATAAATAATGGTAATGGCCCTTCTCAGTGTAAGCCCAGGCTCCTTTTCATGGAAAACAAGGAAAAGAGGAGGAGAAAAGAAGAGGCAGCCTGCCAGGGATCCGAGTGCTTCAGGAGCTGACAAAAGACAAGAGAATTTGGGCTGGCTTTTTTTTTTTTTTTGCGTTTTTTTTTTTTTAATAATAATTAAAAAGCAGCTTTGCAGTGCTGAATTCACAAGTTGTTATGGGAACTGGCAGCACAGATGATGCCCCAGAGGAGCACTGAGTGGTGTCTGTAGGATCTGGAGGGATAAAAACATCCCCCAAATGTCTGTAACGGGCAGGATTTCACCTGAATGATGCTCTAAAACAGCCCTGGCAGTGCCCAGGGTGTGCCAGCACCCAGGGTGTGCCCAGGCACCAGATCACAGCCAAAATGTGCAGCTGTGGTGCCCCAGGGCAGCTCTGGCTGCAGAGTTTGGACTCCCTGAGCCCTAAATCCCCTGTCCCAGGTCAGATCTCACCTTCCTGCACTCTCAAGATGAATTTTCCTTCACCCCAGCCATGACTTTCCTTGTCTTGATGTCAGGATCAGCCTTTCCACTCCCATCCAAAGCCTCCAGCTGCTTCCATCAGCAGCAAAACCCAAACTCCCCCGGGCAGGGGTGGGAGCGGCCCCAGCCCCAGGTAGAGGATCCCTCTCTCCTGTTCCTTTATTTTTGACAATAAATTCATTTATCACACATTGTCTGGCACCTCTGGGCTGGGAAATGACCAGGCTCAGAGCTGGGCAGGGGAACAGGGAGGAGGTTGGGATGCTGGAAGTGAGGGGTTTGGGATGCTGGAAGTGAGGAGGGGGTTTGGGACGCTGGAGTGAGGAGGGGTTTGGGATGCTGGGAGTGAGGAGGGGTTTGGGATGCTGGAGTGAGGGGTTTGGGATGCTGGGAGTGAGGGGGGTTTGGGACGCTGGAGTGAGGAGGGGTTTGGGATGCTGGAAGTGAGGAGGGGTTTGGGATGCTGGGAGTGGAAGTGAGGAGGGGTTTGGGATGCTGGAGTGAGGAGGGGTTTGGGATGCTGGGAGTGAGGAGAACACGAGGGGAAGGTTTTTATCTCTTTGGGAAGTACCTGAGACTGTCACCTCCGTACAAATGACACCACTCACTCCTCCTTCCCAGCCCCTTTTGCATGGGAGGAGGGGATGTGAGGGCTGGAGAAGGACTGGCCCCTTCAGCCCTGAATCCTTCTGTTCCCAGCTGTTTGCACCTTGGGGCTGGACAAGGCTTTGCAGCTCTGCACAGGCACAGGAATGCTGGAAGTGCTCAAACCCCGAGGGTTTTCCAGGAATGGAGACAGCAAAATCCTCTGGGGTGCTCTCAGAATGGGGAAGTTTCATTTATGAACACCTTGGTTCCTCTGAGGGGCTGGAATGAGTCCAGGGCAGGGAAGAGAGCTGGGAAGGGCCTGGAGCCCCAGGAGGGGCTGAGGGAGCTGGGAAGGGCCTGGAGCCCCAGGAGAGGCTGAGGGAGCTGGGAAGGGCCTGGAGCCCCAGGAGGGGCTGAGGGAGCTGGGAAGGGGCTCAGCCTGGAGCAAAGGAGGCTCAGGGGGCCCTTGTGGCTCTGCACAGCTCCTGCCAGGAGGGCACAGCCGGGGGGGTCGGGCTGTGCTCCAGGGAACAGGGACAGGAGCAGAGGGAACGGCCTCAGGCTGGGCCAGGGCAGGCTCAGGGTGGGCACAGCAGGAATTGCCCCATGGAAAGGGGGCTCAGGCCTTGGCAGGGGCTGCCCAGGGAGGTTTGCAGTGCCCAGCCCTGCAGGTGCCCCAGCAATTCCTGGAGGTGGCACTCAGAGCTCTGGGCTGGGGACAAGGTGGGATCAGCTGGGACTCGATGTCCTTGGAGCTCTTTTCCCACCTCATCTCTGGGATCCTGAACACCAGAATCCCAAAGGCTTTTCCCACAAGGGAATATCCATCCCATGCAACCCCAGCAGCAGAGCTGTCCCTGCCCCAGGCCCTTCTGGCAGGGAACATTTCCTGTTCCCCCACAGCTCCAAACCCCTCACACCAACAACAGAAAAGGTACCGTCAACATCCTTAAAATCCCATTTTTGCATACTGGGGGAAATTTTCTTCCTGGACAGGATGGTCAGGCCTTGGCAGGGGCTGCCCAGGAGGGTTTGGAGCACCCATCCCTGAAGAGTCAAAACCCATGGATGTGGCACTGGAGACCAGGGTTTAGCTGGGATTCAGCTGAAGGTTGGATTGGATGATCTTGGAGATCTCTCCCAGCCTCCATAATTCCATAGTTTTAATTTTAAAGGGAATTTACACCCTTAATAACACATTTAGAGCTGGTACTTCACAGGTCAGAGCTAAACCTTGGCTTTGCCATAAACATTGGATTTATGGGCAAGGCATAAATGCGGGCAAAACTGGAATTTCAGCCACTACACAACAGTCTCCACCTCAGGGGGTGTTTGTAGAATACAGAACGTGCTCCAGGCCAGGTCAGGGATATTCTCCAGAGACCCACAGTGGCTCAGTCACAGCACCTCATGTTGCAGACATCTTTTATGGAAAATCCTCTCTTTAGGATTTTTCCTCCTGAGAGGCTGAGAGGCCTCAGGAACAAAATGAAAACAGTGGTTATCTGCTGCTGTGCAATGCAACAGGTGCAGCTGGGATTGGTCTCATGTGGTTGTTTCTAATTAATGGCCAATCACAGCCCAGCTGGCTTGGACAGAGAGCTGAGACACAAACCTTTGTTATCATTCTTTGCTATTCTATTCTTAGCCAGCCTTCTGAAGAAATCCTTTCCTCTATTCTTTTAGTATAATTTTAATGTAATATATATCATAAAATAATAAATCTGCCTTCTGAAACGTGGAGTCAGATCCTCGTCTTTTCCCTCAGCCAAGAACTCCTGTGAGCACCGTCACACCACAGACTGTGACACCCTTGGGACAGGTGTGGGACAGAGCACAGACACCCCACAGTGACCAGAAGCTTCCAGGGCATGAGTGACACATCCATGGATGGAGAAGACGGCAGGGAAGAGGCAGATCCCAGGGACAACGCTGAGATCACACTAAGCTTTTAAACAGCAAGGGGAAAAATGCTCCTGGAGCCCAGCACAGCCCCAGAGCCATCCCCATCCTCTGGGAGATTTCTGGGAAAACACTGAAAAAGGGTTAGGAGAAGAGCAGGGCCCAGTCCCACAGCCCTGGAGCTGAGTTTTTGATGCCCCTGAGGTGGGAAGGTGGGAACGAGCTCAGCTTTGCTCTGGGAGTGCCTGGGGATCGTGGTTTGGGGATCAGATCATCCTTTGTGTGTCCCCCAGAGCTGCTGCTCATGGAATTCACAGGATTCACAGAATCAGAATTCCCAGAATTCCCAGAATTCCCAGAATCACTGGGTTGGAAGAGACCTTCAAGACCATCGAGTCCAACCCAGCCCCAACACCTCAACTCAACCCTGGCACCCAGTGCCACATCCAGGCTTTGTTAAACACCCCCAGGGATGGTGACTCCACCACCTCCCCGGGCAGAACATTCCAGAACTTTATCACTTTCCATGAAAAACTTTTTCCCAGTATCCAACCTACACGGGGAAAAAAATCCAGGAAAACTCCACGGGCACCTCCTGCCCTGCCTTCCAGCCCCTCCTTTGCTGAGCTGCCCAGGCAATTCTCAGCTGGCTGCACCCTCATCTCCCATCCCCACCGGGGTGTCCTCACCCCTGAGCTGGGCAGGGCCAGGCCAGAGGGGAGCTATGACCCCAACCCACTTTTATTTTGCCCACCTGCATCACCCACAGCCCTCTCATCATTTAAATTCAGGTTCTAAATCAACCTGGGGTTTGCCTTCAGTCCCACCAGTGTCTGTGCCTTCTCTCCTCCTGCCCATCCCATCCCATCCCATCCCATCCCATCCCATCCCATCCCATCCCATCCCATCCCATCCCATCCCATCCCATCCCATCCCATCCCATCCCATTGTGCTATTTTCCCAGCTGTTTTATCTTTCCAGCTGTTCCATTTTTCCAGCTGTTCCATTTTTCTGGCTGTCCTTTTGGCCAGTGCCAGGAGAGGGCTCTGGGTCTCCTTCCCCTCTGTAACCTCCAGCACTCCAAAAATTACAGGTCTATCCAACGAGCACCAAAAGAAACATTTCCTGCACCAAAATCCTTGCAGAAGCCCCTTGACTCAGACAGAAGATCGAAAACTCATTAGTGATATTTCTTTTCCTGTCCTAAAGACTTTTCCTGGAGTCTGGGAGAAGGAGAGAACCCAGGATGTGACCACAGGAGCTGCAGTTTGCATTTACCTCCTGATTTTCTGGACTCTGCTGCCAAGTGTCTGCGTGCTCTTCCAGAGGTAGTAAAACCTGGGCCTTGCCTGCTCTGCAGAACCACTTCAGGGCCTGAGGAGCTCTGCTCTCAATTCCAGACCCATTCCCAGAGAGAAGGAATGTTCTCAGCGTGTGCTGGGTCTCCTCTTTGCCCAAGCCACCAAACCCTGCTCCAACTCCAGCAGCAGATCCAGATCCCTCCCAGAGTCCCAGAATTACAAGCAGACATCATTTTATGTTCTGAACATAAGCAAAGAAAACCCCACTTTTGTTTGGTTTTCTTTTTTAATTTAAGAAAATAACATTTGTGGAGAGGGAAAGCTAATAGGTTAAAAATGCTCCACAAATTATCCAGTTTTAAAGGGAAATTGATTGAATCAATAAAAAAAAACCCACAGAACAATTGCTTCAGTTTCTACCGGATCCTGTGGAAATGTTTGATTACTTTTACTGGAAGGTTTCTCACGTGAAGAATCATTAAAGGGAATAAAGGCGATTGGCACCACGTAAGGTGCCAGGTTAAGTTTTCCTTTAGTACCTGAGGTTTATCTGGGCGTGTGTTCTGTTTGCAGTCTGTCAGAGCTGGGGCAGTTCTCTGCTGTTCTTGGGGCAGTTTCCTTTCTCTCTCCCACAGCCAACCCTCCCTCCAGGAGATCTCTGCTGTCCATGGCCACTGAGTGTCCCTGCAGGGCTGAGCCAATCCCAGCATCCCATGGGGAGATGCTCCGCCCAGGGGAGGAGCCAAGCATTCCTGCCTGGATCCAATCTGAGCCTGGCCCAGCACAGCAGCCTTTGCCCCCTGCAGTGCCAGAGGAGCAGCTTTCTGCTGCCCTGCATTGCCAGAGGGAGCCCAGGCCCATCTGCAGCAGCCCTGGAGCTGCAGAGGAAAACTCCCCCCTTGTGCAGGACCCCTGCTGCAGCAGAGCCACAGCTGGCACTGCAGGAGGGCTGAGCCCCCATGGGATGGGGCTGTGCCCCCGCCCTGACCCACAGCGTGCCAGGGCCTGCTCTCACTCTGACAGGGCTTGGTTTGTGCTATTGCATTTGTATTTTTAATTTCCTAGTATAGAACTGTTATTCCTGCTCCCATATCTTTGCCTGAGAGCCCCTTAAATTCAAAATTACAATAATTAAGAGGGAGGGGGTTTGCATTTTCCATATCAAGGAAGGCTCCTGCCCTCCTTAGCAGACACCTGGCTGTTCAAACCAAGACAGCACCTCTGGAAATTGGATATTTAATCCATAGTTTTTTTCCATCATTCCATGGGGAGATGCTCCGCCCAGGGGAGGAGCCAAGCATTCCTACCTGGATCCAATCTGAGCCTGGCACAGCACAGCAGCCTTTGCCCCCTGCATTGCCAGAGGAGCTGCTTTCTTTCTTAATGGTTTTTGTGTTATTATATGAAACAATGTATTATTATTTGTATATACAAATTGAATTATTATTTGTTTATATGAATTATTTGTATTATTTTATATGAATTTTTATTTGTATATATGAATCTTTTACAAATCAATGTCTCACACCCTATCTGAAAAAATTCTGAGCAAACTCCAGCCCACTGCTCAGTGTTCTGACCTGAGCCAATCCTCATAACCAGTGGGTTTTTATTTCATTTTTTTCTGGTGAAATGTTGCAAAAGGGGATTAACAGATTGGTTTGGATCTGCATTAACCACCAAATAAATATTTTTCAACCTATTAGTTTTTACTACATAATATTGTTTATATTTCTAACAATAATTACTTATATTTTTACTTTATGTAGTCTTACTCCAATAAATCTTTCACAGTTCTAATATTTTAAAATACTTAGTCTTTTTATAAAACTATAGTTTAAAACCTGTTAAAACCTGTTTCTAGTTGAATCTCTCAATGTCATCTCTATTTTTTAGCTTTCTTAAATCAATATACTTTATTTCAATTCAC
Organism: Emberiza elegans; assembly: GCA_024865655.1. Classification (NCBI taxonomy): domain Eukaryota; kingdom Metazoa; phylum Chordata; class Aves; order Passeriformes; family Fringillidae; genus Emberiza; species Emberiza elegans. The sequence goes on along the minus strand of JALJVW010001685.1, from coordinate 1,750,162 downwards.
AGTCAAACACATGTAATATATACAAATAATAATACATAGTTTTGTATTATTATATGAAACCATGTATTATTACTTGTATATATGAAATGAATTTATATATATATTAATTATTTTATTATTTTATATTAGTTATTTTAATATGAGTTATTATTTGTATTATTTTATATGAATTATTATTTGTATATATGAATCTTTTACAAATCAATGTCCAGCACCCTATCAGAAGAAATTCTGAGCAAACTCCAGCCCACTGCTCAGTGTTCTTGAGCCAAGACTTGACCCAATCTTCATGCCAGTGGGTTGTTATTTCATTTTTTCTGGTGAAATGCAGCAAAAGGGGATGCACAGATTGGTTTGGATCTGCACCATCCACCAGTGAAATCTCTCCAGAGCACCAGGTCACAGGCAGGAAGGGTGAAAGGAGCACCCAGGTTGGTTCCCTTTTCCAAGCTTGTTATTTTTGGCTGAATTCCCTCCATTTCTGTAAGGATTGGGCAGGAGATTATCCCAGAGGAGCAAAGAATTTTCCTTTTCTCTTTCTTTGATCCTGACTCTGCAGCGAGGAGGCCATGAGCGATTTCCATGGCAGAGGAGAGCAGGAATTCAGAATTATTCCACAGAAAGCAGCGCCAGTGGCTGGAAAAGCAGGAAAATCCCTCAGGAAGGGCCAGGGCAGAGCCAAGTTTGGGCTGCACCCCAGGAGGATCCTGCTCAAAGCAGGACATGGGAGAAAAGTGAGCTTTTGTTGGGGTTTAAGCCAGGTTTAAACTCTTTCCCCACAGATTGGGCACATTTGAGCTCTGCTGCACCTGGATCTGCTCTGGGAATGAACTCCCAGGGTGGGAAATGAGGCTGCTGAGCTCTGGCTGTGCAAAGTGCACCTGCAAATTGAATTTTTGGAGATAAAAATGAGAGGAATTTGTTTGTGTGCACATCTGGGTGCTCCACGTGCAGGTTCCAAGGAGGGATTTCCCTGCTTGGAGCATTCTCAGGAGGGAAGGAGGGGTGACTGCTCCAGGCACGCGCTCCTGGTGATTAAATGGCCATTAAATGCATTATTAAATACATATTTAATTTATTTATTTCCTGTACCGTAACTTCTCAGCCATTTCTAAGCTTTTCTCACACAGGCCGCAATACCCAGGGCTAGAAGTGACCCCAAAAACCCCTGAAAAACCCCAAAATTGCCCTGGCTGGGACTTGTGGGTTAAAATTCCCTTTGGCTGAATTCTCTGCTGCCTCTTTGTGCCACCATGGTCCCAAATCTCACACCACCAAACAACCTCTGGGCTCTGGAAGGGCCTGGGAGGCTGAGAGGATAACAATTCCAGATTTTTGGGATTGGATGTGCAGAGTTTGTGGCTGAATAGGAGCAGCTGTTGGGAAAGCTGGAGGAAAGCAGGGAACAGGAGTGAGCAGAGAGCCTGGGACACCTCCCAGGGCTCCTCCTGCAACCAGATGTTCCTTTCCTGGCTCAGGGAAAGGAATGACAGCCCTGGGAGGTGCAGGAATGGGGGAAATGCCCACAGGATCCCTCCTCGGGGATCTGTGCCTGTCCCAACCCATCCCTGGGGGCTGGAGGACACAGAAAAGATTAAAATAAAACCAACCCAGGGAGAGCAGGAGGTTCCTGGCCTCAGAAAATTAAATCCCAAGGGGCAGCTTCCCCCCAGCTGTCCCCAGAATCAAGGGGATTTATTCATTTTCATTTTCCTGGAGAAAGCTGATTTAGGGGAGAGCCTAGGGAGCAAAGGCAGGACAGCGAGGAGGCCATGGGGGTTTTTGTGGAGCAGGGATTCAGAATTATTATTATTATTATTATTATTATTATTATTATTATTATTATTATTATTATTATTATTATTATTATTGTTGTTGTTGTTGTTGTTGTTGTTGTTGTTGTTGTTGTTGTTGTTGTTGATGTTGTTGTTGTTGTTGTTGTTGTTATCGTTATCATAATCTTTATCATCTTTATCATCATTATTATCATTATCATTATTATGATAATTATTTTTATTTATTTATTATTCCACAGGAGGAAAAATCCTCCAGAAGGGCAAGAGCAGAGCCGAGTTTAGGCTGCACCCCCAGGAAAACCCTGCTCAAAGCAGGACATGGGAGGTTTTGCAGGATTCTAGGCCAGGTTTACACTTTGCCACCTTGTGCCCCCCAGGAATCCTTGGAAAAGGGGTTTCAGGCCAGCAGGGAGGAAGGCAGGGAGAGGAATTTGGGGAAATTGGCGCAGCAGGAGAGGAGCACAGACACATCGCCCTCGGTAAATGCTGCTCAGCTCTGGAAAACGAGTGGGTTTTGCTCCAGCTGAGCCCGGTCCCTGCTCCTGTGCCAGTCCCTGGAGGTGCCACCCTGCAGGGGAGATGCCACCCCCTGCCAGGGGACACCGGGAATGCACGGGGAGGCTGAGGCACGCAGGACACCAGGAGATGGGTGGAATGATCCTACACCAATTTTAGCATTTCCTGCAGCAATCCCACAGTTCCAGGTGGTTTTTTCATGGATGTAACCGCGAGCAAAAGCAGAGGGAGCTGTGAGATGATGGTGATAACATTAATTGAATTAACCCCAGCCCAGACCCTGCTCCTTCAGGACCTTTAACACCACCTGAGCCACCCTAATTTACTGGGGGAGCATTTTCTCCCCGAGCCCCTCGATTTGCGCTGAATCACCGGGTTTTTTTGAAAACACCAGGAGAGCTCAGCTGGGTGGCAGGAGGCTGAGGAAGGGAGCGCTGCTCAGCAGCCACCCACACGCTCTCCTCATTCATCAGCGCACAAAGCCAGCTCTTTGTCTGCCTCCTGCCATTCATTCCGGTGAGACATCGCTCCCAGGAATCGCTGCCCGCCCGGCCAGGCGGGGCGGATAACAGAAAAAAAGAGACCAAACCCATCGGACTTAGCGCCATTGTCACACACAGCTCCTTAAAAAACCAAAAAACCAAAAATCAATGTATATATGGCAATATATATATGTATATATATAAGGTATATGTATATTCATGTTTAAATATGTATATTAATACCCATCAGACTTAGCACCATTGTCACACACACCTCCTTAAAAAACCAAAAAACTAAAATCAGTGTATACATGGCAATGTATATTTATGTGTATATATATAATGTATATGTATATTAATGTATAAATATGTATTTTAATACCCATCAGACTTAGCGCCATTGTCACAGAGAGCTCCTTGAAAAACAACAAAAAAATATATATATGACTACATATATATAATGTATCTATGTATTTATGTATAAGTATGTGTAATATTAATATCTATCAGATTTAGCGCCATTGTCACAGACAGCTCCTTAAAAAGCCAAAAAACTAAAATCAATGTATACATGGCAATATATATTTATGTGTGTATATATATAATGTATATGTATATTAATGTATAAATATGTAATGTCACAGCTCCTTGAAAAACAACAAAAAGTATATAAATATGTATATTAATACCCATCAGTCTTAGCGCCATTGTCACAGAGAGCTCCTTGAAAAACAACTAAAAAGTATATATGACTACATATATATATATATAAATGTATCTATGTATTTATGTATAAGTATGTGTAATATTAATACCCATCAGATTTAGCGCCATTGTCACAGACAGCTCCTTAAAAAAACAAAACACTAAAATCAATGTATATATGGCAATATATTTATGTGTGTATATATATAAGGTATATGTATATTAATGTATAAATATGTATATTAATACCCATCAGACTTAGCGCCATTGTCACAGACAGCTGCTTAAAAAAAAAACAACAAAAAACCCAAAACCACCCAATGAACCAATGTATATATGTCAATATATAAATATGTATATAATGTATATATGTATACATGTATAAATAACTATAATATTTATACCTATCAGACAAAACCCATCAGACTTAGTGCCATTGTCACACACCACTCCTTAACAAAAACAAAAAACAAACCCAATGTATATATGGCAATACATATGTGTGTATATATATAATGTATCTATGTATTAATGTATAAATATGTATAATATTTATACTCATCAGACATAGCCCCATTGTCACACACAGCTCCTTAAAACAAAAACAAAACCAATGTGAAGATGGCAATATATATGTGTATACATATAATGTATATGTGTATTCATGTATAAATAGGTATATTTATACCCATCAGACTTAGCACCATTGTCACACATAGGTCCTTAAAAAGAACCCCAAACAAAACAAAAACCAGTGTATATATGGCCATATATGTGTGTATATATAATGTACCTATGTATAAATATGTATAATGTAGAATATGTATAATATGCATAATATATAAATAGATATAATGTACATATGGCAAATGTATAGATGGCAATATATATGTATGTATATAATGTATATGTGTATACATGGATAAATAACTATAATATTTACACCCATCAGACAAAACCCCTCTGACTTAGCACCACTGTCACACACAGCTCCTTTAAAAAAACATCAAAACCCCAATGTATATATGGCAATATATATATATGTATATATAAAATGTATACATGTATAAATATATATGATATTTATACCCAGCAGACTTAGCAACATTGTCACAACTCCTTTAAAAAAAAACCCCAAAACAAACCCAATGTATATATGGCAATATATATCTGTGTGTATTATATATGTATATATATATATATAATATGTATATAAAATATAATATATATATAATGTATATGTATAGATATGTATAAATATGTATGATATTTATATCAATTAGACAAAATTCATCAGACTTAGCACCATTGTCAGACAGCTCCTTTAAAAAAAAAAAAACAAAAAACCTAATGTATATATGGCAATATATATGTGTGCATGTGTACATAATGGTATATGTGTATATATGTATAAATATGTATAATGTATAATATGTATAATTTATAAATAGATATTATGTATATATGAAAATATATGACTATATATGTATATATATTATGTATATGTGTATTCAGGTATAAATATGTATAATATTTATACCCATCAGACCAAACCCATCAGACTTAGCGCCATTGTCATAAACAGCTCCTTTAAAAAAAAATATATATAGCAATATATATATGTACATAAATATAATGCATATGTGTATACATGTATGAATATGTACAATGTATAATATGTATAATATGTATAATATGTATAATATGTATAATGTATAAATACATTTAATGTATAAATATCTATAATGTATAAATATAAATTGTGTAAATATGGCAAATGTATATATATATATATATATACTATGTATACATGTATGCATGTATAAATATTTATAATATATTAATATGTATCGTGTATAGATATATAATGTATAAATATGTATAAAGTTTATATGGCAACGTATCTATGGCAAAAATCTCGCCTGAACACTCTCTCTGGGTAGCTCAGAGTTAATTTTGGCTACAAACAGAGCAAATAAAAACCCCAATTCCCCAGGAATGATGCAAAGGGAAACCCTCAGCTCGAGGTTGTTTTAACCTCTGCATTTCAAACACTTTGCTTTTCTCAGTTTAACTCCCAGGCGTGTGCTCCACGGCCCTGAAGGGGTTAATCCCGAGCCATTGTTTTAATTGGCTCAACAATTGGCCTCGGGCCACTTCCTCCGGGAGATTATTCCAGGATTAATCCAAAGCAGTGCCAGAAGTATTTTCCTGCAAGCAGTGCCAGAGGAAACACTCAGGGAACAGATAAAGGCTGAGCTCCAGCGGGATCAAATATTGCAATTATTGCCCTGCCTGATCAAATATTGCAATTATTGCCCTGCCTGATCAAATATTGCAATTATTGCCCTGCCTGATCAAATATTGCAATTACTGCCCTGCCTGATCAAATATTGCAATTATTGCCCTGCCTGATCAAATATTGCAATTACTGCCCTGCCTGATCAAATATTGCAATTATTGCCCTGCCTGCCCGTGCTGCACTTCCAAACTGCACCCCGGAACCACAGGAGTGGGAAAACTCCCTAAAAATCACCAGGGATGGGAAAGCTCCCTAAAAATCACAAGGAATGGGAAAACTCCCTAAAAATCACAAAGGAATGGGAAAGCTCCCTGAAAACCACAAGGGGTGGGAAAACTCCCTAAAAATCACCAGGGATGGGAAAGCTCCTTAAAAATCACAAGGGGTGGGAAAACTCCCTAAAAATCACCAGGGATAGCAAAGCTCCCTAAAAATCACAAAGGAATGGGAAAACTCCCTAAAAACCACAACGGATGGGAAAACTCCTTAAAAATCACAACGGATGGGAAAACTCCTTAAAAATCACAACGTTTGGGAAAACTCCTTAGAAATCACAGGGATGGGAAAACTCCCTAAAAACCACATTGAATGGGAAAACTCCTTAAAATCACAAAGCGTGAGAAAACTCCTTACAAATCACAAGGGAAAACTTTTTTAGGGAAACTTTTTTGAGGGAAAACTCCCTCAAAACCCCTTTTGCAGATTTGGCAAAAGGAAAAAAAGGGAAAATAAAAATCAGCGCCTCATTTTCTGTAGTGTTTTATCGCTCAGCAAAGACAAAATCCAGGTCCCCATCACTTCTATATTCACTTTTTGTGTATTTTTTCCTTAAAAAACAAAAAATTTTTCCTTTAAAAAACTCCTTAAAAACCACAAGGGATGGGAAAACTTCCTGAAAATCACAAGGGATGGGAAAACTCCCTAAAAATCACAAGGAATGGGAAAACTCCTTAAAAATCACAAGGAATGGGAAAACTCCCTAAAACCACAAGGGATGGGAAAACTCCTTAAAAATCACAAAGGATGGGAAAACTCCCTAAAACCCTCACAGATTGGGCAAAAGAAAAAAGGGAAAATAAAAATCAGTGCCTAATTCTCTGTGGATTGTATCGCTCAGCAAAGACAAAATCCAGGTCCCCATCACTTCTATATTCACTTTTTGTGCATTTTTTCCTGTGGATTTTTAATTTTTTAAAGCTGTCTGAGCAGCTGAGATAAATCTCCCGCCGATTTCTAAAAATTAACCACTCAAATTTGCATCATTCCACAGGAATCAGCCCAAATCCACGCCCGGCCAGGATGAAAAAGTCTCATTCTGCACTTTGCTTTTGGCTGGCGCTTTTTTGGATAACAACAAAACCAACAAAAGCTCTTTGTGAAAAAGAAAGAAATGAATAAATAAATAAAAAATAAATAAATAGAGAAATAAATAAATTAAATATCCTGGAGGCTGAAGCGAGACAGAAATGCCTCTGCACGATCTGAAGGGGATGAAGCTCCGTCTGCTCAAGCACGTGCTGCTCTCACTCACAGCTCCTCTGCTGAGCAAATTCCTCAGAAAAATCTTTTTTTTTTGGCCTAAAATTCCCTTGAGCTTTGGTTTCGCCCCTGGGCATGGAGGGGGGATGCTCTGAGCAGTGAAAATGCCTTGCAGCCATGTTTGTGCAGCAGGGGTTTTGAGATATCATTATTGATATTCAGGATTATTACTTTTATAATTCTCTGCTGGTGGATATTGCTGCAAACCAGGCTGGGAACACACCCACAGATAAATAATCCATAAATATATATTCAGTTTGTCACCTGGCACTAAATATTCTTGTTCTTACAAATGTGAACATAGATATGAACTAAAGACAAGTGGCACAAGTGGCAGCTCATCAGTGGTTATATTTATTGTGTTTATTGCATTTATTGTATTTATTGCTATTTGTTGTATTTATTATTTTTATTGTGTCAATTGTGTTTATTGCATTTATTGCTATTTCTTGTATTTATTGCTATTTGTTGCATTTATTCTGTTAATTGTGTTTATTGCATTTATTGCTATTTTTTGCTATTTAGTGTATTTGTTCTATGCATTGTGTTTATTTTATTAGATTTAATAATATAATATATTATATTTGGGGCCAGGTTTGTGGTACAAGGCAGGAATTTTGATCTCGTAAATCCATGGGGTGGGGCTGCACTTCAGAGCCCCCTTTTTAGATTTTCTGCCATTTCTCACTCCAATTATTTCCTAAGCAGCATCTCCAGAACCAACACACCCAGGAGCAGAGCCCAGCCCAAAGAAACACCCCTGTCCCTGCCCCAAAACCAGAAACACCCCTTTCCTGTCCCCAAAACAGAGAAACTCCCCTTTCCCTGCCCTAAAAACAGAAACACCCTTTTCCTGCCCCAAAGCCAGACAAACACCCCTTTCCCTGCCCCAAAAAACACACCCCAAAACCAGAAACCCCCTTTCCTGCCCCAAAACCAGAGAGAAACCCCTTTTTCAGAAACCCCCCTTTCCTGCCCTGAAACCAGAGAAACACCCCTTTCCATAACCCAAAACCAGAAACCCTCTTTTTCTTCTCCCCAAGCCAGAAAAAACCCCTTTCCTGCCCCAAAAACAGAAACCCCCCTTTCCCTACCCCAAAAACAGAGAGAAAAACCCCAATCCCTGCCCTAAAAAAAGAGAACTCCTCTTTCCCACCCCAAAAAACAGAAACCCTCCTTTCCTGTCCCCAAAAAAAAGAGAGAAATTCCCCTTTCCTGCCCCCAAAACAGAAACCCCTATTTCCCTGCCCCAAAACCAGAAACACCCTTGTCCCTGCCCCAAAGCCAGGGAGAAAGGCCCTTTTCCTGCCCTAAAAACAGAAACCCCAAAAACAGAAACACCCCTATCCCTGCCCAAAAACAGAGAAAACACCCCAGTCCCTGCCCTAAAAAAAAGAACCCCTTTCCCTGCTCCAAAAAGAAACAGAAACCCTGCCCCAAAATGAGAAAAACCCATTTCCCTGCCCCAAAACCAGAAACACCCCTGTCCCTGCCCCAGAAACAGAGAGAAACCCCCTTCCCTGCCCCCAAACTAGAGAAACACCCCTGTCCCTGCCCTAAAAACAGAAAAAAACCCCCTGCCCCATAAACAGAGAAAACCCCTTTCCCTGCCCCAAAACAGAAAGCCCCAAAACCAGAAACAAAGCCACCCCTTTGCCATCCCAAAGCCAGAGAAACCCCCCTTTCCTGCCCAAAAAACAGAAATCCCCTTTCTCTACCCCAAAAACAGAGATATTCCCCTTTCCTGCCCCCAAAACAGAAACCCTTATTTCCCAGCCCCAAAACCAGACAAACACCCCTTTCCCTGCCCCAGAAACAACACCCCAAAAACAGAAACACCCATTTCCCTGCCCCAAAACCAGAAACACCCCTGCCCCAAATCCATTTCCCTGCCCCAAAACCAGAAACACCCATTTCCCTGCCCCAAAACCAGAACTCCCCTTTCTTGCCCCAAAAAGAGAAACACTCCTTTCCTGCCCCAAAACCAGAAACCACTATTTCCCAGCCCCAAAAACAGAAACTCCCCTTTCCTGCCCCAAAAACACAAACCCCCTTTCCCTGCCCCAAAGTGACAGAAACACTCCTGTCCCTGCCCCAAATCCATTTCTTTGCCCCAAAACCAGAAACCCCTTTTCCTGCCCCAAAAACACAAACCCCCCTTTCCTGCCCCAAAGGGAAACATCCCTGTCCCCACCCCAAATCCATCTCCCTGCCCCAAAACCAGAACCTCCCTTTCCATACCCCAAAACCACAAACCCCCTTTCCTGCTCCCATCCCTCCCAGCCAGACCTGTCCCATGAGCTGTGTCCCACCAAGGCCACCACTGCTGCCACCCTGCCGTGCCCTGGGCCACCAGGGAGGGGAGGAGGGGAAGAGGCAGGAATGGGGAATGTTCTGGTGAATCCAACTTATGGATTCATCCAGGGAACAACAACAGCTGTAGAAATCCCAAAAAGAAGGGAATTTTCGGCCTAGGAGACTTCATGGGGCAAGTGTGGGACTGGAATGGAGTTCCAGGCCCATCATTAATCCATGGGTCATTGAGATTTAGGTTAAAAGTGTTGTTCAGTACAAGATGCTGCTCTTTTGATTATCTCTGAGAGTCACAAGATGAAAAAAAAAAACCCAAATTCTTTATATATTTACAGATTGTAACAGGTAATTGCAGTGCAGGCCCAAAACCCAATCAGTGATTTAAAGGAATTTCCCCCATCCCAAAGCACAGTTTCAATCTTGTTCATCAATGCGATCTGCTTCAGAAACAAAGATTAGCTCATTTTTTAAAAGAACATTTCCTGATGAAAAATGTGATCCAGCCCTGTGCTGGCCCTGCTGAGGCTCCTCAAATCCTGGGGACAGTTTATGGCAAACAGGACCTGGAGGGGCTGGAGTGAGTCCAGGGCAGGGAAGAGGAGCTGGGAAGGGTCTGGAGCCCCAGGAGGGGCTGAGGGAGCTGGGAAGGGTCTGGAGCCCCAGGAGAGGCTGAAGGGCCTGGAGCCCCAGGAGAGGCTGGGGAGCTGGGAAGGGCCTGGAGCCCCAGGAGGGGCTGAGGGAGCTGGGAAGGGCCTGGAGCCCCAGGAGGGGCTGAGGGAGCTGGGAAGGGCCTGGAGCCCCAGGAGGGGCTGAGGGAGCTGGGAAGGGCCTGGAGCCCCAGGAGGGGCTGAGGGAGCTGGGAAGGGCCTGGAGCCCCAGGAGGGGCTGAGGGAGCTGGGAAGGGGCTCAGCCTGGAGCAAAGGAGGCTCAGGGGCCCTTGTGGCTCTGCACAGCTCCTGCCAGGAGGGCACAGCCGGGGGGGCCGGGCTGTGCTCCAGGGAACAGGGACAGGAGCAGAGGGAACGGCCCCAGGCTGGGCCAGGGCAGGCTCAGGGTGGGCACAGCAGGAATTGCCCCATGGAAAGGGGGCTCAGGCCTTGGCAGGGGCTGCCCAGGGAGGTTTGCAGTGCCCAGCCCTGGAGGTGCCCCAGCAATTCCTGGAGGTGGCACTCAGAGCTCTGGGCTGGGGACAAGGTGGGATCAGCTGGGACTCGATGTCCTTGGAGCTCTTTTCCCACCTCATCTCTGGGATCCCAAACACCAGAATCCCAAAGGCTTTTCCCACAAGGGAATATCCATCCCATGCAAGCCCAGCAGCAGAGGTGTCCCTGCCCCAGCCCCTTTGGCAGGGAACATTTCCTGTTCCCCCACAGCTCCAAACCCCTCACACCAACAACAGAAAAGGAGCCCTGAACGTCCTTAAAATCCCATTTTCGCATATTGGGGAAAATTTCTTCCTGGACAGGATGGTCAGGCCTTGGCAGGGGCTGTCCAGGGGGGGTTGCAGTGCCCATCCCTGGAAGTGTTCAAAAAACCCATGGATGTGGCATTTGGGGACATGGATCAGTGGTGACCATGGTGGGGCTGGGCTGGTGGTTGGACTTAAAGGTCTTTTCAAACATTAATAATTCCCCAATTGCAAGATTCTTTTTGTTTGAGGAGCTGCCACAACCAGGAGCACCCTCATTTTCCCTCTTTGCAGCTTGTGGCTTTGCCTAAAATCTGGGAGAAACAGAACCTGAAAGGAGAGGTTCCCAAAATCAGAAATGCTTGGGAAAGGCTCCATGTGTGTGTCCCTGAAAGCAGAGAAATCAGGATCCCTCTGGAGATGCCATGAACCTTCCTGGGACACTGGGCCTGGGAGAAGCCCCTTTAAGGGTTTGGGTGCTCAGGTTGGATTTCTGAGTCCAAATTTGAGCAGTCCTTTAAACCTTTAATGTTAATTAACCAAGAGCTGCTCCTGCTTTAAATGAACACAATCCACTGGCACCTCTGGCCTGTGTCTCCAAGGAATTCATGGAATTCCAAACTGGTTTGGGATAGAAGGGACCTGAAATCCCCTCCAGTGCCACCCCTGACATGTCAGGGACACCTCCCCCTGTGCCAGGTGCTGCCAGCCCCAGTGTCCAGCCTGGCCTTGGGCACTGCCAGGGCTCCAGGGGCAGCCACAGCTGCTCTGGCAATCCCAGCCCAGCCCCTGCCCACCCTGCCAGGGAGGAATTTCAGCTCCCCTAGAGCAGAGCTGTGACAAGTTTCCATCAGTTGCCTGTTTTACATTTGCTTTTCCAGCCTTTCAGGCTTTCTCTTTGTTCCTTTGTTGCAGCAAAACCTCAATAGGAAACTTGGGTTGGCTTCTCTTCACCACTTGTTGCTTAATTTATCCTACAAAACCACCTTTTTTGTCCCCCCTTCTTTGTGAAAACCCATTTCATCTTTCTTCAGAGGTAAATCTTGTGCTTTTTTTAGCCAGAGCCTCTGCCACCAAGAAACACTTCAGGGTGGTGCTCAGGATAATGATCTCAGGCAGAGCAGAGCCACAAATCTCAAATGTTTGGAAACATCAATTATTATTTTCCATCCTGATTTTCCCCATCCACTGCCTTTGTTTGCTTCCTTCAGGGATGTCCAGAACTCAATGCTGAGTTGTCCAAGTTTTCCCTGCACTGCTCAAATTCTCCTGAGCCACCCCAAACCCTCCCCACCCATGGCACAAACAAACTGAAATCAAACACTGCCCAAAGGGAATTTCACTTTCTCCTCCATCATCCATCATCATCATCCATCATCATCATCCTTCAGTTTCTCTTCCATCATTTTTAAAGGGTGCAGCTTTAAAAATCAGCTCTAAATCCAAGTGAGAGTTTCCCCCTCACAGATTTTTTTGGAAGCTGATCCAAACACCAGCCTGACTTTGCAACCTCACCTGATTCCCTTAAAAACTCCAAAGTAGAGCCCAGCAGGGTCCCTGCACTGGGGGATTTGGCAGCTCCCTCACCCAGGGTTTTGGGTGGAATTCAGCTCTGGAATTCTCTGCCAGTCCCTTCTCATCTCCTGCAGGGCCCTATCCCAGTTTTGGGGGAAAATTCCACAGGTTTGGGTTGGTACTGAAAGCCCAGCACCCCTCCCAGTGCCCTCCAGAGCCTTGGCTGCTTCTTGCTCCATCCCTGGTTAATTATTGCTCCATCTCTCACTAATTATTGCTCTGTCCCTCACTAATTATTGATTAATTTCTCCCCAAGCTGGGCTTTTGTTCAGACACTTCCCCTCCTGATGGGTGGCTGAGCAAAGGTGCCTCCTCTTTCCTCCCGACCTCAAGGAGCCCCGGAAATCTGAATAAAACCAAGCCCTGGTGAAATTCAGAGGGGTTTTCCCTGCAGATCTCGTGATTCTGTGCACAGTTATTACAACCTGAGGTATTTTATGTCAGTTCCTGGCTCAGGTGATCCATGAAACAGCAGCAGAACAAACAAAAGAGAGGTTGGGGTTTTTTACAGCCCTGAAATCAAGGTTTTTATGGGGTGTTGTTTCCTTATAATGCTCCAAAAGAGGGATATTGTGGTTCTACCTCAAGGCCAGGTTTATAATGAATAATTTTATTTAGAGGTATGAGGTGAACATGGTTCACCACCATGGTGGTGATGGTTGGACTTGAGGATCTTAGAAGTCTTTTCCAACCTTGGTATTTCTGGTTTTATCACCTTCAAAAAGTGTCTCCAGCAAGCTGAGCCCCCAGAGGCTCACATTAAATATCAGAATTGGGGTTTTTCCTGTAGGATTGGAAGAAATTGCCCAGGGAGGTGGTGGAGTCCCCATCCCTGGAAGCATTCTAAGAAAGATCTGGATGTGACACTTGGGAAGGTGGTTTAGGGTGATTGTAGGGTGATTTTAGGGTGATTTTTGATGATTTTAGGATCATTTTTAGGATCATTTTAGGATGATTTTAGGGTGATTTTAGGGTGATTTTGGGGTGATATTCAGAAGATTTTAGGGTGATTTTAGCTTTATTTTAGGGTGAAATTAGGATGATTTTAGGGTGATTTTAAGGTGATTTTAGGATGATTTTATGGTGATTTTTAGGGTGGTGCTGGGGTTGGACATCAAGAACCCTCCTCACCCATGGCCTGGTGATGTCAGGATAATCTCCACACGCACCAGAGTTCATTTGATGGGAGTGATCATTGAATCCTAAAAAATCCTTCCCCTAAAGTTGGACAAGACCTCTAAGATCCCCAAATCCACCCCCACGTTTGCCCTACACCACAAAAGAGAGGAATTATTCCCTGTTAGCCATTGAGGCAGAGCCACAACATCCCTGGTTTGAAGCTGGACTGGAGGATCTGGGAGGTCTTGGATGGTTCTGTGATTTCCTGACCATTGCCTGTGGGAGAGACATCCCTGCTGCTTTCCCTGAGCAATTCCTGGAAAAAAACCACCAGCAACTCCTGGAGGGAATGATGAGGAAAAGCTGATTCAGAGAACAGCTGGATGATTTCATCCAGAGCATCCCAAACCTGCTCCCAGCTCCCACCACCACCGCCCTGGAGAGGTGGGAACACAGAATTCCAAGAATTCCAAGGGTTCTGCACACACAGGAGAGGGATCAATGTTCAAGTTGAGATATTTTTGCTGCCTCAGGGTTTGGCACCTCAGCACAGGAGCAGCAGTGTCAGAATCACAGGATTTTTACAATCCACAGACATTTTCTGCAAATGAGGTCATTTCCATGGCAGGGAGATGTTTGTTCCCAGAAAATGTCCCAAGCTGAGCCAGGGAGAAGGGAAGGGATCATTCCAGCCCTGACTTTGCTCCATCAGTTGGGAGGGGAATCCTTCCCAATCCCTGCTGGGAAGGACGATCCCTCACTTTTGGGCATGGAAAACTCACCCTGAACTTTGGGTTCAGGGCAGAGGCTCCTGCAGCAAAGCAAAATCCTAAAGCACCATCATTGCATCAATAAATAAATAAATAAATAAATAAATAAATAAATAAATAATTTCCCTGGATTTAGGGAAATCCACCCAAAATGTTCCTGGGAAATGCAAACAGATCAAAGGAACAGATCAAAGCTGTTGGCAGCAGCACCCACAGGAACCTGTACAGCACAAAATCCTGGAAGCCCCAAGACTTCACCAGGTTGGAATTTCTGAGGTTTTCCCACCAAATCCCTTTACTCCAGGGAGGTAAAGTCATGTAAAAACCCCAAATCCCAGGATTTTTGTGTCCCCATGGCCGGGTGGAGCCTCCTGTTCTGTGGGGGATGGATCCATCCAAAAAAATGTCTGGAATGGTCCCAAAGCCTCACCAAGGTCCCTCTGCTGCCACCCTGCAGGACCTTGATGTCACTCTTTTCCAGGAAAAGCAAATTGTTGTTCCTGAGCCCCTAATTCCAGAGTTATTCCCACTCTGGCTGCCCAGAATTGACAGAATCACAGAACTGACAGAATCATAGAATCACAGAATTCCCAGAATTCCCAGAATCACTGGGTTGGAAGAGACCTTCAAAATCATCGAGTCCAACCCAGCCCCAACACCTCAACTCAACCCTGGCACCCAGTGCCACATCCAGGCTTTGTTAAACACCCCCAGGGATGGTGACTCTACCACCTCCCCGGGCAGAACATTCCAGAACTTTATCACCCTTTCCATAAAATCCTTTTCCTGATATCCAGCCTGTATTTCCCTTGGGGCAGCTCGAGGTTGTGTGCTCTGGTTCTGCCCGTTCTGGAGACGGTACCAAGGCCAGGGCGGTGCTCTGGGGCTTGGAGGTGAAGCACACATGGAAAACAGATGCTAAATGGGCAGGATGACCAAGCACAGGCCAGAAGAGTGGCCTGTCCTGTCCAGGGAGCAGCACAGAAAGAGCCACGTTTCAGTGTGGGAGGGGGTGAGGCTGGAGCTGGCCCAGCTCATCAGAGGCTCAGCAGCAGCCCAGGGCACTTTGGGGTCCCCCTGCCGTGCTTTCAGTGGCTTTTCCTCCCTCCAGAAATGGCCTCACAAGAATCCCCCTCAGGGAGCTCATCCCTGCCCTGCAGCCAGGGCTTTGAACAAGGTGAAAATTTAAGGACAGCCCAGGAGGCAGAATTTCCTCCTGGCTTGTGGACAAGGGCCTGAGTTTACAGAATTCCCAGAACTCCCAGAATCACTGGGTTGGATGAGACCTTCTAGGCCATCGAGTCCAACCCAGCCCCAACAGCTCAACTCAACCCCAGCACCCAGTGCCACATCCAGGCTTTGTTAAACACCCCCAGGGATGGTGACTGCACCACCTCCCCGGGCAGAACATTCCAGAACTTTATCACTCCTTCTGTAAAAATCCTTTTCCTGATATCCAGCCTGTATTTCCCTTGGTGCAGCTCGAGGCTGTGTGCTCTGGTTGTGTCAGTGCCTGGAGACAGAGCCCAGCCCCAGCTGAGCACAGGCACCTTTCAGGAGCTGCAGGGAGTGATGGGGGCAGCCCTGAGTCTCCTTTTCTCCAGGCTGAGCACCCCCAGCTCCCTCAGGGCTTCCTCACAGGGTTTGTGTTCCCAGCCCCTCCAGGACCCCTCTGTCCCCTCACTGGGACCCCCCAGCCTCAGCACGGAGCTGATAACCACAACAAAGGGCTGGGCTGCCATAAAACCCAACTGAAACCCCAAAAACAAAGCAGCAGAAAGGTTCTGGGAGCGATCCATCACCAGCCCTGGGCAGCATCCACAAACAGCAGGGAGAAAAACAACGGGATAAATCACAGGGATAAATCACAGCTGGGAATATTATCTACAGGAACACTGCACCTGCTGAGCCAGAGCCATTCCCTGCCTGCCACGGGATGAATTCTCTTGGAAAAGCCTCCCTATTTCATGGGATAATCTTGTGGCAGCACCTGACACCTGCTTTGGGGCAGCTCTCACAGGTGGTTGTTTGGAAAACCCAAATCTCTCCTCTTTTTGCACCCCACAAAGCTCCAGCTCTGCCCAGCTGTGCATCCACAGGCACAAGGACACTGGGACAGGGAAGGGGTCCCAAAATCCAGTGATGCCACTGGGATGGACACAGGACACTGCTGTGCCCCCCTTGGGAGGGAGGCTGGAGCAGCATCCCCTAAAAATGCCTTTTTTAGCTCTTCCTGCAATGGAAATTTCATTTGCAGCCAGCCAGGGCCTACCCAAGTGGTTTTACAGAATATTATACAGAATATTTTACAGAATATTTTAAGGAGTATTTTACAGGATATTTTATGGAATATTTTACAGAATATTTTAAGGAATATTTTACAGACTATTTTATGGAATATTTTATAGGATATTTTACAGATTTTTGTACAGAATATTGGAAGGATCCCACACGGATCATCAGCTCTCAAGTGAGTGGCCCAGGCAGAGAATAAATCCCCAATTTTGGCATTTCCAGCACTGAGCTGTGCCCAGCTGAGCTCAGCCCAGTAGGACAATCCCAGCCTGGTGCAGGGGGTGAAGCCCAGGTGCCACCTCAGCTGGAGCTTGTCCCCTCCCCTGCAGGAGCCAGGCCAGCCTTGGTGACCCTGCAGGGCACAGACACAACACAGCAGGACCCTGATCTGGCAGCCCTTCACTGGCCTTGGAAACCCAAACGCACAGAAAACCCAAACGCACAGAAAACCCAATCACACAGAAAATCCAATCGCACAGAAAACCCAAACCCGCCAAAGACGCACCAAAAACCACCCGAGAGTGTCCGGGCTACAACTAGAAATGGGAATGTTTCTAATGGAGAATTTGATATGAAATGGAAATTCAATAATTAAACTTCACTTCTCCCAGTGCAACTTAACCCCTTTTTGTTCTCCAGCCTACAGGAGGCAAACTGAACTAACTTCTCAAGGGCCCACTCGAAATATTTGCAGCAAATCCCTCCCATGCTCACCTTCCCTGCCCTGCCAAAGCCAAACAAAGCTGCCCTTGTCACCTGCCCTCCATCTCAGCCCCCCCAGCTCCTGTTTCAGGAAGGAGCAGAAGGGGTCGGTGACGTGGTGAGAACGGCGGGCCAGAGGAAGCCGTTCCTGCTATAATTAGAATTTTTTGCCGCCCCCGAGGGCGGCTGCTCTGCCCACGCCTTTCATCACGAGTGGGTGCTGGGCTAAATTTACCTCCTGGCAGAAGGGCTTGACTCGAGCTTGACACAGAAAACCCCACCAGGATGTGGTGAGGAGAGGGGAAGTTCACAAGGGGCAGGCGCTAACTGACATCATGTGGAGGCACAGCTGAAACTCAAATGATTTTGGGGTTTTTTTTCTTGTGCAAGATGCTCATTTGAATAAAATGAAAAAAAAAAAAAAAGAGAGAAAAAGGAAGAAGAGAGTGGCATTCTTCAGAAGACAAAGCACAGTGGCAGCTCTGGGGTAGCTGTGATGTTCATTGAGCAGAGAATTCCTTCTGCACAGCCCAGTCCTTGTGCTGGGGGAGGAAAATCCCACTGAGCCCACGCTGGCACGGAGCTGATGGGATGGCCCAGCCCAGCTGAGCCAGCCTGGCCACGCAGGGCACCCCAGAGTCCCCTCCCTTCCCCCGTGGCCAGGCTGGGGAACACCAGAAGGACATTGCTGGTCCCGAGGAGGGACACTGGGAGAGGCGCCTGTGCTGATGTCCCCAAGAGCTCTGGGGACAGCAGGAGCTGCCTGGATGGGGTTTGTCTGACCTCTCATTGAACCTCCTGAGCTGAAGGGACCCCCAGGATCATCCAGTGCAGCCCCTGTCCCTGCCCAGACCCCCCAACAACCCCACCCTGGCCATCCCTGCAGCGCTGCCCAAATTTCTCCCCCATCCTTCATCTCCCCCATCCCTCACTCTCACACAATCATGGAATGTGCTGAGCTGGAAGGGACCCACAGGGATGATCAATGCCAAAGCCAAACCCTGCCCAGAGCCCCCAGCAAGCCCAGCCTGGGCATCCCTGGAGCTCTGGCAGCCTCGGGGCCGTGCCCATTCCCTGGGCAGCCTGGGCAGTGCCAGCACCCTCTGGGGGAAGAGCCTTGCCCTGAGCTCCAGCCTGAGCTGCCCTGGCCCAGCCCCAGCCGTGCCCTGGCTGCTGTCCCTGTCCCAGAGCAGGGATGGGAGCTGCCCCTCGGGAGGAGCTGCAGCTCCCTGAGCTCTGCCCTCAGTGTGCCCTGCTCCAGCTGCACACACCAAGAGCCCTCAGCTGCTCCTCCTGTGGCCCCTCCTGACCCTACAGCATCTCCTTGTCCCACCTTTGGACTCTCCAAAATGTTTGAGGCACCCACAAGTGCCCCCAGCACTGGAGGGAGGCTGCACCAGCCTCGAGCAGAGCAGGACAATCCCCTCCTCCCATTTCCTTTTCCCTGTTTTTCTGTTCCTTCCCCTTCTCTCAGTGACCCTCTGGCCTGCAGCTGATCTCCACGTGGAGCTGGAGGCTGCCAGGGCCGATTCCTGAATCCCTGAAGGGACCCAGAGGCACCCAGGCTGGTTCCTCTGCTTGTTTGGTCCCACAGTGTGAACTCAGAGTTGTGCCAAGGAGCTGAACCTGAGGAACAACAGCCTGAGGCCCTCCCATGGAGAAACAGCAGCTCATAAGGGACCCCACAGTCATTTGGGTGATGTACAAAACATCTGCCAGTGACAGAGGGGGGGAAAGTCCTGGGAGAGGGGAGAGCAGCAGAAAATTCCCAAATTTCAATACTTCCATCCACAGCAGAGACTCCCAAGGGAAGAGCACCACACTCCATCCCTGAGTGGCTGGAACAGGGATTAGCAATGAGGTGGATACAGAGGCTTGGCAGAGAAAGCATTAATTAAAAACTGGGATGCATCCCCGGGGTAGTTTGGGGGATCTCAAAAACATAAAATAAATAAATAAAATAAATAAATAAAATAAAATAAATAAATAATAAAGTAAAATAAAAAATACGCTAATTTACATTTCCAATGTCTGAAATAAATCCCAGCACTTTGCAGTCCCCCCTTTGCCAGGACAAGGGTGGATCCAGCAGGACACTGAAGCTGCTGCTCTGCAGCCCTCCAAGAGCCAATGATCCAGGCAGGACCCACAAATTCCCTTTAGGGCACCCCAAAAAGCAGCTGAGGTGACCCCCTGAGCGCTGCCATCACTCAGGAGAGATCATAAAATTATAACCTTGGTTTAACTTATAGCATTTATTTCATTAGTTTATAATTCCATCATTTTCTCATCCCAGTTTTCTGCCCCTGTATGACCACAGAGAGAACAATTCCACTTGGAAAACCTGGCTGTGGCCAGCCTTCAACCAGCCAGAGAAAACTGTGCAGCCTCAGATACACAAAATTAAGAAGCCCTGGAAGTCACAGCGCTTTGGCTTTGTTCATCATTTGATTAAAATCAATGAGATCAGCAGAACCTGTTCATTCTCTGCTTTTGTTTTCATTTGATCTCAGCCTTCCCAGATCTCTCAGGATGCCAGGAAGGGAGATCACAGATCTCAGATCTCTCAGATCACAGATCTCAGGCTTTCCAACCCCATTCCTACAAGGCCAGGGAGACAATTCTGGACAGGAAAAGCATTTCTGGTGCTCTGTCCCTCCTTTGTCCTCAGTTCCATCCCCAAAATCACCACGCTGGCACCTGGAACTGCCACCTCAGAGCTGGTTCTCAGATTCCTCAGGAGCCTTCATCCCAGACAGGGAATTTGTCAGTTCTTGGCTTCTTTTCCCTGCCTCTGTCAAGGTCAGCATTGAAGGCACTTGAGACATTTCACACTCGGGCTCAGATATTTATTATTTCTTACCTAAATTACAAGTGGTGAGTTCTACAGCATTCTACTAACAACTTACAAAATGGCCAACTATCTCTCTCTCACAAGACCTCTTAAGGATAAACTGTCCAATTGAGAAATAGCATGTAAATTATTTTCCCTTTTAACCCAATAACCAACCACATGTGGTCTTCAATGGGGACTTTTTATCCAATTACACAAAACCATCCAAAGCCATGGAGGAGAAGGGGGAGAAGTGGAAGGAGAAGGAGAAGGGGAAGGAGAAGCAGAAGGAGAAGCGGAAGGAGAAGGAGAAGGAGAAGCGGAAGGAGAAGGAGAAGGAGAAGAAGGAGGAGAAGGAGAAGGAGGAGAAGGAGAAGGAGAAGGAGAAGGAGAAGGAGAAGGAGAACTAGTCTCCACCCCAAATCCTCCATCTTCCTTTATATCTATTACTGTATTCTAAGACCTTAAACTCTGAGTTTCCCACCCTGTTATCTCTCACACTTCTATCCAAACTCCACACCCACAATCCCAGCTCTGTCATTCCATTCTGGAAGCTTCTCCATGGCCTCAGGTCAAATACAGTATTTTCTTATGGGTCTGTGCCCGTCAGCACAGAAAGTTTAAAATTCTCAGCAGCCAGGATTCCAACAGGAATTCTGCTCATTATCCCCATTTTCCAAAGGCAGGGCCTTCCCCACATCCATGCCCTGCAAAGTGTCCCCAGCTTTTGTCCTTGACAAAGTTCCATCCTGACATCCAATCCATCCCCTCCCCTTCCACGGCACCAAACCCATCTCTGCTTTCAAGGCCACCCCCAAGCCGAGCTGTCACTGCTGGGTTTGCTGCTCCAAGGTCAAATCCCTGCCTTCAGGCATGGATGTGAGGAAATCTCCACTGGTGGCAGCAGTGCTACCAAAAATCCCGGGATTTGTATCTCCTCCTACTTGGTGAAATCTGAAATTTTCGAAGGTGGAGTTGAGGATGGGCCATGACTTTAAAACAGAGACAGAGACAGATGTGGTACCCTGTCAGTTGTTGATAAATAAAATATATTTTTCAATGTATTTTGGTCCTGGGCAAGTTCAAAAACTCAGCTTTATCTCAGAATTAAGATTTAAGGAAATTCTCAGTACGCACCACCCTCTGGAGAGATTTGGAGAAGGAAATTAGGAAGAACAACACCCAATTTCCAGTTGAAAGCTCTACAAAACCTCTAAAACTCTGCAAATCATAAATAAAATATCTTTTTCAATATATTTTGGTCCTGGGCAGGTTCAAAAACTCAGCTTTATCTCAGAATTAGGATTTAAGGGAATTCTCAGTACCCACCACCCTCTGGAGAGATTTGGAGGACAACACCAAATTTCCAATGGAAAGCTCTACAAATCCTCTAAAACTCTGCAAATCATCTTCTTCATAACCAACACCTTTCCCTATGAAGAAGGGACAGGAAAAAAAAAAACCCAACATTTTCTGTCCTTCCATGAGGTCCTTGAGGCCTTTGGGAAGTGTCTGTGCTGTATTTTCCCCCTTTTTGCAAGGATGGGGACCTGGAATATTCCCTACTCCTCATTTGCCTTGGGAGGAGAATTTCCACAGGGATAAAGAATCCAAGCCCAGAATTTTAAGACCAAATCAGATGCGAGCAGCGAAGTCATTTCAGCGTTTCAGATTCACCTGGAAGGCATCAACCTCCTTTGCATTTTAATTAGCAGCACTTCATCAAGTTAACCTCAAACCACCTGCAAATCCAAGGGCTGGAGGGGCAGAAATATTCCCTGAGGAGCAACCAGGAGGGCTGGGAGGGGCGGGAATGGAGATAAATCCTGGCATGGTCCTAAAATTCCGGGCTGGCTGCAGGGGTTGGATTGGGACGCAGAATTTGGATTTTTTGGCTCCCCTCAAAAGGAGGCTCCCCACTGGTTGGATTGTCGAGCAGCGGATTGGGATGGAGGAGTTGGGATGGGATGCAGGGGCTGAATTGGGATGCAGGGGTTGGATTGGGCTGGAGCAGATTGGGATGCAGGGATTGGGTTGGGATGGAAAGTCTGGATTGGGATGCAGGGCCTGGATTGGGATGCAGGGCCTGGATTGGGGTGCAGGGATTGGATTGGGGTGCAGGGGTTGGGTTGGGATGCACTGGTTGGATTGGGATGCAAGGGTTGGATTGGGATGCAAGGGGCTGGATTGGGATGCACTGGTTGGATTGGGATGCACTGGTTGGATTGGGATGCACTGGTTGGATTGGGATGCAGGGGCTGGATTGGTATGCCAGGGTTGTATTGGGGTGGGGTGGATTGGGATGCAGTGGATTGGGGTGCAGGGGTCGGATTGGGATGGAGTGGATTGGGATGCAGGAGTTGGATTGGGATCCAGGGGTTGGATCGGGATGCAGGGTCGGATTGGGATATAGGGGTTGGATTGGCATTATTAACACCAAGTATCAAAATATTCTATTTTTATTATACAATATTTCATTATTCCTTTCTTGAAGAAGTTGAGGGGTTGGAATTTGGGACACAAAAGCTCTGGAGGCTCAGGGGCCTGCTGGGATCCTTCCAGCCCTGGAAAATTTCTGGGAATTGGGATGCAGTTGATTGGGATGCAGGGATTGGATTGGGGTATAGGGGTTGGATTAGGATGCAGTGGATTGGGATGGAGGGGTTGGATTTGGATTATTAACACAAAGTATCAAAATATTTCATTCTTATTATACAATACTTCATTATTCCTTTCTTGAAGGAGTTGGGGGTTGGAATTTGGGACACCAAAGCTCTGGAGGAGCAGCAGGGCTCAGGGGCCTGCTGGGATCCTTCCAGCCCTGGAAAATTTGTGGGAATTGGGACGCAGTGGATTGGGATGCACTGGTTGAACTGGGATGCAGGGGTTGGATTTTTTGGTTCCCCTCAAAGTCTCTGAGCTCGGGGCTTTTCAGACAGCCAGCAAAATGCTCCAGGGCTGCATTGCTGCATTATCCCCCAAAAAATGGGATACAGGTGGAAAAGAAGATTTCCAGGGCATCCATTTGGCAGATAAGCATCAGTATTTTGCCTCATCCAGCCTTTTTCCCATTTTCCTGCAGCCCTAAATTGGAGTCCCAGCTCGAGGAGACTGGGAGGGCTTGGAGCATTTTGCCTTCTAAATAAACACTGAGGTGTTTTATTTAATGGGATGGGATGGGATGGGATGGGATGGGATTTAAGGTCTCTTCTAAAACCAGCCCAAAAAAACCACAAATCATGATTTTCAGGAGCTAAAAACCACCAGGATTTGAAGTGAGAAAAGAGTTTCATTCCCCCTTGCCCAGATTTTCATAATTCTCTGAACCAAATTCTGCCCTTCTGCACCCAAAACAAGCCACAAAAACAGCCCAAAAAAGGCACAAATCCTGATTTTCCAAAAGCCAAAAACCAGTAGCACTTGCTAAAAGAAAAGAGTTTCAATCTTTCTTGACCACATTTTTGTACCAGTGAAAATCTCTCTGATTCCAATTCTGCCTTTCTTCACCCAAACCAAGAAGCCACAAAATCAGCCCGAGAGTAAAGACACAAATCCTCAATTCTAGAGGACAAACACACCAAGATTTGAAGGGAAAAAAGAATTTCAATCTCTCCTGACCAGATTTTTGTACCAGTTAAAATTCTCTGAGGCCAATTCTGCCCTTCAGCACCCAAAATAAGGAGTCACAAAACCTGCCCAGGAGTAAGGGCAAAAATCCTGATTTTCAGAGGACAAAAACCACCAGGATTTGAAGGAAAAAAAGATTTTCAGTCTTTCCTGAGAAGATTTTTTAACTCTCTCAGCCGAATTCTGCCTTTCTATACCTCAACCAAGCCACAAAACCCACCCAAAAAAGCACAAATCCTGATTTTCAGGAGCCAAAACCCACCAGGATTTGAAGGGAGGAAAGAGTTTCAACCTTTCTTGAGCAGCGTTTTGTAACTCTGAGCCAAATTCTGCCTTTCTGCACCTAAACCAAAGCAGAAAACCAACCCAAGAATAAAGGCCCAAATCCTGATTTTTAGAGGACAAAACCACCAGGATTTGAAAGGAGGAAAGAGTTTCAAGGTTTCTTGAGCACATTTTTATAGCAATGAAAATTTCTCTGAGCCAAATTCTGCCTTTCTGTACCCAAACCAAAAAGTTACAAAACCTTGTCGGAGAGTAAAGGCCCAAATTCTGATTTTTAGAGGACAAAACCACTGGGATTTGAAAGGAGAAGAGTTTCAACATTTCTTGAGCACATTTTTATTACAGTGAAAAATTCTCTGAGCCAAATTCTGCCTTTCTGCACCCAAACCAAAGCAGAAAACCAACCTAAGAGTAAAGGCCCAAATTCTGATTTTTAGAGGACAAAACCACTGGGATTTGAAAGGAGAAGAGTTTCAACCTTTCTTGAGCACATTTTTATTACAGTGAAAAATTCTCTGAGCCAAATTCTGCCTTTCTGCACCCAAACCAAAACACAAAACCAGCCCCCAAAAAGACACAAATACTGATTTTCAGAAGCCAAATCCCAAGATTTGAAGGTTCTGAGTGTTTGGGCCAAACCAGGGACCCCCAGCCCAGGGTGGCCTCAGCAGACCCATGGAGCTGTGGGAGCAAATCCCAATAAAACTTCCTGGAGGTGAATTTGTCACTCAAAGTTTACTGGAGATTCCCAATATCTGGCAAATGTCAAAGTGCCGTTTCCATACAGTGATTTGAAGCAGATTTAAGGGTTCAGATCAGACCCAGCTCCTTCCCAAGCCTGTTATCCACAGCAGGAATAAGGAGAAGAGGGAAAGCGAGGATGAGGAATTGTGGGAGAATTCCTCCTGGAACAATCCCTGTCTCTCAGATAATGTCCGAGCTCCAAGGAAGCACTTTGGGCTATAAATAAAATGTAATGGGATCAGCACAGGCAAAGCCAGATTTAAAAGTCAGAACAGGTAAAGAACAATTCCCACAAGGCTTGTGGGGGAAAAAAAATCCATCACCCCAAAATCCACCAGCTGGGAACAGAAAACCAGCATGGAAATGTAATTAATGCTTATTAAAAGTGGGAAAACAGCCCATGGTTTAGAGGAGCTCAGGGGATGTGCAGCCCAAAGGATTTCCCTGGAATTTTAAGCATCCATTTAGGCCTGGTTTTAGCTTTTTGGGAAATTTGTCCTGGTTTTGAAAGATTTTAATATGTGGAGCGGGGAGCAAGGAGGGATCAGGGATTGTGGAAGAAAAGCAAATTGATGTTCAAGGGACAAGTTCTTCACAGAGGGTCCAAAACTGTTCAAAAACTCATGCAGGGAGTGGCTTAAAATAAATTTAAAAATATGAAATATGGACGATCCCATCCCTGGACATGCCCAAGGCCAGGTTGGATGGGGCTTGGAACAACCTGGGGTGGTGGAAAATGTCAGTAGAAGGGATGGGATGAGAAAATGAAGATTTTCAGGTTTCTCCCAAACCAAACCATTCCATGATTCCACAAAGAAAAGAAGTCAGCAGAAATAACCCCTGAGTGTTGTTCCAGTAGGAGAAACGCCATTAAAATTTTCCATTATTTTGTTAAACTCTGGATTAAAAGATGCACCACAAAGCACAGATAAAGTAAAGCACGGAAATAAAACCCTAAACAAGAAATAAATCCCTCAATCATCAAAAATCACTTTCCAACAGCATTGGGAAAGGACTAACTGGGAAAGGGTTAATTGGAAAAGGGCTAATTAAACCATGGGCGGGTCCAGCCTCTGACACCCCCATCTACACCAAACATCAAAATATTTCATTATTAACACTGAATATCAAAATATTCCATTATTACCACTGACTATCAAAATATTTCATTATTACGACCAAGTATCAAAATATTTCATTATTACCACTTCAAAATATTTCATTATTACCACCGAGTATCAAAATATTTCATTATTAACACTGACTATCAAAATATTTCATTATTAACACCAAGTATCCAAAGATTTAATTATTAACACCAAATATCAAAATATTTCATTATTATCACTTCAAAATATTTCATTATTACCACTGAGTATCAAAAGATTTCATTATTAATAACAAATACAAAAAATGTTTCATTATTAACACTGAGTATCAAAATATTTCATTATTAACACTGAGTATCAAGATATTTCATTATTATACAATATTTCATTATTCCTTTCTTGAAGAAGCTGGGGGTTGGAATTTGGGACACCGAAGCTGTGGAGGAGCTGCAGGGCTCAGGGCCCTGCTGGGATCCTTCCCCCCTGGAAAATTTCTGGGAATTTTTGGGGGCTGAGATCTCTCATCCAGGGCTCTTCTCTCATCCAACCTGGCCAAGCCATTCCAACCCCCCAGGTCCGTTCCCTGATTAGCGCCAAGCAGATAAGAGCTAATTCCAATCAAGGAATTAGCATGGGATCCAAAATAGTCCCTCATTACCTAAAGTGCAGCGTGGGAGGGGTTTAGGGCTAAAGTCAGGGAAAAAAAAGTCCAAAATTCCCTGTTAAACACAAAATTCAGGCACAGGAATCTCTGGAAAAGTTCTCCATGAAGGGCAGCTCATTCCCACATGGAGTTAGGTAGGAAATCTCACAAGAAAACCAGAAGAAAATGGGTTTAACCAGCAAAAATGGAATATTTATTGGCAGGGGGGGCAGGGCCTGCTGGAGTGGAGGGAGATG
Organism: Emberiza elegans; assembly: GCA_024865655.1. Classification (NCBI taxonomy): domain Eukaryota; kingdom Metazoa; phylum Chordata; class Aves; order Passeriformes; family Fringillidae; genus Emberiza; species Emberiza elegans. Next base: position 1,723,142 of record JALJVW010001685.1, on the reverse strand, counting down.
GGATCAGAGGGAATTTGTAGGGAAAAAAGCAAAATGAAGAGCCAGGGATGTCCCCATCATCCCCAACCCTGGAGTGGTGGGGCTGGAGAGGAAAATCCCCCAGGCTTCTCCTGGAGCTGGGAAAGAGCAGCTCCTCCAAGGGCTGCTCCCAGGAAAACGGCGTTTCCAGGAGGAAAATCCCAATGGATGGATTTCCACGGGAATATCCCAACCTCCAGCACTCCCCTTCAACTTCATCCCTGGTTTTACTCCCGTAAAAGCAAGTGCAGAGTGGCAAAAAATGGGAAAACAAAGAGGTTTTTTCCCCCCCAAATTACAAAAAAATTGCAATTCTTTACCTAAAAATTATCATTTCTTTCCAATAAGAAATTGTAGGTTTTTTTTCCCTAAGAGTAAAAAATTGCAATTCTTTCCCAAATTACAAAAATTTGTAATTCTTGCCTTAAGAATTATCATTTCTTTCCAATAAGAAATTGTCATTCATTCCCTAAGAATAAAAAATTGTAATTCTTTCCCTAATGGCCAAAAGTTGTCATTATTTCCTTAAAAATTATTTCTTTCCAGTAAGAAATTGTCATTTCTTTCCAGTAGGAAATTGTAATTTTTTTCCCTAAGACTAAAAATTGCAATTTCTTTCCTTAAAAATTATAATTTCTTTCCAGTAAGAAATTGTAATTCTGTCCCTAAGAGTAAAAAATTGGAATTCTTTCCCGAATTACAAAAATTGTAATTATTTCCTTAAGAATTATCATTTCTCTCCAGTAAGAAATTATCATTTCTTTCCGGAAAAAAAATTGTAATTTTTTTCCCTAAGAGTTATCATTTCTTTCCGGAAAAAAATTGTAATTTTTTTTTCCCTAAGAGTAAAAAAATGTAATTATTTCCTTTAAAATTGTCATTTCTTTCCAATAAGAAATTGTCATTTCTTTCCAGTAAGAAATTGTAATTCTTTCCTTAAGAGTAAAAATTTGTAATTTTTTCCCTAAGAGTAAAAATTTTTAATTCTTTCCTGAATTACAAAAAAAATTGTAATTCTTTCCTTAAAAATTGTCATTTCTTTCCTTAAAAAATTGTCATTTCTTTTCAGTATGAAATTGTAATTCTTTCCCTAAGAACAAAAAATTCTATTTCCTTAAAAATTGTCATTTCTTTCCAGTAAGAAATTGTAGTTCTTTCCCTAAGAGTCAAAAATTTGTAATTCTTTCCCGAATTAAAAAAAAAAAAAGATGTAATTCTTTCCTTTAAAATTCTGGTAAGAAATTGTAGTTCTTTCTTTAAGAGTAAAAAAATCGTAATTTTTTCCCTAAGAATAAAAAAAATGTAATTCTTTTCCTAATTACAAAAATTTGTAATTCTTTCCCTTAAGATTGTCGTTTCTTTCCAGTAAGAAATTGTAGTCCTTTCCTTAAGAGTAAAAAATTGTAATTCTTTCCTTTAAAATTGTCGTTTCTTTCCAGTAAGAAATTGTAATTTCTTTTCAGTATGAAATTTTCATTTCTTTTCAGTATGAAATTTTCATTTCAGTATGAAATTGTAATTCTTTCCCTAAGAACAAAAAATTCTATATCCTTAAAAATTGTCATTTCTTTCCAGTAAGAAGTTGTAGTTCTTTCCTTAAGAGTCAAAAATTGCAATTATTTCCTTTAAAATTGTCATTTCTTTCCAGTAAGAAATTGTGATTTCTTTCCAGTAAGAAATTGTAATTCTTTCCCTAAGAACAAAAAATTACATTTTGGTTTAAATTTTGGATTTCTTTCCAGTAAGAAAAATTGTATTTTTTTCCCCTAAAATGGACATTCCTAAGGGGTTTCTCTTTAAATTTGGATCCAATTTTTTTCCCTGAGAGCAAAAAATTGCAAAAATTTCCCCAGGACACAGTTCTAGAGGTTCTCATTTTAAAAGAAGGTTTGCATCCATAGGTGGCCCTGGGTCCAGGGGATCAGCCCCCAAAAATTATCCTGAGCTCCAGGGAGCAGCTGGGGCTGGCAGATGGATGCCAGGGCCGTGCTGGGAGCGTCAGACGGGCACAGGGAAACCTCGGGCACCAAATGCCCGGAGCTGGAGCCCTGCCCGAGCCCCCAGGACAGCGATTCCTGATGGGAAAAACGCAGGGAAGAACACCAGCAGCACCTGGGTTATACACGGGGTGAGAACTGGAAACCGGCAAAAAAAAAGGAGGAAAAATTGGACGTTTCAAAGGGTTTTTGGTTTAAAAGGAGTTTGGATCCATAGAGTGGGAAATCCAGGGAGCAGCCCTGAAAAATGACCAAAAAATGACCCAAATTGGACATTTCTAAGGGTTTTCTTTAAAAGGAGTTTGCATCCATAGAGTGAGAAATCCAGGACCAACCCCTGAAAAATGACTGAAAAATGACCAGAAAATGGACATTTCTAAGGGTTCTCAGTTTAAAAGAAGGAGTTTGCATCCATAAAGTGAAATATCCAGGCACCAGCCCCAAAATATTATCCAAATTGGACATTTCTAAGGGTTTTCAGTTTAAAAGGAGTTAGCATGCACAGAGTGAGAAATCCAGAGACCAGCCCTGAAAAATGACCAAAAAATGACCCAAATTGGGCATTTCTAAGGGTTTTCAGTTTAAAAGGATTTTGCATCCATAGAGTGGAAAATCCAGGACCATCCCTGAAAAATGACTGAAAAATGACCAGAAAATGGACATTCCTAAGGGTTTTGTATTTAAAAGGAGTTTGGATCCATAGAGTGAAATATCCAGGCACCAGCCCCCAAAAATTATCCAAACTGGGCATTTCTAAGGGTTTTCACTTTAAAAGGAGTTTGCATCCATACAGTGGGAAATCCAGGACCAACCCTGAAAAATGACTGAAAAATGGCCCAAATTGGGCATTTCTAAGGGTTTTCAGTTTAAAAGGAGTTTGCATCCATAGAGTGAGAAATCCAGAGACCAGGCCCTGAAAAATGACCCAAAAATGGACATTTCTAAGGGTTTTCAGTTTAAAAGAAGGAGTTTGCATCCATAAAGTGAAATATCCAGGCACCAGCCCCCAAAAATTATCCAAAACTGGACATTTCTAAGGGTTTTCTCTTTAAAAGGAGTTTGGATCCATAGAGTGAGAAATCCAAGGGCCACCCCTGAAAAAAGACTGAAAAATGACCAAAAAATGGACATTTTAAAGGGTTTTTGAGTTTAAAAGGAGTTTGCATCCATAGAGTGAGAAATCCAGGGGCAACCCCTGAAAAATGACTGAAAAATAACCTAAAAATGGACATTTCTAAGGGTTTTCATTTTAAGAGGAGGAGTTTGCATCCATAGAGTGGGAAATCCATGAAAAATGACCAAAAATGGACATTTCAAAGTGTTTTCACGTTTAAAAGTAGATGTTTGCATCCATAGAGTGAGGAATTATGGGAGCAGAAAAAAATGACCAAAAAAAAAGGATTTTCAGAGGTTTTTCCCTTCAAAAGGAGGTGTTTTCTTCCAGATATTCCAAGATTCTGCAGGATAGCTCTAATTCCTGATGGATAAATAACAGCAGCAGCTGAGTTAGATACTGAGTGGGGACTTGGAAAAACAGAAAAAAACTAACCAAAAAATGGACTTTTCAAAGGGTTTTCACACTTTGAAGTGTTTGCATCCACAGAATAAGGAATTCTGAGAGCAGCCCCGAAAATGATCAAAAAATGGACATTTCAAAGGTTTTCTGTTTAAAAGGGAAGAGTTTGGATCCAGATATTTCAAGATTCTGCTGGGCAGCCCTAATTCCTGATGGATAAATAACAGCAGCAGCACCTGGGTTGGATGTGGAGTGAGGAATTGTGGAAACAGCAAAAAAAAAAGGAGCAAAAATTGGACATTTCTAAGGGTTTTCAGCTTAAAATGAGTTTGCATCCATAGAGTGAGAAATCCAGGGACCAGCACTGAAAAATGACCCAAAAATTGACTTTTCAAAGGGTTTTCACAATTAAAAGCAGCAGATTGCTGTTCCAAGGTGCTCCAGGACATCCCTAATTCAAATTTTCAAGATTTGGATTCCTCAAGAAAAATTTCTGGGAAAAAATTTCCTTGTCCAAGCTTCCTGATTTTTCCTGGGTCCCCCAGAATAGGACCCCAAGGGATGAATTATTCCAGGCTCGTTCCACATCCCTTTTGGAATATCCTTGTGCAGGGAATACGGAGACAGGGCTGGAAGAAACCTCTCCCAAATCCCTGGAAAATGACCCTAAAAACACAAGTCCAACATCCCAAAAACCCCCTGGTTTTATCCAACTGCACTTGGAACTTAATCAAATTTCTCCCCTCACATTCCTGCCTCGGTGGGAAGCAAAATAAATCAAGAAATACATCAAAACAGAATTATTTATTTTTCTATTATTCTGCTGTATTTGAACTTCACAGCTCAGCAGAGCTGGGGATGAATAAAAAAAAAAGAGGGGGAAGCTCCATTTCAGTGGGGTCACTGGAAATCAATCAAACCTAAATCCTCCAGGCCAGATCCAAAGAAAACTCTGGATTTTGAGCCATCCCAAAGTTCTCCAAACAAACAGAAAATTTCGGCATGAAATGGAGATGCCTCTTGGCCTGCTGGTTTAAAAATAGGGGAAAAATCCCAAATTAAACCCCTCCTGCTCCTAAACCTCGGGATGAGGGAGGGCTGCAGGGTCCTTTTCCCTGCTGGGGTTGGTGCCTCCAGCCCTTCTGGGGTGATGATGGATGCAAAATCCAGATTTGCTTGTGCTGGAAAATGAGCTCCAATCCAGGACATTCAATAAAGTCTTTTTTCTTCCTACAGCATTTAAGGGAAAATGTCCACACATTTGGGATTAATTCGGAATTGTTAATGCCTTTTGGATTTTCTGTTTAATTTTTGGTGTGTTTGGGGTTTTTGTTTGTTTTTTGGGTTTTTGTTTTGTTTTGGTTTGGGGTTTTTTGTTCCTATCAAGGTTTTAAATTGGAATTCTCTGAAATCAGATTTACCTTGTCCCCTTCTCTCCACAGAGTGCGGAGGGATGAAATCCCAGTGGCGACAGGTGGGAGGAACCTGGTTTTAGGAGGAATTTCCCCTCTTATTTTTGTGTTTGTTCAGTTTTTTTTTTTTTCATATTTAAAGGGTAGGAAATACCCCTTTGGAATTAGTGAGTTGGAAAGAATTTAACTCTGTTTTTTCCCCAGTTTTTGCTGTAGAGATGGATATATTATATATAAATATATATACACACACTTGTGTGGAGATAATAATGGGGTTTTTTTTATCAGAAGTTGGAGAATTTATGGATTAAAGACTGATTGGAGGAGAAGGAGCAAGGGAGGAGGGAACGTCCTCATCAGCTTTTCCTGGGATTTGCACAACACAGAGAGACGGGGAATGTCTCAGCCATTATTTCCTTCCCATTTTTTCCTGTACAAAGAGGGGTTTTAGATGGATCCCAGAATCCCAGGATGGGTCAGGCTGGAAGTGACCACAGGGGTCACCTGGATTGTTGGAAAAGACACCAAATTTAAATTTTTTGTAGAACTTTAATCAGGAGTTTTGTTCACCTTGGAATTGAATTTGTTTTCAGGGACTGTTCTACCCCTTGAGGCCTGATTCAGCAAACTGGGGGGAGCAGACAAAATACCCAAAGGATAACGAGCATTGAAGACCATTAATGAGCACTAACGACCATCAATGACAATTAACGGACATTAACAACCATTAATGACAATTCATGACCATTAACGACCATTGATGATCATTAACAACCATCAGCTCCAAACACCACCCCTGGCATGGTCAGACCCTCCTGCTCTGGGAAAAGAGAGATAAGGGAATGAAGAATGAGAACCTAATTAGCACCTAATTAGCACCAAAGGGATCAATAATCAATAGGAAACCAAATACCATGAACTTGGGACCAGTGGCATAGAACCAATGAATTTCTCCTTTAGTCCAGCCTGTGTTCACCCAGGGACAAAGGAATTGAAGATTCTTTTCAGAGGCTGTTCCACCACTCGAGGCCTGATGAGCTGAACATCTCAACAGACTGGGGGTAGCACAGAAAATACCCAAAAGATAACGAGCATTAATGAGGAGTAACCAGCATTAACGAGCACTAATGACAATTAATGGTCAATAATAACCATTAGTGACCATTAACGACCCTTGATGACCATAAACAAGCAATAATAACAATTAATGGTCATTAACAACCATAAATGACCATTAGCAACCATCAGCTTCAAACACCACCCCTGCCACGGTCAGAGAATCCTGCTCTGGGAAAAGAGAGATGAGAGAACCAAGACTGAGAACCTAATTAACATCCATAAATTGGGATTTATTATCAATACTAAGAACTGCACAACTTGGTACCAATGGCATTGAACCAAAGAATTTCTGTTTTAGTCATGGCCTGTGTTCACCTTTGCCCAGGGATAAAGGAATTGAAGATTCTTTTCAATAATTGTTCCACCACTCGAGGCCTGATGAGCTGAACATCTCAACAGACTGGGGGTAGCACAGAAAATACCCAACAGATAACGAGCATTAATGAGGAGTAACCAGCATTAACGAGCACTAACAACAATTAATGGTCATTAACAACCATAAATGACCATTAGCAACCATCAGCTCCAAACACCACCCCTGCCATGGTCAGACAATCCTGCTCTGGGAAAAGAGAGATAAGAGAACCAAGACTGAGAACCTAATTAACATCCATAAATTGGGATTTATAATCAATACCAAGAACTGCACAACTTGGGACCAATGGCATAGAACCAATGAATTTCTCCTTTATTCCTGGCCTGTGTCCACCTTTGCCCAGGGATAAAGGAATTGTCGATTCTTTTCAGGGATTGTTCCACCACTCGAGGCCTGCTGAGCTGAACATCTCAACAGACTGAGGGTAGCACAGAAAATACCCAAAAGATAACGAGCATTAATGAGCAGTAACCAGCATTAACAAGCACTAATGACAATTAATGGTCAATAATAACCATTAGTGACCATTAACGACCCTTGATGACCATAAACAACCAATAATAACAATTAATGGTCATTAACAACCATAAATGACCATTAGCAACCATCAGCTCCAAACACCACCCCTGCCATGGTCAGACAATCCTGCTCTGGGAAAAGAGAGATAAGAGAACCAAGACTGAGAACCTAATTAACATCCATAAATTGGGATTTATAATCAATACCAAGAACTGCATAACTTGGGACCAATGGCATAGAACCAATGAATTTCTGTTTTAGTCATGGCCTGTGTCCACCTTTGCCCAGGGATAAAGGAATTGTCGATTCTTTTCAGGGATTGTTCCACCACTCCAGGCCTGATGAGCTGAACATCTCAGCAGACTGGGGGTAGTACAGAAAATACCCAACAGATAACGAGCATTTATGAGCAGTAACCAGCATTAACGAGCACTAATGACAATTAATGGTCATTAACAATCATAAATGACCATTAGCAACCATCAGCTCCAAACACCACCCCTGCCATGGTCAGACACTCCTGCTCTGGGAAAAGAGAGATAAGAGAACCAAGAATGAGAACCTAATTAACATCCATAAATTGGGATTTATAATCAATACCAAGAACTGCACAACTTGGTACCCATGGCATAGAACCAATGAATTTCTCCTTTATTCCTGGCCTGTGTTCACCTTGGCCCAGGGAAAAGGAATTGAAGTTTCTTCTCAGGGATTGTTCCACCACTCCAGGTCTGACGAGCTGAACATCTCAACAGACTGGCACAGAAAATACCCAACAGATAATGAGCATTTATGAGCATTAACAAGCACTAACTACAATTAATGGTCATTAACAACCATTAGTGACCATTAACAACCATTGATGACCATTAACAGCCATCAGCTCCAAACACCACCCCTGCCATGGTCAGACACTCCTACTCTGGGAAAAGAGAGATAAGAGAACCAAGAAGGAGGACCTAATTAACATCCGTAAATTGGGATCAATAACCAAAAGGAAACCAAATACTGAGAACTGTATAACTCAGGACCAATGGCATTGAACCAATGGAATTCTCCTTTAGTCCTGTGTTCACCTTTGCACAGGGATAAAGGAATTTTCTTTTCAGGGATAGTTCCACCAGGCCTGATGAGCTGAACATCTCAGCAGACTGGGGGGAGCAAAGAAACTACCCAAAAGATATCAAGCATTAATGAGGATTAACGAGCACTAACAACAATTAGTGGTCATTAACAACCATTAGCAACCATTAACAACCATCAGCTCCAAACACCACCCCTGGCATGGTCAGACACTCCTACTCTAGGAAAAGAGAGATAAGAGAATGAGAACCCAATTAACATCCATAAATTGGGAATTATAATCAATTCTAAGAACTGCATAACCTGGGACCAATGGCATTGAACCAATGAGTTTCTCCTTTAGCCATGGCCTGTGTCCACCTCTGCCCAGGGGAAAGGAATTGAAGTTTCTTCTCAGGGATTGTTCCACCACTCCAGGCCTGATGAGCTGAACATCTCAACAGACTGGCACAGAAAATACCCAACAGATAACGAGCATTTATGAGCATTAACCAGCATTAAAAAGCACTAATGACAATTAATGGTCATTAACAACCATTGATGACCATTAACAACCATCACTTCCAAACACCAACCCTGGCATGGTCAGAGACTCCTGCTCTGGAAAAAGATCAATAAGAGAACCAAGAACAAGAACCTAATTAACATCCATAAATTGGCATTTCTAATCAATACTAAGAACTGCACAACTTGGGACCAATGGCATTGAGCCAATGAGTTTCTCTGGGTTTTGACTGGCTAAAATACTGGATATCTAGAAGCCACCAGCAGTATCCATTTAAATTTCTCATGGTTTTAAATCTTTAAACTTAAATTATTTTCTACCATCCCCTCTCAGCAAACAGAGCCCCTTTTTTATAGATTTTTTTCAAGTTGAAATCAGGCTTTCCAAAAGAGGAAAACAGATTTTACCTGAGGAACCCTGGGTCACAAATTCCTTGGAAAAAAAATTCCTTATTCAGAAGGAGCAGCCAACGAGAGCTGAGTGGGGTCTGAGTGCTCAATTGAGCAGAACACAAAGGGAAAAGGGAAAGGAAAAAAAGGAAAAGGAAAACACAGGGCCAGGCCAGGCTTGTGTTACACACAGGGAGAACACATTCAGGCATCAGAATTCCCAGGAAATCATAATCATCCATCGGGAAACCCTCCTGGTTTTCCTCTCCCAGACACAGGCTGGGATTTCAGCCTCCAAAGAAGCCTTTGAGCAGCCCCAGGGGTGATGTGAGACAAAAAATCATCCTGAAAAATGGCTGGCAAAAAAGAACCATCCTGAAAAACAGCTGGGAAAAAAGAACCATCCCGAAAAACAGCTGGGAAAAAAGAACCATCCCGAAAAACAGCTGGGAAACAAAAACCATCCCGAAAAACAGCTGGGAAACAAAAATCATCCCAAAAAACAGCTGGGAAATGTGGCAGGGAAGGAGCCAATCCAGTTGGGGATTTCCATGGGATAAACAGGAATATCAAAGGGTGCAACACAGGCCTGGGGGATCCAGGAGGCAGCAGAAATGTTTGTCAGGCTTGGGGCAGCAGCAGAACCCGCACAGTGCTCCAGAAAGGTGGGAAAGGAGCAAAATCCACATGGAAAAACATCGGGAAGAGGATTTGTGTTATCATTCTCTGTGGGATCAAGGGAGCTTCACTCTGAGCAGCAGCACAAGGGGCTGTGGTGCTCTGGGAACACCTCCAGGAGGGGAAAACCCCAGGCTGGGATTGGATAATTCAATCCAGGATCCCAAATCCAGGCTGGAAGGGGCAGGGTGGGCTGGTTCCTGGTGTCCCTGAGGATTTGGGAAGGACAAAGGGGAGCCCATGAGCAGCAGCACAAGGGGCTGTGGTGCCTCAGGAGCACTTCCAGGAAGGGAAAACCCCAGGCTGGGATTGGATAATTCAATCCAGGATCCCAAATCCAGGCTGGAAGGGCTGGTTCTTTGCATCCCTGAGGAATTGCTGTTTTGGGAAGGACAAAGGGGAGCCCATGAGCAGCAGCACAGGGGCTGTGGTGCTTTGGGAACACTTCCAGGAGGGGCAAATCCCAGGTTCTGGATAATTCAATGCAGAATCCCAATCCAAAATCCCAAATCCAGGCTGGAAGAGGCAAGTCCTGGAATCCCTCAGGAACTGCTATTTAAGGAAGGACAGAGGGAAGCCCATGAGCAGCGGCTGTGGTGCTTTGGGAACACCTCCAGGAGGGACAAATCCCAGGCTGGGATTGGATAATTCAGTCCAGGATCCCAAATCCAGGCTGGAAGGAGCAGGTCCTGGCATCCCTGAGGATTTGGGAAGGACAAAGGGGAGCCCATGAGGAGCACCTGTGGTGCTTCAGGAGCACCTCCAGGAGGGACAAATCTGAGGCTGAGATTGGACAACTCAATCCAGGATCCCAAATCCAGGCTGGAAGGGACAGGTCCTGACATCCCTGAGGAACTGCTATTTCAGGAAGGACAAAGGGGAGCCCATGAGCAGCAGCACAGGGGCTGTGGTGCTTTGGGAACACCTCCAGGAGGGCCAAATCCCAGGCTGGGATTGGATAATTCAGTCCAGAACCCCAAATCCAGGCTGGAAGGAGCAGGTCCTGGAATCCCTCAGGAATTGCTATTTTGGGAAGGAGAAAGGTGAACCAATGAGCAGCAGCACAAGGGGCTGTGGTGCCTCAGGAGCACTTCCAGGAGGGACAAATCCCAGGCTGGGATTGGATAATTCAGTCCAGGATCCCAAATCCAGGCTGGAAGGGGAAGGTCCTGGCATCCCTGAGGATTTGGGAAGGACAAAGAGGAGCCCATGAGCAGCAGCACAAGGGGCTGTGGTGCCTCAGGAGCACTTCCAGGAGTGACAAATCCCAGACTGGGGTTGGATAATTCAATCCAGAGTCCCAAATCCAGGCTGGAAGGGCTGGTTCTTTGAATCCCTCAGGAACTGCTATTTCAGGAAGGACAAAGGGGAGCAGATGGGCAGCAGCAACAGCCACCAGGCCTGGGGAGAGCAGCTCTGAGGAGGCCATCTGTGCTCCAGCATCCCAAAAACCCTCCCAGCCCTCCTGATGCCTTGGGAGGAGCTCAGGAAAAGCAGGAGAGGGAGGCTCCAGCCACAGGGTCCAATGGAAACGGATCTCTGAGGAAAAGGGGGATTTTCTGCTGAAGAAAAACTGCTCAGCTCTGTGACCGTGTTCACAGGGGTTCTTGGATGAGGGAAGAGACGAGGATCTGACTCCATGTTTCAGAAGGCTGATTTATTATTTTATGATATATATTACATTAAACTATACTAAAAGAATAGGAGAAAAGGTTTCATCAGAAGGCTGGCTAAGAATAGAATAGCAAAGAATGATAACAAAGGCTCTGGCTCGGACTCTCTGTCGGAGCCAGCTGGGCTGCGATTGGTCGTTAGTTAGAAACAACCAACGTGGGCCAATCCCAGATGCACCTGTTGCATTCCACAGCAGCAGATAACCATTGTTTACATTTTGTTCCTGAGAGCTCTCAGCTTCTCAGGAGGAAAAATCCTAAGGAAAGGATTTCCCATGAAAGATGCCTGTGACACCGTCAGTCCCACCCCAGCTGGTGCTTGGGACGGGAACAGGGACAGGAGCTGGGAGCAGGGAGGAGTCTCTGGGGTTTGACTGGGACAGGCCAACCAAGACATTCCTGATGGTGTTTGCAGGGCTAATTAACAAAGATCAGAGGCTGCAGGCAGGACAGGAACACATTCCCAGCAGGGCAGGGCTTCTCCAGCTGGAAGAACATTGAGTGGGAAGAGATGGATGTGACTCAAGGAGATTGGGATCTCCAGGGCTCTGAGGGCACCACAACCCCGGGCACAGGGAGGTCACCCCTGCCCCACCCCAGCCAAGGGAGATGAATCTGAGGCTGCAGAGAGCCCGGAGCAATCCCACAAATCCCAGCATTCCCACAATTCCCAGCATTCCCTGCATTCCTTTCACACCTTCCTGAGGTATTTCTGCCCTGGGATTCACAGGGCCCAAATCCCAACAAACCTGGCCACTGGGGCTTGGAGCACCTGCCCTGAGCCCCTTCCCCTGGCGGGAGGAAGAGCTCCTCTTCCTCAGGGACCCAGGGAAATTCCCTTCAGGAATGCCCAGGAAATGCCAAGAAAAGTCAGATTTCAGTGCTTGGAGCCCTTCCCTTGGAGGGAGGAAGGGCTCCTCTACCTCAGGGACCCAGGGAAGCTCAGCCCTGCCCTTCAGGAGTGCCCAAGGGATGCTCCCAAAACTGGGATTTCAGTGCTTAACCCCACACCGGTCTCTTCATTTCCCCTGGCACACCTGGAGAAGGAGGCCTGGGATGAGGATGAGAAGGAATTTCTGGACCACCCACAGGGATAAAAGGCAAAGACTCCTGAAAATAATCATGGATTGAACAACAAATACTTTCATCTGTGAATCAGCAGCGTGTGCATGTTGGGAAAATGGGGAAAGAGCAGCAGAGATCCTGGTGGAGGAGAAATTCTGGAGTCTGATCCATTCCACTCCTGTGATTACAGATGAACTCAATTAACTGAACCTAAAAAAGAAATTTAAGCTCCTCTTAGATTAAAAAAAAAAAGAGAGAGAATTCTCTGACAGAGAACCTGGAAATACCAACAGAAAAGCAAAATATGTGGTTGCAACTAATTCAGATATTGAACAATCCACTGAGTTCACATCTCCTGGCTTCCCACAGAAATGGGAGAAAAGGAATGGGAGAGGTTGTGGTGATTTCCTTGTGTGACCAAGGAACTTCTTCATCCATGGGGAAAATCTGGCCTTTGTTAACATCTGGGAATTTTTTCCCTGTTCACTCCAGTTTGGATGTGGAATTCTGATTGCTGCAGGAATCTGGAGGGCAGCAGGTGGGGTTTGCTGCTTTCTCCTTGGGTTATGGTTATGGATTGGGATTAGGGCTGGGATTTGCTTGACCCCAAATACCTCAGACCCAAAGTTGTGCCCATTCCCAGGTGGAGAAAAGGAGAGGGATCCTCTCCCACTGGGATGGCTCTTGGTACAGATGGGCTGGGTCACCCTCCAGCAGCTCCTCATTTCCTGGGAGGCCTGGGCAGGTGCCCAACCTTCAGACCATGAAATGAGGGGAAAATTAATTCCTTTCTCATGTGGAAAAAAAAAACCAAACCCCAAATGTGAAGATGTCTAAACTTTAAAACTGTTAAACCCTGCAGAATTCCCCTCTCCAAGGCATCCCCTGTTTTCCAGCACCTTTTTCCTTGGGAAGACTTTATCAGGGAGGCAGAGGATGGAGGTTCATGCTCCTCATTCCCAAAATCCAGTCTGCTTTTGGACACCACAATCCCTGTTTTTCTTTTCTCCTCCTGCTTTCTCTTTCATGTGGATTTGCAGGAGTACCAGGAGCAGAAGGGAAACCCTTGGGGTTATTGGAATTGTCACCTTCGCTCTACTAACCCTGATAATTAAAACCATCTCAAAGCCACTTTTCTGGCATTTTCCTAGGAGAAAACATAAAAAAAAAAAAAAAAAAAGCACTTTTCCCACCTGGAAGAACATCCAACCTTCCCACATTTACATTTCTGGTACCTGGAGCAGAGGAGAAAACCTTGGGATTATTGGAATTGCCTCCTTTGCTCTCCCAATGTCTATCCTGACAACAAAAAAGCATCTCTGAGCCAATTACCAGACATTTTCCTAGGGAAAAAAAGTACCAAAACTGTCTTTTTTCCCACCTGGAGGAGCATCCCACCTGGGCCACGTTTGCACTTCAGGTACAGGGGAGGAGAGGAGAAAACCTTGGGGTTATTGGAATTTCCTGTTGCTCTACTAACCCTGACAATTAAAACCATCTCTAAACCACTTCTATGGCATCTTCCTAGGAGAAAACTTTCCAAAAATATCCTTTTTCCCACCTAGAAGAGCATCCAACCTTCCCACATTTACATTTCAGGTACTTGGGGCAGAGGAGAAAACCTTGGGATTATTGGAATTGTCTCCTTTTCTCTTCCAATGTCTATCCCGATAACAAAAAAACATCTCTAAGCCACTTATCTGACATTTTCCTAGGGAAAAAAAAACCAAAATGTGTTTTGTCCCACCTGGAGGAGCATCCCACCCACAACTGCACTTCAGGTACAGGGAGGAGAGGAGAAAACCTTGGGATTATTGTAATTCCCCCCATTGCTCTACTAACTCTAACAATTCAGATCATCTCTAAACCACTTATCCAACATATTAATAGGAAAAAGAAATAGAAAAATATCCTTTTTCCCACCTGGAAGAGCATCCAACCTTCCCACATTTACATTTCTGGTACCTGGAGCAGAGGAGAAAACCTTGGGATTATTGGAATTGCCTTCCTTTGCTCTCCCAATATATATCCTGATAACAAAAAACATTTCTAAGCCACTCCTAGAAAACCTCTAAACCATTCCTAGGAAAAAGAAGTACCAAAACTGTCTTTTTCCCCACCTGGAGGAGCATCCCACCTGGGCCACATTTGCACTTGAGGTACAGGGAGGAGAGGAGAAAACCTTGGGATTGTTGGAACTCTTTCCATTGCTCTACTAACCCTGACAATTAAAATCATCTTATCCAACATATTACTAGGAAAAAAAAATGTAAATGTCCTTTTTCCCACCTGGAAATGCAGCAACCCAAGAGATATTGCAAAGCCCTTGCCAATATTCCAGGAAAACGGGAACAATTTGGGGCAGGGAACACCCAGCCCCTTCCCAATCCCATTAAAACCTGGAATTTTACTTTATACACTTCTTTATACTTTATGCACTTTTTATACTTTATACACTTCTTTATCTCACAGACTGAAGGAACATTTCCCCAAAGACTTGCCAAGCCGCCTGAGAGTTTTTGGGAATGCTCCTGCTCCATGTCCTGTCCTGCTCCATGTCCTGCTCCATGTCCTGCTGCTGCCCCCAGGAGCCTTTCCTGGTGACAATGACACCGAGCCACCACCACCCAGCACCACAGGAGCATCCCCACATTCCCTGCTCCCCGTTCACACCCTCCAGAATGTTTGGTGCCCAAAACAGGAAGGGAGGGCTGAGATCATTCCCCAACACAAACGCACCAAGGAAGGGGGGAAACCAAAGTATTCCTCAGCCAGAAATTTTCCTTTATCTGCTGGTTTGTTTTTTTTTCAAGTCTCCACATTGGAGCTCTGGAGGGTTTTTTTGCAGTTTCTGAGTATTTGTTAAACAAGGAAATATTATTTTCCCTAAGGCCTGGCTTATTCCATAGAATGTGGGAAAAGCACTTCCTTGGAGAGCAGCACTTTCTGCAGGAAAATTAAATTGGAGCAGGCGCTAAATCCTGGAGAGTCTCACCAGTGTTTGTTGCATCTTTTCCTGCAAAATTTTCCTTTCCCAGCATCCCTGACCAGTAATTCTCAGCTCCTGGGGTAGAGGGGAGCTCGAGGAGCTGGAATTTCCTGTATCCCCATCCCCAGGAGAGCACACATCTCCTCCAAGGAGCAGATTCCTCATGGCCATCGCGGAGCCACGGGGAGCACAAAAAGCTGGGATTGCTCTGCAGCCCAAACTGGGAGGCACTGGGAACAATGGAAGGCACTGGGAGCCTGGAGTATGCGTGGGGTTTGGGGTGAGCAGGGCAGGGGAGGGTTGTGCCTTCTGTGCAGCTCCAGGAATTCCTGATCCCACAGATTCTGCATTTTGATTTTCCTCACGGCTTAAGGCGGCTCGGAGTGAATGGCGGAATTCAGAATTCCCCTAAAATCAATCAGGATGTGAAAGAAAGGGTCCTGGCTGAGGGGGTGACAGGAAGTGGGGAAGGGACATGAAACCAGCCTGGCAGACACAGGGAGGGAGCACAGGACGCCTCCCACTGCCATTTCTGTTTGGATTTTAATTCAGAGATTGGGAACAGACCGCGCTGCCTTTCCAAACACCATCGAGTCAAACATCACCCGCACTCCCCCATCACTGCACAGCTCCTGAAAGGGGCCTGTGCTCAGCTGGGGCTGGGCTCTGTCTCCAGGCACTGACACAACCAGAGCACACAGCCTCGAGCTGCACCAAGGGAAATACAGGCTGGATATCAGGAAAAGGATTTTTACAGAAAGGTGATAAAGTTCTGGAATGTTCTGCCCGGGGAGGTGGTGCAGTCACCATCCCTGGGGGTGTTTAACAAAGCCTGGATGTGGCACTGGGTGCCAGGGTTGAGTTGAGGTGTTGGGGCTGGGTTGGACTCGATGAGTTTGAAGGTCTCTTCCAACCCAGTGATTCTGGGAATTCTGGGAATTCTGGGAATCAGGAGCCTCCAGGAGCACAATCAAATGATAAAATCCAGCATCATGAGCAGGCTGAAATTCCCTTTAAATTCCTGCTTGGACTCTCCATAGGGAAATAGGAACTTTCATTGGACTTCCATGGCACAATTCCAGCCGCGTTCCAGAATCTTCTGAACACCGTGGGAATTGTGGGTTGGCTGGGGCTCAGAGAAACCTGGTGGTTTCTGGTTTCTCCATGCATTTCCACCTGGCCTGGTGGAAATGTCCCTGCCTGTGGCAGGGGATTGGACATCACCAGGGATGAGCTTTGAGGCCCCTTCCAACCCCAAACCATCCTGGGATGGTGGGAATTGTGCCCTGAGGAGACGCCGAGTGTGGATGGACAACGTTCCCTCACCAACTCCACATTCCAACCCCATCTTCCAGCAGGAGCAGAACCATTTGGGGTTTTGAATAAATCCCATCCCTCAGGATGAGCAGAGAGCTCCGCTGACCCCGGCTGGGGAGGAAGGGGAGCAGATCCTCCCACAGAAACCCTTGGAATGGGAATTTTCCCCTGAGGAGCTGCTGAGGAACCAGGGGCGCTGCGAGGTTTCCATTCCAGCCAGAAAACAGTAATTAAACCCTGACCCCACAATTACAGCAGGGCTGTTTACAGCCACTCCAGCCACAATTACCGAGCCTCAAAGCCCTTCCAAAATATCCCCTTTTCCCAGGAAAATAACCCAGGCACGTTCTGTTGCTATCCCAGGTTGGTTATTAGAGGCCTTGCTCAATATTTAGTCCACTGTGAGCTGTTCTGGGTTAATTTTCCCTTTCCCTGGGTATTTTTGGGATGTTTGGGATTTTGGGGGGTTTTGTTATGGCACTGCCAGCCTGGCCAGGCACAGATCATGGTGATGAGCTGTGAGAAATGAATGAACCCAAAATACTTGAGAAAAATATGAAAACATATCCCAAATTAATCCCAATCGCAGTGAGGAGCTGTGAGGTATGAATGAACCCAAAATACTTTAGAAAAATATGGGGGAATAAATAATTTAAATCATTTGCTTTAAAGCATTTACAACCTGGTGTAGCAAAAGCTGACAGACCAAGAAACTCATCTAGTGTACTGTAATTAGGAAGTAATTGACTTCTGATTGTAATAATGTAAATTATACCATCTGTATTGTCTCACCCTTCACATAAGACTGAAAATAAAATAAAAGTTTTTAAAACACCTCTCAGTTACCCCGTCTCTGGGTCAGAAAAGGGTTTGATCCGACAAGGAACCTCCCAGGACAACCCAAAGGACAGAGAAAAATGATCTGGGAAAAAAGGAACTCTCCAGCATCACCAGCTTGGGCAAAGCCATTTATTTTGGTGGCCTGAAGTCAAATTTTGCCCCTCCTGGGGGAACCCACAGAGCCCAGAGCAGCTGCTGGAAGGAGAGGAGTATTTTTGGCTCAAATCTGCTTTTTATCCCCCCAAAATTCAGTGGTTGAGGCATCAGGGAGTTCTGGCCCCTCAAAGTCGCTCGTAGGCCCCAAAATGGGTTTAAAAGCTGCATTTTTGCAAAGCCAAGGGCACAAACACCTGGACACAATTCTCAGCCACCCGCCGGGATTTGCAGGAGGATTTGGTGACACTGGCAGTTTTTTCCAACATTAATAATTCCACGGTTTTTTAATTACTCCACAGCTGTAACCTGACAAACCCAGAGCCGTGCAGAGAGCAGGAACTTCAAACCCTTCTGGCTTTTCCCATCCAGGAATGATTTTAAAAACTCAGGAAGGGTAACAGGAATGAGGGAAGGATGCAGGGATTTGGGATTTAACACATTTCCCACCACTGGCTCAAAATAAAGCAAATTAACAGCACTGGGCTGCACAATTGTCCCCCAGATTTGCTGATCCTGCCAGGAGCAGAAATGCAGAATCGCTCAGCCAAAGGCGTCATTCCCGCTAAAAAATATCCCAAATTATTCCAGCTTGGCTGCAAAGCTTCCATTAAACCCTAGAATTTCACAAAATTCCCTCATCATGGAGCTACACAGAATTCCCTCCCTGGATTTATTTTCCTTCCTCACAAAAGTTTATATTTTACACAAATATTTATGATTTTTAAAGAAGAAATCTCTCTTTGCTTCAGAATCAGGAGCATCCCGCCTCTCCTTGGAATGACACAGAATTTCCTTCTCCTGGATTTCTGTTCCTTGATTAGGAAAGTTGGTATTTTATCCAGATAAAAAAGATATTTATCCAGACATTTATAAATTTTTAAGAAGAAATATCTGATTGATGCAGAATTGGGAGGAACATCTCACTTGTGCTCACTTATCCTTGGAATTACACGAAATTCCCTCATCCTGGACCTACACAAAATTCCCTTCCTGGATTTCTTTTCCTTCCTCACAAAAGTTTATATTTTACACAAACATTTATGATTTTTAAAGAAGAAATCTCTTTTTGCTTCAGAACCAGGAGCATCTCACCCGTCCTTTCACACAAAACTCCCTCATCCTGGATTTCTGTTCCTTGATTAGGAAAGTTGATATTTTATCCAGAAATGTAATTTTTTTTAAATAAGAAATCTCTCTTTGCTGCAGAACCAGGAGCATCTCAGCTGTGTTCTCCTGTCCTTGGAATTTCACAAAATTCCCTCATCCTGGAGCTACACAGAATTCCCTCCCTGGATTTCTTTCCCTTCCTCACAAAAGTTAATATTTTACACAAATATTTATTATTTTTTTAATTAGAAATCTCTCTTTGCTTCAGAACCAGGGTGGAGCATCTCAGCTGTCCCTGGAATTACACAGAATTCCCTCATCCTGGATTTCTGTTCCTTGATTAGGAAAGATGATATTTTATCCAGATAAAAAAGATATTTATCCAATATTTAAATATATTTTTAAATAAGAAATCTCCCTTTGCTTCAGAACCAGGGTGGAGCATCTCACTTCTGCTCACCTGTCCTTGGAATTACACAAAATTCCCTCATCCTGGAGCTACACAGAATTCCCCCCCTTGGATTTCTTTCTCTTCCTCACAAAAGTTCATATTTTACACAAATATTTATGATTTTTTAAATAAGAAATCTCTGATTGATGCAGAGTTGGGGGGGCATCTCAGCTGTGCTCACCTGTGCTTGGAATTACACAAAATTCCCTCATCATGGATTTCTATTCCTTGATTAGGGAAGTTGCTATGTTATCCAGATATTTATAATTTTTGCAGATATTTATTATTATTTTTTTAATGAGAAATCTCACTTTGCTGCAGAACCAGGAGCATCTCACCTGTGTTCACCTGGCCTTGGAATTACAGAAAATTTCCTCCCTGGATCTGCTCCTTGCCCAGAGAAGCTGGAATTCCTGCCCCAATTTGGAGATGAGGACAATTCCGAGGATTCCCTCAGTTAAAGGAAGGACCAACCTCTAGAATTTTTAATTTTTATTTTTATATAATTTTATTTTTAATTCCTGGGTAAAACTCACGGACCAAATGGCTTTTAGAGGTGCTGGGGGAGGATTTGGGGTGATTGGGAAGGATTTTATCTCCCTCCTATCCCTGTGTCCTGTCAGACAGAAAATCCAGAGAAATTGGAGTGAGAATTCAACCTGAGTGGGTGTAAAAGTATAATAATAATAATAATAATAATAATAATAATAATAATAATAATAATAATAATAATAATAATAATAATAATAATAATAATAATAATAATAATAATAGTAATAATAGTAATAATAGTAATAATAATAATAGTAGTAGTAGTAGTAGTAATAATAATAATTCTTTGATTTTTAAAACTGAGTAATAAAAATAATAATAGTAATAATAATAATTGTAAAAATAATTGAATAATGACTGAATAATACTAATAATTATATTAAAGTAATAACAGTAATTGTAAATCATGACAATAATAATTCAACTTGAGTGGGTGTAAAAATACAATAATAATAATTCAATTTGTAAAAATGTTATAATAATAATAGTAATAGTAACAATAATAATAGTACAATAATTGAAGAATAATTTAATATTAATAATAATTGTAAAATCTATTCAGCTGAAGTTCCCCAAAGGAATTTATACCAGAGTTTGTTTTTCCTGGGCCTCCCTGCACTTTTTGCTATTTTCTTTCACCATTTTTTGACACAAATAAATCCACCCCAACACAACTTTTCCCTCCAGGCTACAGCCTAAAGACAAAGGAGGAGGGGAAAATCAAACAGTGGAAAAATAAAAGTGAAAATCTTCAGTTGGACAGGAAAAAAATCAGCTTTGTGCTCCTGGGGAATCGCAGGCAGGTGGCAGAAATCCAAAGGGAAGATTGATACAGAAACCCCCCAAAAATGCTGATAAAAGCACAAATTCAGCTCCCACAGCTTGAAGGGGGTCCCAGCAGAGCTTTGCCCTTTGCAGGGTTTCCTTCCCATTTGTGGGGCGACCCAGCCTCCCAAAGTCAGCATTTTTGGGGGTTATTTTTGGGATTTATCCCCTCCTCACTCCCTGTTTGCAGCGCTGGCCTCCAGCAGGGTTTTCCCAGTGGTTCGGTTCTTCCCTCCCTGAGTTTTGGCTCATCCCCTTCCCTGATTTAATTTGGTTTTAACACCAATTCTCAAGGCAAGGAAAAGCAGCAGCTGCTCTGCCTGGCCCTGGACAGCCAGCACTGGGCTGGGACAGGACAAAAGGGACCAGGGGACACCAAAAAGGAACCTGAGAAACCAAAAAGGGACCCGAGAAACCAAAAAGGGACCTGAGAAACCAAAAGGGGACAAGAAGAGACCAAAAAAGACCAGAAGAAACCAAAAAGGGACCAGAATGGACCAAAAAGGGACCTGAAGAGACCAAAAAGGGACCAGAAGAGACCAAAAGGGACCTGACCAGACCAAAAAGGACCTGAAGAGACCACAAGGGGCCAGAATACACCAAAAAGGACCTGAACAGACCAAAAGGGACAAGAAGAGACTAAAAAGGGACCAAAACAGTCCAGAAGGGGCCAGAAGACACCAAAAGGGGCCTGACCAGACCAAAAGGGACCAGAATGGACCAAAAAGGGACCAGGAGAGACCAAAAGGAACTTGATCAGAATAAAAAGGACCTGAACAGTCCAAAAGGGGCCAGAAGTGACCAAAAGGGGCCTGAGCAGACCAAAGGAACCTGAGCAGACCACAAGGGACCAAAAGAGACCAAAAGGAACCTGACCAGATCAAAAAGCATCTGAAGAGACCAAAAGGGACCAGAACTCACCAAAAAGAACCCTAACCACAGACAAAAAGGAGCCAGAAGAGACCCAAAGGGATCCAAAGAGACCAAAAGGGGCCAGAAGAGACCAAAGGCAGCCTAAGCAGACCAAAAAGGGACCAAAACAGACCAAAAAGGGAACCAGAAGAAACCAAAAAGGGACCAGAAGAGACCAAAAGGAACTTGACCAGACCAAAAAGGACCTGAACAGTCCAAAAGGGGCCAGAAGTGACCAAAAGGGGCCTGAGCAGACCAAAGGAACCTGACCACACAAAAAGGGACCAGAAGAACCCGAAAGGGACCTGAACAGACCAAAAAGGGACCAGAAGAGACCAAAAGGAACCTGACCAGGCCAAAAAGGACCTGAAAAGACCAAAAGGGACAAGAAGAGACCAAAGAGGACCAGAATAGTCCAAATGGAGCCAAAACACACCAAAAAGGACCTGAACAGACAAAAAGAGGCCAGAAGAGACCAAAAGGGATCCAAAGAGACCAAAAGGGGCCTGACCAGACCAAAAGGAACCCGAGCAGACCAAAAAGCATCTGAAGAGACCAAAAGGGACAAGAAGAGACTAAAAAGGGACCAAAAGAGTCCAAAAGGGACCAGGACAGACCAAAGGGGATCCAAAGAAACCAAGAGGGGCCAGAACACACCTAAAAGGACCTGGGCAGACAAAAAGGGACAAGAAGAGACCAAAAAGGGACAAAAACAGTCTAAAAGGGGCCTGACCAGACCAAAAAGGATCTGAGGAGACCAAAACAAGCCAGAAGAGACCAAAAAGCATCTCAAAGGACCAAAAGGGACCTGAACCCACCAAAAAGGACCTGGACAGACCAAAAGAGATAAGAAGAGACCAAAAAGGACCAAAACAGTCCAAAAGGGACCAGAACGGACCAAAAAGGGATCCAAAGACACCAAAAAGGGACCAGAAGAGACTAAAAGGAACTTGACCAGACCAGAAAGGACCTGAACAGACCAAAGAAACCTGGGCAGACCAAAAAGGACCTGAACAGTCCAAAAGGGGCCAGAAGTGACCAAAAGGGGCCTGAGCAGACCAAAGGAACCTGACCACACCAAAAGGGACCAGAAGAACCCGAAAGGGACCTGAACAGACCAAAAAGGGACCAGAAGAGACCAAAAGGAACCTGACCAGGCCAAAAAGGACCTGAAAAGACCAAAAGGGACAAGAAGAGACCAAAGAGGACAAGAACAGTCCAAAAGGAGCCAAAACACACCATAAAGGACCTGAACAGACAAAAAGAGGCCAGAAGAGACCAAAAGGGATCCAAAGAGACCAAAAGGGGCTTGACCAGACCAAAAGGAACCCAAGCAGACCAAAAAGCATCTGAAGAGACCAAAAGGGACAAGAAGAGACTAAAAAGGGACCAAAAGAGTCCAAAAGGGACCAGAACGGACCAAAAGGGATCCAAAGAAACCAAAAGAGACCAGAACACACCTAAAAGGACCTGAGCAGACAAAAAGGGACAAGAAGAGACCAAAAAGGGACAAAAACAGTCCAAAAGGGGCCTGACCAGACCAAAAAGGATCTGAGGAGACCAAAACAAGCCAGAAGAGACCAAAAAGCATCTCAAAGGACCAAAAGGGACCTGAACCCACCAAAAAGGACCTGGACAGACCAAAAGGGACAAGAAGAGACCAAGAAGGACCAAAGCAGTTCGAAAGGGGCCAGAGGAGACCAAAAAGGGCCTGACCAGACCAAAGGAACCTGAGCAGACCACAAGGGACCAGAAGAAACCAAAAGGGATCTGAACAGACCAAAAAAGATCTGAGGAGACCAAAAGGGGTCAGAAGAGACCAAAAAGGGACCAGAACACACCAAAAAGGACCTGAACAGACCAAAAGAGACAAGAAGAGACCAAAAAGGACCAAAACAGTCCAAAAGGGACCAGAACGGACCAAAAAGGGATCCAAAGACACCAAAAAGGGACCAGAAGAAACCAAAAGGAACTTGACCAGACCAGAAAGAACCTGAACAGACAAAAAGGGACCAGGAGAGACCAAAAAGGGACAAAAACAGTCCAAAAGGGGCCTGACCAGACCAAAAAGGATCTGAGGAGACCAAAACAAGCCAGAAGAGACCAAAAAGCATCTCAAAGGACCAAAAGGGACCTGAACCCACCAAAAAGGACCTGGACAGACCAAAAGGGACAAGAAGAGACCAAAAAGGGCCTGACCAGACCAAAGGAACCTGAGCAGACCACAAGGGACCAGAAGAAACCAAAAGGGATCTGAACAGACCAAAAAGATCTGAGGAGACCAAAAGGGGTCAGAAGAGACCAGAAAGGGGCCAGAACACACCAAAAAGGACCTGAACAAACCAAAGGGGACAAGAAGAGACCAAAAAGGACCAAAACAGTCCAAAAAGGACCAGAACGGACCAAAAAGGGATCCAAAGACACCAAAAAGGGACCAGAAGAAACCAAAAGGAACTTGACCAGACCAGAAAGGACCTGAACAGACCAAAGAAACCTGGGCAGACCAAAAAGGACCTGAACAGACCAAAAGGGACAAGAAGAGACCAAAAAGGGACCAAAACAGTTCAAAAGGGGCCTGACCAGACCAAAAAGGATCTGAGGAGACCAAAAGGGGCCTGAACACACCGAAAAGGACAGGAAGAGAGCAAAAAGGCCCAGAACAGTCCAAAAGGGATCCAAAGAGACCAAAAGGGGCCTGATCAGATCCAAAGGAACCTGACAGGAACCTGATGAGACCGAAAAGCACCTGAAGAGACCAAATGGGACCAAAAGAGTCCAAAATGAACCTGCCAGGACCAAAAGAGTCCAAAGGAGCCTTCCCAGACCAAACGGGACCAAAACATCCAAAAGGGACTTGCCCAGACTTTGGTTTTGCCTTTGGGGCAGGAAACATCCCTGCAGCCGCTGCTGCTGCTGGCAGAGCCTTTGGGGGAGCCCCGGGTGAATTGATTGATCTGCTGAGCACTTCCAGGCCTGCAGAGCTACTCAGGTGCCAGCCCTGGCGTGCAGAACTCTGGGGCAGGATTAAAGCAGAGGATTGGCTCGAAAATTCCAATTTTTCAGGCTGTTTGGGGTGGAAAGGACCTTAAAAATCCATCTCCTTCTACCCCATCCCCTAGCCCAGGTTGCTCCAAGCCCCATGCAACCTGGCCTTGAAGGAGATTTTAAAATCCTTTAAAAAGGTTTTTAAAATCCTTTAAAATCCTCTCTCTTTCGTTTTTGTTGCTTGTTTAATTATTAATGTTTAAGCAGAAGCTTCCACCCACTTTATCAATGAGAAGTGAGAATCCAGCTGGAAGCAGGACACAATCCCACCACATGCTGCTCTGGGTTTTTATATTTTAGGGTGCTGAAAGAACATTTTTAAACCTCCTCCTCTCACCAAACAGCTCTTCAATTTGTTTAATAATTGTGCTGCTGAAAGGCATTTTAAAAAACCAACAAACCCAGCAAATCTTTGCTGAAACAAAGCAAAGAAACCACAAAAATGCTGAATTTCTGAGCTGGGCTCTTTGCAGGACATGGTTCATGTCAATTATCAAATAAAGGAAAATCACATTGTGACACTGAATGAGATTAAGGAAAATAAAATTAAAAAAAAAAAAAAAACAAACCCTTGATGGCAGCTCAGCATCTTCAGAAGGAATCGAGGCTTGAAAGGGGTTTGGGATCAATCCTGGAAAAGGGGGAATAAATTCCTGTGTGGAGGGAAAGGGTCTGAGGGGCTGAGAGGGAAATCAAGAGAAATGAGGGAGCAGAGAGGAGGAAAACTCCTGGGAGATATCAGGGAATAACCCAGCCCCAGCTGGTTGTTGCTTTTCCTGAGGATGTCCATGGGTAAAAAGTGATTTTTATGCCCGGAACAGGGGGATATTCCTTGTCCCAAAGGATGAAAATCTCATTTATCCCAGCAGAATCCCAGCTGCCATCCCCACCCTGGCAGGAAGGCAGTGATCACAGCGTGGAGTCACTCCTGGCTCTGGAATTAAATGGAGCCTGAGCAGACAAAAAGGGGCAGAACAGACCAAAAAGGGGCAGAACTCACCAAAAAGGGGCAGAACAGACCAAAAAGGGGCAGAACTCACCAAAAAGGGGCAGAACTCACCAAAAAGGACCTGAGCAGACAAAAAGGGGCCAGAAGAGACCAAAAGGGAACCCAAAAGGGGTCAGGAGAAACCAAAGGTGGCCTGAGCAAACCAAAAGGGACCAAAACAGAACAAAAGGGACCAGAAGAAACCAAAAGGGACCAGAAGAGACCAAAAGGAACTTGACAACACCAAAAAGGGCCCGAAAAGTCCAAAATGGGCCAGAAGAGACCCAAAGGGATCCAAAGAGACCAAAAGGGGCCTGAGCAGACCAAAGGAACCTGACCACACCAAAAGGGACCAGAAGAAACTGAAAGGGATCTGAACAGACCAAAAAGGGACCAGAAGAGACCAAAAGGGATCCAAAGAGACCAAAAGGGGCCAGAAGAGACCAAAAAGGGGCAGAACTCACCAAAAAGGACCAAAACAGACAAAAAGGGGCCAGAAGAGACCCAAAGGAGACTGAGCAGACCAAAAGGGACCTGACCAGATCACAAGGGACCAGAAGAAACCAAAAAGGGACCAGAAGAGACCACAAGGAACTTGACCAGACCGAAAAGGACCTGAGCAGTTCAAAAGGGGCCAGAAGAGACCCAAAGGGATCCAAAGAGACCAAAAAGGGCCAGAATGGACCAAAAAGGGACCAGAACGGACCAAAAGGAAAGGAGCAGAGGAAAGGACCAAAAGGATGAAAATCTCATTTATCACACTAAAATCCCAGCTGCCATCCCCACCCTGGCAGGCAAGCAATGATCACAGTGTGGAGTCACTCCTGGTCCTGGAATTAAATGGGGTCACACCAAAAACCCACCAGATTTCAGCAATGGGATGGACAGAAAGGAGGGAGAATCCTCCATTCCCTAAGAAATTCACAGAGAGGGGAACTCTCAGCCACAGCCCCAGGCAGGAATTCATCCTTCAGCACACCAAGGGAATCCTGAATTCCTGACGTGGGAAGTGGATTTGTGGAGAGATTTTAGGGTTTGATCGAAGGTTTGTATAGTATGTAATCTCTATGTAAACTTTGGGATAAGAAATGTTCACTGAGGAATGTTATGGGATAGGGTAGACATTGATGAGAGAGAAACGGAATCATGAAAAAAGTTTTAAGAGATGGTTTTGTAAATAAGACTGGATACTTTGGAGAAAGAGAGCTATGAAAAATGCATTGCAGTGAGACCCACGAGGGGTAATTTCAGATGATTGGCTTTAAGGCATTTACAGCATGCTGTGGCTAAAGCTGATAGGCCAAGAAACGTTTATAGGGTTTTCTAATTAAGAAATAATTGGCTTCTGATTGGGATAATGTGAATTATAACATCTGTATTGTCTCACCCTTCACATGAGACTGAAAACTGAATCAAAGTTTTTAAAAGAGCTCTCAGTTACCCCATGTCTAAGTAAAAAAAAATAATATATATTGTCCAACATTTAAGGCAGGGGTGATGCCTCAGGTTCAGCTTTTCTGTTTTTCAGATTCTGTGCTGCTTTAGTGTGTGGGTCTGGGCTTCACATGAGGGGATGCTGAGCTCTGTGCACAGAGCACGGAGACAAAACAATTCCTGCTCCAGCTGGGCACCAAGGACAAATGATCCAAATCTCAGCCCAGGAGCACAAACACCGTGGGCTGGAGAGAGAAAAACCAGCAGGATGGGACTGGATGGGCTAAAGCTGGAATGGGACAATGAACTGCAAGGTGCAAATGGAGCAGAACTGATCCCAGTGACAGACGCCGTGCCCGGCCGTGCATTTTGGGACCATTTTGGTTCATCTTGGGTGCAGCCCTGGCTGGGCTCTGGTGCTGCCCTTGCTGCCCCCCTGGGCTCTCCCTGGACCTCCCCAGGCAGGAGCCGCCCTCAGCTGGGAAAAACTCCAAGGAAAATGGGAAATAGTTGAAGATCTTCACTGAAATTTAATGAAGCTATTTCCAGCGTTAGAATGACGATTTCAAGTTCAGGTTTCACCACGGTACCCCTGTGCTATGAGCAGACCTGAAAATATCTCACTGACAGCAAATCCACTTGGAAAACCATGATCCCAAAGCTGGAGAAATC
Source organism: Emberiza elegans (assembly GCA_024865655.1). NCBI lineage: Eukaryota > Metazoa > Chordata > Aves > Passeriformes > Fringillidae > Emberiza > Emberiza elegans. Next base: position 1,695,504 of record JALJVW010001685.1, on the reverse strand, counting down.
AGGAATGAGAGGGGGAAAAGCAACTAAATCTGGATTTGTCCTCAGTATGACCTTAATTTTGAGAAGCTGAGCTCAACACAGCCACAGCTCCACCAGAGCTGCTCTGAACAACACTCAGGAAATTTTGAGGAAGGGAACAGAGAAGGAAAATAAGGAGAAGGAGAAGGAGAAGGAGAAGGAGAAGGAGAAGGAGAAGGAGAAGGAGAAGGAGAAGGAGAAGGAGAAGGAGAAGGAGAAGGAGAAGGAGAAGGAGAAGGAGAAGGAGAAGGAGAAGGAGAAGGAGAAGGAGAAGGAGAAGGAGAAGGAAAGGAAAGGAAAAGGAAAGGAAAGGAAAAGGAAAAGGAAAAGGAAAAGGAAAAGGAAAAGGAAAAGGAAAAGGAAAAGGAAAAGGAAAAGGAAAAGGAACCCAACGATCTCAGAGGGCTTTTCCACCCTTCAGGACTCTGTGATCCCAGGCTGGAGTTCAGCAAGGGCAGCTCATTTATAAATAACATTATTTTTAATCATTACCTAAAATTAGCAGCAGCATCAGAAGTTTGGATCCTCTGACACAGCAATTCCAGGCCTTGCACAAAAAGAGCTCCACGAGAGGCTGGGCAGCTGCTAAAATCCCAATTAATCTAAAATCCCAATTAATCTAAAATCCCAGTTATTAAAATGATACCAAATGGTTCTAAAGTCCCACTGATTAAAATCCCCGTGTTTGATCCCTCTGGGATTGCAGGGAGCAGGAACAGCACCGGGGTGACCACACTGGGAAGGGTCCAGAGCTGAGGGTGGAGTCACAGAGCCCACGGGGAGAGGAGCAGGAAAAGAGGGGAAAAGAGGAAAAAAGGGGGAAAAGAGAGGGGAAAAAGAGGGGGAAAGAGGAGGGGGGAAAAGAGGGGGAAAAGAGGGGAAAAAAGAGGGGGGAAAAGAGAGAAAAAAGGGAAAAGAGAAGGGGAAAAAGAGGGAAAAGATGGGAAAGAAGAGGGAAAAGAAGGGTGGAAAAAAGAGGGGAAAAAAGAGGGGGAAAGGGGAGGGGAAGAGGGAAAAAGGAGGAAAAAAAGAAAAAGGGGGGGGAAGAGAGGGAAAAAATGAGAAAGAAGAGGGGAAAGAAGGAGGAGAAAAGAGGGAAAAAAAGAGGGGAAAAAAGGAAAAGAGAGGGGAAAAGAGGGGAAAGGGGAAAGAAGAGGGAAAATAAGGACGTTAAAAAGAGGGGAAAAAAGGTGGAAAATAAGAGGGTAAACAAGAAGGAATAGAGGACAAAATGAGGGTAAGAAGAGGAAGAAAAGAGGGGAAAGAATAGGAAAAAGAGGGGGAAAAGAGGGGGAAAAGAAGAAGGTGCAGAAGGGGGGGAAGGAGGGGGAAATGGGGGGAAAGGAGGGAAAGGGGGAAAAAGGAGGGAAAAGGGAGGGGAAAAAAGAGGCAAAAGAGGGGAAAGAAGAGCGAAAAAGGAGGGGAGAAAGGGTGGGGGGAAGAGCGGAAAGAAGGGGGAAAGAGGGAAAAGAAGGAGGGGGAAATGGATGGAAAAGAAGAAGGAAATCAGTGTCACCCTGGCCCTGGTGACAGTGGAGGAGCTGTCACCTCCCCCTGCAGTGACACTGGGTTTATTATTCCCACACTGGTTCCTCTGGTGACATTGATGGCTTTTTTCCTGCTTTTTTTTTTTTAATCATTTGGATTTCTCTCTCTTTGTGCAATGCTTTCCAGGAATTCAGAGTAATCTGTAGGAAGTGCCAGGCAGGCTGGGATAAATTATTCATGGAAGGGAGGATTCACAGGTATGAGAAAGAGATGGAAAACATATAAATATATACATTAAAATGTAAAAAATTAAATATATAAAAATATCGAAGGATACAAAAAATTTAATTAATATATATATATACAAAAATAAATATAGAAATATATAAAAATATAAATATATAGAAAATGTAAAATATATTATAAAATGAGTAAATGTAGATAGAAATAGAGATACAAATATAGAGGTAGATACAGGTATAGATATAAATTATAATAATATAACTGTAAAAACTAAATATAAATTATAAATATAAATATATATTTATACATATAGATATGAATATAAATATAGGTATAAATATAAGTATAAGTATAAATATAAATATAGATATAGCTATAAGTATAGTAACAATTTCCCATCTACCTATTGCAGAGGTTGCTGTATAAACACAGCAAGAGACACTTCCAAAAAAAGAATTGAAATTCTTTTATAGAAAAAAGCAATTCCTTTCTAGAAAAAGAAGGAAAAGGAACCCCCCAAACTTTGCTAAGAATAATAAATAATAAATAAATAATATAAATAATAGAAATAATAGAAATAAATCTCCAGAAATTCAGCACCAGTGTGCCCCTGACAATTCCATTCATGCACGTGGATCCTGCACTGATTTCAGTTCCCTTTGGTTGCTCTCAGCCCTGGAACCACTTTTTTATTTCCAGGGGCTCCAAGAACATTCCAAGCTGGAAAGGACCCCCTGAGGAACATCAAGCCCAATGCCAGGTCCCAAAATCCCCAGTGAGAGAAAAAATGCCCTCATTGTGACAGCTGGGTGTGCAGCCCTGATTGGGCTGTGACGAGAGCTCCTCAAACCCTCCTAGACTGGGAAACCCTCCCTGGTCACGGTGAGTTCCCAGGACGCTTTGGAAGCCCATGGAGATTTGTTTTCCCCTTTGTACCACCCCTGCTTTTCCCCATAAAAACTCCCAGATTCTGCCCTGGTCGGGGGAGCTGCTGTCACCCTGTAGACACAGCTGGGTGTGCAGCCCTGTCCCTTGGAGAGGGATCCCCTGAACGGGTTATGATAAAATCTTTTCAAGTTCTCGTGGATTGAGAAACCCTCCCTGGTCATGGTGAGATCCCAGCATGCCTTGGAATCCCATGGAGATTTGTTGTTTTTCCCCTTTGTACCACCCTGCTTTTCCCTATAAACCCCCCCGGTTTCTGCTCTGCCATCACTCTGTGGAGACAGCTGAGCATGCAGGCCTCTGCCTTGGAGAGATGTCCTTGAATGCGCTGTGATGAGCTCTTCCCAAACTTTCGTGGATTGAGAAGCCCTCCTTGGTCATGGTGCGGGAAGACTCGGACACTCACTATGAGATCAGCAAGCTTCGGTTTCTTGACAGAGCACCAGACACTTACACAACGAGTAATAAGCTCATGAATATTCTGTAAGCCAAGCAACCCACTGGTTATGCTACATCACCAACTCTTCCCCATTCCTTCGGGCCTACCTTCTCTTTTCCCACGTCTCTCCGTCTATTTTGTTATCAGACCCTGCTAGGCCCAAGGACACGCTATCTTGCAGGTGCAGAACTTGGAATTAGCCACGGCCTTTTCCAATTCTTAGCTACTCTCCCAACAATGGTGAGATGCCCGCTTTGGAACCCCATGGAGATCTGTTGGGACCCATTGGTTTTTCCCCTTTGTGCCACCCCTTCTTTTCCCCATAAACACCCCCAGATTCTGCCCTGCCATCCTCTGTGGAGACAGATGGGTGTGCAGCCCTGTCCCTTGGAGAGGGATCCCCTGAATGGGCCATGACAAGATCTCCTCAAACCCTCCTGGACTGAGAAACCCTCCCTGGTCACAGCGAGTTCCCAGCACGCTTTGGGCTCCCAGGTAGATCCGTTGGTTTTCCCCTTTGTGTCACCCCTGCTTTTCCCCATAAAACCCCAATTTCTGCCCTGGTCAGGGGGAGCTGCTGTCCCTGGTGTCCTTCTCAGGGTGCTGGAATAAAGGAACTCTGTGGAACAACCACACAGTGCTCCTGTCTCTTTGGCCCTGGGTTGGCCTGGGGACACCTCACAAGGCAGAGCTGAAATCACTCAGAGCTGAAATCACTGAGAGATGGAATCACTGCTCAGGGCTGAAATCACTGCTCAGGGCTGAAATCACTGCTGAGAGCTGGAATCACTGAGAGCTGGAATCACTGAGAGCTGGAATCATTGCTCAGGGCTGAAATCACTGCTCAGGGCTGAAATTGCTGCTCAGAGCTGGAATCACTGAGAGCTGGAATCACTGCTCAGAGCTGAAATCACTGCTAGAGCTGAAATCACTGAGAGCTGGAATCACTGCTAAGGGCTGAAATCACTGCTGAGAGCTGAAATCACTGAGAGCTGGAATCACTGCTAAGGGCTGAAATCACTGAGAGCTGGAATCCCTGCTCTGAGCTGAGCTGGCTGCCCCTTGCTCAGGTTACCCAGTGGCTGATTCCCAGTGGCAATTCCTGCTCCAGCTGGGCACCAAGGACAAATGATCCAAATCTCAGCCCAGGAGCACAAACACCGTGGGCTGGAGAGAGAAAAACCAGCAGGATGGGACTGGATGGGCTGGGGCTGGAATGGGACAATGAACTGCAAGGTGCAAATGGAGCAGAACTGATCAAAGGGAGATACCCCGTGCCCGCTCGTGCATTTTGGGACCATTTTGGTTCATCTGGGGTGTAGCTGGACAGGACTGCCTGAGACCCCCAGAACGTTCCCTCCTGTGGGATCTCTCTCAGGGAAGGTTGGGCATCCAGGTGGAGCCATCAGACCCCAGCTGGTGGGCACCTCTACGACCCCTCCAGGCACGATGCAGGGGCAAATCCAGCTGGAGCCACCATCCTGCTGCCCCAGCGGATGGACCCACTGGGAATAAATTGAATCAATTAAATATCAAATAAATTGATACATTTATTTAATAAATGAAGTTTTCAATGCTTAAAACTCTTGTGGGAGGTCAGTGATTGGAGCTGGGCCGGTTTTACGGTGCCTGGTGCTTCTCCAAAGATGGGCAGTGGAATTTGGTGTCATTTGGGACGTTTTTGGTGTCATGGTCACAGGAAGGAGGAGTTCAAGTGAGAGTCCTTTTCATGGAGAACATGCCAGGAATTCCTTCCTCCCTGGTTTATGTTGGGGAAGGAATTTCAGCTGGTGAAGGGTGAAACAGGCAAGGAGTGATCAAAATATCCGGGGATCCTGGAATGGTTTGGGATGGGAGGGACCTGAAATCCCCTCCAGTGCCACCCCTGCCATGGCAGGGACACCTCCCCCTGTGCCAGGTGCTGCCAGCCCCAATGTCCAGCCTGGCCTTGGGCACTGCCAGGGCTCCAGGGGCAGCCACAGCTGCTCTGGCAATCCCAGCCCAGCCCCTGCCCACCCTGCCAGGGAACAATTCCCAATGCCCAAGATCCCATCCAGCCCTGCCCTCTGGCACTGGCAGCCATTCCCTGGCTCCTGTCCCTCCATCCTTGTCCCCAGTCCCTCTGCAGCTCTCCTGGAGCCCCTTCAGGCCCTGCAAGGGCTCTGAGCTCTCCCTGGAGCCTTCTCCTCTCCAGGGCAGCACCCCCAGCTCTCCCAGGCTGGCTCCAGAACCATGGAATGATTTGGGAAGGGCTCTAAAGACCACCCAGTCCCACCCAGGGTCACCTTCCACTATCCCGGGCCTCTCCAAGCCCCCCCACCTTGTCCATGGAACCATGGAACCAAATCAGGGCACACAGAGGAGGACTTGGGAGGAAATGCAGCAACCCTAATTCCTAAGCTAATTTTTTTTTCCTTCAGTATTGAAATATTGGTCAATATTTTGGTTTGGCTGAGGCTTTTATTCCATGTTGCAACATCGAGCTGGGCTTCCAGTAAGTGAGGAAATCACTGAGTCAGAGCTGGGCAGGAGCAGCAAAACCCGAGCCCAGCGGCCACTGCAGGGCTGGGGCTGCTCCAGCTGGGCTGAGCTCACTCAGGGCTTTGGGGCAGCACTCACAGACCCTCTGGGCCTGGATTAACCAGGGCTGGGCGTCCCAGAGGAAAATCTACAAGCAGATCCTTCCTCCCCCAGCTGGGAATGATGCTGGGTGTAGGACAAGGAGCTCTGAGCTGGATCAAATGCCAGTGCTGGGGACTAAACCTGGTTTTAAGGGATTTTCAGGCACTCAGGAAGGAAAATCTCCAAGCAAATCCTTCCTCCTCCAGCTGGGAATGACACTGGGTGTAGGACAAGGAGCTCTGAGCTGGATCAAACCTGGTTTTAGAGGGATTTTCAGGCACTCAGGAAGGAAAATCTCCAAGCAGAACCTTCCTCCTCCAGCTGGGAATGACACTGGGTGTAGGACAAGGAGCTCTGAGCTGGACCAAACCTGGTTTTAAGGGGATTTTCAGGCATTCAGGGCACATAGAAAGGCAAATCTCCAAGCAGAACCTTCCTCCTCCAGCTGGGAATGATGCTGGATGTAGGACAAGGAGCTCTGAGCTGGACCAAACCTGGTTTTAAGGGGATTTTCAGGCACTCAGGGCACACAAGAAGGAAAACATCCAATCAAATTGTTCCTCATCCAGCTGGGAATGACACTGGGTGTAGGACAAGAAGGTCTGAGCTTGACCAAACCTGGTTTTAGAGGGATTTTCAGGCACTCAGGGCACATAGAAAGGCAAATCTCCAAGCAGATCCAGCTGGGAATGATGCTGGGTGTAGGACAAGGAGCTCTGAGATGGATCAAACCCCAGTGCTGGGGACTAAACCTGGTTTTAAGGGGATTTTCAGGCACTCAGGAAGGAAAATCTCCAAGCAGAACCTTCCTCCTCCATCTGGGAATGACGCTGGGTGTAGGACAAGGAGCTCTGAGCTGGATCAAACCTGGTTTTAAGGGGATTTTCAGGCACTCAGGGCACACAGGAAGGAAAATCTCCAAGCAGATCCAGCTGGGAATGACACTGGATGTAGGACAAGGAGCTCTGAGCTGGATCAAACCTGGTTTTAAGGGGATTTTCAGGCAGTCCCAGAGGCACTCAGAGGAAAATCTCCAAGCAGATCCTTCCTCCCCCAGCTGGGAATGACACTGGATGTAGGACATGGAGCTCTGAGCTGGACCAAACCCCAGTGCTGGGGACTAAACCTGGTTTTAAGGGGATTTTCAGGCACTCAGAGCATACGGGAAGGATGCAAGGACACGTCTGTGACACCTGGTCCTGCTGTCCAGCCCGGGGCCCGGAGCTCCAGGAGCATCCTGCTGCTCCCACAGCTCTGCAGGAAAATCCCAAAGGCTCCAACGTGGGGTTTGCTGCAGGTTCAGTGCAAACCCACAGAGTCCTGGGATCTTTGCCACACCATGGATCTGTCCCTGTGTCCTTCACGTGTGCCCAGGGCTCTGGGACTCCCTAAAAATCCCCTAAAAGCCAGATTTAGTCACAAGTCCTCGGGTTTAACCCATCCCAAATCTCTTTGTTTTGCACCCATTCCCCAGGTGAAAAATAAAGATTTCAGCCAAAAGCAAAGTAAAAATTAAGAATAAAAGGAAGTATTGCCTAGGCTGGGTGCAAGTGTTTCCTCTCAACCCCAATAATCCCCTTTAAACTGAGCGGGGTTTGTGCTGGAAAAGGCCAACTCCAAATGGAAAACCAAGAGGAGAAATAAAACCCCGTTCCTGAAGGAATAATGAGCACAAACCCAACAACAATCCTCATTAATTAAAGCCAGCACAGCCTCCCCAGAACGACAGGCAGATGGAGAAACAACAACAACGAGGGGAGAACAGCAGGAAAAATTGTCAAACACTCCGGTGGAAATGGAGGAAACGGATCCAGGGCTGGTTTGAAGGCAGGGATGGATCGGGATGAGGGGAGGGAGCTCAGCCCCAGCTCGGGCACTGGGCAGGAAACAAAGAGATCTGGGCTCTGAAAGGAACCATTTCTATCTCAACTCACACCCTGAATGAACACAGAGCAATTAACGAGCCCGCTGGTTAATTATGCAGGGAATGAGGCACAGGTGGGAGAGCTCGTGGGGCAGGAAACAACCTGGAATCTTAAAAACCCTGGAAAAGCAACACCTGGGGAAGCCCAGCAAGGCTGGGGGCGCTCAGAGGGGACACAAAAATGTGTCCCCATGTCCCCCTTGGCCACACAAAGCCCCAAACGGAGGGACACAAACATGATAGGTTTTTCCTGGGTTTTTTCCCCTGGAAATGCACGGAAATCGTGGAATTATGGCTTTAGGCTGGTCCCCTCTGGAAGGGGACAACCCCAGCACTTTCCCTGGCACAGCCTGGCACACCCAGGGCTGCTCACAGCCTGGGGATGGAGGATCTCTGCACTTCCCCAAGGTCTCCACGCTTCCCCTGCACCCTTCCCTCTCTTTTTCCTGGGAACAAGAAACCTCGTGTGTGCAGAACACTGGGCTGGGCACACCCTGGGCACACCCTGGGCACACCCCTGGCACACCCAGGGCTGCAGTGCTGCTCTCACAGGCTGGGGAGGGAGGATCTCTGCACTTCCCCAAGGTCTCCACGCTTCCTCAGCGCCCTTTTCTCTCTTTTTGCTGCAGGGAACCGAAAGTTTACTGGGGACAGGAAGCCTTGTGTATGTTGAACACACGCACAGCCACCTGTGGGGACAGCAGGCTGGGCACACCCCTGGCACACCCCTGGCACAGCCAGGTGCTCACAGGCTGGGGATGGAGCGTCTTTGCACTTCCCAAAGGTCTCCACACTTCCCCAGCAGACCCTTCCCTCTCTTCTTCCTGGGGACAGGAAACCTTGTGTGTGCACAACACTGGGCTGGGCACACCCCTGGCACAGACCTGGCACACCTGGCACAGACCTGGCACACCCAGGGCTGCAGTGCTCAAAAAGCCCAAAAAAAATCCCCCGAGAAAATGGGAATGTCAATTGTTCAGTAGGTTCATTTTGTCATCCATGGGGAATCAGGGAATGTTCTCATGGGGAATCTCATCCCAGGGGCTGGTGCTCGTGGTCACTGCTGGGAGCCAGGGCTGTCCTTCCCAGAATGAGAAATTCTCTCTCCTCTCTGGGCTGGAAAGCAGGATTGGAGCTTTCCCCAGCCTGCCTTGTCCCTTTGGATCAACTTCAGTAGGGAAGAAATCTCCAAACAGCCTCTAAATCTCTCACCCTGCAGCACCAGGAGGTTCCAGCTGGGGAGGAATTGCAGCCACAGCCCCCAGCACGGGACAGCCCTGGCAGGCTGGGAATGCCTGGGACAGCTGGAAAATGGGCAGGGGAAGGATGGAAGAGCAGCCCCGGGCCAGCTCTCTTGCTGGGAGGGAATTTGGGAGATCTGATTTCACCCCACACTGCCCTGGGCCAGACCGAACAGCGTGAGAGGATGAGCAGAGAATGGGAAAAGTGAGCAGGAGGTCAGGTCCATGGCCAGGAAAAACTGGAAAATCAGGAGAAACTTGGAGAATGCTGAAGTCTTCAGACAGAGAGAGCTGCCAGCTCTGAGCTCTGAACCCCTGCAGGTTTCATTCACCCTTTCCTGCCTTTTAGTTTCATCTCTTGGAGCAGCAGAGGGAACAAACGTGAACCCTCCTGCAGCCTGCATCTGCCAGAGCTTTGGGATTCCAATTTCTGCCACCAGGAGAGGAGGAAAAATAAAGAAAAAACCAGTCCTTTTCCTTTCCTTCTCCTTCTCCTTTCCCTTCCTTTCCTTTTCCCCTTTCCTTTTCCCCTTTCCTTTTCCCTTTCCCTTTTCCCTTTCCCTTTTTTTCCCTTTCCTTTTCCCTTTTTTCCCTTTCCTTTCCCTTTCCCTTTTCCTTTCCCCTTTTTCTTTCCCCTTTTCCTTTCCCCTTTTCCTTTCCCTTTTCCTTTCCCCTTTTCCTTTCCCCTTCCCTTTCTTTTTTCCCTTTCCTTTTTCCCTTTCCCTTTTTCCTTTCCCCTTTTCCCCTTTCCCTTTTCCCCTTTCCCCTTTCCCTTTTTCCTTTCCCTTTTCCCTTTTCCTTTCCTTTTCCCTTTCCTTTTCCCCTTTCCTTTTCCCCTTTCCTTTTTCCTTTTCCCTTTTTCCTTTCCCCTTCTCCTTTCCCCTTCTCCTTTCCCCTTTCCTTTCCTTTCCTTTTTCCTTTTCCCTTTCCCTTTTTCCTTTCCCCTTTTCCTTTCCTTTTTCCCCTTTCCCCTTTCCCTTTTTCCTTTCCCTTTCCCCCTTTCCTTTCCTCCTTTCCTTTCCTTTCCTTTCCTTTCCTTTCCTTTCCTTTCCTTTCCTTTCCTTTCCTTTCCTTTCCTTTCCTTTCCTTTCCTTTCCTTTCCTTTCCTTTCCTTTCCTTTCCTTTCCTTTCCCTTCCTTTCCTTTCCTTTCCTTTCCCACCACCCCAAGCAGCCCCAGGGGACACCAGCTCCAGTGTCACACCCAGGTGGCACCAGGGGCCACAAGCCCTGCCAGGCTCTGCCCTGCCCTGCAGGAATGTGCAGTTTTCCTTGGCTCAGCTCCTGTTTTCCCAAGGAGATCCAACCTAATCCCCGCGGGATCAACCACCAGGCTCTGGATTCCTCCCTCGGAGCAACCCAGAGAAACAAAATCTGTTCTGCTCCTCATTAGCCAGGAGTTAATTAGACAAATAAAGGCAAATGAACATCTCAGTACCATCTTCCCTCTTTTTTCTCTCTCTCTCCCACCTCTCTCCTCATCCTCCTCCTCGCCCCCAGCCCAGATCCCCCCAAAATGAGAGGATAAAGGACATTTTTACATTTTCACATTTAATAATTGTTTCTACAAAAGCCTCGTGGCCAGCTCTGCATTCCTGACTCCATGAATTGCTCCCCACAGGTAACTCCAATTATTTTAATTTCAGCTTTCATTTTATTTTTTTTATTTAACTTCATTTTCCATTGCTCCTAACCACGAAATATTTGGGAAAACAGCACAAAAAGCTGTTATTAATCTCTGCCAGAAATCCCCAAATTTTGCATAAATTTACTCTGGGCTTGCAAGAGGAGATTCTGTGATGAGCAGAGAGGAAATTCATCCTCTGTCTGTTCCCACCTGGAGAACAGAAAACAGCACCTTTTTTTTTTTTTTTTTTTGCTTCTAAACCTTTAATTTGAGCCTTTAATTTAACATTTAAACCTTTAGTTGAAACAGTTGCTGCATTTGAGGTGCTGGTACCTCTGAAATAAACCAAAAGGAGTCTCTGCACATAAAAAAGTGGAAATCAAAGGGGCAAAATGGGGGTCAGAGCAGAATTTCCATGGAAAAATCCAACAGCATTTAGGGCAGGATTGTCAGGGAAAAGTCAGGATAAATTCACTGGGTAAATTCACTCCAGGATAAATTCAGCCTGGCACATCCAGGAGCAGTGGGAATGAAGGAAAGCAGACCTTAAAGCAAACAGCCCCAACGTTTTCCCATTGAAATAAATAAATTTTATTGAAATTTTAATTTTTAATAATGAAATAAATAATTTTAATCCATTCAAAATAAATAAATTATAAATAAGCTGTCGTTAGTAACATCCTTAATCACTGCTGGAGGTGCAAAGAAACCAAAATTCTCCTGCGGATCTGACTCCAATATTCCAGGGGATCTTGCTCCCAGGGTTGGAAATTAATCAAATTTTTAAATTTTTAAACTAATTTTAGTCAGGGATTTGTCTTTGCTCAGGGGGGAGGGAATTAAAGATTCTCCTCAAAGGATTCGTTCACCAGGTGAGGACTGATGAGTTTAACTCCTCACAGAATCTCTTCTTGCAAGCCCAGAGTAAATTTATCCAAAATTTAGGAACTCCTGGCAGAGATTAACAACAGCCCTGTGCTCTCTTTTCCCAAATATTTCCTGGTTAGGAGCAAAACAAAATCAAATTAAATAAAAAATAAAATGAAAGCTTAAATTGTCAATGATCAATAGGAACACAAACACTATGAATTGGGTTATTTGGGATCAATTACATTGATCCAATGTATTTCTCTGGGATTTTCATGGATAAATATGGGAAAAATGCCATGTGGGATGGGATGATTTTCCCTGCACAACCCAGCAAAGCGAGGATGAAATGATTTCTGTTGCAAGAGCAAAGCAATGCCTCCATTCCCTAACACTAAAAATGCCCTTGGAGAGGTTTTTGGTTTGGTTCTCCCACAGTTTTGGTGACAACCAAGGTGTGACTTTGTGGCTTTTCCCAGTGAAAGATGTCCCAGCGGATCTCCCATCCCATTCTCCAATTCCATGATGACATCAATAATTACAGAAAAGAAATTCCGGCCCCAGTCCCTCCCGTCCCTTCCCTGGGCACCCGGAGATTCCAGGGGGTTTTCCAAGCCTGGAAGAGCACAAAGCTCAGGAAGGGCTGGGTGTGCTCCAGGAATCCATCCCAAATCAGAGGGATGGAATCCGTCCCAAATTCCAATTCTGGAACTCAAAGGGATGGGATTAATCCAAAATTTCTGTTCTGGAATTCAATGCGATGGAATCCATCCCAAAATCCAGTTCTGGAATTCAAAGGGGCAGAATCCATCCCAAATTTCAGTTCTGGAATTCAGAGGGAGGGAATCTATCCTGAATTCCAGCTCTGGAATTCAAAGCAATGGAATCCATCTCAAATTTCAGTTCTGGAATTCAAAGGGGCAGAATCCATCCCAAATTCCAAATCTGGAATTCAAAGCAATGGAATCTATCCCAAATTCCAGGTCTGGAATTCAAAGGGGCAGAATTCATCCCAAATTCCAAATCTGGAATTCAAAAGGATGGAATCTATCCCAAATTCCAGGTCTGGAATTCAAAGGGGCAGAATCAATCTCAAATTTTAATTCTGGAATTCAGAGGGATGGAATCTATCCCAAATTCCAGGTCTGGAATTCAAAGGGGCAGAATCCATCTCAAATTTCAGTTCTGGAATTCAGAGGGATGGAATTCATTCCAAATTCCAGCTTTGGAATTCAAAGGGCAGAATCCATCCCGAACTCCAATTCTGGAATTCAGAGAGTTCATGTTGAATTCCAGTTCTGGTACTCAAAGGGATGGAATCCATCCTGAACTCTAATTCTGGGATTCAAAGGGATGGAATCCATTCTGAATTCCAACAAAAAGCTGCTTCCAAGCCACTGCCACCCTACTCCAGAGACAGACGTGGCCTGTGACAATTCCCAGGTGAGCTTTGGCTGCTCAGGAGCCTGGGAGAAAGGAGCTGGAGCATCCCAGGAAATCCTCCAGGCCAGCAAACAGCACCCAGCACTCACACAGCACTCATTATACAGAGCACTAATTAACCCCAACCTTCCCCCGAATATTCCAACACTTCCCTCCCTCCCAGCCTGACTCAGCCAAAATTTCCAGGGCTGGGGATAATTCTGAGGTAATTCTGAGGCACTTGGGAGAGGGAGGAGAAGAAATTTGACATCCTGGGGTTATTCGGGCATCCAGGGCTGAATGTCCCCCCCTATGAAGGTGCCACTGTCACCGCAGCGGAGGTGAGATCACAGGAAAGGGATATTTTGGGATTTTGGGGTTTATTTCAGCACTCAGGCCACAGGAACACGAAGTGAAAGATGTCAGGGAAGGGGGGAAGAAATAAAAATCCACATTTTGTCTGCCAGCAGCTTGAGCTGTTTGGGAGGATTTGGTGAAAGGAGATTTTTTTAAACAATGAGGGTGGTCAAAGGCTGGCATGGGATGCCCCAAACTTGGAAATATCCAAGGAAGAGGTTTTTTACTGTGAGGGTGCTCAGATACTGGCACAGGGTGCCCAGAGAAGCTGTGGCTGCCCCCATCCCTGGAAAAATTCAAGGCTGGGTTGGATGAGGCTCTGAGAACCTGGTTTAGGGGTTTAGGGGTTGTGGGGAAGGTGTCCCTGCTCATTGAGGGGGTTGGACTCAGTGGCCCTCACGAGGTCCCTTTGAGCTCCAGCTCCTTGTGATTCCCTCCAAGTGACCTCCAGTGCTTGGAGGTTTGGAGGAAAAGAATGGATGAATTCTAAATACACCCTTTCCTTTCCCCTTTCCTTTCCTCTTTCCTCTCCCATTTTCCTCTTTCCTTTCCCCTTTTTCTTTCCCTTTTCCCTCCTCTTTTCCTTTTCCCTTTTTCTTTCCCTTTTCTCTCCCCTTTTCCTTTCCCCTTTTCCCTTTTCTCTCCTCTTTTCCTCTCCCCTTTTTCTTTCCCTTTTCCTCTCCCTTTTCCCTTTTCTCTCCTCTTTTCCTTTCCCCTTTTTCTTTCCCTTTTCCTCTCCCCTTTCCCTTTTCCCTTTTCTCTCCTCTTTTCCTCTCCCCTTTTTCTTTCCCTTTTCCTCTCCCTTTTCCCTTTTCTCTCCTCTTTTCCTTTCCCCTTTTTCTTTCCCTTTTCCTCTCCCCTTTCCCTTTTCCTCTTCCCTTTTCTCTCCTTTTTTCCTTTCCCCTTTTCCCCCTTTTCCCTTTTCTCTCCTCTTTCCTCCCCCCTTTTTTTCCCTTTTCCTCTCCCCTTTTTCCCCATCCCTTCCCTGGGGGTTTTCTTGGCACAGAGGGCATTTGAGGGGTACAAACAGAGGGACAAACCCAAACCTGACCCTAAACCCCTCCCAGGACTCTCCTGCCCTGTCCTTCCCCCTCTCCTCCTCCCCAGCCCACCCCGGGGTTGTTTTCATCTCCCCCCATCAACTGGGGGGATGCTGAGGCTTTAAACACAGCAGAGGAATGATGAATTCCGAGATCAGAAGGAAAGGAGGCAGGGAAAAAAGCAGGCTCCGCTTTTCTCCCTCCTCGTGTCAGGTGAGATGAGTCATTCCTGCCACAAGACATCCAAAAGGAGTCTTTTAAGGATGCAGAAAAAAGCGGAACACGTGGATGAAAGGCTGTTAAGAGCAGAGGGTTGCAATTAAAAATGTTTCTGTATCACTACCACGGAGCTCTGCTGAAACCACGGGGGATTTTCAGCCTCTCTCACAAATCTAAAATTCTATTTTAGGGATAGAATTGAGCTCCTAAACCGGCAAAACTACCTGGGAAAGCGGTGCAACACAGTCGGATCCCCGAGCCAGATGGAGCCACTTTGCCCCTGATCAATCATTGTCTGCTTTTATCCTCAAATGACCCCCAGGAAAAAAAAAAAAAAAAAAAAATAAATCCCTGCTGGAAAGCGAGCAGGAATCTCGTGCTCAGCACTCGGCGTTCGCATCCTTCCCCCGGCTCGGGCTTTTTGGAAGGAGCCGCGAACGTTTCCAATGGCAACGGCGAAATGTCCCATCAGAGTCAGCTGTTGATTGTTCTCCCCAGCGCCGAGCTGACAGCGTGGTGATGATTGCAGGAATTAAAATCCCCTCATTTCCCTGATTTCCATCCCTGCTCCCCACGGGACCCTGCGGTGACCATCTGGGCAGGGGCTCCAGATCTCTCTCTCTTTTTTTTTAAACTGCTTTTTGTTTGTTTTCCAGCCAGGATGGGGTTTGATTTCAGCCCTCCTGGTCCTGCTCAGAGCTCGTTTCCCTCCACCAGCCCCAGTCCGTGTCCCTCCGAAATGCCAAAAATAGGAAACGGTGCTGGAAACAGGGGCTGGATGTGGAACCCAACCAGGGATGTTCCACAAAATCCCAGCCTGAAAGGATCCTGCTCCAAGCCAGGGGCTCATCCCACAAACATTCCTGGGTGGAAATGGGGGAAATCAGGCCATGCTCCAGGGAACAGGGACAGGAGCAGAGGGAACGGCCTCAGGCTGGGCCAGGGCAGGCTCAGGGTGGGCACAGCAGGAATTGCCCCATGGAAAGGGGGCTCAGGCCTTGGCAGGGGCTGCCCAGGGAGGTTTGCAGTGCCCAGCCCTGGAGGTGCCCCAGCAATTCCTGGAGGTGGCACTCAGAGCTCTGGGCTGGGGACAAGGTGGGATCAGCTGGGACTCGATGTCCTTGGAGCTCTTTTCCCACCTCATCTCTGGGATCCTGAACACCAGAATCCCAAAGGCTTTTCCCACAAGGGAATATCCATCCCATGCAAGCCCAGCAGCAGAGGTGTCCCTGCCCCAGCCCCTTCTGGCAGGGAACATTTCCTGTTCCCCCACAGCTCCAAACCCCTCACACCAACAACAGAAACTTCTTAAAATCCCATTTTTGCATATTGGGGGAAATTTCTGCATGGAAAGGGGGCTCAGGCCTTGGCAGGGGCTGCCCAGGGAGGTTTGCAGTGCCCAGCCCTGGAGCTGCCCCAGCAATTCCTGGAGGTGGCACTCAGAGCTCTGGGCTGGGACAAGGTGGGGATCAGGCACAGGATGCACCTGGTGACCTTGGAGGGTTTTTCCAGCCTCAGTGATCCCGGAATTCTATTTATTTATTTATATATAGGGACTATTTTATATATTTATACAGGTATTATACACTATAGATATATTATACACTCATACTTTTTTTAATATGTATTATTACTCATAGATATAACATTATTTATAGGAGTATGCTAACAGAAATAAAGTGTTAATATTATATATTGTATATTATGTAATACAATAAAATATACTACATTATACCGTATATTTTAAAATTTATTATATAAACCGAATACAGACTATATACTGTCATAATATAGTATGCGTAAATATATATGGATACAGTATGCATAAAATATATTACATGTAATATATTGTATGTTTATAAAATATTCTAGATCATATGAATATATACATTTATATTATATTGTGTAATTATAAATTATATTATATAATATATATATAAATTCATATTTATATATTATGTAATTATATTGTATATATTCATATATTGATATATAATATGTAATGTATAATGTAAATATTAATTTATATAATAAATACAGAATTCTATCTATAAAATATCCCTATATGTGTATGTTTTATGTCTGATTCAGTGCATGAACTACAAATGAAAAGTAATTTACAACTCCCAACTGATTCTCCTCTGGATCCCCTTCCCTGGCCATGCCAGTCTCCCATTTTTCCCTTCCTGAACAGTCCTGAAGTGACACTGAAGCCTCCAAACTTTGTTAATCCCTGGAATTCCAGATCTGAGAAGGACCCAAAGCCCTTCCCTTCCCTTCCCTTCCCTTCCCTTCCCTTCCCTTCCCTTCCCTTCCCTTCCCTTCCCTTCCCTTCCTTCCCTTCCTTCCCTTCCCTTCCCTTCCCTTCCCTTCCCAAACCTTCCCAAACCTTCCCAAACCTTCCCTTCCCTTCCCAAACCTTCCCAAACCTTCCCAAACCTTCCCAAACCTTCCCAAACCTTTGTGTTCCTTCCTTCCCAAACCTTCCCTTCCCTTCCTAAACCTTCCCTTCCCTTCCCAAACCTTCCCTTCCCAAACCTTCCCTTCCCAAACCTTCCCTTCCCAAGCCTTCCCAAACCTTCCCTTCTCTCACTTTTGTGTTCACAGCTCAAAATCCCCCAACCCCATGGACTGAGCCACTCCTGACCCCAAGGAAAAACCTCCCCCTGCCCTGGCACGGGGTTGGGAAAAAAGGAAAAAGGGGGAAAAGAAGGAATCCAAGGAGAAAAGGGTTTATTGTGAGAGGAATAGCGGATTTGTCTTTCCAAACCAGCTGTGGGTCTGCTGGTGGATAAAACCAGCACTGGGAGATCAAAGAAACAATGGGAAAGATTCTACTGCCTGATGAATGGGAAAAGATATTTGCTTTTACAAATAAACTTTAGGTTGGCTGATAAATTAAATTGGACATTGAAAGATGAAAGAAACAATGGGGAAAACCCTAAATTCCATAAAAATTGAAAATTAAAATGGAGGGTTATACATTAGAGGGGAATCTTTGGGATCAGGTGTTCTGGGGAGTCTGAACCTCTCAAGTACCTCAGAAATGGGGAAAGAGAGAAGGGAAATGCACCTGGGAAATTGGGATAAAAAGGAGGCTGTGTCCTCCAAAAACTGGAGAGACCCCAGGGGAATGCCTCATGGCCTCTCATTTATTGGAATAAAGTAGAAGGACTTCTCTGTCTCCTTTTTGGACATAAACCTCTGGTGTTTGAGGATGAATTTTCCTGACAATTGCCATCCAGGATCCCCTGCAGAACAGCTCTGGGGAGCTCATGGAACATGCTGGAAAGAAATGCTTGGATGGGATTTCCTTGGGGAGGCTGAGCACACCACAGAACAGCAAAGCTGATGCTTTGGGGGAATTTCTGCATTCCTCAGACCTCCAAACCCAGCAGCTCAGTCCTCTGCACAACCTCAGGCCTTCCCAGGCTCAGGGAAAGAAAATTCTAGAAGATTTTCCAGTGAGCAGCGCTCTGGCAGGGATATAAATATTTTTGCCTCACTTGCCACCTCAAGATTCAACCAGTGGGCCTGAGAAAACCCAATCCAGCTCATTTCTTCTTTATTCTTATTTAAATTTTTAAAAGCAAACCTATATCCCAGTGTCTGCTGAGCCCAAAAATCTCAGTATGACCTGGCAGAATTTTATTTCCAGACACAAAAAAAAGGAGCAGCGGGGTCACAGAGCCACTGAGCCACTTGATCAGCCCTCGGTGACCTGCTGGAGGTGAGCTGATGATGTTTTGGCTGAATTAATTTGCTTTTTCCTTTGCCAAGAGGAGATGGTCACCTCAAGATTCAACCAGTGGGCATGAGGAAACCCAACCAATTATTTTTTTCTTAATTATTATTTTAATTGTTAAAAGCAAACCTATATCCCAGTGGCTGCTGAGCCCAAAAATCTCAGTATGACCTGGCAGGATTTTATTTCCAGACACAAAAAAAGGAACAGTGGGGTCACAGAAACCACTGAGCCACTTCATCAGTGACTCTCTGGGGGTGAGCTGGTGATGTTTTGGCTGAATTAATTTGCTTTCAGGGAAGGAGTTAATGCTTTTGTCTTTGCCAAGGGGAGATGGCCACCTCATGATTCAAACAGTGGGCATGAGGAAACCCAATCCAGCTCATTTTTTTAATTATTCTTTTAATTTTTAAAAGCAAGCCCATATCCCATTGATTGCTGAGCCCAAAAATCTCAGTATGACCTGGCAGAATTTTATTTCCAGACACAAAAAAAAGGAGCAGCGGGGTCACAGAGCCACTGAGCCACTTGATCAGCCCTCGGTGACCTGCTGGAGGTGAGCTGATGATGTTTTGGCTGAATTAATTTGCTTTTTCCTTTGCCAAGAGGAGATGGCCACCTCAAGATTCAACCAGTGGGCATGAGGAAACCCAACCAATTATTTTTTTCTTAATTATTATTTTAATTGTTAAAAGCAAACCTATATCCCAGTGGCTGCTGAGCCCAAAAATCTCAGTATGACCTGGCAGAATTTTATTTCCAGACACAAAAAAAAGGAACAGCGGGGTCACAAAACCACTGAGCCACTTCATCAGTGACTCTCTGGGGGTGAGCTGGGGATGTTTTGGCTGAATTAATTTGCTTTCAGGGAAGGAGTTAATGCTTTTGTCTTTGCCAAGGGGAGATGGGCACCTCATGATTCAAACAGTGGGCCTGAGAAAACCAAATACAATTCGGTTTTTTAATTATTATTTTAAATTTTAGAAGCAAGCGCATATCCCATTGATTGCTGAGCCCAAAAATCTCAGTATGACCTGGCAGAATTTTATTTCCAGACACAAAAAAAAGGAGCAGCGGGGTCACAGAGCCACTGAGCCACTTGATCAACCCTCGGTGACCTGCTGGAGGTGAGCTGATGATGTTTTGGCTGAATTAATTTGCTTCCAGCAAGGAGTTAATCCCTTTTCCTTTGCCGCTCTTGTTTTCGGAGCGCTCAGGATAATCCCCAGGCTTCCCCCAATGAAAAGCCATTATTGGGGATGAAGTCCTGCTCATGAATTTTTTCCTTCCCTGGTTTCAGTGTTGGAGTTGCCACAATCGGGGCTGGGAAAATGCACTCCATTAAAGCTGGGATTAAAGTCTGGATTAAAGCCTGAGCAGCACTAAAGGAGGTGCCATTATTACCACCAATCCTTAAACTCCAGATTAAGGCTCAGGTCCCCATCCCTTCTGCTTTGGATGGCCCCGCTGGTGACCGCGTGGGTTTGGGAGGGCTGGGCAATCAGCCCTTCTCCCGGGTGATTCCAGGCAGGAGCAGGAATTACAGCGCTCCCAATGAAAAGACATTATTGGGCTGTAAATCCTGCTCATGAGATACCTTCCTTCCCTGCCCACATCCCGAAAATCCTAGAGCTGTGCCATGTCTGGGAATCCCTGAGCAGCACTGCTCCATCCCTGTCCTGCTCCATCTCTGATCCCATCCTGCTCCATCCCTGATCCCATCCGTGTTCCCATCCCTGATCCCATCCCTGATCCCATCCCTGATTCCATCCCTGTTCCATCCCTGATCCCATTCCTGATCCCATTCCTGATCCCATCCCTGCTCCATCCCTGATCCCATCCCTGATCCCATTCCTGATCCCATCCCTGATCCCATCCCTGATTCCATCCCTGTTCCCATCCCTGATCCTATCCTGCTCCATCTGGGATCCCAACCCTGCTCCATCCCTGACCCCATCCCTGATTCCATTCCTGATCCCATCCCTGATCCCATCCCTGCTCCATCCCTGATCCCATCCCTGATCCCATCCCTGATCCCATCCCTGTTCCCATCCCTGATCCCATTCCTGATCCCATCCCTGCTCCATCCCTGATCCCATCCCTGCTCCATCCCTGATCCCATTCCTGATCCCATCCTGCTCCATCTGGGATCCCATCCCTGATCCCATCCTGCTCCATCTGGGATCCCATCCCTGATCCCATCCTGATCCTATCCTTGCACCATGTGGGATCCCAGCCCTGCTCCATCCCTGATCCCATCCCTGCTCCATCCCTGATCCCATCCTGATCCCATCCTGCTCCATCTGAGACCCCATCCCTGATCCCATCCTTGCTCCATCTGGGATCCCAACCCTGCTCCATCCCTGATTCCATCCCTGATCCCACCCCTGATCCCATCCTGATCCTGTCCCTGCTCCCAGAGTGCCCAGCTGGGGAGGTTCAGGACAGGTTTCCAAGGAAAACCTTTTTCCAGCCTGGAGATCTGTTCCTGATGCAAATTCTACCTCAGAGCCACAGATCTGCTTTTCCTGCCCCCACCCAGCCCCCGGCAGGAGCAGGGATGGGATGGGCTGGGATGGGATGGGATGGGATGGGATGGGATGGGATGGGATGGGATGGGATGGGATGGGATGGGATGGGATGGGATGGGATGGGATGTGCCCACAGGGCTCTGCTCCTGCTGGTGCAGAAGGACACCCCAAACCTTCCAGGTCCCACTGATGTCCCCAAAGCCAGACCTTGGCACTGTCACCCATCCCAGGCAGTGGCAGGGCTGCCTCAGCGATTCCCAGAGCAGCAGCAGCAGCAGAGACTTGGATTTAATCACAGCTTTCAGATGATTTCAGCCCCGCATTTAGGATTTGTTCCAACCACACCTCTCCCTTCCCCCTGCTTTTTGCCGTGAGCAGGAACAGGAGGTGCAGTGGCTCGGCAGGAAAGCTCAGCCTGGCTGGTGACATCTCCCGTGCCCGAAGTGACAGTGGAGGACAGGGCTGTGGGGCTGGGACAGGGACAGGAACAGGGGCTGACAGACAGGAATGGGACAGGAACAGGGGACAGGGCTGTGACAGGGATCGGGACACAGGGCTGTGACAGGGATAGGGACAGGCATTGGGACAGGGCTGTGACAGGGATCGGGACACAGGGCTGTGACAGGGATAGGGACAGGCATTGGGACAGGGCTGTGACAGGGATGACAGGGATAGGGACAGGCATTGGGACAGGGCTGTGACAGGGATCGGGACACAGGGCTGTGACAGGGATAGGGACAGGGCTGTGACAGGGACAGGAACAGGGCTGTGACAGGGATCGGGACAGGGCTGTGACAGGGACAGGAACAGGGCTGTGACAGGGATCGGGACACAGGGCTGTGACAGGGATAGGGACAGGAACGGGGGCTGTGACTGTGACAGGGACAGGGATCGGGACAGGGCTGGGACAGGGACAGGAACGGGGCTGTGACAGGGACAGGAACGGGGCTGTGACAGGGATAGGGACACAGGGCTGGGGATAGGGACTGTGACAGGGATTGGAATCATGGGACAGGGGGCTGTGGGATCGGGATCGGGACAGGGCTGTGACAGGAATGCCCAGAGCTGGCCCTGCTGCCCCTGGAGCACAGAGGCTCCTTTTCAGCCCAGGGTTGGAAAGAACCCGGGGGCTGAGCCCAGCCCACGCTCAGGGTTCACTGTGAGTTCACTGCTGCAGCCCCACGGCACCACCCAGCACCGAGAGCATTCCCAGTAAATCCATGTGGATTTCAGGCACAGCCCCCAAACCAGAGGATCTGAACTCAGAACCCCCCAGGACAGAACATTTCACCCCCTGAGCTGAATCCCTGCAGACCCTTTAGAGCTGAGCCCCTACAGACCCTTTAGAGCTGAGCCCCTGCAGACCTGGCACAAGGTGCAGTGGAAGCTCTGTTCCCCCAGAGCAGCCTCCCCACCCAGCCCCACTGGGGTTTGTCCCTGCACCTGGGGGTTTGTGCCACCCCCTCTGTCCTTGTCTGACCCACAGGGTCACACTGGGCCAAATGGGAATGGTGGGGGTGCAATTCCATCACATCCCACCTCTGCAGGCCCTTGGGTTAAGTGAGAGCTGGGGGTGCTGCCCTGAAGAGGAGAAGGCTCCAGGGAGAGCTCAGAGCCCTTGCAGGGCCTGAAGGGGCTCCAGGAGAGCTGCAGAGGGACTGGGGACAAGGATGGAGGGACAGGAGCCAGGGAATGGCTCCCAGTGCCAGAGGGCAGGGCTGGATGGGATCTTGGGCACTGGGAATTGTTCCCTGGCAGGGTGGGCAGGGGCTGGGCTGGAATTGCCAGAGCAGCTGTGGCTGCCCCTGGAGCCCTGGCAGTGCCCAAGGCCAGGCTGGACACTGGGGCTGGCAGCACCTGGCACAGGGGGAGGTGTCCCTGGGGGTAGAACTGGATGAGTTTTGAGGTCCCTTCCCACCCAAACCATTCCCTAATTCCGTGATTCTATGCAAAGCGGACACAGAACACCTGGGTGTGCTCAGGAATGAGGGATTCCATCACCAGCACTTCCCTGCCAGGCATTCAGAGCAGGAGGCAGAATGGGGTAACTCCTCCCTTCCTGATTCCCTCCAGCCAGGGCTAAAATCCCACAGGATCTCCCTGAGCAGGACACAGCAGAGTGATCCCAATGCAGGGACCAAATCCCAATGGCAGGGATCACATCCCAGTGGCAGGAATCACATCCCAGTGACAGGGACCAGATTCCAGTGACTGGGATCACATTCCAGCATCAGGGATCAGATCCCAATGGCAGAGATCACATCCAGGGCAGGGACCAGATCCCAGTTACAGGGACCAGATCCCAGGGCAGGGATCCCATCCCAGGACAGGGATCCCATCCCAGGACAGGGATCCCATCCCAGTGACAGGGATCACATCCCAGGGACAGGGATCACATCCCAGTCACAGGGGTCCCATCCCAGTGACAGGGATCCCATCCCAGTGACAGGGATCCCATCCCAGGGACAGGGATCACATCCCAGTGACAGGGATCACATCCCAATGACAGAGATCATATCCCAGCAGTGCCACTCCGAGCTGCTCTCCCTGGATTGATCTGAAAGCTGCAGACTCAGCGTTTCCCCAGAATATCCCAACACCGCTTCCCTTAAAGGCTCCATTCCATTCCTGGAGCTCTGGGAAAGTTCCACTTTTCTGTAACAGCCCCAGCTCCAAGAAAACTTGACCCTAAATCCTCAAAACCCACAAAAACAAAACACCAACGAGTAAATAAATAATCACCCCAAAATCTCAAAATACTTCCTACTTAAAACCTCACAGCTTCCAAACCTTTTCCATGAGTTCTGGACTATGCTTCATTTTTTCCCTTTATTTTTCCCCCCTCATCCTAAGCCTGCCATTTGTTTGGAAACAAGGATTTGATGTTGGGAAGGGGGTGTTGGGAGGGGAGGGAATGCTGCTGCCACAACCCAGAGTGAGAAGCAGTGATTCAGAAATCCCAGGCACATGAATATGGTAATTCCAAACCGGGGGAATTCTTCCTCCTGGTGCCAAAAAGGCTCCAACACCCCCCGGGGGCTGAGCAGCCACAACAAGGCTGGGGTGGAGTTTGGGAAATGAAGGAGAAGGAGGAGGAGGAGGAGGAGGAGAAGGAGAAGGAGAAGGAGAAGGAGAAGGAGAAGGAGAAGGAGAAGGAGAAGGAGAAGGAGAAGGAGAAGGAGAAGGAGAAGGAGAAGGAGAATAGAAGCAGAAGAAGAAGAAGAAGAAGAAGAAGCAGAAGAAGGAGAAGAAGGAGAAGAAGAAGAAGAAGAAGAAGAAGCAGAAGAAGCAGAAGAAGAAGAGAAGAAGAAGCAGAAGAAGCAGAAGAAGCAGAAGAAGCAGAAGAAGAAAGAAGAAGAAGAAGAAGCAGAAGCAGAAGAAGCAGAAGAAGAAGAAGAAGAAAGAAGAAGAAGAAGAAGAAGAAGAAGAAGAAGAAGAAGAAGAAGAAGAAGAAGAAGAAGAAGAAGAAGAAGAAGGGAAGAAGAAGGGAAGAAGAAGAAGAAGAAGAAGAAGAAGAAGAAGAAGCAGAAGAAGGAGAAGAAGAAGCAGAAGAAGCAGAAGAAGAAGAAGCAGAAGAAGAAGAAGCAGAAGAAGAAGAAGCAGAAGAAGAAGGAGAAGAAGAAGGACCTGCCCAGAAAGGCTGAAGGACCTCAGGCAGCAGCGCCTGCCCCGGCAGGATCCCGGTGCCATTCCCGAGGAGGGAGGAGTGCTGGGAATTCCCCTCCTGCTGCAGCTGGCAGAGACGGGTTGGGAATGCTGGAGCCTCCTGGGAAATTAGGGAGTCAGTTCTGGGGGTCACAGCTTAAAAACCTCTTTATTTAACCAAAAACCTCTTTATTTAACCAAATACCCCCAAAGCTCTGGGCTCCCCAGGATTTTTTGCTTGGCTCCCGTGAATCCATCATTCCCCATTTCCAGCACTGTGACCCCTCTCCTGTCCATTCTCCAGGACATCTCCCCACTCCTGCCTTTCCTGATGCCTCCCAAATTTCTTCTCTTTCCCAGCAACAATGCTGCTTTTCCCCAAAATACAACGAATTCCAGAAAAACAGCCCCGTGCTTCCCAGCATCGATGCCGGAATGATCCAACGGTGCATTAAACAAATATTCCCTGTCCTCTAATGTCCATTAGGTTTTTTGGCATTACCACATAAATCAAAGGATTCTCTTTATTCCAGCTTATTCGTCACTTTTAAAAAATGATGCTGCATTTTTAAGATGATTTTTTTCCACTGGGGAAAAAAAAAACCACCACCAAGTTCTAGGGAGGTGGGATAAGAAATATCCCTATTCCCATTACGCTGGAGCTGAAGCTGCAGGGTCACATCCTTGGAATGAACACCAGGAAAGTCATTGGTGTCCAAGGCCAGGTTGGATGGAACAACCTGGAACAGTGAAAAGTGGCTCTGCCCATCCACAAAAAGGGATTTTAATCTCAATGCAAACCATTCCATGATTCTGTGATCTCTCTTTCTCTTGGGATCCTGGATCACCAAAGAATTTGTGGCAGCAAATCTGCAATTCAAATAATTTCTAATGGGACAAAGGCCCTGAACTGCTGACCAAGGAATGCTGCTCCTATCTGGGAGTGTGGTGCCCTAATTGTTCCCTTTTTTTGCACCTGATTCATTGATTTCTTCACTTTTTCTTGGTGTTGTTTCCATTTCCTTTAGTCTGTTTTCAAAGCCCTACAACCAACATCAATAACAAGGAAAATGTAGGAAAACAATAAAAAAAAATTTTAAAAAACTCACAGAATACCTTTTCATGCTGGGTCAGGTCCCAGAAGTTCAGTTTTATGTTATTTATCTGTCTTAATGATTTCTCATTAAATTTGATCTTCTCTTTCAGAGGTCCTCACAGCTACCAAGAACATTTCTATTTTCTTTTGTTTTAACACTACCATTTAAACCAGAGAAGAGTTTGGGGTTTGTCTTTCTGTCAGTTCAGGATTTACAGGTTAAAAAAAACTTTCAGGGACTTTTTTACCTGCTGAACATCCCTCTGTTCCAGTGGGAGGGGGGAAGAGTGGGAATGAATAAATTCAGGGAACTGATGATTCCACACTTGTGAG
Source organism: Emberiza elegans (assembly GCA_024865655.1). Classification (NCBI taxonomy): domain Eukaryota; kingdom Metazoa; phylum Chordata; class Aves; order Passeriformes; family Fringillidae; genus Emberiza; species Emberiza elegans. The sequence continues at coordinate 1,669,704 of JALJVW010001685.1, read as the reverse complement.
AACCGCATCAGTTTGGGCAACCAAGAATTTCCTAAAACAGAGACTTAAATATTAAAAATCCTCCTTTTTCTCCCCTGAGCTGAGCTCCACAAATTTGGTTCTGAGCCAGAAACAAAGTGAGTGTCATTGGAAGGGTGACTGTCACCTCCCCACCACCGTGGCTTGGCCCCGTGCCCGCCTCGTTCGATGCTTTGCTAAAAATGAAGCCCCAAGGTGCAGAGCTGAGCTGCCAGAAGGCAGAGCCTGGAGCAGGACGGACAGAGGGACAAAAACACCCAGCTCTGGGGCTGGGGAGGGGGGGCTGGGGTCTCGGGAGCAGGGGTGGGCTTGGCGTCACCTCGGTGTCATCTCAGTGTCACTTGTCCTGCCCATGGGGACAGGAACAGGAACGGGGAGCTGGGGCTGAGCAGTGCAGAAGGAATTGGAAAGGAGCAGGGGATGGGGTTGGTGTCACCTCGGTGTCACCTGTCCTGCCCATGGGGACAGGGAGCTGGGGCTCAACAATGCAGAAAGCTTGAAAGGAGCAGGGGATGGGGTTGGTGTCACCTCAATGTCACCTTGTGCCATCTGTCTTGGCCATGGGGATTGGAATAGGAATAGGGAGCTGGAGTAGAGCAGTGCAGAATGAGCTTAGAAGGAGCAGGAGATGGGGATGGTGTCACCTTGGTGTCACCTGTCCTGGCCATGGGCACAAGGAGCTGGGGCTGAGCAATGCAGAAGGAATTGGAAAGGAGCAGGGGATGGGGTTGGTGTCACCTCAGTGTCACCTTGTGCCATCTGTCCTGGACACGGGGATTGGAATAGGAATAGGGAGCTGGATCAGAGCAATGCAGGAGCTTGGAAGGAGCAGGAGATGGGGATGGTGTCACCTTGGTGTCACCTGTCCTGCCCATGGGCACAAGGAGCTGGGGCTGAGCAATGCAGAAGAAATTGGAAAGGAGCAGGGAATGAGGCTGGTGTCACCTCGATGTCACCTGTCCTGGCCATGGGGACAGGGAAAGGAACAGGGAGCTGGGGCTGAGCTGGGGCTGAGCAACATGGAATGAATTTGAAAGGAGCAGAGGATGGGGTTGGTGTCACTTTGGTGTCACCTCGGTGTCACCTGTCCTGGCCATAGGGAGAGGGACCTGGGGCTGAGCAATGCAGAAGGAGCTTGAAAGGAGCAGGGGTGGGGTTGGTGTCACCTTGTCCTGGCCATGGGGACACGAACAGGAACAGAGACCTGGGGCTGAGCAACACAGGAGGAGCTTGAAAGGAGCAGGGGTGGGGTTGGTGTAACCTCTATGTCACCTTGTGTCACCTGTCCTGGCCATGGGGACAAGGAGTTGGGGCTGAACAATGCAGAAGGAATTTGAAAGCAGCAGGGGTGGGGTTGGTGTCACCTTGGTGTCACCTTGGTGTCACAGAAGGAGCTTGAAATGAGCAGGAGATGGGGCTGGTGTCACCTTGTGTCACCTCGGTGTCACCTGTCCTGGCCATGGGGACAGGAACAGGGAGCTGGGGCTGAGCAGTGCAGAAAGAGCATGAAAGGAGCAGGGGATGAGGTTGGGGTCACCTTGTGTCACTTGTCCTGGCCATGGGGACGGGAACCTGGGGCTGAGCAATGCAGAAGGAATTTGAAAAGAGCAGGGCTTGGTGTCACCTTGGGATAATAACCTGTCCCAGGAGCAGGGACGGGGACCATGCCCATCCTGCTCACCCCGGGCTGATCTCCCGTGAGCTGGGAACGAGCAGCACAGAAGGAATTTGCCAGGATTTTCCTCTGGAGGCAGAAATACCCTTGAATGCAGCCCTGGCAGCCTCTGGAAGTGCCGGGGAGCGGCAGCAGCTCCTGCCAAAGGCAGAGCAGCAGGGGCAGCTTTCCATCATCGCCCTCAGCTGCTGCGGCCCCCAGCAGCACCATCTGCAGCTCTCTCGATGCCGGCAGCTGCAAATCCAGGCAGGAATCCTGGGAGCTGCAGAGCCTCATCCTCACCTGCAGGAGAGCCTGGCAGCGGGCACCACGCCGCGAGCAGGGGGAAGTGTGGACAAATTAATTACCTGCCTGAGGCGAGCTGATATTCCCCTTAACTAGGTCAAATAAACCCCAGCAAATCCTCTGCCTCGCTCTCTCCTTAAAAAAAAACAAAATAAAAAATGGGGAGCTGCAGGTTTAATGAGCTGAGATTCCACCCAGGAATGGCTCTGCAGGCTGGGGCTGCACAAAGGGAGAGGGGAAGGAGACAGTGCTGAGCTCCGTGGTGTCCAGGAGGAGCCCTCAGTGCCCCCAGCTGCAGGGAACAGCTCGGCTCTGGATGCTTTAGCAATTAGACCTTGGGATTTTCACCTTTGAGCCATGGGTGGTGCAGTGCCCGAGGCAGCTCTGCAGTTCCTGTGATCCAGGGGAATGTCCCAGCTGGAAGCTGAAGGCAGATTCTGCTGCCTCCATCCCCTGCCACTGCTGGTGATGCCTTAGGATTTTAACTTCTGCGTTTTTCAGATCCTGCACTGCATTAGTGCATAATTCCAAACTCCATATAAAGTGTCAGTTCCTGTCCTCACGTGTTGGTCAGATAAAACAATTCCTCCAGGCCTGAGATCCAAGGACACCCTACAGCCTCAGGCCCCAAAAAGTACAAACAAAAGTGAATTGGGGGCAGCCAACTGGGGGTAAGTGACTTCATTAATTGAAGGTGTAATTGGAGGATTAACCCCTGATATGTAAATGGTCCAAACTGATAATTGTCTGATAAACTGGTGACCGTTGTCCATCTTGGGTGAAGAGCCGCAGAGGAAAACTCCCCCCTTGTGCAGGACCCCTGCTGCAGCAGAGCCACAGCTGGCACTGCAGGAGGGCTGAGCCCCCATGGGATGGGGCTGTGCCCCCGCCCTGACCCACAGCGTGCCAGGGCCTGCTCTCACTCTGACAGGGCTTGGTTTGCGCTATTGCATTTGTATTTTTAATTTCCTAGTACAGAACTGTTATTCCTGCTCCCATATCTTTGCCTGAGAGCCCCTTAATTTCAAAATGATAATAATTCAGAGGGAGGGGGTTTGCATTTTCCATTTCAGGGGAGGCTCCTGCCTTCCTTAGCAGACACCTGGCTGTTCAAACCAGGACACAGGGACACCTCCCCCTGTGCCAGCTGCTCCCAGCCCCAGTGTCCATCCTGGCCTTGGGCACTGCCAGGGCTCCAGGGGCAGCCACAGCTGCTCTGGGCACCCTGGCAGAGCCCAAACCTCTCTAACAAGGCTTTGGTATAAACCCCTCTGCATTTTCCAGTGGGGAATAGCACTGGGGGGACCTGGAACCATCCAGGAAATCATTTTGGAAAATCAACAAACCACAGAGTAGAGGTTTCATTCACCCACAGGATTTTCAGCAGGAACCAGACGTGGCACAGCCACTGTGCCTGAGGTCTGACTCATTTTTTCCAGGTCCCTGCCAACACACCCCACTCGTCTGCTCACAGATTTCCCACCGGAATCCAAAAATCTTTTCTAATTACTATGGATTCAAACTGCCTGGGTTCTGCTTCCAGGTTCTGCCCCAAAGCTGGAATGCTCCATCCTGGCACAGCACAAAACCAGCTCAAACACACCTGGATTTGTTTTAAATATCGAGCAAATATCAAAAGTCAAACCAGTTCAAAGCCTTGCTGAGGGTTTTCCGTCATCCCAGTAAAAAGAATCAGTGCGACTCTCAGTGTTTTGGGGGTTATTCTGCATCAAAAGGTGGAAGTTGCTGTTTTCTTGGTTTATTGTTTGTAGCCCAGGGGTTTCTGCACAGCCCAGGGGGATCTCAAATAAACCCTGCTCCATCCACTTGGATGTACTGCAAAAACCACCCATGGAATCACCAACGTTGGAAAGAACTCCAAGAACATCCAGTCCAGCCTTTGATGAATCCCACCACGCCACTAACCCACATCTCCAAGTGCCACCTCTGCTTGGACTGGGGACATTTCCGGGGATGGCAACTCCAACACTGCTCTGAGGTGAATATCCCAATGCTTTGAGTAAAGAAATTTTCCTTTTATCCAACCTGACCCTCCTCTGGTGCAACTTGAGGCCGTTTCCTCCTGTCCCACCTCCAGCTGCCCAGGAGAAGACAATGCCAAGGGTTTAAATGTTTTAATGAGAGATTTCTCTGGAACACTTGGATATTTGGAGCCCACGGAGTGGGAATTTGCTCAGCTCCCAGAAATATGGAACATTGCCCCAAGGAGCAGGAAATGGAGGTGCCCAGGGGCTGTTTGCACTTTTCCAGCCCTGCAAGGCTTGTCTGAGCCTCTGTCCAAGCAGGGGTGTGGGGAGGTGTCCTAGGGTGAGGTGATGATGCTTGTATCCCCATCCCTGTGTTCTGTTCATGCTGGATATCATGTTCTGTGCCTTCAAGACTGGCTCTGAAGAGCGAATGTTTTGTTTTGGTTTTGCTCTCAGCCGCTCCCCCACGGCTGGCAGGACACACACACAGGGCAGTGCATGGTGCTGCTTTTGCTTTTTGCTTTGCTTTTCCCTTTGCTCTTGCTCCTGCTTTGCCCTTGCTTTTTGCTTCTGCTCATTAGTTAGTTTAGCTGAGCAGATTTTCCCTGGGCTGTTTCTCCTTTCCCTGTTTTGGACCAACTTGGACCTGCTCCGCACTGGGACCTGGGTGTTCCAGATTGCAATGCAAGATGTTTTCCATTACCATCTGTATGGCAGATTACCTTTGTCAAGTGGGCAGTTTGCCTTACCTCTCTCTCTGAGTGACCACAATCACTCCTCCCTCGGGAGGGGACACCTGCTGATAACAGCTATGGAATGTCCCTGCATGGCTGATAAGAACTACAGCATCCCATTGGGAGATGTGAGCCCAGAGGGAGGAGCCAAGCATTCCTACCCGGATAGAATCTGGAGATTCTGGAACACCAGCACGGCTTCTGCACTGGATTGCCCAGAGGAACAGCAGCTGCCTCTGCCCCTGGACCTTCAGAGGAAGAGACTGCACCTTTCTCCAGGATCCCTGCTCCAGCAGAGCCACCCCTGACACTGCAGGAGGGCTGAGCCACAATTCCAATGGGACTGCTGCCAGCACCCTGACCCACAGGGTGTCAGGTTGGGTTCTGACTCTGGCAGTGCTGGTTTAGTTCACTGCATTGTTTATTTTATCCTTTTATTTTCTTCCCTAGTAAAGAACTGTTATTTCCTGCTCCCATATTTTTGCCTGAGAGCCCCTTAATTTAAAATTTACAGCAATTCAGAGGGGTGGGGAGGGTTTGCATTCTCCATTTCAGGGGAGGCTCCTGCCTTCCTCAGCAGACACCTGGCTTTCCAAACCAAGACACTGGGAACACCGAGAGTTTGCACCTTGTGGCTGCAGCAGCTGCCCCAGCACAGGAGGGACTGAGAACAGAGCGACCACCCCCAGAGAGACTTTCTGAATTTGTCATCTTTGTCAGAGCGGTGACAGAGCGGTGTCACCTGGTATTGTTCATTCTGTGTGCTGGGGGTGCTGTGCCTGTTAAATAAACAGGTTCTTTCCACTTCTCTCTGAGGAATCCTTCCTGACCCGGTTGTGGGGAGGGGCTGTGTGTGTTTGCTTTCTGGAGGGGCCCCTTTGGAGATTTTCTCCCAAATTTGCCCTAAACCAGGACAGGAGGGAATGGGAATTCCTCCAGCACATTTGGGAAGGGAAAAGGAGCAGCAAGGAAGGAAACCCAGTGGGTTGGTCAGAAAGGGTGGGAACACCCCAGCTCTACCTCAGAGCAGGGATTTGGGCACTCCAGCAAAGAGTCAACATCAACAAGTGCTTGGAATGGCTCTGGTGGCCAAAAGAAATCCCTCCAAACCCACTCCTGCTCCCCAGCAGCAAACAGGAGCCTCCACTCCAGCAGCTCGTGTCATTTAGGGTCAGTGGGATAATATTTGGGGTTGAACCACGGAATTTTGTCCTCCTGAACAATCAGTTCCATGGCTTTTAGCACCACAGGAATTCCTGATTTACTCCCAGACCCTCCAAACAATCCCTGTAAAACTGCTGGCCCTTCAAGCCTCAAATCGAGGCACAGCTGAACACATAGAACCAAGCTTTCTTTTTTTCCTTTTTAAAGCAGCAAAAGATTTTTAAAGCAAACAAAATAAATCCTCTCCCCATCCCAAAAACCTCATCCGACTTCTGCTAACAGTTCCCAAACTCAGCTCACCTTCAGCTGTACCATTTGTTTGAAAATTAGATAAGAATTCAAATGGGATTTTATAAAAAATTTCCTTTTTGCACTGAGCTCCAGGCCCCACCAGTGGAAAATGCTGCGTTCTGCAGGGAAGGAAAAAAGTGCCTTTGGAATGAACAGCTGCACTTCAGATTTCTGTTTAATTGAAAAACAGCTGGGCTGAGAAGTGGCAGCTCCTCAAGAGCTGATAAGTGCATTTCCCACTAATCTACAGAGTGCTCCATCAGGGCAACCATACAGATAGAAATATACTAAAATATATATATATTTCATTTCTATTTTATATATTTATAAAATATATTTTTATATTTTTTTTTTTATATATTTATATATATATATAAAAAATTGCAGAGTATTAGCTTTGCAAAATGCCATATTCCAGCGTGGAATATTCCATATTTGCCATATTCCAAGGAAGAATTGTCCCCACAAAGGGCTCTCAGTTGGGCATCTAAATAAATCTTTAAATAAATGGAATGATAATTAAATCTACCCAGCTCACATCAAAATCATCCAGCCTGGGCAGGCTCCTGGATCCCACTGGAGCATCAGGAACAGGGAGCCTGAGGGCAGCACAAAATTCTCTCTCTGCTCCTAAAACCTGGGCAGCCTCCAATGAAACAAATCCCATTTTGGGGGGGACAGAAATCCAATAAAATCCTGCTGGGGCTGCACCTCCAGCAACACAGACAGCTGGAAAAGGGGGAATTCTTTCCCTTTGCCCCACTCAGGTGATTCCCCACCTGCAGAGCTCAGAATTCCAACATCAGCAGCACCTGGAGCTGCTGGAGAGAGCCCAGAGGAGCCCACGGAGCTGCTGCAGGGCTGGAGCCCCTCTGGAGCCCAGCCTGCTGCCCTGGAGAGGAGAAGGCTCCAGGGAGAGCTCAGAGCCCTTGCAGGGCCTGAAGGGGCTCCAGGAGAGCTGCAGAGGGACTGGGGACAAGGATGGAGGGACAGGAGCCAGGGAATGGCTCCCAGTGCCAGAGGGCAGGGCTGGATGGGATCTTGGGCATTGGGAATTGTTCCCTGGCAGGGTGGGCAGGGGCTGGGCTGGAATTGCCAGAGCAGCTGTGGCTGCCCCTGGAGCCCTGGCAGTGCCCAAGGCCAGGCTGGACACTGGGGCTGGCAGGACCTGGCACAGGGGAGGTGTCCCTGGGCTGCAATGAGCTGGCATTGAAGGCCTTCCCACCCAAAGCACTCTGGCATTCACATTCCTGAACCAAGGATGGAAAGATCAGCAAATGGAGAAAGGAAAGGAAAGAATGATTTCCTGGCTGGTTGCAGGTGCCCCCAGTGCCATTTCCCACAGGGGTTTGTAGCCTGGCAAGGCCTGGTTAGAGGTTTGGGCTTGCCAGGGTGCCCAGAGCAGCTGTGGCTGCCCCTGGAGCCCTGGCAGTGCCCAAGGCCAGGCTGGAGCACCTGGCACAGGGGGAGGTGTCCCTGCCATGGCAGGGGTGGACTGGGATGGGATTTCAGGTCTCATCCCCATCCAAACCATTCCAGGATCCTGTGACGATTCCCTGGAATGAGGAGCTGTGAATGCAGCGGGAGTGAGGCAGAAACAAAAGGCTGAAATCACAGTGAAAATCCAGCACTGCACATTCTGGGGGACAGGGTGGAGTTTTGGGGTCTGCACCCACTCTGACATTCCCAGATGAGGCCAAGCCAAGGCTGAGGCCCTGCCCGGCCCAGGAGGTCCCTCCATAACCTCATTTTCCCTCACATTCCTCTCCCTGCACACCTTAGGGCCTCTTACCTGCCCCAAGCAAACCCTGCTGCTGAAGGCAGGGGATCCTCATTGCAGCACGAATCTCCTCTCCCAGCCCCTCCGTGCCCCTTTCCCTCCCTCAGCACCAGGAACCAGCTCAGAGGAACAAAAACCCACCAGGACCAGCTGAGATCCAGCCAGTGCAGCCTTTTCTTGGCTGCTCCAAGGCTGGGGCTCCATCCCTGGGGCTCAAATCCACGGGTAGAGAGGAATTCCTGGAGCCAGCTAAACTTCAGGGATGGGAGACCAAACACAGCCCCACTCCTGAGATGGAGCTCCCAGATCTGAACAAAACCAACCAAATATAATCCCCCCCAAAAAAATAATCCAAGCAGAGCAAATTGAGCTGACACAACATCCCAAGCCCCACAGGGAAGGAATCAATTTTTCCCTTTGGAATTCCTGCTCCCAGCGGTGCATCCCAGCTCCAAATCCCATCATCCAAGGCCAGGGTGCCTCTGGAACCTCAGTTGCACATCTGCTTTCCCTTTCTGGCCTTCAGCCTGTGCTCCCTCTGCACCTTTGATGCAGCATCTGGAGAGGGTTAAGGACAATTTACGTCCTCTGGGTGCATTCCAGAAGGAGCAGGAGGAGCCACGGGGAAGGAGGGGATGGGGATCCAAAAATCCAAACCCCAAACTCTCTTCCCACTTGTGAACCAGGGCATGGGGCACCTTTTCCGTGGAGGTGCCACATCAGGGGCTGTGCATGAGTGGGACCTCAAATGCTCTGGGATAATTCCAGGCCAACCCAAAATGGGGGTTTTTAGCTCTTTTCCTACTAAGAACAGGAAAAGTTCTTCCCCCAGAGGGTGCTGGCACTGCCCAGGGAATGGGCACAGCCCCGAGGCTGCCAGAGCTCCAGGGATGCCCAGGCTGGGCTTGCTGGGGGCTCTGGGCAGGGTTTGGCTTTGGCATTGATCATCCCTGTGGGTCCCTTCCAGCTCAGCACATTCCACGATTCCATAGTGAGGTATCTCCTACTCAAAATATCCTCCCTCAAACTTTTAATTTATTTCTGTTTTCCCAATGCTTTCCCAGCCCCTGCCCTGAATGTTTTTACTTTAGAGGCAGCCTAATTGATCAGCTCACCTGTAATTTATCAATTCATCTGTAATTCATCAGCTCACCTATAATTTATCAATTCATCTGTAATTCATCAGCTCACCTGTAATTCATCAGCTCACCTGTAATTCATTAACATAGCCATAATTTATCAATTCATCTGTAAATGATCCGCTCATCTGTAAATGATCAGCACATCTGTAATCTATCAGCTCACCAATAATTGATCAATTCACCTGTAATCTATCATTTCACCTATCATTTACCTATTCATCTGTAATTTATCAATTCATCTGTAACTCAGATCAGCTCACCTGTAATTGATCACCTCACTTGTAATTGATCAATTCACCTGTAATCTATCATTTAATTTACCAATGCATCGGTAATTTATCAATTCATCTGTAATTGATCAGCTCACCTGTACTTAATCAGCATATCAGTAATTTATCAATTCATCTGTAATTTATCAATTCATCTGTAATTGATCAGCTCACCTGTACTTGATCAGCATATCAGTAATTTATCAATTCATCTGTAATTTATCAATTCATCTGTAATTGATCAGCTCACTTGTAACTGATTAATTCACCTATAATCTATCATTTCACTTAAAATTTATCCATTCATCTGTAATTTCTCAATTCATCTGTAATTGATTAGATCATCTGTAATCTATCAGCTCACCTGTAATCTATCATTTCACCTGGCATAGATCAATTAACCTGTAATTGATCAGCTCACCTGTAATTGATCAGCTCATCTGTAACTATTGATTCATCTGTAATTTATCAATTAATCTGTAACTGATCAGCTCACCTCTAATGTATCTTTTCACCCATAATTTATCAATTAATCTTTAATTGATTAGCTCACCTGTAATTAATCTGCTCATCTGTAATTTATCAACTCATCTGTGACTCTCAATTCATCTGTAATTTATCAATTAATCTGTAATTGATCAGCTCACCTCTAATTCATCATTTCACCTATAATTTAGCAATTCACCTGTAATTAACCAGCTCACCTGTAATTAATCAGCTCACCTATAATCTATCATTTCACCTATAATTTACCAGTTTACCTGGAATTTATCAGCTCATCTGTAATTTATCAATTCATCTGTGACTATCAATTCACCTGTAATTTATCAATTAATCTGTAATTGATCAGCTCACCTCTAATTTATCATTTCACCCATAAGTTATCAATTCACCTGTAATTGATCAGCTCACCTGTAATTTATCAATTCACCTGTAATTGATCAGCTCACCTGTAATCTATCAGCTCACCTAGAATTTATCATTGCACCTGTAATTGATCAATTAATCTGTAATTTATCATCTCACCTGTAACTGATCAATTCCATCTGCTCACCTTGCATTTCAGCAGAGGTTTGGCTCCACATTTAGCTCAAGGTAAGAGGAAAAAAATGGGAAACAGAGAAAAAGGAACCCAGTGAGCAGCTGGGATTACCCAGATTCATCCTGAGGACCATTTTGGGGCGGTTTTGGGACTTTTTGGGACCATTTTGGGACCATTTTGGGGGCTGTTTTGGGGCCATTTTGGGGCTGTTCTAGGGCCATTTTGGGGCGGTTTTGGGGCTGTTCTGGGGCCATTTTGGGGTGGTTTTGGGGTCTGTTCTGGGGCCATTTGGGGTCATTTTGGGGCCATTTTGGGGCTGGTTTGGGGCCATTTGGGGCCCTGGAGGTGTTTAATTGCTGGCAGATAATTGCTGTCCCCTCAGGGCCACACCTGCCCCTGCCCAGGTTGTCCCTGAGGTTTTTCGGATCAGCCGCTCCCCATCAATCAGCATTGCGCTAATCAGCTCATGACAGGCCACAAATAACCCCTGAGCTGCTTTCCAGGGCAGTTTTGCCCGGATTAAAAATCCCATCCAAGCTCCTGGGCAATTACAGAGGGGCCAGGGGGATTTGGGAGCTTTTCCACCATTTCCTTCCCTTGCAGCTGGAGCTGGGATCCCCATCCCTGGAAATGTCCATAAACACAGGGATGGGGTTTAGTGGTGATCCCAGAGGGTTTTTCCAAGCTTAACAATTCCACGATTCCCTGTGGGAACATCAGGACAGGACTGGGAGGATCTCCTGAATCCTTTTGTCAGCTCAGGGACCCTCCCCATCCCAGCCCTGCTGGGATCTGTTCCTGCTCCTCCACCCTGGATGCTCCAGGAGGATCCAAAAACTGGAAAACACCCCCAGGACCTTCCTGCAGGTTTGCAGGGAGCAGCCCCAGCTGCTTTTCATCCCAAAAATCCCTGCATTTCATCCCCAAATTCCTGCATTTTGTCCCAAAATCCCTGGACTTCATCCCCAAATTCCTGCATTTTGTCCCAAAATCCCTGGACTTCATCCCCAAATTCCTGCATGTCATCCTAAAATCCTTGCATTTCATCTCAAAATCCTGTATTTCATCGCAAAATTCCTACATTTCTCCCAGAATCCCTGCATGTCATCCCAAAATCCCTGCATTTCATCCCAAAATCCTGCATTTTGTCCCAAAATGCCTGCATTTCATCCCAAAATCCTGCATTTCATTCCAAAATTCCTTCATTTCTCAAAAAAATCCCTGCATTTCATCTCAAAATCCTACATTTTGTCCCAAAATCCCTGCATTTCATCCCCAAATCCCTGTGTTTTATCAGGAAATCCCCCATTTCATCCCCAAATCCTCGTATTTCATCCCCAATTTACTGCATTTCATCCCAAAATCGCTGTTTCAATCCAAAATCACTGTGATCCACCCCAAAATCCCTGCATTTCATCTCAAAATCCTACATATTGTCCCAAAATCACTGCATTTCATCCCAAATTCACTGTGTTCCAAAATGCCTTTGTGTCATCCCCAAATCACTAAATTTACTCACAAAATCCCCAGATTTACTAAAAAAAATCACCTCATCAGGAAATCACTGTCCCATCCTAAAATCACTGCATTTCATCCCAAAACTATTGCATTTTATCCCAAATTCAGTGTTCCACCCCAAAACCACTGTGTTCCATCACAAAATCCCTGCATTTCATCCCAAAATGACTTTGGGTCATCTCCAAATCACCACATTTACTAAAAAAATCACCAGATTTCATTCCAAAATCTCTGCATTTCATCAGGAAATCACTGTCCCATCAGGAAATCACTGCCTTTCATCCCAAATTCAGGGCTCTATCCCAAAATCACTGTGATCCATCCCAAAATGACTTTGTGCCATCCCCAATTCACTGCATTTACTCAAAAAATCACCACAATTACTCAAAAAATCACATTTCATCCCCAAATCCCTGCATTTCATCAGGAAATCACTGTCCCATCACAAAAACACTGTAATTAATCACAAAATCACAGCATTTCATCCCAAAATCACTGCACTACATCCCAAATTATGCATTCCATCAAAAAGCACCCCATTTACTCAAAAAACCCACATTTCATCCCAAAACCATTGTATTTCATCCCAAATTCAGTGTTCCACCCCAAAATCGCCGTGATCCGTCACAAAATCACAGCATTTCATCCCAAAATCACTGTGTTCCATCCCAAATTTAGTGTGCCATCCCAAATTCACAGTGTTCCATCCCAAAATGACTTTGTGTCATCCCCAAATCACCACATTTACTAAAAAAAATCACCAGATTTCATCCCAAAATCTCTGCATTTCTCCAGGAAATCACTGTCCCATCAGAAAATCTCTGTGTTCCATCACACAATCCCTGCATTTCATCCCAAATTCAGTGTTTCACCCCAAAATCACTATGATCCATCACAAAATGACTTTGTGTCATCCCCAAATCACTGCCTGTACTCACAAAATCACAATTTCTCAAAAAAATCACCACATTTACTCAAAAAAAAAATCACATTTCATCCCAAAATCCCTGCATTTCATCCCAAATTCACTATGTTCCATCCCAAAATTACTTTGTGTCATCCCCAAATCACCACATTTGCTCAAAAAAAATCACCACATTTCATCCCAAAATCCCTGCATTTCATCAGAAAATCACTGTCCCATCACAAAACCACTGCATTTCATCCCAAAACCATTGTATTTCATCCCAAATTATGTTCCATCAAAAAATCACTGTGATCCATCCCAAAATCACTGTGATCCATCCTAAAATCACTGCATTTTCATCCCAAAATCGCAGCATTTCATCCCAAAATCGCAGCATTTCATCCCAGATTCAGTGTTCCAGCCCAAAATCACTGTGATCATCACAAAATCCTTTCATTTCCTCCCCCAAAGCCCTGAATTTCACCCCCAGGTCCCTCCATGTCTCATCCCAACCAGCCCCATGCAGGCCCCTCTGTGTCCCAGGGACGTGAAATCCCATTTCTATCAAAACCCAACTCATTTTTTAGGGATTCTTGCCCATTTTCCCTCCCTTCCCAGGACACCAGCCCTGCCAGCTGTCCCCACTCCATGTCCCACCTCCTTTTTCCATCTGCTCTCCATCCTCTCCCCCATTCCAGCACCCCAAACACCCCAAAATCCCTGACGGCACCACAGAGATGAGCCCAGATCCCACAAACATTCCCAAATCTGCCTGAAAAAATCTCTCTTTCCCTGGAAAATGTGAATTCCTAGCCTCCCTGAGCTCTCCTAACACCCCATCAGCCACCATTTGCTGCTCTTCCCTTTCCTTTTTTACCCTTTTATTTCTTTTATTTTTTGTTTAATTTTGAAACCTTGAGATTCTTCTTGTCCCTTTCTTTTTTTTTTTAATTCTGAGACTCTTTTTTCCCCCCCTCTTTTTTTTTTTGAAACCTTTGGATTCTTCCTTTCCCTTTCCCTTTCCTTTCCTTTCCTTTCCTTTCCTTTCCTTTCCTTTCCTTTCCTTTCCTTTCCTTTCCTTTCCTTTCCTTTCCTTTCCTTCCCTTTCCTTCCCTTTCCTTTCTTTCCTTTCCTTTCCTCCCCTTTCCCTTTCCTCCCCTTTCCTTTTCCTTTCTTTCCTTTCCTTTCCTTTCCTTTCTTTTCCTTTCCTTTCCTTTCCTTTCCTTTCCTTTCTTTCCTTTCCTTTTTTCCTTTCCTTTTTTCCTTTCCTTTTTTCTTTTCTTTTCCTTTCCTTTCCTTTTTTTCCTTTCCTTTTTTTTTTCCTTTTCTCTGGGACTCTTTTTTCCCCTTTTTTTCTTTTGGAACCCTGGGATTCTTCAAAGGGAATTTCCCCTCCCTTTGGACACCTGCAGGGTTGAAAGGCTCAGGGGAGCCTCTTTAATTCGAACAAGGTCCTCACTGCAAACAGAACCACTTGAAAGGAAAAGCACTCAGGAAATATTAATCCCAAAAAAAAGAAAAAAGGTGGGATCCATGTGTGCTCCTTTGAAAAGTTCTCCTGTCTGGGAGCTCCAACCTTGCCAGACCCCAGGATGGGTCACAGCCCAGCTCTGGCGGGTGGCATTGCTTCCTTTTTATTCCTTTTTAAATATTTTCACCATGGTTTAAACTCTAAAAACCACTCAGCAGCCAGATCTGTCTGTCCTCTTGCACAAACTGATTGCACAGCCTGGAAATGTGCCAGGATGTGTTTAATCAGCTGGAATTACAGATTTTTGAACAATCTGGATGGTTTTTGCAAGATCTAAAGCCAATTTTGGCTGGAAAAGGATTCAGGAGCAGCCTGGTGCTGTTGAAGATACTGGAGGGACACAAGAATTTCTAAAGAACTCCTCAGAAATATTTGTTTCCAAATTAAGTCTCTAAACCGAAGTGAAAAATATCCACCTCAAAAACATGGATGCAGCTGTTTGGGCTCATCTGGAAGAGTTTTGAGGTAAAAATGCCAAATCCTGGGGAAATCTGGGATTAGGGCAAGGGCAGTGCACCCATGAGAGTCAGAGCCTTGGGATCACACCTATTTGGGATCACACCTATTTGGGATCACGATTGTTTGGGATCACAATTATTTGGGATCACAGTTGTTTGGGATCACAGATATTTGGGATCACAATTATTTGGGAGCACAAATAGTTGGTATCACAGATATTTAGGATCATGATTATTTGGGATCACAATTATTTGGGATCAATTATTTGCGATCACATACTTGGGTTTACAGTTATTAGGGATCACAGTTATTTGGAATCACAGTTATTTGGGATCACAACTATTTGGGATCACAGTTATTCAGGATCACAGTTATTTGGGATCACAACTATTTGGGACCATGGTTCATTTCCATGACTAAACACCCTGCCCCAGATCTCCTCCATGGCTCTTTTACTGAGCAGCTCAGGCACAATTTGGGGTCTTGGCTGGAAAGGCAGGGATTTTCCCCCAAAATTCAGTGTTTTGGAGAGGCTGGGATGTCTCCAAAGCCAGCAGAGCTGGTGGCACCCAAGGAGGTGACAGAGCCCGGCTGTGCCCCCTGTGTGAGGAGAACTGGGGGAGGAGAAGGGTGGGTGGGAAGCAATGAAAATTCCATCAGCCACCATTCCCTCCTGGACTCCAAGCACTGCTCCAGCCAACGAGGTCAGGGCACATCATGGAATGGTTCCCTGGGAGGGGCTGGGCTGGAATTGCCAGAGCAGCTGTGGCTGCCCCTGGAGCCCTGGCAGTGCCCAAGGCCAGGCTGGAGCAGCCTGGGACAGTGGGAGGTGTCCCTGCCATGGCAGGGGTGGCACTGGGTGGGTTTAAGTTCCCTTCCAAACCAAAGCACTCTGGGATTCCAGAGCTTCGTGTCCCTCTGGGATTTGGCAGTGGAGCTGGGAGTGATGTCCCCTGGCAGGGTGTCCTGGATTGCCAAGAAAGTTGTATCTATTTGCCATCTGCATGGCAGCTGGCTCCTGTTCATGGGCAGTTTTCCTTATCTCTTCCACACCCGCTCCTCCTGCTGATAACAGCTATGGAATGTCCCTGCATGGCTGATAAGAACTACAGCATCCCATTGGGAGATGTGAGCCCAGAGGGAGGAGCCAAGCATTCCTACCCGGATAGAATCTGGAGATTCTGGAACACCAGCACGGCTTCTGCACTGGATTGCCCAGAGGAACAGCAGCTGCCTCTGCCCCTGGACCTTCAGAGGAAGAGACTGCACCTTTCTCCAGGATCCCTGCTCCAGCAGAGCCACCCCTGACACTGCAGGAGGGCTGAGCCACAATTCCAATGGGACTGCTGCCAGCACCCTGACCCACAGGGTGTCAGGCTGGGTTCTGACTCTGGCAGTGTTGGTTTAGTTCACTGCATTGTTTATTTTATCCTTTTTTTTTTTTTCCCTAGTAAAGAACTGTTATTCCTGCTTCCATATCTTTGCCTGAGAGCCCCTTAATTTAAAATTTATAGCAATTCAGAGGGAGGGGGTTTGTGTTTTCCATTTCAGGGGAGGCTCCTGCCTTCCTCAGCAGACACCTGGCTTTCCAAACCGAGACACAGGGTGACCCACAGGACACCCCAGACTCTCCCTTGCACCTGGAGCTTTCTCCCTGTCCTGCTTTGCTTGGAGCCAGTGAGAAACTCCAGATTTCTGACTTCCAAGGACACACCTGCCTGGAATGAACTCAGAGCGGCCTTTTTCCCACTGGAATCCAATCCTGATATGATTTTTTAATTTTTATGTCAGGGGCACTGCTGGGAATTCCTGGTATTTGGGCAGGCAGGGAGAGCCTGGATCCAGCAAAGGACAAATCCTCCCCAACCCTGTCCTCTCCTCCCAGCCCCACCTGTCGCACTCAGAGCCAGCTGCTCCTGGGGCTGGGAATTCTGCAGGATTTGTGACTTTTTCCTGCTGGAGAATTTGGGAGAAGCAGCAGCCAAATGGCTGCTCTCGGGAGGGCAGCCACAGCACAGCTCGTGGCTTTTCACCTTTTCCCCATCTGCCACACAGGGAAGGTGGAAAAGGGAAAAAGTTTTTCCCTTCCAGCCTCCGAATCTGTCTGGAAAAGGAAAAGTGAGCGGTCACAGCCTGGCAGTCCCTAAAGGCTGAGGGTGTCAATGATGTCCAGGTTTTTGGGTTTTATTCCTTAAGGAAAAAAAAAATGTGGAAATACTGCAAATCATCACATTTTCTTTTGACATAAAGACATGTAAAAGTTCTGCCAGCAGCTGGCACAGAAAACTCCAAACCAGATAATTTAAACTCTTGGAAAATCACAGAATAAATTGATTTTGGAGGGACCCACAAGGATCACCCAGTCCAATCCTGGCCCTGCAGCAGATGATGAAGGAGAAGTTTCTGTTCCTGCACCTTGAAGGGCAAAGAACACAGGCAAAGAATATCAATCTTAAATTCAGAAACCATTGAAAAAGATAAAAAAAGTACTTGTGGAGACAGCCTAACAACCACCCCCACCATATTTGAGTCAAATTGTTCCATGCTAATTAAAACATTGGGGTTGCAGTATCACTGAATTTTTTAAAGGCAAAAAATGCCTTTAAATTACTCACAGGATCCAAAAAACCATTTATGTGTGGTCATTTCTCTCCTCAGGGCAGCCTTTACCCTGCACTATTTCATTAACAGCTCTAAATTAATCAAGCTGTAATTTACAGACAGGGCACAGGATTTCAGGATATTACAACAGCAAAGAATTTCACTTTTATTCATGGCTGCTGCACCTCTGAATCCACCCTGGCTGTGCCCATCTCTTATTTGGTGCTGCATTGGTAAATCTGAACTAAAACTGCAACTCTTAAACCAAGGAAAATAAAAGTTTTGCTGTTGGATGGTGTCTGAGGCTGGGGCTGTGTGTTCTGTTCCCATCTGTCAGAGCTGGGGCAGCTCTCTGCTGCTCTTGGGGCAGTTTCCTTTCTCTCTCCCACAGCCAACCCTCCCTCCAGGAGATCTCTGCTGTCCATGGCCACTGAGTGTCCCTGCAGGGCTGATCCAATTCCAGCATCCCATGGGGAGATGCTCCGCCCAGGGGAGGAGCCAAGCATTCCTGCCTGGATCTAATCTGAGCCTGGCCCAGCACAGCAGCCTTTGCCCCCTGCACTGCCAGAGGAGCAGCTTTCTGCTGCCCTGCATTGCCAGAGGGAGCCCAGGCCCATCTGCAGCAGCCCTGGAGCTGCAGAGGAAAACTCCCCCCTTGTGCAGGAGCCCTGCTGCAGCAGAGCCACAGCTGGCACTGCAGGAGGGCTGAGCCCCCATGGGATGGGGCTGTGCCCCCGCCCTGACCCACAGCGTGCCAGGGCCTGCTCTCACTCTGACAGGGCTTTGTTTGTGCTGCTGCATTTGTATTTTTAATTTCCTAGTAAAGAACTGTTATTCCTGCTCCCATATCTTTGCCTGAGAGCTTTTTAATTTCAAAATGATAATAATTCAGAGGGAGGGAGTTTGCATTTTCCATTTCAGGGGAGGCTCCTGCCTTCCTCAGCAGACACCTGGCTGTTCAAACCAAGACAGATTTGATGGGAGAAAGTTCACAGAGGGCTCCTCAAGCTCTGCCCGCAGTTCCAGGCTGCACTGAAAGGACCAAGTGACACTTCAGGACAATTTTCATGGAACAAAGTTTTCCAGAGTGGCAGAAATGCTTTTATAAAACCAGAGGAATCAGCTTCTCCCACATCTTTTCCTTTTCAAGGTGTTCAACTTTTCACCAGATGCTAAAAATAAACCCGCAGCAGGAAAAAATAAATCAGTCATAAAAAATCAAAATAAATCACAGTAAGGAAGATGAAAAGAGCCCTGAGTCAGCACAGGATCCTGAGGATATTCCCTGATCTGAGGCGGGGGAGCAGGAATTCCTGACAAAAACAGGCTGGGTCCTGCAATTCCTCCCTCCTCAGGTAACGCCACCTGCAGCTCCTGGTGCCAAAGCCGGGATTAGCTCGAGCTTGTTGCGGCAATCCCCCCTCCCAAAAAGAGTCAGAGCATCAATTCCAGGTATTTACTGCATTTGTTCTGTAAATGACGGCTTTGATCTCCGCCCTGATAACGAGGGAGGAATTGAGGCTGGCCTGGAGCTGCCGCAGCACGGAAAATCAGGAATTGTGTGTTTGGCATCCCTAAACCCCTGATATTGAACAGAGAACAGGATTCTTCAGGCTGGGAGAGAGGAAGGGAGAGGCTCCCGCATCCAGCTCATGTCCAGCATCCTCAAACTCTCCAAGTGCTTCTCTCATTTTTCCAAAAAGACCCCAAACAATTCTTACACTATTTAAATTTATTTGTAATTTAAAAATATTTTTTAAAATGCAGCTGGTGAAAAGGTGAAGGAGCTGAGCTCAGCTTTGGACTTAAGCAGGAGTTAAAGGGTGCAGAGTAAAAAGAGGCTGAGAGACGTTTTCTGTGGGCAGAGAGTGACAGGACAAGGGAGATGGTTTTAAATTAGAAGAGGAGGGATTCAGATGGGATATTGGGAATGGAATATTCCATGCCATTCCCTGTGAGGGTGGGCAGGGGCTGGGCTGGAATTGCCAGAGCAGCTGTGGCTGCCCCTGGAGCCCTGGCAGTGCCCAAGGCCAGGCTGGACACTGGGGCTGGCAGCACCTGGCACAGGGGGAGGTGTCCCTGGGCTGCAATGAGCTGGCATTGAAGATCCCTTCCCACCCAAACCACTCTGGCATTCACATTCCTGAATCAAGGATGGAAAGCAGCACCAAACCCCATGGCAGCAAATGGAGAAAGGAAAGGAAAGAATGATTTCCTGGCTGGTTGCAGGTGCCCCCAGTGCCATTTCCCACAGGGGGTTTGTAGCCTGGCAAGGCCTGGTTAGAGAGGTTTGGGCTCTGCCAGGGTGCCCAGAGCAGCTGTGGCTGCCCCTGGAGCCCTGGCAGTGCCCAAGGCCAGGCTGGAGCACCTGGCACAGTGGGAGCTGTCCCTGCCATGGCAGGAGTGGCACTGGATGGGATTTCAGGTCCTTTCAACCCAAATTATTCTATTATTCCATGATTCTGTAATTCCTGCAGCAGTGGCAAGGAGGGAACAGAGGGGACAATCCCTTCCAAGACCCCAGGATGGGACAGGAGCATTTCCAAGGTTTCCTGCAGGAGCCACATGGATTTGGCCCATCCAGAGGCTCCTGGATGTCAGAGCTCAGAGAAGAGGCTGGAAGGGATCTCAGCATTATTTCTGAGGCTAACAAGGAAAATCAGCATCAAATCCCACATTTAATTATTGACTCTGCACATTCCCTTCTCCCACGGCCCCAGAGGTGGCACAGGGAAGGTTCGCCCCTCGCCTGGGTTTGGCAAAGTTTGGGGGTGAGCAAAGAACTTACCAGAGCTCCCCAGAGCAGCACCCCCCATTCCACCCATCCAGGAGGGAAATCCCAATGAGGAAATTCCAAATACAAAATAAAGAAACGGCCACACACCATCAGGCAGCAGCTCCTGGTCTGTGTTTAATGATTTCTGACAGGCACAGCTCGGTCCTTGCAGCCAGGGCTGAGAGGGAAAGCCCACACAGCTCCCAGCTGAAATCCAGGAACAAACGTGCTGAGAAAACTCCAGAATGAAGATCCTGATTAGAGACACCCCCATGGAAAAGCAGGCTCCTTCTCCAAACACCCTCCCAGCGGCTGTGGGGACTGCGTGCCCCGGGAGCCTCCCCTGCAGCCCCCCTCGGGGCTCCCAGCGGCTCTGGAGTCATCAATAATTGTTTGTGTTTCCTGTCACTTGGAGGATTTTTACGGCGGATTTGGCAAATCCCAGCTCCAGCTCTGTCATTATCCATTCCCTGGGAGCTCCAAGCCGGGGCTGGCCCTCATTAGGCCGAGGTGATGGGCCCTTAATCTCCTCTGGGTGAGGAAATTGCTCCGCTCTCCTCTCTGTAATCGCTGCTCGTCACATTTATCCTCATTAGAATTCATCTCCCTGACCCGGGAATCCGGAATTTTGTCCAACAGCAGCCAAGATTCCCCAGGGCTTCTCCTTCCCTCTCCAGCCTCAGTTCCCCTCATTCCCAGGGCTCTCCTCCCATCCCCAGCCTCCCTCCTCCTCATTCCCAGGTTTCTCCTCCCATCCCCTGCCTCAGTTCCCCTCATTCCCAGGTTTCTCCTCCCATCCCCTGCCTCAGTTCCCCTCATTCCCAGGTTTCTCCTCCCATCCCCAGCCTCAGTTCCCCTCATTCCCAGGTTTCTCCTCCCATCCCCAGCCTCAGTTCCCCTCATTCCCAGGTTTCTCCTCCCATCCCCTGCCTCTGTTCCCCTCATTCCCAGGGGTTCTCCTCCCATCCCCTGCCTCCCTTCCTATTGTAAACAAGGGTGCCCCGAGGAAGGGAAGAAAATGATGAATCTGACTCCATGTTCTCAGAAGGCTAATTTATTACTTTATATACTATATTAAAGAATGCTATACTAAACTATACTAAAGAATACAGAAAGGATGATTATAGAATGCTAAAAAGATAATAATGAAACTCGTGACTCTCTCCAGAGTCCTGACACAGCTTGGCCCCAATTGGCCAATGACTCAAGACAACTCACACCAGAGTCCAATTTAAAAATTGATCTTTATAAGGTGATTTAAAGCAATCACCTTCAGGTAAACAATCTCCAAACACATTCCACATGAGCACAACACAGGAGAAGCCAATGAGACAAGAATTGTTTTCCTTTTCTCTGAGGCCTCTCTCTCTGCCTCTCAGCTTCCCAGCAGAAAAACCCTGGGCAAAGGAATTTTTTCAGAAAATGTGAATGCCACACCTTCCCCTCATTCCCAGGACTTCTCCTCCCATCCCCAGCCTCCCTTCCCAGTGTCCTGGCTGATTATCTCCTCAGGGAATCCCTCAAACTCCTCGAGATCAACAAAGAGGCTCAACCCACAGCTGGGTTGAGTTTTTGGGGCTCCTCTCCCAGATTTTCCTCATCCCTAATTCCCCATGAGCCTTTCTCTGCTTCCCTTGCTGGGAATTCCTCCATGTGCCAGCACCAAACACTTCCAGGGATTTCTGAGAAATCTGCTGGAGAATCAGCTGCGTCCCTGAGCACTGGGGATGAGCCGGGTTTATTTCATCTTTAATTACGCCATTAATTAATAACCTGAGGGATGTCACTGAGACTTTTACCTGAGCAGGGCTGGCCTTTGGCTGGCTCTGCAGGAGGGCTTAAAAAACCCACTGGAGAGATGATAAAAGTGAAAAATTCAAGTTTTTTCCTGGCAGCTGGATGGCCAGACCCGAATTTTAGGAGATAATGAAGATTCTGTGAAATGCAGCGGTGGGAGGAGCAGGTGACAGAGGGGTAGGTGACAGAGGGACAGGTGACAGAGGAATTCTCCCACTGGAATTCAGGAAGGGCAGCATCCCCCGTGCTTCCCATCGGAGCTGGAATCCAGGGAATCTCAGCTTACACGGATCTCTGGCAGCCCTGGAGCTCGTGGAACACCGTGGGAGCTGGCCCGGAGCCCGAGCTGCTGCTCTGATGTCACAGCCGGTCACGGGGCAGCGATGTCCCCTCGGTGACACTCCTGCCTCGCTCCAGCTGCGCCCGAATCCAAGCTCCACCCAGGAGGAGGCTCCCAGGCTTTAACAGCACCTGTGAGGAGCCATTTACGAGTCTGCTGGAAATGACACAACTTCTAAAATTATATCTTAACTCATTTTAGTCAGGGGTTTGCTCATCTTCGTGCTGGGGGAAGGGAATTGAATTTTTAAATTTATTTTTTTAAAAGGTTCTGATCGTCATGCGAGTACTGATGAGCTGAACATCAAATCCTGGCATCAGGGAGGCCCTTTTCCCTCAGCAACCAAAATTCCAGCAGGTTCTGAAGGGGAAATGTGCCCCTGCTGAAGGTCCTGGCTGGTGCCTGCAGCTGGAAAAATGCCTGGAGGTTCACAGCCCCAGATGTGCAGAGCTGGGGAAGGATAAGGATACCCAGATAGGATAAGGACATCCAGATAGGGTATGGATTTCCAGACAGGGTATGGATATCCTGATAGGGTATGGATAAGGATATCCACATAGGATTAGGATATCCAGACAGGATAAGGATATCTAGACAGGGTATGGATATTCAGATTGTGTATGGATATCCTGATAGGATAAGGATACCCAGACATGGTATGGATAAGGATATCTAGATAGGATAAGGATATCTAGATAGGATAAGGACATCCAGATAGGATTAGGATATCCAGATAGGATTAGGATTTCCAGATAGGATATGGATATCCAGATAGGACAAGGACATCCAGATGGAGTATGGATATTCAGATTGGATAAGGATATCCATATAGGATAAGGATATCCATATAGGATATGGATATCCAGATAGGATAAGGATATCCAGATAGGATTAGGATATCCAGATAGGATATCCAAATATCCAGACAGGGTATGGATAAGGATATCCAGATAGGATTAAGATATCCAGATAAGGTATAGATAAGGATATCCAGATAGCATTAGGACATCCAGATAGGATAAGGACATCCAGATAGGATAAGGATACCCAGATAGGGTATGGATAAAGATATCCAGATAGGATTAGGATTTCCAGACAAGGTATGGATAAGGATATCCAGATAAGATAAGGATAGCCAGACTGGGTATGGATAAGGCTATCCATATAGGATAAGGATACCCAAATAGGGTATGGATAAGGATATCTGGGTAGGATAAGGATATTCAGACAGGACAAGGATATCCAGACTGGGTATGGAGAAGGATATCCAGATAGGGTATGGATATTCAGATAGGATAAGGGTGTCCAGACAGGGTAAGGATATCTAGATAGGATAAGGATATTAATATAGAATAAGGATGCCCAGATAGGGTATGGATAAGGATATCCATGTAGGATAAGGATATCTAGATAGAATAAAGATATCCAGACAGGATAAGGATATCCAGACAGGGTATGGATAAGGATATCCAGACAAGGGAAGGACATCCAAAGAGGCACAGACAGAAAGGAGCTGGTCCCACATGTGGAGGGGTAAGTGCTCAGCCCCAAAATGAGACCCACACATCCTCAGCCAGGGATGAGCCTCCCAGTTCCCAGGAAAACATGGATTGCAAACAGCTCCATCCTCTGCTCCCCCAGTGCCAGCTCAGCTCTTGTTCCTCAGGGGTTATCCCAAAATAAAGGAGCAGGATTTGTGCACCCAGCCAGGGTGTGAAAGGAGCTGCTGATGGATCAGCCAGGCAGGAAAATGGGAATTAGAGCTGCAGGTCCCAGCGATCCTACAGCAATTCCAGGGAAACGACACCTGAGCCCTGCAGGGCCGGAGGGGAATTCTGCTCAGCAAGGGGAGGCACATCCCAGAGTGCTGGGAGCCAAGGAAAACACCCGGTGTGACAGGAGAGCCTGGGACAGCCACAGCTGGGACAGAGCCACACCTGGGACACACCTGGGACACACCTGTGACAGCCACACCTGGGACAGAGCCACACCTGGGACACACCTGGGACACGCCTGGGACAGCCACAGCTGGGACAGAGCCACACCTGGGACACACCTGGTGTGAAAGGAGAGCCTGGGACAGCCATGCCTGGGACACACTTGGGACAGACACACCTGTGACAACCACACCTGGAAAACACCTGGTGTGACAGCCACACCTGGGACAGTCACACCTGGGACAGCCACACCTGGGACAGTCACACCTGGGACAGCCACAGCTGGGACAGTCACAGCTGGGACAGTCACACCTGGGACAGTCACAGCTGGGAGAGCCACACCTGGGACACACCTGGGACAGCCACACCTGGGACAGTCACAGCTGGGACAGCCACACCTGGGACACACCTGGGACAGCCACACCTGGGACAGTCACAGCTGGGACAGCCACACCTGGGACACACCTGGGACAGCCACACCTGGGACAGTCACAGCTGGGACAGTCACACCTGGGACAGTCACACCTGGGACAGCCACAGCTGGGACAGCCACAGCTGGGACACACCTGGGACAGAGCCACACCTGCCACAGTCACACCTGGGGCAGAGCCACCTGTGAGAGCCACACCTGGGACAACCCCACACCTGGGACAGCCACACCTGAGCCAGGGCAGGGCCTCCAGCCAGGGAGGGGAGGAAAACCAAAGCCCCAAACAGCCCGGCCTGAACCAAGCACCCCCGGCACAGCCCCGCCTCAGCAGCAGTGAGCACCTCTGGATTTACCCCATATTTCCACCCCATGTTTCTATCCTGTCTTTTTATCCCATTTTTTATCCCATATTTCTACTCCATATTTTTATCCCATATATTTATCCTGTGTTTTTATCCCATATTTTATCCCATGTTTTTATCCCCTGGGTTGGTTTTTGCCATGGCAGAGCAGGCACAGTCCCAGCCACACCAAACCCCAAAGGCTCCATGCACAGCAGCTGCTTTTGTCTTGCAAATTGCAGCTTGGGGAGCCAAAATATCAAAATATGATTATTTTTCAAGAGGAAAATTTAAAAAAAAACCTTCAGGGAAGAGTTTTGGGGAGGCTTCATCCAGGAGAGCAGCTCGGTGCAATTTGGAGGGTGGAGCAAGAAATTAAGTTTTTAAAAAATAACATTAAAATGATAAAAATCATTAAGAAATTATAAAAAATAACCAATAGATTATAATAATATAGATATAAATAATATAAATATGACTACTGATATAAATATGTATCTAAACATGCATATCAATATCTACATGAATATTGATATAAATATGAATATGGATATAAATATAAATATAAGAATAAGAATAAATATAACTATAAATATAAATATGAATATGAGTGTATTTTAATAATATAAATATAAATATAAAATAGAAATATAGATCCCCACCTGGTCTGAACAC
This sequence comes from Emberiza elegans, assembly GCA_024865655.1. Taxonomy (NCBI): domain Eukaryota; kingdom Metazoa; phylum Chordata; class Aves; order Passeriformes; family Fringillidae; genus Emberiza; species Emberiza elegans. Next base: position 1,644,004 of record JALJVW010001685.1, on the reverse strand, counting down.
ACCTTTCAGCCACAACCACTTCTTCACCACCCCATGGGAATATTCCTGTTACTGCCTCTTAATAACCAACATCTCTAAAAACATGGAACTTTTTGGATGCTCCAGCAAGAAATTCAACATTTTTGTGCTTTCCTTTCTTCCTGACTTCTACTTTGTGGATAAAAAAATGTCTTTTTTATTCTTTGTATAAATAAATCAATATATATACACATAATTCTGCTTAGGCAGGTCATCACCTCATGAGAAAAATGAGAAAAAAATGAGATGAGATGCAGAAAAACATTTGCAGACATTAAATAATCTAAAGAAAAGGCTTTTTTTTTTTTTGCTATTTAATTTTTTAAGTGCTATCCTCCACTAGCAAACGCTGTCCCAAAAGGAAAGGCTGGGAGCTGGGTGTGGTACCAGGAATCCTGCAGAATTTTCAGGAATAAGCAGCAATATTTGGTGTTACAGGACATGGGAGGATGTCCCAGCAGGGATGGAAAAGCAGTGGGAGGTTACGAGAAAGACGCCTGGAAAATAAAAGTTTTAAAAGGAACATTTTTAATAAAAATCCACAGTTTAAAAGTTTTAAAAGGAGCACTTTTAATAAAAATCCACATTAAAAGCGTATTTATGAGTATGGACAAAAACCTTTTACTCAGAATTTGAGGTTTTCAGGGAACTGAGCTATTTTTTACTTTTACTGTTCTCTAGGAAATGTCCTGACCAAACCCACGGGATTTTACTGCAGTTCCCCTGTTCCATCCTTCCCCACAATCCTGCTTTTTGTTTCCTTGTGACCCTTTCCTGTTTTGTTTCATTTTGTTCTTATTTTTTCCCTTTTTTATGTGTCCTGGCTCCTTGTTGCAGTTTTATTTTATGGGAGGAACTTTCCTGGGAGCTCTGCTGCAGCATCAGCGCTTTTCCATGAAAACTTTGGAGCGGAGGAGGAGGAGGAGGAGGGAGGGATGGATCCTCATGGGATTGGTGCTCCCAGCTCCTCCAGCAGCTCCCTGGGACAGCCCAGGTGTGTCCTGGAGCAGCTCCATGGGTTTGGACATGGAGGGAAAAGAGTTTGGGGTGATGACGCCTCAGGTTTTAAATTTTGTATTTTCAGATTCTGTGCTGCTTTAGTGTGTGGGTCTGGGCTTCACATGAGGGGATGCTGAGCTCTGTGCACAGAGCAGGGAGACAAAACAATTCCTGCTCCAGCTGGGCACCAAGGACAAATGATCCAAATCTCAGCCCAGGAGCACAAACACTGTGGGCTGGAGAGAATAAAACAAGAGGGGTGGCTCTGCATAACCTAAAGCAGTGTCAGGAAAATTCATCCACAAGCACCAGAGGTTTATGTCCAAAAAGGAGACAGAGGAGTCCTGGAACTTTATTCCAATAAATGAGAGGCTATGGGGCATTCCCCTGAGGTCTCTCCAGTTTTTGCAGGATGCAGCCTCCTTTTTATCCCAATTTCCCAGCTGCATTTCCCTTCTCTCTCTCTCCCCATTTCTGAGGTACTTGAGAGGTTCAGACTTCTTGGAACACCTGATCCCAAAGATTTCCCTCTAATGTATAACCCTCCCTTTTGATTTTTAATTCTTATGGAATTTAGGGGGTTTTCCCCATTGTTTCTTTCATTTTTCAATGTCCAATTTCAGCCAACCTACAGTTGGTTTGTAAAGGCAAATATCTTTTTCCATTCATCAATCAGTGGAATCCTTCCCATTGTTTCTTTTATTCTCTCAGTGCTGGCTTTATCTACCAGCACACCCACAGCTGGTTTGTGAAGACAAATCTGCCGTTCCTCTCAGCTGGAATTGGACAATTAACTCCAATATGCAAATGGAGCAGAACTGATCAAAGTGACAGACCCCGTGCCTGGTTGTGCATTTTGGGACCATTTCGGTTCACCTTGGGTTCATTTTGGGACCATTTTGGTTCATCTTTGGCGCAGCCCTGGCTGGGCTCTTGTGCTGCCCAAGGTGGATCCATGGAGGAGATCCTTTCCATAAATCCCTGCTTTATTCTTTAGCTCAGTCTGGTCTCTGTTCTGAGTCAGCCTTCCCAAGGCATCAGTTCTGCCTTCCCACTTCCCCGCTCCCTGTGCAGGGTCAGCCCCACATCCCAAAGACCCTTCCCAGCTTTCCAGGGAGTCTGAAGGAGCCCTGGAGCTGCTGAGCTCCAAGGAAAAGGAGGCTCTGGAGTTTTACTCTGAGCTGAGATCAATCCCTCGTTAATCCCCTCCCAAATCCACACCAAGCCCTTGGCTGCCAGAGCCCTGCGTGTTTTCCACCCCCTCCCAGCCCACTCTAAACCCTGATGGATTTTAGGGAGCTGCAAAGCTCCTTCCCCACCCTGCAGCACCTGCATGGGGCTGGAGCACCCCACCCACCACAGGCAGCTCCTGACACGGAGCAGATCCTGGAATATTCCCAGCTGGAAGGGACTCTCTGGGATGATGTGGCATTCACTTTTTCTGAAAAATCCCTTTGCCCAGGATTTTTCTCCTGGGAAACAGAGATGCCTCAGAGAAAAAGAAAACAATTCTTATCTCATTTGCTTCTCCTGGGTTGTGCTCATGTGGAATGTGTTTGGAGATTGTTTACCCACAAGTGATTGTTCCATTGCATTCTGCTGTGAGTTGTTTTCTCTCTTTGGCCAATCAGGGCCAAGCTGTGTCAGGACTCTGGAGAGAGTCACGAGTTTTCATTATTATCTTTTTTAGCCTTCTGTAAATATCCTTTCTGTATTCTTTAGTATAGTTTAGTATAGCGTTCTTTAATATAATATAGTATTATAAAATAATAAATTCACCTTGTAAGAACGTGGAGTCAGATTCATCATTCCTCCCTTCATCTGGGGGCAACACAAATCCAACAGGATCACCAAGCTCAGTTCTGCAGTTCAGCCCCAGGGAGGTGCAAACTGCAGGATGCCAGCACTGGGAGCAGGAAAGCATCCAGGAAAGGGATGAAAATCAGCCAGACCTGAGAGGATTCAGAGCTTGGCAGGCTGAAGGAAAGCAATTCCCTCCAAAGGAGTGCTCACCTCCGGTGTGATGAATAACAAATTCATTTATCAGGGGATGAAAATGCAGGAGCCCAGAACTCATTAAGGGCTGCACTGTGAATAACCCGAGTCAGTGATCCAGCCTGGGAATCTGAAAATGAAACTGGAAATTTCCCCTCTGTTTTCCAACTCCTTTGCAAGTTCAAATGGTTAAAATCCTAAAATTCAGTTTCCTTGGATGCCAGAGATCCGTGTCTGTTCCATGGGTACACAGGAGAGATGGGAAGCAGCTGTTGCCAATGGATGGAGATCCCAGCTCTGCTCCAGGTCTGCCCTTCCCACAAGAGCTGCCACATTTTCCCATCCATCCGTGGGTGTCCATCCACATCCGGCATTGTGGGCAGCAGGAAAAGAGGGGATTCTGTCCCTCTGCCCCACTCAGGTGATTCCCCATCTGCAGAGCTCAGAATTCCAACATCAGCAGCACCTGGAGCTGCTGGAGAGAGCCCAGAGGAGCCCACGGAGCTGCTGCAGGGCTGGAGCCCCTCTGGAGCCAGGCTGGGAGAGCTGGGGGTGCTGCCCTGGAGAGGAGAAGGCTCCAGGCAGAGCTCAGAGCCCTTGCAGGGCCTGAAGGGCTCAGGAGAGCTGCAGAGGGACTGGGGACAGGATGGAGGGACAGGAGCCAGGAATGGCTCCCAGTGCCAGAGGGCAGGGCTGGATGGGATCTTGGGCACTGGGAATTGTTCCCTGGCAGGGTGGGCAGGGGCTGGGCTGGAATTGCCAGAGCAGCTGTGGCTGCCCCTGGAGCCCTGGCAGTGCCCAAGGTCAGGCTGGACACTGGGGCTGGCAGCACCTGGCACAGTGGGATGGGGATGGGATGGGATGGGATGGGATGGGGATGGGGATGGGGATGGGATGGGATGGGATGGGATGGGCTTTAAAGTCTCTTCAATCCCAAACCTTTTTGTATTTCCATGATTTTCACCTCCCATTCACCTGGGTCTCCCCCAGTGCAGGAACAGAGCAGAGACCTTCAGCTCAGTTCTGGATTTTAAGCACCACCTCAAACCCCTGGCTCCAGCATCAATTCCTTTTCCCAGGGTGCTCCCAATAAACACAAATCCCACAGCACCAAAACCAGGAGTGGGACTGGAGGAAAATCCCAGCCCAGGTGGGTTCTGTGTCCCAGGAGCTGCAGTTTGGGTGAGGGGGAGTGGGAATTCCCCTGGGGATAAATCCCATCCCAGATTCTAGCAGGAATTCCCAGGGATACCAATCCCATCCCAGAATCTAAATGCAATTCTCCATGGTACAAATCCCATCCCAGAGTCCAAACCCCATCCAAATCCCATCCCAGCATCCAGCAAGAATTGTCTGGGATATCAGTCCCATCCCAGATCCCAGCAAGAATTCCAGCAAGAATTCCCCTGGAGTTAAATCCCATTCCAGAGTCCAAATCCCACCCCAGATTCCAGCAGGAATTCTCCATGGTACAAATCCCACCCCAGAGTCCAGCAGAAATTCCCCTGGGGATAAATCCCACCCCAGAGTCCAGCAGAAATTCCCCGTGGTACAAATCCCACCCCAGATTCCAGCCGGAATTCTCCATGGTACAAATCCCACCCCAGATTTCAGCAGGAATTCCCCATGGTACAAATCCCACCCCAGAGTCCAAATCCCACCCCAGATTCCAGCAGGAATTCCCAGGTGTACAAATCCCATCCCACATTCCAGCAGCAGGGAAGTGCCTGAGCACCTTTTCCCAGCTGAGGAAATTTTCCCTGATGATTTTTCCTTTCAGCTTCAGGGGATTTTATCTCCTGGAGAAAATATTCCAGAGGCTGCTGCTCCATCAGCTCCCAGAAATTGCCTCTGTGGGAACAACTCGGCTCTCCAGGTGAGTGAAACTCCTCTGATTTAATTCAGGACTAAACCAAACTCTTCAAATCTCTGAGCCTGAATCAATCCTGATTTCCCATCTCCAAAAAATGAGAGGATCAGATCCCCCAGGGGCACTGGGAGGATGTGGAGTGAGGAGGGGTCAGAGATCCCCTCAGTCTGGACTCCTTCCCCCGTTTATTCACATTTTTAATGAGGTTTAATTAAGGCACCACACTGAAGGTGGGATTTTCAAAGCTCTAAAATTTATTCAGGAGAATCCAGACTGCACAGGGCAGCTCAGGTGCTGAAAATCCTCACCTGGTGCAACAAAATCCAACTTTTCCTGTGAATCCACTGCAGATTTATCCCAAATAACCCAAAGGTCCAGGAATGACAGATTAACCTGAGCTGAGCATGAGGGCAGGGTTAAGGTCACAAATTCAGATTTTCCTGCCATGTTTGCAGTCAAACTGTCAAACAAACATCCAAAATGTAAAAAGAAATCCCAAAATTCCCTGAATTTCTGTCTCCCAGCCAGGAGTGGCTGGGCAGAGTCACCCAGTGGTGACACCAAAATCACCCAAATCAAATAATCAACCAAATCTGGCCAAATTCCCCCCTAAAGCTGCAGATCTGTTTAAGGTATTTAGGATAATCTAAGCCTCTCTATTGGCACAAGCTGTTTAAAATGATCTCAGGCTTTAGCTGGGTTTAAGCTGCTTATGCAGCTTTAAGGGTTTTAAAAGGGTTTAGCCTGGGAAAAACCCATTTCCCAAAAAGCAGAGTGGGGTTGTTGGGTGGGAGCTTGGCTCTGCCATTTCATGGGGTTTGGGACGGGGAAAAACATCCAGGAATCAAATATTTGATTTAAAGTCAGAGTTAGTCGGGATCAAGGTACAAATACTGAGCTTAGAGAGGATTTGGGCTGGCCTAAGTGGGAGAGGAGTGGCAGAACAGAGGCAAAACACCAAGAGCTCATTGAAAAACAGAAAGGAATCCCATAAAAAGTTACTCAAAAACTTAACCCAACAATTCCACCTTGTTAAGAAAAAGAAGGGAAAATAAACCCAAGACATTCCAAATAAATCCTATCCCAGATTCCAGTCAGAATTCCCAAGGGTACAAATCCCATCCCAAAGTCCAGCAGGAATTCCCAGGGATAAATCCCATCCTAGAGTCCATCAGAAATTCCCAGGGGATAAATCCCATCCCAGATTCCAGCAGGAATTCCCAGGGGTACAAATCCCCAAAGAAATTCTGCTTTCCTCTCCTCCTCCCCAGTTTTTTCTCCCCAAAACACAGCATCACTTCTTGTCCATTTTTTAAGGACTCCAGCCCAAAGAGGGGGTCTGAAATCCAAAGTGGTGCTGGAAAAGCTCAAACCAGACCCCACTAACAACACAGGCACTGCTTGGAACAAAACCTCCCTGTTCTGGGGGATCCAGGATGCAATTCTCCCCACTCAGGTGGAATTTTTGCCAGGACCTTGCACAAACCCCCTGCTGCTTCCAACTTCCCACCCTGCTGAGCTGCAGAGTTCACACACCCAAGAGAATTTTGATGTTTTTGGGGCCTTCCTGGCAGTTCCAAACATTCCCCATGATCCCAGAGCACTTTTTCCCAGGATTTCTGTGCCCTGGGTCCTGCTCCAGCCCTGGGGAGCACAGAAAGGGGGATCTGCCTCTGGAATGTCAGATGTGGCACTGGAAGGGAGATTTGGAGTCCCCACCCCTGCAGGTGTCCAAGGAACACCTGGATGTTGCTCTGGGCTGGTGGCAAGGTGGGGATTGATGGTCCTGGGGGGCTTTTCCAACCTCAGTGATCCCAAAATTCCCTCTCAGGGATCTGCTGGGGCTAAACCTGCTCCAGAGCTTGGGCTCAGCCCAAAGCTGTGATCGCACCCCTCCTGTGAGATGAGGACAAAGCTGGGCCTGGAGCCCCAAAGCAGGGGCAGAGTCAGAGCCCTGGGGAGCCTGAATTCCATCCTGAAACCCTGGGAAATCAGGGAAATGCTCCTGGCTGTGGGCGCACCTTTTGTCAGCAGTGCCCACCCCATATTTCATTCATTTGGCTCCTCAGAACACCAAAATTTCCAGTTTTCCTGGGGAAGAGATGGTCCCATCCCTCCCTCATTGAACTTCAGCCCCTCCCTTCTTGAATTTCCATCCCAAAACACTCCAAATTCAGGGAGACATTCCTGGCTGAGGTTCACCTTTTATCGACAGTGGCAACACCACCTTTAATTCCCTTTAGCCCTCAGAGCACTGAAATTCCCAGTTTTCCTGGGGAGGGAATGGTCCCATCCCTCCCTCCCTAATTCCATTCCTTTCTCCCTGGATTCCCATCCTAAAACACTGCAAAATCAAGGAAACGCTCCTGGCTGAGAGCAACACCTTTTCCCAACACATTTAATTCCCTTTAGCCCTTAGAGCACTGAAATTCCCAGTTTGCCTGGGAAGAGGATGATCCCATCCCTCCCTCCCTAATCCCATTCCTTTCTCCCCTGAATTTCCATCCCTCCCTCCCTGAATTCCCAGCCCAAAACACTGGGAAATCAGGGAAACGCTCCTGGCTGAGGGCTAACACCTTTTCCCAACACATTTAATTCCCTTTAGTCCTTAAAGCACCACAATTCCCAGTTTCCCTGCGAAGGACAGTCCCATTCCCGCCTCCCTAAAATTCCATCCCTCCCTCCCTGAATTCCCATCCCAAAGCACTACAAAATCAGGGAAACACTTCTGACTGAGGGCAACACCTTTTCCCAAAGCATTTAATTCCCTTTAGCCCTTAAAGCACCACAATTCCCAGTTTTCCCGGGTTGGGGACGGTCCCATCCCTCCCTCCCTCCCTCCCACCCTGCAGCAAACGGATGCAAACTGGGACAAAGAACCTTTTTTCCCCTTTTTGGGCTCTCAGCGCAGCCGAGCCCCGCTCTGCTCTCATTTACACAAAGATAAAGGCAGCGCATCTGGCCGTGTGGCAGAAGTCTTTAATTACACGCCGGAGCTTATCTTAAATATCTATTTATTGCCACGAGATTGCAGCTTCGCCCATCAACAGCCCGCAGACAAAGGGAGGTTGTGATTGCACATTCAACCTCCAGCTCTTATTCCCACTCTGGAATGCTTCACTTTGCAACTTTCTGGGATATTCGCATCCTCTCCCCCCCCCTCCTCCACCTTTGCTCCCCACTGCCGAGTGGGTTTTAGGGTTTTTCAGCCGGGAAAGTTGGTCCATAATGAAGATTTTGATGGGTTTTGATGCTAAAATGCAGGTTTGAGCTGGGGGTGGGCTCCTGCAAACAGCTCAAGGCCATGAGCAGCTTTATCCAGTGGCAAAATCCAAATCGGATTGGGGAAAAAAAAATAAATATGGACAGAAATAGCAACAGGAGGAACAGGAATGTGGTACGGGCAGGGAGCTGGGAAATCACCCTTGGAATTCTCAGTTTTGTTCAGAAAGGGCTGCTCAGGGAAGTGTTCAGGCCTTAAAATGCACCCAAATCCCAAAATGAAGGTGGGATAACAATGGATAGGGGCTAACTGCAGCTCCCTTGTGTTCCTCCAGACATTATCTTAAAATCTGGAAAATCTTCCCAAGGGATAAAATCCCACCAGGAGCAGCACTGGGAAGAGCTCAGGCCAGGAGCTGATGGGCCCAGGATGGCTCAGGCTCCCAAAATTCCTGTATCCCAAAATTCCTGCATCCCAAAATTCCTATATCCTGAAATTCCTACAGCCCAAAATTCCTGCATCCCCAAATCCCTGCATACCAAAATTCCTGTATCCCAAAATTCCTGCATCCTAAAATTCCTGGAATTTTGGAATCCCAAAATTCCTGCAGCCCAAAATTCCTGTGGCAAAAGGAATATCAGCTCTGTCTCCCATTCCCAGAAGTTTTTGTGCAGTTTGATCCCAATTTGCTGCATTCCTGCACCTTGGAGGGGCTGAATTCCAGCTGGATTTGATATTTTGGGAATTCCTGGCAGTTCCCCAGGTGAGGTTTCCAGGATTCCTTTGAGTTCTGGGGTTAATCCCATTATCCCAAAGGCTCATTGTTGACATCCTCCATCCTTGGGATGTTGGAATTGGGGCATGGAACTACAAGAGGAGGGAAAGGAGCTGCTCCTGCAGCCCCCCATGGCACTGGACCCCACAGAAATGGCATTTCCTACTTTGGTCCCACAAAAGTGTCATTTGCAGCCCCAAACCCCACAGAAACCCAGCACAAGTGGTATTTCCTGTTCTAGTCCCACATAAATCCCATACAAATGGCATTTGTTACTCTGATCTCACAGAAACCCCTCACAAACCCCACAGAAATGGCATTTGCAGCTCTGGGGTCACACAAACCCCACAGAAATGGCATTTCTTGTTCTGGTCCCACATCAACCCCACACAAGTGGCATTTGCTGCTCTGGTGCCACTTAAACTCCACAGAAACCCCACAGAACCCCACAGAAACCCCAAAGAAGTGGCATTTGCAGCTCTGGTCACACAGAAACCCCACACAAACCCCATACAAGTGGCATTTTGGGCTGTGGTGCCACACAAACCCAAAACAAATGGAATTTCCTGTTCTAGTCCCACATAAATCCCATACAAATGGCATTTGTTACTCTGGGTGCACACAAACCCACAAAAACCCCACAGAAACCCCACACAAACCCCATACAAGTGGCCTTTTGGGCCTTGGTGCCACACAAACCCCAGATAAATCCCACACAAATGGCATTTATTGTTCTGGTCCCCACAAACCCCACACAAACCCACACAAACCCCAGATAAATCCCACACAAATGGCATTTCCTGATCTAGACCCACACAAACCCCACACAAACCCCATACAAGTGGCATTTTGGGCCTTGGTGCTGCACAAACCCCACACAAATGGCATTTCTTGTTCTAGTCCCACATAAATCCCATACAAATGGCATTTGTTACTCTGGACCTATTTGAACCCCACACAAATCCCACACAAATGGCATTTGCAGCACTGGGGTCACACAAATCCACACAAACCCCACTCAAACCCACACAAACCCACTCAAACCCACACAAACACACAAAAACCCACTCAAACCCCACTCAAACCCCACTCAAACCCACTCAAACCCACACAAACCCCACTCAAACCCCACACAAATGGCATTTATTGTTCTGGTCCCCACAAACCCAAACCCCCCGACTCAAACCCCACAAACCCACTCAAACCCACACACCCAAAACCCCCCACTCAAACCCACAAACCCCACACAAACAAAACCCAAACCCCACTCAAACCCCACTTCAAACCCCAAACCCCCACAAACCCACTCAAACCCCAAAAAACCCCACACACAAACCCCACCCCCTCAAACCCCACACAAACCCCACTCAAACCCACTCAAACCCCACTCAAACCCCACAAACCCCACACAAACCCCCTCAAACCCACACAAACCCCACTCAAACCCCACACAAACCCCACTCAAACCCCACAAAACCCCCCAACCCCACCAAACCCACTGGTCCCACAAAACCCCACTCAAACCCCAAAACAAACCCCTTTCAAACCCCTCAAACCCCACACAAACCCCACCAAACCCACACAAACCCCACCCAAACCCACAAAACCCCACACAAAAACCCCACACAAAAACCCCACCCCCCACTAAACCCCACAAACCCCACTCAAACCCCCCCCACCCCAAACCCCAACACCCCAAAAACCCCACTCAAACCCCACACAAACCCACTCAAACCCACTCAAACCCCACACAAACCCCACACAAACCCCACACAAACCCACAAACCCCACTCAAACCCCACACAAACCCAAAACCCCACTCAAACCCCACCCACTCAAACCCACAAACCCCACACAAACCCCACTCAAACCCACACAAACCCCACTCAAAATCCACTCAAACCCCACACAAACCCCACTCAAACCCACACAAATCCCACAAAAATGGCATTTATTGTTCTGGTCCCCACAAACCCCACAAAAACCCACTCAAAGCCACACAAACCCCACTCAAACTCCACACAAACCCCACACAAACCCCACTCAAACTCCACACAAACCCCACTCAAACCCACTCAAACCCCACACAAACCCCACTCAAACCCACACAAACCCCACTCAAACGCACACAAACCCCACACAATTTGCATTTCCTGCCAGGGAGGATCAGCCCAGGGACATTTTTCCCCCACAGGCAAACCCAAACCAAACCCCAAGGTTCCTTCTCCTCCTGCCCCAAAGACAGAAACCCCAGGAGCATCTCCCACCCTGCCCCGGGGATTTGTGTCCCTGGGCTCCCTTCAGGGATGGGGGAGCAAAACCAATTCCCTTTCTGCACCTTAAGAACAAAACTTCCAATAGGATTTTTGCCTCCAGCTCCTCCTGACCCTCCAAAAGCCAAATTAAATCCCACTAATGATGGATCCAGCTTAATTAGGAGTGAAATAATTTCATTTTTGCCCCAGCTGAGAAGCACCTTTTGCTCTCACCACCAACCTAAACAGGTTCAACACCCCAAAAATCCCAATTTCTTTTCCTAAAACAGCAATATTTTTGTAATTACCTGATTTATTTTTTAAAATCTGCAGTTCTTGCTCTCCTGATCCCTCCATGCCCCTCCTCTAACCCATAAATATTTCCCTTCCTTGCCCTTCCAGCTACCAGATTTTTGTTATTCCCTGCCCAGAATTCCTCTCCAATTAATTAATCCAAGTTATAATCAATCAAATATCACCATGGGGGTTTGGGGACATTCCTGCTGCACAGGAGAATTCCTTCCTTGCCCCAAATTCCCAGCAGCAAGGAGGTTTTTTGATTTATTTTTTTTTCAGGAAAAATCTGACCAAACTGCTTTGGAACCCTTCAAAACAAAACAAGCTGTTTGTCTCGGCAATTTGCACTCTCCCATGAAATTCCCTCTGATGCCAGAAGTACAGGAAACAAAACCAAAAAAAAATCAAAATATGAGCCCAAGCCACCAAGTCTGGGGTGAAATGAATATCCCTGCAAATGCAGGGACTCTGAACAGCAACACAGAGGCAGGTAAAGGATGAGAGAGATGAGGATAAATTTATTTTTGTGGATTAAAACACAAAGGGGAATTGGCTGGGGAGGATTGGAAATGCTGGAATGTTTTGGGGGGATGGTTGGGGGTTACAGGGATAGGGATGGTGCAGCTGAGCCCTTCCCAAGAACCTGCTCTTCTGCACATAAAATTCCACCTAAAATCCAGTTTTGGTTATTTCAAACCTCCTGGACCTTCTGTTTGAGTTGGACTCGATGATCTTGAAGGTCTCTTCCAACCTGGTCTTCCTGTAAGTTCAGTGGATTTTCCAATCCATCCACCAGGAACAAATCCATGCAGGAGCACCCAAGGGGTTATAAAATCTGCTTTAGCCCTCAAGGCAGCCAAAAAAAGCAGCAGAGAAGTTCTGTTTGGATCCGAGGTGCTTTTCCAAGGCCCCTGAGCTCACCCCTGACATCACCAGGAGCTTTTCTCATCCCTCCCTTACTCAGTGCTCAGTTCTGGGCTTGCTGATCCCAGAGCATCCCTGCTTACATCAGGGTTTGCTCACTGCTCATTTGGGGCTCTTGCAGCCTCCAAATCCCCAAATCCCGTCCCTGAGGCAGCAGCAGCCCTGGAGCCTTCCCCCAGGGGGGCAGGAGATGATCCAGCCATCCATGGGCAGCTCCTCCCCTGGATTTTATTGTCTCAGCTCCTTCCCAAGGTCCCTCATTGGGAGAAGATTGAGCAGCACTGAAATCTGGGCTGCTCTTGGGGTGGAAAATCCCCTGGAAGGGCTGGAATCCTGTGGGACCCTCCTGTGGGACCCTCCTGTGGGATCTTCCTGTGGCAGGAGATGATCCATGGGCATCTCCTCCCCTGGATTTTATTGTCCCAGCTCCTTCCTGAGCTGCCATCTGTGCGAAACAGATTGTGCAGCACTGAAATCTGAGCTGCTCCAGGGGTGGAAAATGCACTGGAAGGGCTGGAATCCCGTGGGATCCTCCTGTGGGATCTTCCTGTGGGATCCTCCTGCGGCAGGAGATGGCCCAGCCATCCATGGGCATCTCCTCCCCTGGATTTTATTGTCTCAGCTCCTTCCCAAGGTCCCTCATTGGGAGAAGATTGTGCAGCACTGAAATCTGGGCTGCTCTTGGGGTGGAAAATCCACTGGAAGGGCTGGAACCCCATGGGATCCTCCTGTGGCAGGAGATGGTCCAGCTGTCCATGGGCATCTCCTCCACCAGATTTTATTGCCCCAGCTTCTTCAAAGTCCCTCAGAAGCAGCCAGGGAGGGACAGATTGAGCAGCACTGAAATCTGGGCTCCTCCAGCGGTGGAAAATGTACTGGTAGGGCTGGAATCCCATAAGATCCTCCTGTGGGATCCTCCTGTGGGATCCTCCTGTGGCAGGAGATGGCCCAGCCCTCCATGGGCATCTCCTCCCCTGGATTTTATTGTCCCAGCTCCTTCCCAAGGTCCCACAGAGAAGCCAGGGAGGGACAGATTGTGCAGCACTGAAATCTGGGCTGCTCCAGGAGTGGGAATTCCACTGGAATCCCACGGGATCCTCCTGTGGGATCCTCCTGTCCCAGCTGCAGGGAGTGGGGTCAGGGCCTCGTGGGACACAGAGCATGTCCAGGCCGGGAGCAGCTCCTGGGGACCATCCCAGCAGCAATTCCCAGGGCTCCCTGGGGATTCCAGCAGCACCCCAGAGCCCCCCCAGAGCCCAGACTGCTCCAGCCTGGTTAAATGATCCCATTATTCCATTCCAGGTGTGACATCCTCCCTGAAACAGCCCCAATCCCCCTGGGCACCCACAGCCCTGGGGCTTCTCAAACCCCCTTTGGCTCCACAGCAAAATCTGCTTCCCTACAGCATTTTCCAGAGCCTGCCCAGAAAATAATGGTCTAAAATCAAAAAACAACCCCAAAACCTCAGCCAGGGCTGCTGTCTGCAGTTGGGGCTTAGAGTCAGAACTTATTATTTGTATTTTCAGTCTGCCAGGGACTCCCACTGAGAGCTCGGCCAGGAGGCTCCCCCTCCTCCCTCCTCCCCGTTTCCCACACAGGAGGAAAAGTAAAGATGCAGAAAGGTTAAAAAGGAACAAAAAAGGCCACGCTGGTCCCCCCCAACAGCAGCAAGAGCAAATCCCTGACTTAAGGAGCTGCAACGTTTCCATTCTTGGCATGAAAAAGTTTCAGAGCTTTTTAAAGAACTCAAGGGAGAGATGTGGCCTGTGGATCCTGAGAGCCCTGCTGCAGGAATCACAGGAATATGGGTAAAAATGGGTAAATATGGGTCAGGAATATGGGTAAAAATGGGTAAATATGGGTCAGGAATAAGGGTAAAAATGGCTCAGGAATATGGGTAAAAATGGGTCCAAATATGGGTAAAAATGAGTAAATATGGGTCAGGAATATGGGTAAAAATGGGTAAATATGGGTCAGGAATATGGGTAAAAATGGGTAAATATGGATCAGGAATAGGGGTAAAAATGGGTAAATATGGGTCAGGAATAGGGGTAAAAATGGGTCCAAATATGGGTAAAAATGAGTAAATATGGGTCAGGAATATGGGTTCAAAATATAGGTCAAGAATATGGAGAAATATGGGTAAATATGGGTGAGGAATATGAGGAAATATGGGTAAAAATGGGTCAAGACTACGGGCAAATAAGGGTCCAAAACATGACTAACTATGGGTAGCAAGCACCAGCCCTTTAAGTTATTTTGGAAAATCCTCCTCAGGTATCACCACGCAGCTTTAAACAGGGAAACTAATCAGGGAGCTGGGCTCATTCCCACGCTATCCCATGTTATTCCCTTGCTATCCCACATTATTCCCGTGCTATCCCACATGATTCCTGTGCTGCTCCACATTATTCCTGCCCTGTCCCACAATATTCCCATTTCATACCATATTATTCCCATGCTGCCCGCATTATTCCCATGTTATCTCACATTATTCCCATGCTCTCCCACATTATTCCTGTGCTATCCCACATTATTCCCATCCTGTGTTATTCCATGCTATTCCCATGCTATCCCACATTATTCTTGTGCTATCCCACGTTATTCCCAGGCTATCCCACAACATTTCCATTTTAACCCACATTATTCCCGTGCTGCCCCACATTATTCCCATGCTATTCCATGTTATTGCCATGCCATCCCACATTATTCCTGTGCCATCCCACGATTCCCATGCTGTTCCACATGATTTCCATACTATCCCACATTATTTCCATGTTATCCCATGTTATTCCCATACTATCCCACATTTTCCACCTCCATGATCTGAGCCAGCAGCAGAGATTGAGTGGACATTGAGAAAAAAAGGTGTTTTTAACCCCAAAGTGATGCAGATTGGTTTGTGCTCCCAGCAGCACGGGCAGACAATCCCCCACTGCCGGCCCTATCGGAAATGTGGGGTTTGGGGGAGTTCCTGTTCTCCTGCTCATCCCTCCCCCACCAGCTCTACATCCTGAGCGCAGAGAAAATCCTGGGAATTTTATCCAGGTGGAAATGCAGGATTAGAGTGCACCTGAGGAGGAGGAGGGGAGGAGGGGGAGGAGGAGGCCATTCAGCACTCTCACCCCAGCTTCTCCAGGGCTCCATAAAACCCTTTGGCTCATCAGCTGCTCTCTGAATTCCCAGGAAATCTCCCCATTCCCAAAGAACTGCCATTCCCAGGAACAGCCAAGATGCTGGAGAGACCTTTGGAGGCCCCGGCTTGGAGTGCTGGGGGTGTTTACGGGAGTTTTACGACTCTTTCAAGGAAAATAATGACCAGAATCCTTTCCAGTGCCAGATGAGCAGGGCTGCAGTGCCCGGGACAAAACCAGTTTTATTTCTCTTTCTCAGTGGGGGTGGAATTATAAAAGTCATGGGGATGCAGGGCCACGAATTCCCACTGGTGCTCGGGTGTCACAGAGACCTCAGAGCAGATCCTGGCAGGACCCAGGTGCCACCACCTGTGCTGAGCAGCACCCTGGGACAAAACCAGTTTTATTTCCCTTCCTCAGTGGGGGTGAAATCATAAAAATCATAAAGATGCAGGGCCACCAAGTCACACTCAGGTGTCACAGAGGCCTCAGAGCAGGTCCTGGCAGGGCTCAGGTGCCACCAGCTGTGCTGAGAGCTCTGGGACAAGCCCCACTGTGTCCTGCCCCAATGGCTGGACCAGGGTTTGGGTTGTGCGTGAAAATGCTCAAGGCCCCAGAGGCAGCACAGAAACCCAAACTCAGCATAGGAGATGCTTTACCAACTTCCATAGGAGAAATACCAACTTCCATAGGATAAATGCCACCTTCCATAGGGGAAATACCAGCTTCCATAGGGGAAATGCCACCTTCTATAGGGGAGATGCCAACTTCCATAGGGGAAATACCAACTTCCATAGGGGAAATACCAGCTTCCATAGGAGAAATACCAACTTCCATAGGAGAAATGCCACCTTCCATAGGGGAAATACCAGCTTCCATAGGGGAGATGCCAGCTTCCATGGGGGAACCGCCACCTTCCATAGGGGAAATACCAGCTTCCATAGGGGAAATACCAGCTTCCATAGAGGAAATACCAGCTTCCATAGGAGAAATACCAACTTCCATAGGGGAAATGCCACCTTCCATAGGGGAAATACCAGCTTCCATAGGGGAAACCCCACCTTCCATAGGGGAGATGCCAACTTCCATGGGGGAACCGCCACCTTCCATAGGGGAAATACCAAATTCCATTGGGAAAACACCAACTTCCATAGGGGAGATGCCAACTTACATAGGGGAAATACCAACATCCATAGAGGAGATCACAACTTCCATGGGGGAAACGCCACCTTCCATAAGGGAAATACCAAATTCCATAGGGGAAACACCAATGTCCATAGGCAAAATGCCACCTTCCATAGGCAAATACCAACTCCCACAGAGAAAACACCAACTTCCATAGGGGAAATGCCAGCTTACATAGGGGAAATGTCAATGTCCATAGGGAAAACAGCGCCTTCCATAGGGGAAATACCAAATTCCATGGGGGAAACACCAACATCCATAGGGGAAATACAAACTTCCATAGGTAAAATGCCACCTTCCATAAGGAAAACATCTCCATAGGGAAAACACCACCTTCCATCGGGAGAGCACCTTCCATCCTCCCCCCCTCAGGCACCACTCACTCGGGCTTTCTTCTCATCCCAAAGGTTTCCCTGAGCACAGCGAGTGCTGGGAGTGGGGAGGAGCAGCACACGGCACTGCTGGGACAGATCCCAGCGCTCCAGCTGAGCCAGAGGGGGAAGGAATAAAGCCAGACCCCACCACGCTCTGGTGCAGCTCAGAGGATTTGCAACCACCAAAAGAAAAATTTTTAAAAAGTAGCATTGGGCAAACTCCGTTACTGGCACGGCAAGAAGTGAATCCTGCAGGAGCAGCAGCTGCCTCGGCACATGGAACACGAGGTTTTGGGTAAAATCCATGTTCTCACATCCCAAAGCCTGAGGCTGGGACTTTCCAGCAGCCATCAGCACCTGGATTTGTCTCCTAGAGCAGCAGGGCAGGGGACACGAGGTGCTGCTGGCCCTCACCCAGCCGAAACCAGGAGCAGAGGAAGATTCCCATCCTGCTGCCTCCAGAGCACATTTTAATCCTATTTTCCTGCACACACACCCCATATCAAATTCTTAATTAAAAATCATCTGCTTTTGAAAGGGGGAGGGATGGAAAGACCAGGCTGCACATTGAGTTTTGGGTACTTTTCCTCTGTCAGGTCAGACAATCCCAAATTCTCTCTGGAGGAAGCTTCAAGGGGCTGTTTAAATAAAATAAATATTTTGTTTCACGTGCTGCCCACCCTCAGCTCGCACAACTCATCGGGGGAAACTTTTCTTGCAGATCCTTTCCTGAATGCTCAGGCAAAACCCCTGCAAATATCCTGCGTGCACAGCCAGAACAGAAACATGTAACACTTAAACACGCCGAAATATAAACACAAACTTCCAGACAAAGGGCTAATCCCTGCCCTCGGAGGCTCCCACAGCCGGAGGAGCTGGATCATCCCAAGGAGGGCTGGATTTGGCCCTTGGAGAGGCCACTGCAGTCCCTGCTGCAAGCCCGGGCTTGGGAACACGGCACAAAACCCGGCCCGAGCCGCGGGCAGGTACCGCAAGGGGCTGCGGATGCCTCCACCTGCCTCCGACAGCGGGAGAAACTCGGGCTTCCCAAAGGACAAACCTCGCAGGCTGATCCCCGAATGCCACGGCCAGATAAAACCAAGCAGGAGGAGGAAAAAACCCCAACCGCAGCGCTTTGTGCAGGCACCCAGCCACCAGCAGGGACCTCGCTGCTGAAACCAGCCTCGGAATCTCATTCGATTTGTTTAATTTGGGAATTTCTGTCCGCGCTGGAGCATCGGGGAGCAGCCTCAGGGATGGAAGCGGCGCAGGCCCCGGGCTCGGCTCCGGCGGGGCCCCGGCTGTCCCCGGAGCAACACGTCCCCAGCCCGTGTCCCTCCGCACGCCCCTGGCCGGCTGGCACGTCCCTGTCACACCCGCGATCGCCTCCCACCGCCCCCAGCGCTGCCTCCCACCAGCCAGCGCCAATTCATCGCCTCCCTCCTCCTCCTCCTCCTCCTCCCCCGCACGGTGGGAGAAAATGAAGTTGCTGTCAAGCGACGATAAATTCATGCGACAGCCAGGGCTAATTAAGCGGCAAAGTAGCTGCGAGCGTGGCGGGGCCGCGGCTCCGGGCTGGGCTCGGTGACAGCGCCGGGCTCGGGGCGCTCGCCCAGCGCCGAGGTGGCCGCGGCCACCCCCGGTGGGGACGCGGGGACGCGGGCTGGGGACGCCGAGCTGGCACCTTTGGGGAGGAAAAATGGAATCTGGCCGGCCGGCCGGGCACCCGCAGCCAGCCAGGGAGGGAGGGAAGGAAGGAAGGAAGGGGGCGAGAAAAAAATCCCAAAGATCCACGCAGAGAACAACAGCAAAAAAATAGCGACAAAAGCCCCCGTGCCTACCTTTGCCGGGGGCCAGCGGGCAGATCCCGGAGCGCTTGGGGTCGGTGGCTGTTCCCTTCTTTATGAAATGTTCGGCTCAGCCGGTGCTATTTGCATTCTTTCATTAGCACCTGTTTCAAGTAAGGAAGGAGAAAGCTCATTGCGAGATCAGCTTCCTCTCCGAATAAATTATTTAAAAAAAAAAAAAAAAAAATAGACAGATGCACGCTGCCAAATAATAATAACGCTAATAAAAATCAAAAAAATACCACATGGATATTAAAGCCCAAAGTAGGCAGTTTAATAATGGGAGGTCTTGCAGGTTGTGAGCATGCTCCAGCCGGAACAAATCCTTCCTCTGTTATTCCTCTGAATAAAAATAAACCACGATCAAGAAACCCAAACGGAAGCTTCCTCCTAGAATCCCTGCTGCTGAAAAATATGTAATAAATTCAGCCCGAAGACGCAGACTCTAATCAGCAGCTGTTTTCTGGATCCAAAGCCAGCCAAAGCCTCTCTTGTCTTTTCCCACTATGAGTCGAGGCCTTTTTGAAAAGGGTTTTAACCTTTTAAAGACACAGCGCACCAATTATCACTTCTGGAGGACTGTCACTCACGGCGCAGGGAAATTAATAAAGCGACAGCGGTGGCACAGTCGGAGCACGGGGAGGTGTGGTTTGCCCTCCCAGGGTTGCCTCGGCAATATTATTGTATGATTATTATTTTTAATCGGACCCCCTCCCCTTCGGGGAAATAATAATAATAATAAAGTGCGAACTCGCCAGCCGGCTCCGGGATAAATGCAAAGTCATTATAAAAAGGAGCAGCTGCTGGATGCCATTCCCGGAGTTCTGCCGTGGCTCCTTAGTGGGGTTAAATTTGTTGCGAGTGAATTTTTCGGGATTAACAGCTTCCAGGCCCGGCCGGAGCTGGGAGAGGGTTAACGCCAGGCACCGAGCGGCTCTGTCAAGTGCTTCCCATCAAACTGAGGACCAGGCTGCGAAGTTTGAACCGAGCAGCTCTGGCACAGCAGCACCGCGTCCTTCCAGGGCTGGCATTCCGGGTTTTTACCAAACCCGACCGAATCCCCCCCAAATAAAGTTCATCCCTGCGCTAAGCAGCGCCGGTGTCCCCGTGTGCGGCACGGCTCTGCGGGGACAGCGCCGAGCCATCAGCTCTGGGGGGGCACAGGACACATCCCCCCAAAGCTGCGCGTCCCCAGGCCCCAGGGCAGCGTCCCCCGGCCGTGGTGCCACCGTGCCCGGCCCACCTGGGTGGCGGTGGCATCCTCCTGCTCAGCGCTCGGGGCCATCCCCGGGGTGCTGCGGCTCCTCCGGCCGCGCTCGCCTCCGGCCGGGCTGTGCGCAGCCCCCGGCATGCGAGCCGGCGGCTCTCCCGCCCTCTCCCCCTCCTCCTCCTCCTCCTCCTCCTCCTGAAAATCATCATATTTCATGTGTGGCTGCTCCGGCCCCGCCAATTGGCTGGGCACGGGCGGGCGGAAATGTCAGCGGCAGCGCAGCATCGCTGCCCGCCCGCGGCCGCCCCGAGCCCCCCGGGAGCGCCCGCGGCTGCGAGCCCTGCCAGGGCGGGCAGAAGGGATTTGGGCGCTCGCCGAGGGCTCTCTGCCCCTCCGGCTGGGCTCCGGAGGGATGGAGCTGGCAGCAGCTTGACCTTGAGGTGCGGGGGCTGCCGGCGAGGAGCGTTTCCCTGCACCCGGGGGGATCCCGCACATCTGCCCCGCTCCGGGAGCCGCTGAGCGGGGCCGGGGCTGCTCGGAGGGGTGAGCCCCGAGAAACGGAGCTTTCCTGGCTTTCCACCCATTTTCAAGGCGTTTGTTTGCAGCTTGCTCCTTAATTCCAGAGCTTTCCAACAAGATCAGTATCAGTATTCTCTTTTTCTTTTCAATGGATGGGATTTGGAAATAGGGGCTTGCCTGAAGCTCCCTTGGAAGTGTCCGAGGGCAGGCTGGACGGGGATTGGAGCATCCTGGGACAGTGGAAGGTGTCCCTGCCCAAGGGATGGAACAGGATGGGGCTTGAAGGTCCCTCCCAACCCAAACCAGCCTGGGATTCTGTGATTCCAGATCAAGTGGGAAGACAGCCCAAGACTTCTCCTCATCCCATCATTTTCCTTCTCCAAGCAGGTGAGGAAAAAGAAAATAAATCCAAAAAATCCTTTGGAAGCTAAGCAGCGGAATGGCAGAACGGAATATTCCTGAGGAAAACCTGCAGGCATCTACCAGCCCTGCAAACACCTGCAAACGGAAG
The DNA here is from genome assembly GCA_024865655.1 of Emberiza elegans. Classification (NCBI taxonomy): domain Eukaryota; kingdom Metazoa; phylum Chordata; class Aves; order Passeriformes; family Fringillidae; genus Emberiza; species Emberiza elegans. Next base: position 1,622,868 of record JALJVW010001685.1, on the reverse strand, counting down.
GGGAACACATCCGAGGACAATGGAAAATGTTCTCCTGAGGAACAACAGAGCCACCTCTCTGCCTGCTGGGCTCTCCAGGAGGGCAAGGAACAGGGGGAGCACGACAGCCAAAAGCCAACTTTTATTTCCTGGCTGCCTACACAAGGATAAAAAAAAAATTGCCTTGTCACAGAAACTAAAGAGGATTTGAGCGCAGCATTTGTGGCACAAATCAGCTTAGGGAACCTGAAGTTCTCTGCTCATTGGGGGAAAACTCTGTGGGAAATGGGCAACAGATTGGATGGAGGACTGGAGGCTCCAAAGTTTCCTTGTGTGGCCGTGGGAGAGCCCAAACCTCATCAGCAGGTGGATCCTCCTGCAAGGGGAGCCTGGTGGCCACCACTGCCACCATCTCCAGTGTCCCCCAGGTCCAGGCAGTGCTGTGGCACAGCAGAGCCCATCACCACTGTGTGTCACTGTAGGCATTGAAACCAGAGTGGAGAAATGAGGGAATCGGGCTGCTGAGCAAAAACAGCCCCACTGAGCAAAACCCAACCTCACTGAGCAAAAAACAATCCCAATGAGCAAAACCCAACCCCACTGAGCAAAAAACAATCCCAATGAGCAAAAAACAATCCCACTGAGCAAAACCCAACCCCACTGAGCAAAAAACAATCCCAATGAGCAAAACACAATCCCAATGAGCAAAAAACAGCCCCACTGAGCAAAAAACAGCCCCACTGAGCAAAAAACAATCCCACTGAGCAAAACCCAACCCCACTGAGCAAAAAACAATCCCACTGAGCAAAAGCCAACCCCACTGAGGAAAAAACAACCCCACTGAGCAAAAAACAGCCCCACTGAGCAAAAAACTATCCCATTGAGCAAAACACACCCCAAATGAGCAAAACACAGCCCCACTGAGCAAAACCAACTTCACTGAGCAAAAACCAACCCCAATGAGCAAAAAGCAACTTCACTGAGCAAAAAATAAAAAAACCTCATTGAGTAAAAAACCCCCACTGAGCAAACCAAAACCCCCAGTGAGTTCTCTTCACGCTGCTCTTCCTGTCCCAGATTCCAAGAGGAATTCCAAAACCAGACATTCCACCATCTACCCCAGCCTGGGCTCCACTGATGGTCCCAGGGTGTGTGAGGTGCCAGGGACCATCCAGGAGAACCTGGGGAGACTGGTGGAGATACCAGGATGGCTTCACCACAGCGGCATCAGGCTCCATCAATAGCACCCATGGGGGGCCCAGATCCCCAGGTGCCACCAGGCTGTGCCACCCAGGCCTTGGTGGCCTTTGTGGGCCTCAATTCCCGCAGCCACGAGTGACAAAAAGAGCTGTGGGAGTTTGTGGAAGTGGCATATAAACATCTGAATGGCTGCTGGGAAAAGCAGAGTGACCATCAGCTCATGGCTGGGCAGAGTGACCATCACTCCATAGCTGGGCAGTCAGAGTGACCATCACTCCATAAATGGGGAATCAGAGTGACCATCACTCCATAGCTGCACAGCCAGAGTGACCATCAGCTCATAACTAGGCAGCCAGAGTGACCATCACTTGTAACTGGGCAGTCAGAGTGACCATCAACCCATAAATGGGGAACCAGAGTGACCATCAGCCCATAGCTGGGCAGAGTGACCATCAGCCAATGGCTGGGCAACCAGAGTGACCATCAGCCCATAAATGGGCAACCAGAGTGACCATTATCCCACAACTGGACAGCCAGAGTGACCACTAACCTACAACTGGGCAACCAGAGTGACCATCAGCCCATAAATGGGGAATCATGGTGACCATCACTCCATAACTGGGCAGCCAGAGTGACCATCACTCCATAGCTGGACAGCCAGAGTGACCATCACCTGTAACTGGACAGCCAGAGTGACCATCACTCCATAGCTGGACAGCCAGAGTGACCATCACCTGTAAGTGGGGAACCAAAGTGACCATCACTCCATAGCTGGGCAGCCAGAGTGACCATCACTCCATAGCTGGACTGTCAGAGTGACCATCACTCCACAGATGGGCAGAGTCACCATTGCCTCATAAATGGGGAACCAGAGTGACCACCAGCCCATAGCTGCACAGCCAGAGTGACCATCAGCTCATAACTAGGCAGCCAGAGTGACCATCACTTGTAACTGGGCAGTCAGAGTGACCATCAACCCAAAAATGGGGAACCAGAGTGACCATCAGCCAATAGCTGGGCAACCAGAGTGACCATCAGCCAATGGCTGGGCAACCAGAGTGACCATCAGCCCATAAATGGGCAACCAGAGTGACCATTATCCCACAACTGGACAGCCAGAGTGACCATCAGCCCATAAATGGGGAACCAGAGTGACCATCAGCCTATAGCTGGGCAACCAGAGTGACCATTATCCCACAACTGGACAGCCAGAGTGACCATCAGCCCATAAATGGGGAATCAGAGTGACCATCACTCCATAGCTGGGCAGAGTGACCATCACTCCATAGCTGGGCAGAGTGACCATCACCTGTAACTGGACAGCCAGAGTGACCATCACCTGTAAGTGGGGAACCAGAGCGACCATCACTCCATAGCTGGGCAGAGTGACCATCACTCCATAACTGGGCAGTCAGAGTGACCATCACCTGTAACTGGACAGCCAGAGTGACCATCACTCCATAACTGGGCAGTCAGAGTGACCATCACTCCATAACTGGGCAGTCAGAGTGACCATCACTCCATAGCTGGGCAGAGTGACCATCACTCCATAGCTGGACAGCCAGAGTGACCATCACTCCATAGCTGGGCAGAGTGACCATCACTCCATAGCTGGGCACCCAGAGCTGGTGTGAGCAGGAACACACAATCTCCAGCCTCCTGCCCAAAATAAATCCACCCCGGTGCCCAGAACAAACCCCAGGAGTTCCAAATGAGGAGATTTCCTTTGGGAAATTGGACAATGAGTGTGGTGGCTCTGCAGCCTCGCTGAGCCTCATCTCCAGCCAGGAGCTCCTCCAGGGTGCTGATCTGGGACCTTGTCCCTCCTCACTGAGCCAAGCCCAGATCTTGTTCATCCCCTGTGAAAATTCAGAGGAAAGGCCCAAAATGGGTGGGAGCTCATAGAGCTGAGCTCTGCCAGGTCTGCCCTGCATTTTTCTCTCCCAGACCATCACTGTCCTGTCCTGCTCTACCAAAGGGATGGATGGGAGGTGTTGAACAATTCCTCTCCTTCCTGAGGGTCCTCGCAGCTTCCCTCTGACCTCACACTATTTTAAGGAGTTTCTTTCTGAAAAAAAACCCACAAAGTAGAAGTTGGGGCACCTGATTCACCCCTGGAAAGAGAAATTAATGAATTCATCCCAAAACCAAGCAGCTAATTAGGGTTTAGTCCTTTTCCACATTTCCCTGGACAGCTCAGCCTGGTTCATTTTGTTTGAGGGCAGCCCAGTCCAACAAGGGGAAATAAAAATCTCTGAGCAATCGGAGCCCACGTGGTACCAAGCTCTCTGTTTTGGTACAATTCTCTGTCCTTTTCCTTTCTCCTGCTATTCCTTCTGGGGCTGGGCAATCTCTGGGACAGCAAACTGCATCCCAGACTTGTGCCTGGGATTCCCATTCCATCATTGCCCTGATTTTAACATGCAGATCCCTAAGCCCACCTGCACACCCAAACAAGCATTTATTAACTGATTGAAGAAGAGCAAACCTCTGCAAATATTTGAATTATTGCTTCTGTGTTCCAAAGTTGCCATCTGACAGCAAAGGATGGGTAAATCAGAACAAATTAAAGTTTCAGGTTAGAAAACTGGGAGTTTAGGAGAGTTTTTCCTGTTGAATTTTCCCTGAGCTCACAGCCTTTTCAGATCAGACACATTTTTGACCAAAAACTGATATAAATCCCCACAAACTGCCTTTATGAAATAAAGAATGCCCCAGCAGAACAAGGACAGCCAGAAAAGCTTTGTTGCAGTAATGTTTGTAAAGCTTTGTTGCAAATATTTCACTGCAATATTTGGCCCCTCAGATCTGTCCCCTGATGACACTCAGGGAAACAGCATTAAGTCCCCAACCTCCCTGAGGCCACCACTGAGGGGTGATTTATTGATCCCTCATCTCCTGGGTGATCATTGATCCCTGATCTCCAGTGGGATCATTCATCCCTCATCTCCAGGAGGATCACTGATCCTTCATCTCCAGGGTGTGATCCCTGATCTCTCAGGGTGATCCCTGATTTCCAGGATGATCGTTGATCCCTCATCTCCAGAGTGTTCATTGATCCCTCATCTCCAGGGTGGTCACTGATCTTTCATCTCCAGGATGATCATTTATCCCTGATCTCCAGGGTGTTCATTGATCCCCCATCTCCAGAACGATCATTGATCCTCCATCTCCATGGTGTTTATTGGTCCCTCATCCCCATGGTGTTTATTGATCCCTCATCTCCAGGGTGTTCATTGATCCTTCATCCCAGAGTGATCATTGATCCTCCATCTCCAGGGTGATCATTGATCCTCCATCTTCAGGGTGATCATTGATCCCTGATCTCCAGGTGATCATTAATCCTTCATCCCAGGGTGATCATTGATCCCCCATCGCCACTGTCTCCCCTCTGATCCTGCATTGATCCCTGGGGTCCCCCAGGTGATGGCACCAATCCTTCATGGTCCCAGCTGGTGGGAGAGGAGGGAGGAGAGGAAGGAATCATTCCCAGAGAGGAGAGGAAGAATCATTCCCAAGGAGGAGAGGAAGGAATCATTCCCAAGGAGGAGAGGAAGGAATCATTCCCAAGGAGGAGAGGAAGGAATCATTCCCAAGGAGGAGAGGAAGGAATCATTCCCAGGGAGAAGAGAAAGGAATCATTCCCAAGGAGGAGAGGAAGGAATTCCTAAGGAGAAGAGAAAGGAATCATTCCTCAGGAGGCAGGAGGGAATCATTCCCAAGGAAGAGAGGAAGGAATCATTCCCAGGGATGAGAGGAAGGAATCAATTCCAGGGAGGACAGGAAGGAATCATTCCTCAGGAGGCAGGAGGGAATCATTCCCAAAGAGGAGAGGAAGGAATCATTCCCAAGGAGGAGAGGAAGGAATCAATCCCAGGGAGGACAGGAAGGAATCATTCCCAAGGAGGAGAGGAATGAATTCCTAAGGAGGAGAGAAAGGAATCATTCCTCAGGAGGCAGGAGGGAATCATTCCCAAGGAAGAGAGGAAGGAATCATTCCCAGGGAGAAGAGGAAGGAATCATTCCTCAGGAGGCAGGAATCATTCCCAAGGAGGAGAGGAAGGAATTCCCAGGAATGAGGAAGGAATCATTCCCCAGGAATGATTTCTCAAGGTCTGACACCAATATTTGAAATTCAGTGCATCCCACCGCAATTCTACTCCGGTCCCAGCCCCAGGATGGGCCTTGCTCATGGCTTGGGTTCCCTCCCTTTACCCAAACCCTGTCCTCAGCCAGGCTCTCTAATTCCTGCATTTTCCCCCTGCAGCATCCCCATTAAACCAACCACAGACACCAACCTCAAACCATTCCGAGCAGGAAGCAGCGTAATCTGCCGTGCATTAAAGGTCTAAAAAAACCCTGCCTAATGTTCCAGGAGCCTCAAGCTGTTAAGCCACTGCTTAACTCCGGTAATTCACCAGGAAGCCTCTCCCGTGGCACAGCCACCGAGTTGTTTTCGTTTTCTAATAACGAGCGTGTGACCCAGGCATTTAATGAGTTCCCGAAATAACCCAAATGAAGGCAAAATCTGAGAGGTTTGGCTGCCGAGGGAGGGGGAAAAATCATAATTAAAATAGTGAATGGGCAGAAGAATGAAATTAAGGCTGGGGGTGAGTATAAAATCATTTAGGTGGAGCTGGGAGGGAGCTGCTTTCCGTTCTCCAGGGGGGTTCAGTGTGGCAGGAGCCAGCCAGCCTTGCAGGAGGTTCCTGGGGCTCTCCAGCCCTCTTCCCACTTCTCATTGGGAATTCTGAACCTCTCCAGCCCTCTTCCCACTTCTCATCGGGAATTCTGAACCTCTCCAGCCCTCTTCCCACTTCTCATCGGGAATTCTGAACCTCTTCAGCTCTCTTCCCATTTCTCATCAGGAATTCTGAACCCTCCTCTTGGATTCAGCCCAGTGAGGATTCAAAAGAAGGACCAGGAAAAGCACTGCCTTTAGTACTGATGTCTCATTGTGTTATTCTGGAATTGTCTCTTCACAAGGTGCAAGTGGAGGGATCAGAATTCCTTAAACAGTGTGGAGGGAGAAGGAAAAGAGGCTACAGGTCCTGTGAACTCCCTGCTGCAGGGAAGATGGATAATCCATGGTCCCCCTGCTCACTTCTCATCAGGAATTCTGATCCCTCACCTTGGACTGGACTCAGTGAGGATTTAAAGGAAGGACCAGGAAAATCACTGACTTTGGGAGCACTTCCTCCTCTATGAACACCAAAGCCCATCCCAGATGTTACTGAGGCCTCGTTGTGTTATTCCAGAATTGTACAAAAAGTGCAAGTGGAGGGAGGGGGATAAATGGGGAAAGAGTCCGCAGGGTCTGTTACCTCCCTGCTGCAGGGAGGATGGATAACCACAGTCCCATTTCCCAGCTGGGTCTGGAATTACTGCTGATCCCAAAGAACCATCACCAAGGCAGATCCAGTTTTAAAATTCTGGAAAAGCCTGAGCTTTAAATAATTTGGGGGTTCATTTTAAATCCAAGCAGGGATGTGAGTTTATCTTCTGTCCATCCTCCTCCCAGTCCAGCCTCCCATGTCCCACTGCAGGAAAAACAGCAAAGCCCTGGGACAGAAATTCCTTTGGAGCAAGAGAGACCCAGGCAGTGCCAGAACTGCTCTGGGGGTGAGGATGGGAATTCCAGATGGACACATTCCGTACACAGCAGCAAGGAGGGGCTGCACAGGACCGGGATCAGGATCCTCACCAAGGCTGGGAAGAGGATCCTCACCAGGACCGGGAACAGGATTGTCACCAAGTGTTGTGGTTTGAACAGCCAGGTGTCTGCTGAGGAAGGCAGGAGCCTCCCCTGAAATGGAAAATGCAAACCCCCTCCCTCTGAATTATTGTAATTTTGAAATTAAAAAGCTCTCAGGCAAAGAGATGGGAGCAGGAATAACAGTTCTTTATTAGGAAATTAAAAATACAAATGCAGCAGCACAAACCAAGCCCTGGCAGAGTGAGAGCAGGCCCTGGCACGCTGTGGGTCAGGGCGGGGGCACAGCCCCATCCCATGGGGGCTCAGCCCTCCTGCAGTGCCAGCTGTGGCTCTGCTGCAGCAGGGGTCCTGCACAAGGGGGGAGTTTTCCTCTGCAGCTCCAGGGCTGCTGCAGATGGGCCTGGGCTCCCTCTGGCAATGCAGGGCAGCAGAAAGCTGCTCCTCTGGCACTGCAGGGGGCAAAGGCTGCTGTGCTGGGCCAGGCTCAGATTGGATCCAGGCAGGAATGCTTGGCTCCTCCCCTGGGCGGAGCATCTCCCCATGGGATGCTGGAATTGGATCAGCCCTGCAGGGACACTCAGTGGCCATGGACAGCAGAGATCTCCTGGAGGGAGGGTTGGCTGTGGGAGAGAGAAAGGAAACTGCCCCAAGAACAGCAGAGAACTGCCCAGCTCTGACAGATGGGGACAGAACACACAGCCCCAGGTAAATCTTGCATTTGCAACCTAAAACACATTGTCACCAAGGTTGGGAAGAGGATCTCCATCAGCTTGGGAAGAGGATCCTCAGCAGGTCTGAAATCTGGGACACAGAACATCTCCCCACACCCTGGCCTTGGCAGAGCCACCCAGGAGTGACCTCTGGCCCTGCTCAGGCCCCGGTCCCATGGAGGTTTGAGGTTTGGGTGTACCCAGGTGCCTCCACCAGGAAGGACACTTGGACATTCTGGAGAATGTCTGGGGGAGTGGGGCAGCCCCAGCTGCAGGCCAGGATCCCACCCTGAGGTTGATCCCTGGCTCAAGATTTTCTGATCCCAGCCCAGGCTGGGCCTGCAGGGAGGAGGAATTGAGCTCAGCCAGGAGCTGAGGGGCAATCTCAGGTGGGAGCTCCAAGAATGGATTTTAAACGGTTGAATAAACACTGAGCTGGGAGATCTGACCAGAAATATTGATTATTTACACCAAAAAATCCATTTGACATTCCGTGGACCAAACCCTGGGATAATTCCACAGAGGCTCCAGTGCCCTCAGCACCTCCAGAGCTGAACTGGGACCAGTGCAGGCACTGGGCCCCATCTGCACCCCACTGATGGATTTGGGATCAACATCTGATCCCAGGACACCCTCCCTGCCCAGCCAGGCCTGGCTTAGAACTCCCCCAAATTTTATTTTCACATTGAAATATTTCTGCACATTTCAGTCATTGTGTTTTGGGGAATTTTTAAGTTTTTTTTGTTGGTTGGTTGGTTGGATTTTATTTGTTTTTTTTTTTTTTTTTAATAGTAGAAGAGCTAAGAAAACTTGTGATTATTCTTTTTTTAGCTTAAAACCTGCCTGAATATTTCATTTCAAATCAGGCTCGGGGAAAGTAAATTACATTTTGGCCAAAGGCCAAGTCCTGAATTTCTAATTAATTGAATCAAACTTTTTCATGGTGGAACCCCTGATAATTCCTATAAACAATTTCCTTGGAAAGGCAGTCAGGGAGAGCCCTGCACCAAATCAGACAGGAATGAGCAGGGAGTTCAAAGGATTTGTTCTCATTAACCCTGGAGAAAATGAGTTCAGCCAGGAGCTCAGTGGCAGCTGCAGGTAGGAGCTCCAAAAATGGATTTTAAAAGGTTGAATAAACACGGAGCTGGGAGATTTGGCCCGAAATATTGATTATTTACACCAAAAATATACATTTGATATTGATATCAAGCAGTGACCAGCACACAGGGGAATTCAAGCATGGGAGAATTTGGATCTCTATTAAACCTACTGATTAAAACTGAAATTAATAGCCCAGCTTGCCTAAAACCAGGCCTATTTTTATCAGTCTCAGCAGCTGGTCCAGTAAAAGACATGGCCAAAGGAATTCCTTAGGAATTCCTTGAATTCCTTGGGGTGGGATAACAAAACCCACATCTCTGGTACACACCAAGAACTGACATTTATAATACATAACAGAAATCCCCATTATTCCTGATTTTATCAGGGAATCTCTGTTTGATTCCCAGCTAAACAGCTCCTGTGGAAGCAGAAATTAGGGAAATTTATGGAAATATCAATTCCAGGAATAATTAATTGGTTAAAGAGCTCAGGAGCATTGCACTCAGGGGACTTGGAGGTCCCTGAGGGGTGAAATTCTCTGCCCTGGAAAGGTCCCAAATAATACCCCAGGGCACCCATTCCATCGAATTTTGGGGCAGATTTCATTCTGCAGGATTCTCCAGCTGGAATCTGTCCCAGTGGTGCTGTTCTAACACAAAATATTCTGTTTTCTTGAATTCCCCTTTTCCTCATCAAGGGGGGATCCTCGGAGTTTCCTGGCAGGGAGAGCCTCTCCCAGGAATGCTGTCAGACCACAGTTCCCAATTCCTGAAGGGTGGGATGGAGAATCAGCCCCAAGAGGGGCCTGGGGTGCACAGGGAGAGCAGGAAATGGGAATTTAGGGCCTGCCCAGCTGCCCTCGGGCATTCCCAGTCCCAGGTGCCTCATGCCAATAATGAATTATTTGAATTTATCAATGAAATCAAGAATAAAACCCAAAACAAATAAAATGCATCTTTGGTTTTAGGGAAAATCTCTTATTTAAAGAGATAGATAAGCTCAAGGGTGGGAACAGAGAGGATGAATTTCTTTAGTATTGGGTGTAAAATCAGCAGAAATTGGCATTTTGGAAAAGGAGGAGAAACTGATGGTGGAAAATAATGCAGGAAAGCTCCAGACTAAGAGGATTAAATCTCTCTCAGAAGATGGGAGAAATAAGCAGAGGAAAAGAGAAGAAAGGCAAAACCAAAAGATCCCAAAGGAAGTTAGAAAAGGAAAGAATTCCAAAGAAAGAGAAAAATAAAAGATCCCAAAGTAAGCTGGGATCTCAAGGACTGGGGAACAGAATTATAAAAATAACAAAGCCAAACTGAATTGGAGGCTGCAAAGAAAATGAGGAAACCCAATAGGGAAAATGAAAAGAAAAAAATGAAAAAGAAAAGGAAAAGAAAAAGGAAAAAGGAAGAGGAAAAGGAGAAAGGGAAAAGGCTTTAGATACAACATTGGGAAGAGAGAGCTGAAGTCACTCCTTCTTAAGCCTATCCAGGAGAATTATGGATTTAAAAATCCCTAAAAATCATGGATGAAACAAAAAAATTCCAAGATTTTGTCAGGAATGAACACCCACCTCAGCACGGGGAGCAACTGGGCTGTGAAAGCCAAATTCAAACCAAGCCTAACCCAAACCCAGACCTGGTTTTGACCAGCTAGGACAGACCAACTGCTCCTGAGCCCAGTTTTCCCTCATGGAGGGACTCAGGGAACAGATTCCAGGTGTGAGGAAAAGCCTGGGAGCAGATTTGGCAGGGAGCCTTGTCCTGCATGGCCAGAGATAAACACAGGCCCTGATGTGTTTGGTTTAGCAGGAACAGAACAGCACAACTGTGAAACAGCCCAGGTGAGACCTCACAGCTTCCTTTCCTGATAACATCCTGCTTGGATCGAGAAAATATCCCAGTAAAATTCCAGTGTCCAGCATCCCAGGACGGATCTTTGCACACTGTTGAGCCGGTGAAAGATGTGGCCAGTCCTTAGGAACTCCTTTAATTCCTTGGGACGGGATAACAAAACCCCACATCTCCGGTACACACCAAGAACTGACAATTAGACATTCAGGTCCCTTTGCTGCCCCCAGGGTTGGCAGTTCCTGGGCTCCCACACAGAGCTCAAAGTCTCAACACTGTCCCCCAAACTCCTCAACACTGTCTTGGTTTGGAAAGTCAGGTGCCTGCTGAGGAAGGCAGGAGCCTCCCCCGAAATGGAGAATGCAAACCCCCCCCCTCCAAATTGCTATAAATTTTAAATTAAGGGGTTCACAGGCAACAAATATGGGAGCAGGAATAACAGTTCTTTAATAGGGAAGAAAATAAAAGGATAAAATAAACAATTCAGTGAACTAAACCAACAGTGCCAGAGTCAGAACCCAGCCTGACACCCTGTGGGTCAGGGTGCTGGCAGCAGTCCCATTGGAATTGTGGCTCAGCCCTCCTGCAGTGTCAGGGGTGGCTCTGCTGGAGCAGGGATCCTGGAGAAAGGTGCAGTCTCTTCCTCTGAAGGTCCAGGGGCAGAGGCAGCTGCTGTTCCTCTGGGCAATCCAGTGCAGAAGCCGTGCTGGTGTTCCAGAATCTCCAGATTCTATCCGGGTAGGAATGCTTGGCTCCTCCCTCTGGGCTCCCATCTCCCAATGGGATGCTGTAGTTCTTATCAGCCATGCAGGGACATTCCATAGCTGTTATCAGCAGGAGGACTGGGTGTGGAAGAGATAAGAATAAACAGCCCACTTGACAAAAGACAGCTGCCATGCAGATGGCAAATAGAATCCATCTTGCCTTGTAATCTAGGATAAACACTTCCTTTGAATTCTGTGTCCTGTATGTTCTCCAATAAATTCCAGGGAAAAATCCCCAGGAGATGGGGATTCCTTCTGGACCTCGCTCTTTCTCAGCAGTTCTTTCACAGCACAGCAGCAGCAGTGATTCCGTGGAGGATGACTGAGCTGGGTTTAAAATTAAAACAGACATTGATCCTGCATCCCAGAGTGATGCCTCAGGTTTAGATTTTCTATTTCTCAGATTCTGTGCTGCTTTGGTGTGTGAGTCTGGGCTTCACATTATGGGATGCTGAGCTCTGTGCACAGAGCAGGGAGACAAAACAATTCCTGCTCCAGCTGGGCACCAAGGACAAATGATCCAAATCTCAGCCCAGGAGCACAAACACCGTGGGCTGGAGAGAGAAAAACCAGCAGGGTGGGACTGCATGGGCCAAAGCTGGAATGGGACAATGAACTGCAAGGTGCAAATGGAGCAAACCCAGGAGCAGAACCGTGCCCGCTCCAGTGACAGACCCGTTTTGGTTCATCTCGGGTTCATTTTGGGACCATTTTGGTTCATCTTGGGTGCAGCCCTGGCTGGGCTCTGGTGCTGCCCAAGGTGGATCCACTGAGGCCTTTTAATAAATCCCTGCTTTATTCTTTAACTCCACCCAGTCTCTGTCCTCAGGCAGGCTTCCCAAGGCACCAAGAGAAGCTCATCCCATCCATGGAGGTGTCCCAGGCCAGGCTGGACACTGGGTCTTGGAGCACCTGGCACAGTGGGAGGTGTCCCTGCCATGGCAGGGGTGGCACTGGGTGGGTTTTCCAACCCAAACCCAACTTGAATTTGGCTTTCACAGCCCAGCTGCTTCCCATGCTGAGGTGGGTGTTCATTCCTAAAAAAAATCTTGGATTTTTTTTTGTTTCATCCATGATTTTTAGGGATTTTTAAATCCATAATTCTGATTCCATGATTCCAGCAGGATTTCTGAAATAATTCATTAACACATACTTGATTTGCGTTATTAAGTCCTGAGAATCAGCAGAGGAGCCACAGATGAACCACACAATAAAGCAAACACTTGTAATCAATATCCCTGAATAAAAACAAAGAGGATTAAACAGGATGTTCCCATTTCCCAGTGCCACCACACCTTTCCATTCCCAGATCTGGCAATGTTTTGTTTTCCCCCTGAAATGCACAAACTTCTCCAGAGGATTCGTTCTCCGGCAGGAAAACCAAACTGTCCCCAGTGACCTCCTGCAAAAAGGGAAAAACGCCTCAGGGCAGGGTTTTTCCTGGGTTGTTTTTGTTATTTAGAGAAAAAACTTTTAACTGTTCAATAAATCAGACAAGGGGAGGGGGTGGGTGCAGCCATTTGTCAATAAATTCACACAAGGGCAAGGAAATGTGGCAAAGGAAGGCAGGGCTTTTACAGGCACCTCAGGAATTTTATCAAGGGAAATTGGATCCAGAAACAGGAAAAAACCAGTTGGAAATAAACAGGGTTTCTACAAGGAAAAACAGCCAGAAATGGGCAAAAGAGGAGCTGGCAGGATGGGCCCAAAATTCACATTATACCAGGATCCAAACCAGGATCCATTGACTAGGATGGGCAAATAATTCACATTATACCAGGATCCAAACCAGGATCCATTATACCAGGATGGGCCCAAAATTCACATTCCAGGATGGGCCCAAAATTCACATTGTACCAGGATCCAAACCAGGATCCATTATACCAGGATGGGCAAATAATTCACATTATTCCAGGATCCAAATCTTTCCAGGGCCCTGCCCCAGCTGTTTGTGGTCTTCATTCAGGTGCCATCCTCCCCTTCCCAGCTCAAACCATTTCCCTGGAATTCCTCTGCTGGGAAACTGAAAACATTGAACAGTGTGAAACTCTCAGGAGGGTGAGGATGGATTTTGGGGAAGGGTGGTCTGCAGCCAGAGCTCCCAACAGAGGAACCATTTAATATCTCAGGAAGCCATGTTTTCATCTTAATAACATAATATAATAATGTATAATAAATATATAAAATATATAATAAAATATATAAATATAGAATAATATCTATAGAAATATATAATAAATAATATATAAATATAGAATAATATCTATATAAATATATAATAAATAATATATAAATATATGTTATTTATATATAAATATAATATAATATAATATAATATAATATATATAATATAATTAATATATATAATATATAAATAATATAATATAATATAATATAATATAATAAATAAAATAATATAATATAATTTATAATAAAATAATAATATAATGATAAATAAATATATCATATAATAATGTAATTTAATATATAATATAATATAATATAATATAATATAATATAATATAATATAATATAATATAATATAATATAATATAATATAATATAATATAATATAATGTATAATATAATATAATATAATATAATATAATATAATATAATATAATATAATATAATATAATATAATAATATAATATAATATAATATAATATAATATAATATAATATAATATAATATAATATAATATAATATAATATAATATAATATAATATAATATAATATAATATAATATAATATAATATAATATAATATAATATAATATAATATAATATAATATAACATAAATTAACATAACATATAAATTAACATAACATAACATAACAAATAACATAACATAATATAACATAATATAATTATACAAAATATATTATATATTAATAAAACAATATTGAAGACTGAATAAAGTATTGTTGAAGATTCCCATCCAAACATTGCCCCAACCAGGTTTAAACCCCAAGCCAAGGAAATTCTGGGGTGTCCAAGGATCCCCGAGGCTGCCAGAGCTCCAGGAGCGTTTGGACACCGCCCCCAGGGTGGGATTGTTGGGCTCCAGGAGCTGGACTGGATCATCCTGTGGGTCCCTCCCACTCAGGATATCCCCTAAATCTAGAATAATGAAGTTTTAAACTCATTAAACTCACCCGAGCTCAGTGAGGAGCAAAAATCCCTCACCAAGGCACTTCAAAGCCTGACCCCGCTCCAGAGGCTCTGGAAGTTCCCCCTGCACATTCCCACAGTAAAATATTCATTTTTCTCCTCTGCTCCTTTGAGTTTCATCCTTTGAAGGGCTCTGCCAGTGCTTTGCTGCTCTCCAAACACCACATTGGGAAGTTTTAATTAGCAGCTCTGCTCCCCGAGTGCCCAAAGCTGGGATTGATGCTCTGGATTCTCCATGGAAAGGCAGGAAAAACATTGGGAATGAGGAGGAACTGCAGACCTGGCAGCCCTGCCTGATGGGCAGTGCTGAAGAGGTTTATTTATTTAAATATTTATTGATTTAAATATTTATTCATTCATTTAAATATTTCTTTATTTAAATTTATTTGACTTTTAATTTAAATTTTTAAATAATTGAACTTAAATTCCTCCTAACGCTGAAGTTAATTGAATCTCTTTAAACCGAGTGTGTTGTCACACGTTGAAGGAGCTCAGCTCGCTGCAGCTCTGAGTAAAAATAGCAATTCCTGGCACTGGGAATAGCTGGAGGCAGCAGCTGATCCCTGTCACCTGCCCGGGCTGTCCCAGCACCAGCGTGTCCTTCCAGCAGCGGGGACAGCAGCAGCTCCAGCTGGGGATGGGCAAAATGGGCCAGAAAACGCAGGGAAATCATCAAAAAATGCAGGGAAATGATGCAGAAATGCAGGAAAATGAGCCAAAATTATGCAGGAAAATTACTCAAAAAATGCAGGGAAATTACTCAAAAAAGATGCAGGAAAATGAGCCAAAAAAAGGTGCAGGAAAATGAGGCAAAAAGGCAGGAAAATGATCCCGAAAAGCATGTAGGAAAATGACCCCAAGATGCAGAGAAAACCACCCAAAAAAGATGCAGGAAAAAAACTCAAAAATTCAGAAAAATGACCAAAAATGTACAGGAAAATTACTCAAAAATGCAAGATAATTACCCCGAAAAATATGCAGGAAAATGACCCAAAAAATGTAGGAAAACTACATAAAATGCAGGAAAATGAGCCAAAAATGGAAAATTATCCCTAAAAAACGTGCAGGAGAACAAGCCCAAAATGCGGGAAAACCACCCAAAAAAGATGCAGGAAAAGGACCCAAAAAGATGCAGGAAAAGGACCCAAAACATGCAGGAAAACCACTCAAAAATGCAGGGGAATTATGCAGAAATGCAGGACAACAACCCCTAAAAACATGCAGGAAAACAAGCCAAAAATATGCAAGAAAATGACCCTAAAAAGTTGCAGAAAAATGACCCAAAAAGATGCAGGAAAGGGACTCAAAAATACAAGAAAAGTATCCAAAAAGATGCAGGGAAACAACCCAAAAATATGCAGGAAAATTACACAAAAATGCAGGAAAACCACCCAAAAAAAGATGCAGGAAAACAACCTGAAAAAAGATGCAGGAAAAGAACCTGAAAAGATGCAGGAAAATGGCCCCTAAAACAATGCAGAAAAACTACTCAAAAAATATGCAAGAAAAGGACCTGAAAAGATGCAGGAAAATTACTCAAAATATGCAGGGAAACAACCCAAAAATGCAGGAGAACAAGTCAAAAAATGCAGGACTATGACCCCTAAAAAGATGCAGGAAAATGAGAAAAAAATTGCAGGAAAATTATTCAAAAAGATGCAGGGAACTGACCCATAAATTCAGGGAAATTACCCCAAAAGATGCAGGAAAATGGCACAGAAATGCAGAAAACTACTCAAAAATATGTAGGAAAATTACCCCTAAAATGAACCAAAAATAACCCAAGAAAGATGCAGAAAAATGAGCCAAAAATCCAGGAAAATTACCTCTAAAAAGATGCAGGAAAACTACCCCATAAAGATGCACAAAACCAACTCAAAAATGCAGGAAAATGACCCAAAAAGATGCAGGAAAATTAAGTCTAAAAAGGTGAAGGAAAACTACCCAAAAATGCAGGGAAATTACTCCAAAATGTAGGAAAATTATCGAAAAAGAGGCAGTAAAATGAGCCAAAAATGCAGGAAAACAACCCAAAGATGCAGGGTAATGACTCAAAAATGCAGATAACAACCCCAAATATATGCCAGAAAACGATCCCCAAAGAGATGCAGGAAAATAAGCCCAAAATGCAGGAAAACCACCCCAAAAAGATGCTGGAAAAGGACCCAAAAATGCAGAAAAATCCCGGTTTGGAGGTGCTGGGAGCCCCAGCCCCACTCTGAGGATGGGAAACATTGGGATCTCTTTGCTCGACTCCTCCTCACCCATGGAAGTGTCCAAAGTGGAAAATCCCATGAAAAATCGGTTTAAAATGAGCACTGCAAAGTCCTCCCAGAGTTTTTTACCAGGGCAAGACCAAAAGTTTCTCGTGGTGAGTGTTGGGGTGAAATGAGGAAAAAATATCCTTAAAAGATGAAAGATTTGTGCTTCTCCCCGCAGCTAAAATCTGCATTTCAGGGGTGTCACCGACCCCAGGGCAATTCAAGGAGCAGTGGGATTTATTTTTTATTTTTATTCTTATTCTTATTTGTATTATATTAATATTTAAATTTTTATTCTTATTTTTATTTGAATTTTTATTTAGGTATTTTTATTCTTATTTTATTTTTTCTTATTTTATTCTTATTCTTATTTGTTTATTTTGTTTTTATTTTTATTTTTATTTTATTTTATTTTTATTTTTATTTTATTTTTATTTTTATTTTTTTATTTTTATTTTTATTTTTATTTTATTTTTAATTTTATTTTTTTATTTTTATTTTTTATTTTATCCTTATTTTTATCTTATTCTTATTCTTATTCTTATTCTTATTCTTATTCTTATTCTTATTCTTAACCTTAACCTTCTTATTATTCTTATTTTTATTTTTATTTTTTTTTTTTTAGTTTATTTTTATTTTATTATTTTTATTTATTTTTATATTTTTGTTTTATTTTTCCTTATTTTTATTTTTTTTTTATCCTTATTTTTTTTATTTTATTTTTATTTTTATTTTTATCCTTATTCTTATCCTTATCCTTAACCTTAACCTTAACCTTAACCTTTTTCTTATTTTATTTTTATTTTTATTTTTATTTTTATTTTTATTTTATTTTTATTTTTATTTTTATTTTTATTTTTATTTTTATTTTTATTTTTGATATTTCAAAACAAATGTCAGCTATTTCCCAGCCTTTCCTGTTTTCTGCAGATAAATCAGCTCTGGTGGCACAGGGTGGGAAGGCACCTGGACACACACAAACCCTGTTTGAAATTTAAACCAGAATGGCACCAAAACTGGGGCTTTTACTGGAAATAAGAAAAAAAAAACACCTTTCATAAAACATCCCAAAGGCTGGAATTCCAAAAATCACCTTCCAAAAGTGTTCCATCCTCTGGCAGTTGGGAGCGGGGAGGTTGGACCCAAATCCCAAAAGGGTTTGAGCACTTTGGAGGTTCCTGTGCTCTGCAGGAAGAGACCTGAACCTCAAAGGAGCCTGAGAGTGCAGAACTTCCAGTATTTACATCTCAGCTGTTTCAAGTTAATTCCAAATTACTAATAACTTATATAAATAATATTCATTTTAATAAAGAGAGAGCTGGGGGTGCTGCCCTGGAGAGGAGAAGGCTCCAGGGAGAGCTCAGAGCCCTTGCAGGGCCTGAAGGGGCTCCAGGAGAGCTGCAGAGGGCCTGGGGACAAGGATGGAGGGACAGGAGCCAGGGAATGGCTCCCAGTGCCAGAGGGCAGGGCTGGATGGGATCTTGGGCATTGGGAATTGTTCCCTGGCAGGGTGGGCAGGGGCTGGGCTGGGATTGCCAGAGCAGCTGTGGCTGCCCCTGGAGCCCTGGCAGTGCCCAAGGCCAGGCTGGACACTGGGGCTGGCAGCACCTGGCACAGGGGGAGGTGTCCCTGGGCTGCAATGAGCTGGCATTGAAGATCCCTTCCCACCCAAACCACTCTGGCATTCACATTCCTGAATCAAGGATGGAAAGCAGCACCAAACCCCATGGCAGCAAATGGAGAAAGGAAAGGAAAGAATGATTTCCTGGCTGGTTGCAGGTGCCCCCAGTGCCATTTCCCACAGGGGGTTTGTAGCCTGGCAAGGCCTGGTTAGAGAGGTTTGGGCTCTGCCAGGGTGCCCAGAGCAGCTGTGGCTGCCCCTGGAGCCCTGGCAGTGCCCAAGGCCAGGCTGGAGCACCTGGCACAGTGGGATGGAATGGGATGGAATGGGATGGAATGGAATGGAATGGAATGGAATGGAATGGAATGGAATGGAATGGAATGGAATGGATGGAATGGAATGGAATGGAATGGAATGGAATTAGTGTGAAATGTTCCCTCAGCCCTGCCTGGCTTTGCAGACAAGCCCCTTTCCAACACATGGAAAACAACCAAAACCTGAGGAAAATCAACATTTTAGACACATCCAAACATTCCAATCCTGCTCTCCCACCTTCCTTCCTTCTCCTGGGCCGGGAGAAGGAAAACATCCAGAAGAAGCAGCGGCTGGGTTTGTCTGGAGCAGGGAACAATGGGATTTGCAGGCAATTAAAATCCCAAATTTGTGTCAAACATCCCAGCCAGCCCTCATTGATTCCTGTCAGCAGCTGCAGAGGACGAGGCCGGGCCCATTTCCCTTCCAGCCACTTCCCTCCCCGGGATCCTTGGCAGACTCCGAGTGCAGAAGGAAAATCCTTCTCCAACTCATCCAAAAGCAACAATTTGGGCTTTTTTTAAAATAATTCGAAGCACCAGCAGTGGTGGGAAGAACTGCCCAGAGTCCCAGGCTTTGTGCTGATCCCACAGAGGGGCTGGCAGGGACCCCCCAGCAAAGCCAGGCATACATTTGATCCAAAATTACACATTGGAATTGCTCAAAAATTCCCAATTTTCAGCAGCTTCGAACACCCAGGCTTGTCTGAATATATAGAATGTGCATGTCTGTATATTTACATATTTGTAATTATATTTTTATACTATTATAAATTATATACTTGTATATTATTTCTATATTTATACATTTGTGTACTTTTAAATATATATATGTGTGTGTATTTATAAACAAATAACATATTTAATTATAATTATAAATATAAATGTATATAAATATATTTACATTTTTTGTAAAATTCCTATTTATTTATATCTGTATTTGGGAGTGGTTCAGCAGGTTCACCTCACGTGCCACATCCCAAACCCAGGAGTTATTTTGCGCTCCAAATTCCCTTCCCTTTCCTCAGCCCCCGGAGCTCCTCAGATTCCCATTTCCCAGGTTTTTTGTGGCACAGAGATTCACATTTTTCAAAGCCACAAGCTGGGAATTTGTCACCTGGTCAAGGGACAGGATTGCAGCCCCAGGGGCTGTAAATTGATTTTTGTCTCCCTCTGTTTGATCTGAGTTCTCCTTTGGGGCAGCAGCTTTGGAAGTGGTGGAAAAGGGAATTTTTGGGGGAGAATCCTGAGAGTTCAAGGCTTTGTGTGCAAACCTGGCAGGGATGGCCCTGCAGCTCAGGGGACAGGGGGGACAAAGGAGAGGAATTCCCTGAGGCAGGGAAAGGATTAAATCCCAATAAAATGATGGAATTATGGGACTCCCAATCATGCTGGACAGAAGATATGGGATCTGAAGGAGGCTTGGAGCTCAATTTCCCACTGAATTCCCCTCCTCCCAACCTCCCCCTCCTCTCCATCACCAGAGGAACACTCAGGTGTGGCCTCAGGTCTTTCTAGAGCCTCCTTTTTCCTCTTGGGATCCCTTGGCACACCTGGACACCCCCAGAGTGG
This sequence comes from Emberiza elegans, assembly GCA_024865655.1. Taxonomy (NCBI): domain Eukaryota; kingdom Metazoa; phylum Chordata; class Aves; order Passeriformes; family Fringillidae; genus Emberiza; species Emberiza elegans. The sequence continues at coordinate 1,602,612 of JALJVW010001685.1, read as the reverse complement.
GACTGTCCTGGTTTGAACAGCCAGGTGTCTGCTGAGGAGGGCAGGAACCTCTCCTGAAATGGAAAATGCAAACCCCCTCCCTCTGAATTATTGTAATTTTGAAATTAAGGGGCTCTCAGGCAAAGATATGGGAGCAGGAATAACAGTTCTTTATTAGGAAATTAAAAATACAAATGCAATAGCGCAAACCAAGCCCTGGCAGAGTGAGAGCAGGCCCTGGCACGCTGTGGGTCAGGGCGGGGGCACAGCCCCATCCCATGGGGGCTCAGCCCTCCTGCAGTGCCAGCTGTGGCTCTGCTGCAGCAGGGGTCCTGCACAAGGGGGGAGTTTTCCTCTGCAGCTCCAGGGCTGCTGCAGATGGGCCTGGGCTCCCTCTGGCAATGCAGGGCAGCAGAAAGCTGCTCCTCTGGCACTGCAGGGGGCAAAGGCTGCTGTGCTGGGCCAGGCTCAGATTGGATCCAGGCAGGAATGCTTGGCTCCTCCCCTGGGCGGAGCATCTCCCCATGGGATGCTGGGATTGGATCAGCCCTGCAGGGACACTCAGTGGCCATGGACAGCAGAGATCTCCTGGAGGGAGGGTTGGCTGTGGGAGAGAGAAAGGAAACTGCCCCAAGAACAGCAGAGAGCTGCCCAGCTCTGAGAGACGGGGACAGAACACACACACCCAGCCACATCTTGTAACAGGGACAGGGAGGAAGGGATGTGAACATCCTGGTGCTCCTTAAATCCCCTTCTGCTCCCATCCTGCAGGTCAGGACAGCCTCAGGATCCTCCAGCAAAAGTTGCCCAAATCCCCAGGGATCTGATTCCTGACTGCAGTCAGCTGTGGTGCCAGGGAATATTAAAGCAGATTCCAGAGGTTTGGGATTGTTTTATGAGGCTGGGGCTGGTTTGGGGACCAAACTCTTCTTCAGTGCCTTTCACTCACATTTAAAGCCAGACTTCGCCCATTTTGGTTTTCTGTTCAGCTCTGAGCTTCTCCTGGAATCCCAGAATCCAGAAGAGCCCTCTGAGATCAGATCCAACCACTCCCCATGTCCCCAAGTGCCACATCCAGGGCTTTGGAACCCCTCCAGGGATGGATCCTGGGCCAATCCCTGGGATGTTTTAGCTTAAATCTATTCATAGATTTAAGCTGAGTTTAATGATGTCCCAAAGTCTGGGGCAGAAACCCGACCCTCAAATTCTGGAATTTCAGAAGGATTTCAGTCCTTCCCATGTAAGAAATCTCATTATATTGAGATCCTCCCTCCTGGTGTGCTGATAAACCCTCCTTAAATATTCATTTTGTGGAATCCCAGGACCCTGGAGGCTGGAAAAGCCCCTCTGAGATCAGATTTACCATTCCCAAAGTCCAAACCATTCCCAAATTCCCTTTCAGAAGGATTTCCCTTCTTGTGTAAGAAATCTCATTATATTGAGATCCTCCTCCTGGTGTGCTGACCAAATATTCATTTAATGGGATCCCAGGGCCCTTTGAGAAGATCCAACCATTCCTGTGTCCCCATTCAGGGATGGGAACCTCCAGGGATGGAGCCTGTGCCAATCCCTGGGATGCTTTACGTGACATTCATAGATTTAAGCTGAGTTTAATGATGTCCCAAAGTCTGGGCAGAAACCCAACCCTCAAATTCCAGAATTTGGGAAAGATTTCAGTCCTTCCCATGTCCAAAATCCCTTTAACTGGAACCCCTCCTTCCTGGGGTGCTAATGAGCCTCCCTGAGACTCCTTCTTGGCCAAAGCTCCTTCCAGCTGAAGATTTTCTGCCAAAGCAGCTCCTAATTTAGAACTGCTCTGTCTTAACTCGAATTTCTACTCAATTGACCTCCCGGGCTCCTTCCTCAGTCATTCCATGGAAAATTTGCTCCGTGTGCAATTCCCAGCTTGGCTTTTTTGGGGGTTTATTTATTTCTTTTGAACTTCTCAGCTCCTGCAGACTCCAGTCTGGAACATTAAAATTATTCCTGGGCTTTTTTTGGGGTTTTTTGCTGTCTATTACCCAGGGTGTCATCACTGCCAGACTTGGCCAACTCAAATATCACTTGGAATTGGGATCAAAGTACAGGAAAAAAAGGAGGAAAAGCAGGAAAATGGAGCTGTTTGGCCTCCCACAGGTGCCCTGCAGTGACACCCACCCCCCAAAAAAAGAGAATTAAGTGTTTTTTATGGCTTTTAATGAAGATTTATTACAAATTCATTCATGATGCAAAAAATTATTTACATTTTCAGCTCTGGCCTTGCAGCAAGGCCTGCCAATAGAAATAATTATAAATTATAAATAATTAAATGTCTTTATCTCAAAAATGAAGAAGGGTCAAGCCTTGAGTAAAAACAATAGAAATAATTATAAATTATAAATAATTAAATGTCTTTATCTCAAAAATGAAGAAGGGTCAAGCCTGGGGGATCTGTATGGGGATTTCTCCAGAATTCTCAGGATTTCTCTGGAATTTCTCAGGATTTCTCCATCCAAAGGATCTCAAAACTGGCTGAAGGAGAAACCCATGGTTTTGGTGATCCTCCTTGTGTTTGGGTTCCCTCCTTGGATCCCCCTTTGGGGGGGTTCCCACTTGGGATCCCCCTGGGATCCCCCTTGGGATTTCCCCCTTGGGTTTCCTCCTTGGGGGATCCCTCTTTCCCTCTTTGAGTTTGGGGTTCCCTGCTTGGGATCCCCCCTTGGGTTTGGGGTTCCCTCACTGGGATTCCCCCTTTGGGTTCCCTTCTCAGGATCCCCCTTTGATTTTGGTCTCTTTCTTCCTCTGAGGAAAAGCTGAGCTTAAACCAGAGCTGAAGTCTTAAAAAAGGGAATAAAACCCCTCCCCAGCCTGCAGGAATGATGAATTCCTGATGTTTTTCAGGAACTCTGAGGGAAATTTCTCCCAGGAATCCCCACTCTGAGGTCCAACACCATCAACCCTGGACTAACAAAGCTGTTGCAGATGTTTGAGTCCTCAGGATTTTCAGAGTCCCCATCAGACCTCACCTCATTAAAACCCCATCTCTTCTAACCTGCATCGTATCAAATTTCCCAAAATTCCAACCATTTTTGGACAGAAAAACCAGGATCTGCTGCTCAGGGCGTTTTCCCTGCCCTCCTTTTGGACACAAACCTGGAGGTTTTTTCCTCCAGGTGGGACACAAAATTTCATGGTACCACAGGGAGATTTGAACACCAGCAAAGATCCTGTTCCAAATTGGATCGTTTGGAATTTCCCAATCAGGAAATCTGGGCCATCAACTGGAATTTTTTGGGCATTTGGAAGATGCTCAGCTGGGAGAACCTGACACAGAAGGATGGCCAAATGTTAATAGAGGGATTAATAGAAATAATAGAATTTTAAACGAACAGAATTTTTAAATTCCTTAATTCCTTTTAAAATCCATGTGGAAACTGTTGGATTTTATGTGGTTTGTCAGTGTGTGAGGACAAATTGAGGTTTCCCAGCTGTAACTGAGGTGAGGAATGAGGCCACAGGCATGGATTGAACCTCATTCCCCAAATCCCACACCAGAACCTCCAGGAACAAGCCAGAACCAGCCCAGGGAGGTGCAGATCTGGCTCTACCTTGCACTGCTCAAGAAAACCCAGAAATTCCCCATTTAGGGGAGAAATTTAATTAAACTGCTCCATTTTTAATCTGGCTGTTTAAATGCAGGAATGAGAGGCCGGGTTTTTATGGATGTCAGGAGGAACATCAGTTCCAGGTTCTGTGCAAACCACAGAGGAAGTGTTTTCATTTCCAACCTGCAGTGTTTCTCCTCAGCTGAAATAACCATTTTTTAGCCTCTTTGTGCTCCCAGAAGCCCAGAAATCTGCAGGGCTCCCAAATTTTAATTTACCAGGAGGTGTGAGAGAAGAAACACAGAATTCCCTCTTTTCCTGCTGCGTCCCTGAAAGTGGGAGCCTCTCCTCCAGGAATGGGGCCTTAATGATCCATCCCTTTTTTATTAATGAACTTTAGGAATGCTTCTTTATGCTGGTTTTAATTTTTTTTTTTTTTAAATTGGATTGTTAAGCAATGTCAAGCACAAAGTCTGGCTGGTGGGAGGTTCTCCATCAATTTCTTCAATTAATTGGAGCAGCCAATTAATAGTGGGAGGTGTCCCTGCCCATGGATGGGGTGGAATGGGATGGGATTGAAGGTCTCTCCCAACCTGAACTGGGAAATCTTTGCTCATTGTTATTTAGCTGTTGGTGAGGCTTTATCCTGTCATCAATTTAAGGGTTTTTGGGGAGGAAAAACAGATGGAATAATTACTGGGCCTTGATTTGGTCAGCAGGGTTTGGAGACCTTCAGTATCATCCTGCCAGGAGCCAGGATTGATCTGGAATCAACCCAAATTCCCATTTCCACTGGGAAAGGAAATGTCCCCATGCCATGAAGGATTTTGGGGACAGCACTTATCCCTTCCACCAGCCTTATCTCCCTTCCAGCCCCAGATAAGGCCAGGAGCTCAGGGCACACCCAGGAGTTGTCCAGCCCCATTCCCCAGCACTTCCAACACCAAATTCCAGGTGTTCACAGCTGTCCCAGCTCCTGCTGGATTATTTTTTCCCCTCCCTTCACCCCAACCATTATTCAAGTCTTAATTACACCCAGCAGTTCCTCACCACCAACCCAGCAATAACAGAGCCTCAAAAATCCCAGAAATCTGGTTTTCCCTATAAAAATGGGAATACACAGTGTCCTGTCCTGCTTTGGGATGATTCCAGGCTGGAGAAGGGTGAGAAGCAGAGGGGAGGAACTGCAGTTCCACCTGGGGAAATCTCTGCTTCATCTCCACTCCCAGCCAGGCAGGATGGAATTGAGTTCCAGTCCCCACTGGAATATTTCTCCCCTGCTGAGTCTTTCCTTCTTTTTTGCCAGGGTTGGGATTAAATGTGTGAGATGGTATTTCTCATTTGGACTCAGATGTTTGTTAGTTCTTATCTCTGTCACAGTCTCACAAACCCTGAGTTCTGCAGCACTTCACACTGACACACTGAAAACGGGGATGTATCTCTCTCTACAAGGTCTTTTAGGGATAAACTCTCCAATTAAAAATGACACTCAATTATTTTCACTTTTAACCGAATAACCAACCACCTGTGGCCCTCAATGGGGACTTTTTATCCAGTTACACAAAACCACCCAAACTCATGGAGGAGAAGGAGGAGGAGGAGGAGGAGGAGGAGGAGGAGAAGGAGAAGGAGAAAGAAGGATAAGGATAAGGATAAGGATAAGGAGAAGGAGAAGGAGAAGGAGGAGAAGGAGAAGGAGAAGGAGAAGGAGAAGGAGAAGGAGAAGGAGAAGGAGAAGGAGAAGGAGAAGGAGAAGGAGAAGGAGAAGGAGAAGGAGAAGGAGAAGGAGAAGGAGAAGGAGAAGGAGAAGGAGAAGGAGAAGGAGAAGGAGAAGGAGAAGGAGAAGGAGAAGGATTTGCCTCTGCCCCAAAACCTCCATCTTGCTCTATATCTATTACTATATTCTGAGACCTTAAACTCTGAGTTTCCCACCTTGTGATCTCACACACTTCTACCCAAACTCCACACCCACAATCCCAGTTCTGTCATTCCATTCTGGAAGCTTCTCCACAGCCTCAGGTCAGTGCAGTGTTCTCCTGGGGGTCAGTGCCTGGCAGCACAGAAAGTCTCCAATTTTCAGTGACCAGGGTTCCAGCACCCCCCTCCTCCCTGTGCCCAGGAATCCAAGGGAATGCTCAGGAATGTGGGATGGAAGGTGAGGATGCTGCAGCAGCTGCAGGAGCAGGGGGTTATGAGGTGTGGCAGAACCAGCCCAGGGCTGCCCTGCCGGGGCCTGGCACATCTCCAAGGGCTCCTGGCAGCTGGATTTGCTTTAATGGGAACAGCTTCCCTGCAGGGCATCCATATTTCCCCAGCAAACAGGATCCCAGCATGGCCGGGAGCTCATTTTCAAAGTGAGGAAATGTGATTTTCTCTCCTTTGCTGTGCAAGACACAGGAAAAGGGCGAAGCCTGGTTTTAATTTAACCCCTTCCACAAAAGCAGGGCTGCATCCTCGGGAAATCAGGAATATTTCACAGGAAAGAGAGGAACCAGCTGCAGCTGCTGCCAGCCACACAAAGGAACAGCGGGGAAGGTTTTCCTGGGAAAAGGGAGGCAGAGGAAAAAAGGGGAGGAAGAGGGTAGGAGCATCAGAGGGTAGCACGGTCAGGATGGACAGAGAGCAGAGATCTCTGCAGCCAGGGCTGGGAACTTGTGGTTTATTGCAAAGGGCCTGGGTGCAGGGCCCTGCTGGGAGCTGCCAGCCACAGCTCAGAGCAGGGCCCAGAGAGGAGAGGGGGAGAGAGGTGGGAGAGTGAGAGAGTAAGGGAGTAAAAAGGGTAAGACAGTAAGAGAGCAAAAGGCAAGAGCTAAGAGACAAGAGGTAAGACAGCGAAGTTCCCATTACAATACCATAAATCTTCTTCTGTGCTGAATATTCTGATTCTCACTAACCAATCTAGTCCAAGATACAAATCCTACAGCATTTCCATACAGCCTATAAGAATCATTACATTACCACACTGGGTTCCATTTTAAACCCTACAAACTCCTCTTTGGGCCCCTTCTGCCAAGCTGGCAGGGGCTGCTCTGAGCCTTGGGCCTGTCTGCAAGCAGAGGGTATTGTTTGATCAAAAGGGGATCACCTTCAGCTGGCCATGCCATTGTTTTCCAGTTGTTCAGGAACTGAGGCATCTCAAAGCTTGCTTTTATTTCAATCTCGCTTAGAGTTTCCATATTCTCAAAATCTTTTGCCAGGCAATCACATTGATAAGGCTTTCCTGTTTCACCTTCCCCAGCTAAGAGCAAAGCCCAGCTCCCAGCTGGGGCTGGCTCGGATGGAGCTGAGCTGTGCCCGGCGCTCCCAAGGGATGGATGGGGCAGAGGGAGAATGGTCCTGACCAGACTGGGAACTCTCTGCCTGTGGAATTGCAGGAGCTGAGTGGGCTGGAGGTCTGGTCCTGAAAAAAACAGGAATTTTCTGCCTCTGGCATCCCAGAAATTTCCTGTGAAATCTCCAAGCGCCCACTGGATCAGGAAGGGGAAAAGTGGGGCTGGAAAGCAATGCTGGGAGGACCCATCCTGCTCCCAGGAATTCCTGGCCCATCTCCCACCGTACTGCATTTTCTGGGAGGTTCCACTCCTGATTCCAGGAATTCCAGGAGCATCTCTGACCATCCTGGATTTTCTGGGATGACCCATCTTGCTCCAAGGAATTCCAGAACCATCTTCTATGATCCTGCACTTTCTAAGACGATCCACCCTGATTCCAGGAAATCCAGGAGCATCTCCCACTGTCCTGCCTGTTTTGGGAGTTTCATCCTGCTCCCAGGAATTCCAGCATCCTCTTCCATGATTCTGCATTTTCTGGGATAACCCATCCTGCTCCCAGGAATTCCAGAACCATCTTCTATGATCCTGCACTTTCTGAGAGGATCCATCCTGCTCCTCCCAGGAATTCCTGGAGCATCTCCCACCCCACCAGCTCCTGCTGCTGCCTGGAAAATCCCTTCAGGACTTTTTTCCCTGATGTTTTCCATGTCTCCAGTGCAGATCTCACCTTCCCCACACCAGGATAATCCAAATTTCACCAAGAGATTGGAACCAAGGTGGGGGAGGACCTCTGGATACCCCAGGACTCATCCCCAAAATTTCAGGGAAGAGGAAGAGAGGGACGGAGCTGAACTCCAGGAGGCTCAACCCCAGAAATCTGACCCAGAGATCATTTTCTGATGAAATTCCTTAAAGGATTTAATAAAATTCCAGCTTTAAATTGCTCCTGGTTTTTCACAAATACCTCTCCATGACAGATCCAAGTGCCCTTCAATTATTTTACCAAAACCTTGAGCTTTTACCAAAATACTGTCCCAAAAACTCGGGCTTTTACCAAATTATCTTCCCAAAAACTTGGGCTTTTACCAAAATATTTGACCAAAGTTTGGGTTTCTACCACATCACTCAAACACAAGAGCCTCACCTGAAATGTGGGAAAAGCAGGAGTGAAATCTCAGTTCTGGCAAAGGATTTCCAGCTTGGATCTCTCCTCTGGTCCCAAAGCTTGGTCTCCTTGGAAGTGCAGGAATTAATTTCCTGGATAATGAGCCCTAAATTTTCATTTTTGTTTACTTTTTTCTCTGATTTTTGGGATTGTTGTGCATTGTTAGCACAACCCCAGGATTTTGTCCCACAGAACTGAAACTTGGGCAGGAATTCCCTTCCCTGCCCTTTCATTCATCCCAAATTCAGAGCAGGAACTTAATTTACACCACGGTTCTGAGCAGAACAAAAAGCCACAAGAAACTTTCATTTTAAAAAATTGATTTTATCTCCTTCCTGATGCTTCTTAGCTGCTGGGAAGATGAGTATAAATTAATTTACGCTACATTTGGGAGTTTTTGCTGCCTAGAGAACACAAAATACTCTCAAAGTGTTGTCAGTGATTATAACCCAGATTCTCTGAGTCAGAAGTTCTATTTGAAGACCCAGTTTATTTATTTATTTTTCTGCTTTTATTATTCTAAAAAGCACAGAACAGCTTCCATTTGCTGTTTAATAATTTTTGAGAATCTGTCTTCCAGCTGAAATTGGAATTTGGTTGGATTTATATTTAAAAAACATATTTTTTGCTTGTCATTTCACTAAAAACTCAAATATGCTGTAAAGACACAAAGAGTGAATTATCCAAGCACATTTTGTGTATAAAACCAAGCACCTCCACCACGAGGTGCAATAAATGGAGTTTGTAAGCTGAAACTTCCAGTTCAACATCTGATTTTTCAGTACATTTATGTGCCTCGGGATGCCCGTAAAGCTCCTCACAGGAGGTTTAAAAATACCTCAGAAATTTAGATATCAAAGCACCATGGAAATGAGGAGTTAAGGTCCTGATTCCACAGGAATTTTCAAAGATTTTTAGGTGAAAAAAAGGCTTTGAAGGTTTAAATCCGAGGCCTGTGAGGTGGCAGAGTCTGTTCCTCCCTGTGTGTTTTCAATTCTGGCTGGAACAAACTCTCCTGGTGTTGGAATTCCTCTCCCTGTGCTCAGTTTTGCACGGAGAAATCCAAATGAAACAAACAAACAAAAAAAATAAACTCCCAAAATATTTGATTGAAAACAAGTGGCAAAACGTTTGAGAACAGGCTTTGGAAAACCAAAATGGAAATAAAATAAGAGGTTTCTTCGTTTACTGGGATGAAGATTTAATCAGAGCTATCCAAATATCAGGGAATCATGGAATCATGGGTTGGGAAAGACCTTAAATTCCATTTATTCCACCCCAGGGACACCTTCCACCATCCCAGATTGTCCAAATCTAACCTTGGGCACGTCCAGGGATCCAGGGGCAGCCACAGCTGCTCTGGGAATTCCCTCCCCACCCTCCCAGGGAACAATTCCTAATTCCCAAAATCCCACCCATCCCTGCTCTCTCCTGGTTTAAATTCCGTGTATTCCAGCAGCAGGGCCGAGCTACTGCCAGTGCTGCAGATAACTCTTATCACTTAAAAAAAAACCCTTTAAAATCCTTCAGCCTCAAACAGGCCCCGTTCTCAGAGCCTCCCACTGCACTTCTTTAAAAAAAAATTATTCAAAGGCTGACTTGAAAGAGAATTCCAGAATTTCCAATTAAACAGCCGGCCCCCAGCAGTAATTTTTGCATTTAATTATTTCTATTTTAGAATTTTTAAGTCTCACTGAATGCCCCAAATGTTTAAGGGAAGTTTCGGGGTTTTTTTCCACATATCTGAAACAGCTCCAGGGCTTCCAACTTCACACATCTTCTGTGGCTTCCTGAGGCGTTCCTGGCATTTCTTGGCTGCTCCCATTCCCAATGGATGTCACAAGGATGGGAGATGGGAAAAGCTGCTCAGGGAATGTCCAGGAATGGTTTGGGCAGGTGGGGCTGGCAGAGGCAATTCCAGCGGTAATTCCAGATGGGGAGAGAATCCAGGACATCCCAAGGGGCAGAGCCAAGAGGAACCTTCCAGAGGGGAAATGCAGAAATCAGGAATCATCCCCTGCCCTGGGGGTTCATCTCCTTGGAATCTCTTGGCTGTTCCTCTTCCTGATGGATCTGACAAGGATCCCATCCTAAAAAAGTTCCTAGGGGGGATGTCCAGGAATGGTTTGGGCTGGGAGAGGCAGCTCTGTCCTTCCAGCCCCATGGTAATTCCAGCCAGGAAGAGAATCCTGGACATCCTGAGAGGCAGAGCCAAGAGGAACCTTCCAGAGGGGAAATTTGGGATGAGGGAATCACCCCGAGCCTGGGGTTTCATCTCCTAATTTGGGGATTCTTGGCTGTTCCTCTTCCCAATGGATGTCACAAGGATCCCATCCTAAAAAAAGTTCCTAGGGGGGATGTCCAGGAATGATTCAGGCAGGGCGGGGCTGGGAGAGGCAGCCCTGAGGTAATTCCAGCCAGGAAGAGAATCCTGGACATCCTGAGAGGCAGAGAAAAAGAGGAACATTCCAGAGGGGAAATCAGGAATCATCCCCTGTCCTGGGGGTTCATCTCCTGGGAATCTCTTGGCTGTTCCTCTTCCCGATGGATGTGACAAGGATCCCATCCTAAAAAAGTTCTTAGGGGGGATGTCCAGGAATGGTTTGGACAGGGTGGGGCTGGGAGAGGCAGCTCTGTCCTTCCAGCCCCATGGTAATTCCAGCTGGGAAGAGAATCCAGGACATCCTGAGAGGCAGAGCCAAGAGGAACCTTCCAGAGGGGAAATTTGGGATGAGGAATCATCCCCGAGCCTGGGGTTTCATCTCCTAATTTGGGGATTCTTGGCTGTTCCTCTTCCCAATGGGTGTCACAAGGATGGGAGATGGGAAAAGCTGCTCAGGGAATGTCCAGGAATGATTCAGGCAGGGTGGGGCTGGGAGAGGCAGCTCTGTCCTTCCAGCCCTGTGGCAATTCCAGCCAGGAAGAGAATCCTGGACATCCTGAGAGGCAGAGCCAAGAGGAACCTTCCAGAGGGGAAATTTGGGATGAGAGAATCATCTCCTGGCCTGGGGTTTCCTCTCCTAGCCTGGGAATTCCTGGCTGTTCCTCTTCCCAATGGATGTGACAAGGATCCCATTCTAAAAAAGTTCCTACGGGGGATGTCCAGGAATGATTCAGGCAGGGTGGGGCTGGGAGAGGCAGCCCTGTGGTAATTCCAGCCAGGAAGAGAATCCAGGACATCCTGAGAGGCAGAGCCAAGAAGAATTTTCCAGAGGGGGAATTTGGGATGAGGGAATCATCCTGAGCCTGGGGTTTCACCTCCCAGCCCGGGAGCAGCAGTCTGGAGCCCTAAATCAGCGATTTCCCCCCGGCCCTGCATCCATCAGAGCCTCTTCCCAACAAACCGAGCGGGAACGGAGGGAATGAGCCTCGAGCTCTGGCTCCCAGCCAGACTTGCCACTTTTCCCCTAACGAGACAGGCAGTTGACTCGAAATTGGCATAAAAATACCCAGATTTGCATAAATCCCGGGGCAGGCCACGCTCGCTGGGCTCATTCCTCCCTTCAGAAACCTCCTCCTCCTCCTCCTGTGCGGAGCTGGGAATAAATCCCAGATAACCCCTGACATTCCAATGGGAGCTTCGACTTTCCACGAGGAGAACAAAGAAGGAGGAAGGAGGAGGCCCCCGAGCTCCATTTTTTGGCCATTATTAACCAAAATCAAAAGGAGCAGCAGAAAATCTGACCCCAAACTGGTGCTGGGAGCCTGGACAGGGCTGGTGGGATGAGGTCGCAATCCTGGACTCCCAGTTTTTTGCTGGGAATGCTCTGGGGGCTCCAGGACCTTGTGCACCAGCCTGGAAATTTCACAGGGACAAAACAAGAAATTTGGTAGGGACAAAACAAGAAATTTGGTAGGGACAAAACAGGAACAGATGTCTCAGGAGAGGGAAGGGGAGGGGGAGGGATCTGTTCGGACTTGTGAGAGCAAAGAAAGCGAAGTTATGCAAATCACAAATCGCTGCTCCCTTCCAGACAAAAACTCCCTCCCGAGGTTCGGGCCCAGGGATGGAGGGAAACAAAAGGTTCCTGTGGATTTGGGGATCAACCTGGAGGGGAGGCCAGCAGGAGCTTTGGCTGGGGTCACAGGGGGCACACCCGGCTCTTCTCATCCCGGCCAGGGCTTCCCTGGGATTTGGGAATGTCCTGGACAGGCCACGACATCCACAGTGGGATCGAGTGTGGGGCAAGGAATGAACCTTCAGCTTTTGGCCAGATCGTCACGGTGATTGCTCCATAAACGCAGCAAAGGGTTTTCCACAGCAGGGAAAATCCAACGCCCAAGAAAACCCGAAGCCCTGGAAAACCCAACAATAATCCAATAGTAATTCCAATAATCAGGAATATCCAGTAAGGAGGAACACCCAACATCCAAGAAAAACCAACATCCTGGAAAACCCAAATCCCAGGAAAACCAAACACCTAGGAAAACCCAATGCCCAAGAAAACCCAATATCCAGGAAAACCCAAACATCCAGGAAAACCCAATGCCCAAGAAAACCCAGCACCCAGAAAAACCCAACACCCAGGAAAACCAAACACCTAGGAAAACCCAACATCCAGGAAAACCCAAATCCCAGGAAAACCCAATAATCAGGAAAATCCAACACCCAGGAAATCCCAAAACACAGGAAAACCCAACATCTGGGAAAACCCAATAATCAGGAAAACCCAATGCCCAGGAAAACCAAACACCTAGGAAAACCGAATATCCAGGAAAACCCAATATCCAGGAAAACCCAAACATCCAGGAAAACCCAATGCCCAGGAAAACCCAGCACCCAGAAAAACCCAACACCCAGGAAAACCAAACACCTAGGAAAACCCAACATCCAGGAAAACCCAAATCCCAGGAAAACCCAACACCCAGGAAAATCCAGCACCCAGGAAATCCCAAAACACAGGAAAACATAACACCTGGGAAAACCAAGCATCCAAGAAAACCCAATAATCAGGAAAACCCAACGCCCAGGAAAACCAAACACCTAGGAAAACCCAATATCCAGGAAAACCCAATGCCCAGGAACACCCAACATGCAGGAAAACCCAAGTCCCAGGAAAACCCAACATCCAGGAAACCCAATGCCCAGCAGGGCCTGGCTCAGGGCCAGATCCCTTCCTGGCATTCCCAGAAATGTTTCCTTCTGGGAATGCCTTGTGGGTGTGCCAGGGATGCCCGAGACGTGCCAAAGGCTGAGCCCTGCCCTGTGCAAGGGACAGAGCAATTCCCAGGGGATTTTGAGCAAAGTGGGGTTTAAATATCAGCCTAAAACCCTGTAGGAATGAACTGGAATATCCAGAGGGGTTTTTCCTACTGGGAAAATCCTGAAATCAGCAGAGAAGCAGCGATTTCCATCCTGCCATCACCACACCAGGAGATTTAAACTCCCTGTCCCATCTCTAGATGAGCACAAAGACAATTTTAAAAAAAAAAGAGATTTAATACTCGGATGCATGTAAAAATGTTTAGAGGTGCATAAAGTGATAGAAAAAAGATAGAATACTGGAATTAATGTGAAAACGTTTAGATGTGCATAGAGACACTGAAAAAGAGAACTAAAGCTGGAATAAATGCAAAAATGTTTACAGGTTCAAAAAGAAATAGAAAAAAATATATATTTAATAGTGGAATTAATGCAAAAATGTTTACAGGTTCACAAAGACATACAAAAAAAGATATTTAATACTGGAATTAATGCAAAATGTTTAGATGTGCATAAAGATATTAAAAAGAGAGAGCTAATATTGGAATAGATGAAAGAATGTTTATATATTCACAAAGACATACAAAAAAAGATATTTAATACTGGAATTAATGCAAAAATGTTTAGAGGTTCACAAAGACAAAAAAAAGAGATTTAACACTGGAATTAATGTAAAAATGCTTACAGGTACACAAAGACATAGAAAATAAGGAGATTTAATACTGGAATTAATGCAAAAATATTTTGATGTGCATAAAGACATTGAAAAAAGAGAGCTAATACTGGAATAGATGTAAGAATGTTTAGAGGTGCACAAAAACATACAAGAAAAGATATTGAATGCTGGAATTATGTTAAAATGTTTAGAAGTGCACAAAGAAAAAAAAAGAGGTTTAAGACTGGAATAAATGTAAAAATGTTTAAATGTGCATGAAGACATTGAAAAAAAGAGAACTAATGCTGGAATAAATGCAAAAATGTTTACAGGTTCACAAAGAAATAGGAAAAAAAAGATATTTAATACTGGAATTAATGCAAAAATGTTTAGAGGTTCACAAAGACATAGGGAAAAAAGATTTAATACTGGAATGAATGAAAAAATGTTTACAGGTTCACAAAGACATAGAAAAAAAAGGGATTTAATACTGGAATTAATGCAAAAATGTTTAGATGTGCATGAAGACATTGGAAAAAATATAACTAATACTGGAATAAATGCAAAAATATTTAGAGGTTCACAAAGATATACGAAAAAAGAGAGATTTAATACTGGAATGAATGAAAAAATGATTGCAGGTTCACAAAGACATAGAAAAAAAGGGATTTAATACTGGAATTAATGCAAAAATGTTTAGGGGCGCACAAAGACACTTTTGAACAAAGATATTTAGTGCCGGGATTAGAATTAAAAAATAAAAATACCCTTTAAAAAAATGAATTTAAAAGCAAAAGCCGCCCCAGGCAGTGCCTGGAGCGCGGGCCCCGCGCTCTGCGCCGGGAGCTCCGGAGGCTCCGGGGATTCTGGCGCCGGTGCCCGGAGTCATCCCAGGACACGCGGGATGCGCCGCGGCGGCTCAGGGGTTAAAGGAACCCTCCCGCTCCGCCGCCATCTGATGTGCGCGCGTTCCAAGTGCTAATTATGCCTCACAAAGCAGCACAAAGCCCTACATGATACTGGCGAGGACTTCGGCGCTGCCAGCACAGCTTATTTGGGATTTTTTTTCTTTTTTCCCCTTTTTTTTCCTTTTTTTCCCTTTTTTCTTTTTTTTTTTTTTTTTTTTTTTCTTCTGTGTGTGGGTTAAAATAGAGGAGAAATGTTCAAAGCCTGGCCGGATATCAGAGCTCCTAAACTCATGGAAATCGGAATAAAGAGCAATTTTTTTCAGTGAGATTTGGTGTTCTGGGCTGGCAGGGAAATTTAACCAACCGTGGCTCACCTGGAAAAGGAGGTGGAGGAAGCTAAAGCCAAAAATCAGGAGAGGAAAAAAAGCAATTTGAAGGGATCAGAGGAAAGGGGTTTTGTGGCTGAACAGCAAAATTTCCCCCAGCTAAAGGGGAAAAACCAGGGAGAGGTGGCACAGCTGGGACAGCTCTGCTCCTCCAACCTTTCCAGAATAAAATCCCAGATGTGGGGAAGGGGAAAATTTGGAGTCGAGGATGGCAAATAATGAGATGTAGAGTGAGGACAGCTGGGAGCAGCAGCTGAGGGAGGTGGCAGCCCTGGCACCGAGGGCGTGAGGCACAGAGGGGCTGGAAAAGGGAAATTCCCGGATGGATGCACCCAAATTTCTGCATTTACCTGGATATACCCAAATTTTTGTCTTTACCTGGATGTGCCCGAATTTCTGCATTTACCTGGATGTGCCCAAATTATTCTATTTACATGGACATGCCCAAATTTCTGTGTTTACCTGGCTGCGCCCAAATTTCTGTATTTACCTGGAACTGCCCACATTTTTCTACTTACTTGGATGTGCCCAAATTTTTGTATTTACTGGGACATGCCCAAATTTCTGCATTTACCTGGATGTGTTCATATTTTTGTACTTACCTGGATGTACCCAAATTTCTGTACTCACCTAGAACTGCCCAAATTTCTGTATTTACCTGGACATATCCAAAATTTTATATTTAGTTGGATGTGCCCAAATTTCTGTATTTACCTGGAACTGCCCAAATTTTTGTATTTACTTGGATGTTCCCAGATTTCTGTATTTACCTAGATGCAGCGAAATTTTTTTATTTACCTGGACATGCCCAAATTTCTGCATTTACCTGGATATACCCAAATTTTTGTCTTTACCTGGATGTGCCCGAATTTCTGCATTTACCTGGATGTGCCCAAATTATTCTATTTACATGGACATGCCCAAATTTCTGTGTTTACCTGGCTGCGCCCAAATTTCTGCATTTACCTGGAACTGCCCAAATTTTTGTATTTACTTGGATGTGCCAAAATTTTTGTATTTACCTGGACATGCCCAAATTTCTGTATTTACCTGGATGTACCCAAATTTCTGTACTCACCTAGAACTGCCCAAATTTCTGTATTTACCTGGACATATCCAAAATTTTATATTTAGTTGGATGTGCCCAAATTTCTGTATTTACCTGGAACTGCCCAAATTTTTGTATTTACTTGTATGTTCCCAAATTTCTGTATTTACCTAGATGCAGCCAATTTTTTTTATTTACCTGGACATGTCCAAATTTCTGTATTTACCTGGATGTGCTCATATTTTTGTATTTACCTGGATGTACCCAAATTTCTTTATTCACTTGGACATGCCCAAATTTCTGTATTTACCTGGACATGTCCAAATTTCTGCATTTACCTGGATGTGCCCCAATATTTGTATTTACCTGCATGCAGACAAATTTCTGCATTTACCTCGACATGCTCAAATTTTTATATTTACCTGGACGTGCCCAAACTTTTGTATTTACTTGGATGGGCCCAAATTTCTGTATTTACCCAGACATGCCCAGAGTTTTGTATTTACCTGGATGTGCCCAAATTTCTGTATTCACCTGGAACTGCCCAAATTTTTGCATGTGCCTGGACATTCCCAAATTTCTGTGTTTATCTGGATGTGCTCTAATATTTATTTTTACCTCTATGCAACCAAATTTCTGCATTTACCTGGACATCTGGATGTGCCAAACTTCTGTATTCACCTAGACATACCCAAATTTCTGTATTTACCTGGGTGTGCCCAAATTTCTGTATTTACCTGGGTGTGCCCAAATTTCTGTATTTTCCTGCCCAATTCCAGCAGCTCACAGAGCCAAATCTAAGCAGTGACCAAGCATGGTTTAATTATAACATTTTTGGCTTTGGGTTTTTTTTTTTTTTTGGTGGGGGTTTGGAGGGGTTTTTTGGGGAGGTTATTGGTTTTTTGGTGGTTTGGTTTTTTGTTGGGTTTTTGGGGTTTTTTTTTGGTTTTTTGTTTGGTCTTCATTTTGGTTTTGGGATGGTTCTTTTGGGGTTTTTTTGGTTTGTTTGTTGGGGGTTTTTTTTTGTTTGTTTTTTGAGTCTGTATTTTTATATTTATCAAGGAATAAATATACCTGGATATCCAGGAGGAGAAGCTCGGAGTCCCTGAGTTCCTTCTGGTTTTTGCTGCCTGGAATTGCAGGAGTGGGGAGCCCAAGGCTCTGTCGTGCCCTGACATGCGGTGGGATCACAGGGGCTGGGAAGTGCCTCCAACAGAGCTGAAAACAGACTTAAAATGCGGTTTATAACAGGTGAAAACAGACTTAAAACATAATTTGTAAGAGGTGAAAAGCAGGGTTAAAATGTGGGTTTATACCAGGTGAAAAGCAGGGTTAAATATGGATTTGTAAGGTGAAAGCAGCATTAAAATATGGATTTTTAAGAGGTGAAAAGCAGAGTTTAATGTGGGTTTATGAGAGGTGAAAAGCAGAGTTAAGATATGGGATTATAACAGGTGAAAGCAGATTTAAAATATGGGTTTGTAAGAGGCGAAAATCAGAGTTAAATGTGGATTTGTAAGAGGTGAAAGCAGAGTTAAAATATGGGATTATAACAGGTGAAAGCTGGGTTAAAATATGGATTTTTAAGAGGTGAAAAGCCGAGTTAAATGTGGATTTGTCAGAGGTGAAAGCAGAGTTAAAATATGGATTTTTAAGAGCTGAAAATAAGAGTTAAAACATGGGTTTGTAAGGTGAAAAGTGGGGTTAAAATGTGGAATTTTTTTTATCTCTCTTTGCTTTTTGAACAGCTGAACATTGCTAATTAGCAAAATTTCTGATGCAAATGAGGATTTTCCAATCCCAATTCTCTTCCAGGTGGAACTGACCCCAAACCAGGTGTGCAAACCCCAGGGAATTGTTTGTGCACGGAGCAGGCTCAAAAGGAGAGGAAAACAAATTTTGGGGGGTGGGAGGGCAAATCCTGCCCCCAAAAATCATTCCCAAAAGGTGAAAAAGGCCAGGAATGTCAAGCCAGCATGGAATTCCTCAGTAAAGGAATTTTTCCTGAATCCTGGGATAAGAGGGTGACCCCAAAACTTCCTGCCTCTGGAAAAACAATGTTGAAAACCCCTTCCAGAGCAAAACCAGCAGTGTTGAAAGGCAGAAATTCAGATTTTGGGATGATTTTGGGATGATTTTGGGATGAGAGAGGCAGGGAAATTTTAGGAAGACTCAGAGCTTATTCACACTGTTCCTACAGACAGGAATAAAAAATAATGAATCACTGTGACAATTGTTATTTTATGTTGCATGGACAACCAAGGTTTTTCTATTTGTATTTTAATATTGGTATGAGTGTTATATTTACTATTGGTGTAAATGGTGTAAGTAAAATTGGTATAAATTCTATATTTAATATTGATGCAATTAAAATTGGGATAATTGGTGTAATAAATATTGGTGTAAATGGTGAAATTAACATTGGTATAAATGTTATATTTAATATTGATGTAAATATTATTGTTGTATTTCATAGTATAATTAATATTGGTGTGTTTAATATTTATAGAAATGCTATATTTAATATTGGTGTGTTATAGTTTATATAAATTTTGTGTTTCATATTGGTATAAATGCTCTATTTAATACTGGTTTGTTATATTTATATTGATATAAATGTTATGTTTCATATTAGTGTGTTAAATTTAATATTGATAGAAATGCTATATTTAATATTGGTGTGTTATAGGTAATATTCATATAAATGTTATGTTTCACATTGGTATAAATGTTATGTTTAATATTAATATAAATGTTACGTTTCATATTGGTGAGTTAAATTTAATATTGATGTAAGTGTATTTCATGCTGGGTATCATTAATATTGGTAATAATAATAAAAATATAATAGTTTATATGTAACTGTAACTATTGTAATATTTATTTAATATATTTTAATATTGGCATAAATTTTATATTTAATATTTTAATATTAATATTATATTAGTTATTATTATTTATTATTAATAAATATAAAAATATAAAATTAATAATTATTAATATTTAATATTTAATATTTAATATTTTAGTATAAATGTATTTTATGTTGGGATAACTGGGATAACTGGTGCAATTAATATTGGTACAAATGGAATATTTAATATTGTGTAAATGGTACTATTAATATTGGTATAAATGTTATATTCAACATTGGTATGTTATACTTAATAAAATAAATTTAAAATTATTTGGAGTAGTTTTGCTGTCTGGGAGACCTGAAATGACCAGAATTCCCATTTTCCAGCCCTTCCCACGGTGGGCCAGCCCCTGAAGGTCAGGATAGAGATGTTTTTGTGGGGTGACCTCAGGATGATCTTCCCTACAAATGGCAACCCAACCAGGTCCTGGCTGATCATCTTCAGTTATTGCCTTTTCTTCCCAAAATGCTTTTAAATTAGGAACTGTTAATTAAAATTGGATTTCTCTTCTTCTGGCTATGCAGGCTCCCGCTAAAATCCTCAAGGACTCTTCTCTTCTCTTCTCTTCTCTTCTCTTCTCTTCTCTTCTCTTCTCTTCTCTTCTCTTCTCTTCTCTTCTCTTCTCTTCTCTTCTCTTCTCTTCTCTTCTCTTCTCTTCTCTTCTCTTCTTCTTCTTCTTTCTCTTCCCTTCTTCTCTTCTCTTCCTTCCCTTCCCTTCCCTTCCTTCCCTTCCCTTCCTTCCCCTTCCCTTCCTTCCCTTCCCTTCCTTCCCTTCCTTCCCTTCCTTCCCTTCCTTCCCCATTTTTTTATTTAAGTGTAAAATCCAGAAAAATTGGGCAAAACCTCCTCATTTTTGGGTGATGTGAAGCTGTGCCAGCCCCAGGTCATGAGTGGAAACATTCCACTTTTCTGACAGCCCCAGCAATGAATTTTCACCATATTTTGTGTTTTTTTAAGCTGCCCCAGATGCCACAGGAGAATCCTGGAAAGGGATTTTACAAGAGGCAAACCCCACCAGGTCTCTTTGGCCATGTCCCTTTACAATATAATCAATATAATTTGCATTAAATTAGATTCTAAATAATGTGAGGCAATCCCAACTCTGTGCAAATACAAATGAATTAGAGCCGGGTCTAATTTGAACAGCTCAAAAATAAATTTTGTGTACAAAATTTGACTTTTTAGGGTTTTTTGTTATATCATCATTGAGGTTTTAGAGTGATCCTCTCACTGGAGCAGAGGAAGGGAGGAACTCATGGCTGAAATTTGAGTTGTGGCAGCAAAATCCCAGAACTAAGCCCAGGAAAGTTCCCTCAAATCTTAGGAAAAAACCTTTAAGTGAGGCTTTATTGGCAGTTTTATAGAAACAGCGAAAGGGTTGAGCAAATCCTGAGTGATTTATTCCTCCTTGCACCATTTCCTTGCTGTTTGAATCAAAGAACAATTTTCCTGCTGCCCCATTAATAAATAATGGTAGGAACAGTGAAGTGGCTGAATTATCAGAGAAAAAGGTCCTGATTAGAATATCCATGAGCAGAAATTGGGTTTTTATGGTGGCCCCACTGTGCTAAATCTGCAGCTGCATTAATCCCTTCCACCCTTTGGAGCCACTAAATTGAGTTACCTGGAGCATCTGTTGAGTAAACTGCAGAACCTGGAGGGTTTGGCAATTATTGTTATTTATTTGGGGTGGTTTTAGCTGTTTCTTTGTGTGACTCTAAGCAAATCCAGCATTTAAACACAGAGTGCTGGGAATTGGATGGTGGGAAAATTGCCTTTTTAACTCGAATTCCTCCCCCCTCCGTCTGCTCCCGTGCCAGGAGATTTGCAAGTTTTGTGTTGATCTGAGAGATGAGAGATTTAAAATGGGGAAAAAAACAACATTTCCATGATCTGCCTGCTCGGATCAATGCTGACAGCTCGGCTTCCAGGGGATGAGTTAATGCATTCCTCCACCTGCTCACCCACACAGGGGCTTGACCCCACAAAATCTGTGAGAAAACCTCGTGCAAATCATTTCTAACTCCTGGGAAAATGTGGATTTTAGTGCTGCTGGTGGGAGATCCCTGCTGGGGCTGGGATGGAGGGTGGTGGCCAGGCTGGAAGGGCTGAAACCCCTCTGGAATCCCTCGGGATTTCTCAGGATCGGGGAATGGGGAAGGGAAGGGAAAGGGAATGGGGAAGGGAAAGGGGAAGGGAGGAGAGGAGAGGAAGGAGGAGGAGAGGAGAGGAGAGGAGAGGAGAGGAGAGGAGAGGAGAGGAGGGAGGGAGAGGAGAGGAAGGAGAGGGAGAGGGAGAGGGAGAGGAGAGGAGGGAGAGGAGAGGAGAGGAGAGGAGAGGAGAGGGAGAGGAGAGGGAGGAGGAGAGGAGAGGAGAGGAGAGGAGAGGAGAGGAGAGGAGAGGAGAGGAGAGGGAAGAGAAGAGAAGAGAAGAGAAGAGAAGAGAAGAGAAGAGAAGAGAAGAGAAGAGAAGAGAAGAGAAGAGAAGAGAAGAGAAGAGAAGAGAAGAGAAGAGAAGAGAAGAGAAGAGAAGAGAAGAGAAGAGAAGAGAAGAGAAGAGAAGAGAAGATGAGTCCTTGAGGATTTTACTGGGAGCCTGCATGGCCTGAAGAAGGGAAATATAAATATTAATTAACAGTTCCTCATTTAAAAGCATTTAAAAGGTGTGTGCAAAGGATCACAAAGTGTCACTGCTCCTGCAGGGGATCCCTTGGAGCCCCAGGACCAAGAGCTGACATCAGATCAGAGCTGCATGCATAAAATGTATTAATACATATAAAATATATCAATGTATAAAAATATATCAATAGATAACTTACATATAAATATATTAAAATATATCAATATATATAAAAGATATAAATACGTAATATATGAAATTATATATTTAAGCTATATAAATGTATTAAAATATAAATATATACCATATAAATATACAAAATATATGAATATGACACATTTTAATGTAACTGGTAAATACATAATGCATATTATATACTTTATATATATTATACATTATTTTTATGCATATACATCTATTATAATGTATAATATGTATGTACTATATATCATATAATGTAATATATATTATATTATAGATTATTTAATATGCAATGCATTATATATTATAAAATATAGTATATAATGTCTATTATACATTATATATTATATACACTATATATAATATACATTATATTAAACATATACATGTTATGCATAATACATAGTATATATCCATATATAACATATATCCATATATAATATAAAAATATATACAATGCATACATATATTAAAATACAGATAAATAATATAAAAAATAGAGAAAATATATGAATACTACATATTTTTAAATAATAGATAAATATATTAAATAGAATATAGATAAATACATTATATATAATACATATACACATATAGAAAGATTTATAAATTTCAATTTTCTTTGTGTGTTATTTGAAAAGTGCTTAAAAATTGGAGGATTAGGTTCTGTAAACTGATCCTCCTCTCTACATTTTTATGTTATTTATGGACCATTCAGGGCTTTAATTCCTGCTTTTATTCCCTTTTCCCCCTGATGCTTTCCCCCCTCCTTTTGGTTTTCCTGGTGCTTCTCCCCACCCCACCAGGGTGGGTTTTTTAAACCAGGGCACTTTATTTAAACCCCAAACTCCACAGAACCAGGAGGGCTTATTTCAGTTATTTCAGGTGTTTGTTCAGCAAAACACACCCCTGAGCTCCCCTGGCTGGGGCAGGTGACACAAAATCCTGAATTTGCTGCACACATTGCCAGGGCAGCACCTTGGAGGGACCCAGCCCTGGGTTTGGGACAGGGACAGGGACAGGGAAAGGGACAGAGACAGGGAAAGGGAAAGGGAAAGGGAAAGGGAAAGGGAAAGGGAAAGGGAAAGGGAAAGGGAAAGGGAAAGGGAAAGGGAAAGGGTTGGTGCTGAAATGGTGCCACAAAATCCAGATGAGCCCCCCAACACCAGCCAGCACCAGGCCCCAGCTGAAACAGCCTGAGAGCAGCACATCAGGTGCAGGAGGCTGAGCCTTTCTTCTTATTAAGAGATTTTGTGTAATTAATTCTCCCTAAAACACAGCCTGAAGTGGGTTAGGGATAAAAAAGTGTTAGGGTTGGAAAAGTCCCAGTGCAGCACCTCTGAGGGCCCCATCCCTGGATTTGGGACAGGGACAGGGGCAGAATTGGTGCTGAAATGATGCTACAAAATCCAGATGAGCTCCCCTACATCAGCCCCCAGCTGAAACAGCCTGAGAGCTCCACATCAGGGGTGGAAGGCTGAAAGCAGCACATCAGGCTGAGCCTTTCCTCTTATTAAGGGATTTTTCTGTAATTAATTCTCCCTAAAACACAGCCTGAAGTGGGTTAGGGTTAGAAAAGGGTTAGGGTTGGAAAAGTCCCAAGGAAAAACCTTTGGGTGATCTCTGAGGGCCCCATCCCTGGGTTTGGGACAGGGACAGGGGCAGAGTTTGTGCTGAGATGATGTTACAGAATCCAGATGAGCTCTCCCACACCAGCCCCCAGCTGAAACAGTCTGGGAGCTCCACATCAGGGGCAGGAGGCTGAGCCTTTCCTCTTATTAAGATTTCATGTAATTAATTCTCCCTAAAACACAGCCTGAGGTGGCTGTGGGACAAGGGGAGCTTTGCATCGAGCCCTGGGCTGCTCTCCCCTGCTGCTTTTCCTCTGGAAAAGGCAAGATTTTTTTTTTTTCCCTTACAAAGCCCAGCCAAAAAAGAAAAAGAAAAAAAAAAGAGAAAAGTGCTAAGAAGTTAAATAGGGACAGCAGCAGCCCACCAGTGGCTGCACTATTTCTTGCAACGTGTTATTTTCTCATCTGATTTGTCAGAGTTTCCTGTTCAAAGCAGAAACATCAAATTTAAGTCTGGCTTCTGCCTCCCTTCCCAGGGAGAAGGCAGAGACAATGGGGAAATATCCAGCAGTGCCTCCATGGCCATCACTCCAATTCCCTCCACAGAAAAATTCCTTAAACATCAGGAAGAATCAGCCCCATCCTTACAGAGGTGATGGGAATAAAATAAAAGATGCAAAAACATCCAGGTTTCCCCAAAGGTTGGCGAGAGCCAGAGCAGGACTCAGGGATTCCCCCAAGGCAGCACAATTGTCTTGTTCTCACTGGTAAAAGTTCAAAAGGACACCAAAAATTCAATCCCTTTTCAGTCTGTGCTGACAGGAAACCATCGGAGCAGGGATGACCCAGGCTGGGAAAGTTCATCCCAGGAAATGAAGTCAGGACTCTCAGTGTTTCACTTTTCCCATCGAAACAACCACAGCAAATGTTTCACAGCCATTCTTTGGGGAGTTTTCCTCTCAGAGCAGAGCAGCATCCCTGGAACCGGGGCCAGGGAGGGCTGGGATGGAGCAGGACAGTTAGAAATGCAATTCCTGACAAGGAAGGTTTTGAAATCCCAAATCCTTTGGGACAGAGATTATCCCATAAAACTCGCACACACGTGCAGCACACAAAGGAATTTGCAAACAGAGTGGATTGGTACCGTTCCCATGGCCACGAGAGACTCAGACCCCGAATTTTACCCGAGGTTCAAGCGAGATTTTTCTCTCATTTTTCTATAAATATGCATTTTCCCACTCTAACACCGCCCTCTGCTGCAAGCCGGGCTGGATGCTCAGGAGCAGATTCCGAGCGTTGCCCCTGGCAACGCAGTTGTTGAAGGCGATAAAAATTCTGATGTCTCGGTGCTTTTGAAAATGCCAGAGCATCAAAATGCAAATGATGCAGCCTCCTGCAAAGGGCATCTGAGGTAAGGGATATGTTTAGCTCCGGGAGGAGCAGAATGGTGAGAACTGAGCCCAGCTCCCTGCGACACCTCGGGCATCTGCCGTGCTGTCACCTCCTGCCCACTCCGACGACACTTGGGAGCTCTTCTCTTCCAGAACCAGGGCAAACTCGCCCCAAACCATTTTTAATTCCTCTTTTCCCTGGAGCTGAGCGCTGCTCCAGCTCAGGAAAAGGCTGTTTATAATCAGGTATAATTGCCCCAACCTGGCAAGGGAGAAGGGAAGCTGAGCCAGCTGCTGGCATTTGCATTTACCCCTCGCCACTCTCTCCTCCGGGCCAGAGCTGCTCAGGCTTGGCCCAAGAATTTCACAACCAGTTGCAAAAAATTCCTCCTGCCCACAGCAAAATCCTGATTTCACCCTGCCAGCCTGGGGCTCCCAGCGAGTTCTGCCCACGCTTGTGCCACGGGGAAGCAAAATTTTTATTGGGAGCGGCCATTGCCAAACCCTGATTAATGCAGGGGCAGCCAGAATTTAACTTGCCCTTCCCTGGGCACACCTGGTGTCCCTGGGGTGGCCTCTCCATCTCAGCACAAAGCCCTAAAAATTCATGGAATTGGTCCTTTCAAATTCCTTGAGCAGAATTGATTTCTGGTTGTCTGGTTTGCCTCTAAATGGATTTAGAGGAAAACACCTGAGCTGGGCTAGCATTGGGAGAGTTGTGTTTTATTGGGGATGAGATAAACACAGAGTGGGCTCCACAAAGAGTGGGGGCAGACCCTGGGATTTCCATTTTTCAGCTTATCTCCCAAAAATGAGTTCTAATGAACTCTGGAGCTGCTGCTGTGCTTTCCCCCAGGAATTCCAGGGGGTGCTGGATAAATCCAGGTCCTTCTCTGGAATGGGGAGTTTGGGGGAACCTCAGCAGCAGCAGCGCCTTCCCTGCCAAGCTGTGGCTGCAGAAATGAAGCAGAGCCCTCCCAGCCAGAGAGCAGAGTCAATAAATTCACAGCAAATCCAAAATTCCCTGCTAGGAGAGGAGCTGAGGAACATTTCAGCTCCAGGGTATCCAGACACAACAGATCCAGAGATTAAAAGTCATCACAGCAGGCAGGGGTTGAAATCTCACCAGGGTAAAGTGGCCTGGTCAGGAAAATATTCCACATTTTCTTTGTGGAATATTCCATGTTTCTGTTCCCATTTCCTGGTAAGGACTGGAATTCTTCAGAGGCTGGAATTCAGCTCAGAGTTCCTGCTGCCCCATGGCAGTGCAACACTTCAATATCCAGGACTATCCATGCCACAGGAATACTGGAAAATAAGGAATCAGCCAGTTGAAAAATTCCCTCTGAAATGACCCTTTTGAGAAAAGAGCCAAGTGGTCTTTAAAATGAACAGATTGTTTTGTGAAAGTCCTGATTTTGGTTTATATCCCAACAGGAAAAACAGAAGCCCAGCACTTGGGCAACATTTATTGCTTGGAATTTGTCCCTCAGCAGGGGCTGGGGGCCTGGGGGCAAATACCTTTGTGTGTTAAAGGAGGAGAACAATTTTGCAAAGATAACATTCAGTCATTTATCATTGGATCTTCTCAGCACCCCAGGACAAAGCAGGCTCCAGCCAGGCTCTGGAATCCCATGGAGGAGGATGGGACAGAGGGGAAAACCAGGAGGAACCCACAGATGTCGCCTGGTTTGACTTTAGAGGAGACGAGCTGGGGCTGAGTTTGATCAGAGTCGAGTGCAAAGCAAAGATCAGGAGCGGTGGCATCAGAAAGTGGCTCTGATCTGATCACAGGGCATGGAAAAGAGGGAATTTTGGGACAAAGCTCAATGGGGAGAAGGAAATTTCTTTTTAACAGCTATTTTTGGGTATGTGAGAGGCCAGGAACAGCCGCTATCATTTCTTCTTTTGGCAGGGATTTGGGATGGGGCAGCATCAAAAGGAGGACATGAGGATGGGGAAGGGTCTGGAGGAGAAGGTGAGTGGGGAGAGGCTGCGTGTGCTTGGAATGTTCAGCTGGAGCAGAGGGGGCTGAGGGGAGACTCATCAGAGTCACAACTTTTTGTGAGGGGAAGTACAGCTGTGCTGAGAAGGCTCTGACAAAGGAGGAATGATGAGGAGGACACCATTGATATCAGAAGGCTAAAAAATTATTATATATTAATAATATCTATTATAAAATACATAATTATATATATAAATATATAATTTATATAAGATATAAATTATATACTATATTATTTTATACATCTAAAACTGAACTTGTCAAGTACTCAACTCTGCACACAACTGCACTGAATCTTGTGACTGTCACCTGACAGTCCCACCACACACACACACACACACACCTGGCCCTGAAGGCCAAGGAACCAAAGCACCATCGCTGTGGGTGAACAATCCCCATATTGCATTCTGCTTTGGCACAAACATGGGCACAGCCAATGATAAGAATTGGTTTTTCCTTTCTCTGAGGTTCAGAGAATGTGAAACCCAGGAATATTCTTGGGAAGAATTGTGCCTTGCTTTTCTCTGTGAAGAGAAACGTGGCTACAGGGGAGAGCAGGGACAGGGACTGAGCAGGGACAGCAGCCAGGGCACGGCTGGGGCTGGGCCAGGGCAGCTCAGGCTGGAGCTCAGGGCAAGGCTCTTCCCCCAGAGGGTGCTGGCACTGCCCAGGCTGCCCAGGGAATGGGCACGGCCCCGAGGCTGCCAGAGCTCCAGGGATGCCCAGGCTGGGCTTGCTGGGGGCTCTGGGCAGGGTTTGGCTTTGGCATTGATCATCCCTGTGGGTCCCTTCCAGCTCAGCACATTCCATGATTGTGTGAGAGTGAGGGATGGGGGAGATGAAGGATGGGGGAGAAATTTGGGCAGCGCTGCAGGGATGGCCAGGCTGGGGTTGTTGGGGGGTCTGGGCAGGGTTTGGAGTTGGGCTGGATGATCCTGGGGGTCCCTCCCAGCTCAGCTCTCTCTGTCATTCTGTGACCTTGCCAATGTCAATTCTAGAATCCCAGAATGGTTTGGGTAAAAAGGGACCTCAGAGCCCACGCAGTGCCACCCTGCCGTGGACAGGGACACCTTCCTCTCTCCCAGGGTGCTCCAAGCCCCATCCAGCCTGGATTTGAACACTTCCAGGGACTTGCTCTCACCAAAGAGAGCGAAAATGGCCAAAGCTGCACAGCAGAGGAAAGGCCCAGCCCTGGCTGAGCCCAGCCCAACCCAGAATTAGTCCAAGCAGCTCAGCCCCACCCCTGGGGACAGACACAGCCCAGCAGCTCTGATGTCCCCACTGCTGGGGCAGACCAAACACGGACAGGGACCTCTGAGGAAGGTGGAGGTGCCAATGTCACACCTGTCCCTCTCACACCACTGACATCAACTGCACAGCCCAGCCCTCAGAATCATGGAACCATGGAACCATGGAATCATGGGATCGCAGAATCCTGGAATCATGGAACCATGGAATCATGGAATCGTGGAATCCTGGAACCATGGAACCATGGAATCACGTGATCGCAGAATCGTGGAATCATGGAACCATGGAATCTTGGAATCGTGGAATCCTGGAACCATGGAACCATGGGATCACAGAATCCTGGAATCATGAAACCATAGAATCTTGGAATCGTGGAATCCTGGAACCATGGAACCATGGAATCATGGGATCACAGAATCGTGGAATCATGGAACCATGGAATCATGGAACCATGGAATCCTGGAACCATGGAACCATGGAATCATGGAATCCTTGAATCATGGAACCATGGAATCATGGAATCCTGGAATCATGGGATCATGGAACCATGGAATCATGGGATCACAGAATCCCAGAACCATGGAACCATGGAATCAGGGAACCATGGAATCCTGGAATCCTGGAATCATGGAACCATGGAATCATGGAATCACGGAATCACAGAATCATGGAACCATGGAACTGTGGGATCACGGAAACATGGAACCCTGGAATCTTGGAATCATGGAACCATGGAACCATGGAATCCTGGAATCACGGAATCCTAGAACCATGGAACCATGGAGTCATGGAATCCTGGAATCCTGGAACCATGGAATCATGGAATTCTAGAATCACAGAATCAGGGAATCGCGGAATCCTAGAATCATGGAACCATGGAATCCTGGGATCCTGGAATCCTGGAATAATGGAACCTTCAAGTTGGAAAAGACCTCTGAGGTCACCAACTCCAGCTGTCCTTCTGTCACCTGCATGTCCCTAAATTCACCCTGCTGTGCCCATGGACAGGGTGGATCCTCTTTCCTCCAGGACCTTCCTCAGGCCTGAGAACCTTCAGCAACTCCTTGAGGCTCACATTTAACTTTGGACAGGGATATTCTAAGTTTGCTCCTCTGCTTTTGGCAAAAAATAGTTCTTGGACCTTTTTTGGGGTCAAACGAGCTGAAAAGGATGGCAAGGAAGGAGAGCAAACACCTCAGCAGGGTCCAGCACCCCAAGAAGGGCCCAGCTGAGTTCCTACATGTGAGAATCCCAGCCCTAAACAGGCAGAGGAATGCCATCCTCACAGCCAGGCAGAATCCTCTCTGAAATGGGATTACTGGGATGAAGCAGCACAGGGATTTCCCAGGATCCAGGTTTCAGCAATTCCATGACAGTTCTATTTTCGCAGCAGTTTTAATAAGCAGGAGGCAATAAATGCAATTAAAAAGTGTTAATGAATAATTAAAGTCACATCTCAGGACAGACATGAGTCAAAAAGGGTAAAAGTTCAAGGCTTGATTAACTTTAAGTGCTTCATGCAGAAATAACTTCCCATTTTTTCCTGTGATGTTTGCATTTGAGGGCATATCCAGAGTTAATTACCTGGGCACAGTTCTGTAAGATTTAAAGATTAAAAACTAAAATTAAAAGGGAATAATTAATAGATCAAGACAGATTATTAGAAGTATTTAACACTCCATCAGCTCAGCTGTCAAGGAGTCTTTAACAACAGGAAGCAAAATGGTTTCAGTTTTGTTTATACTGTTCAAAAACCTCCCTCCTATTTTCTTTTTCTTTTCACAAGACTTAAAATCAGAATCAGAGTCAAGTTATGTTTTCTTCCCTTTGCACCCTCATGAAAAGCATCTGCACCACAATCTAAATATATTGTTTCCTTTTCCCCCTTCTTCTGAGGAAGAGAAAGGATCTGTTTGGCCAAACAAACATCATCTAAAGCTGTGCTGCACCTCCTCCTGCCTTGTTCACCAGAGCATTTCTCAGGAGAAATTCTGTTTATTAAAAGGATTTGGCTGGCAGAAAACACTTCCCTAAGCTCCCAAAATTCCACAGCAGAAATTATCCCAGAGTACCTTCACCAACAGCCCCACAGCTGGAAATCCAGGGAAAACAAATTTCTACCCAGTTTTTCCAGCACTGACCCTGCAAGCCCAAAGTTCTGCTCCATGGGACATGCCCTAGCACAGAACCCTTGGAAGTTCTTCCCAACTGCCTTGGTTGGAAAAGAGAGGCATTTGTTAAAGAAGGCAGGACCCTCCTTTGGAATGGAAAATGCAAACCCCTCCTTCTGAGTTATTATAATTTTGAAATTAAGGGGCTCTCAGGCAAAGATATGGGAATAGGAATAACAGTTCTTTATTAGGAAAAAAATAAAATAAAAATGCAGTATTACAAACCAAGCCCTGTCAGAGTGAGAGCAGGCCCTGGCACGCTGTGGGTCAGGGCGGGGGCACAGCCCCATCCCATGGGGGCTCAGCCCTCCTGCAGTGCCAGCTGTGGCTCTGCTGCAGCAGGGGTCCTGCACAAGGGGGGAGTTTTCCTCTGCAGCTCCAGGGCTGCTGCAGATGGGCCTGGGCTCCCTCTGGCAATGCAGGGCAGCAGAAAGCTGCTCCTCTGGCACTGCAGGGGGCAAAGGCTGCTGTGCTGGGCCAGGCTCAGATTGGATCCAGGCAGGAATGCTTGGCTCCTCCCTGGGCGGAGCATCTCCCATGGGATGCTGGGATTGGCTCAGCCCTGCAGGGACACTCAGTGGCCATGGACAGCAGAGATCTCCTGGAGGGAGGGTTGGCTGTGGGAGAGAGAAAGGAAACTGCCCCAAGAACAGCAGAGAGCTGCCCCAGCTCTGACAGATGGGGACAGAACACACGCACATCTTCCAACCCAGGACACCAATTTATCCCAGCCCAGGGAAAGATTTTCTTTCCTTGGGAAAGGGGCTGTGGAATGCCCATGCACATTTTCCCCCTGAACTCTCAGCTCACACCTGGAGAGAGGCAGGATGGGCACGGAGCTCCCCCATGGATGAGGAAGCAGCAAAAGCTTTGCCTGGGACCACCAGCCCTTCCTGGCCACCCCAGATCCCAACAATCCCAAGGCTCCCAGGACATCCAGGTGTGAACCAGGGCTGGCAGAAAACACTTCCCTGAGCTCCTAAAATTCCACAACAACAGGAGCTACCCTGGTGTACCTTCACCAGCAACCCTGAGTCTCCCAGGACATCCAGCAGCTCCACTGAGGACCAGGATGGCTTCAAAGAGGGCAGGAACCACCCACGGGCACCCTCCCAGCTCCAGGGCTGGGTCACATTCCTGTTTCCATCAATTTCTTGGGATCACTGAATTTTCAAAGCTCTGAAGCAGAATGGGCTGGGGCAGGAGCAGAGTTTGTCCTCTTCTCTATCTAACACTTTTCTCCAAGTTCTTCTGTCTTCCAGTGTTTCCTCAATTCCTTTTATCTGAATTAAAAACGGGGGGAGGAACAGACCTCACAAGCCTCAGTCCACTTTGTCCCAAAGTGATCAAATTCCTGCTAAAAACTGGATAAAAATATCCCTGGCAAACCCTCCAAAGTGAAGATGCTCCTCCCAAAGGAACAATTCCAAGATGCTCTTTCCTCACCGTGGTGAAATCCTGATTGTGCTTCACCCTCTGGGAGATTCCCTTCTCACTCCACATTAATCTTTTACAGGAATTTTTGTAGGAATAATCTCACTTAATTCCAGTGTTTAGTCTGGGACAGGGAAGAAAATATTTCCCTGCCCAGCCCCTCTCCTTTAACACAGAGCATTTTTCCTTGGAATAACCAACCTATTTTGGGGAAGGGAGAGACAGAGCATATTTGGGCTGGAATTTTATCTTCAACTCCCTATTTAAATTGGCCAAAAAAATGCCTCGAAGTCCGAACAAGCTTTTAAAAAGGGAAAAAAAAAAGAAAAAATAAAGATCTCTGATAGCTGCCTGAGCCTCCAGCACAGCGAGATTTCAAATTCTTGTGGTCTGAAAGCCATTCAAAGATGAAGATTCCGGACGGGTTTTATGATGTGAGGCTGCCCCATAAATTTATGGTGGCTCTGCAAGTGCTCCAGGAAATTCTGGAGACTGAATGGGAACAGAAGAGTGAGAAATTCCCTGTTTATTGTCAGGAAGTGGGTGCAGGGATAGCTCAGCATCAGTGAAACAGCTGTTGGGGGAAGGAATAAGCAGAGGGTCCTTTCCCAGTAGAACAGACTGGAATGGTTTGGGATGGGAGGGATCCTAAATCCCATCCAGTGCTACCCCACGGCCACCTCCCCCTGTGCCAGGTGCTCCAGCCCCAGTGTCCAGCCTTGGGCACTGCCAGGGCTCCAGGGGCAGCCACAGCTGCTCTGGGCACCCTGGCAGAGCCCAAACCTCTCTAACCAGGCCTTGCCAGGCTACAAACCCCCTGTGGGAAATGGCACTGGGGGCACCTGCAACCAGCCAGGAAATCATTCTTTCCTTTCCTTTCTCCATTTGCTGCCATGGGGTTTGGTGCTGCTTTCCATCCTTGATTCAGGAATGAAATGCCAGAGTGGTTTGGGTGGGAAGGATCTTCAATGCCAGCTCATTGCAGCCCAGGGACACCTCCCCCTGTGCCAGGTGCTGCCAGCCCCAGTGTCCAGCCTGGCCTTGGGCACTGCCAGGGCTCCAGGGGCAGCCACAGCTGCTGTGGCAATCCCAGCCCAGCCCCTGCCCACCCTGCCAGGGAACAATTCCCAATGCCCAAGATCCCATCCAGCCCTGCCCTCTGGCACTGGGAGCCATTCCCTGGCTCCTGTCCCTCCATCCTTGTCCCCAGTCCCTCTGCAGCTCTCCTGGAGCCCCTTCAGGCCCTGCAAGGGCTCTGAGCTCTCCCTGGAGCCTTCTCCTCTCCAGGGCAGCACCCCCAGCTCTCCCAGCCTGGCTCCAGAGGGGCTCCAGCCCTGCAGCAGCTCCATGGGCTCCTCTGGGCTCTCTCCAGCAGCTCCACTTCCTTTGGATGTTGGAGCCCACTTCTGCAGGTGGGGAATCACCTGAGCAGATCAAATATCCTCAGGTGAAGGAATCAGGCATCACTTTTGGGACAACCACTTGCAGTGGCCCCAAGAAATTGCTGCAAAAATCCTCATAAATAATAATGAAAATCAAAGAAAAGCTTCTGCATTCTACAGAGACATTGGAATTTTATGGACAGGGAAGGAAAAACACTTCTGGAAGCAGCTGGGACAGGAGTCACCAGGGCAGGGTTGCCTCATTCTTGTGCTCAGACTGCAGCTGGAATGGGATTTTGCTCTGGGCTGCAGCCGGATTTCATCAGTTTCTGTTTGGGGTTTTGCACAACTCCAGCTTGCTGTGCTCCGAGGGCTGTGCCAAGATTCCCAGGAGCAGCCTTTGCCGGGTTTATGGGATCCACAGAACCTCTCAGAGCATTGTGGAGCTGCTGGCAGGGACAAGATCTGCTCAGCAGCACACAGGGCAAAACCCCAAACCCACAAACCGGGCAGAAACCTGTGACAGCACTGAGACACCAACGGGCCCAGCAGGGACAGGCTGCCCCTGCCCTGGAGAGGTGCAGCAAATCCCTGCAGAGAGGGGGCAACCCCCTGTGGCAGGGATGTGCCCAGTGTTCCTGGGCTGTCCTGGCACCCCTGTCCTGGTGCAGGGCTCTGTCCTGGGCTTTCCTGGCACTCCTGGGGTGTCCTGGTACTCCTGGGCTGTCCTGGTACTCCTGAGGTGTCCTGGCACTCCTGTCCCCATGCAGAGCCCTGTCCTGGGCTGTCTTGGCACCCAGGTGTGTCCTGGCACTCCTGGACTGGTGCAGGGCTCTGTCCTGGGCTGTCCTGGCACTCCTGGGCTATCCTGGTACTCCTGGGGTGTCCTGGCACTCCTGTCCCCATGCAGAGCCCTGTCCTCAGCTGCTCTGGCACTCCTGGGCTGTCCTGGCACCCCTGTCCTGGTGCAGGGCTCTGTCCTGGGCTGTCCTTGCACTCCTGGGTTGTCCTGGCACACCTGGGTGTCCTGGCACCCCTCTCCTCATTCAGGGCTCTGTCCTGGGCTGTCCTGGCACCCAGGGCTGTCCTGTCTCTCGTGTCCTGGTGCAGGGCCCTGTCCTGGGCTGTCCTGGCATGCAGGGGTGTCCTGGCACTCCTGGGCTGGTGCAGGGCTCTGTCCTGGTCTGTCCTGGCACTGCTGGGCTGTCCTGGCACACCTGGCTGTCCTGTCACTCCTGTCCAGGTGCAGGGCTCTGCTCTGGGCAGTGCAGGGGATTTGGGGCTGGCTGGGCTGAGGATAACCTCACCCATGGGAATGTTTGAGGATAACCCTGCTCCGCTCTCCCATGGGAATGGTTCTGTGCCCTCCTGCTCCCCTGAGGAAAGCTCCATCCAGGGCTGAGTGCACTGAAATCCTCAAGGGAAAGAGCTCCGGGGCCTGGATGCAGGGAAAACAGGGAAATTCCAAGCTGCTGGGAATGTTTTTTCCCCCATTTGCAGGTTTTGCAGCCCCTGGCCAGGCTGGAGCAGCCCCTTTGCTGCAGCAGGAGCTGTGGGGACAGTGGTGAGGAAATCACTCAGAGAACCATGGAATATCCCTAAGGATCATCAATCCCAGCTCCTGATCCCACCCAGACACTCCAACAATCCTCCCCCTGCCCCTGGGTTGTCTGGCAGCCTCGGGGCTGTGCCCATTCCTTGGGTGCTGTTCCAGTGCCCAGCAGCCAAATCCAGCTCATTTTCACCTCCTGCCCTTTCCCTGGCCCTGCCTGACTCCAGCCCAGGGATTCTCCCCTTTTTTCATCACATCCCAAGGATGGAAATTTCCTGTGGCTTCTTCCATTAAAGTTCTCAGCCCTCTCCAGTTTCTGCAGATGTAAAAATCCCAGAGCAGCTCATCTGTGCTCGTATGTCCATACATCTGGCTGAGGTGGAAAAACACATGGATTTTAGGAAACTTGATAAATTATACCACTTAATATTCAGTTTTATAATGCCATTAATTGATTTTATCACATAATAATTTCTGAAATATTAGTCCAGCTTCCAAACGATTCAGGTTCCTCATTTCCACCCAAACAGGACCCCAGTTATTCTGGAACTCTACAAAGGGACAAAACCCCAGCTGAGTGCTCCAGCTTCATCTTCACTTTATTTCTTTTCACTTCTGCAGCCAAAATCTTCTGCAGGCTTGTTTCTGCAGCCAAATCCATGCTCACCATTGTCCCAAAATCCCAGGGAACAACCAACACACAGCAAGCCCCATTCCCTGTGAGGGAAATCAGGGATGGCCCAGGATGTGGGACTGGGGATGGAACCTCCCCATGGAGCGGGGTCACTGCCAAAGCTGTCCCAGCCCAGGGCAGCCCTGCCCACACAAATCCTCTGGAATTGCATTGATCCTTCTGTGCCCATGGGAGCCTCAGGCTGTGCTTCCTCCTCCTGGAGACAGGAACACCTAATCCATGCATTGGGAAAGGTTGGGGCTGGTACATTCAGATCCCACAAATCCTGGCTGTTGGACAGTTCCAGGGTGAAGATGGGTGGGACCAACATTTCACCTGGAATTCTCCTCTCTCCCACCATGCCAGAGTGCCTGTGCAGAGCCCCTGGAATGCAGCCCTGGGATTGCCCCATTCCCACTGGCACTGCTGCATGGAAATCTCTTCCAGCTCTTCGGATGAATGAGTCTTTTTATTTTCCAAGGCAATATTTATTTCCAAGAACAGATATTTATATCATTCCTTGGATCAGGGGAAGCTGAGCAAGATACACACCCAGGAGCTGCAGCACTTTGGATCTCATCCTGCAGGGAGTTCACCTTCCATCCATCCATCCATCCACCCATCATCCATCCATCCAACCATCCATCCAACCATCCATCCATCCATCCATCCATCCATCCATCCATCCATCCATCCATCCATCATCCATCCATCCATCCATCATCCATCCATCCATCCATCCATCCATCCATCCATCATCCATCCATCCATCCATCATCCATCCATCCATCCATCCATCCATCCATCCATCCATCCCCATTCCATCCATCATCCATCCATCCATCCATCATCCATCCATCCATCATCCATCCATCCCTCCATCCATCCCTCCATCCATCCATCCATCCGTCCATCATCCATCCATCATCCATCCATCCATCCATCCATCCATCCCCATTCCATCCATCCATCCATCCATCCATCCATCCATCATCCATCCATCCACCCATCCATCCATCCATCCATCCATCCATCCATCCATCCATCCATCCATCCATCCATCATCCATCCATCCATCCATCCATCCATCCATCCATCCATCCATCCATCATCCATCCATCCATCCATCCATCCATCCATCCATCCCATCATCCATCCATCCATCCATCCATCCATCCCCATTCCATCCATCCATCCATCCATCCATCCATCCATCCATCCATCATCCATCCATCCATCCATCCATCCATCCATCCATCCATCCCCATCCATCCATCCATCCATCCATCCATCCATCCATCCATCCCCCATCCATCCATCATCCATCCATCATTTTGGGGACGCATTCTCCTCTAATTGTTGACCCAGAGGATGCCAAGGCCTTGGCACAGGTGTCCCAAAGAAGCTTTGGACGCTCCTGAATCCCTGGAATGTCCAAGGCCAGGCTGGAGCCCCCTGGAGCAGTGGGAGGTGTCCCTGGGGATTGGAATCAGAGCTTTAAGGTCCCTTCCAACACAAATCATTCCAGAATTCCATTATTTTAGTTCAGGCTCCATTAATTTCCCCCCCCAAATTCACATTTATTAAAAATCTATATTTTGTTATGCATTTTTTCCTTTTCAGAAGAAGAAATATTGTCCTAAAAATGTTGGGGAGTTATTTTATTATGCAAAATTTTGATTTTTATTTCACTTTCACATCTATGAATGACAAAGCAAAGACCGAAATGTCTTTGCTCCTAAAGCATTTATGTCAAAGCCATGGTGCTGGAATTATTATTTAGCAACTATTTTAATTTACAGCAGATCAGATATGGTGAGAAATGATGTCATGGGTGTCATTTATGTGTTTGCTGCTATTCCAGGAGTGCAAGGAGAAGTCAGACAGAAAAAATTATATAAAATAAAAATAAATTTTTAAAAACCTGCAAAAAAAATAAAAATAAAAATTAAATAAATTTTTAAAAACATAATAGTTTATTTTTCATAAATGAAAATTCCCTTTCCCCAAAACCTGCACATTTCAAAACCACAGAACCATTGGGGGGCCTGATCTGTTCCATTCCTAGCAGCCCACATCAAGGGATTCCAAACCAAAATCACAACAAAATTCCATGACCTTAAAAACCTTCTGGCCCCAAAACACAACCCCAGAGGAGGGGAGGACACTGAGGATGCAAATCCCAAATATGGAGGGAGAAAAAGTGGAGGAAATGGGGCTCTTTATGTGCCTCCCTCCCAGGATCTGCACAAAATTGATTTGTGGGGGCCTCACAAATTTGCAAAGAGTTGCAGACGTTGTGTTGGTTAAAAATGGCCCCATTCCCCGAGGCCCCGCTATTATTTTAAAGCGTAAATAAAAATAGCAGCATTTCCTCACGCTGGAGAGCCCTAAAACTGCATCTGGGGAAGGATGAAATCCTCTTCTGCAGCCCTGAAATGATGATTCACAGACAGAAAATGGGAATCTGAGCAGGTTTTTTTCATTTAAAAGGTCTCATTAAGCCCCAACCCGAGATGCTCCGGCCCCATAACGGCCCTAATACGTCAATCCTAATAGAGCCTGCCTGCCGTGGGGTGCCTTTGGAGGACATCAAAAGGATCCTGCTGCTTTCCAAGCCCAGCATCCTTCTTTTCTCCCAGGAACATCATTCCAAGGCCAGGTTTTAGCAGGAATTAAGGCTGAGCTCACATCCCTTTATCTGCTGGGGACACTCCAAGATGCGCTAATGTCCCACTGAAGGGACAGCACTGAAACCCAGGAAAATTAAGGATTTCTTGCCTCATTGCTGCTGCAGGATCAGCTGCAGGATCAGCTCCATCAGTGCCCATCCTCTGTCCTTAATTAAAATTTTCTTTCCTTTAATAGATGCTGCATCAGTGGGGCATGCTGGGCTGGATTTTGATTTCGGGGTCGTTTTGTTGGTTAACGGCACTTTGGAGATCTCTGATGTGGCTTTTCCTGCGTATGCAGCCCATAATAATTCATCAAAGGTGTGCTGACACCAATTTATCTGGGACAGAGCCGGTGGCATCCCAGAATTGTAAAGCTCTGCCTGTTACAGCTTCACCAAAACGCTGCTGTTCCGCGTGAAATTCCAAACGGGAATTCTGCTGGGAGGCGGGGTTGGATTTATTTAAGAAAATAGCTGATTACAGAGAATTATCAGCAAATGAGGCACTGTGGGAGGGGACATTGAGGGGACTTTGTGCGTCCTTGTGTGCAGGGCCAGGCTCTGCTCCGGGGCCCAGCGGTGGCACCAGAGCCACGGGCAGGTGCAGCCACAGCTCTCTTCATGGAGAGCAGGCAGGCACAACTTCCCTGGATATTTCCTGGGAATATTTCCTGGGAATTGCAGCAAGGATAGCTCAGAGAAAGAGAAAACAATTCTTATCTCCGTTCTCTGCTCCTGTTGTTTTTGCACGTGTGGAATGTGTTATGGAGAACGTTCCACCTGAAGGGAGCTCTCAGTTGGATTCTGGTGGTGGTTGTTTATGTTAATTGTCCTATTGGGTCAAAGCTGTGTCCTGGCTGTCTCGAGGCAGTCATGGGTTTTTTTTTTGTATTCTTTAGTCTCTCTTTTGGATAGTTGTAATATAGTATTAATGTAATATAGTATAGTTGTAATAAAGCAATTGTTCAGCGTTCTGAATCAATGGAGTTGGATGCCAATCATTCCCTGAGCCAGGGGCACCCTGCTTTTCAATAGGCAGGGACTGAGCCCAGGAATTCCCCCTGGAGATGAGGAAAAACTTCCTTGGGCAGTGCCCAAACCCGGGACAGAGCCCAGAAAGGGCTTTTGGGGGTTTTATTTCAGATTTTGTTGTTGTTTTGTTTTGGGTTTTTTGTTTTGTTGGGATTTTTTTTTATGCTGGGGGGGTTTTGCATCTTTGTTTGTTTGTGGTTTCTTTTGGGGGGTCAGGGGTTTATTGTTTTGTATTTTTTGTTGTTGTTTCATTGGTTTTGGGGGCCTTTTTTGGGTTTGTTTTGTTTTGGGTTTTGGTTTTAGTTTTGGTTTGGTTTTGTTTTCTGTTAACAGGGATTCTCCTCCCTGGGACATTCCAGAGCCACAGGGACACTCTGGGGTGCCCTGAGCTCTGGGATGGCCCTGCTGGAGCAGGGACTGGCACCAGTGACCCCATGGGGTCCTCCCAGCCTGACCCCTTCCATGGTGAAAAACTGGGGGGGGGAACAGCAAATTCTCAGTGTAATGAGCCTCTGTCTGTGGAAAGAACCCATTTAATGAAAAACTCATTGGGAAAAAATGGTCTCGAAAGCAAAACTGGGGATTTTGGCTTTGTTTTGCCCCTGCCTCAACACCAGTGAATTGTTTTAAAAGAGCAAATACAGTGTGGGGTTTTTTGGTCCGGACAACAGAAAATAAGATCCCTGTCTTCAGCAGCAAAGCTTCTGCACGTTTCTCCAGTTGGAAATATTTAATTTTTCTCTTTCCTGGCCTGTCTTCCCACAGCAGCTCCTGCTTGGAATTCCCATTTGTCAGTTGTGCCATTCTTGGCTGCAGAATCTCTGAGGTTTCAAGCTGAGGGTGGGAAACTTTGGTGGTTTGGGGTGTTTGGATGTGAAAACCAGGGGATTTTCACTCTGTCACGCAGCATTCCAGCTCTCCTGAGCAGGATTTATGTTGGAATTAAGCCACCAAATACCAGGATAACTCCTTTTTTTTTTTTTTTTTTATTTTTATTATTCTGGCTGTTCCTGCTGCCCACCAGATCCTGCAAGATAAGAGTTGAAGACAGCAATGCCTGAGAGCAAATCCAGGGTAATTACACAGCAACTCAGCCCTCACACCGCTTGTAAACTTCATGATCTGGTACTTTTATAATGTATTTATAACCCAGGGAAAATGCCTGACTAGAGAGAAAAACCCAGCAATTCCACACCGGGCAATTATGGGAATGAGGGAAAGGAGAGATTTCCAAGAAACACTTCCTGTTTTCCTCCTGCAGAGATTTCACTGGGGGAGCTCCATTTCTTGCCCTCCCTTTGTCAGTTCCATGGAAGGAAAAGGTCATTTTTTGACAAGAGGGTATAAAATAGGAGCTGATGGAGCCTGATCCAAATGTCCCACTTGGACTTCAGCACCTTACCCATTTTCCTGTGGAATTCCTCCTTTCCAAGACACCCAGGGCATCATTACTGCCTTGGTTTAGGGCAAATTTGGGAGAAAATCTCGGAAGGGATTCCACTAGAAAGCAGATTCAAGAAGTCCCTCCCCCAGCTGGTTTGGGAAAATATTTCCTTGGAGAAAAATGGAAAAACTGTTTATTTAACAGGTAAAACATTCACCAGGAGAAGAAATGAACAACATTAAACAATAAAACCTCTCACTGTTCTGAAGAGATTACAAACTCAGAAAGTCCGTCCATGGGCTATAGCTCAGCTCACTCAGTCTGTTATCAGACTGTTATCAGTGTGTTATCTGTCTCTTACCCATCCCTCCAATGCTGGAAATGCCATGGCCCAGGCCTGGCCCAGTGGGCCACAGTGGAGCTGCCAGTGCTCTTCTGGATGTTCAGTCCAGAGCAGGTTTAAACAGGTCCAAAGAAAAAGAAAAACCACAGTCCAGGGAACTTCTCTGCCTCAGCAAGCTAAAAACTAACTAAAAGCAAAGGAGAGCTGTGTCCCGCCATCTGTCTGTGCTGCAGACATCACAGTCCAGGACAAGGGTGCAGTTTCTGAAAACAAACTGTGTCCTTCTTCCAACCCCCTTTGCTCTCAGAACCAGACTTAAAGATGCAAAATTTATTTCTGGGCTGCCTTAGGTTGGAAGATGTGTCTGGGGCTGTGTGTTCTGTCCCCATCTGTCAGAGCTGGGGCAGTTCTCTGCTGTTCTTGGGGCAGTTTCCTTTCTCTCTCCCACAGCCAACCCTCCCTCCAGGAGATCTCTGCTGTCCATGGCCACTGAGTGTCCCTGCAGGGCTGATCCAATCCCAGCATCCCATGGGGAGATGCTCCGCCCAGGGGAGGAGCCAAGCATTCCTGCCTGGATCCAATCTGAGCCTGGCCCAGCACAGCAGCCTTTGCCCCCTGCAGTGCCAGAGGAGCAGCTTTCTGCTGCCCTGCATTGCCAGAGGGAGCCCAGGCCCATCTGCAGCAGCCCTGGAGCTGCAGAGGAAAACTCCCCCCTTGTGCAGGACCCCTGCTGCAGCAGAGCCACAGCTGGCACTGCAGGAGGGCTGAGCCCCCATGGGATGGGGCTGTGCCCCCGCCCTGACCCACAGCGTGCCAGGGCCTGCTCTCACTCTGACAGGGCTTGGTTTGTGCTATTGCATTTGTATTCTTAATTTCCTAGTAAAGAACTGTTATTCCTGGTCCCATATCTTTGTCTGAGAGCCCCTTAATGTCAAAATTACAATAATTCAGAGGGAGGGGGTTTGCATTTTCCATTTCAGGGGATGCTCCTGCCCTCCTCAGCAGACACCTGGCTGTTCAAACCAAGACACAGAGCAATGGGGATCCAAGCATCATAAAGTCTCCCCAGCACAATCACCCTGTTCCTTTGAAAGCCTGGCATTTGAAATCCACAAGGATGATTCAGGCAGGATATGGGTGAAGTTATCTTCCAGAAGCTGCTCAGGCTGTTTCCCATCCCAAAGAAGCCCTAAGGAGGGGCTTGGTGACCATGCTAATTATTCCTAATTGCTCCCATCTCACAGATGGGATCTTGGAAGTGAGGAAGGAAAGAAGGGACAGATCGAGAGGGGCAGAGCCTGAGACACTTTTCTCAGAGAAGAAACCCCCCACACAAACAAAAACAGGGCTGATATTTTAAGGACTCATGTGGTGTGAACACAGATTTGTGTCTGAGCAAATCCACATCCTGTGCTCACATCCACGGTGGGATTTTCCTGTAGCCTGGGTACCTGGGAGCTCAGGTGTTGGCAGTGGAGGTTCTGGCTGTGATATCTGCTCCTGATGAGGGGTTTGGGAAAGACTGGGAGAATTTGGGTTGTTCACCCTGGAGAAGAGAAGCTTTGGGACAAAATAATTGTGGCCTTGCAGGGCCTGAAGGGGCTCCAGGAGAGCTGCAGAGGGACTGGGGACAAGGATGGAGGGACAGGAGCCAGGGAATGGCTCCCAGTGCCAGAGGGCAGGGCTGGATAGGATCTTGGGCATTGGGAATTGTTCCCTGGCAGGATGGGCAGGGGCTGGGCTGGGATTGCCAGAGCAGCTGTGGCTGCCCCTGGAGCCCTGGCAGTGCCCAAGGCCAGGCTGGACACTGGGGCTGGCAGCACCTGGCACAGGGGGAGGTGTCCCTGCCATGGTGGCACTGGGGGATCTCTAATGTCTCTTCTAACCAAAACCATTCTATGACTCCATAAAAACACCCAGCAATGAAATGAGGTGAGGTTTGAGCTTTTGTGGGTCTGGGGTTGATTTCTCTGGCACATTTGGGCTCCAGCCACGTTTGGGTCAAGGCTGCATCGCCCAGGTCAGGGTCTGACCGTGACACTGGAGGGGAGGGCTCCAGTCCCAGGTTTAAAATCCCCATGGGTGCCAGGCTGCTCTGCCTCTCTCAGGAAGCTTTGGGCACCTCTCAGGGTTTGTGTTCCGGGCCAGAGCTCTGGGCTGGAGCCCGCAGAGCTGCTGCTGTCAGGGTTTTGGACCATCTGCCTCTTCCCAACTGGAGACACTTCCTACTGCAGGAACCCGAGCCCAGCCTGGGCTGGTTTCAAGGTTTCCAGACACTTCATTGCATTTCCATGGCAATAAAAGCCTGCTCTGTGCTCCTGAGCACCGTCAGGTGCATCCTGTGTTGGTTCAGCCTTGACCCAGCACGTGGATGTCACCAAAATCCTCGGAATCAACCTCCAAGAGGAGCATTCTGGAGCTCAAAGGGTGGGAGCCTGGCTGAGCCCAGATGGAAAATGGGCAGGAGGATACCTGGCAACATTCCTGTCCAATTAAAGCTAATTTATTGTCCATTTTCCTCATTGTTGCTGCTCTGTTATTAATTGTTAATGTAGCGGTGCAGTCACTGCTGTGAGAGGAAAGGCTGCTGGGAATGGCTGAGGGAAAGAAAATGGGAAGGAGGAATGAATGAGGAGAAGCTGGATGTGGAAAGGCAGAATCTG
Organism: Emberiza elegans; assembly: GCA_024865655.1. NCBI lineage: Eukaryota > Metazoa > Chordata > Aves > Passeriformes > Fringillidae > Emberiza > Emberiza elegans. The sequence continues at coordinate 1,559,151 of JALJVW010001685.1, read as the reverse complement.
TGCAAAACCAGGGAGTGCTCGTGGCTGGCTAGGCTCTGCAGGCGCTGGCAGGAAATTCCTGCTCTTGGAACAAGAGGGAAAAAGGATGGCAAAGAAAATGAAATGTGTGGGGTCACCAAGTTCCTGAATTATAGGGTTGTGTCCGTGTGAAATGCTGGCAGGGAAGGAGAAATCCTGGGAATGTGAATTTGCAAAATCCTGTTTAGGACCCACACACAGTTTTCCCTGTAAATAGAAACAATTCCCTGCTTCACATTGAAACCCAAAAATGCTTTGCCTTTGGGTAATCACTGTGTGGTGGTGTTCACAGGGGTGCCAGGATGAGGGAAGAGACGAGGGTCTGACTCCGTGTTTCAGAAGGCTGATTTATTATTTTATGATATATATTACATTAAAACTATACTAAAAGAATAGAAGAAAGGATTTCATCAGAAGGCTTGCAAGCAAAGGAATAAGAATGGAATGATAATAAAATCCTGTCACTGACTGAGACAGTCTGGACAGCTGACTGTGATTGGCCATTAATTAGAAACAACCACATGAGACCAATCCCAGATGCACCTGTTGCATTCCACAGCAGCAGATAACCATTGTTTGCATTTTGTTCCTGAGGCCTCTCAGCTTCTCAGGAGGAAAAATCCTAAGGAAAGGAGTTTCCATAAAAGATGTCTGCGACACCACTGGGTGCTTTTCCATCCTCAGTCTGGTCATATCAACACCCCAAGAATTTTTAATAAAACCCAGCACTGAGTACGTGGAATTAGAGAGTTGGAACTTTCAGGAGATGGGCAGAACTGAATGAAGAGAGATGAAGGAAAAATAAAAGGTGGTGAATATTTGAACTGGGACTTTCAGGTGCTTCCCATTCAGTGGATCAGCCTCTTGTCTGTTTTCCAGAGGGATAAACTGCTACAATCCCAGTGGATTGGGAAGGGGAGCCCAGGCTCTCCCAGCCCAGCCAGTGCTGCCTGCGTGCTCACACTCACGAGAGGGCTCTGGGCTGGGATTTCAGGGGAAGTGGGAGGATCTGAACTCATCTCCCTGCAGCCGAGCATTCCCACAGCTCCCAAAACCCTCCCAGGCCATGGAGCCCAGGCCTTTGCAGGCTGGGGCTTGGCTGGGAAGGGAATGTCAATATCCAGAGCTGAAGCCTGACTGCAATCCTCACAGTTTTGTAACTGGGGCTCAGCTTGCAGAGCTCTCACAGCTCCCTCGGGCTCCTGGAACCAGCCCTGAGCTCAGTCCTGCAGTTCCCCTGAGCTCCTGGGACCATCCCCAAGCTCAGACCTGCAGCTCCAGCTCCAGCAGGATCCTGGAACCATCCCTGAGCTCAGTCCTGCAGCCCCACTGGGCTTCTGGAACCATCCCCAGGCTCAGCCCTGCAGCCCCAGCTCCAGCAGGATCCTGGAACCAGCCCCAAGCTCAGCCCTGCAGCCCCAGCTCCATCCCCAAGCTCAGCCCTGCAGGCCCAGCTCCAGCTCCATCCTGGAACCATCCCCAAGCTCAGCCCTGCAGCCCCAGCTCCATCCCCAGGCTCAGCCCTGCAGCCCCAGCTCCAGCAGGATCCTGGAACCATCCCCAGGCTCAGTCCTGCAGCCCCAGCTCGATCCTGGAACCAGCCCTGAGCTCAGTTCTGCAGCCCCAGCTCCATCCCCAGGCTCAGCTCTGCAGCCCCAGCTCCATCCCCAGGCTCAGCCCTGCAGCCCCAGCTCCATCCCCAGGCTCAGTTCTGCAGCCCCAGCTCCATCCCCAGGCTCAGCCCTGCAGCCCCAGCTCCATCCCCAGGCTCAGCCCTGCAGCCATCCCCAGAACCATTCCCAAGCCCAGCCCAGTGAGCAACCAGCCCCAGCCCTCCATCCCCAGGCTCAACCCTGCAGCCCCAGCTCCATCCCCAGGCTCAGCCCTGCAGCCCCAGCTCCATCCCCAGGCTCAGCCCTGCAGCCCCAGCTCCATCCTGGAACCAGCCCTGAGCTCAGCCCTGCAGCTCCAGCTCCTTCCCCAGGCTCAGCCCTGCAGCTCCCCCGTGCTCCCACTGCAGCTCCAGGGTGAGGGAAAATCTCCAGGTGCAGGAGTGGAAGAGGCTCCAAACCCAACAGAGCTGAGCCAAGGCGGCCCTGGCGGGTCCATCACAAACCTGGGGCTCCAAAGCCTCTCCTGAAATCCAAGATATTTTCTGATTCAGAAAGGAAGCAAACCCATCCAGCCCTGTGCTGCACACCAGAGCAAAGCCAGAGCTGCCCTGACAACATCTGGCCTCCTGCCACAGCCTCACAAAACCACTGCTGAGGCTTGGAGAGCTGGCTCTGGATGCCTTTTCATTGAGGGGCGGCCCCGGGCCATGCTGTACATTAAGGTTCCATTTACAGACATTTTACAGAGTGTTAATAAATTTACAAAGTGTTAATAAGCAGGGGGGAATTGTTTGTTGGTGTTTCTGATGGAATCCAACCCGGCCAAACCTCCCCATAAAGGATCCTCGAGGCCGTGCCCAGGTGAGCTCATCAGCCACGGCCCAAGCAGACACATCTGGGAGGGGGCAGGACACCTTTGAGCCATTAACTCTTTGTAACATTACAAAATGGGGCTTAAATATAAAATTTCTCTTCAATATCAGCAGCCTGATGATTGAAGATCGAGGATCTCCCACCCAGCACAGCACCAGGGGCTGCAGGAGTCACTGGGGAGCTCTGGGATTTTGATAGGAGGTGTCCAACGAAGGAACTTGAATAAATAAACTTGAATAAATGACTTTATTTAGGGCATGGCCACACCCAGGGCAGTTTCCCACCCTATGGCCCCATAGCACTGCCCAGGGCAGGCAGTTCCAGCATTTCCATGGCAGCTCTCCCATTATTCCAGCCCAAAATTCAAAAAACAGCCAAAGAAACCAGAGGTGGCCAAAGGGAGGTGACACTGGGGCTGCAGGACACCTCCTGTCCCTGGGATTTTGATAGAAAGGGACGTGAATAAACTCCAATAAATGATGTTATTTAGAGCATGGCCACAGCCTGGGCAGTTTCCCACCCCATGGTCCCATGTCACTTTCCTTTTGTCACAGCATTTCCATGGCACCTCTTCCATTATTCCAATCTAAAATGGAAAACACAGCCAAAGAAATCAAAGGTTCATGTGTGGCACTCAAGGGAAGAGGGACAGGAGGTGACAGGCCCTGTGCGTGAAGGTGACAAAGGAGAGGTGGCACTGGGGCTGCAGGACACCTCCTGTCCCTGGGATTTTAGAAAAGCCCCAAAGGAAGGGACATGAATAAATAAACTCCACTAAATGATTTTATTTAGAGCATGGCCACAGCCTGGCAGTTTCCCACCCCATGGCCCTGTGTCACTTTCCTTTTGTCACAGCATTTCCCTGGCACCTCTCCCATTATTCCAGTCCAAAATGCAAAAGAAACAGCCAAAGAACCCAGAGGTTCGTGTGTGGCACTCAAGGGGACAGGAGGTGGCCAAGAGGAGGTGGCACTGGGCTGCAGGACACTCCTGCCACACGTCCCAGCAGTGTCCCCAGCTCAGGACAGGTGAGACCATCACAGCTTTGGGGACTCAAGGCTCTCTCACAGCTCAGTAAATGACAGGAAAACCCTTTCCTGCCTTCCCATCACTCCCTGCCCTCAGGGAAATGAGTTTGTCCCTCTGCATTCCCACTCTGGATCCCAGAATCCCACAGGTTACAGCTGGGAATTCCTGCACAGGAGAGAGATGAGGAAAAGAAGGGAAACAGCTCCTCCAAGTTATCCATGGCAGAGCTGGGCTGTTCCATCCTGCCATTCCCACAGCTCTGCTTTCCTGAAGTTTTTTTCCCTACCAGATAATTCCATTTCCCTCTGACTGCACTCACGTGGAACAGGAGCCCTTCCCTGGGGGAGGCTGCCCTTCCTTCCAGCTTTCCATGAAATGTGCTTTTCTAATTCTGTGCTCCGTGCACCTGGGAAGAATTTGGGGTTTGAGGAATTTTGTCCAGTTTCTTTAACTCTGGAAGACGGATGGTCCTGACTGCCCAACAGAGCCTGATCCATGCCAGAATCATGGAATGCCTGCCCATAAAAGTGAGGCACCTCATGGATTAGGGTGATCCCGTTGGAATGGGGCGCATTTGGGGTTAAATCCACCCTCCAGTGCCAGGCAGGGCTCTGTGGGAAGAGGATTTCCAACATTTCCCTGTGGGGAATCCTCATGGATCTGTGCAGGGCGACCAGGCAGAGTTTCTCCATGATGGATGGGACCCTGGGAATTCTTCAGGAATTCCACAGCCAGGAGCTGAGGGTGTCTGAAGGGCTGGATGGTGGATTCCTCTCCCACAGGAGGGACCTGCAGCAAACCCCACTGCTGGGAGAGGATGGAGAATATTTATCAGCTATCCCACAGGTTTTTTCCTGAGACCAAGGCAATCTTATTCCCACCTAGGAATTCTCTCTCATTTAAAAATCCACCCTGCCCAAGGTTCCTGAGGCCCCTGTCTGGCAGCTGAGAGTGTAATTAATGATTTAAACAGAGCACCGTGGTTAACGAGATTGAAGAACCAGAGCTGGCAGGCTCAGGTCTCCAGCCCTGCCTTGAGAGCATCGATTTTACACAGGAGAGCATCTGGGAGAGCAGCTCTTCTCCTGCTCCAGGAAAAGGGCTGGGATTCTGGCCTCAGGAGTGAGAAAAGGGGTGGATTTCTGCCCCAGGAACAAGAAAATGGGTGGGATTCTGCCCCAGAAGCAAGAGAAGGGTGGATTTCTGCTCCAGGAGTGAGAAAAGGGGTGGATTCTGCCCCAGCAGCAAGAGAAGGGTGGATTTCTGCCCCTGGGGGCAAGAGAAGGGTGGATTCTGCCCCAGCAGCAAGAGAAGGGTGGATTTCTGCCCCTGGGGGCAAGAGAAGGGTGGATTTCTGCCCCAGGAATGAGAAAAGGGGTGGATTCTGCCCCAGCAGCAAGAGAAGGGTGGATTTCTGCCCCTGGGGGCAAGAGAAGGGTGGATTTCTGCCCCAGGAGCAAGAAAAGGGTGGATCCCTCTCCCCAGGAGCAAGAAAAGAGGGATTTCTGCTCCCAGGAGCAAGAAAAGAGGTGGAAATCTGCCCTTGGGAGCAAGAAAAGGGTGGATCCCTCTCCCCAGAAGCAAGGAAAGGGTGGATTCTGCCCCCAGGAGCAAAAAAAAGAGGGGTGGATTTTGCCCCAGGGAGTGAGAGAAGGAGGTGGATTTCTGCCCCAGGAGCAAGAAAAGGACTGGAATTCTGCCCCTGGGGGAAGAAAAGGGTGGATTCTGCCCCAGGAGCAGGAAAAGGGTGGATCCCTCTCCCAGGGATAAGAAAAAGGGTGGATTTCTGCCCCTGGGGTCACAGAGACCAGCAGAGCCCTGGAAATCCGGAGACTGCACCTCCCTGTGCCCAGAGAGGGGTGGGAAGAGTTTTCCAACTGGAAAAAAGGTGGAAAAAATCTCCCCCTGAGGAAAAAACCATCAGGGCTGGGAACATCTGCACCCCCAGCAGGGAAGTAACTGCATCATTCCCTGGGGGGAAATCCATGGAAACCAGGGGAAATTCCCTGGGATTTATCTGGGGCTTGGCTTGCTGCCCTTGGGCCTGAGTTTGGCTGGATTGCAGAAATTCCATCATTTTTCCATGGGGAGGAGGGGAAGGGAAGGGAAGGGAAGGGAAGGGAAGGGAAGGGAAGGGAAGGGAAGGGAAGGGAAGGGAAGGGAAGGGAAGGGAAGGGAAGGGAAGGGAAGGGAAGGGAAGGGAAGGGAAGGGAAGGGAAGGGAAGGGCTTTCACAAGAAAGCACCACGTGCCCCTGGTGAGCCTGCAAAGCAGCTCCTCAGTGAGAATGAACTGAGGAATTCCACGTGCATCCATGGGGAAAAAAGAGTCCAAAGCCTCTCCTCAGCCTCCATGGCTTTTTAAGGCAATCTCTGGCTCCCCTGCAGTGCTGTGCCCATCCCGTGGCTGCTTGGGAGGGCTGGGGCTGTTACTGACCCCCTGCACAAGCAGAAATCTCCTCCAGGGCCTGGGGTTTTCCTGGTGGTCCTGTCAGGATGGAACAGCTCCATGGCTGTGATTCCATGGCTGTAACAATTCCATGGCAGCAACAGCTCCATGGCTGTAATTCCATGGCTGTAACAATTCCATGGCTGTAACAATTCCATGGCTGTGACCCCGTAGCTGTAACAACTCCATGGATGCAATTCCATGGCTGTAACAATTCCATGGCTGTGACTCCGTGGCTGTAACAACTCCATGGATGCAATTCCATGAGTGTAACAACTCTATGGCTGTGACTCCGTGGCTGTAACAATTCAATGGGTGTAACTCATTCCATGGTGGTAATTCCATGGCTGTAACCCCATGGTTTTAACTCCATGGCTCTAACTCATTCCATGGCTGTAACCCCATAGCTGTAACTCATTCCAAGGCTGTAACCATTCCATGGCTGTAACCCCATTTGCCACTGGGCTGTGATTCAACTCCCAACTCATTCCATTGCAACAACTCCATGGCTGTAACTCATGGTTGTGATTCAATGTTTTTTCAACTCAACTCTCCATGGCTGTAACTCATTCCAAGGCTGCAACAACTCCATGGCTGTAGCTCCATGGTTGTAACTCAATTCGTTTAATTCATTCCATGGCTGTAACTCAATTGCTGTAACTCCTTCCACAGGTGCAATTCCATGGCTGTAACTCCATGGTTTTAACTCCATGGCTGTAACTCATTCCATGGCTGTGACTGCATGTCCGTAATTCCACAGCTGTAACTCAATGATTTTAACTCCATGGCTGTAACAACTGCATGGCTGAAGATCCATGGCTGTAACTCAATGAGTTTAATTCACTCCATGGCTGCAATTCCATGCCTGTAACTCTGTGGCTGTAACAACTCCATGGCTGCAACTCCATGGTTTTAACTCCACAGCTCTAACTATTCCATGGCTGTAATTCCATGGCTGTAATCCCATGGCTGTAACTCATTCCATGGCTGTAGCCCCATGGTTTTAACCCCATGGATGTAACTCATTCCATGGCTGTAACTCCATGGTTTTAACTCCATGGATATAACTCATTCTATGGCTGTAACAACTCCATGGTTGTAACTCCATGGCTGTAACTCCACAGCTCTAACTCATTCCATGGTTTTAACTCCACAGCTGTAATTCCATGGCTGTAACTCCATGGATGTAACTCATTCTATGGCTGTAACAACTCCATGGTTGTAATTCCATGCCTGTAACTCCATGGCTGTAACTCCACAGCTCTAACTCATTCCATGGCTGTAATTCATTCCATGGCTGTAGCCCCATGGTTTTAACCCCATGGATGTAACTCATTCCATGGCTGTAATTCCATGGTTTTAACTTCACAGCTGCAATTTCATGGTTTTATCCCATGGATGTAACTCATTCCATGGCTGTGATTCCATGGCTGTAACTCCATGGATGTAACTCATTCTATGGCTGTAACAACTCCATGGCTGTAACTCCACGGCTCTAACTCATTCCATGGCTGTAACAGCATGGTTTTAACTCCACAGCTGTAATTCCATGGCTGTAACTCCATGGATGTAACTCATTCTATGGCTGTAATTCCATGGCTGTAACTCCATGGATGTAAGTCATTCTATGGCTGTAACAACTCCATGGTTGTAATTCCGTGCCTGTAACTCCATGGCTGTAACTCCACAGCTCTAACTCATTCCATGGCTGTAATTTCATGGCTGTAACTCATTCCATGGCTGTAACCCCATGGTTTTAACTCCACAGCTCTAATTCATTCCATGTTCCATGGTTTTTTGTAACCCCATGGTTTTAACTCCACAGCTCTAACTCATTCCGTGGCTGTAACTCTGCGGCTGTAACTCAATGATTTTAACTCATTCCACAGCCATAATTCCACGGCTGTCCTGCCTCCTTCCTGCCCGGCACAGAGTTGCCTCCGAGCTGGTGATGTCATGGCAGCTAATGGGCTTTAATTGTGCCTCTCCACTCGCTAACAATCAGCTGAAAGCTCATTAAGCACCAGCCTGCGGCTGTTGAGAGCAGCGCTGGCTCCTCACAAACCCTCTGGTGGGTGTAATTTTCCTTCAGAGCACGGCACAAGCAGCTTGGGGTCAGATCAAGGGTCCTGCAGCAGGGTGCTGGAGCAGATCCAGCATTTCTGGGCTGCAGGATGTTTTCCTTGACTGGAATCCATCCCGGGCAGCTGTGGGTGCTCAGTGGGTGAGCAGGGACAGGAGGGAGATGCTTCCCCACATTCATTTCCCCATCGGTTTGTGCCTCTGGGATGCACTTGGAAGGAATCAGAGAATGATTTAGGTTGGGAAAGACCTCCAAAGCTGACCAAACACCACTTACCAACTAAACCAGAGCCCTGAGCGCTACATCCAGGTGTTTCTTGAGGTTTTTCAAAGGTAAAGGGGAGATTTTGCAGTCAGCAACCTTAAAAACATTTCCTTTTGAGAGTTTTTTCCTGTTGTCTTTTGAATCCATGCAGATTTTCAGCACCCCAGTTGGGCTCTGAGGTTTCCCAGCCACTCCTGGCTCAGGCTGGGAGCTCTTCCCCTTTAATTCCCTCTGCTGAGGGAAGGAAATAAAAAGTGATTTCCCATCACCTGAAGGATCCTCTGAGAGGAAGAGGATCAGAGGAAGGACTGCAGAGACCCAGGAACAAGGCAGGGAAATGTGGAGCATCTGTGCCAGCTCCAGCAAAGGGGTGGAAGGGGCATTTGGAGCTTGCACAGGATCCCAGGGAATATGGGAAGGGCAGGAAAGCCCTGGGACAATATAAAACCAGTGAAACTCAGGTAGGGAAAATGTCTCGTGCTGCTTCCTTGTCACCCCACAGTGTCTGGGGTTGTTTCTGGTGTGAGATCCCTGGAAAAGGCCCTGGGGAGCCTCTGAGGGCTGGGACGTGCCCCTGGAGCAGCCCCGTGGACCAGATCCAGCGTTTATGGGCTGCAGGATGTTTTCCTTGACTGGAATTCCTCCCAGGGCAGCCCTTCCCTTGCTGAAGGCTGCAGGAGAACCCCAGCAGGGCTCAGGATGCCCCACCTGAGGCTGGGCCAGCCTTTGAGGTGCTTCACCCTGGACTTTGGGGTGCCCCAAGGGGTTTTGGAGCTCCCTGCTCGCACAGGGGGATGGAGAAACCCCCAAGCTCCTTCTCCAGCCTGGTTCCAAGGGGTTCCAGACTGTTCCCAGCCAGGGCTGTGGGATTTGATCCCCTCCCCTGCTGACCCCAGAGGTGCAGCTGCCTTTCGAGATCAACAGAAATGTGGAGTTTGCCTCTCAGCCAGACAACAGAGGAGAAAAATCCTTGGGAATGGAGAAAACACGGAGTTTATGGCAAATCACCTGAATCTTTAAGGTCTCTAAGGTGCTGCCATGGTATCAACAATTCCCTGTTTGCCTGCCCCTCCCCAGGGGTGCTCTGGGCATCAGGAAATGGCCACGGAGGCTCCTGCCCAAACACCCACCCCTGTGGGCTGCTCCGTGCCTGCGCGGCTAATTGGATTAGAGAGAAATAATTTAATGATCTGAAAGTGATGCGGGACTGCGTGGCTGATCCCAGTGGTGGCCCCGTGCCGAGGGGAGCTCGCCCAGCCAGCCAGATCCCCTTGGAGCTTGAGAGGGCAGCAGGGATGGGCCTTGGGCAGGGCAGGAGCTCCAGGGCTGGTTCTCATCTCATTTCACGCCCTCATAGCTCCTGATTCACACAGACCTCGCTGAGGCTCTGAGCAGGAATTTAATTGTTCATCCAGCTTTTCCTGGAGCTCTGGAGCCCTTCTGTGCCTCTTCCACCCATGAAGATGGATGAGGAATCCCTGCACGAGGAATATTTGATTTCTTCTTGTCTGAATTTCACCCTGAGGATTTTGGGAGCCAAACCTCCTAAATTTGATGGGTTGTGCTGAGGTTTGGGGTTTTTTTTAGCAGTGAAAAGGGAGCTTCTAGGCCATATTCCTGGGAAATGGGCTTGGGTACCTGGAGTGGCTCTTTCTCACCTTGCAGGTGCCTCCCTGCAGCTCCGCAGGGAGCCCAAGGATTTATTGACATTCACAGCCTGCAAAGCCACTCATTTCTTGCTATTCCTGCATTTGGGAATCTTGAATTCCATTGGAATCTGAATTTCTGTTGTGATTTTTGATGGGTTTTCTCGCCCAAGCTGGATTTGTGCAGAGCAAGAGGTGCCCTGAGATGAAATATGGGGTTGAGCTGCAAGGGAAAAAATCCCTGTAAAGTCCAGGAAAAGGGGATTGACTCCACTGGGGGTCATGGAAAAACCCAAAATCCTTGGATTGGGCTGTTGCTTGGGTCAGTAACCTCAGACAGAGCTCCCAGACCAGGTTTCTTCATTGTCACAAAGAAAGATTTGCCGTTATCCACCAAATAAGGGAAAGCAGCAATCAATTCTCTCCAGAGCTATAATTAACTGTGTTCCCTGGGTTGTGCCAAAACCAGGGAGGAACAGAAAACCAAGGAAAAACAAGTCTCAAAATGTCATTTCCTTCATCCACCTGTCAGAGCAGGATTAGCTGGGAATTCCTGAGACCTTCAAAATCCTGGGACATGGGGCTTCCACGGCCACCCCAGGCAATTCCCTGTGCCCAGAAATCCCATCCCTGGATTGTTTTCTCAAATCTCCATTCCAGCCTCCTCTCTGCAGCATTGTCTTGTCTTCTCCTGCCTGCCCTGCTCATGAAGCACCTGCTCCACCCTTCCTCTTCCTGGAAATTCTTGTTGGGCTTCCCTCAACTTTCTAAATTTTGGACATCTCAGCCCATGGTATTTCTCACTCTCTTCTGGGCTCTTGCCCATCAGTGTTATAATTTTTTGAGATATTTTTTCAGCTGACCAAGGTCATTTGAAGCTCATTTTGCTGCATGCATGGAGTTATTTCCTGGATGCCTGGTTGTGGTTGTCCCTTGGATTTGGACAGGAGCTTGTACCCACTTCACAACAAAACTCAGGGCAGAAAGAAAAAGTCCTGGTGATGCCTTGGGAAGGCTGACCTAGGACAGAGACTGGACAGAGCTAAAGAATAAAGCAGGGATTTATTCAAAGGCCTCAATGGATCCACCTTGGGCAGCACCAGAGCCCAGCCAGGGCTGCACCCAAGATGAACCAAAATGGTCCCAAAGTGAACCCAAGATGAACCAAAATGGTCCCAAAATGCACAACCGGGCACGGGGTCTGTCACTGGGATCAGTTCTGCTCCATTTGCACCTTGCAGTTCATTGTCCCATTCCAGCTTTAGCCCATCCAGTCCCACCCTGCTGGTTTTTCTCTCTCCAGCCCACGGGGTTTGTGCTCCTGGGCTGAGATTTGGATCATTTGTCCTTGGTGCCCAGCTGGAGCAGGAGTTGTTTTGTCTCCCTGCTCTGTGCAGAGCTCAGCATCCCCAATGTGAAGCCCAGACCCACCCACTGAAGCAGAATCTGAAAAATAGAAAATCTAAACCTGAGGCACTGGAAGAGCCCTTGTTTTTCCAAGATTGCTAATTCCAATGAATTTCAATTATAAATAAAATTTGCATCAATCACAGAAAAGAAAGAAAAATCTGTGGTTGAACTCTCCCCCTCCTTGGGTGGTGCAGCTGCTGGGCTGTCCCAGGAATGTTTTTCTGGAAGGAAACTCTAAGTTGTTCTAAAGAAGTTGCTTGGACAGCCTGGATCTGGCAGTGCTGCGTGGTCCTCAGTCCTGCCCTGGTGTTTTTGGCCATGTGAGGAACTTCAAATTCCTTGGAGCCACCCCAGGGACATTGAGTCCATGTCCTGCCGTGTCTCTTTGCACAAGGAACCATCTGATTTCCACGAGACTTTGATCTGCACCATTTGTGGAACCCTGAGAATGTCACCAGAGAGAGGCAAAGCAAAGCTCAGCTCCAGGTTTGGGCCAGGACTGTGTGGGCTGGACGTGGGACAGGTCTGGGATAACCCTGGGAGCCACAGGGAAGCCAAGCACGGCTCGTGTTCACAGTGGCCAATTTCAGAAGTCCAAAACTTCTGAATGATGGTGCATCCAGCTGGTAGAAAAGCCAGGAAAATCAACCCAAAAAGGAAAAAAATGAGAGGAAAAAAGGACAAGGGAACAAGAGTGCAAATGTGCCCTTGGGCCCAGGCCTGAGGAGGGACAGGAGGAGCTTGACAGGGTGAGAGCAGAACACTCCCAGCACTCAGTGTCCTCCTGCTCTCTCTCGGGAGCTGCTTTATCTTCAGGGAAGTGTTGTCTCTTTTGGGAATGCCATTTCCAAGAGCGCGAGCAGGAACTTTCTGTGCCTTCAAACAACCCTTCTGGTTATCTCAAGACTCAAATTCTTCCTCTGTTAACTTAGAGGGGTGGGAGAACTCTTCGTTCCATTTTCCCTGTTGTGATTTCCAGGGGAAAAAGCAGAGTCAGGAGCTCTGTGCTCTTGGATCTCCTCCATGGCCTCGTGCATCTCATGGTGCAACTTCCCAGAGCAGGAATTAACGATGAAAAACTCGCTTGGTGGAGTCCCAGGAGGGCCATTCCTGGCCGGGGAGCTGCTGGCACATTTATCCATGGATGCACACTCAGCCTCCAGCTTGGGAAAACAGAGCGTGCTCTGGCACTGCCTCTGGAGAGGCTTTGGGATCAGGGCTCCGTTGTGGTGTTGTGAGGGTCCCCAGGACGAGGTGAGAGCTAAAAATTGACTCCAAGTTCTCAGAAGGCTGATGTTGTGTTATGTTGTGTTGTGTTATGTTGTGTCATGTCATATCATATCATATCATATCATATCATATCATATCATATCATATCATATCATATCATATCATATCATATCATATCATATCATATCATATCATGTTGTGTTGTATTGTACTATATTATGTTATATTGTATTATATTATATTATATTATATTATATTATATTATATTATATTATATTATATTATATTATATTATATTATATTATATTATATTATATTATATTATATTATATTATATTATATTATATTATATTATATTATATTATATTATATTATATTATATTATATTATATTATATTATATTATATTATATTATATTATATTATATTATATTATATTATATTATATTATATTATATTTACTTAAACTACACTAAAGAAAGAGAAAGGAGACATCAGAAAGCTTAACAAGAATGAGTAATAAAAACCCGTGACTGACCAGAGTCCCGACGCAGCTGGACTGGGATTGGTCATTAATTAAAAACAATTCCCATGGAACCAATCAAAGATGCACCTGTTGGTAAAGCAACCTCCAGACCACATTCCAAGCAATCAGATAATTATTGTTTACATTTCTTTTCTGAGGCTTCTCAGCTTCTCAGGAGAAAAATCCTGGTGAAGATATTTTTCAGAAAACATCATGGGGGCAGGCCCTGAGCTCCTGGAGCAAACTCCTCCATGGCCCTGCCTGAGCACAGCAAGGCTCTGGATTTTCACTGAGAACCAAGGGAAGGGGCCAGGATTGCTCCTTGAGACTGGACCCAAACAGAACCTGGCAGGAGAAGGGTTTTCCTCACCCGAGTCCAGAATTTGGGCTGATCTAAAGCAGGGGAAGACTGGAATTTTTCTTCTTGTAAGTGGGAGCTAAAGCAAGGGAAAACAAAATTTTTGATATCCCTGGATTTTCACCAATGCTTCACCCAACAGCACAAACGATTCATCCCTCTGAAACAGAGATTTATGTTATTTTTGTTTACCTTCACCTACCAAAGAGCTGAGCTGGTGATGCTTGAGGTCTGTTCCTGCCCTGGACTTGCTGGGAGCTGTTTTGACTGAATTTTTCAAAGCTTCTCAACGAGCCTTTCATGTCAAAAAAACAAATTAAGCAAGTTTTAAAGTATTCTGCTACATCAGCTCTCACTGTTCTGGGACAGCCAAAAACTTTACAGCTTGGTCTGGTTGGTGAAAGAACAAATCTCCTGTGCCTTTGATGGCCTGGGGACACAGAGCTGGAATTAGAACAGCAGCTGGACTCGGTAAAATTATTGGTTTGTATTTATTGATCTCCTATGTTGCTTTGACAGCAAACCTTCTGGGGTGGCTGTCCAAGCCACAGAGTGAAGGACAAGAAAGGAAATGGAAAATAAATGAATACATATCATAAAATTCATCAAAGATTGATTATAACACACTTTTTTGATTTTGCCAGCTCTGTGCCTTCCATTCCCTACTTCAGGCCACGCCTGGGGCCAGTGAGGTGCCCAAATTCCCACAAAACACCAAATCTTTGATACCCTTGGTGGGGTGTCCCATCAGCACAGCCAAACACAGCTCTGTCTCCTTTCTTTGGGACTGTGGGATGTGGGAAATTTTCCTCAGGTCCAGGCCCACCAGCAGAGATGGGAACAGTGGGGAAACCAGAAAACAGAACCCAGAGTTTGGTGGTCACTTTGGAGCAGCTGCCACTGGAACCTGGGCTGTAACTCCCACATTCCCCAAATTAATGGGTTCCAATCTCTGCTCTGGGACAGGGCATGGCTGGAGCTGGGCCAGGGCAGCTCAGGCTGGAGCTCAGGGCAAGGTTCTTCCCCCAGAGGGTGCTGGCACTGCCCAGGCTGCCCAGGGAATGGGCACGGCCCCGAGGCTGCCAGAGCTCCAGGGATGCCCAGGCTGGGCTTGCTGGGGGCTCTGGGCAGGGTTTGGCTTTGGCATTGATCATCCCTGTGGGTCCCTTCCAGCTCAGCACATTCCATGATTGTGTGAGAGGGAGGGATGGGGGAGATGAAGGATTGGGGAGAAATTTGGGCAGCGCTGCAGGGATGGCCAGGCTGGGGTTGTTGGGGTTTTTCTTTAGCTCTGGAAACCATCCCCAGTGGGGTTTGGGGAAGGATTCACTCAGGATCCAGCCAGACTCGAGTCAGCCCTGTCACCTGGGAGAAAACACCTTGTGGAGAACTCTGCTCTCTGCAGTTTTCCTGCAGTTCCTTCAGAGATATTTTTAAACCAGGAGTGAAGATGCCTGAATTGAATTCGGCGATGCTGAGGATGCAGGAACGTTCTGAAATTCAGCTGTTCTGATTCTTGGGATAATGAGAAGCCAGGGAGCTGCTCCCTGGGTTGTTCTTTAAAGATAATTTGGGTTGATTTTCCTCCAGGAAGAAGCAGCAGACACACAGATGCTCAGCTGATGACACACAGATGCTCAAGTGACAATCTCAGGGCCAGAACGTCCCTTCCTGAAGAGTCCCCACCCCATGGATGCTGTGAATGTAGGGATGAATTCCTGAGGGGACTGAACTCCAAGATTTTCAGGCAATTTAAAGATGAGGAGATGTTAAATGGGAGATTTTGTTTTTTGAAAACATCAGAGTGGGGTGAAAATGGTCCCAGACCTTCTCTCAGCCCCCAGAGTGAAATATTTATGGAATCCCAGAAAAAATTAGGTTGGAAAATACTTTGGAGCTCATCAGAGCAAGTATTAATGAGCAAAAATCCTCTAATCCCATTCCTTGGGACAATCTAGGAGAGGAAGGAGAGCTCAGCAGCACCTCAGCCCCCAAACTGCCCCTTTCCCAACGACTTCCAACTCAGCTGGAATTATCTGGAGAGGATTCATGATCCTGGGAATGTGTGGGAATTTTGGGCATGCCCTCACTGCTGTGAAGGACATCAACACAGTTCTGAGCAGCTGAAATGTCCCCCAGGCAAGAGGGTTCCCCATGAGGAGAAACCAGAGCAGACAAAACTCCTCTTGGGGTCAGTTTGGCTTTCCCACTCCTTGGGAAATGAATGGGAATGGGAATGGTGGTTTGGTTTTCCCAATCCTTGAGTGAAGCTCCATGATGAGGAGGAGCACTTGAAATCAGTAAACAACGGGAGCATTTTTCTTATATCAACATTACATCAAGTCAAAACCCAAAAAAAAAAAAAAAAAACAACCCAAAATATTTTTCCTGCATCATTTTGACATTGAACCTCTGGGAATGGAAACCAAGGATCACCATCCCCATTCCCAATACCAAGTGCTCTCCACTACAAGTCCTTTGGGAAAAGGTGAAAAAATACTCAATTTTAAAGTTTTTATATAAATTTTGTGCAAAATTTTGGCAGAAATTCTTTGTTGGCATTCAAAAACTCAGCAGAGTTTCCTTTAGAAATGTTGCTGACTCAAATGAACATCTTCAGCCTCCTGGTCTTTAATGGCCACCATAAATTTTTGGGGAAATCCTTCACTTCCCTGAACACATGAAATAGAGACTTAAAAAATACTCCATTGTGGACATGGAAGTGTTGTTGCTGCTGTCACTTCCCAGAGAAATCACAACTGAAAATTGCCTCTGGATCTGATTCCAGCAGTGGATCCAGCCCCTTTCTCCCGGTGGGATTCGGGGTCCATGGGATAGCTGTGGCCGTGGTGGGCTGTGCCCCCCAGGAGCATCCCCAGGTTTGGAGCAGGGAAGAACCCACGCTCAGCTCCATCTCCTGCCCATCTCTGCATCCCAGGAGCTGCTCAAACTTCCATCCATGAGGATTTTGTGGTCTCAGCTCAGAGGGGAACCTGAGTCCACCCAAAAATCCCAATCCATCATTAGGGGGAAAAGAGAATCCCAGAAATGCTGAAGCTGGAAAGACCTCCAGGAGTCCCAGCTGTGCCCAATGCCCACCTTGTCCTCATCCCAGAGCTCTGAGTGCCACATCCAAGCCTTGGACACCTCCAAGGATGGGCACTCCAAATGTCCCTGGGCAATTCCAAGGCCTGTCCACCCTTTCCATGGAGAAATTCCTGCTGATGTCCAATCTGAGCCTCCCTGGCCCAGCCTGAGGCATTCCCTCCTGTCCTGTGAACAGAGCTGCCTTTCCCAAGCCTGCCAGAGGGCTCCTGCCCCTCAGGCATTCCTCTTTAATCCCTTCTCCTCCCTCCTGGATGGATTCGATTCTCCTGTGCATCCTGGCTCTCCATCACATTGAAATGCAGAGCTTCCTCATTAGAATTTAATTTGCAACGATAGAGAGGAAATTATCCTGTCAGTGCCGAGAAACGAAACAGAGATTGAGGGCAGGAGCTGGTTGATAAATCGTACCCAGGACTTTCAGAGGCTTAAAAAGAAGATTTGGCTGGTGGAGGCTGGAGCAGAACTTCAAAATGACCCCCCATGGAAGGGACAGATGGCCCCCGTGACAGTGGGAGCCCTCCCTATTTTTTCTGAGTAGCTGGAGCAGTTGCCATGGCAACCCCCATTGCAACAAACCCCAGAAATGTCTTTGCAATTAATTCCTGAAAAACCTACAGAGTGGGATGCGTTTCTTGAAAAGACTGAGGCTCCTGCGTTGGCATTTTCCTGGTGGGTGTTGTTCTCCTGCCAGACACTCCACCAGCAGCGGCTGAGAGCTGTCCCAAGCTCTGAAATGTCTGGAGAACGGGGAATTTGTCAGCTGGGAATGCTTGTGTCTTGGTTTGGAAAGCCAGGTGTCTGCTGAGGAAGGTGAGAGCCTCCCCTGAAATGGAGAATGCAAACCCTCCCCACCCCTCTGAATTGCTATGAATTTTAAATTAAGGGGTTCTCAGGCAAAAATATGGGAGCAGGAAAATAATAGTTCTTTACTAGGGAAGAAAATAAAAGGATAAAATAAACAATGCAGTGAACTAAACCAACACTGGCAGAGTCAGAACCCAACCTGACACCCTGTGGGTCAGGGTGCTGGCAGCAGTCCCATTGGAATTGTGGCTCAGCCCTCCTGCAGTGTCAGGGGTGGCTCTGCTGGAGCAGGGATCCTGGAGAAAGGTGCAGTCTCTTCCTCTGAAGGTCCAGGGGCAGAGGCAGCTGCTGTTCCTCTGGGCAATCCAGTGCAGAAGCCGTGCTGGTGTTCCAGAATCTCCAGATTCTATCCGGGTAGGAATGCTTGGCTCCTCCCTCTGGGCTCCCATCTCCCAATGGGATGCTGTAGTTCTTATCAGCCATGCAGGGACATTCCATAGCTGTTATCAGCAGGTGTCCCCTCCCGAGGGAGGAGTGAATGTGGTCACTCAGAGAGAGAGATAAGGCAAACTGCCCCCTTGACAAAGGTAATCTGCCATCCAGATGGTAATGGAAAACATCTTGCATTGCAATCTTCAACAGCTTGTAACCCTTTTCCAGTCCTCCCAGCAGGAGATGCATATTCCGCATTCCACAAACAGCTTGGGAGAGGAAAATCTGCATCCCCATCACCCCCCAAAGAGACAGAGGCACCACTCCCTGAGCAGAGCTGCCAGGGACACCAAACCCCAAACCAAAAAGGGATTTTGGTGCCTCATTCCTGTCTTCGAGCTCTGGAATGCCTCAATCCCATCTCCTTTGGCTGTGAGTGTCCCAAAGATTGAGGGAAAGCACCTCCACAGGCTGGGGCTGGAGCTGGGATTCATTCCAGGCTGTGGAAACCATCCCTCCAGACCTGCCTTGGGATTTTCCATCTTTCCCACCTGGATTTCTGCAGTGCCATGTCCAGACCTGAACTTTTTTGCTCAGTGCATTTTGCATATTGATTTTTTTTTTTTTTTGAGTCACTTCCTTCTCTTTTTCAAATCCTCTGCTACCTTTGAACCTCTGATTCCTCCCTGGGGATGTTTCACAATTTTCCATGTCTTCCCAAATTGTTCCTCCTTTGCACTGCTCCTGTTGCCACATCTTTCTGGAGATGGAATTTTTCTTGTTCTCCCCAAGCCAGAATTCCAGAGCTCCCTCACTTTGACGTCTCTCTGGGCTTTGTTTCCCTGTTTCCCCCACTGGGAAAGGATTGTCTCATCTGAGGCGTGGGGATGTGGAGTTCTGGAGAAGGAATTCTGGAGTTTTTGAGGAAAAAAGTGCAATTAGTGGTGAGAGACATGCCTGGGGTGAATCAGAGCACTTTGATGTTGTGACTGCCCACACTGGGCAGCTCCAAATTCCCAAATCCCGAGTGCAGGTCAGGACTGGACCAAGGCATGTCCCACTCCTTCCACACCCACATCTCCACGGATCACGAGGAGCTGCAGCTCCTCCAGCAAGCCTGGGGCAGCCTGGATTATCCAGACCTGGGAAAGGATGGTGCAGGTGGCCTGCAGATGCTGTTCAGCCACCAAGAAATGGGATGAGGGCATCATTCCTGAGGTGAAACCCTGGGCAGACCTAAAACCTGGAAAAATTTCAATATTCCTTGTGTTCAACCATCCCAGCACCATCAGCAACACCCAAAACTCTGCTGGGGGAGGCTCTGGGTAGTTTGTGGGAGATTTGGTGGATTTGGAGCCCAACTCCGAATGGGGAAGGGATGCTGGAATGCTGATGGAGGAAGGAGAACCTCGTGGAGGGTGAGGGTGGCACAGTTTGGACCAATGTTCTGCAGCTCCAGGGCTGCTTCTTCCAGAGGAGATCCAGCCTCACCTGCTGCCACCTTCCAGCCACCATTCCAAAGCCCTTCTGTGGTGCTGTTCACAGGAGTCCCAGGATGAGGGAAGAGACGAGGATCTGACTCCATGTTTCAGAAGCTGATTTATTATTTTATGATATGTATTATATTAAAAGAAATTGATATATTATAACTATACAAAAAGAATAGAAGAAAGGACTTCATCAGAAGCCTAGAATGGAATGATAATAAAATCTTGTGACTGACCAGAGAGCCCAACACAGCTGGACCATGATTGGTCATTAACTAAAAGCAACCACATGAGACCAATCCCAGATGCACCTGTTGCATTCCACAGCAGCAGATAACCATTGTTTGCATTTTGTTCCTGAGGCCTCTCAGCTTCTCAGGAGAAAAAATTCTAGCAAAAGGATTTTTCATAAAAGATGTCTGTGACACCCTTCCCTCCATTATTCCCTTTCCTTCATAACAATATAGCAAAAATATCCCATCCAGGAAAAAAAAAATTCTTTGCTGTTTTCAGACTTATCCATTCCCAAGGGTTTTGTCCCAGGATAAACACAGTCATGGTTTGGGGCTTGTTGTGAAAGGGATTAACTCCAAAATCTGCTTCAAAATCTGCTTCCTGCTTTGAAGGCTGCAGCCCAGCGTGGCTTTCATTGGGAATTCGTCATGAGGCTGAGTGACACTCGGGAGGAATAATTGCTGCCCTGAAGGATGGTAATTAAGAAGGAAAATATTTGGTTTTCCTCGCTCTCTGAACTAAGCAATCCCAGGGCTGGGGCAGTGCCAGGGTTTTGCTCCCAAGGGATGGGGCTGAGATCGCTCTTCCAGGGTTTGGGAATGGGGGAGGCTGGAGCAGCTCCAGTCCCACTGCAGTGACCACATCCCTGGGCTGGGCAGAGTCCCTGGGGTGGGGATCCCAGCAGGAATTCCATGGGAGCAGGATGGAAAAATCCCAGCAGGAATTCCATGGGAGCAGAGTGGGGAGATCCCAGCAGGAATTCCATGGGAGCAGGATGGGGGATCCCAGCAGGAATTCCATGGGAGCAGAGTGGGGGATCCCAGCAGGAATTCCATGGGAGCAGAGTGGGGAGATCCCAGCAGGAATTCCTTGGGAGCAGAGTGGAGTGATCCCAGCAGGAATTCCTTGGGAGCAGGATGGGGGGATCCCAGCAGGAATTCCATGGGAGCAGGATGGGGGGATCCCAGCAGGAATATCATGGGAACAGAAGGGGGAATTCCACCAGGACAAATTCCATGGGAGCAGAGTGGGTGATCCCAGCAGGAATTCCATGGGAGCACAGTGGGGGGGAATCCCAGCAGGAATTCCTTGGGAGCAGAGTGGGGGATCCCAGCAGGAATTCCATGGGAGCAGGATGGAACAGTCCCAGCAGGAATCCTATGAGAGCAGGATGGGGGGATCCCAGCAGGAATTCCTTGGGAGCAGAGTGGGGGGATCCCAGCAGCAATTCCATGGAGCAGAGTGGAGTGATCCCATCAGGAATTCCATGGGAGCAGGATGGGGGGATCCCAGCAGGAATTCCAGGGCAGCCAGCATGGTGCCATCGTGTCACTGCGCAATTCCCTCCTGGAGCAGTCCAAGGGATGGGATCCAGCTCTGGTGGCCAAGCTCCCTCTGGAGCAGGGAGGGCAGTGCTGGGACAGCCCAGGGGTTCCCATTTCCCTCTCCGCCCTTTCTGTGCCCTGGCTCCTCCAGGCACATCCATGGTGTCCAATCCATCCATGGGATTTCTGGAGTGGGAAGAGCGTGGCTGCTTCCAGAGGCTGCTCTGGGAGGGAAGTCAGTGAATCCCTGACTCCAGGGCCAAACTGCTGACTGCACAAATTGTTTCTGGAGTAAATTTAGTCTGAGATCCTGCTAGTCCAGGTTTTGTTCCTGGAATGGATAAAAGAGGGAAGGAAAAGGAAAGGGAAAGGGAAAGAAAGGAAGGGGAAGGGAGGAAGGGGAAGGGAAGGGGAGGAAAAGGGGAAAGGAAAGGAAAAGGAAAGGAAAGGGAAAGGGAAAAGGAAAGGGAGGAAAGGGGAAGGGAAAAAGGAAGGAAGGAAAGGGAAGGGAAGGAAAAGGAAGGAGAAGGGGGGAAGGAAGGGAAGGAAAGGAAAGGAAAGGAAGGAAAGGAAAGAAAAAGGACCCAGGAAAAAAAGGAAAGGAAAGGAAAAAAGGAAAGAAAGGAAAGGGAAAGGAAAGGAAAGGGGGAAAGGGAAAGGAAAGGAAAGGTTTTGTTCCTGGAAAGGAAAGGGAAAGGAAAGGGGAAAAGGGAAAGGAAAGGGAAAGGAAAGGAAAGGGAAAGAAAGGGAAAGGAAAGGAAAAAGAAAGGAAAGGAAAGGAAAGGGGAAAGGAAAAAGGAAAGGAAAGGGAAAGGGAAAGGAAAGGAAAGGAAAGGAAAGGGGAAAGGAAAGGGAAAGGAAAGGAAAAAAGGGGAAAGGGGAAAGGAAAGGAAAGGAAAGGGAAAGGAAAGGAAAGGAAAGGAAAGGGAAAGGAAAGGAAAGGAAAGGAAAGGGGAAAGGAAAGGGGAAAGTGAAAGGAAAGGAAAGGAAAGGAAAGGGGGAAAGGAAAGGAAAGGGAAAGGAAAGGAAAGGAAAGGAAAGGGGAAAGGAAAGGAAAGGAAAGGAAAAGGAAAGGAAAGGAAAAAAGGAAAGGGGAAAGGAAAAGGAAAGGAAAGGGAAAGGAAAGGAAAGGAAAGGAAAGGAAAGGAAAGGAAAGGAAAGGAAAGGAAAGGAAAGGAAAGGAAAGGAAAGGAAAGGGGAAAGGAAAGGAAAGGGGAAAGGAAAGGAAAGGGGAAAGGAAAGGAAAGGGGAAAGGAAAGGAAAGGGGAAAGGAAAGGAAAGGGGAAAGGAAAGGAAAGGGGAAAGGAAAGGAAAAGGGGAAAAGGGAAAGGAGGAAAGAGCAGGGAGAAAAGGTGGAAAGACAAGGAAAGGAAAGCAAAGGAAAGGAAAGGGCTGGGGCCTTTGAGGCCCAGGAGAAGCTGGAGGACAGGGAGCAGCAGGATGGATGGGCCCCAAGGTCTGAGGGCCCTGCAGGAACTGAGAACCAGAGGAAAGGCTGCCCTGCGAGCCCGGGAGGCCCTGCCAAGGCCGGGTTATGCAATGCCACCCTCTCCTGGGCACGGTGCCAGGCAGAAAGGAGAGACGCACTGACCTTTCATGGTGACACATCGGGAGGGACGTGTGACAAACGCGGCTGTGCCCGGCCACACGTGGGAGCAGCAGGGCTGGCACGGGCAGATTGCTGGGAAATGTGCCCTGGACAAGGGACAGGGATGTGCCACAGTGTGGGGCCTGTGACCGTGTTCACAGGGGTCTGAGGATGAGGGAAGAGACGAGGATCTGACTCCATGTTTCAGAAGGCTGATTTATTATTTTATCATATATATTATATTAAAACTATACTAAAAGAATAGAAGAAAGGATTTCATCAGAAGGATAGCTAGGAATAGAATAGGAAAATAATGATAACAAAGGTTTGTGACTTGGCTCTCTGTCTGAGCCAGCTGACTGTGATTGGCCATTAATTAGAAACAACCACATGAGACCAATCCCAGATGCACCTGTTGCATTCCACAGCAGCAGATAACCATTGTTTACATTTTGTTCCTGAGGCCTCTCAGCTTCTCAGGAGGAAAAATCCTGAAGAAAGGATTTTCCATAAAAGATGTCTGTGACAGGGGGGCTGGCCCCAGGTGTCACCTGCATGGCTCAGGGAGGTGACAGAGGTTTGGAGGCAGTGATGCAGCTCAGCACCTCCTGGTGTGACATCCCTGGCAATGTCACCAGCGCTGCAGTGACAGCAGAATTGGGGCTGGTTTGGCTCCTCCACACTCCCACGTGCAGGAGGAGATGAGGATGATGCCTCAGATCTGCCCTCACTGTGTCCTTCCTGTCCCCTCCCTGTGGCCCTGCTGGGCCCAAGTGGCCACGTGGTTCTGGGGGAAAATCAACCAAAAAGAGGGAGGATGGATCAACCAAAAAGAGCAGAACAGGACTGGGAATGGGGCTGCTGTGCCCAGCACTGATGGGGTGCCCAAAATCCTCAAGAGCCAGTGGAAGGGAGAGAGTGGGAATGTGCAGCAAAGGAATGAACTCCAAGCTCAGCCTGGAGAAGATTCAGACCCTTTTTAGGACAAACTCCATCCTGCTCCAAACCTGCTCCATGCTGGGGACACATCCAGTGCCTGGGCTGGGCGGTGGAAGAGGAAAACCAGAGCAGGGCAGCGTGGAGGGGTGGGAGCAGCACAGGGATTGTGGGGATGGAACCCCACGGATGTCCCTGCAGCACTTGGATCAACATTTGGGTGGCACATCCATGAGATTTGGGGTAGGGACTGCACCAGCACCACCCACCCATGGCTCTGATCAAAGATCCCAGAGCTCCTACTCCGATTTATCAGCATTGTCCTGACATGATTACTGGGATTTTAGTGCCTGGTGTCCCTTCCAGGTCCTGCCTGCCCCCAAATGCATTGAGGTGCTCAAATGTGGAGGAATTTGAAAGGATTTGAGGACAGGGAAGGGAAAGGGGAAGGGAAAGGGGAAGGGAAAGGGAAAGGGAAAGGGAAAGGGAAAGGGAAAGGGAAAGGGAAAGGGAAAGGGAAAGGGAAAGGGGATATAAAGGTCAGGGCACAGTCCCTGAGCTGATCCCAGGCAGGCAGGGCAGGCTGGGCACGGAGCAGGCAGCAGTGGAAACTCTGAGCCTGCTGCCTGATTTATCCAGGCAGGAATTCACTGCAGCTGGGACAGGACTGCGCTTCTTTTTCCAACTGGTTGTGCAGTTTTGATGCTCAAATGAGCAGAAATACAGGAAAACATCATCCGGGAGGAGACTTTGAGTTCTCTGGTGCAGGTTTCTCCTTGGTAGCTGCTTTTGCAGTCTGTCTGCCACCCATGTTTGTCCTAAAAAGGGTCTGAATCTTCTCAGGCTGAGCTTGGAGCTCATTCCTTTGCTGCACATTCCCCCCCTCCCTTCCGCTGGCTCTTGAGGATTTTGGGCACCCATCAGCGCTGGGCAGACCAGCCCCATTCCCAGTCCTGTTCTGCTTTTTTGGTTGATCCATGCTCCCTCTTTTTGGTTGATTTTCCCCCAGAACCACGTGGCCACTTGGGCCCAGCTCCCACTTTTCCTGTTTCCCTGTCCAAGCAGTCCTTCCATGCCAACATCTTTCCATGGTGCCTGGCCCTGGAATGAGGTCTGGTCCTGCAGATCATTCCTACAGCTTGGAATTCCCATCCTGTGGTTTCTGGTTCTGCAGATCACACCTCCAGTTTGGAATTCCAATCCTGTGGTTTCTGCTTTTGCAGAGCATTCCTCCAAATTGGAATTCCCATCCTGTCGTTTCTGGTACTGCAGATCATTCCTCCAACATGGAATTCCAATCCCGTGGTTTCTGATTCTGCAGATCATTGTCCAGCTTGGAATTCCCATCTGTGGTTTCTGGTTCTGCAGATCATTCCTCCAACTTGGAATTCCCACCCTGTGGTTTCTGGTTCTGCAGATCATTCCTCCAACTTGGAATTCCCACCCTGTGGTTTCTGGTTCTGCAGATCATTCATCATTGGAACTCCAGTCCTGTGGTTTCTGGTACTGCAGATCATTCCTCCAGTCTGGAATTCCCAACCTGTGGTTTCTGGTTCTGCAGATCCTTCCTCCTGCTTGGAATTCCCATCGTCTGGTTTCTGATTCTGCAGATCATTCCTCCAGTTTGGAATTCCCACCCTGTGGTTTCTGCTTTTGCAGATTATTTCTCCAAATTGGAATCCCAACCCTGTGGTATCTCCCAGTGCTGGGTCCCCTCTGCCACCCCAGCTGTGCCAACCTGTCCATGCCAGCCTGGCCCAGAGCTCTTGGAAAGGCCAGCAGGGCACCATTCCCAATCCCAAGGATTCCAGGAGCCCCAAACCTCGTGGTGATTTCCCAAGTCCCGTTGCCCACCCCAGTGGCTGAAGGGTTTCTCTTTGCAGGGCTGTGACTCTTCCCGTGCAGAAAACAAATTCCTGCATGAGGATGCCAGAATTCCATGCCAAAAGTGCCTCTGGCGCTGATTTTGGGATGCTGGCCAAAACTCAGGAGCGATGCTGTGGATTTCAGCACCTCCTGCCTGACACACACCTCGCTGAAAATTGTTGTGGGTGACAGAAGAAGCAAGTTTAATTTGCATTTGTCAAACAAACAAAGAGTGGAAAAAAATCACCTGAACTGCTCCGTGTTTCGTGGAGGAAACAGGAAAAAAAGGACTGAGAGTTGGAATAAGCTGCAGGAAGCAAATTTAGCAACTAAAATTCATCGGAGTAAAAATGTGGGGAAAATAATCTGGAAGAATGGTCAAGCCCTTCATTGAACAGAGCTGCATTAAAGATCACAGAAAGAAAAGATGTGGTGATAGCCATGTAACTCCTCTGAAAATAATTATTGTATTGCCTTTAAATTTTAAATAATGATAATATTTAAATGATGGCCTTTTAAATTTAAAATAATTGCTGTATTGCCTTTAAATTTTAAATAATTATCATATTGCCTTTTAAATTTAAAATAATTATTAAATTGCCTTTTGAATTTGAAATAATTTTTATATTGCCTTTAATTTAAAATAATTATTAGATTGCTTTTTAAATTTAAAATTATTATATTGCCTTTAAATTCAAAATAATTATTAGATTGCCTGCTAAATTTTATTATTATATTACCTTTGAATTTAAAATAATTATCAAATTTCCTTTTAAATTTAATCTTTTTGGTCTTCCATTCTTTTCCCATTAAAGAAAACCTTTCCTGATCCATCCTTTTCTACCCCCAAGTCCCATGTTCCTGGATTCATCCCAAGTTGTTTTCCCACTTCAAACCACCCCAGTTTTGGTTCCCCTTCCAGGTGGTGCCATTTCCACCTGACTGAGGGGAGGCTGTGTTTGAGCTGAGCCCTTTCTGTGAAGCCTGAGCCCATTTGGTCCTTCCAGCAGATCCCTGGAGGAGCTGCTGCAGTTCCCTCAGCACCACGCTGCTGGTGAGGTGTCTCAAAGAGATCCAGAGCCTTCCTGGGGAGCTGGGAGCAACAGGGCGCTGCAGCCCCGGCTCTGCCCCAGGGGCATCGTCCACAGCCATCCCCTGCTGTCCTGGTTTAGGGCAAATTTGGGAGAAAAATCTCAAGGGGCCCCTCCAGAAAGGTAAACCCACACAGTCCCCTCCCACAACCGGTTCTGGAAGGATTCCTCGAGAGAAGTGGAAAGAACCTGTTTATTTAACAGGGCACAGCACCCCAGCACACAGAATGAACAATACCAGGTGACACCGCTCTGTCACAGCTCTGACAAAGATGACAAACTCAGAAAGTCTCTCCTGGGGGGTGGTCGCTCTGTTCTCAGTCCCTCCTGTGCTGGGGCAGCTGCTGCAGCCACAAGGTGCAAACTCTCGCTGTTCCCAGGTCAAATCAATCCAAAAGAGGTTGGATGGAGCAACCAAAAAGAGCAGAACAGGACTGGGAATGGGGCTGCTGTGCCCCTGCACTGATGGGGTGCCCAAAATCCTCAAGAGCCAGTGGCAGGGAGGAATGGGAAAAGGAATGAACCCATGCTTCTCAGCCTGGAGAAGATTCAGACCCTTTTTTAGGACAAACTCCATCCTGCTCCAAACCTGCTCCATGCTGAGGACATTCATCCAGTGCCTGGGCTGGGCGGTGGAAGAGGAAAACCAGAGCAGGGCAGCCTTCTGAAATGTATGGAGTCGTGGAGGGGTGGGAGCAGCACAGGGATTGTGGGATGGAACCCCACGGATGTCCCTGCAGCACTTGGATCAACATTTGGGTGGCACATCCATGAGATTTGGGGTAGGGACTGCACCAGCACCACCCACCCATGGCTCTGATCAAAGATCCCAGAGCTCCTACACCGATTTATCAGCATTGTCCTGACATGATTACTGGGATTTTAGTGCCTGGTGTCCCTTCCAGGTCCTGCCTGTCCCCAAATGCATTGAGGTGCTCAAATGTGGAGGAATTTGAAAGGATTTGAGGACAGGGGAGGGGAGGGAAGGGGAAGGGAAAGGGAAAGGGAAAGGGAAAGGGAAAGGGAAAGGGAAAGGGAGGGAAAGAGAATATAAAGGTCAGGGCACAGTCCTGAGCTGATCCCAGGCAGGCAGGGCAGGCTGGGCACGGAGCAGGCAGCAGTGGAAACTCTGAGCCTGCTGCCTGATTTATCCAGGCAGGAATTTGCTGCAGCTGGGACAGGATTGTGCTTCTTTTTCCAACTGGTTGTGCAGTTTTGATGCTCAAATGAGCAGAAATACAGGAAAACATCATCCGTGAGGAGACTTTGAGTTCTCTGGTGCAGGTTTCTCCTTGGTAGCTGCTTTTGCAGTCTGTCTGCCACCCATGTTTGTCCTAAAAAGGGTCTGAATCTTCTCCAGGCTGAGCTTGGAGCTCATTCCTTTGCTGCACATTCCCACTCCCTCCCTTCCGCTGGCTCTTGAGGATTTTGGGCACCCCATCAGCGCTGGGCAGACCAGCCCCATTCCCAGTCCTGTTCTGCTTTTTTGGTTGATCCATGCTCCCTCTTTTTGGTTGATTTTCCCCCAGAACCACGTGGCCACTTGGGCCCAGCTCCCACTTTTCCTGTTTTCTTTCCCCTGTCCAAGCAGTCCTTCCCATGCCAACATCTTTCCATGGTGCCTGGCCCTGGAATGAGGTCTGGTCCTGCAGATCATTCCTACAGCTTGGAATTCCCATCCTGTGGTTTCTGGTTCTGCAGATCACTCCTCCAGTTTGGAATTCCAATCCTGTGGTTTCTGCTTTTGCAGAGCATTCCTCCAAATTGGAATTCCCATCCTGTCGTTTCTGGTACTGCAGATCATTCCTCCAACATGGAATTCCAATCCCGTGGTTTCTGATTCTGCAGATCATTGTCCAGCTTGGAATTCCCATCTGTGGTTTCTGGTCCTGCAGATCATCCCTCCAAGTTGGAATTCCAATCCTGTGGTTTCTGGTTCTGCAGATCATTCCTCCAACTTGGAATTCCCACCCTGTGGTTTCTGGTTCTGCAGATCATTCATCATTGGAACTCCAGTCCTGTGGTTTCTGGTACTGCAGATCATTCCTCCAGTTTGGAATTCCCACCCTGTGGTTTCTGGTTCTGCAGATCATTCATCATTGGAATTCCAGTCCTGTGGTTTCTGGTACTGCAGATAATCGTCCAGCTTGGAATTCCAATTCTCTTGTTTCTGCTTCTGCAGATCATTCCTCCAGTCTGGAATTCCCAACCTGTGGTTTCTGGTTCTGCAGATCCTTCCTCCTGCTTGGAATTCCCATCCTCTGGTTTCTGATTCTGCAGATCATTCCTCCAGTTTAGAATTCCCATCCTGTGGTTTCTGCTTTTGCAGATCATTCCTCCAACTTGGAATCCCAACCCTGTGGTATCTCCCAGTGCTGGGTCCCCTCTGCCACCCCAGCTGTGCCAACCTGTCCATGCCAGCCTGGCCCAGAGCTCTTGGAAACGCCAGCAGGGCACCATTCCCAATCCCAAGGATTCCAGGAGCCCCAAACCTCGTGGTGATTTCCCAAGTCCCGTTGCCCACCCCAGTGGCTGAAGGGTTTCTCTTTGCAGGGCTGTGACTCTTCCCGTGCAGAAAACAAATTCCTGCATGAGGATGCCAGAATTCCATGCCAAAAGTGCCTCTGGCGCTGATTTTGGGATGCTGGCCAAAACTCAGGAGCGATGCTGTGGATTTCAGCACCTCCTGCCTGACACACACCTCGCTGAAAATTGTTGTGGGTGACAGAAGAAGCAAGTTTAATTTGCATTTGTCAAACAAAGAGTGGAAAAAATCACCTGAACTGCTCCATGTTTCATGGAGGAAACAGGAAAAAAAGGACTGAGAGTTGGAATAAGCTGCAGGAAGCAAATTTAGCAACTAAAATTCATCGGAGTAAAAATGTGGGGAAAATAATCTGGAAGAATGGTCAAGCCCTTTATTGAACAGAGCTGCATTAAAGATCACAGAAAGAAAAGATGTGGTGATAGCCATGTAACTCCTCTGAAAATAATTATTGTATTGCCTTTAAATTTTAAATAATGATAATATTTAAATGATGGCCTTTTAAATTTAAAATAATTGCTGTATTGCCTTTAAATTTTAAATAATTATCATATTGCCTTTTAAATTTAAAATAATTATTAAATTGCCTTTTCAATTTGAAATAATTTTTATATTGCCTTTTAATTTAAAATAATTATTAGATTGCTTTTTAAATTTAAAATTATTATATTGCCTTTAAATTCAAAATAATTATTAGATTGCCTGCTAAATTTTATTATTATATTACCTTTAAATTTAAAATAATTATCATATTGCCTTTTAAATTTGATCTTTTTGGTCTTCCATTCTTTTCCCATTAAAGAAAACCTTTCCTGATCCATCCTTTTATACTTCCCAAGTCCCATGTTCCTGGATTCATCCCAAGTTGTTTTCCCACTTCAAACCACCCCAGTTTTGGTTCCCCTTCCAGGTGGTGCCATTTCCACCTGACTGAGGGGAGGCTGTGTTTGAGCTGAGCCCTTTCTGTGAGCCCTGAGCCCATTTGGTCCTTCCAGCAGATCCCTGGAGGAGCTGCTGCAGTTCCTCAGCACCACGCTGCTGGTGAGGTGTCTCCAAAGAGATCCAGAGCCTTCCCTGGGAGCTGGGGAGTAACGGGAGCGCTGCAGCCCCGGGCTCTGCCCCAGGGGCATCGTCCACAGCCATCCCCACTGTCCTGGTTTAGGGCAAATTTGGGAGAAAATCTCCAAAGGGGTCCCTCCAGAAAGCAAACCCACACAGTCCCTCCCCACAACCGGTTCTGGAAGGATTCCTCGGAGAGAAGTGGAAAGAACCTGTTTATTTAACAGGCACAGCACCCCCAGCACACAGAATGAACAATACCAGGTGACACCGCTCTGTCACCGCTCTGACAAAGATGACAAACTCAGAAAGTCTCTCTGGGGGTGCTCGCTCTGTTCTCAGTCCCTCCTGTGCTGGGGCAGCTGCTGCAGCCACAAGGTGCAAACTCTCGCTGTTCCCAGGTCCCAGTGCGGAGCAGGTTCGAGTTGGTCCAAAAAAGGGAAAGGAGAAACAGCCAGGGAAAATCTGCTCAGCTAAACTAACGAATGAGCAGAAGCAAAAAGCAAGGGCAAAGCAGGAGCAAAGCAGGAGCAAGAACAAAGGGAAAAGCAAAGCAAAAAGCAAAAGCAGCACCATGCACTGCCCTGTCTGTGTGTCCTGCCAGCCATGGGGGAGCGGCTGAGAGCAAAACCAAAACAAAACCATTCGCTCTTCAGAGCCAGTCTTGAAGGCACAGAACATGATATCCAGCATGAACAGAACACAGGGATGGGGATACAAGCATCATCACCTCACCCTAG
Organism: Emberiza elegans; assembly: GCA_024865655.1. NCBI lineage: Eukaryota > Metazoa > Chordata > Aves > Passeriformes > Fringillidae > Emberiza > Emberiza elegans. The sequence continues at coordinate 1,528,440 of JALJVW010001685.1, read as the reverse complement.
GACACAGGGGAAGATGAGGATGATGCCTCAGATCTGCCCTCACTGTGTCCTTCCTGTCCCCTCCCTGTGGCCCTGCTGTCCCTGCTCCATCCTGGGGACACATCCAGCGCCTGGGCTGGGCAGTGAAAGAGGGAAAACACAGCAGGGCAGTGTGGAGGGGGTGGCAGCAGCACAGGGATTGTGGGGATGTGTCACAGACATCTTTTATGGAAAATCCTTTCCTTAGGATTTTTCCTCCTGTGAAGCTGAGAGCTCTCAGGAACAAAATGCAAACAATGATTATCTGCTGCTGTGGAATGCAACAGGTGCATCTGGGATTGGTCTCATGTGGTTGTTTCTAATTAATGGCCAATCACAGTCAGCTGGCTCAGACAGAGAGTCTGAGCCACAAACCTTTGTTATCATTCTTTCCTATTCTATTCCTAGCTATCCTTCTGATGAAATTCTTTCTTCTATTCTTTTAGTATAGTTTAATGTAATATATATCATAAAATAATAAATCAGCCTTCTGAAACATGGAGTCAGGTCCTCGTCTCTTCCCTCATCCTGGGACCCCCGTGAATGCTGTCACAGGGATGGAACACAGGAACCCCACAGATTTCCCTGCAAGCACTTGGATCAACATTTGGGTGGCACAACCACAAGAGGTGCCTTCCACTGCCCCTGGCTGCTGCAAGCCCCAGCCTACAGATGTGCTGGGAAGGCCCCAACGAAGGAGGAATGATGAGGAGGACTCCATGATATCAGAAGGCTAATTAATTACTTTATTATATTATATTGTTCTATCTATATTACATTACACCTAAACTGAATCTGCCAAGCACTCCAACTGCACAGAATCTCTGCTGACAGTCCTGACACACACACACACACGTGGCCCTGACAGGCCAAGGAAACAAAACACCATCACTCTGGGTAAACAATCTCCAATTGCATTCTACTGTGGCACAAACACAGGCACAGCAAATGATAAGGATTGTTCTTGGGAAGAATTGTGCCTTGCTTTTCTCTGTCAAGGGAAATGTGGGGCTACACCAGCCAACCTGGTCTTGGACACCTCCAGGGATCCAGGGGCAGCCACAGCTGCTCTGGGAATTCCAGCCCAGCCCTGGCAGGAAGGAATTCCTTCCCAATATCCCATCCATCCCTGCCCTCTGGCAGTTTAAAATGGGAATGGGAATGACTCAACTCCTCTTTACACATCTGCTAGGATGAGGAATGAGCTGGTTTGGAAAGGGTCACGTCCTGAGGCTGGGCAGGGCAGCGTGGCCATGCCCCCTGGCAGGGCTCCTGAATATTTTAGGATGTGCAGTGCTGCTGCAGGGCTGCAGTGCCAGGCTGGGCTCATGTCCAGCCTGCCCTCGGACACTTCCAGGGGTGAGGAATCCACAGCCTCCCTGGGCGAGCTGTGCCACTGCCTCCCCATCCTCTTATTCGGGAAGCACCTTGGAGGACGGCAGCACAATGAGAGGGGGGGGATTTGTGAAAACCCAACCGTTTTCACTGGATCACCTCCCCTTTCCCGGCAGGGTTTATTTGGACAGCCCTGGCTGTCGCTGCTGCATTTCTGCTGCCGCTCCGCGCTGCCCTCCCCTGCAGTGATGTAACGCTGGACTGAGCACGCGTTCCCAGGCAGCCGCATCCCGCTCGGGGACACGTGCGGGGACAGCGGGGGCTGAGCCACCTCGGCAGGGCTCAGCCACCTTCACCTCGCCGCTCCTGCAGCCCCGTCCCCGGGGACTGCGGATCTCAGCCTGTGACGCACGGAAATCAGGAGAGTCTGGAGCCTGGAAATTGCTAAAAATGGGGATTTTTGCCCCAACTGGAGCGGTGGCTCGTGGAGGGTGAGCTGGTTCAGCTCTCAGACCCTGGTTTGGCTCAGCTCTGCTAAAAACATTCCCTGTGGGGTCTGCAGGAGGGACCTGCACCTTCTCCCTGTGCCCCCTTCTCTCCTGTCCCACCCCACCGAAGGGCTGAGGGAGTTCTGTCCCTCCTTCCCCATGGCTTTGGTGTCCCATCTTCCTCTCTCAAGGTCGGGCCCCCATCCTTCCTTCCCCCCTTCTCTGCCTTCCTCAGAGGTTGGGGGTCTCTCCCTACCCCAGACCCCCTCCACCCCACCCAGACATCACCTGGCACCTCCTCTCTGCCTTCTCCCCACCCTCCTCCTGCAGGGCTGCTCCTCTGGGATGGATTCCACCCCTTCCCTGCATCCTGCCTCTCCCAGGGGAGGCATGGGAGGGATGGGAGGATGGGAGGGAAGGGTGTAAGGATGGGAGTGAAGGATGCACGGATGGGTGGGAATGGTGTAAGGATGGGAGGGACGCAAGGATGGGAGGAAAGGATGTAGGGATGGCAGGGAGGGATGCAGAGATGGCAGAGAAGGGTGTAAAGATGGGAGAGAGGGATGTAAGGAAGGGAAGGAAGAGTGTAAAGATGGCAGAAAAGGGTGTAAGGATGGCAGGGAAGGATCCGAAGATGGCAGGGAAGGATGTAAGGATTGGAGGGAAGGATGCAAGGACAAGAGGGAAGGGTGTAAACATGGCAGGGTAGGATGGAAGGACAGGAGGGAGGGGTGCAAGGATGGGAGGAAAGGATGCAAAGATGGCAGGGAAGGGTATAGGGATGGCAGGAAAGGGTGTAAGGATGGCAGGGAAGGATGGCAGGGAAGGGTGTAGAGATGGCAGGGAAGGATATAAGGATGGCAGGGAAAAGTGTAAGGATGGCAGGGAAGGACACAGGGACAGCTCAGCTTCAGGGGAATAAACTTCAGACCCAGCAGGAATTCCTGAAGCAGCCTTCAAACCTCTCCTGCAAAGAGCTTTATGTCCACAAGGATCCAGCCTAGCAGAGGGATGCGGCTTCATTGCCACTCCAGTCAATAAAATGCAGTAAATAAAACCTTTTATCATTTTAAGTGGCTCGTTTTTCATCTGGAGGGATGTGGGAGTCCAACAGGGCAATAAAACTTCAGTGCCCTGTAAAATGCTTTTTTTTAGGCAGGTTAAAGAAACCAGGTCCAGACCCAGCTGGTTCTGAGAGGCACAAGGTGCAGATCAGGGAAGAAAGGAGCTGTTCCACTCAGCATCCAAGAGGCACAGCAGGATTTCATGGATTCAGCTGCAGCAGCACAGACTTTACCCTGCCCCATCCCCTCCCTGCAGGATTTATTCCCCACAAAGCTTTGAGCCAGAAATCTGCTGAGATTTCCAGCAAAGAACCCATGAAAACCTGGTTTGGAAAATGTGTTCAGAGCTGGTGTTCAAGGGGGGCTGAGTGAGGAAAGCTGAGAGCATTTGAGTTTGTCAGGATAGAGGCACGGACACGGTCATGGACTCATGGAATCAGGAAATCAGGGAATCAGGGAATGGTTTGGGTTGGAAGGGACATTAAATCCCATCCCACCCCACCCCTGCCATGGCAGGGGCACCTCCCCCTGTGCCAGGTGCTGCCAGCCCCAATGTCCAGCCTGGCCTTGGGCACTGCCAGGGCTCCAGGGGCAGCCACAGCTGAGGATTCTTTTGCTTCCTTGGCCAGTTGGGTCAAAGCTGTGTCCTGGCTGTCTCAGACACTCACAGGTTTTTGTTTAGTATCTTTTGTACAGTATACTATAGTATCTCTTTAGTATAGTACCATTATAATATAATATAGTATAATGTGTTTATAATATAGTATCATTATAATACATAATACATAATATATTATATATTATATATTATTTATTATATGTTGTATGCTACATATAATATACTATATATTATATATTATATATTATATATTATATATTATATATTATATATTATATATTATATATTATATATTATATATTATATATTATATATTATATATTATATATTATATATTATATATTATATATATAGTATATCATTATAATATATAGTATATATAAAATATATATAATGATATACATTATGTATAATATATAAAATATATATTGTTATAATATATAATAGTATTGTATAATATATATTATATTGTTACAATATCATTATAATATATATTGTACATCATTATAATATATGTAATACTATAATATATAGTATTAAGGTAATATAGTATAGTGCTAATAAAGGAATTGTTGAGCATTCTGACTCATGGAGTCAGACACATTATTCCCTGCACTGGGGGCTCCCTGCATTGATACCTCATGGGCTCAGGGACAGCTCTGAGCCAGGGGAGCTGACAGGGTAAGGGTGAAGGTTCATCAGCTCAGCAAACGAGCAGAGGAACAACCTGAGAGTGCTCCCATGAGCAGCGTGGCTGTCAGAGAAACAGAAGCTGTGGTCAGGGGGATGGATTTGTGCAGGAAATGCGGGAAGAGCCCATCAGGGAGCACGGGGTAGGGCTGCACTCTTGGGGAATGTTATTTACATAGCTTCAAGCAGTTTACAAAGTGTTTTTCCTTTAGTTCCTCATATCAGGGGGCAACTCCGTGGTGGCTGGGAGGGAGGGAGAGCTGCTTGGCACGGGAAGCAGGGAATGAGTGTGCTGGAGAAGGTCCTGGAGAAAGCAAAGCCACATCAAGGCTGTCTGATCCGCCTGCCCCATCCTAAACTGCAGCACCCGGTTGGTTTGAGATGGGTGCCCACCCCAGAGCCAGCCCCACGCAGCTCACTTTGTGTGAAGGCAAAGTCCTGGGAGAGTCCCCATCCCTGGAGGGGTTTAACAGCCCTGTTGAGGTGGCACTTGGGGACACTTGTCAGTGGTGGCCTTGGCAGTGCTGGCAGATGGTTGGACTTGATGATCTTAAAGGGATTTTCCAACTTAAATGAGTCTGGGATTCCTTGAGTCGGGATTTACCTGCTGTGCTTTGGGAGCAGAGCTCCCTGGGGTCCCGTGGCTGCAGGGAGACCCTGAGGGGGAGCGAGGGCAGAGCTCAGGGATCTGCAGCTCCTCCCGAGGGGCAGCTCCCATCCCTGCTCTGGGACAGGGACAGCAGCCAGGGCACGGCTGGGGCTGGGCCAGGGCAGCTCAGGCTGGAGCTCAGGGCAAGGCTCTTCCCCCAGAGGGTGCTGGCACTGCCCAGGCTGCCCAGGGAATGGGCACGGCCCCGAGGCTGCCAGAGCTCCAGGGATGCCCAGGCTGGGCTTGTTAGGGGCTCTGGGCAGGGTTTGGCTTTGGCATTGATCATCCCTGTGGGTCCCTTCCAGCTCAGCACATTCCATGATTGTGTGAGAGGGAGGGATGGGGGAGATGAAGGATGGGGGAGAAATTTGGGCAGCGCTGCAGGGATGGTCAGGCTGGGGTTGGTGGGGGTCTGGGCAGGGCCAGGGTTGGATCCATGATCCTGGGGGTCCCTTCAGCTCAGGATAATCTGGGATTCTGTGAAGCACCTGAGGTTGTGGTGCATTCCTGCTTTTCCCCTCACCACGGGATGGTTTTCCAGCTAAAATCCAGCTTCCACTGGAACGTGGACGGGCTGAGAACACCCCAGAGCCTGACCCAGACCACCCTCCCTCCCTCCCTCCAGACAAACTCTCCAACAGCTGTGGAGCTCAGAGGCCAGGCCAGAACTGCTGCCAGCCCCTGACAAGAGATGATCTACGAGCAGCTCTGTGTTTGATGGCTCATGGCAGAGAGAATTCAGCTGAAGGCAAGAAGGGAAAGATGAGGGGAAGCAGGGGAGCCCTGCAGGAGGCAGCTCTGTGAGTAATGCTGCCTCCTGAGCGAAGCTCCAGTGCTGCAGAAACAGCAATAAATCCAGTCCCACTTCATCCAGAGGACAGAGCTGAGCCCACTTGGCCTGGCCAAGACAGAGCACAGGGTTTCAGCACCAGAAAAGCCTCCTGCAGGTTTGTCACTGAGGCCTGGCAGAGCCCTTCAGTGAGCAAACAGCTCCAGAATTTACAGCCCAGGAGGAGGGCTGCTGGGGGGACTGGGGATGGATCCATCTGGGCCTGGAGCCCCAGTTTTCCATTCATCCCTCAGCTCAGGAAGGACCTGCAGGGGCTGGAGCGAATCCAGGGCAGGGAATGGAGCTGGGAAGGGCCTGGAGCCCCAGGAGGGGCTGAGGGAGCTGGGAAGGGTCTGGAGCCCCAGGAGGGGCTCAGGAGCCTGGAGCAAAGGGAGCTGGGAGGCCTCCCCAGGGGGCCCTTGGAGCTGGCCTGAGCCCCAGGAGGGGCTGAGGGAGCTCCTGCCCCAGGAGGGGCTGAGGGAGGGCCTGGACAGGAGGGGCTGAGGAGCCGGGGGGGCTCAGCCTGGAGCAAAGGAGGCTGGGGCCCTGCTCTGCACAGCTCCTGCCAGGGAACACAGGGACAGGAGCAGACAGGAGCAGAGGGAACGGCCCCAGATTGCACCAGTGAGGGTTTATGAACATCTTTGGGCTTGGTTTGGGTTACAGATTCATTTTTTGTTCAAAAAGGGATGAATTTTTGGCCAAAAATGGTATCTCGGGGGGTCAGAGATGGAATCAGCCTCTGGGGTTCCTCCCTGGTGGAGCAGCAAGGTTGGGTGAGGGTGGAGGTGACCTGCAGGAGGGGTCTGGCTGGAGAACGGAGAGGGAGCTCCAGAAAGATGCACAAGACACTGGAGAGAATGTATAGAATTTTTAAAAATTAAAAAACCAAAAAAACACAAAACTAAAACAAAATTAAAGAAAAAGAAAAGGAGAATGAGAAGGAAAAGCAAAATTAAAACAAAAACGAAAAGGGAGAAGGGGGAAAAAGGAAACTAGGACAAACAAAAAGAAAGAAAAGGAAAAGGGAAAAAAGGAATAAAGAAAAAAAATTAAAAAGAAAAAAAATAAAAAAAAAGAAAAAAAAAAAAAAAAATATAAAAAAGAAGGGACAAAAAAAAGGGGGGGGGGGATCCCTTATTGGTTTTCAGACCAAAATTCTCAGATTTTGGTTTTCTATGGGAAAAAATATTGAATTTCTCCCAATGCCTGCCCAGGGAACAGGGATTATATTTTTTCTGCCTATCTCTGTCACCCCAGCATTTACAATCTCTCAGCACCCCCTCCTGAGGCAGGTCTGGGGCTCCCACCCTTCCCAGGTGCAGGGAACACCACAACAGCCAAACCCAATGGGGTCCTGGGCACCTGAAATGGGGAGAAAATCCCTGAAACTCCTAAAAGTGGATTTTGGGAGCTGGTTTGTGAGGCAGAGCCATAACTGGCCGAGGGGAGCTTGGCTCCCTCCCTGGAGAGCTGTAAATCCAAGTGCTTGCCAGGAGAAATGGCCAAGCATCCCTCTGCTCCCAGGGCTGGAGCTGCATCCAGCGGGCACCGCCTCGGGAGAGAGCGGGATCAGCCAGGCCAGGGCTGGTCAGAGGTCCCAAAAACAGACCTGGGCTTGTTTAGTCTGCAAGTGCTGCAGGGGAGACATGAGAACAGCTCTGAGCAATGTGCGAGAGGAGGCTCTGCAGGGAGGGCAGACAGAGTGTTCTCCACATCACGGAAGGGTGATTTAGGGACATTTAGGGATATTTGGGGTGATTTAGGAAGAAAACCCCAAAGGGAGAGTCAGGAAATCCTGGACTCTGGTCACTCTCCGAAGCTCTGCAGGATCTGGACCTGAGGCTGAACTCTCTGTCCACTCCTGAGCCAGGGGTGACTCAGGGGTCACTCAGGGGTCACCCAGGGGTCACTCAGGGGTCACTCCCTGGTGACTCACCAGTGTCACTCAGTGGTCACTCAGGCAAGTGGAGGCTGGCTGGGTTTTATCACAGGTTGAGGGGCCTGGCCAGGCTGGTGCCCATGGGGACAGGGGTGCGGTGGCAGGGCCACCTCCTGGGTGTCCCCAGCCCAGAAATCTTTGAGCCCACAGCTCCTCCTCAGAAATGTTGGGGGGTCACCCCCACCAGTGCCACCGTGATGCCCTCGAATTCCAGGACACAGCCATGGATCCCTGAGCTCCTCAGAGTTATGGGGACAGAGAGGAGGAGCAGGGACCAGCCCCAGCCCATGTCCTGACAGGGGAAAGGGAGCAGGAGGGGCAGAGGTCACAATGTCACAATGTCACGTTGGCCCTGCAGGCACAGCTGCTTGTGCACCCTGCAGGATGCCAGCAAGAAAAGCCCTCAAAAAAATCTCTGGAAAGGGAAAATCCTGGAATTCCTAATTTCTGCTGTGTCCCTGTCCTTGGTTAAAAGATGTGGCTGGGGGTGTGTGTTCTATCTATTTTGGAGATAAATCCACTGGGAACAAGGGGCAGGGTGGAGCACTGAAAGTGGGAACAGAGTTAAAGACAGGGATATCCACAGGGAATTGGGATTGGGGAAGGGCAGGGGATGGGGTGGGACAGGTAAATTGGTGTCTTGGGTTGGAAATGCAAGGAGTGGCTGTGGGTGTGTGTGTTCTGTCTCCAGCTGTCAGAGCTGGGCAGTTCTCTGCTGTTCTTGGGGCAGTTTCCTTTCTCTCTCCCACAGCCAACCCTCCCTCCAGGAGATCTCTGCTGTCCATGGCCACTGAGTGTCCCTGCAGGGCTGATCCAATCCCAGCATCCCATGGGGAGATGCTCCGCCCAGGGGAGGAGCCAAGCATTCCTGCCTGGATCCAATCTGAGCCTGGCCCAGCACAGCAGCCTTTGCCCCCTGCATTGCCAGAGGAGCAGCTTTCTGCTGCCCTGCATTGCCAGAGGGAGCCCAGGCCCATCTGCAGCAGCCCTGGAGCTGCAGAGGAAAACTCCCCCCTTGTGCAGGACCCCTGCTGCAGCAGAGCCACAGCTGGCACTGCAGGAGGGCTGAGCCCCCATGGGATGGGGCTGTGCCCCCACCCTGACCCACAGCGTGCCAGGGCCTGCTCTCACTCTGCCAGGGCTTTGCTTGTGCTATTGCATTTGTATTTTTAATTTTCCTAGTAAAGAACTGTTACTCCTGCTCCCATATCTTTTCCTGAGAGCCCCTTAATTTCAAAATTACAATAATTCAGAGGAGGGGGTTTGCATTTTCCATTTCAGGAGAGGCTCTTGCCTTCCTCAGCAGACACCTGGCTGTTCAAACCAGGACAGTTCCTCTCACTCCCAGGCACCCCGTGGGGCTCAGCACTTGCTCCCAGCCCTCACTCAGAAAGGATCAAGGAAACCAGGATGGAAAATCTGTGTTTGGAGCCGTGTGGGTTTGATGTGAAAGTGCTTTGATTTGAAACTGGAGCTGGGTTGTTCTTAAAATGAGAGAAAAATGAGGGAGAGCATGAAATAACACATCCAGTAAAAACTGGAGTAATTATTGCTCATTGGGGACACTGGCAGGACAGGGTGGCACTGCCTGTCCCAGCCACCCACAGGCCTGTGGCACTGGTGACAAAGTGTCACCAGCAGCTCGATTTCAGAGCCATTGGGTTTGATGTGAAAGTGCTTTGGCAGTGAAACTGAAGCTGGGTTGTTCTTAAAATCAGGAAAAAATGAGGGAGAGCACAAGATAACACATCCAGTGGTCACACAAGAGGGTGACACTGCCTGGCCCAGCACCCACGGGCCTGTGGCACTGGTGACAAAGTGTCACCAGCAGCTCGATTTCACAGCTCTGCTCCCAGCTGGATCTCTCCTTCCTGGCACAGCACACTGGGCATTGCTCCTTCCCAGAGCTGCTGTCCCCTCCCCGTGCCTCAGGGCAGGGACTCTGAGCATGTTCCCTCAGCTGGGCTGTTCCCAAATCCCGGCCAGCAGCACAAACATCCATCTGCAGTGTCCCTGGGAGCCCAGGGCGTCACCAGGAGGGAGCTGGCTGCTCTCCACAGCCAGGCACACCAGGAGCAAACAATGGCTCTGGTTCTGAGTGGGGCTGCACAAACCATCAGGCACCTCATTAATCTTGTGGTTAATTCTCTGCAGGAGGCTGCCTGCAAGAAGGAATAAATTCTCCATTTTAATTACAGCAGGAATAACAAGAGTGGCCTTTCCAACTCCTTTTCATTGCTGGTGGCAACCTGTTGTCAAACTTGTTGTCCTTGGGTGGTTTTCCCCTCTTTGTTGAGCCCTGCACAGCCAGGGAGCACAGACCAGCAGTGATTCCATCACATGCTGAAATCAGAGGTGCCTAAATCCTGGAGAAACCCAGGAAAACCCCTGGACACAGCTCAGCCTCCTCCAGCACCCCTGAGGCTGGAAATGCTCCAAACCCCATCTCTGCCCCTTCCAGGGAGCTGGGAATGGCTCAGGGAGCTCGGGCTGAGGCAGTGCCAGTGCTGTGACTGATGTCCCCAGGCTGTCTCAGCGCTGAGCCCCGGGAAGGGCACTGCCAGGGCCTGGCAGAGGTCACAGCTTTGCTTTTCCTGGGCTTCATCCCAGCTTCTGTCCTTTCCTAGAGCTGCACATTGGGAGCAGGCTCTGAACAAACTGCCCCAGCACAGCCCTGCTCCTCGCTCTGCCCAGCATTCCTGGCCCCAGGCTGGGCTGGAAGCACCCAGAGCTGAGGGGTGGCATCAGCTGGGCAGTGCCCTCCCTCCAGCCCAGCAGGAGTCATTTCTGCCTTCGGGGCCTGTTGGATTTGCTGGGAATGCCCTGATGAAGGCAGGAAGGATGAATCTGACTCCATGTTCTCAGGAGGTTAATTTATTATTTTATGATTTATATTACATTAAAGAATGCTATACTAAACTATACTAAAGAATACAGAAAGGATACTTACAGAAGGCTAAAAAGACAATAATGAAAACTCGTGACTCTCTCCAGAGTCCTGACACAGCTTGGCCCTGATTGGCCAAAGAGTCAAAATAATTCACAGCAGAATGCAATGGAACAATCACCTGTGGGTAAACAATCTCCAAACACATTCCACATGAGCACAACACAGGAGAAGCAAATGAGATAAGAATTGTTTCCTTTTCTCTGAGGCTTCTCAGCTTCCCAGGAGAAAAACCCTGGGTGAAGGGATTTTTCAGAGAATGTGAATGCCACAGGGACCTTTCTTTCTCTTCCTCTCCCCATCTCCTCTGCTGCTCTGCCCTAGGAACTGACCTGAACCTGGCAAAATGAAGTGCAGCCATTGCTGGAACAGGGCTGAGCTGGACACCCCCTGTCCTGCCTGGCCATGGGCCCATGCTGTGGTGGTGGGGACAGCCCAGCCTGCCAAGCCAGGCTCCATGGGGCCAATTAATCAATAATTAGTCAATTAATCAATGCAGCCATGGCTGCTCAGGCTCACACCCAGGCAGGAGCTGTTCCTTCTGCACAGGCACAAACTCTGGGAGTGAGGACACAGAGGGGCCCCAGCCCTGAGCTGCTTCTCTGGGAAGCTCAGGGACTGATCCTAAATCTGAATCACCTCCCTGTGTCCCCAGAGCACCCCAGCTCAGCCCCGGCAGCCTCGTGCCCCAGAGCTGCCTCAGAGCACCAGAGTCCCGAGGAAGCTTTTGTTGATGATGCTCCAGAAGAGGGGAGGGAAGATCATCCCTGAGTTTCCTGCTGCAGGCCAGGGGCACCCAGGGCTGATTCAGGGTGGCTTTGAGGTGGTTTGGTTGGCAACAAGGAGCAGGGGGGCTGCTCAGGACCTCACCTGAGCCCAGCTCTGCTGAGACCCCAGATTTGTGAGGCTTGATCTTTAATCCGGCATTTCCTGACCCCTTTTCTTTCTGCCTCTGCTTCTGTTCTTCAGGTGCTGACAACAAACTCGGGATTCTGCAGTGGGCAGGGCTGGGGGTAACTTCCCATCCATCTAAAAGATCATATAATAGAATAGATATAGAATATTATAGCTATGGAATATTATAGCTATGGAATATTATAGCTATGGAATATGATAGATACAGAAAATTATAGACATAGAATGTTATACATATAGAATGTTATAGATATGGAATATTATAGATATAAATATCATAGATATGGAATATTATAGATATAGAATATTATAGATATAGAATGTTATAGATTTAGAATGTTATAGATATGGAATATTATAGAATATTAATACCATGGAATATTACAGGACATCCTGAGTGGCAAAGGACCCACAGGACCATGGATCCAACCCCTGGCCCTGCCCAGACCCCCACCAACCCCAGCCTGGCCATCCCTGCAGCGCTGCCCAAATTTCTCCCCCATCCTTCATCTCCCCCATCCCTCCCTCTCACACAACCATGGAATGTGCTGAGCTGGAAGGGACCCACAGGGATGATCAATGCCAAAGCCAAACCCTGCCCAGAGCCCCCAGCAAGCCCAGCCTGGGCATCCCTGGAGCTCTGGCAGCCTCGGGGCCGTGCCCATTCCCTGGGCAGCCTGGGCAGTGCCAGCACCCTCTGGGGGAAGAACCTTGCCCTCTTCCCCCACCATCCCAGCTCAGAGGCTGCCAGAACAACCTGAAGAGGTTTAGTCAGGGTTTAAAGCTAAACCACCTCTAATTTAACCCTGGGTGATTCTGATGTGAATACCTTGTGCTGCCTCCTCTCCTCACAGCCCCATCTGGGGTTGATGCCAACCAGTGAAATGCTGTCTCAAGGCAGCCTTGGGCACAGCTTTGTCCCAGAGCATCCCTGGGGGCATTCTGGGCATGGAGGGCAATTCTGGAAGCCCCCAGGTCTGGGAGATCCCACTGGGATCCCTCAGGGCCAAATCCCTCTCCTCTGGGGTAGCCCTGTGTCCAAATGCTCCCTCTGCCCACCCTGCCAAACCCTCCCTGTTCTTGTTCCCCCCAAAGCTCCAAATTTGAAGGGAACTCCCCCAAATTTGAAGGGAAAACCTCTTACTATAGAACACGAAATAACACAACATGGACACGCTGCTCTTTTCGAGGTAAAAGGGAGTTTTTAATTTCTGACTCCAACATTTACAGATTTCCAAAAGTGACAGTGGATTGGAGGGTGACAGTGCCACCTCTCCAATGACACTGGACAAACCAGCAGGCCATCAAATTTCTCCTCTTCCATAAAGGAATGCAAAACAATGAGTTATTTACATAAAGTGTGTGAAAAAAATTCATTACAAAAATGTAAACATCAGAAAGCTTAGAAAACCTTAAAAAAGGAGGGCGACAGAAACCTCCAAAAAAGCAACTCCAGGCCATTTTTTTTTCTCTTTTTCCACTCTCTCCTTTGCCACATGTGGTTGCCTGGGTGTGCAGAATGAGCTGCTGGGGTTTAAAATGATTTCCAGGCAAAACAAGCAGAGGAATCTCCCCCCTGTGCCTGATTTCACAGCACCCTGGAGGTGAAAGCAGGAAACCCCGACCTTGGGCACAAGCAGCACCCAAAAACACTGGGAGGAGAATTTCCCACTGGATTTTCCCCCTGTCCATGTGGATTCAGGCACACACGATGCTCCCAAACCCCTCTGGCTCCTCAAACCACCAGGAACAAGGCACAGAGGGAAATCCTTGGAGTTTTTTCCCCGCTCTTGCAGCACATGGGAGATGCCCCAGCCAGAGCTGGAACACCAGGCACAGGTTTTGGCACGGAAAAGGAAAACAGTTCTATTTTTCCAGGGTTTTTTTCCCACTCCTTTGGCTCCCCCACGTTCATCACGAGGCTCTGTGGTCATGGCAAGTCTCACCAGAGAGGGGAAAGCGTCTCACACACGTCTGGAGAGGGGGAGGACGGAGTTTTCCTCCGCTGTGTGTCCACAGACACCTCATTTCTGAGCACCACGGGCCCTCCTGGCCTCATCCAGGGCAGCGGGTGATAATGATGTGCTGATCCCAAGCTCCAGTGAAAAAGGCAATTATTTGTTTTGGAGCAAACACGGAAAACTTGAGCCATGGTGCAGCCTCAAAGCCCGGCGGGCAGAGCAGCAAACAGAGGGGTTGTTTTTGCCAGCTTTTCTTGCGTAATCGCTGTTTTCTCCCAGACTGGGCTTGCAGGACTCGGGTGCTGCTGTTGGAGCTTCCAAAGTTCCCGATGAGCTGTGTTAGGAAAATGAATCCACAAACACCAGAGGTTTATGTCCAGAAAGGAGACAGAGGAGTCCTTCTACTTTATTCCAATAAAGGCAGAGGCCATGGGACATTCCCCTGGGGTCTCTCCAGTTTTTGGGGGATGCAGCCTCCTTTTTATCCCAATTTCCCAGCTGCATTTCCCTTCTCTCTTTCCCCATTTCTGAGGTACTTGAGAGGTTCAGACTCCCTGATACACCTGATCCCAAAGATTCCTCTCTAATGTACAACCCTCCCTTTTAATTTTTAATTCTTATGGAATTTAGGGGGTTTTCTCCATTTCTGAGGCACTTGAGAAGTTCAGACTCCCCGATACACCTGAACCTGAAGATCTCCCGAAGATTTCCCACTAATGTATATCCCTCCCTTTTAATTTTTAATTCTTATGGAATTTAGAGGTTTTTCTTCCTCATTGTTTCTTTCATCTCTCAATGTCTCATTTTGTTGATCAGCAAACCTACAGTTTATTTGTAGAAGCAAATATCTTTTTCCATTCATCAATCAGTGGAATCCTTCACATTGTTTCTTTTATCTTCCAGAGCTAACAACCAGCAGACCCACCACTGGTATAAGCCTAAAGATAACAGAAAAAATGAAAAACACAAGGGAAAAAAAAATATATATATAAACTCCAGAGGAAAGTGGCTGGAAATGAGGAATTTCTCTCAGCAGCCCTGAATGGGTGCGATTCTGCTCAGCTCTGTTGGTTTCTGTACTGCAGAATGTTTTTTCTTCACAAAAATATCAATTTTATCTGCCTAATAATAATTTCTTTTGCTACATTAAAGGATGCAAGTGAAAGAAAAGGTCCTGGAGGATGCTTAGAATTGGAACTCTTAAAATTATTTGAAAAAATATAAAATTACCATTAAAAAACCCAAAACAACTTTTCCAAACCGGAAGAAATCTGCAATTATCCCAGGCCTCCCAGATTTTTCATTTTTTCTTTTATCTTTAGGCTTAAACCAATGGTGCTTTAGCTCGTTCCAAGGGAAAAAAAAAGAGATAAATGCAAGAGGAAGGTGGCTGGAAATGAGAAATTCCTCAGAGCTGCCCTGAACAGGTGGAATTCTGCTCAGCTCTGTTGGTTTCTGTGCTGCAGAATGTTTTTTCTTCTCAAAATTATCAATTTTAATTGCCTAATAATAATTCATTTTGCTCCATTAAATGCTACAAGTGAAAGAAAAGGTCCTAGAGAATGCCTAGAATTGGAATTCTTAAAAGGACTTGAAAAAATAAAATATATCATTAATAAAAAACACAAAACTACTTTTCCAAATTGGAAGAAATCTGCAATTATCTCAGGCTTCCCTGATTTTCCTTTTTTATTTTAACTTTAGGGTTAAACCAATGGTGCTTTAGTTCTTCCCAAAGAAAAAAAAAAGAGATAAATGCAAGAGGAAGGTGGCTGGAAATGAGAAATTCCTCGGAGCTGCCCTGAACGGGTGGAATTCTGCTCAGCTCTGTTGGTTTCTGAGCTGCACCAATTAGTGCTGGCTGAGGATCCTTCCCTGAGTTTCTGCCCTCTCTGATTTTTCCTTTAATTGCTGTTTCTGGCTGTAATTGTGCAGAGAGGCCCATTAATATTCCCCAGTAAATCAGGGATTCACTGGAGCAGCTGCAGGGTCCTGGCCTATTAAGGAGCCCTGAAACTCCCCTTGGAAAGCTCTGCTTGGAGTTATAATTTTAATTTCCATCATTTATGCTGAGATTTTCTCTAATGGAGCATCCACCTCGGGCTGGTTTTGCTTTTTAAGGGCTGAGGGAGGCAGGGAGCTTCAGCCAAAACAATTCAGCAGTTTCAAAGGGCAAACTTAGAAGGAAAAAAATTCTCTTCTTGTCCCCAGCCTGGTAATTCTGACCAAATTTGTCCAAAATTTGTGAGCTCCCCAAGCTTCCCGTGGGGGCCTGTGGGGGGATTTTATTCCCATTAGAGGAATCCAGATCCTACAGCTCCAACAGCAGAATCCTGGGTTCCCCCTGCCCTGGAGGATTTGCCAGTTTGGGGTCTTGAAGGTGAAAATTTTGGAGTTAAATCCACTGGGAAAAAGGGGGCAGGGTGGAGCATGGAAAATGGGAACAGAGTTATAGATGTAGGAAAATCCACAGGGATTTGGGAATGGGGAAGGGCAGGGGATGGGGTGGGACAGATAAATTGGTGTCTTGGGTGGGAAATGCAAGGAGTGGCTGTGGCTGTGTGTGTTCTGTCCCCATCTGTCAGAGCTGGGGCAGCTCTCTGCTGTTCTTGGGGCAGTTTCCTTTCTCTCTCCCACAGCCAACCCTCCCTCCAGGAGATCTCTGCTGTCCATGGCCACTGAGTGTCCCTGCAGGGCTGAGCCAATTCCAGCATCCCATGGGGAGATGCTCCGCCCAGGGGAGGAGCCAAGCATTCCTGCCTGGATCCAATCTGAGCCTGGCCCAGCACAGCAGCCTTTGCCCCCTGCAGTGCCAGAGGAGCAGCTTTCTGCTGCCCTGCATTGCCAGAGGGAGCCCAGGCCCATCTGCAGCAGCCCTGGAGCTGCAGAGGAAAACTCCCCCCTTGTGCAGGACCCCTGCTGCAGCAGAGCCACAGCTGGCACTGCAGGAGGGCTGAGCCCCCATGGGATGGGGCTGTGCCCCCGCCCTGACCCACAGCGTGCCAGGGCCTGCTCTCACTCTGCCAGGGCTTTGTTTGTGCTATTGCATTTGTATTTTTAATTTCCTAGTAAAGAACTGCTATTCCTGCTCCCATATCTTTGCCTGAGAGCCCCTTAATTTCAAAATTACAATAATTCAGAGAGAGGTGGTTTGAATTCTCCATTTCAGGGGAGGCTCCTGCCCTCCTCAGCAGACACCTGGCTGTTCAAACCAAGACAATTTGGAACAGAGTTAAAGATGTAGGAATATCCACAGGGCTTTGGGATTGGGAAGGGCAGGGGATGGAAGCAAAGCTGGTGGGGTGGAAATGGAAAAGGGCACAGAGTTAAAGATATAGGAAAAGCCATAGGGATTTGGGATTGGGAAAGGGCAGGAGATGAACACAGAGCTGGTGGGGTGGGACGTGATTCCATCCAGGATCAGCTGCACAAAGGGATGGGAAGAGCTGCACTGGGAAAAACTCCTGGAGTGGGAGCCAGGGCACAGGAAGGGAGCATCCCGGGAAAGAGAAGGTGTGAACAGTGCCAGGGATTTGGGGATGCTCCAGGATGGAGGGGAGAGGGCAGGGAAGAGGCTGCAGCTTCACTGGATCATTGAGGGGAAGATGGGTGAGATTCCACTACAGTAACCCAGACAAGAGAGGTCCAAGCCCTACTCCTTTCCCTCTTTTTAGTAACATTTTCCCTCTTTTTAGGACCATTTCCACTCTTTTCAGGACAGCTGGAGATAAGCTGGATGCTGTTTCCATGATTCTGTGCTGTTCATCTGCATTTTATGTTGTTATCAGTCAATAAATCCCTGTGTTCACAGTTGGGGATTGTGAAGCAAAACACTTCAAAGTCATAAAAATAACTATGGGAAGAAGAATCATAAAATATGAAGCAATATTTGAGAATTCCACACTTGGATATTCATGTTTTCCAACAACAAATCTGCTCAGAGAGGATTTTTTCCAAGAGATGTTGCAATCCGTATTTTTGGCACTCAGAAAAAGTGTTCCAGGAACAAAGTCCTTGTGAGCTCCAGCCAGTTTTATCTTCAAATTATAAATGGGAAACTGAGGCCCGGGAATGAAGAGTTCCCCATGGTCCATGAGCCCAGAATTCCCACTGTTATCCCAGTAAAACCAGTTTAAACAGAATGAAAACTCCCCAGTGCTGCCTTTTATCTCCCATCAGACGCTAAATGTCCTCTTTCAAACACATTCCTTTCAAACCCATTCCTTTCAAGTCCATTCCCTGCTCCTACTTCACTTGGGGAGAAATGGGAATTATCCCTGATCAAGGAGGAAATTGCTTTCCCTTTTGTTAGGAATAATTAGGAATGCAATTTATCCCCCCTTCCCTTAACTACAAGTGCAGGAGGATCCATTTGCCTCGTTAAATATTTATTGTTCCAGCCTAGGTAGGAAGGAGCACAGCCCTGAAAGTGCAGCCTTGGAAATCCATCCCTGTTTTCCAGAATAGGAATTTCATCTCAGATCACTTTCCCCACTCAACCTGCAGCACAAATCCACCAGGATTTTATAAACTTTTACTGCTACTGGCTTTGGGGCTGCAAAAACCTGGAATTTCAGCCTCTTGGCTTGGAGATCAAGAGTGAATCTGAAGTGGGGAAGATCCCTGAGCAAGGCTGGGATTTATTTTGTGGGGTTGTCTATAAATCAAGGATGATTTAATGTCCACCCTGCTTGTTCCCGTCTGGAGTTTGTGGTGGAGCCATCCAGAATTTGAGTCATGTGTGAAATATTTCTGTCCATCTGGTCCAACAGGAGGAGAACAGCTCTTCCAAGAGCTGCTTTTGTCCATAATAAATCTCCAAGGAAAGCCCAGCAGATGTGGAGGGTGGGTGCTCCACGCAGACCTTCAGCCACGTCCTGCATTGTTCACCCAGGACCTCGGCTCCGAGGAAGATTTCCAGAATTCTTGGATTGCTTCAGCTTGAAGCAACTGAGAAAACATCTTGGGCTGTTTGACCCGTTGGGTCGTGAAAATAAATATTTGGAGGGAAGGAATTTCTGTGAGATATTTCCCGAATCCAAGGGCCCGTGTGGTGCTCTGGCTCATGAGGTGACAGGTCCGTGTTGTGTCCATTATAGGGGGACCTGGGGACAGGACCACTGGTGGCTTTTTATCTGTTCCTCAAGAGGAGCTCCAGGCCAGAGAGATTGGGGTCACCCAGGGAGAGAATTCCTCCCATTTGAGAAGGAGGAGAATTGTCTGTCTTCACAATTCATTATAACAGAACTAAAGGGTCTTCAGGCTTGCCTACAGCTGGAGCTGACAGCTGCAGGCGTGGTTCTGTCACCCACGACCCCAGACTGCTGTAATTTACAATAAACAGCATTTTGCAGAACAACCGTGTAGGAGCAACGAGGGGTAGGACAGTGGGGACGGACAGAGAGCAGAGATCTCTGCAGCCAGGGCTGGGAACTTGTGGTTTATTGCAAAGGGCCTGGGTGCAGGGCCCTGCTGGGAGCTGCCAGCCACAGCTCAGAGCAGGGCACAGAGAGGAGAGGGGGAGAGAGGGTGAGAGAATAAAAGAGAGGATAAGAGAGCAAGGTTCCCATTACAATACCATAAATCTTCTTCTGTGCTGAATATTCTCATTCTCACTAACCAATCTAGTACAAGATACAAATCCTACAGCATTTCCATGCAGCCTATAAGAATCATTACATTACCACACTGGGTTCCATTTTAAACCCTACAAACTCCTCTTTGGGCCCCTTCTGCCAAGCTGGCAGGGGCTGCTCTGAGCCTTGGGCCTGTCTGCAAGCAGAGGGTATTGTTTGATCAAAAGGGGATCACCTTCAGCTGGCCATGCCATTGTTTTCCAGTTGTTCAGGAACTGAGGGATCTCAAAGCTTGCTTTCATTTCAATCTCGCTTATAGTTTCCATATTCTCAAAATCTTTTGCCAGGCGATCACATTTATAAGGCTTTCCTGTTTCATCTTCCCCAGCACCACCTGGAGTCCCACATCTCTCAGCTCAGGCTCTTACAGTAGATGCGTGGTTAATGTTACTGTAATGTGTCCTTCCCCAGCACTGGTATCACAGGATGGCTTCGGTAATCTGGGCATTTGGGTATGGAATGGGGGATGCCTCTGATGCAGGGAATGATTGGTATCTGACTCTATGGTTTAGAATGTTGAACAATAGTTTTATTAAAACTATACTATATTACATTAATACTATATTATAACTGCACTAAAGAGATACTATACTAAAAGAGACACTAAAGTGTGGCATTCTTATTCTCTGAACATAATTCCTTTGCACAGGATTTTTCTCCTGGGAAGCTGAAAGGCAGCAAGAGAGGACTCAGAGAAAAGGAAAACAATTCTTATCTCATTTGCTTCTCCTGTGCTGTGCTCCTTTGGAATGTGTTTGGAGATTGTTTACCCACAGGTGATTGTTCCATTGCATTCTGCTGTGAGTTGTTCTCATTCTTTGGCCAATCAGGGCCAAGCTGTGTCGAGACTCTGGAGAGAGTCACGAGTTTTCATTATTATCTTTTTTAGCCTTCTGTAAATATCCTTTCTGTATTGTTTAGTATAGTTTAGTATAGCATTCTTTAATGTAATATAGTATCATAAAATAATAAATTAGCCTTCTGAGAACATGGAGTCAGATTCATCGTTCTCTCCTCTCATTGGTGGACCTCACATTTTACAATACTAAAGAAAAACCTGTGACTGTCTGAGACAGCTAAGACACAGTCTTGAGTTAATTAGTTAAGGAAACAAAACAATTTTTAGTAGAATCTAATTGACAAATTACTTTAGGTAAACGATCTTCTTAACACATTCCACGTGTGTAGAAACAACAGGAGTAGTAAGCAGAGATAAGAATTGTTTTCTCTTCTTCTCTTTGTGTTTCTCTAGGAAAAATCCTCAAGAGAAAATGATGTCTCTCTCTGCTCAGAGAATGGGAATGCCAGATTTGGGGAGGGTTGGCTCATTACTATGGCAACACCTGACTGCCAATCAAGGTGTAAGAAAGTGATCTCCACCACTGGACAGCAAGGAAGGAGTTAACTGACAAGACTTCAGGAGGAGCTAAAAGTAGAAAAGGTGCAGCATCCATTTGAGGAGGAGCACGTGGCTGGTAGTCAAGGGGGCTCCCAGTGCTGTAATTTTCCTTATTTAGTCATTTTGTTGTATTTTTTGTAAACCTTTAAAATTTTGGAAGTGAGCAGCTGTTTCTCACACTGGTGAAAGAGCGAGTTTAGCTGTCTGTGTCTGTCTAAGGAAAAAACCCCAATGATCCTGTCTGGGATTGTTGTGCTGTTTGCCTTTGGATGGGCAGGATTTCAGCCTGTCACGGGGAGGGTTTTGAACTCATGGGATGGTTTGGATTGGAAAGGAACAAATCCCAACCAGTGCCACCCCTGTCATGGCAGGGACACCTCCCCCTGTGCCAGGTGCTGCCAGCCCCAATGTCCAGCCTGGCCTTGGGCACTGCCAGGGCTCCAGGGGCAGCCACAGCTGCTCTGGCAATCCCAGCCCAGCCCCTGCCCACCCTGCCAGGGAACAATTCCCAGTGCCCAAGATCCCATCCAGCCCTGCCCTCTGGCACTGGGAGCCATTCCCTGGCTCCTGTCCCTCCATCCTTGTCCCCAGTCCCTCCGCAGCTCTCCTGGAGCCCCTTCAGGCCCTGCAAGGGCTCTGAGCTCTCCCTGGAGCCTTCTCCTCTCCAGGGCAGCACCCCCAGCTCTCCCAGCCTGGCTCCAGAGGGGCTCCAGCCCTGCAGCAGCTCCGTGGGCTCCTCTGGGCTCTCTCCAGCAGCTCCAGGTGCTGCTGATGTCGGAATTCCCGGAATTCCCAGGGCTGGGGCAGCTCTGCAGGTGGGGAATCACCTGAGAGGGGCAGAGGGGAGGATCCCCTCTCTCATCCTGCTGCACTCACTGGGGAATGAGCTCAGGGCAGGAGCAGAACTCCCTGCTGGTTCTCCAGCCTGTCCTAAGAAACCATGAGGGTTGTTTCCCTTTTTGTTTTTTTTTTTTGTGTCTCTTTGTGGTCAGTTTCTCCCTGTACCACCTGGTTTGGGGTTGGGGGAACCCAGCAGAGCTTGAACGAGCATTGCAGCCTCCTCCATCCCTTCCCCTCCTCCCGACCTGACAGATCCAAACAAAACACAAGGAGGCACAGCAGCAGCTTTTTTTGGGAGCACAGCTGCTGGCACACACACTGCAAACTGACATCAAAGGCCTGGCAGGGCCTCTGTGCCTCTTGAAACCTGCCCCTGCTCTCTCCTGGCTCCAAGGGCCGCTTCCTCCTCCCTGGCCAGGTGACAATTTCCCTCCAGGAGCTGTTGCTGGGTGAAAGAGCAAGATTTTATCAGCTCCCTCTGTGCTCCCCAGGTGTGGCAGGCACAGCTGGCTTGGCTCTGCAGCTCCAAGAACACTTTCTAAGCACTCCTAAATTAATTTTCCGACAGTTGTTATCTCTCATCTGCAAACACCTCCTGTCTGACACTGTGTATCCTGCGGGTGAGGGCAGCAGCAGTGAAATCAGCAGTGCTGGAGTGGAAGTTTCCTGCTGGAGCTGCAAATAAAGCTCCCTCCACAGCCAGGGCTGCTGTCCTGATGTGACTCCAGATTCTGAATCCTTCTGGCAACTCGGGAAGCTGCTCAACATGAGATATTCCTCCTCCAGGTGACTCTTTCCAGCTGTGCTCTCCCAGTCCTCACTGCCTCCAGGATTGCTGCTTCTCCCTGTGATTGGCAGCAGTCGGATGAGTTCTTTCACATCTTCAACATCCCTGGAAGTGCCCAAGGCCGGGCTGGATGGGGCTTGGACAGTGGGAGGTGTCCCTGTCATGGCAGGGGTGGCACTGGGTGGGATTTAAGGTCCCTTCCCACCCAAACCATTCTGGGATTCACGGGGGCTGATTGCAGCTCTCAGTGCTGGAATGTTCTGCAGTCCTGTGAGGAGAGGCTGAGGGAGCTGGGAAGGGCCTGGAGCCCCAGGAGGGGCTGAGGGAGCTGGGAAGGGGGAGCCCAGCCTGGAGCAAAGGGAGGCTCAGGGGGAAGGGCCTTGTGGCTCTGCACAGGGGCTCCTGCCAGGAGGGCACAGCCCCCAGGGGGCGGGCTGTGCTCAGGGGGCCCTTGGGGGAACAGGGACAGGAGCAGAGGGGAGCAGAGGGAACGGCCTCAGGCTGGGCCAGGGCAGGCTCAGGGTGGATTTTTGGGAAGAATTCTCCATGGAAAGAGGCTGTCCAGCCTGGCAGGGGTGGATCCCCATCCCTGGAGGGATCTAGAAGCCCTGTGGATGTGGCTCTTGGGGGCAGGGGCAGAGGTGGGTTCAAGGTTGGACTCAATCTCAGAGGGCTTTTCCAGCCTTGATGATTTTATAATTCCACAAAGACATCACAATCTGGCCCTTCTGACCTGTGTCCAGTGTCCAGCTGGGCTCTGTGATCCCTCCTAAAGCCACCTTGGGTTCCTGAGGGTTCCAGGGCTTTTTATCCTTGGAAACATCCAGTGCCACCATTCCCATCATATGAGACCAGCCCCTTCTTACCTCCTGTCTAAATACCCTGCTGGCTCCACTTCTGCTGCCATCCTGCCTCCCAAAATTCAAATGGCACCCCTGGACATGGGATAAGATTAATGATGAAGTCACATCTGTCCATACATCAGCAGAGAAAACAGCTGGATTCACACTCAGGAACATCTGCTGACTGTGTCTTATAGGAATATCATCCAGGAGTGATGATTTGACTGGAATCAGAGATAATGTGTTTAAAGGCTTGTAAAATCTGACCTGAATTGCTTTTGGACTGTTGTTGCTGCCAGCAGATTGAAGCTGGGAGCTGCTGACACCAAAACACAAGCCCCATAATTAGTAACAAACAGCAGCGTGGTGGGGTTTGTTTTATTACCTCATAATTTGAACCAGAAACTGCTGGTGGTGTCTTCTGGGATAAAAAAAAAAAAAAAAAAAAACAATGCTCTGCTCCAGACAGTTTTGGAGGAATATGCTGGATTTGATGGCAATGAAGGAACAGGCTCCAAGGCCCGGAGTTTGTTGATTTCTCTGCTGCTGTTATTTCCAGTTAAATTGTCATCTCACTTGGATCTTCCATCCAAACTTCTCTGGGAATGTGTGAACCTCAGTCCCATCAGGATCTGTCTCGCACAGTGTGTTCCATGTTGGGAAGCAAAGCCCAGGCTGTCTCTCAGCTTTGCCTCAGGCAGCTGCTGCCAGCAGGGACCTCACAGAATCCCAAAATCCCTGAATCAGCTGGGCTCGAAAAGACCTTTGGGATCATCACACCCTACCTGTGTCCTGATCCCACCTTGTCCCCAGCCCAGAGCTCTGAGTGCCACCTCCAGGAATTGCTGGGGCACCTCCAGGCATGGGCACTGCAAACCTCCCTGGGCAGCCCCTGCCAAGGCCTGAGCCCCCTTTCCATGGGGCAATTCCTGCTGTGCCCACCCTGAGCCTGCCCTGGCCCAGCCTGAGGCCGTTCCCTCTGCTCCTGTCCCTGTTCCCTGGGCACAGCCCCTGACCCCCTCCCAGGCTGTGCCCTCCTGGCAGGAGCTGTGCAGAGCCACAAGGGCCCCCGAGCCTCCTTTGCTCCAGGCTGAGCCCCTTCCCAGCTCCCTCAGCCCCTCCTGGGGCTCCAGCCAGTTTCCAGCTCCATTCCCTGCACTGGACTCGCTCCAGCCCCTCCAGGTCCTTCTTGTCCAAAGGGACCCAGAACTGAGCCCAGGATTGGAGATTCTGGCCTTGGCAGGGCTGGGTTAACAGTTGGCCTCACTGAGCTCAGAGGGATTTTCCCACCTCAATGATTTCATTATTCCAACCATGGGCACAAAGGGTTGTGCAGATGGATTTGGGGCTTTGAGGGGGAATGTTGTCCCTGAGGTCACAGACCTTCTGCCAGGAGGATTTGGCTCTGCAGGACGAGGCATCTGAAACCCAGCAGCCCATGCTGGGAGCTACCAGGGGACAGAGGATTGGGCAAAATCCTTTTTATTCCAGAAACGGTCATTGCCATCACTCCACACTGGAAAGGTTTAACAGTATCAACGTCCCTGCTGTATCCACCTAAAAAACAACTCCTGAATGCTGCCAGGGCTTGTCTGGAAGCCACAGCCTGGTTTCACACCTCAGTTTTCCCTCCTGGATGGCCCCAGTTGCTCCACCAGCCCCCCACAGCTCCTCGGGAGTTTTTCACAGCGCTCCTTGGGGTAGGAACAGATTTGCTGGAAATCTTCCAGTCCTTGTGGCTGTGGGCACAAACGAGGCCCTGCAGATGTCCCTGTGCAAGGAAAACCCTTCCAGCTGCTCCCAGGACACCCCAGCTCCAAGGCCTGGCTGGCTGCAGGTGGGGATGCAGAGGGGGAATCCAAAGGGAAACCTTCCCAGGATTATCCCTGCCCTGCTGACCTTCTGCACCACAGGACCATCCATCCCTGCCTCCATCTGGCCTGAAAAGGCATCTTAACCCAGGATCCTGGGATTTGCTGGGAGCCTGTTGCAGGGGACAGAGGATTGGGCAAAATCTTCTTTTTTATTCCAGAAACGGTCATTGCCATCACTCCACACTGGAAAGGTTTAACAGTATCAACCTCCCTGCTGTATCCACCTAAAAAACAACTCCTGAATGCTGCCAGGGCTTGTCTGGAAGCCATGGCCTGGTTTCACACCTCAGTTTTCCCTCCTGGATGGCCCCAGTTGCTCCACCAGCCCCCCACAGCTCCTCGGAAGTTTTTCACAGCGCTCCTTGGGGTAGGAACAGATTTGCTGGAAATCTTCCAGTCCTTGTGGCTGTGGGCACAAACGAGGCCCTGCAGATGTCCCTGTGCAAGGAAAACCCTTCCAGCTGCTCCCAGGACACCCCAGCTCCAAGGCCTGGCTGGCTGCAGGTGGGGATGCAGGGGCACGCAATCCAAAGGGAAACCTTCTCCAGGATTATCCCTGCCCTGCTGGCAGCCCACAGCACCACCAGCCACCATCCATCCCTGCCTCCATCTGGCCTGGAAAAGGCTCCTGTTAGCCCCGGATCCTGGGATTTGCTGCCAAGCCCTGTTGCAGGGCCAGCTGGTCCTGCCAGGCTGAGCTGCTGGGGCAGAGGAGAGGATGGAGCATCCCTGTCCTGATCCTCCATCCCTGCCCTGATCCTCCATCCCTATTCTGAGCTTCCATCCTGGGGGAAAGGGGAAGGGGAAGGGGAAGGGGAAAAGGGAAGGGAAGGGAAGGGGAAGGGGAAGGGGAAGGGGAAGGGAAGGGGAAGGGGAAGGGGAAGGGGAAGGGAAGGGAAGGGAAGGGAAGGGAAGGGAAGGGAAGGGAAGGGAAGGGAAGGGAAGGGAAGGGAAGGGAAGGGAAGGGAAGGAAGGGAAGGGAAGGGAAGGGAAGGGAAGGGAAGGGAAGGGAAGGGAAGGGAAGGGAAGGGAAGGGAAGGGAAGGGAAGGGAAGGGAAGGGAAGGGAAGGGAAGGGAAGGGAAAGATGCCCACGTGTTTGCCATTAGTCACCCCCATCCTTTCCAGGGCTGGATCCACAGATCCCAGGGAAGCAGAGCTGCCAGCAGCAGAGCCAGGAATGAGTTCAGCCCCCTCTGGCAGCCAAGTCTGGCTGGCTTGGGAGGGCTCCTTGGCTCTCCAGCTCTGTGCTGGTGGTTTGAAGGAGCTGAGCAGCTCTGCAGGCAGCTGATGTGCTGCTGGCTCCCAGCCTTCACTGGGGGGTTGGAAACTCCCTGGATGGGCCCCTCAGGACACATCCTGGGGAATTTTATTTGCAAAAACCCCATCCTTGGTGCTCAGTGTTCAGGATAAAACCTCTCTTTTCTGGAAGCTGAGCTCAAGGGTTTTAGTTGCTGAGGGAAAAGGCACCTTCCATGGAAATAATGTTTTCTGCTGGGAAGATAAGAAGTGATTTCAGGTCAGGAAAGTGTTTAGGTGGAAAATTCCTCTCCAGTTGGAAAGGTTCCCCTGATCTCCCTGGAGACTGGGGCGAGTTGAGCGGGGAAAAGGAGCAGCAGAGATTTGAACCCAGCTCTAAAAGAGGCTCCCAAAGCAGAGCAGCTCCCTCCCCACCGCCCCAGGGGCTTCATGGAACCCCGGATTGCTCCAGAGCAGCAGATTGCACGTGGGAAGAGCAGGATGGGAGAGGAAGATAAATGTGGAGATGGGCTGTGGAGAGGCACAGCGAGCTGTTGGTTCATCCTCTGGCAAAACAGCTCCATGCTTTCCTCCCTGTCCTTTCCACGGGGGAATCCAGCCCAGGGTGACTGAAAGGAGGGTGGCTGTGGCACGTGACAGAGCAAAATCACCTTTGTAGGGAGCCTGTGCATAACCAAGGTTGTTTTCTGCCACACCTGCTATTCCAGGGCTGCTGACAGGGAATGGGAAGGTGGAAAAAGTCCCTCAAATCCATGGTCTCTCCCCATTTTCTATGCAGGAGCAGAGTCTGCTGCAGAGCTCTGAGGAACAGGGAGGAGCCATTCCCATCCCACCGCTCCTTCCCACCGACCTGGGGAGACTGAGGATTTTGTGAGAGGATTTGCCCAGGTTTGGGGCATGAAGGTGCTCCAGTGCCTCCTCCCACAGGAGCAGGACTGTCCCCATCCCTGCAGGGTGCCTGAGACTTCCAGTCATGAGCCTCTCACCTTCTCTGAGGCTCCAAAGCTTTTCCTCACCACTGAGCAGCAGTGGAGGCTCCAGAGCCGCTTCCCAAAATTGCCAGAGGAAGAATGGATTCGGTTTTGCTGGTTTGTGGACAATCATTGGCCTTGTTGGGCCTGTCCTGAGAGCCATCTGCACACTGGCTGGGACAACCTGGCTGCCACCCTCACCAGAGAGCTGCTGAGCCGCCCAGGGGAGTGGGAGAGCCTGGGAAATTCAGGGACAACTCAGGAGAAGTCAGGAACTCCTGGAGAACTCAGGAAACATGTACATGGATGAAAAGGAGATTTCCTGGAGCCACCCCATAGTCTGGAAGGCAGGAGGAGGCCTGGGAAGGACGTGGTGGTCCTGGAAGGAGCCATGGCACTGCCTGGGTCCTGCCAGCTGCTGGAAATGCTCCAAATCAGGGCCTCATTTGTGCTTTTCCTTTTCTCTCCACACATCCATCCCCTTGGAGGAGGGATGGGTCACTCGTCCCTTGCTGTGTTGGAGCTGCCGGAAGAAGGATCCTGGTGGGGTTCCTGGTGCCAGGCTGCTTGTTTGTGTGGGAGAACAGGGACAGTCGCGTTCGGAAGATCACGGGACTGTCACGGGACAGGGAAAGTGTCCCCTTCCCCCCGACCTTTGCCCAGCCTTCTGATAAGAATCACCTAGGAATGTAGCCCACCCGGTCCTAGCAACCTTCCTACCAGTCCTAGTACTTTTCCACTGACCCCAGTAGTTTCCCCACCTACAAGTCCTCCCCCCTGACGTAGAGAAGACCCCCTAGAGTATAAAAATCCATGAAGTGAGCTAATAAAGGCTTTTGGAACCGTCCGCCATATTGGTGTCTGCGTGAGTTCGTTAGCCCGAACAGCTCTGATCGTGAGCTGTCGTGCTGAGACCCAAAATCAGACCGCCAAGCCTGCTGAGAGGCTACAAGTGGTGCCGAACGCCCGGGATAGAGCCAGGGCTTCGGGATTCGTCTGATCGGAGATCAGCGGCTCCAGCGGCAGGCCCGTCTGGACGCGCAGGGGGACGCCCCAGTAACCAGCGTTGGACAATGGAGACCATCGCTAAGGTTGTGAGTTTTCTGAAGGAATTTTATGGGATAAAATGCGAACTCAGGTATTTTAATCTCGCTATTGCGAGACTCCTAGAGTTGAGAGTTATTACTCGTCCGGTAGATATATTAAACCCAGATATCTGGGAAATGTGCACCATGGCGTTAGCAGAGGACACTAAGTCCACAGGGAACGCCAAAAGCCTAAAGTCATGGGGAGGGGGAAAACTCTGCGTAAAGCAATGGAAGAAAGAGAAACATGGGAAACAGCAAGAAATCGTTTATTTGCTGTCCCGCACTGGGAGAGGGGAACCGGGTGCACAGTGCACCGCTGAAAACGCCCCGGGCGGAAACGGGTGCATGCAGGAATCGGCGCGCCCATCCGTTCCCATGACCCAAAATCCCGGTCCCCAGACCCAAAACCGATACCCCGAGCCTCCCGGGACCCCCGACCCACCCGAGGTCCCGGCATGCCCCTTGCCCCCCGCTGGAGACCGCGGAGATCGCGGAAGCCGCTGGGAGCAGCCCACAGGTCGCACCCCGCCTCCTCCTCCGCCCCCAGGTACCGATCCGGGGCAAGACGCGAACACCGCGCAATCCATTTGGGGCGATGGTTAGTCGACGCGCCCGGAGCGCCGCCGAGACGCCGAGGATGGAGGTAAAAAATTAGCACGCCAGGCGGTGCCGACCCCGCCAATTGCGGTCAAAATGGCGTCGGGGAAGAAGCCGAGGGCGTGGCGAGCGGCCCGCGTGGCGGGAGAGGGAGAACGAGCGGCACGGATTGCGCAAAGGGGGCGGGGGGCGGCACTGACTGGGAGCCGCGCCCCATGCCCGCCCATAAGTGAGTAATCCACATTCATGGATGGCAGGACAAGCCCAGGGGATGAGTGTGCCCCCGGGGTGGGGCGGGGTCGAAGCCGAACAAACGGGGCGGAGGGCCGGAAGTGTGTGGCATTCGGAGTTCCGGTTCGGAACAAGCGACAGCTCCTGAGAGCTCCGGGGAACAGCTGAGCCGACTGGCTCTGGAAACTGAGACCGTAGAAATATCGCGGTTTCGAGCAAAACCGAACAAATCTCTAGACAGAGTTCAGGGAAGCAGACACAGCATAAGCTTACAGATTGGGGAAAGATAAAGATCGCATGCTGAAGTTCCCCACAGCGGCGGCGATCCATGCCTTCCCTGTGAGAGTCACTGGAGCTCAGGGAAACCAACAGAGGAGTTACACGCCTATCAATCCCAAAGAGGTGCAAACGATTGCTAAGGCTATCTCGGAGAAAGGGATCAATTCGCCGTGGTTTCCACCCTCATAGATGGTCTTTTGGTAATGATGATCTGCTGCCTTTTGATATCACGCAAATAAGTCGTATGCTTTTGACGGGGCGGGACTAATCGTGTTTAAGCAAGAATGGCGCGACAATTGCTCAACAGCTCTCGCCTCGGCCGGGGAGGGGCAACAGCTGCACGGGTCGAGCCTATCGAGATTGATAGGAAAAACATGACAGGTGATAACGCCTCAGCAACAGGCAACACAGTTGCGGGCTGAGGAGGTCCGGCGACAACCGGGCTGCCAGAGAGGCGATTTGCTCAGCTTCCCGAGTAATGGCTAAACCGGCGCCATGGACCACCATTAAACAAGGGGAGGAGGGTTTCACACAATTTGTTGACCGTCTGCAAATAGCGGTCGACTCTTCAACCTTGCCGACAGCGGCAAAGGGGGCAGTCGTCTCAGATTGTTTACGTCAGCAGTGTAACTCCGTCACCAAAGACATTCTGCGCTCCTTGCCCGCAGGGGCAAGCGTGGCTGATATGATCAAACACGTGATCAGAGAGGAACAGCTAACCCCCATCCAAGCAGCCGTGCACACCCTAACCAGTGCTATGGCGTGTTTTAAATGTGGGCAGGCGGGGCACGTCACGGCGGGCTGCCCCCAGCCGGCACGGCCCCCCCCGGGAGCACCCCCGCTCCAAACACGCCCGAGAGGAATTTGTTGGGGCTGTGGGAAAAGGGGGCATCTGGCAAGGGAATGCAGGTCCCGGCACCGGGGAAACTGCAGAGGGGGGAGGCAAGTGGGTCATGTTCAGCCTCCCCCCACTGTGAATGTAAGACGACCCACCTATGCCAACCCGCAGTGGGGCTCGGGGACTACATATCCCATACTCCCACAGGGGACAGCCGGTTCCACGCCCCCGCCAGCAGCCCAATGGCAGGGCAGCACGGCCCCGCCCACAGCACCCTCGTACCCGCCGTTGCCGCAAACTGTGCCGGGACAACAGGGGCAACAGGGGACGCCCCAGAACGGGATCCCTGGGTGGCTCTGGCCATGAAAATAGGAAAGGAACCCCTGATGGTGTGGGGGACATGTCGCCTCTACGGCAGTCAGGATCCCCATGTCATAGGGCTGCAGTTCTGGGCGGACACGGGCTCAGACTGCACCATCCTTCCACAAGCACACTGGCCCGGGCATTGGCAATTCAAAGAAGTCCCCCCAGTGAACGGGGTGGGAGGGCAGTCCCGGGCGTGGAGAAGCACCCAGCTGGTGGCTATAACGCTCCACACAAAAGAGGGACCAGAACAGACAGTAGCAATCTATCCCTATATCTTGCAAAACTCCCCACCCCTAATAGGGAGGGATGTCCTCGCCATGCTAAGAGTCAGAATTACAAATTTATCATGAGGGCCACTGCAGTTCACCCCACACTGCCGATCAAATTGACCTAGAAATCATCAGAACCTGTGTGGATCCTGCAGTGGCCCATCCCTGAGCCTCGAATGACAGCTCTACTGGAGCTGGTTGACCGCGAATTGCAAAAGAGCCACATTGAACCCTCCACCAGTTTGTGGAACACCCCTGTGTTCGTAATTCCTAAAAGGTCCGGAGAAGGTTACCGTCTCATTCACGACCTAAGAGAAGTGAACAAGACAATTCGGCCCATGAGCCCAGTTCAGACACTGCTGCCCATGAACTCAGCCATCCCGGAAAGGCAACCATGCGCAGTGCTGGACATCAAGGACTGTTTCTTTTCCATACCCTTGCACCCTGAGGACAGAGAACGATTTGCTTTTTCGGTGGTGTTCCCAAACGGCGAGCGGCCCAACCTCCGTTTCCAGTAGAGAGTACTCCCGCAGGGACTTGTGGACAGCCCCAGCATATGCCAAATCACTGTGGACAAAGCACTGATGCCAGTCCGACGCTCCTACCCTGCTGCCACCATCATCCAATACATGGATGACATCCTGGTCGCTGCACCATCAACAAGCCAGGTGGATCATCTGGTGTCCGTGATCGCAGAGACTCTCCAGGCCAACGGCTTTGAGATCGCGAGCGCAAAGATCAAGAAGGGACCCTGTGTGACCTTTCTTGGAGTGGGGATCACAGGTTCCTACGTGACACCCCCCAAGGTAAAGGTCTGCCGGGACATCAGGACGCTTCACGATGCGCAACGCCTGGTGGGATCACTGCAGTGGCTTCGCAACATCATCCTAGTTCCTCCCGAGGTCATGGACCCTTTATATCACCTGCTGAAAGGAAAGCACTCCTGGGAACCCAAGGAACTGACACCAGAAGCGGCGAGCTCCCTCGACTTCATCGAACACCAGATGTCCACAGGTACTCTGGCCAGGTGGAATCCAGCTGCGCCGCTGGACTTGTACGTCCACTTCACGCCGAAGGGAGGAGTGGGAGCATTGGCACAAGGACCTTCCGAAAAGTCCCGACCGATCCTGTGGGTGATCCTCGGAGGACCTGCTCGTGCGTTCTCCCCAGGAATCGAATGCATCGCCAACCTCATCATAAAAGGCAGGAAACTCGCCCTGAAACACCTAGGAACTGAGCCAGCAAAAATCCACCTTCCCTTCCGCAAGCAGCCAACCACAGAGTCAACCACAATATCGGAGCACCTGGCCCTCGCCCTTGCTGGCTTCGGAGGAGAAATCTCCTACTCTGCCAAACCACCCTGGACCCAGCTGCTGACCGTTGTCGACATGGACATGCCGCCAAAGGTCATGGACCGACCGCAACCAGGACCAACGGTCTTCACGGACGCTTCCTCCACGACTTCCACCGCAGCAGCAGTGTGGCAGGCAGGAGAACAATGGCATTGCGTCAAAGCATGCGACCCCACACTGTCAGTGCAACAGCTGGAGGCGACAGCAGTGGTCCTGGCGTGCGGACTCTTCCAAGACGAGCACCTCAACATCGTAACGGACTCTATATTCGTGGCAAAGCTCTGCCTAGCCATGGCAGGACCAGGTGTGTCAACATCCGCAGCAGCCCTGATGCTGGAGGAAGCGCTCTCCTCGCGACAGGGCACCGTGTCTGTCATCCACGTCAACAGTCATAATCCAGTCAAAGGCTACTTCCAGATCGGCAACGACAAAGCGGACGCCGCAGCAAAGGTGTGTGGGCGTTGCAGGAAGCCCGCCAACTGCATGAATCGCTCCACATCGGAGCAAAAGCACTGGCAAAGAGATGTGGGATCTCGGCGGCGGATGCGAAACATGTAGTGGCCACCTGCCCTCACTGCCAGAAGTCACCCCTGTGGACCAGTGGGGTCAACCCGAGAGGTCTCAGGCCTTCTGAGATCTGGCAGTCAGACTTCACTCTGTGTCAGCTGCTGAAGCCCCGAGCATGGCTTGCAGTGACAGTAGACACTTGCAGCGGGACGATCATAGCCACACAGCACCACAAAACTAACTCTAAGGCCACAATTCACCACTGGCTGACAGCCATGGCATGGCTTGGTATCCCCAAGCAGATCAAAACCGACAACGGTCCCAATTTCACCTCCAAGCCAGTGCGAGAATTTGCCTCGAAATGGGGTATCACTTTGGTGCAGGGTATCCCGTATAACAGTACAAGACAGACCATAGTCGAGCGAGCAAATCAAACCCTGAAAACCAAGCTAAAAGTGTTAGCAAAAACAGAGAACTTTGCCAATTCCATTCCCCCGAGAGACCAGACACGTGTGCTAGCAACCACCTTACTAACATTAAATCAGTTCCCCAGGGGAGAAGAAACAAACAGTCCTGTCCAAAAGCACTGGGCCACTCGAACGTTAGTGGAAGGCCCACAGGTTGCAATTAGAAATGAGGTGGGCGAGTGGGAACAGGGTTGGAGGCTGATGCTCACGGGGCGAGGGTATGCAGCTGTCAAAAAGGACGGCAAAATCAGGTGGTGTCCACTCAGGTCGATTAAGCCTGACCTCCACAATGAGCAGGATGAGACTAATGAGAACTGTGAGTTTCTGTTTTCAGGACATGCTCATGGGGCGTCCTCGTAACGCGTACGCCCCCGTTCCAGAGGAAAGTGACAGACCACCAAGCCGCCAGACAGCGCCCGAGAGACCCGCACGGGTGAGACCCGAGCATCAACGGTGTCTCTGTGTGATTCTGCTGCTGGGCCTTGTCGCCAGAGGGCAAGCCAGCCCAGACCTCTATCCCCACCAGCCATTCAGATGGGTCATGCGTCATCTTAGTAGTGACAAAGTGCTCAGAGAAACCATCACGCCGAACACCCCGTCCTTCGTGCTTCGCACTACCGACCTGTTTCCAGGACAACCAAAGGTAGACCCCCATTCCCCACACGCCACACACATGTACTTATCCTATTGGTGTCCAGCCTCAAACCCAGGAAAAAGTTACTGCAATCGCCCAGGGTGGGGACATTGCGGACACTGGGGCTGTGAAACCATTGTTACAGATGCCAGGCCGTCAGGGCCTGGATGGGATCCACAAGAGCCTGACAAATTCTTACAGTTTGCGTGGGCACCCACTGGCTGTAACTCACCAGTCTTCCTCCACGGAAGTTTCTATCGAAACCGTCACAAAATCCCCAAAATCCGAAAGTGCACTCACTATAACATGACAGTTCTGCAGCCAAATCACCCTAGCTGGGCCATAGGCAAAGCGTGGACAGTAGTCCTTCAGGAATCAAAAGAGTGGGTGAATGTGCAAATTGTCAGGCTCCAGCCGTCAACATCCCGAGCGATCGGGCCAAACAAAGTTATTAAAGACACGCAGAAAGGAGAGACACAAGCTATCCCAAAACCCTACCCACAAAGGCCACCGGCATCCCGACCGACCGAAATGGAAACCTTTCCTATAGGCCGCCCGGCCGGATCAGAGTCGGACCCAATCCTTCGCATGTTAGAAGCTACCTTCCTTTCCCTGAACGAAACTAACCCTAACCTGACTGATTCTTGCTGGCTTTGTTATGATGTCAAACCTCCTTTCTATGAAGGAGTCGCTCTAAACACTTCTTTCAGTTATTCCACAGCCAATGCCCCTCACCAGTGCAGGTGGGATACGCCTCGCAAAGGAATCACCCTGAGCCAGGTCACGGGACGGGCAGATGCTTTGGAAATGCTACCCCAGCTGCCGGAGAGGCGATGTCTGCACCGAAGTTGTCAAGCCTGACAGGAAGAAAAATAAGTGGGTGGTCCCGTCCGCATCTGGGATGTGGGTTTGCCAGCGGTCGGGAGTGAGCCCCTGTGTGTTCCTTGCCAAATTTGATGATTCTAACGACTTTTGTGTCCAGGTTCTGATTGTTCCTAGGGTCCTGTACCACTCAGATGAAGAAGTGTACCGCCTTTTCGAGGAACCCAGCCGGCTCCACAAAAGAGAAGTAATAACCGGTATAACTATCGCAATGCTGCTCGGCCTAGGAGCAGCTGGAACGGCCACGGGTATCTCAGCCCTAGCAACTCAGCACCAAGGACTGTCCCAGCTGCAGTCGACCATCGATGAAGACCTTCAAAGGATTGAAAAATCCATCTCCTATCTGGAGAAGTCGGTCTCCTCTCTCTCGGAGGTGGTCCTGCAGAACAGGCGGGGGTTAGACCTCCTGTTCATGCAGCAGGGAGGCCTGTGTGCCGCCTTGAAAGAGGAATGCTGCTTCTATGCAGACTACACGGGAGTTGTCAGAGACTCCATGGCAGAACTCCGGAACAGACTGGCTCAGAGACAGAAAGACAGGGAAGCCCAACAGGGCTGGTTCGAGTCCTGGTTCAATAAATCACCATGGCTAACCACCCTAATTTCTACCCTAATAGGTCCACTGGCAACGCTGCTTCTAGCTGTCACCTTTGGACCGTGCCTGCTGAACAAGATAGTTACGTTCGCTCAGAGCCGCTTGGAACGGACCAACATCCTGTTCATAGGCCAGCAACAAATGTTGTGAATGCAGCCAGGCTGAGCTTGCCTGGAGAAAAAGTCACTCAGGTTTCCCAAACCCCTTTTCCTTTATCAAATCACAACCTTATACCTCATTTTAATGCCTATATGTATATAACTACCTCGTTCTTTTATGATAGAGAGGGGGGAAGTGTGGGAGAACAGGGACAGTCGCGTTCGGAAGATCACGGGACTGTCACGGGACAGGGAAAGTGTCCCCTTCCCCCCGACCTTTGCCCAGCCTTCTGATAAGAATCACCTAGGAATGTAGCCCACCCGGTCCTAGCAACCTTCCTACCAGTCCTAGTACTTTTCCACTGACCCCAGTAGTTTCCCCACCTACAAGTCCTCCCCCCTGACGTAGAGAAGACCCCCTAGAGTATAAAAATCCATGAAGTGAGCTAATAAAGGCTTTTGGAACCGTCCGCCATATTGGTGTCTGTGTGAGTTCGTTAGCCCGAACAGCTCTGATCGTGAGCTGTCGTGCTGAGACCCAAAATCAGACCGCCAAGCCTGCTGAGAGGCTACAGTTTGTATCTGTGCACAGCTGCCCACATCCACGTGTGTGTCTGTACTGATGGATGTGTGTACTTGTTCATGGATGTGTGTCCATATTGATGGATGTGTGTCTGTGTTCATGGATGTGTGTCCATGTTTATGGATGTGTGTCCATATTTATGGATGTACATCCACCTTTATGGGTCTGTGTCCACACTTACAGATGTGTGTCCTGTCCTTCTCCATGGATGTGTGTCCATATCAATGGATGTATGTCCATATCAATGGATGTGTGTCCATATCAATGGATGTGTGTCTATATCAATGGATGTGTGTCTATATTCATGGATGTGTGTCCATATTTATGGCTCTGTGTCCACTTTTATGGATGTGTGTCCTTGTTCATGCCTGTGTGTCCTCGTTCATGCCTGTGTGTCCATGTTCATGGATGTGTGTCCATATTTATGGCTCTGTGTCCACTTTTATGGATGTGTGTCCTTGTTCATGCCTGTGTGTCCTCGTTCATGGCTGTGTGTCCATGTTCATGGATGTGTGTCCATATTTATGGCTCTGTGTCCACTTTTATGGAGGTGTGTCCATATTTATGGATGTGTGTCCTTGTTTATGGATATGTGTCCATATTCATGAATGTGTGTCCATGTTTATGGATGTGTGTCCACATTTACAGATATGTGTCCATATTCATGGATGTGTCTCCATATCGCTGGATGTGTGGCCACATTAATGGCTGTGTGTCCGTGTTTATGGATGAGTGTCCACCTTTATGGATGTGTGTCCATGTTTATGGATGTGTGTCCATATCAATGAATGTGTGTGTCCACGTTTATGAATGTGTGTCAAGTTTACGAATATATGTCCTTGTTCATGGATGTGTGTCCATATTGATGGATGTGTGTCCATATCCATGGATGTGTGTCCATGATCATGGATGTGTGTCCACCTTTATAGATGTGTGTCCCCATTCATGGATGTGTGTCCTTGTTCATGGACGTGTGTCCATGTTTATGGATGTTCACGGATCTGTGTCCATATTCATGGATGTGTCTCCGTATCACTGGATGTGTGGCCACATTTATGGCTGTGTGTCCATGTTTATGGATGAGTGTCCACCTTTATGGGTCTGTGTCCATACTTACGTATGTGTGTCCTTGTTCATGGATGTGTGTCCATACTGAGGTATGTGTGTCAATTCCTATTCCAATTTCAATTCCTATTCCAGCATCTTTAGATTAAATAGGATGGAGAGAAAAAATCAGGTTTTCCACGTTTTCCACTGTCCAAGGCCAAACTCCAGGCTGTGGTTAAAAGCCAGTCTTTATTTTCCAGCTCTATAATATTGATGGATGTGTGTCCATATTTATGGATGTATGTCCATGTTCATGGCTGTGTGTCCATGTCCATATTGATGGCTGTGTGTCCATATTGATGGCTGTGTGTCCATGTTCATGGATGTGTGTCCACATTCATGGATGTGTGTCCACACTTACGGATGTGTGTCCTTGTACGTGGATGTGTGTCCAGCTTTATGGATGTGTGTCTGTGTTCATGGATGTGTGTCCGTATCAATGGATGTGTGTCCGTATCAATGGATGTGTGTCCATACCAATGGATGTGTGTCCTTGTTCATGGATGTGTGTCCTTGTTCATGGATGTGTGTCCATATCAATGGATGTGTCCATATTTGTGGATGTATGTCCACATTCATGGATGTATGTCCACATTCATGGATGTGTGTCCATATCAATGGATGTGTGTCCATATCAATGGAAGTGTGTCCATATCAATGGATGTGTGTCCATATCAATGGAAGTGTGTCCATATCAATGGATGTGTCTCCGTGTTCATGGATGTGTCCATATTTGTGGATGTATGTCCACATTCATGGATGTGTGTCCGTATCAATGGATATGTTTGCACATGGATTGCTCTCTCTTGACCTCTCCTTCCCAGGAACCCACCCCAGATTTCCTCAGATTCTCACTGCCACCCCCAGCCCCTGGGGACAGGGACATTTCTCGCTGCTCCAGACATTTCCAATACATTCCTTGGGGTTGTTTTAACTTCTCCCCGGGGACACTCATGGAATTGGGGTCTGGGACACTCCGTGTGTCATGGAGCACCATCCATCTGTCCTCAGGAGGTTTCAGAAGACCTCCAGGCTGCTCCTTCCCCAGCAGTGTCCATGGTCCATCCCTGCTCTGGACACCAGGATTGCTGGAATTTCAATTCCTGTTCCAGCCAGTTCTCCCAGGCTCTGCTGGACATCTGTGGCTGGGTGTCCTCCATGCTGGACCTTCCAACACTGGGGAGAAATCAGATTTATTTGGGAATGTGAAAGGAGAGATATTTGGGACATAATGAACTCCTGCCTGTCCTAGAGCTCCTGGAGATGTGGTGGGACAGAATATTTTAGGGGAATTTCTGGAGTGTTACAGCCTCTTCCTGGTTCAGATCATTCAGAATCACATCAAGGTTGGAAAAGACAGTCCAAGATCATCAAGTCCAACATTTGAGTCCCACCATTCCTGCTATACCATGGCAGGAAGTGTCTGCTCAGGTTCTGAACACTTCCAGGGATGGTGACTCCATTTCTTCCCTGGATGAGGAGCTGTCAGGACTGTGACCCAGGCGAGGGTCCCAAAACAACGTGTGAGCTGGGCCACCAAAATCCCCCTTCTCTGCCCAATTTCTTCACCCTCAGGAGGAGAGGGGTGCCAGGAATAGCTCAAAGAAGGGAATTTTCAGGATAAAATGGCAAAGTGAAGGAAAAATCAGGCTCTGCCCATCAGAGGATGGTACAGAAGGGTCTCCTGCAGCTGTGATTCCCAGAACTCGGATCCCAGAGGCTCCATGGACCTGCTGAAGCTGAGCCCTGCATCCCACAGGCACTGGAGAAACTTCCCTGACTCCAGGGCCAGCTCTCCAAACGTTTTATTCCCTGGAAAGGGTTGGGACGTTTTGGAGTGGACAAAATGCCACAAAAGGCCACCAAAGGTCACCAAAGGCCACAGTGTGGGATCGCCCAGCCGTTCCCAGGGTTCCCAGCACAGCATCCCGAAGGAAAAGCAGGAAAGCAGCAAGGTGAAGGTGGGATCTGCAGCAGGGAAAGGCAATATTTCCTTTTTTTCACTGTTCTACAAATCATTTCCCCCATCCATCCCCCTGGCAGATGAGGAGATGACTTTTATTGTCCCGCTGTGACAGTGCCATGACAGCTCTGCTGGGAGAGGATGGAAGGGAGGCAGGGGTGACTCACAAACATCTTTAGATTAAATAAGATAGCAACAAAACTCAGGTTTTCCACATTTTCCACTGTCCAAGGCCAAACTCCAGGCTGTGGTTAATAGCCAGTCTTTATTTTCCAGCTCTGTAATTTGATTTAATAAAAATTTTTATTTGAGGGAAACCTCAAACATTGCCTCTTTCATTATCTCTTCCTCAATAAAGCACTCCTTGGTGGAATTTCAGGATAATTATTGGCTGCTTTATTCCTTCTAAGCACTGCTCAATCACAGGAGTCACACAGTCAGTGACAAACACATCCTTAAGGATGGAAGGAGCTTTATTTAAAGCAAGGATATGATTCACACTCCATTTTTACATTCCAAGGGCTTCAGAACATGGAAATACGTGGGGAACAAAGATCCTGCAGCCAGATTTCCTCAGAAGCAAAAAATACTGAAATTATTTAGATTTCAACTGGAGATAGACCATAGGAAAGCCTGGCAGGTTCTTTGTGCCGTCAGGATGCACAGTCCGGCCACGGGAGCTCTCCTGAGGGATTCAGGGTTCCTGGGAATGGAACAGCTGTTCCTGGTGTTCCTGAATTCCCAGCTGTTCCTGGGAACAGCTCAGGGATTTGGGGTGTTCCTGGGAATGAGAACAGCTCAGGGATTTGGGGTGTCCCTGGGAATGGGAACAGCTCAGGGATTTGGGGTGTTCCTGGGAATGAGAACAGGTCAGGGATTGAGGGGTTCCTGGGAATGGGAAGAGTTCAGGGATTTGGGGTGTCCCTGGGAATGGGAACAGGTCAGGGATTGAGGGGTTCCTGGGAATGGGAACAGGTCAGGGATTGAGGGGTTCCTGGGAATGGGAAGAGTTCAAGGATTCATGGTGTTCCTGGGAACAGCTCAGGGATTTGGGGTGTTCCTGAGAGAGGGGAACAGTTCAGGGATTCAGAGAATTCCTGGGAACAAGTCAGGGATTCAAGGTGTTCCTGGGAAGGGGAACAGCTCAGGGATTTGGGGTGTTCCTGGAAAGGGGAACATCTCAGGGACTCAGGGATTCCTAGGATCATCTCAGGGATTCAGGGATTCTTAGGAATAGCTCAGGGATTCAGGGTGTTCCTGGGAATGGGAATAGTTCAAGGATTTAGAGTGTTCCTGGGAACAACTCAGGGTTTCAGGGTTCCTGGGAATGGGAACAGCTCAGGGATTTGGGATGTTCCTGGGAACAGCACAGGGATTCAGGGAATTCCTGGGAATGGGAACAGCTCAGGGATTTGGGGTGTTCCTGGAAAGGGGAGCATCTCAGGGATTCAGGGATTCCTAGGAATAGTTCAAGGATTCAGGGTGTTCCTGGGAACAGCTCAGGGATTCAGAGAGTTCCTAGGAACAGGAACAGATCAGGAATTCAGGGTGGTCCCAGGAAGGGGAGCAGCTCAGCTGTGGCCACATCCACCTCCTTTCCCAGTGTCCATGGCTGCAAATAAGCACCAGCAATCCTTCCTGCCCACTTGCACTGTTTTTCAAAATCATATTAGGATCCATCTGATCCTCACTTAAAAGCAATGCCAGGCAGGAATATTGGGTCTGGGAGCTGCTGCTCTGTGGCTGAGGCTCAGAGCTCCAGGAGGTTCCTTCTGGGGCTGGATCTTGTGATTTGCTTCACTGAGACTGAACCTTTGGAAAAGGGAAAGAGTCATGGATTCATGGAAGGGTTTGGGTGGGAAGGGACCTGAAATCCCACCCAGTGCCAGCCCTGCCATGGCAGTGACAGCTCCCACTGTGCCAGGTGCTCCAGCCTGGCCTTGGGCACTGCCAGGGCTCTAGGGACAGCCACAGCTGCTCTGGGCACCCTGGCAGAGCCCAAACCTCTCTAACCAGGCCTTGCCAGGCTACAAACCCCCTGTGGCAAATGGCACTGGGGGCACCTGCAACCAGCCAGGAAATCATTCTTTCCTTTCCTTTCTCCATTTGCTGCCATGGGGTTTGGTGCTGCTTTCCATCCTTGGTTCAGGAATGTGAATGCCAGAGTGCTTTGGGTGGGAAGGGATCTTCAATGCCAGCTCATTGCAGCCCAGGGACACCTCCCCCTGTGCCAGGTGATGCCAGCCCCAGTGTCCAGCCTGGCCTTGGGCACTGCCAGGGCTCCAGGGGCAGCCACAGCTGCTCTGGCAATCCCAGCCCAGCCCCTGCCCACCCTGCCAGGGAACAATTCCCAGTTCCCAAGATCCCATCCAGCCCTGCCCCTGTGGGACGCAGCCAGCAGAGCTCAAGGAGCCGGGGGAGCTCAGAGCGGCAGCGCTGGGGGTCAGAGCCGATCACACGCTGAGCGTGACTCAGATGGGATCAGCTCTCAGCCTGGGGCCCTGCAAACGGCAAAATCACTGGAAGACACAGGAAGGCACCAGGCTGCTCCCCGGTGGGTGCTGGGGACACGGCAGAGGCACCCACGGGGCTGGGGATGGTCCCTGCAGGGAGGGACGGGCGGGACACGGCCCCAGCAGCACAGGGGATGAGCCCGAGGGGGATCAGCACCCCCGGGGCTGCGGGGATTGAGCTGTTCTCTGTGTGACCGTGCTCACGGGGCTCTGAGGATGAGGGAAGAGATGAGGATCTGACTCCATGTTTCAGAAGGCTGATTTATTATTTTATGATACATATTAAATTAAAGCTATACTAAAAAAATAGAAGAAAGGATTTCATCAGAAGGCTGGCTAAGAACAGAAAAAAAAGGAATGATAACAAAGGTTTGTGGCTCGGATTCTGTCCCAGCCAGCTGACTGTGATTGGCCATTAATTAGAAACAACCACATGAGACCAATCCCAGATGCACCTGTTGCATTCCACAGCAGCAGATAACCATTGTTTACATTTTGTTCCTGAGCCCTCTCAGCTTCTCAGGAGGAAAAATCCTAAGGAAAGGATTTTTCATAAAAGATGTCTGGGACACCTCTGCAGGATTTAATGCCCAGAGAGGGAAAGGTCTGTCGGGAGTGATTTATTTATTTGGGCTCATCCTGGGCTCAGTGGGTTGCAGATCCTGCGGGAAGCACCAGGAAAACTCCAGGACGGCACAACCAGGAGGGGACCCGCCCGTCCTGCGCCTGCAGCAGCCTTGGTGTGACCCGGGCAGGCTCCAGAAGCTGCTCCAGCCGTGGAAGCTCTGCCCCGGGGCTGTGGGCGTGCTCGGGGTGCTCCTTCCCACGCGGGGGATGCTCCCGTCGCTGGCCGGGGGGATGGAATGTGAATGTGACCGCGGCCACGTCCAGGCTGCAGCTCCCCCGGCGAGAGCCAGAGTTGCTCCTTTATTTTGGATGTCCCCGTGACGTGCACAGCGCAGGGCTGTGAGAACGGGGGCGCTGCCCGAGCAGCTGCTGTCCCCGGGGAGCCGGGGGACGGGACCCGGCCAGCCCCGGCAGGGAGGAGACCCTGCCAGCACATTCCTTTCCCTCTCTGAAACGTCCACCTGCCCCTTCTTTCCCCTACCTTTATCTCCTGGAGGAAAAAAAAAAAAAAAACCAAACCAAAAAAAAAAAAAAAAAAAAAAAAAAAAACCCAAAAAGGAATTTCGGCTCCTTTCGCAGCCAGGCAGCCGCGCTGGCAGCGGGGGATGCTCAGCCCCGCTCCCCGCTGCCGCTGCCGCTGCTCGCCGTCAGCTGAGCCTCGCTCATGCAGCCCCAGCTGCTTCGGAGAGGGGGGGGAGGCACCCCCAGCATTCCCAGCATCTCCAGCACTCCCATCTCCAGCATCTCCAACAACCCCAGCAACCCCAACACCCCCCAAAAAAAAACCACCCCCAGAAGCACCTCCAGGACCCCCAGCACCTCCAGCATCTCCAGCACCCCCAGCATCTTCCACCATCTCCAGCACCCCCAGCCCCCCAGCATCTCCAGCACCCCCAGCCCTTCAGCACCCTCAGCACCCCCCAGCACCTCCAGCATCTTCAGCACCTCCAGAACCCTCCTTTTGGGACCCCACCACCCCCAGTGCCCCAGGGTCCCCCCAGCACCCCCAGTGCTCCCAGCACCTCCAGCATCTCCCAGCACCCCCAGAACCTCCAGCATCTCCAGAGCCCCCAATCATCTCCAGCACCCCCAGCACCCCCAGCAGCCCAGCACCCCCAGCACCCTGCCCGGGGCTGCAGCAGGGGACAAAAGAGAAGATGGAAGCTGGCACACAGAGAGTGTCACCCTGCTGCTGTCACTCAGCCCCCGCAGCCCCGGTGGCCTCGGGCATCCCTCGGGCTGGGGGCTCTGGTGGGGTCTCACACACAAATCCGGGTTTGCACGGGTTTAAGCAATCTGGCAGAGTTCTCCTCCCCCTAAATCCGGGAGGAAAGGCGATGTGGCACCGAGGGAGAGGGACAAAGCCGGCAGCAGCAGCAGCTGGGTCACCCCAGGAGGGACCCCGGGCCCCTCTGCAGTGGGAGCAGGGGTGGGAGCTCGGGGCATCCCAGC
Source organism: Emberiza elegans (assembly GCA_024865655.1). Classification (NCBI taxonomy): domain Eukaryota; kingdom Metazoa; phylum Chordata; class Aves; order Passeriformes; family Fringillidae; genus Emberiza; species Emberiza elegans. The sequence goes on along the minus strand of JALJVW010001685.1, from coordinate 1,484,931 downwards.
CAGGGCAGGACCAGCACTCGGCTCTCCTCAATTCCCAGCTTTATCCACCAGAAGCAACAAAAGGAAGCTTGTAAATCCTCGAGCCCTTTGGTGCCTGAGCCCTTAAATCCCACAAATCCCACTGCAGCCTTGCAGGAGCAGCGACTGCAGGGCCACCAAGGCCCAGCCCGGAGCTCTCCCTCTGCAGAGCCCCGGTGAGGATGTCAGGGCACAAAGGGACAAAATTGTTGACAGAAATTGCACAGGGATCAATCTGCATTCCTGCCCCAGCCCAAATCCTTCTGCACATTGAGGGTCGCTGCTTTGCACTGGTAAATGTCCCTGCCACAAGGAGCTGCTGCAGGGCTGGAGCCCCTCTGGAGCCAGGCTGGGAGAGCTGGGGGGGCTGCCCTGGAGAGGAGAAGGCTCCAGGGAGAGCTCAGAGCCCTTGCAGGGCCTGAAGGGGCTCCAGGAGAGCTGCAGAGGGACTGGGGACAAGGATGGAGGGACAGGAGCCAGGGAATGGCTCCCAGTGCCAGAGGGCAGGGCTGGATGGGATCTTGGGCATTGGGAATTGTTCCCTGGCAGGGTGGGCAGGGGCTGGGCTGGAATTGCCAGAGCAGCTGTGGCTGCCCCTGGAGCCCTGGCAGTGCCCAAGGCCAGGCTGGACACTGGGGCTGGCAGCACCTGGCACAGGGGGAGGTGTCCCTGCCATGGCAGGGGTGGCACTGGAGGGGATTTCAGGTCCCTTCCCTTCTGTGACTCTGGGATTCTGTGATTTTTTTCATTCTATTTATCTCTGATTCAGAGGCTGGGGTGGGACTGAGGCCCTGTGCAGTGATGACCCCACACAATCAGTGAAAGATTCAGTGCATTCCCCCCCTCCAGGGTGAGCCACCTCACAGTGAGGGGTGTCCAGCGTGGCTTTGGGTGCCACAAATGCCAGCTTGCCACCAGGCTGGGTCCCTCTGTGTCAGTGGCCACTTCTCCATGCTCTTGCACTCCCTTTAATGGGGTACAGACACCCCTTAACAGGGCTGGGCTGGTGGAGCCATGCTGGGATTTGGGGTGAGGCTGGGGTGTGAGGCTCAAGGAGGGGTCAGTGCTGGATTTGTGGGTCACTGTGTCCTTTCAGCCAAAGGGGTGTGGATGGGAAGGGGAGTGGATGGAAGGGGCTGGGGGATTTTGTTCTCTGTAGGAGCTTTGGGGGGTAGGACAGTGGGGACGGACAGAGAGCAGAGATCTCTGCAGCCAGGGCTGGGAACTTGTGGTTTATTGCAAAGGGCCTGGGTGCAGGGCCCTGCTGGGAGCTGCCAGCCACAGCTCAGAGCAGGGCCCAGAGAGGAGGAGGGGAGAGGTGAGAGGGTAAGAAGACAGTAAGTTCCCATTACAATACCATAAATCATCTTCTGTGCTGAATATTCTCATTCTCACTAACCAATCCAGTACAAGATACAAATCCTACAGCATTTCCATGCAGCCTATAAGAATCATTACATTACCACACTGGGTCACATTTTAAACCCTACAAACTCCTCTTTGGGCCCCTTCTGCCAAGCTGGCAGGGGCTGCTCTGAGCCTTGGGCCTGTCTGCAAGCAGAGGGTATTGTTTGATCAAAAGGGGATCACCTTCAGCTGGCCATGCCATTGTTTTCCAGTTGATCAGGAACTGAGGGATCTCAAAGCTTGCTTTCATTTCAATCTCACTTAGAGTTTCCATATTCTCAAAATCTTTTGCCAAACAATCATATTTGTAAGGCTTTCCTGTTTCACCTTCCCCAACAGTTCCCCACTGTTGTTCTGGAGTACAGCTGTCCCCAGAGGGCTTTGGGGACAGGGACAGGACTGGCAGCCACCAGGAACTTTGCAGGTCACTGAGAGGGGTGGGGAAAGGCTGGCACAGGTGGCTGCCATGTGACAGCGCTGCTGCCACTCGGGGACAAACCCCAGGGCTCACGGAGCCACCTCCATCCCTGCAGGAACCAATCCCCCTTTCCAGCCCAGCGGGGACAGTGGCACCTGGATGAGCCCACCCTGTCCCCTCCCCAGACACCAACAGGGACAGCTCAGGGTGGTGCTGGAGCAGCCCTCGAGCCTGTTCCCACTGCCACCTCTCCCAGCCTGTCCTCAGTGCCACATCTCCATCACCGGATCCCTTAGCCTGGAAAAGCTCATCCACTCCATCCACAGCACCCCATGAAAACCCCACAGCCCAGGGACGGGGAATTTCTGCCTCAGCCCCCTGGAGATGAGCTGTTTGCACCAGGCACTGGAATTCCCTGCTGGAATCGGCACAAAGGGAAGGAAATGTTCTCTGTGCTGCATTCAGTCCCTCCCGCGGGACGTGGGGACCGGCACATCCCGGGAAGGACAGCGGGAATGAGTCAGGAGGAAAAGGGGGAGGGAGGCGGCTCCTGAAAAGCCCTGGTTGTTACAGGGAACTGGGGAGGAGAAAAGAAGGGGGAAAGGGAAAAAACACAGCTCTGGTGCTGTGGAGGGGATCTGCAGAGGAGGGGCAATGAGGGCACCCTGTGCTTCCAAAATGATCCCAAGGGTTCCCCACCTGCCTGGGAATCCCAAGAAATTCCTTGTGATCCCAAGGCCTTTCCCTTGTGGATCCAAAGGGTTTTCATCTGCCTGGGGCCTCCCACCTTCCTGGACCCTATGTGTGATCCCAAAGGGTTTCCATGTGATCCCAAGGGTTTCCCATTGGCTGTGTGATCCCAAGGGTTCTGTGTGATCCCAAGGGTTTCCCATTGGCTGTGTGATCCCAAGGGTTCTATGTGATCCCAAGGGTTTCTCACCTTCCTGAGCCCTATGTGGAGTCCCAAAGGTTCCCCATCTGCCCAGGCCCTGCGTGTGATCCCAAGGGTTTCCCATTGGCTGTGTGATCCCAAGGGTTCCCCATCTGCCCACGCCCTACATGTGATCCCAAGGATTTCCCAGCTGCCTGGGCCCTGTGTGTGATCCCAAGGGTTTCCCATTGGCCGTGTGATCCCATCTGCCCAGGCCCTACATGTGATCCCAAGGGTTTCCATGTGATCCCAAGGATTTCCCACTTTCCTGGGCCCTACATGTGATCCCAAGGGTTTCTGTGTGATCCCAAGGGTTTCCCATCAGCTGTGTGATCCAAAGGGTTTCCCACCTTCCTGGGCCCTACGTGGGATCCCAAAGGTTCCCCATCTGCCCAGGCCCTGCGTGTGATGCCAAGGACTTCCCACCTGCCCAGGCCCTACATGCCAAGGGGAGGATGCTTCCTGGCACGGGAATTTCTGGGATCTGGGATGAGTCCTTGCAAAGCTGGGACAATGATGTGTCCCAGGATTTTGCTGTTGGAGCTGTGGGATCCCTGCAATGGGAATAAAACCACCCTACAGGCCCCACCTTGGGAAGCACAGGGAAGGATTTTGGGAGGAGAGAAACCAGAAAAAATCAGGAAAATGGGATCCAGAGGGAAGAGGCAGGAGGTCTGTCAGGAAAAGGTTTCCAATCCTCGCTCAGCCCCGGAGATCTTTGGAGCTGGGGGGCTCCAGGGCTCCTTCCTGGAGCCAAAGGAGGGAATCCTGGAGGATTTAAGGCCCCAATCCAAGGGGAAGTGACAATGGATGTGTGAGGATGAGAACAGAACAGCTTTGAGGTGTGGGATGGAGAAAGGACCCCTGAGAGCAGCTGGGCATGGCCACCCCATGGCAGAGCGGGGCAGCCCCAGAGCAGCCCCAGGATTGTGGGATTGACCTGGATGGGGTTTGCTGGGAACGGGAGAGTCCCAAAAAGCTCTTGGGAAGCCTGGGAATGCAGGGAAAGGATGGGATTCACCTCAGGGGGACCGAGCAATGGGGGGTGACCCCATGTGCTGAGGGGTGCCCGGTATGTCCCTGCTATCCCAAACCATGGTATGGGATTGGGATACAGGATTGTGATATGGGCTTGGGATACAGGTTTGGGATACAGGACTGGGATATAGGATTGGGATACAGGACTGGGATACAGGATTGGAATATGGGTTGAGATATGGGATTGGGATACAGGATTGGGATATGGGACTGGGATATGGGACTGGGATACAGGATTGGGATACAGGACTTGGATAAGGGACTGGGATATGGGACTGGGATACAGGATTGGGATACAGGACTTGGATATGGGACTGGGATATAGGATTGGAATACGGGATTGGAATATGGGATTGGGATACAGCATTGGGATATGGGATTAGGATATGGGATTGGGATAAGGAACTGGGATAAGGGATTGGGATACAGGATTGGGATACAGGATTGGGATGTGGGATTGGAATATGGGACTGGGATATGGGACTGGGATATGGGACTGGGATACAGAATTGGGATATAGGATTGGGATACAGGATTGGGATGTGGGATTGGAATATGGGATTGTGATTTGGGGTTGGGATTCGAGGCTGTGATCCGGGTTTCTCTGAGCACACGCAATCCAGTCTGGAAGGATGGAGGGGGTCACTGCCAGAGTGGCAGCGGGGTGGGGACAGCAGCAGGACACGGGAGTGGCAGCGGGGGGGGACAGCAGCAGGACACGGTGTCCCCGCAAGGACAGCCCCGCTGTCCCCCAGCAGTGACCCCCGCTGGGCAGGCGCTGCACACACGAGCGCAGCCCCACCCCAGCTTCATCCCTGCTTGATCAGAGCCCAGGCTGGGGGTTTGTCCCCAGAGCCCCCGGGCAGGCTGCGGAGCCCGGGGCGCGTTCGGGAGCTGAGCGGGGTGAGCTGGGGCTGCTGCTGCTGCTGCTGCCGCCTCGGGAGCTGCTGCAGCCACAGAGACAGCCTGTTCCCACTCCCAGCACAGATATTTATAGGTACAGATGTTTCTCCAGCAGCAGGGTTCAAGCTGGAGGTTTTCAAATATTTTTCTTTTTTTTTTTTTTTTTTTTTTCTCCCTGTGTTCCCATCCCTCCTTTGCTCTCCGAAGCGGGGCTGAAGGTGGAGACAGCAGCTCCGAGAGCAGCGGGAGGGCTGAGCAGCCAGTCCCAGCCGCAGGGGCTGCAGATGAAGGTTGAGGTGTCCCCGTGTCCCTGCGCAGGGCCGGGGGCTCCTTCTCAGAGCCCCCCCGGATCAGGGCCGGGTTTGGGGAGGGAGCTGCCTCCGGGTGCTGCAGCTGGAGCGCCCCAGGGAGCGATTCCAGCCCCGAAGGATCCGCAGGGAGCGATTCCAGCCCCGAGGGATCCGCAGGGAGCGATTCCAGCCCCGGGGGATCCCCAGGGAGCGATTCCAGCCCCGGGGGATCCGCAGGGAGCGATTCCAGCCCTGGGGGATCCGCAGGGAGCGATTCCAGCCCCGGGGATCCGCAGGGAGCGATTCCAGCCCCGGGGGATCCGCAGGGAGCGATTCCAGCCCCGAGTGATCCCCAGGGAGCGATTCCAGCCCCGAGGGATCCCCAGGGAGCGATTCCAGCCCCGAGGGATCCGCAGGGAGCGATTCCAGCCCCGGGGGATCCCCAGGGAGCGATTCCCGAGGGCAGGAGGGGCCTGAGCGTGGGGCAGGGTCCCGGGGCACCCCCGATGTCTCACAGGACCCCCCCAGCTTGGAGCAGGGGCTGCCGGATCCTACAGAACAGAGATGTTTGGGGCTGAGTGGGGCAGGGCCCTTTGCTCCCCGCTGCAAGCGGGGTTGTCCCCTCCAAGGGTCCCTGTGTCCCCTCCGTGGGGTCCCAGTGTCCCTGTGTCCCCTCCCCGCTGCAGGGTTTTGTCCCTACAGAACAGGGATGTTTGTCCCGTCCGGGGCAGGGCCCTTGTCCCCCCCCTGCAGGGTTTTGTCCCCTCCGTGGGGTCCCTGTGCCCCCTCTGTGGGGTCCCTGTGTTCCCTCCTCTGACAGGGTTTTGTCCCCTCCCCGCTGCAAGGGGTTGTCCCCTCTGAGGGGTCCCAATGTCCCCTCCAAGGGGTCCCCGTGTCCCCCACCCCTGACAGGGTTTTGCCCTCTCCCTCTGCAGGGTTTTGTCCCCCCCAAGGGTCCCCGTGTCCCCTCCAAGGGGTCCCTGTGTCCCCCCCCCCTGCAGGGTTTTGTCCCCTGCAAGTGTCCCCGTGTCCCCTCCAAGGGGTCCCTGTGTTCCATCCCCCCTGCAGGGTTTTGACCCCTCTGAGAGGTCCCCATGTCCCTTCCCCCTGCAGCGTTTTGTCCCCTCCAAGGTCCTTGTGTCCCTTCCGAGGGGTCCCTGTGTCCCCTCCCCATGCAGGATTTTGTCCCCTCCGAGGGGTCCCCGTGTCTTTCCCCCTGCAGGGGGGTTGTCCCCTCCAAGGGGTCCCTGTGCCCCCTCCAAGGGCCCCCGTGTCCCCTCCGAGGGGTCCCCGTGTCCCCTCCCCTTACGGGGTTTTGACCCCTCCGTGGGGTCCCTGTGTCCCCTCCCTCTGCAGGGTTTTGTCCCCTCCGAGGGGTCCCCGTGTCCCCTCCCCGGGCAGGGCCCAGCCCCATCACCGCCCCAGGCCCCCGGGCTCCTCCTCCCCTCAGGCCCCTCCGGGCGGGGATTTTCCAGCCCAGCTCCGCTCATCCCTCCCGTGGCTTCAACCCCAGCACCCCCAGCACCTCCAAGGAACATTTTGGGAAGGAGAAAAGCCCCGGGAAATAAATCCGGCCCCAGGGGAGCAGCGCCCGCGGCCCCCGCGCTCCCTTTGGGGGCTGGGCAAGGGCTCTGCTCCGCAATTAATTAATTATCCATGGCCTGTGCTCCGTCTGGGAGGCATTAACGGCTCCAGATGCGGATGGCGGAGCTCTGCGTGGCTCTGTAAACATGCTGCAAGTCCAATTTGGGTTTCCTCGGGTGCCTCATTTAAATGAATTATGTAAACGCTTTCCCCTCCTCTCTCTGAGCGGGAGCCAGTCCGGCTGCTGCCCGATGTGTTAATCCCAGGAATAAAATAAAAAACAAGGGAGGCCATGCATTAAAGGGAATAAAAAATGCCGGGGAGCCCCTGGAAGCCCCGGGATGGCCGGGGCCAGGGTGGCACCTCTGTCCCCAGACCTGGGTGGCACTGAGGGGTCCTCCCTTCTCATGGTCCCAAACGCTCGGTGACCCAGGAGGGTCCTGTGCCCAACGCTGGGGTTAAACCCAGTTTAATTTGGGAATGCAGTGGTCACAGCCACCTTCTGAGAGTGCTGCTTGGCTTTTCCTGGGCTCCCCAAAGTCACCCTGAACCACCCCATCCATCCCTCTGTGGTGGTCCCCAGGGAGAGTAATTAGAGCAATTAAAGCAATTAAAGCCACCTGGGGAGATAAGGGGGGGGGGGGGGGTATCCCTGCTCTGATCGCACCCCAGGCTGGAGCTGTGGCTGGGGCAGGGACAGGAACCAGCCCAGGGCAGAGCTGTTTTCTGTGTTTTCTGCTGAGCTGGAGGTGGCAGATGTTCGCTGATGAATTATTCACCCAGAAAATTATCATGGAAATAGAAGGGGTTGGGTTGGAAAGGATCTTAAAGCTCAGCCAGTTTTATTCCTTGCCATGGCAGGGACACCTCCCAGGTGCTCCAAACACCATCCAGCCTGGCCTTGGGCACTGCCAGGGCTCCAGGGGCAGCCACAGCTGCTCTGGGCACCCTGGCAGAGCCCAAACCTCTCTAACCAGGCCTTGCCAGGCTACAAACCCCCTGTGGGAAATGCCACTGGGGGCACCTGCAACCAGCCAGGAAATCATTCTTTCCTTTCCTTTCTCCATTTGCTGCAATGGGGTTTGGTGCTGTTTTCCATCCTTGGTTCAGGAATGTGAATGCCAGAGTGGTTTGGCTGGGAAGGGATCTTCAATGCCAGCTCATTGCAGCCCAGGGACACCTCCCCCTGTGCCAGGTGCTGCCAGCCCCAGTGTCCAGCCTGGCCTTGGGCACTGCCAGGGCTCCAGGGGCAGCCACAGCTGCTCTGGCAATCCCAGCCCAGCCCCTGCCCACCCTGCCAGGGAACAATTCCCAATGCCCAAGATCCCATCCAGCCCTGCCCTCTGGCACTGGGAGCCATTCCCTGGCTCCTGTCCCTCCATCCTTGTCCCCAGTCCCTCTGCAGCTCTCCTGGAGCCCCTTCAGGCCCTGCAAGGGCTCTGAGCTCTCCCTGGAGCCTTCTCCTCTCCAGGGAGCACCCCCAGCTCTCCCAGAAATGCAGCAGCTGCTGCTGTTTGCGGGGACTTTCCCCTTTGGAGGTGACAGTCGCCAGATAAAGGAAGTTTTCAGTCCCTCGTGGCTCTGTGCCCATTTCCTTCTCCCAGATCTCTCGTGGCTCCTCCCTTTTCCATCATCCCCATGATGCACAGCCCCAGCTGGGGAACCCCGGGGCAGTTCTGGGCACCAGGGGCTGGGGTGCCACCTCCAGGGGACATGGGACACTCCAGGCTGAGCTCAGGAATGGTGCCCAGGGAGCTGCTCCCCTCCCTCCTCCCCCCTGCAGAACACAGCGTGTCTGGGCTCAGGCGTGGATTGTAAGTGCTGGGAAGCAAATGCAGAACAGCCACAACCCCGTGGGGAGTTCAGAACACTCCCAGAGAGGGAAATGGGGCTCAGACTGCCCATGAGTCCCACTCACATCATGCTTACTTCTGGGGGATTTTGTGCCATCAATCCATCTTTTTTTCTTTTTCTTTTTTTTTTTCCTTTTTCTTTTTTTTCTTTTTCTTTTTTCTTTTCTTTTTTTAGAAGTTTTTAGATTTTTTTTTTTTTTTAGTTTATTCCCAAAATACAGCCAGGAAGGCACACAAGCAGCCAGGGCTCCCCGTGGCTGGAGCTCCTGGGGTGCCTTGCACAGCTCGGGATCAGTGTGGGCAGATAAATCCAGAGGGATGGGTCAGATGGCACCAGGAACATCCTGCCCTGCTGGAACCCCAAAGCCAGGGAAGGCACAGGCAGCACAGCCAGGGTCACCCCAGTGTCCTGCCTCGGTTTCTGGGCTCGTTTTGGGGTGCACAGGGCCTGGCATTGGGGTGGAGCCGCCAGGGGGCAAAGAACATTGTCCTGGAAAGAAATGATGGAGGGAGGCGTGATGGGAAATAAATCCGGCAATGCCATCCTTGCCAGAACCTTCCCTGCAGGGACATGGGTACAGGGTGCAGGGACACAGGGGGGCAGGGTGAAGGGTGAAGGGTGTGGGGACACAAGGGTGTAGGGATACAGGGGTGTAGGGTGAAGGGACACAGGAGTGCAGGGTGCAGGGTGAAGGCTGCAGGGTAAAAGGAACAGAAGGTAAGGTGAGGGTAGGGTGTGGGTGCTGGATGGGGTCCCAGGGAGCAGGATGGGATCCCTGGGTTCCAGATGGGGTCCCCGCATGCAGGATGGGGTCACAGGGGGCAGGATGGGATCCCTGGGTTCCAGATGGGGTCCCCGCATGCAGGATGGGGTCCTTGGGGGCAGGATGCAGTCACTAGGTGTGAGATGGGGGTCCCTGGGTGCCAGATGGGCTCACTGGGTACAGGATGGGGTCTCTGGGTGCAGACTGGGGGTCACTGGGTGCAGGATAGGGTCACAGGAGCAGGATGGGATCCCTGGGTTCCAGATGGGGTCCCTGGGGGCAGGATGGGATCCCTGGGTGCCAGATCGGCGCCGGCTCGGGGCCGCAGATGGGATCACTGGGTTCCAGGACTGGGGGGAACCCTGGGAATGGGAACAGGATGGGATATGAATCCCAGGAATCAGAATGGGACTGGGGCGCGCTGGGGCTCCAAAATGCCACAGGGCAGGGGATCCTGGGTTCCAGATGGGGTCACTGGCACATGCAGGATGGGGGCCCGATCCCTGGGGGGCAGATCCCCATCCCCTGGGTGCCCATCCCCGGGCATGGTCTGCCCCTCACTGGGCACCTCTTGGGGTCACCCCAGGGTGCCCCATGGGATCCCTCTCAGGGGGCAGGATGGGATCCTGGGTGCCCCGAGTGTGGGATGGGGTCCCCAGGGGGGGATGGGATCCCTGCAGTGGGGATCAAAGGGCAGCCTGCCAGCTGGGCCGAGCTGGGGTCCCTAAAACATCCCTCCTCCCCAGGCGCCATCTCGCAACCGCAGGAACGGAGAACGGGAATGGGAACGGGAATGAGAACGGGATAGGAATGGGAAAGGGAACGGGAACAGGAATCAGAATGGGACTGGGGCGCGCTGCCAGGACGGGCTGCACAGCCGGGGACCCAGGGCTGCTTTGCACGGTGGGCAGCGGGCACTGCCCGGCCCCGCGGCTCCGAGGGTAGCACCATTCGTGGGGCATCGCCCCATCCCCTGTGCCCATCCCCGGGCATGGTCTGCACCCCGCCTTGTGCACCCTCTTTGCTCACCACCCCCCCAGCTCTCGGGGTGTCACGGGCTGGCAGTGGGGTCCAGGGCTCCGAGTTCCCATGCCCCAAAGCGATGCCAGCCCTGCCAGCTGTGCCCACACCCCTCCATCGGGTCAGTTTAAAACATCCCACTCCCTCCTCCCTCCAGGCACCCACCCACCAGGAAAGACTCCAGACGGCCAAATCCAAATAAACCGTGTTTATTCCAAACGAGACTTTACTAACGAGGGAACGACCTGGGGCCGGGCCTGTGGGACACTGAGCTGTGCCCTGCAGGGGACAGGGAGCTGTGACACTGAGCTGTGTCCCACAGGGGACAGGGAGCTGTGACACTGAGCTGTGCCCTGCAGGGGACAGGGAGCTGTGACACTGAGCTGTGTCCCACAGAGGACAGGGAGCTGTGACACTGAGCTGTGTCCCACAGGGGACAGGGAGCTGTGACACTGAGCTGTGTCCCACAGGGGACAGGGAGCTGTGACACTGAGCTGTGTCCCACAGGGACAGGGGAGCTGTGACACTGTGCCCCCTGCAGGGGACAGGGAGCTGTGACACTGAGCTGTGTCCCACAGGGGACAGGGAGCTGTGACACTGAGCTGTGTCCCACAGGGGACAGGGAGCTGTGACACTGTGTCCCACAGGGGACAGGGAGCTGTGACACTGAGCTGTGTCCCACAGGGGACAGGGAGCTGTGACACTGAGCTGTGCCCTGCAGGGGACAGGGAGCTGTGACACTGAGCTGTGTCCCACAGGGGACAGGGAGCTGTGACACTGTGCCCCACAGGGGACAGGGAGCTGTGACACTGAGCTGTGTCCCACAGGGGACAGGGAGCTGTGACACTGAGCTGTGCCCCACAGGGGACAGGGAGCTGTGACACTGAGCTGTGCCCCACAGGGGACAGGGAGCTGTGACACTGAGCTGTGTCCCACAGGGGACAGGGAGCTGTGACACTGAGCTGTGCCCCACAGGGGACAGGGAGCTGTGACACTGAGCTGTGTCCCACAGGGGACAGGGAGCTGTGCTCCTGCAGGGACAGCTCCGGGGAGCTGGGGCCACCACCGAGGCAGGCACACAGCAGGACCTGGCACACAGCAGGACCTGGCACACAGCAGGGCCTCTGCCCCCAGCCACAAGTCCCTGGGACTTATTTCCCTCTTTGGGGACACAACACCGGCCAGGGCCTGGGTCCTGGGACCCTGCCAGACTCCAGAGACCCAAAAGGCACCAAGAGGGACCCATCCCTGACAGGGCACTGGCAGCTGGGGAGAACCAAACCCTCCCAAGGCAAGGCAGTGGTGTCTGCTGGGCAGAGGGTCTGGAGGCGCTGCCCAAGGCACTACACAAACACGGAGATGCTGAGAGCTTTGAAACCACCCTCAGGTCTCTCCCAGCCCTTAATTTTCTCTGCTTGGCACTTCATCCCTTTCAAATTAAAACTAAAGAGCTGCAAGAAGGCACAACCCAGCACAGCAGCTCCAGCGTGCAGAACGGAGGCCGGGGCAGAGCTGGGGCTGTCCCCAGCCTCGAGGGACAGAGCCACCACGATGGCAGCAGCACAGCCAGGGTCACCTCAGCTGAAGTCCCGGTCCGGCAGCAGCAGCGGAGCCACCAAGGTCCAGAGGTAGAGCAGGAGCCCGGCCCAGCTGGAGCAGATCTTCACCCACACGGCCGTCCAGGGGCTGCTCAGCACCTGCAGCCTCTCATCCGGCCTGAAACAGCCACAGGAGGGTGGCACCCATCGCTGCGACACCCTGACGGTGCCATGGGAGGGACGGGTGCCCCCAGGGAACACGGGGTGCCCGTGGCTGCTGCCACCCCAGGGTGTGACCCCAACACTGCAGCCAGCCCTGGGTGTGACCCCACTGCTGCAGCCAGCCCAGGGTCTGACCCCAACACTGCAGCCCCATTGCTGGAGCCAACCCACGGTGTGACCCCATTGCTTCAGCCACCCTGGAGCTGTGACCCCACTGCTGCAGCCAGCCCAGGACTCTGACCCCACTACTTCAACCACCCCAGGGTGTGACCCCACCACTGCTGCCATCTCTGGGTGTGACCCCAACACTGCAGCCACCCTGGAGTGTGACCCCAACACTGCAGCCAGCCCTGGATGTGACCCCACAGTTGCAGCCACCCCTGGGTGTGACCCCAACACTGCAGCCACCCCACGGTGTAACCCCACTGCTTCAGCCCTCCCTGGGTTTGACCCCACGGCTGCTGCCAACCCAGGGTGTGACCCCAACACTTGCAGCCACCCCGGGTGTGACCCCACAGCTGCAGCCACCCCAAGTGACCCCATTTCTGTGGCCACCCCAGGACTCTGACCCCACAGCTGCAGCCACCCCAGGGTGTGACCCCAGCACTGCGGCCGTGGTCCCTGCTCCCCCTCCTCCCTAGGGATGCCGGGCTGCAGCAGAGGACATTGGCAGGCCCAGGCACCACCCCGACAATAATTAACGCCGCTAAGGGAGCAGGCTCCTCACACACCCCAGCTGTGCCACGCACATGGCACCAGCACCCCGCGAGGAGGGAACCCGCAGGAACGGGGACAGCCCCACGGCCGCTCTCACCTGTACCAGTTGGTGAGGGTCATCATGATGTAGAGGGCGGCGAGGAGGAGGCAGAGGTGGAAGAAGGTGTAGTTGTAGGTGACTCCGTCCTGCTCGTTGTCGTAGGCCCGGCGCACTCCGCCCTCCTCCGCCCCGCCCGGCCCGGCCCCGGCCCCGGCGCCGCTCTCCTCCGTCAGCATCAGCTTGTTCACCTGCGGGTGGTCCGAGCAGCGCAGGCTGCGGGCACAGCGGCAGCGGGGTCAGCGCCACTGCCCCCATGGCGGGGCTGCTGTCCCCGGGGCGCTTTGGGCGGTGGAGGCTGTGGGGAAACCCTAAAAACTCTGCCTGTGGCCCTTAGGCAGCTCTGCAGCTCTCCTGGAGCCCCTTTGGGTACGGGACAGGGCAGTTTGGGGTAGGCACGTTGTGGGGAACCCCAAAATCTCTGCCACCCTGGTCCAAAGCCTGTCGCAGACATCTTTTATGAAAAATCCTTTCCTTAGGATTTTTCCTCCTGAGAAGCCTCAGGAACAAAATGTAAACAATGGTTATCTGCTGCTGTGGAATGCAACAGGTTCATCTGTGATTGGTCTCATGTTGGATGTTTGTAATTAATGGCCAATCACAGTCAGCTGGCTCAAACAGAGAGTCTGAGACAGAGCCTTTGTTATCATTCTTTCTTTTTCTATTCTTAGCCAGCCTTCTGATAAAATCCTTTCTTCTATTCTTTTAGTATAGTTTTAATATAATATATATCATAAAATAATAAATCAGCCTTCTGAAACATGGAGTCAGATCCTCATCTCTTCCCTCATCCAAGAACCCCTGTGAACACCGTCACAATAGGTATTGGGAATTAAGTGTAAATATGTTATATGTAGTCTGTAGTATAAAAGGACAACACCGCCTTGGGGGCAGTCAGAGTGCCTGTGGCTGCCCTGCTGAGCAGATCTCAGCTGAGGAGAAGGAAAATTTTATAGATAATAATTAATAAACAACTTCAAGACTGAAAACTGCATTCTTCGGACACGCGGGCCGAAACAGAGACATCCTGCACATCTCGGGGTTGCAATTAACAACCAAACTCCGAGACCTGTGGGCCTTAGCCAGCTCTGCAGCTCTCCTGGAGCCCCTTTGGGTACGGGACAGTCAGGGCAGTTTGGAGTAGGCATGTTGTGGGAAACCCCAAAATCTCTGTCACCCTGGTCTGAAGCCCCTCTCCAGCTCCCTCAGAACCCCTTTGGGCACTGAAGGCTGACTGGAACCTGTCCAGCTCAACAAAGAGAATGAAGAACAAGGTTTTGCCTCTGGGTAGAGCAACCCCAGGCTCCAGTGTGGACTGGGGGCCACTCAGCTGGAAAAGAGCTGCAGGAAAGGCCCTGGGGGTGCTGCTGGCACCGGGGGAACACGAGGCAGCAGCGAGTCCCTGCTGCAGAGGGTGAGAGTGTCTGGGCTGGTCAGGCAAAGCTCTGCCAGCAGGTCGAGGGCATCCAGTGATCTGCTCTGATAAGGACACCCCAGGGCAGGGGTTCTGTCCTTGGGGCCATCCCCAGGACAGGCAGAGCAATCTGGGGCTGTGGGGAAACCCTAAAACTGTGACTGTGATCAGGCCTGTGCCCCTGGGGACTGGGATGGCTGGACAAAGAGCCTTTGGTGACAAAACCCCGGACCAAGGTGTGACCTCCCCTCCCATGGCTCTGTGCTGGGGGCTGTTTGTGGGCCAGGGGGATGTGAGGGGCAGCAAGGACAAATGCCATCAACCTGCAAACCCTGTCAGCCTCCCCAGGGAGAGTGAGGGAGAACCCAAGTGCAGCCCCTGCCAGGAAAGTTCCTCCTGTGGGGCCTCCAGAGGCGCTGCCCAGCCCAGGGGACAAAGGCCTGGGTGCCTGTGGCCCTGCCAGCCCTGCCCAGCCCTTGGCCATGTGTCCTGCTGGCCATGCCCCCTGTGGCTGCACACACGGACACGAGCAGAGTGCTCACCTGATGAAGAGGGTGCAGAGGATGAAGATCACCAGCCCCACGATGCTCGGGGCATCCCACCAGGTTGTCAGGGGCTCGGTGGCTGTGGCTGAGCCAGTGCTGTTCCTCAGCAGCAGCGTGGGGTTACAGCGCTGGCCTGGGGGGACACAGAGGGACAGACCCCCAGTGCAGTGAGTGCTCCTGCCCCAGCCAGCCCTCCCCAAAGCCCAGGCGGGTCTGGCTTACTTGGCACGTTGGCCAGGGCGGACCAGGTGACGTAGATGGTGTAGAGGGTGATGAGGGATGCCTGCAGCAGCCCCGAGTGTGGCTGAGCCTCCTGCAAACACAACAGTGGGTGCTGGGGGTGCTCCTGTGTCCTGGGGTGACACATCCCCGGGTGCTCCTGTACCCTGGGGTGACACAGCCCCAGGTGCTTCTGTGTGCTCCCCACCACCTCACCTGGATCTTGGGTAGGATGGACACGACCGAGATGCGATGAGGCAGAGGATGAGGTTGATGCTGATGAAGGCCTTGCCCTCCGTGCAGCCCTCAGGCTTGGTGTAGTAGACGTAGAGCAGCACAACAGCTGCAATGGAGGCGGCGTAGAAGATGAAGGTGATGGTGCAGAGGGCTGGGGGAGGACACCAAAGAGGCTGGAGCAGTGTCACAGACATCTTTTATGGAAAATCCTTTCCTTAGGATTTTTCCTCCTGAGAAGCTGAGAGCCCTCAGGAACAAAATGTAAACAATGGTTATCTGCTGCTGTGGAATGCAACAAGTGCATCTGGGATTGGTCTCATGGGGTTGTTTCTAATTAATGGCCAATCACAGTGAACTGGTTCCGACAGAGAGTCCGAGCCACAAGTCTTTGTTATCATTCTTTCTTTCTTTTTCTATTCTTAGACAGCCTTCTGATGAAATCCTTTCTTCTGTTCTTTTAGTATAGTTTTAATATATTATATATCAAAAAATAATAAATCAAGCCTTCTGAAACATGGAGTCAGATCCTCATCTCTTCCCTCATCCTAAGAGCCCTGTGAGCACGGTCCCAGAGCAGAGCCCCCAGCCCCAGCCAGCTCAGCCTGGCCTGACCCTGGGATGAGCTGAGCCCCAAAACACAGGTACCCAGCAGACTCACCTGCGTACCAGCCCTTGGCACTGCCCTGCTCCGCGTTGTGCAGCCACCGCTGGCTCCAGGAGTGCGCCAGGTCGATGAGCAGCACCAGCTGGATGAGGATGAACAGGAAGGAGCCGACCACACCAAAGTAAAACCAGACTTGAGGGGAGGAGAAAAACCAGCTGAGAACAGGGCAAGTGAGACTCAGGGGCACAGCCCTGGCTCTGATCCCATGCAGAGGTGCCCAGGAGGGCACGGGCAGCTCCTCACCTGAGGTGAAGGTGCCGTCGGGGATGTAGAAGGCGCCCACCGTGATCCCCACCAGCACCAGGAACTTGAAGAACCAGAAGCTGTGGGAGGAGAGAGGAGGCACGGTGTGCACATGGCAGGGACAGGGATGGGGGTCCTGCCTGTCCCCACCCCAGGTTGTTGGATAGAAGTGGAAATAGGATGAGGGTGGAGAGCGTTGCTAGGGTTAGGAGTATGAATTGGAAGCTCAGCCTGATCATAGGACGGAGTACACTGCTAAGCTCGACATGGCTAATAGGAAGAGTAGGCCTGGGTTAAGGTCTGCCAAGGAAAATGGAAGGGGCAATGGGGTTCAGACTGAGATTGCTAGAAGTAAGGCTAGTATTGGGGTTGTGATAAATAAGTTTGAAGAGGGTGTTGATGGTCAAATGGGCTCTTTGATAAATAGTTTTACTCCATCTGCTACAGGTTGTAGGAGCCCGAAAGGGCCAACGTTTGGGCCCTTTCGGCCTTGGATGTGGCTTAGCATTTTGCACTCTACTGGAGTAAGGAAGGCTAATGCAATTAAGATTGGAAGGGCATAGGAGAGGCCTATGATGAGGTTAATTAAGACTAAGACTAAGGTGTTTAGGACTAGTGAGAGGTCCATTGCTTTCACTTGGATTTGCACCAAGATGAGTGGCTCCTAAAACGATTGGATTACTATTATCCTTTGAAAGTAAGGAGACTGAGGTTTTATACTTGTTCCAGATTGCAAGGCAAGATGTTTTCAATTGCCATCTGGATGGCAGATTATCTTTCGTCAAGTGGGCAGTTTGCCTTATCTCTCTCTGAGTGACCACAATCACTCCTCCCTCGGGAGGGGACACTGCTGATAACAGCTATGGAATGTCCCTGCATGGCTGATAAGAACTACAGCATCCCATTGGGAGATGGGAGCCCAGAGGGAGGAGCCAAGCATTCCTACCCGGATAGAATCTGGAGATTTTGAGAACACCAGCACGGCTTCTGCACTGGATTTCCCAGAGGAACAGCAGCTGCCTCTGCCCTACTGGACCTTCAGAGGAAGAGACTGCACCTTTCTCCAGGATCCCTGCTCCAGCAGAACCACCCCTGACACTGCAGGAGGGCTGAGCCACAATTCCAATGGGACTGCTGCCAGCACCCTGACCCACAGGGTGTCAGGCTGGGTTCTGACTCTGGCAGTGTTGGTTTAGTTCACTGCATTGCTTATTTTATCCTTTTTTTTTCCCTTCCCTATTAAAGAACTGTTATTTCCTGCTCCCATATTTTTTTCCTAAGAGTCCCTTAATTTAAAATTTATAGCAATTCAGAGGGGTGGGGAGGGTTTGCATTCTCCATTTCAGGGGAGGCTCCTGCCTTTCCAAACCAAGACAATACTCAGATACAAGAGTTATCCTTTGGTGTTCTCCCACACTCACCCGTTCTGCAGGGCAGCCCGCGGGTCCTTGCTGCTGCGCACGCACACCATGAGCACAGCAAAGAGGCAGAAGAAGGCGGCCATGGCGAAGCCCATGCGATACACGGCCTTGTGGCCCAGGAAGCTGCTGCAGTCCACCTTGGTCTGGACCCCCAGCACCGAGCCACTGCCTTCACAGAAACCGGGGAGCTGAAACAGGGATGGGAGCGTGAACATCACCTCAGCACGTCCTACAGGGAGTGATGGTTGTGGGAAGGTCTGGATGGAGATCTACTGGTTGGATTGAAGATCAGCTTCTCCACTGTGAAGCAGCCTCAGCTGTGGCTGCCTCTGGACCTCTGAAAGTGTCCCAGGCCAGGTTGGACAGTGTAGCCACATTTCTCTTCACAGCGAAAAGCAAGGCACAATTATTCCCAGGAGTATTTCTGGGTATCACATTCTCTGAACCTCAGAGAAAGGAAAAACAATTCTTATCTCATTTACTGCTCCTGTGTTGTTCACAAGTGGAATGCATTGCGGAAGATTGTTTACCTGAAGGGAATTGATAATTGGATTCTGGTCTGTTTTGATTCACTGACCCACTGAATCCAGCTGTGTGTCGGGACTGTTGTTGATGGTCACAAGATGCTGGGCAGTTGGAGTGCTTGGCAGATTCCATTTAAATGTAATGTAATGTAGATATAATATTATATAGAATAATATAGTAAAATAATTAATTAGCCTTCTGATAAGATGGAGTCCTCCTCATCATTTCTACCTTCATCAGGGGCAAAAATATCTACAACAGGACAGGGCTTGGAGCAGCCTGGGACAGTGGGAGGCGTCCCTGCCCATGGCAGGGGGTGGAAGGGCTTTGAGGTTCCTTTCACCCCAAACCATTCTGTGATTCCACACCCACCACGAGCCACCAAGGATGGGCTGGACCATGACTGCTCCAATGCCACGTGCCTGAGGTGACACAGATAAAGCCACCCAGCCAGTCAGTGGAAAGATGGGATGAACCAGCTTTCCCCTACAGCCCAGCTCAGCTGGCAGAGCTCTGCTCCTCCACCTGAAGTCCCTCCTCCCTGATGTGCAAGTCACCAGCTGAACCCCAAAAAATGGGATGTAGGAAACTTTCCTGGGAGACATCTGGGAAAACTAAAATTGCATTAAATGATCCCACTGTGTTTTCCCCTTGATGGAAAACCAGGGCTGATAAAGGCCGCTCCCAGTGAGATGCTCAAAAAAAAGAGGAACAAAAGCACATCATGACCCAAAAATTCTTTTTTGATTCAGCCCCAAGTCCCCACCACAAGCTGAGTTGTTTCTTCCCAGCGACCTCCAGGAGTTCTTTACCTTGTGCAACTCCTTCTCCACGCCCGGGATTATCATGATGACCGACACGAGGGTGCCGAGGAAGAGGAAGAAGGTGAAGAGGAGGCGGGAGATGGTGGAGTTCTTGGCTGAGGGGCAGCAGCCACAGAGCAGGCATGGGGCAGAGCCACAGAGACACGACACCTGCAAGGAGAGCAGTGGTGAGGGGCAGAAATTCACCCCAAAATACATGCCCAGTTTGATCCTTAAGGAAATCAGCCTAGGAATCCACACTGCTGCCTAGAGCTACTCACACCACAACCCACAGCCCACAGGACCTCATGGAAATGGCACCAAATTCCCCAAAATGTTGCTGAAAACCAAAAGAGCTGAAGGAACAGCCAGCATGGAAAATGACACCCACTGTCTGGAGACACCCCTATGTTTTTTGCTCCGTGCAAGGACTTGATCAAAGCAGGCCCTGCCCTGCAGGAGCCTCCTTTTTGTACAAAAATGAGGTTTCCAAAACAATTCCAAGACAATTCCAAGACAATTTCAGGCTGCCCTTTCAGTGCAATCCAGGATGGGAAGATATTGGTATCAGCACCATGGGGGAAGCAACTCATCCTGCCGTCCTTCCCCTCTGCAAAGGCCAATTGGCAGGTGGGGAAACTGAGGCACAGCATCCCCAAGAGTCCCCTGGCACCCCAAATCCAGCACGGGCAGTGCTGCCAGGTGCACCCCCTTCCAGAGACTCCCGTTGCTGAGGCAGAGCAGGGAAATCCTGCCTGAGGAAACCCAAACTCACTGATACCAAAACATTGGTGGGAGTTTTGGGCACAGGGGCAGTGCAGAATAAACCTTGGAACAGCTCCTCCTCTCCTGGACTTCAGCACAGCAGGCAGGGAAAGGGCTCTGCTCTCTCCTCTGCTGAGGGATGTGCAAGAGTCGTGTGTTTATTACAGCCACATGCTTCCAAATCAGGGCCTGTGCTCAGTGTTAATTAAAGATGGCTCGGTATTGACTCAAATATACATTTCTCATTGTTGCAACCAGCATAAAAAATGGACAAGGCAGAAAACAAAACCAGGTGTGGAGCTGCTGTGTGTGGCTCCCTCAGCACAAGTGAACACTTTGATGCCCCCAAATCACCAAAGGTGGCTTTGAATATTTTTTAAGCATAAGCACACCATTATTTGTGAAAAATCTACTCCTTCCTGACTTATTCCTCTTACCCCATGCCAGCCCCACATCCCTGCCCCATGAACAGCTGTGTTGAGCTGATGGTGCCCACAGGAGCTGGGGTGGGTGAGAGACCCAAGAGATCCCATGGGAACTCTCATCCTGCCCCTCCAGGAGCTGCTCAGAGGCATCACATCATGTTTTCAACTTGGAAGCATGGGAAAATGGCTTTCAATTAGAGACTGCTTCATTTCAGCCTCATTAAATGCAGCACGTGCACCAGAGTACATTAAAATGCACCAGCATTACTGTATTTCCCTTCAAATTAAAAAAAAAAAATGCAGAGCAACAACAAAAATCTCTTTAAATGCAGAATTACTGCATCATCTGATGCAGCAAAGCCCCTGAGTGCTCCATCCACACCTCCAGCTCCTCCTCCTTCAGTGCCAACTGAAACAAAAAGCACCAGTCCCAAAATCAGCAGATCTGGACAGGAAAATCAGGAGGTTTGGCGTTGCTTAGGAAGGTGTGGATTTGGGGGTTCAGACCATCCCACCCCATCCAGCCCAGGGACACCTCCCCCTGTGCCAGGTGCTGCCAGCCCCAGTGTCCAGCCTGGCCTTGGGCACTGCCAGGGCTCCAGGGGCAGCCACAGCTGCTCTGGCAATCCCAGCCCAGCCCCTGCCCACCCTGCCAGGGAACAATTCCCAATGCCCAAGATCCCACCCAGCCCTGCCCTCTGGCACTGGGAGCCATTCCCTGGCTCCTGTCCCTCCATCCTTGTCCCCAGTCCCTCTGCAGCTCTCCTGGAGCCCCTTCAGGCCCTGCAAGGGCTCTGAGCTCTGCCTTCTCCTCTCCAGGGAGCACCCCCAGCTCTCCCAGCCTGGCTCCAGCCCTGCAGCAGCTCCGTGGGCTCCTCTGGGCTCTCTCCAACATGCACAAGGTTTTTAGGAGCCCCTGGAGCATCCCTGGAGGTTTGTTTTGCAGGATGATTCTCACACAGCCTAACTCCCTGGTTGTATCTCAGGTTTCACAGCTCTTGCAGCCCTGAGGTAATGGGATACAGCATCCCCATCCCACTGCTCTGCTCCGTCACACGGGAATCCTCTGGATTCCTTTTAGGATCACTCCCTCAAAGCTCCTTTGCAGTGAAGCTGAGGAACCCTTTGTGCCCCACACTGACCCCTCCAGCTGCCCAGGCACTCCTGATTCCAGTCTTTTTCTTTAAAAAGCAATGGTTAACACCAAAGAACACACTCCCAGCAGGGCTGGGCACTCTGATTCTCCTTCCAAAGATTTTTAAAGTTGCCCCAAAATGTGAACACGGTGAAGGGACAAAGAGCAGGATGGAAAAAGCCAGCGAGGGAAGTGGCTGCAGCAGCAGGAGAGCCGGGGGTTAATGAGGAAGTGTCGGTTTTCAGCTGCTGGTGGATAATTAAACTCTCCGGTTTCACTGCCGACTTCCTCCTTGAGTGCAGCTCACCTCAGGCACGTCAGGGCTGCTCCCATCCTCCTGCCCAGGGCCCGGGAGAGCGTGGAGAGAGTGGGACAAGGGGCACGGCACATGGGCCCCAAATACACCCATACAGCAACAGCACCACAAAACCAGCACCCAAATACACTGAGACAGCAACAGCACCCCAAAAACAGTACCCCAAATACACCCAGACAGCAACAGTATCCCAAAAATACTGAGACAGCAACAGCACCCCAAAAACAACATCCCAAATACACCCAGACAGCAACAGCACCCCAAAAACAGCATCCCAAATACACACATACAGCAACAGCACCCCAAAAACAGCACCCCAAATACACTGAGACAGCAACAGCACCCCAAAAACAGCACCCAAATACACCCAGACAGCAACAGCACCCCAAAAACACTGACAGCAACAGCACCCCAAAACCAGCACCCCAAATACACCCATACAGCAACAGCACCCCAAAAACAGCACCCCAAATACACCCATACAGCAACAGCACCTACAAACAGCACCCCAAATAACAGCACCCATACAGCAACAGCATCCCAACTACACTGAGACAGCAACAGCACCCCAAAAACAGCACCCCAAATACACCCAGACAGCAACAGTATCCCAAAAATAACTGAGACAGCAACAGCACCCCAAAAACAACATCCCAAATACACCCAGACAGCAACAGCACCCCAAAAACAGCACCCCAAATACACTGAGACAGCAACAGCACCCCAAAACCAGCACCCCAAATACACCCAGACAGCAACAGCACCCCAAAAACAACATCCCAAATACACCCAGACAGCAACAGCACCCCAAAAACACTGACAGCAACAGCACCCCAAAACCAGCACCCCAAATACACCCATACAGCAACAGCACCCCAAAAACAGCACCCCAAATACACCCATACAGCAACAGTGTCCCAAAAATACTGAGACAGTAACAGCACCCCAAAAACAACATCCCAAATACACCCAGACAGCAACAGCACCCCAAAAACAACATCCCAAATACACCCAGACAGCAACAGCACCCCAAAAACAGCATCCCAAATACACCCAGACAGCAACAGCACCCCAAAAACAGCACCCCAAATACACCCATACAGCAACTGCACACCAAAACCTGCACCTCAAATACACCCATACGGCAACAGCATCCTAAAAATACTGAGACAGCAACAGCACCCCAAAAACAGCACCCCAAATACACTGAGACAGCAAAAGCACCCCAAATACACCCATACAGCAACAGCACCCCAGAAACAGAACCCAAATAACAGCACCCAGCAACAGCACCCCAACAATTGTACCCCAACAATTTCACCCCAACAACAGCACCCAAACTCTACCAGCCCAACTACACCACCACCAGCCCAACACAACTGGTCAAATTACACCAGTCCAACACCACCATCCCAAAAATATCATCCAGCAACATCACCCCAAACCCACGAACCCAACAGCATCACCCCAACACCAATCCAAAAACACCCACCTGACACCACACTAATGACACCAACCTACATCACCAGCGCAATTACACCATCCCAACATCACAACCACAACAGCTCAACTACAACAGATCAACTACAGCAACCCAGCTACAGCAACCCAACAACACCAACCCAACAACACTAACTCAACTACACCAGTCCAACTACACCTGCCCAAAACACCACCCCAACCACAGCCCAACTACAGCAACACCAGCCCATGGCTGACTGAGCTACACCAGTCCAACACCACCATCCCAAAAACACCACCACAACAACACCAAGCCAAACCACCAACCAAACTACCCTGCTCCAATTACATCATCCCAACTCCACCACCACACCACCACCCCAACATCACCCCAAGAACACCAACCCACCCCACCAGCTCAACTACACCTCCTCAATTACATCACCCCAACTCTACCACCCCAACAGCCCAACTACACCAACACCAGCCCAACACAACTGACCAAATGACAACCAACAACACCAACCCAAAACAGCCGCCCATCAGCCCAAGAACGCTGACCCACACTACCAGCCCCACTACACCACCCCAATTACATCATCCCAACAACAGCCCAACAACCCCAACCCAACACCAACACAGCTACACCACCCCAGCAATACCAACTCAAACATACCTGCCCAACAACACCCCAAACCACCAAGCCACACCACCAACACAACTACACCACCCCAACACCAGCCCAACACAACCAACCAAACTCCACCAGCCCAACATCAACCCAAAAACACCCAGCCAACATCAGCCCAACTCTATCACCCCACAGCCTCACCCCAACGCCACCAACCCAACAACACCAGCCCCACTATGTCACCCTGGTACCAACTCAAAAACAGCCACCCAACACCACCCCAACACCACCACCCCAATTACATCACCCCAACAACAGCAGCCCAACTACACCAACCAACCTACCCCAGCCCAACAACATCACCCCAACAACTGCAACCCAAAACCACCCATCCAACATCACCCCAACAACACTGACCCACAGCACCACCCCAACAAAACCAACCCAACTACACCAACCCATCACAACCCAGCTCTTGGAGTTTAGTTGTTAATTGCAGCCCTGAGATGTGCAGGATGTCTCTGTTTCAGCCCATGCGGCTGAAGAACAAGTCAGAGCTCTTCAGTTTTCAGTCTTGAGGTTGTTTATTAATTCTTATCTATGAAATTTTCTTTCTGCCCAGCCAAGATCTGCTCAGCAGGGCAGCCACAGGCACTCTGACTGCCCCTGAGGTGGTGTTGTCCTTTTATACTACAAACTACGTAGAACATATTTACACTTAATTCCCAATACCTATCACCTGTGTTAGACAGTGAGCTTCTACTCTAAACCAATCCCAAAGTGCCAACATCACTGCAGAAAATGGAGAACAAGAAGAAGAAGAAAGAAAGGCTGGACATGCCCAAGCTCCTCCATCTTGTCCCCAAAACCCCCATTCCAAAAATCCTAAAATCTACATTTTCACCCTGTGATCATTTTATTATTATACTATTTAAACTTCTGTGACTTTCAGCTCCTCATACAAAGCTGGTAATTTGCTCCATGGGTCACAATCAAACCCGCAGGTGCTCTGGGCTGTGTGCCAGGGTCCCCGAGCCCCCCGGCAGCGTCCTCGGCAACTCTGGACACCCAGAGGGATGTGCTGAGTTCCGACACCCAACTACACCACCCCAGTTACACCACAACTTAACCACACCACCCCAGTTACATCACCCCAACTACAGCACCCCAATAACATCACCCCATCTACACCATCCCAATTACACCATCCCATCACAACCCAACTACACCACCCCACCACCACACCTCCAGCTGCCTTCACCCCGGCAGCCCCAGGTACACCCAGAGTGAGTCAACCCAAAGCCATGCCGAGCAGCCGGTGTTTGTCTGCTGCCAAATTAACGAGCAGCAGGTTAATCAGCACCCATCCCACCCCATCCCATCCCCAGGTTAATCAGCACCATCCCACCCCATCCCATCCCCAGGGTAATCAGCACCATCCCACCCCATCCGAACAGCCTGGGGAGCTGGTGGCCTCCCTGCCTGGCAGGTGGCTTTGGATTGGTGCCACCAGGTTGTGTCCCCAAGGGGTGCCTAAGGACTGCCCAAGCCTCCAGGCCTTGCTCTGGCTGGAGCAGCCTTCTGCTGGTGACCCCAAGCCTGTCACCCAGGAAGGGAGCTCAGAATGACCTCACTGCTCATGGGCAGCTGTGAGCAAAGCCTGGAGGACCACAAGGGGCAGGGACAGAGAAATTCTCCTTTTGTGATTCAAGGTTTCACTCAGGAGCAGCTTGTATGGGAAAGCGCTGAAGGAAGGGCTTGCTAATCTCGTGGTGCTGTGACTCAAGGGATGCAGGCAGAGCAGAAGGAGTTAGTCAGGATGTTCTTGTTAAAAATAACAATTAAAAAAAAAAACTAGGGGGGTTGTTCAGTTTGGTTTGGGGTTTTTTCAGCGCTGTGGTTCTTCAGCTCAGACCGGTGCTAGAACAGCCCCACCAACCAAGCCCACAAGAAGGAACAACAAAATTAAAGAAAAGCTTGTTAAAAGTAATTATTTTTAATAATTACGCAGACTAGGGGGGATGTTTCATTTGGTTTGGGGCTTTTTCAGTGTTGTTCTTCAGCCCCTGCATCAACGACTTCCACAGGAAGGAACAGGAAAGTTAAACCTATACAATGACTCTACTGTTACCACAGTCTGAGCCACAACAGTTTTTGGGGGGAAAAAAATCCAGAATTCATACAGAAACCTCCACAGGCCTGCACTGGGGTAACTCCCTGCTTCCCCAACATCTGTCCATAAGCAAAAGAACAGAAATGTGTTACGGAGGGGGCGCCTTGCAGACCCCCTCCCTCCCATCCCTCATTTCCAAACATCCTGCTCCTTAAACCTCCAGCACTCACAGGTCAAGTTACAAAACAGGTCCCATTCCCAGGTTTCCAGGCCAGCAGCTCCCAGGCTGGTTCCACTGCCTTGCCCTGGCTCTGTGCCCACAGGTGAGGCACTGCCAGGGCAGGAAGTGCTGCTGTGGGCAGGTGCCTGTGTCACCTTAACCACAGAGTCCACGTCACAGGGCACGGCACCCTGAACACACACCCTGAGCCTGCCCTGGGCCTTGGCACCCCAGACACACAGCCTGAGCCTGCCATGGCACCCCAAACACACAGCCTGTGCCTGCCCTGGGCCATGGCACCCCAAATCACCTGTCCTGAGCCTGCCATGGGCCATGGCACCCCAAACACACAGCCTGTGCCTGCCATGGGCCATGGCACCCCAAATCACCTGTCCTGAGCCTGCCATGGGCCATGGCACCCCAAATCACCTACCCTGGGCCTGCCCTAGGCCATGGCACCCCAAATCACCTGCCCTGAGCCTGCCCTGGGCCATGGCACCCCAAATCACCTGTCCTGTGCCTGCCATGGGCCATGGCACCCCAAATCCCCTGCCCTGGGCCTGCCCTGGGCCATGGCACCCCAAATCACACAGCCTGTGCCTGCTATGAGCCATGGCACCCCAAATCACCTGTCCTGAGCCTGCCATGGGCCATGGCACCCCAAATCCCCTGCCCTGGGCCTGCCCTGGGCCATGGCACCCCAAATCACACAGCCTGAGCCTGCCCTGGGCCATGGCACCCCAAATCACACAGCCTGAGCCTGCCCTGGGCCATGGCACCCCAAATCACCTGCCCTGGGCCTGCCCTGGGCCATAGCACCCCAAATCACCTGCCCTGAGCCTGCCCTGGGCCATGGCACCCCAAATCACACAGCCTGAGCCTGCCATGGGCCATGGCACCCCAAATCCCCTGTCCTGGGCCTGCCCTGGGCCATGGCACCCCAAATCACACAGCCTGTGCCTGCCCTGGGCCATGGCACCCCAAATCCCCTGCCCTGTGCCTGCCATGAGCCATGGCACCCCAAATCACACAGCCTGTGCCTGCCCTGGGCCATGGCACCCCAAATCACACAGCCTGTGCCTGCCCTGGGCCATAGCACCCCAAATCACACAGCCTGAGCCTGCCCTGGGCCATGGCACCCCAAATCACACAGTCTGAGCCTGCCATGGGCCATGGCACCCCAAATCACCTGCCCTCGGCCTGCCCTGAGCCATGGCACCCCAAACACACAGCCTGCGCCTGCCATGGGCCATAGCACCCCAAATCACCTGTCCTGTGCCTGCCCTGGGCCATGGCACCCCAAATCACCTACCCTGGGCCTGCCCTAGGCCATGGCACCCCAAATCACCTGCCCTGGGCCTGCCCTGGGCCATAGCACCCCAAATCACCTGCCCTGAGCCTGCCATGGGCCATGGCACCCCACTCACAGCCCCCTGCACCCCTGTCCCAGCTCCTTCTCTTCCTCCATCCCCACTTTGGGGCTCAGCAGAGGAGCCAGGCAGGACCCCCAGCCTCTCATTGCGTGGTGGGGCCAGGACCCCCCCTCCTCCTCCAGGGCCAGCAGGACACGGCTGCTCTGGCTTCCCACCTCCCCCAGGCGCCCTGGGGTGTGCCAACCACCCCATTCCCTCCCCATTGCCCTGACTGTGGGCCCCAGAGCTCTCTGGAGTGAGCTCTCTCTGTCTCCCACGGATACCCCGGCTGCAGTGGGACCCCCTGCTCCGAGAATCCCCCACACCTCCCCATACCCCTGGGTGTAACCCCCTGGGTGTGCCCCACATCCCCCTGGTACACAGGGGAGCATCCTCCGGGGGTTCCCTGCATCCCCTCATACCCAGGGGTGAGTCCTGCCGGGGGTCCCCCGTATCCCCCGTGTTCACAGGGGTGCATCCCCCTGGGTAGCCTGCATCGCCCTCACGGCACCCCTTGGACCCCTCCGCGCCCGGGGACCGGGCGCGGAGGGGTCCAAGGGGTGCCGGGAGGGCGATGCAGGCTACCCCAAGGGGCACATCCCCGGGGTGTCCCTCAGTCCCCTCAGGTCCCCCTGGACCCTGCTCCGGACGCGCAGAGGCCGCGACTCGCCCGCCCTGGGCCGCGCCCGGCGCTGCGGCACCGCCGCCGCTCCCCCCCGCCCCGCTCCGGGCGGGCACTCACGCAGCTGAGCAGGGAGCAGACCCCCAGACAGGCCCCCATGGTGCTGCTGCCGCTCCTGGTATCGGTACCGGTCCCGGTCTCGGTTCCCTCCGCCGCCGCTGCCGCCGCCGCCGCGCTGGCTCCGCCCGGACCGGGAGCTCGGGGCGGCCGCGCCCGCCGCACCTCCCCCGGGGCGGCCCCTACGGCGGCGGAGGGAGAGCGAGGGGGGTCCGGGCTCCCTCCCGCCCGCAGGGGAGCCCCTGCATGGCTCCTGCATCCTCACTCCATCCCCGTCTCCATCCTCTCCACAGCCCTCACTCTCCCTTTCATCCTCCTCCATCCCCCGCTCCGTCCCCGGTTACCGCCGAGGGGACCCCACCCGCACCATGGGGACATGGCCAGGACTGGGAAGATGGCCAGGAGCCCTGTCTGGGCTGGAAACAGCCCGCGGGAAGGGGTCATGGAATTCCAGAAGGGTTTGGGTGTGAGGGACCTCAAAGCTCATCCCATCCCATCCCATCCCTTCCATGGGTAGAGACACCTCCCCCTGTGCCAGGTGCTGCCAGCCCCAGTGTCCAGCCTGGCCTTGGGCACTGCCAGGGCTCCAGGGGCAGCCACAGCTGCTCTGGCAATTCCAGCCCAGCCCCTGCCCACCCTGCCAGGGAACAATTCCCAATGCCCAAGATCCCATCCAGCCCTGCCCTCTGGCACTGGGAGCCATTCCCTGGCTCCTATCCCTCCAGGCCTTGTCCCCAGTCCCTCTGCAGCTCTCCTGGAGCCCCTTCAGGCACTGGGAGGCTGACTGGAGCCTCAGGAAGTTCAACAAGGTGAAAGGACAAAGTTTTGGCCCTGGGAGAACAATCCCAGACTCTAATATGTGGTGGAGGGCACTCAGCTGGAGAAGAGCTCCAGGAAGGGCCCTGGGGGTGCTGCTGGGCCCTGGGGGGAACACGAGGCTGCAGCGAGTCCCTGCTGCAGAGGGTGAGAATGTCCTGGGCTGGTCAGGCCGAGGGAGGGGATCCCGTGGTCAGCACTGGTGAGGCCACCCCAGAGTGCTGTGTCCAGTGCTGGGCTCTCAGAACAAGAGAGATGTGGGCGAGCTGGAGAGACTCCAGCAAAGGGCCATGAAGGTAATTCAGAGTCTGGAGCATCCCATGTGTGAGGAAAGGCTGGGAGGCTGGGGCTGGTCAGCCTGGAAAGGGATTTGGGGAATCTCACTGACATAGAAACACCCACTGCTCACCCAAGCCACCGGAGGAGTTTGTCAGGTTGGCTGAGCTTGGCTTCCCCTGATCTGTCATCCTCAATATGCCCGGAAAAGCTTCCCAGGATTAGCTCCAGCACCTTCCTAGGGATTGAGGAGAGGCTGATGCATCCACAGCTCCCTGGCTCCTCCCTGCCCTTCTGGAAGGTGGAAGTGACATTTGGTTTCCTGCAGCCTTCCAGACTCTTCTCTCCATCCCCAGGAGCAGTGAAAGGTTGTTGAGAGCAGCCTCACAAGGCCACCATCCCTCCCTCACCCCTCAGGGCGTCCCAGCAGGACTGAAATGGTTTCAGTTTGCTGAAGCTTGGTCTGGTCTGAATCCTCTCCCACGGAGGATCTGTCTTCCCTGGTGCAGCCTTTCCAGTGGGATCTCTGCATTCTCTGGAACCTGAGGATGAGGCTGGCAAGGGGCAAAGGCAGCATTCCTTTTCTCTGCCTCAGCCGTTCCCCACTATTGGATTTGCAGGGAATGCCCCGACGAAGGCAGGAATGATGAATCTGACTCCATGTTCTCAAAAGGCTAATTTATCACTTTATAATACTATAATTTATAATTTTAATTTATATTATTTAATATTTAATTTATATTATTTAATATTTAATTTATATTATTTAATATTTATATTATCATATTTAATGTAATTTATATTTTAATTTATAATTTATAATTTATATTTATTATTTTATAATGCTGTATTATATTAAAGAATACTAAACTGTACTAAAGAATACACAAAGGATACTTACAGAAGGCTAAAAAGATAATAATGAAAACTCCTGACTCTCTCCAGAGTCCCAACACAGCTTGGCCCTGATTGGCCAAAGAGTGAAAACAACTCACAGCAGAATGCAATGGAACAATCACCTGTGGGTAAACAATCTCCAACCACATTCCACATGAGCACAGCACAGGAGAAGCAAATGAGATAAGAATTGTTTTCCTTTTCCCTGAGGCTTCTCAGCTTCCTAGGAGAAAAATCCTGGGTGAAAGGATTTTTCAGAAATGTGAATGTCACACCCCACCTCACGGAGCAATGGATCTGTGTTGGCTTTTCCTCCTGCAGGAGCCCTTCCTGCTGGATTTGACACCACACCATCCAGCTCCAGCATTCCCACCACCCCCAGCAGACCCAGCAGGGCCAGACCCGGGTCAGGGGCTGAGGGTGGCACAGAGCAGGTTTTTCCTGCTCTTCCTGCCCAGCCAGAGCCTGGCATGACCTCCCAGGGCAGTGAGCGCTCTGCCGTGCATAATTCAGGGCTGGGATAAACCGGGAGGTGCCAGCCCACATCCAGACCCTAAATTTAGACAGAGGAGAAAGTCCGTGAGTGTGTGACAGCAGCAGCCTCGGGGGCGCAGGGCTGGGGCCACATGTCCCCTGTGTCCTTGAGGAAGAGGAGGGTGTCACACTTCTTGCTCCAGAGGTAAAGCTCCGGGGTTTGGCCCCTGATCAGCAGTTGGCACAAACCCATAAAGGATTATCTGAGCCTCTGTGGGCTCCCAAAATCTGCTGGCAGGACACAGCCCTGCAACAGGAGGGGTCAGCACCCGAAACTGCGCTCTGATCTCAGCCGCTCTCAGGTTTCTGCTTTCCGGAGGCGCCGGGCGGGCACATCCTGCCCCGGGCACGGGTCTGGCAGCGCCCCGGGACACACGGGGCTGGCTCTGACACAGCCCCGGCACGGCTCAGGGGCTCTGGCAGCTCCTTCTCCTCCTGGCTGGGTGTCAGAGCCCTGTGACATCCGCAGCGGGAATGTCCTTCAGTCCCTGTCCCCTCGGAAGGACACGGTGGCCGGGCAGGTGTTTGTCCCCTCGCCCCTGCTGTCCTTGCAGGCACATGAGCTGGCTGGCACGCCAGGAGTCGGAATCCTTCCATGCACCCTGGAGGGACCAGTCCCGCCCCCGCCACTGTCCCCTGGTCCCTTTGATGGTGCCAGCAGGTGGCAGTGCCGGAGTGAGGCACCGCCGGACACCGGGACGGGCACCGGGCTCCGTCCCTGCCGCTCCCGGAGCGCCCCGGGCACCGTGCCAGCAGCGAGAGGGTGCCAGTGGTGTCCCCAACCAGCGGCCACCCTGCTGCCACCACCCCCAGCGTCAGCCCCCTGCGACCGTGTTCACAGGGGTCTCAGGTTGAGGGAAGAGATGAGGATCTGACTCCATGTTTCAGAAGGCTGATTTATTATTTTATGATATATATTATATTAAAACTATACTAAAAGAATAGAAGAAAGGATTTCATCAGAAGGCTGGCTGAGAATGGAATGGGAAGGAATGATAACAAAGGGTTGTGACTCGGCTCTCTGTCCAAGCCAGCTGGGCTGTGATTGGCCATTAATTAGAAACAACCACATGAGACCAATCCCAGATGCACCTGTTGCATTCCACAGCAGCAGATAACCATTGTTTGCATTTTGTTCCTGAGGCCTCTCAGCTTCTCAGGAGGAAAAATCCTAAGGAAAGGATTTTCCATAAAAGATGTCTGTGACAAGCCCCCGGTGCCCCCGTGTCGATGTCCACTTCCCGGGAGGGGCTGTGGGCAGCGAGGGCCGCCCCGGGCCGGGCAGGAGCAGCGCTGTGGCAGCCGTGTGACAACAGTGCCACAGGTGACAGAGCCGTGACGAGCCCAGTCTCACCTCACCCCGCACACAAGGAAATGTGGGATGGCACCAGAGCTCAGGGACAGTGTTGGGGAAGATGAAACAGGAAAGCCTTATAAATATGATTGTCTGGCAAAAGATTTGGAGAATATAGAAAGTATAAGCGAGATTGAAATGAAAGCAAGCTTTGAGATCCCTCAGTTACTGAACAACTGGAAAACAATGGCATGGCCAGCTGAAGGTGATCCCCTTTTGATCAAACAATACCCTCTGCTTGCAGACAGGCCCAAGGCTCAGAGCAGCCCCTGCCAGCTTGGCAGAAGGGGCCCAAAGAGGAGTTTGTAGGGTTTAAAATGGAACACAGTGTGGTGATGTAATGATTCTTATAGGCTGTATGGAAATGCTGTAGGATTTGTATCTTGGACTAGATTGGTTAGTGAGAATGAGAATATTCAGCACAGAAGAAGATTTATTGTATTGTAAGGGAATCTTCTCTCTCTTACCCCTTTTACTCTCTCACCCTCTCACCCTCTCTCCCCCTCTCCTCTCTGGGCCCTGCTCTGAGCTGTGGCTGGCAGCTCCCAGCAGGGTCCTGCACCCAGGCCCTTTGCAATAAACCACAAGTTCCCAGCCCTGGCTGCAGAGATCTCTGCTCTCTGTCCGTCCCCACCATCCTACCCCCTGACGCTCCTACAGGACAGGGGGCTGCCTGCAGCCATGCCAGCTGGGAGCATCCATGGATCCCAAAAGAACTCTTTTTTTTTCCCCTCTGCTTCTTCTCCTGCATCCCTCAGCTTCCCCCAGGCATCTTTCCCCTTGGTGTGATTCATGAGGGCTCCCAAAACCTCAAATAAGGTTCTTGAGGGCTCAGGCCCCCATTCCTGCCCCCGTGGGGGTTGTAGGGCTGGGGGAGCAGGGCCAGGAGCAGCCTGCCAGGGATGCCTGAGAAAACAAACCCTCTCATGTGACTGTATCTGGGACAATACCAGCTTAGCTGTGGGTGCAGCCAGCAGGAATCCTGCTGCTCCCGAGCCCTGCTAGTCATGGATAAACCTACATTAGAGCAATTAATAATAATTAATAATTGGGACTGCATTTGGAAAAGCAGCTAAACCCAGCAATGCTCTCCAAAGCATTGGGCAGACAGGGAAATGCAGCCGTGGCACAAGGTGCAATTTGGGGTGATGGGTTTGGGGTTGACAAACCCCTGGTCTGTGGGGCTGCCCGGCCTTTGGCATCCTGGGGGCTCTGGGTGGGATTTAGAGCACACAGGACCCTTCCCCTCAGCCCCCAGCTGCAATCAGGCCCAGCCCAGCCTTGGGGGTTGGGGTCCCCTCCCCACCCTGTGCTGCATGAGGGGCAGGAGCAGAGCCCCCCAGGGGCCTTTGCTCAGCTCTGCTGCCCCCCCGGGGTCTGAAGCCCCCAGGTGAGAATGGGGACAGGCACAGGGCCAGGCTGGGACGGGAAGGGTGGGTGCAGAAGGGCTCAGAGGGAAGCACCCCCTGCTCCGAGGATGCCTCTGAGGCAGGCGGGGAATTTCCCACTAAGCTGCTCTGTGATAAGCAGAGACACACACGGGAGCAATGGGCAACTGCTGGGCCTTTAATTACAGCCAGCCAGGGTGTTCAGGGCCACAGGAGCTGGGATTCACACCAGGGGAAAGGAGGGGGATGATTTTCAGGAGGAGAACTGCAGGAATCTGCGGAACCTTCCGTGCCTGAGCTCCTTTGTTGTCCACCAGGACCCTCCTGTCTTCCCAGCCCAGAACATCTCAAGTCCCAGAATTGTGGATAACAGAATATCCTGAGCTGGAATCCACAAGGATCATCAATCCCAGCTCCTGTCTGTGCCCAGACCCCCAGCAATCCCGGCCTGGAGCAGTGTCCAGAGGCTCCTGGAGCTCTGGCAGCCTCGGGGCCGTGCCCATTCCTTGGGGCACCAGCCCTGCAGAGGCACCCAGCACAGGAGCCTGATGGAGCCCCAGAAAACCCTCTGAGCCCTCTGAGAGCCTTCCCACCCCCTGGCATTGCTCCTGGCAAACTCACTGAGCAACCATGGCCCTCTTCAAGCACCTTTTGCCAGTCTGAGAGGTCTCAAAGACCCCTGAAGTGACACACAGGCTGAGGGGCCTCACTAAACCTGTCCCTTGTCATGTCCTGGGGATGTGACATTCTCCCCACAGCCCCTTCCGTCCAGGGGGATGAAGGGCTGGAAATGCTGTCCTTGAATCTGTCACCCTGATTGTTTAAAATATTTTCTAAGCCTTCTGATGTTTGCATTCTTGTAACAAACTTTCTCACACACTTTACATAAATAACTTATTGTTTTGCATTCTTTTATGAAAGAGGAGAAATTTGATGGCCTGCTGGTTTGTCCAGTGTCATTGGAGAGGTGGCACTGTCACCCTCCAATCCACTGTCACTTTTGGAAATCTATAAATGTTAGAGTCAGAAATTTAAAAGTCCCTTTTACCTTGAAAAGAGCAGCGTGTCTGCATCGTGTTATTTTGCGTCCTACAGTGACAGAATCCTGCTTTGTCCTGGGCTCCCAGACACGGGCACAGGCTGGGAAAGCTGCAGTGCCTCCCTGCTGAGCTCGCACAGATGCTGTTTGTCTTTCTGCTGGCGGTGCCCAGACGCCTGCCTGGTGATGGATGGCGGTGTCACAGCAGAGATTCTGTGCTGCCACAACCACTGGGGCTCTCATGGGCTGGAAATTTTGGGGGGTTACTCCACTGTGAGATGATTTCTTCCCCAAGGATCTGAGTCACGGAGATGGTGGGGTGGGGAGCCTGCAGGAGGAAGCAGCAGGGTGAGACCTTGCTCTGATGTCCTTCACCCACCTGGCAGGAGGAGCTGCTCCTTCCCTTCCCTTCCCTTCCCTTCCCTTCCCTTCCCTTCCCTTCCCTTCCCTTCCCTTCCCTTCCCTTCCCTTCCCTTCCCTTCCCTTCCCTTCCCTTCCCTTCCCTTCCCTTCCCTTCCCTTCCCTTCCCTTCCCTTCCCTTCCCTTCCCCCTTCCCTTTCCCCTTCCCCCTGC
The DNA here is from genome assembly GCA_024865655.1 of Emberiza elegans. Lineage (NCBI taxonomy): Eukaryota > Metazoa > Chordata > Aves > Passeriformes > Fringillidae > Emberiza > Emberiza elegans. Next base: position 1,449,966 of record JALJVW010001685.1, on the reverse strand, counting down.
TCCTGCTTGGATCCTCAAGACTTGAGCTGCTCAATTTTCTTTCCTGGTGTCCAGAGCCACCCAAGGTCACCCAATGGTCACCCAAAGCCACCCAACATCACCCAACATCCCTCAAAGCCACCCAAAGTCACACAAAGCCACCCAAAGCCAGCAGCCTTCCTCCAAACTCCCTCACAAGCCTCCCTGAGCCCCTCCACACATTCCCCAGACCCCTGGCTGACAGGACATCTCCAGCTGGGTGCACAGGAGCCAAGGGAATGCCGTGGGGATGGAAATTCAGGAGAGCTGCCCAAGGCACGTGTGGGTTTTGAGCCTCTTCATCTGCAGCCTTAAGGATTCTCCTTCTCAGAGAAGGGTTAATGAGCCATGGAGATCCAATTAGACTCCTCTGCTCGACCTTTCACCTCCTTCCTGCCAGTTAAAACCAAAAAGAGAAAAAAAAAAAAAAAAAAAAAAACCCCACAAGTGGTGGCGTGCAGACAATTAGATCAGTGTCTGCTTAATGAGTTCATGGATCCAGCAGAAATTGGCCAGGCAGGGAAATGCAGCCGTGGCACAAGGTGCAATTTGGGGTGATGGGTTTGGGGTGATGAACCCCTGGTCTGTGGGGCTGCCCTGCCTTTGGCATCCTGGGGGCTCTGGGTGGGATTTAGGGCACACAGGACCCTTCCCCTCAGCCCCCAGCTGCAATCAGACCCAGCCCAGCCTTGGGGGTTGGGGTCCCCTCCCCACTGTTGGGGAAGATGAAACAGGAAAGCCTTAGAAATGTGATTGCCTGGCAAAAGGTTTTGAGAATATGGAAACTCTAAGCGAGATTGAAATGAAAGCAAGCTTTGAGATCCCTCAGTTCCTGAACAACTGGAAAACAATGGCATGGCCAGCTGAAGGTGATCCCCTTTTGATCAAACAATACCCTCTGCTTGCAGACAGGCCCAAGGCTCAGAGCAGCCCCTGCCAGCTTGGCAGAAGGGGCCCAAAGAGGAGTTTGTAGGGTTTAAAATGGAACCCAGTGTGGTAATGTAATGATTCTTATAGGCTGTATGGAAATGCTGTAGGATTTGTATCTTGTACTAGATTGGTTAGTGAGAATGAGAATATTCAACACAGAAGACAATTTATGGTATTGTAACGGGAACGTCACGCTTTTACCCCTTTTACTCTCTCCCCCTCTCCTCTCTGGGCCCTGCTCTGAGCTGTGTTTGGCAGCTCCCAGCAGGGCCCTGCACCCAGGCCCTTTGCAATAAACCACAAGTTCCCAGCCCTGGCTGCAGAGATCTCTGCTCTCCGTCCATCCCCACCATCCTACCCCCGATGCTCCCACACCCGCCCTGTGTTTGACAGAGGGGCAGGAGCCCAGCTGAGCCCAGCCCAGCCCTGTGCCCGCCCTGCAGAGCCCTTGTGGGGCGCAGACGATCCCTCCGTGCATTTGGGGTTTGCTGCCTGCACCCCGCGCGCTCCCAGGGCTGTTCTCCGTTACCCACAGCAGCCAGCCGCGTTTCCCACCGTGTTTCTCCAGGATCCGGGATCCCAACCAGCTCCGGATGCTCCAGAGGGGCGGGAGCAGAACCCGGGGCGGGGAGAAGGGACCGAGACCCGGCGGGAGCGCCCGCGGTCACCTGGGGCACCGAGGGGTGACAGATGCCACCAGCGCGGGGTGACAGATGCCACGGGCGCGGGGCCGGCGGTGTCCCCCCGGTGCTGGCAGAGCCCCCCCGGCTCCGCCAAGCCCCACGTGGCCGCGCCGAGCAGATTTTGCTTGGCTGCCTGGGCTATATTTAGCCGCCTGTAAAAGGGGTTAGCGAGCAGCGCCGGAGCCAGTGGCACAGCTAAGAATGTCAACGTAAGAGCAGCCAGCGATAAAAAAAGCCCAGGCCGGGCGCTGGGAGCTTTGCACAAATCCCCGCGGCTGCGGGAGCTGCAGGCGGGCCGGGCTCACCTCCGGCACCGCCGGGCCCTGGCCACTTGCTGTCCCCCCACCCGGAGGCTGCTCACAGTTTTGGGGCCGGTTTGCAGCGTCCCCGTGCCCAGCTGGGCTCTCAGGGGTGGGAACGGGGCGGGTTTGGTGAAACCCCCGAGCTGTGTCCCCTCTGTGCCCAGGCGGGAGGCACAAGGTGCTCCCCGAGCTGGGAGGTGTTTGCGAGGCTCCACGTCCCCATCCAGGCATCTGCAAGTTACTGGAGCATGGAGAATGGATTTGAGCGCTCCTTTTTTTGCCCATGAGCACGTTGTTTTGGGGATGCTGCCTTCCTGCTCGGTTGACTCCAGCACACCTTTCCTCCCAAAGCTCCCCTTGCCACCCTGATCTGGCCCCTTAAAGCAAGAACGGGGCAAATCCCACCGTATCCCTGCTCTTCCTTCCACATCCCAGCTCTCCCCACAGCATCCCAGCTCTTCCGACCACATCCCAGCTCTTCCCACCCTATCCAAATTCTTCTCATCCCAGCTCTTCCCACCCTATCCCAGCTCTTCCTGCCCCCTCCCAGCTCTTCCCATCCCAGCTGTTCCCAGCACATTCCAGCTCTTTCCACCCAATCCAAGTTCTTCCACCCTATCCCAGCTCTTCCCATCCCAGCCCTTCCCACCCCATCCCAGCTCTTCCTACCCCATCCCAGCGCCATCCCACCCCACCCCAGCTCTTCCTGCCTCATCCCAGCTCTTTCCACCCTATCCAAATTCTTCCCATCCCGGCTCTTCCTACCCCATCCCAGCTTTTCCCATCCCAGCTCTTCCTGCCTCATCTGAGCTCTTCCATCCCAGCTCTTCCCACCGCCTCCCAGCTCTTCCCACCCTATCCAAATTCTTCCCATCCCGCTCTTCCCACCCCATCCCAGCTCTTCCTGCCCCTGCTGTGCTGCTCTGAGCTGTCCTGACCTTGCCTGGGCTCACTCCTGCCTGGTGCAGCCCAGGCTGTGCCCAGAACTGTGGGATTCCAGCCAATCCCAGAGCCAATGCGCAGGCAAGGTGGTTTCCTGAGCTAATTCCCAGAAATAATTTGCACGTTCTGCTGGTCCACTGGGGCAGGGGGTGAGTATTTTGGTGGCTGAGCCCTGAGAGAGGCACTTTGAGTCACTCAGTGCCCCTTTTTCCCCAGCTCCTGCGATGAGCTGGCAGCAGGAGGAGCCTGGGGCTGGGATTGGGTCTGGCTGCGGGATCCACCTCACCTCTGGGTCAGGAGGGAGCTTCTGCTGCTGCAAAAACAGCAACAAATCATTCCTTTGGTTGAAATTTTCCATTCTGCCGGGGACAGCGAGGCTGCAGATGAGCAGCAAAGACCTGTGCAACTCACTGCAGATATTCCAGCTGCCCTGACAGCCTGAACTAGGGAATAAAATCAGGAAAAGCAGCTCGTGTGCGGTCCCCCCAGCGGGGCAGGATGCTCTGGGCTGGGCACACGCTGAGGGAGGAGGATCTGCAGAAGCTCCCTGATGTCCTGGGGGCAGATGGAGCCGCAGAATCCCTGTGCCCTGTGAAGGACAGGGCGGAGCAGCACACGGGGATGCAGATGGCAGAGTCCTGGAGCACGGAGGGGGCCTGGGAAGGGCGCTGCTGCAGCTCTGACACGGCCAGACTCTGCTCAGTGTGACGCCCCAGCCTGCCTGGTGACAAATCCTCTCCCTGGGAGCTCTTTGCTGGCATTTTCCCTCCGCTTTGAAACCCCGCAGGCAAGGAAATGCTCTGGCTGTCTTTGCCCCCCAGAGCTCACAGGCAGGAAGGTTTCCCCCGAGGGCTGAGGGTGTTTCCTGCAGGTCCATCCCTCAGGAGCCACCTCCATCCCTCCAGGGTGGCCTCGGGGCCGTGTCCTGCTGCCGCTCATGGAAAGTCCCAGCCCCCAGCCAGGGAACAACTTGCAGGTCCCCAAACCCTGTGACCCACGTCCCAAAATAGCCCCTTAAGGGAGGCACTGACGCAGCCCCTGGGCTCAGGAATGACCTTCCCTGCACGTCACCTTGTCCCCAGCCGGCAAGCCGGGGTTCAGCTGTCACAGACATCTTTTATGGAAACTCCTTTCCTTAGGATTTTTTCTCCTGAGAAGCTGAGAGGCCTCAGGAACAAAATGCAAACAATGGTTATCTGCTGCTGTGGAATGCAACAGGTGCATCTGGGATTGGTCTCATGTGGTTGTTTGTAATTAATGGCCAATCACAGTCAGCTGGCTCGGACAGAGAGCCCGAGCCACAAACCTTTATTATCATTCCTTCCCATTCCATTCTCAGCCAGCCTTCTGATGAAATCCTTTCTTCTATTCTTTTAGTATAGTTTTAATATAATATATATCATAAAATAATAAATCAGCCTTCTGAAACATGGAGTCAGATCCTCATCTCTTCCCTCACCCTCGGGTCCCTGTGAGCACGGTCACACACACCCGGGCTGGAAATCGGAAAGGTGCATCTAAAAGGGGAGCAGCACAGGGCTGCTCTCCCCCAGCAGTGACTTTTAGCCCAGATCAGAGCCCGCAGTGCTGGGCAGGCTGTGGAAAACAGCTCTGCTCCCTCCCTGCTGCCTCCAGGAGCGCCAGGAGCTGCCTCGGACCTGCAGCAGCCCCAGGGTCCGTGGGGATTGTTGTCCCTCCTGCCCCAGGGGGATAAAGCAGCTGGGCAGCAGCAGCAGGAGGATAACAGATTCTTCCAGACTGATTTTCTCCCAGTTCTGGATCCTGGGTTTTGGGGGAAATAGAATTTAGAGCAGAGCAGGGAGCAGTCTGAGCCCATCTTCGCTGGCTTCAAATCCCTGATGGATCAATCAGGGCTCTCCCAAAGCTTGGAAGGGCACAAACGATGGATTTTAGGCCCAGGTCACCCTGGGACGAGGATCCCAAGGTCTGCAAAGCCCCAGCACAGCGGCTGGAGGAGCAGAGGGAGCACAGAGCAGCCTTTGCCCCCACGCTGGGGCAGCACCAAGCACCACAGCCCTGCCCTGGGCCAGCTCCCAGTGGGAGCTGCCTGAGCAGGGAATAATCTTGGAATATTTTTCCTTTCCCAGCCACTGTCCTGGATCCCTGGGGTTTGTGCCCAAGTTCTGGGAGCTCCAGCTGCTGCTGCTCAGCATGCCCTGGATGCAGGAGGGTTGGGAGAGGATATTCCATGTCAGCACCACACTGGCAGGATATGGAGGCATTCACAAGCCTCTGGTGTGCCTCAGTTTCCCCAGCTCCCCCAGCCCAGCCATCCCAAAGGATCACGCTGGGGAGGGAATCGTTCAGCCTCGGCGGAATGGATGCTGTGCCCTTCAGCTGTCCCAGGGCAGAGCATCCGCGGGGGCCGCTCGGGAGCTGGGGAGAGGGAGCACTCTCCAAGGTGCTCCGAAGCACAGCGGGCTCTCCTCCCGTCCCTTCCCGTGCCCGCAGCATCCCCCGCTCCCTCCCTCTCTCCCAGCCGTCCCCTCGGCCCGCCACAGCCGTGTCACATCCGATCGGGTGCCAGGCAGGATAAACATCGCCGCTGCTCGGCCCGACACTGCTCCGGCGAGGGGAGACAGTCAAGGAGAAAGCGGAGCGTGAGCAGCTAAAAATAGCGGCTGGCGAAGGCTCCGCTCCCCGCCGGCCGCGCTGGAGCTGCCACCGCCACCCGTGTCCCCGCCGTGAGCGGGCACCGCCACCCGTGTCCCCACCGTGAGCGGGCACCGCCACCCGTGTCCCCCCCCCCGGGCACGGCACCGCCACTCGTGTCCCCGCCGTGAGCGGGCACCGCCACCCGTGTCCCCACCGTGAGCGGGCACCGCCACCCGTGTCCCCGCCGTGAGCGGGCACCGCCACCCGTGTCCCCGCCGTGAGCGGGCACGGCCACCCGTGTCCCCACCGTCAGCGGGCACCGCCACCCGTGTCTCCCCCCGGGCACGGCACGGCCACCCGTGTCCCCACCGTCAGCGGGCACCGCCACCCGTGTCTCCCCCCGGGCATGGCACCGCCACCCGTGTCTCCCCCCGGGCACGGCACCGCAGCCCCTGCCGAGGTTTTGGGGTTCGGGGGCACCAGAGGCGAGCCCCGGCCGTGTCCTGGTGGCGCCTGTCCGTGTCGCTGTCCCCAGGCCCGCTGGTGGCTGCGGGGCTCGGGGAAGCATCGCCCGCCCGGGGCAGCAGCAGCGCTCCGGGGGAAGGGACGGGATGGACACCGCGCTCCGGGCGCTGAGCATCGCCCGTGGCCATCGGCGGCCAGAGGAGCTTGGCCAGAGCCGGGAATTTGGGATCGCGCCCCAGCCGGGAATTTGGGATTATGCCCCAGCCCCGCTCCTGCTGGGAGCAGCGTCCCCCTTCAGGGATGGGGACCTCATCACCAAAGCACCCCCCGCTGCCCAGCCCTGGGGACAGCCACCTTCGGGGCCGGGAGGGACATTTTGGAGCCTCTCACCAACGCCCCGCGTTCCCCAGCGGCAGGGATGCCAATGGAAGCGCTGGGAGAGGGTCGCTGCTCCTGCCTGGAATTCCAGGCGGTTCTAATTCCCGCTCTGCCTCCCCCGCCCCGCTGCCCTGACCCAGCTCGGGGTGCGGATGAGAGCCCCCATCTCACACCCTCGGCGCTGGCCGTGTCCCCCCCCTCAAGGTGACACCGGTGTCAGGCCAGGAGCAGCTGGTGGCATCAGCTCCGCGCCCGGGCTGTGCCAGGCTGTGCCCAGCGGGGCCGTGCCGCGATCCGCTGGATTTCCAGCCGCAGTCAGGGTCTCCCAGCCCCCGCCCCCCCCACCCACCACACGGGTGCAGCCACGGATTTTTAATTCATTTTCCCCAAAGATCGGGAGCCTGTCGTTGATTTCGGCCGCACTAAACGGAGCTGTGTGGGTTGGGGTCAAATTGTCCCGGTGGGGGAGCAGAGCCCTGGGGGGCTCTGGGGAGCCGAACCCAGAGGAAATCGGAGGGGAAATTTCCCATTTCCCCGAGCGGGGGCTGGTGGCCACGCCGGGCTGGGGGTCCGGGCGGGGCAGAGCCCCCGGAGCTGGGGACCCGGGGGATGTCACAGCCCTCCCTGCCCTGTGTGAGCGCGGGGGACGCGGGGACACGGCAGCCCAGGGGGCCGAGGGCGGCCCCGGCGGCGGGGGGCAGGGGGCGGCGGGCGGGGCCGCGCTGGGTCCCCCCGCGCCGAGCGGGGGCCGGGCCGGGCAGGAGCGGCGGCGCTGGGCGGGCGGCGGCGGCGGCGGCGGCTCGGCCCCGGGTGCCCCAGGGCCGCCTGGAGCCGGAGGCTTCCCCGCGGCTGCTGCCGAGCGCGGAGCATCCTTCCCCCGGCGGCCGGGCTGGCACCGGCTCCGGCACCGGCATCACCATCGGCACCGACTCCGGCATCACCATCGGCACCGGCACCGGCATCGGCTCCGGCATCACCATCGGCACCGGCTCCGGCATCACCATCGGCACCGGCACCGGCATCACCATCGGCACTGACACCGGAATCAGCATCACCATCGGCACCGGCATCGCCCCCGGCACCGACATCCCCATAGCCCCCGGCACCGGCGGAAGCATCACCTTCGGTGTCACCGTCACCACCGGCCTCGGCACCGGGATCGCCGCCGGCACCAGGTGAGCGGCTGCTGGCTGCTGGGTGCAGGTGACGCGGTGGCACCGAGGCCCTGGGCCACCGCGGAGGGTGCCCTGGGCTCCCCGGGGGGAGGGACCAGGTGCCCACCCCGGGAAGGAGGTGCCCACCCCGGGCACCCTCCTGGGAAGGTGGAGAGGCCGGAGGGTCAGGGGGTGCCGGTGGCCTCGGGCACAGATGCGTTTTGGGGGATGGAAGCTGGCAGCAGCTGCAGTGGGATTGGGGCGTCTCTCGAGGGCTTGGGGTGTCTGTGCCGCCCTCCAGGGCCAGGGGGCTCAGGGGAGGATCTGGGGAGCAGTGCTGAGGCACCGAGCAAGGCTCGTCTGTCTCAGGGTGGGCACTGAGATCCACCCCGATGGCGGCACCTCTGTCGCAGCCTGGCACCCACCCCTGCATGTCCTGGGCCACCGCTGCCCCTCCGCCCTTCCCCTGCCCTGCCCTCTCAGCCACCGCTTCTACCCCACCCCGGCTCCAGCCCTCGCCTCCCGGGTCGGAGCTTCCCGGGCGATTGGGGCCCGCGGAGCCCCCGGGGCTGAGCACCCCGAGCAGGGACACGGCCACGCTCCCGCCGTGCTTCCTGCCGGGAGGAAAGGGCTTCCCCCGGGACAGCCCCTCCTCCCCGCCTCGGGGCATCGCCTGGCAGATCGCCCCTGCAGATGCTTGGATCGGGTCCCTTTGGTCCCCGGAGCTGGCTGCTGTCCCCGGCTGGTGGCAGTGCCACCGAGGAGGTGGCAGAGGCAGGATGTCCCCTGCTCACTCCCTGAATGCTCCCAGCCCGTGACCTTGGGGTGTCCACCTCGCTGTCACAAGGGGACCCAGCCCTGTCCTCACCCTTCCTGTGCTCAGCACCATCCCCCAAAGCAGGAGCAAGCCACCGGAGGAGTTTTGTCAGGTTGGCTGAGCTTTGGCTTCCCCTGATCTGTCATCCTCAATATGCCCGGAAAAGCTTCCCAGGATTAGCTCCAGCACCTTCCTAGGGATTGAGGAGAGGCTGATGCATCCACAGCTCCCTGGCTCCTCCCTGCCCTTCTGGAAGGTGGAAGTGACATTTGGTTTCCTGCAGCCTTCCAGACTCTTCTCTCCATCCCCAGGAGCAATGAAAGGTTGTTGAGAGCAGCCTCACAAGGCCACCATCCCTCCTTCACCCCTCAGGGCGTCCCAACAGGACTGAAATGGTTTCAGTTTGCTGAAGCTTGGTCTGGTCTGAATCCTCTCCCATGGAGGATCTGTCTTCCCTGGTGCAGCCTTTCCAGTGGGATCTCTGGATTCTCTGGAACCTGAGGATGAGGCTGGCAAGGGGCAAAGGCAGCATTCCTTTTCTCTGCCTCAGCCGTTCCCCACTATTGGATTTGCAGGGAATGCCCCGACGAAGGCAGGAATGATGAATCTGACTCCATGTTCTCAGAAGGCTAATTTATCACTTTATAATACTATAATTTATAATTTTAATTTATATTATTTAATATTTAATTTATATTATTTAATATTTATATTATAATATTTAATGTAATTTATATTTTAATTTATAATTTATTATTTATATTTATTATTTTATAATACTATATTATATTAAAGAATACTAAACTGTACTAAAGAATACACAAAGGATACTTACAGAAGGCTAAAAAGATAATAATGAAAACTCGTGACTCTCTCCAGAGTCCCAACACAGCTTGGCCCTGATTGGCCAAAGAGTGAAAACAACTCACAGCAGAATGCAATGGAACAATCACCTGTGGGTAAACAATCTCCAAACACATTCCACATGAGCACAGCACAGGAGAAGCAAATGAGATAAGAATTGTTTTCCTTTTCTCTGAGGCTTCACAGCTTCCCAGGAGAAGAATCCTGGGCAAAGGGATTTTTCAGAGAATGTGAATGTCACACCCCACCTCACGGAGCAATGGATCTGTGTTTTACCTAATGTTGGCTTTTCCTCCTGCAGGAGCCCTTCCTGCTGGATTTGACACCACACCATCCAGCTGCAGCATTCCCACCACCCCCAGCAGACCCAGCAGGGCCAGACCCGGGTCAGGGGCTGAGGGTGGCACAGGTTTTTTCCTGCTCTTCCTGCCCAGCCAGAGCCTGGCATGACCTCCCAGGGCAGTAGCGCTCTGCCGTGCATAATTCAGGGCTGGGATAAACTCGGGAGGTGCCAGCCACATCCAGACCCTAAATTTAGACAGAGGAAAGTCCGTGAGTGTGTGACAGCAGCAGCCTCCTGGGGCGCAGGGCTGGGGCCACATGTCCCCCCTGTGTCCTTGAGGAAGAGGAGGGTGTCACACTTCTTGCTCCAGAGGTAAGCTCCGGGGTTTGGCCCCTGATCAGCAGTTGGCACAAACCAATAAAGGATTATCTGAGCCTCTGTGGGCTCCCAAAATCTGCTGGCAGGACACAGCCCCACTGCAACAGGAGGGGGTCAGCACCAGAAACTGCGCTCTGATCTCAGCCGCTCTCAGGTTTCTGCTTTCCGGAGGCGCCAGGCGGGCATCCTGCCCCGGGCACAGGTCTGGCAGCGCCCCAGGACACACACAGGCTGGCTCTGGCCAGCCCCGGCACGGCTCAGGGGCTCTGGCAGCCCTTCTCCTCCTGGCTGGGTGTCAGGAGCCCTGTGACATCCACAGCGGAATGTCCTTCAGTCCCTGTCCCCTCGGAAGGACACGGTGGCCGGGCAGGTGTTTGTCCCCTCGCCCCTGCTGTCCTTGCAGGCACATGAGCTGGCTGGCACGCCAGGAGCCGGAATCCTTCCATGCACCCCGGAGGGACCAGTCCCGCCCCCGCCACTGTCCCCTGGTCCCTCTGATGGTGCCAGCAGGTGGCAGTGCCGGAGTGAGGCACCGCCGGACACCGGGACGGGCACCGGGCTCCGTCCCTGCCGCTCCCGGAGCGCCCCGGGCACGGTGCCAGCAGCGAGAGGGTGCCAGCGGTGTCCCCAACCAGCGGCCACCCTGCTGCCACCACCCCCAGCATCAGCCCCTGTGACGGTGTTCACAGGGGTCTCAAGTTGAGGGAAAAGATGAGGATCTGACTCCATGTTTCAGAAGGCTGATTTATTATTTTATCATATATATTATATTGAAACTATACTAAAAGAATAGAAGAAAGGATTTCATCAGAAGGCTGGCTAAGAATAGAATAGGAAGGAATGATAACAAAAGCTTGTGGCTCGGCTCTCTGTCTGAGCCAGCTGGGCTGTGATTGGCCATCAATTAGAAACAACTCTATGAGACCAATCCCAGATGCACCTGTTGCATTCCACAGCAGCAGACAACCATTGTCTACATTTTGTTCCTGAGGGCTCTCAGCTTCTCAGGAGGAAAAATCCTAAAGAAAGGATTTTCCATAAAAGATGTCTGCGACAAGCCCCCGGTGCCCCCGTGTCGATGTCCCCTTCCCGGGAGGGGCTGTGGGCAGCGAGGGCCGCCCCGGGCCGGGCAGGAGCAGCGCTGTGGCAGCCGTGTGACAGCAGTGCCACAGGTCCCAGTCTCACCTCACCCCGCACACAAGGAAATGTGGGATGGCACCAGAGCTCAGGGACAGTGTTGGGGAAGATGAAACAGGAAAGCCTTATAAATATGATTGCCTGGCAAAAGATTTTGAGAATATGGAAACTCTAAGCGAGATTGAAATGAAAGCAAGCTTTGAGATCCCTCAGTTCCTGAACAACTGGAAAACAATGGCATGGCCAGCTGAAGGTGATCCCCTTTTGATCAAACAATACCCTCTGCTTGCAGACAGGCCCAAGGCTCAGAGCAGCCCCTGCCAGCTTGGCAGAAGGGGCCCAAAGAGGAGTTTGTAGGGTTTAAAATGGAACCCAGTGTGGTAATGTAATGATTCTTATAGGCTGTATGGAAATGCTGTAGGATTTGTATCTTGTACTAGATTGGTTAGTGAGAATGAGAATATTCAGCACAGAAGAAGATTTATTGCATTATAATGGGAACCTCTCCCTCTCCCCCTCTCCTCTCTGGGCCCTGCTCTGAGCTGTGGCTGGCAGCTCCCAGCAGGGCCCTGCACCCAGGCCCTTTGCAATAAACCACAAGTTCCCAGCCCTGGCTGCAGAGATCTCTGCTCTCTGTCCATCCCCACCATCCTACCCCCCGACGCTCCTACAGGACAGGGGGCTGCCTGCAGCCATGCCAGCTGGGAGCATCCATGGATCCCAAGAGAACTCATTTTTTTTTCCCCTCTGCTTCTTCTCCTGCATTCCTCAGCTTCCCCCAGGCATCTTTCCCCCTGGTGTGATTCATGAGGGCTTCCAAAACCTCAAATAAGGTTCTTGAGGGCCCAGGCCCCCATTCCTGCCCCGTGGGGGTTGTAGGGCTGGGGAAGCAGGGCCAGGAGCAGCCTGCCAGGGATGCCTGGGAAAACAAACCCTCTCATGTGACTGTATCTGGGACAATACCAGCTTAGCTGTGGGTGCAGCCAGCAGGAATCCTGCTGCTCCCGAGCCCTGCTAGTCATGGATAAACCTACATTAGAGCAATTAATAATAATTAATAATTGGGACTGCATTTGGAAAAGCAGCTAAACCCAGCAATGCTCTCCAAAGCATTGGGCAGACAGGGAAATGCAGCCGTGGCACAAGGTGCAATTTGGGGTGATGGGTTTGGGGTGATGAACCCCTGGCCTGTGGGGCTGCCCTGCCTTTGGCATCCTGGGGGCTCTGGGTGGGATTTAGGGCACACAGGACCCTTCCCCTCAGCCCCCAGCTGCAATCAGGCCCAGCCCAGCCTTGGGGGTTGGGGTCCCCTCCCCACTTTGGGGAAGATGGAACAGGAAAGCCTTATAAATGTGATTGTCTGGCAAAAGGTTTTGAGAATATGGTAACTCTAAGCGAGATTGAAATGAAAGCAAGCTTTGAGATCCCTCAGTTCCTGAACAACTGGAAAACAATGGCATGGCCAGCTGAAGGTGATCCCCTTTTGATCAAACAATACCCTCTGCTTGCAGACAGGCCCAAGGCTCAGAGCAGCCCCTGCCAGCTTGGCAGAAGGGGCCCAAAGAGGAGTTTGTAGGGTTTAAAATGGAACCCAGTGTGGTAATGTAATGATTCTTATAGACTGTATGGAAATGCTGTAGGATTTGTATCTTGTTACTGGATTGGTTAGTGAGAATGAGAATATTCAGCACAGAAGACAATTTATGGTATTGTAACGGGAACGTCACGCTTTTACCCCTTTTACTCTCTCCCCCTCTCTCCCCCTCTCCTCTCTGGGCCCTGCTCTGAGCTGTGGCTGGCAGCTCCCAGCAGGGCCCTGCACCCAGGCCCTTTGCAATAAACCACAAGTTCCCAGCCCTGGCTGCAGAGATCTCTGCTCTCCGTCCATCCCCACCGTCCTACCCCCGATGCTCCCACACCCGCCCTGTGTTTGACAGAGGGGCAGGAGCCCAGCTGAGCCCAGCCCAGCCCTGTGCCCGCCCTGCAGAGCCCTTGTGGGGCGCAGACGATCCCTCCGTGCATTTGGGGTTTGCTGCCTGCACCCCGCGCGCTCCCAGGGCTGTTCTCTGTTACCCACAGCAGCCAGCCGCGTTTCCCACCGTGTTTCTCCAGGATCAGGGATCCCAACCAGCTCCGGATGCTCCAGAGGGGCGGGAGCACCGCGGTGGGAGCAGAACCCGGGGCGGGGAGAAGGGACCGAGACCCGGCGGGAGCGCCCGCGGTCACCTGGGGCACCGAGGGGTGACAGATGCCACCGGCGCGGGGTGACAGATGCCACGGGCGCGGGGCCGGCGGTGTCCCCCCGGTGCTGGCAGAGCCCCCCCGGCTCCGCCAAGCCCCACGTGGCCGCGCCGAGCAGATTTTGCTTGGCTGCCTGGGCTATATTTAGCCGCCTGTAAAAGGGGTTAGCGAGCAGCGCCGGAGCCAGTGGCACAGCTAAGAATGTCAACGTAAGAGCAGCCAGCGATAAAAAAAGCCCAGGCCGGGCGCTGGGAGCTTTGCACAAATCCCCGCGGCTGCGGGAGCTGCAGGCGGGCCGGGCTCACCTCCGGCACCGCCGGGCCCCGGCCACTCGCTGTCCCTCCACCCGGAGGCTCCTCACAGTTTTGGGGCCGGTTTGCAGCGTCCCCGTGCCCAGCTGGGCTCTCAGGGGTGGGAACGGGGCGGGTTTGGTGAAACCCCCGAGCTGTGTCCCCTCTGTGCCCAGGCGGGAGGCACAAGGTGCTCCCCGAGCTGGGAGGTGTTTGCGAGGCTCCACGTCCCCATCCAGGCATCTGCAAGTTACTGGAGCATGGAGAATGGATTTGAGCGCTCCTTTTTTTGCCCATGAGCACGTTGTTTTGGGGATGCTGCCTTCCTGCTCGGTTGACTCCAGCACACCTTTCCTCCCAAAGCTCCCCTTGCCAACCTGATCTGGCCCCTTAAAGCAAGAACGGGGCAAATCCCACCGTATCCCTGCTCTTCCTTCCACATCCCAGCTCTCCCCACAGCATCCCAGCTCTTCCGACCACATCCCAGCTCTTCCCATCCCATCCCAGCAGTTCCCAGCACATTCCAGCTCTTTCCACTCAATCCAAGTTCTTCCACCCTATCCCAGCTCTTCCCATCCCATCCCAGCTCTTCCATCCCAGCTCTTCCTGCCTCATCTCAGCTCTTCCACCCCAGCTCTTCCCACCCCATCCCAGCTCTTCCCACCCCATCCCAGCGCCATCCCACCCCATCCCAGCGCCATCCCACCCCTCCCCAGCTCTTCCTGCCTCATCCCAGCTCTTCCCACCCTATCCAAATTCTTCCCATCCCAGCTCTTCCTACCCCATCCCAGCTTTTCCCATCCCAGCTCTTCCTGCCTCATCTGAGCTCTTCCATCCCAGCTCTTCCCACCCTATCCAAATTCTTCCCATCCCGCTCTTCCCACCCCATCCCAGCTCTTCCTGCCCCTCCTGTGCTGCTCTGAGCTGTCCTGACCTTGCCTGGGCTCACTCCTGCCTGGTGCAGCCCAGGCTGTGCCCAGAACTGTGGGATTCCAGCCAATCCCAGAGCCAATGCGCAGGCAAGGTGGTTTCCTGAGCTAATTCCCAGAAATAATTTGCACGTTCTGCTGGTCCACTGGGGCAGGGGGTGAATATTTTGGTGGCTGAGCCCCGAGAGAGGCACTTTGAGTCACTCAGTGCCCCTTTTTCCCCAGCTCCTGCGATGAGCTGGCAGCAGGAGGAGCCTGGGGCTGGGATTGGGTCTGGCTGCGGGATCCACCTCACCTCTGGGTCAGGAGGGAGCTTCTGCTGCTGCAAAAACAGCAACAAATCATTCTTTTGGTTGAAATTTTCCATTCTGCCGGGGACAGCGAGGCTGCAGATGAGCAGCAAAGACCTGTGCAACTCACTGCAGATATTCCAGCTGCCCTGACAGCCTGAACTAGGGAATAAAATCAGGAAAAGCAGCTCGTGTGCGGTCCCCCCAGCGGGGCAGGATGCTCTGGGCTGGGCACACGCTGAGGGGGGAGGATCTGCAGAAGCTCCCTGATGTCCTGGGGGCGGATGGAGCCGCAGAATCCCTGTGCCCTGTGAAGGACAGGGCGGAACAGCACACGGGGATGCAGATGGCAGAGTCCTGGAGCACGGAGGGGGCCTGGGAAGGGCGCTGCTGCAGCTCTGACACGGCCAGACTCTGCTCAGTGTGACGCCCCAGCCTGCCTGGTGACAAATCCTCTCCCTGGGAGCTCTTTGCTGGCATTTTCCCTCTGCCTTGAAACCCCGCAGGCAAGGAAATGCTCTGGCTGTCTTTGCCCCCCAGAGCTCACAGGCAGGAAGGTTTCCCCCGAGGGCTGAGGGCGTTTCCTGCAGGTCCATCCCTCAGGAGCCACCTCCATCCCTCCAGGGTGGCCTCGGGGCCGTGTCCTGCTGCCGCTCATGGAAAGTCCCAGCCCCCAGCCAGGGAACAACTTGCAGGTCCCCAAACCCTGTGACCCACGTCCCAAAATAGCCCCTTAAGGGAGGCACTGACGCAGCCCCTGGGCTCAGGAATGACCTTCCCTGCACGTCACCTTGTCCCCAGCCGGCAAGCAGGGGTTCAGCTGTCACAGACATCTTTTATGGAAACTCCTTTCCTTAGGATTTTTCCTCCTGAGAAGCTGAGAGGCCTCAGGAACAAAATGCAAACAATGGTTATCTGCTGCTGTGGAATGCAACAGGTGCATCTGGGATTGGCCCATGTTGGTTGTTTCTAATTAATGGTCAATCACAGTCAGCTGGCTCAGAGAGAGAGCCTGAGCCACAAGCCTTTATTATCATTCCTTCCTATTCTATTCTTAGCCAGCCTTCTAATGAAATCCTTTCTTCTATTCATTTAGTATAGTTTTAATGTAATATATATCATAAAATAATAAATCAGCCTTCTGAAACATGGAGTCAGATCCTCATCTCTTCCCTCACCCTCGGGTCCCTGTGAGCACGGTCACACTCACCTGGGCTGGAAATCGGAAAGGTGCATCTGAAAGGGGAGCAGCACAGGGCTGCTCTCCCCCAGCAGTGACTTTTAGCCCAGATCAGAGCCTGCAGTGCTGGGCAGGCTGTGGAAAACAGCTCTGCTCCCTCCCTGCTGCCTCCAGGAGCGCCAGGAGCTGCCCCGGACCTGCAGCAGCCCCAGGGTCCGTGGGGATTGTTGTCCCTCCTGCCCCAGGGGGATAAAGCAGCTGGGCAGCAGCAGCAGGAGGATAGCAGATTCTTCCAGACTGATTTTCTCCCAGTTCTGGATCCTGGGGTTTGGGGGAAATAGGATTTAGAGCAGAGCAGAGCAGGGAGCAGTCTGAGCCCATCTTCACTGGCTTCACATCCCTGATGGATCAATCAGGGCTCTCCCAAAGCTTGGAAGGGCACAAACGATGGATTTTAGGCCCAGGTCATCCTGGGACGAGGATCCCAAGGTCTGCAAAGCCCCAGCGCAGCGGCTGCAGGAGCACAGGGAGCACAGAGCAGCCTTTGCCCCCACACTGAGGCAGCACCAAGCACCACAGCCCTGCCCTGGGCCAGCAGGGAATAATTTTGGAATATTTTTCCCTTCCCAGCCACTGTCCTGGATCCCTGGGGTTTGTGCCCAAGTTCTGGGAGCTCCAGCTGCTGCTGCTCAGCATGCCCTGGATGCAGGAGGGTTGGGAGAGGTTATTCCATGTCAGCACCACACTGGCAGGACATGGAGGCACTCACACGCCTCTGGTGTGCCTCAGTTTCCCCAGCTCCCCCAGCCCAGCCATCCCAAAGGATCACGCTGGGGAGGGAATCGTTCAGCCTCGGCGGAATGGATGCTGTGCCCTTCAGCTGTCCCAGGGCAGAGCATCCGCGGGGGCCGCTCGGGAGCTGGGGAGAGGGAGCACTCTCCAAGGTGTTCCGAAGCACAGCGGGCTCTCCTCCCGTCCCTTCCCGTGCCCGCAGCATCCCCCGCTCCCTCCCTCTCTCCCAGCCGTCCCCTCGGCCCGCCACAGCCGTGTCACATCCGACCGGGTGCCAGGCAGGATAAACATCGCCGCTGCTCGGCCCGACACTGCTCCGGCGAGGGGAGACAGTCAAGGAGAAAGCGGAGCGTGAGCAGCTAAAAATAGCGGCTGGCGAAGGCTCCGCTCCCCGCCGGCCGCGCTGGAGCTGCCACCGCCACCCGTGTCCCCACCGTCAGCGGGCACCGCCACCCGTGTCCCCCCCCGGGCACGGCACCGCCACCCGTGTCCCCACCGTGAGCGGGCACCGCCACCCGTGTCCCCGCCGTGAGCGGGCACCGCCACCCGTGTGCCCCCCCGGGCACGGCACCGCAGCCCCTGCCGAGGTTTTGGGGTTCGGGGGCTCCAGAGTGTCTCCCCCCGCTGTGTCCTGGTGGCGCCTGTCCCCACTGTCCCCAGGCCCGCTGGTGGCTGCCCGGGCTCGGGGAAGCCATCGCCCGCCCGGGGCACCGCAGCCCCCAAGCGCCCGGGGAAGGGACGGGATGGACACCGCGCTCCGGGCGCTGAGCATCGCCCGTGGCCATCGGCGGCCAGAGGAGCTTGGCCAGAGCCGGGCGCTGATTTGGGATCGCCGGGTTGCCCCCCCAGCCGGGAATTTGGGATTATGCCCCAGCCCCGCTCCTGCTGGGAGCAGCGTCCCCCTTCAGGGATGGGGACCTCATCACCAAAGCACCCCCCGCTGCCCAGCCCTGGGGACAGCCACCTTCGGGGCCGGGAGGGACATTTTGGAGCCTCTCACCAACGCCCCGCGTTTCCCAGCGGCAGGGATGCCAATGGAAGCGCTGGGAGAGGGTCGCTGCTCCTGCCTGGAATTCCAGGCGGTTCTAATTCCCGCTCTGCCTCCCCCGCCCCGCTGCCCTGACCCAGCTCGGGGTGCGGGTGAGAGCCCCCATCTCACACCCTCGGCGCTGGCCGTGTCCCCCCCTCAAGGTGACACCGGTGTCAGGCCAGGAGCAGCTGGTGGCATCAGCTCCGCGCCCGGGCTGTGCCAGGCTGTGCCCAGCGGGGCCGTGCCGCGATCCGCTGGATTTCCAGCCGCAGTCAGGGTCTCCCAGCCCCCCGCTCCCTCCCCCACCCACCACACGGGTGCAGCCACGGATTTTTTAATTCATTTTCCCCCCAAAGATCGGGAGCCTGTCGTTGATTTCGGCCGCACTAAACGGAGCTGTGTGGGTTGGGGTCAAATTGTCCCGGTGGGGGAGCAGAGCCCTGGGGGGCTCTGGGGAGCCGAATCCAGAGGAAATCGGAGGGGAAATTTCCCATTTCCCCGAGCGGGGCTGGTGGCCACGCCGGGCTGGGGGTCCGGGCGGGGCAGAGCCCCCGGAGCTGGGGACCCGGGGGATGTCACAGCCCTCCCTGCCCTGTGTGAGCGCGGGGGGACGCGGGGACACGGCAGCCCGGGGGGGCCGAGGGGCGGCCCCGGCGGCGGGGAGCGGGGGCGGCGGGCGGGGCCGCGCTGGGTCCCCCGCGCCGAGCGGGGCCGGGCCGGGCGGGAGCGGCGGCGCTGGGCGGGCGGCGGCGGCGGCGGCGGCTCGGCCCAGGTGCCCCAGGGCCGCCTGGAGCCGGAGGCTTCCCGCGGCTGCTGCCGAGCGCGGAGCATCCTTCCCCGGCGGCCGGGGCTGGCACCGGCACCGGCACCGGCATCACCATCGGCACCGACTCCGGCATCACCATCGGCACCGGCACCGGCATCGGCTCCGGCATCACCATCGGCACCGACTCCGGCATCACCATCGGCACCGGCACCGGCATCGGCTCCGGCACCGACTCCGGCATCACCATCGGCACTGACACCGGAATCAGCATCACCATCGGCACCGGCATCGCCCCCGGCACCGACATCCCCATAGCCCCCGGCACCGGCGGCAGCATCACCTTCGGTGTCACCGTCACCACCGGGATCGCCGCCGGCACCAGGTGAGCGGCTGCTGGCTGCTGGGTGCAGGTGACGCGGTGGCACCGAGGCCCTGGGCCACCGCGGAGGGTGCCCTGGGCTCCCCGGGGGGAGGGACCAGGTGCCCACCCCGGGAAGGAGGTGCCCACCCCGGGCACCCTCCTGGGAAGGCGGAGAGGCCGGAGGGTCAGGGGGTGCCGGTGGCCTCGGGCACAGATGCGTTTTGGGGGGATGGAAGCTGGCAGCAGCTGCAGTGGGATTGGGGCGTCTCTCGAGGGCTTGGGGTGTCTGTGCCGCCCTCCAGGGCCAGGGGGCTCAGGGCAGGATCTGGGGAGCAGTGCTGAGGCACCGAGGAAGGCTCGTCTGTCTCAGGGTGGGCACTGAGATCAACCCCGATGGCGGCACCTCTGTCGCAGCCTGGCACCCACCCCTGCGTGTCCTGGGCCACCGCTGCCCCTCCGCCCTTCCCCTGCCCTGCCCTCTCAGCCACCGCTTCTACCCCACCCCGGCTCCAGCCCTCGCCTCCCGGGTCGGAGCTTCCCGGGCGATTGGGGCCCGCGGAGCCCCCGGGGCTGAGCACCCCGAGCAGGGACACGGCCACGCTCCCGCCGTGCTTCCTGCCGGGAGGAAAGGGCTTCCCCCGGGACAGCCCCTCCTCCCCGCCTCGGGGCATCGCCTTGGCAGATCGCCCCTGCAGATGCTTGGATCGGGTCCCTTTGGTCCCCGGAGCTGGCTGCTGTCCCCGGGCTGGGTGGCAGTGCCACCGAGGAGGTGGCAGAGGCAGGATGTCCCCCGCTCACCCCGAATGCTCCCAGCCCGTGACCTTGGGGTGTCCACCTCGCTGTCACAGGGGGACCCAGCCCTGTCCTCACCCTTCCCGTGCTCAGCACCATCCCCCCAAAGCAGGAGATGGGGGAGGGGAAAGGTGGAGGCAGAGCCCGATGCTCACTTTGAATTGAGGGAATCCCGGCGGGCCTGCCCGGGCTGGGAGGCTGGAGGCAGAGGGGCTGTTCCGGGGCTGCTCTGGGGCTGCTCCGGGGCTGCTCCGGGGCTGCTCTGGGGCTGCTCCGGGGCTGCTCTGGGGCTGCTCTGGGGCTGCTCTGGGGCTGCTCTGGGGCTGCTCCGGGGCTTTGGCTGTAAGGAGTCCTTGGGGTTCATCTCCTGGGGCAGCTGGAGGAGCTCTGCTGGGTGCTCCACACCGTGGGGAACCTGGCACCGTGAACAGGATGGGGACCCCGGCCCTGCTCTGCCCTTGGCTCCTGGAACAGCAATTCCAGCTCCTGGAAAGGGCAATTCCAGCTCCTGGAACAGCAATTCCAGATCCCTTGGCTCCTGGAAGAGCAACTCCAGCTCCTGGAAAGGGCAATTCCAGCTCCTGGAAAGGGCAAATCCAGATCCCTTGGCCCCTGGAATAGCATTTCCAGTTCCTGGAACGGGCAATTCCAGATCCCTTGGCTCCTGGAAGAGCAATTCCAGCTCCTGGAAAGGGCAAATCCAGATCCCTTGGCTCCTGGAAGAGCAATTCCAGCTCCTGGAACAGCAATTCCAGATCCCTTGGCTCCTGGAAGAGCAATTCCATCTCCTGGAAAGGGCAATTCCAGCTCCTGAAAAGGGCAATTCCAGCTCCTGAAAAGGGCAATTCCAGATCCCTTGGCTCTTGGAATAGCATTTCCAGCTCCTGGAACGGGCAATTCCAGCTCCTGGAATGGGCAATTCCAGCTCCTGGAAAGGGCAATTCCAGTTCCTGGAACAGCAAATCCAGATCACTTGGCTCCTGGAATAGCATTTCCAGCTCCTGGAAAGGGTAATTCCAGCTCCTGGAACAGGCAATTCTAGGCCTGGAACAGGCAATTCCAGCTCCTGAAAAGGCCAATTCCAGCTCCTGGAATGGGCAATTCCAGGCCTGGAACAGCAATTCCAGCTCCTGGAAGGGGTAATTCCAGGTCCTGGAAAGGGCAATTCCAGCTCCTGGAAAGGGCAATTCCAGATCCCTTGGCTCCTGGAACAGGCAATTCCAGCTCCTGGAACGGGCAATTCCAGCTCCTGGAAAGGGTAATTCCAGCTCCTGGAACAGGCAATTCTAGGCCTGGAACAGCAATTCCAGCTCCTGGAACAGGCAATTCCAGCTTCTGAAAAGGGCAATTCCAGGCCTGCAACAGCAATTCCAGCTCCTGGAACAGGCAATTCCAGCTCCCTTGGCTCCTGGAATGGACAATCCCAGCTCCTGGCTCAGCCCTGGCCCATTGGGACTGGCCCTGCTCCATCACAGATTTCCAGCCGTGCCTCTGATCCCAGAGCACCTGCACGGATTTCTCCCCTCCTTGGCTGTCGGTCCCCTCCCTGCCGGCTCCCAGGGCTGGGGTTCTGTCACAGGGTGCTGGTGGCAGCTGGGGGCTCCTGGTGCAGCTGCTCCCCTCTCATGCAGGGAAACATCTGGATCACTGCGGGGGGGGTTGCTGCCTCAGAGCTGGGGGTCCTGGAAGTTTCCCACCTCCCCTGGGCCGAGCTGCAGCGGGAAGGATCCAAAGGCATCCAGGGGCTGGGGGAGCCGTGCCTGCCCCACATAGCCAGAGCTCCCAGGGAAGCTCCAGCTGCCTCTGCTCCCTGGAATCCCGGCTGTCTGCTCTGGCAGGGCTGGGAGCCTCCTCCAATCCCAGCTGGACCAGGGCCCTCCCCAGGGTCCTCCCCGGGTGCCACCGGGAAAAAGGAGGAGGAGGAGAAGGAGCTCCTGCAGGGACACGAGGCTCCCATGGTGCCCGAGCTCCAGTGCCACCCAGCCCGTGGCACTCCCGGCATGGCCCAGCCTGGGACAGGCTTGGTGGCACCCAGCTGGCTCCCTGTGACAGCCCACAGCTCCCTGGGCTTCCCCTGGCACCCATCCCGGTGCCACCCACGGCTCCACAGCCACAGAACCGAGGGTGTCCCCGTTCCATCCCTGGGTCCTGCCCGGCAGCTCCACCCTGGAGCAGGGGCTGAAAACCCTTTGGGGGAGGGAGCCTGAGCCTGGCCAGGAATGGAACTGCTGTGCACGTGGGTGACTTTATTATGCTAAATTACCTGGTTGTATTATGCAAAATTACAGTTTGTGGTGCGTCAGAGCAGGGAGCTGAGGGTTCTGCTGGGAGCTCCATTACCCAGGGCTCAATCACCCTAATTACCCTCATTAGATCCCTTCCTTCCCCACGGAGATGCAGAGGAGCTGTTGACTCCCCTGAGTCCCTGAGCAGGGCTGGGTTATCCAGGTTAGCCAGGCTGGGTTATTCAGGTTATCCAGATTAACCAGACTGGTTATCCAGGTCAACCAGGCTGTGTTACCCATGTTATCCAGGCTGCGCTGTCCAGGCTGGGTTATCCAGGTTAACCAGGCTGGGTTGTCCAGGCTGAGTTACCCATGTTAACCAGACTGGTTATCCAGGTTAACCAGGCTGGGTTACCCAGGTT
The DNA here is from genome assembly GCA_024865655.1 of Emberiza elegans. Lineage (NCBI taxonomy): Eukaryota > Metazoa > Chordata > Aves > Passeriformes > Fringillidae > Emberiza > Emberiza elegans. The sequence goes on along the minus strand of JALJVW010001685.1, from coordinate 1,427,681 downwards.
AACTAGGCTGGGTTATCCAAGCTGGGTTATCCAGGTTAACCAGGCTGGGTTACCCAGGTTATCCAGGCTGGGTTGTCCACATTAACCAGGCTGGGTTGTCCACATTAACCAGGCTGGGTTGTCCAAGCTGGGTTATCCAGGTTAACCAGGCTGGGTTGTCCAGGCTGAGTTACCCAGGTTAACCAGGCTGGGTTATCCAGGTTATCCAGGCTGGGTTGTCCACGTTATCCATGCTCCAGCTCCATCTCATGGTCCTGGGGTGGCTCCCACCCCCCTCATGCCAAAGGGGCCGTGGTGTTTCCCCCTTGGACTCAAAAAGGAGCTGGATGCAGCCAATAGGACTGAGGAATGTGGGGAAGGGAGGCTCACCCAGCACCTTTGTAGGGTCCCTGATTGGCACCCAAAGTCCCCAGCAGGAATTCCTGTGCTCCTCCCACCACTCCAGCTGATTACCTTTAATCATTTAATTAAAGGGAATTAACTGATGGGGGGTGGAGGATGGAATAGGAATAGCTCTGGAACAGTTCATGGCCTACAGGCTGGAGAACACCTGGCTGGGCATGCCTGGAGCAGCTTCCATTCCTCCCTGGGATGGGATCCCTCCCTTCCTCCCTCCCTCCCTCACCAATCTGGGGTGAGGGTCTCTCCCTGCTGGTGCCAGGTTGGATCCCAGAGCTGTCCCCTGGCACTGGGAATAAAAGGGTGCCAGCCCTTGGGATTTGCTGCGTTCCCACAGGGAACAGCCATGGCTGGTGGTTTCTGGGTGCTTTCCACACCCCTGGTGCTGCAGAGGGGACATTCCTGCTGTCCCTGCCCATGCTTCACCCAGCACAGGGACCAGAGCTGCCCAGGCAGCTCCATCCCTGCCCAGCAGCATTCCCAGAGCCCCCAGTGCCTCCTGGCAGAGGGACCTCGCCCCTCAGAGCCCACCAAACCCTGCTCCGTGTGCTGGGGAAAGCCAGAAATCCTCGTTCTGAGCACAAAGAGATGGAAACATCCCCCAGGGAGAGCAGCAGTGATGTGTGCTGGGCTGGGGGCCTCAGAGGATGGGCAAGAGGAGCTGGGATTTGGCCATTCCCTCTCTGGGCAGCACAGCTGAGGTTCTCCAGGTTTTCCATGCCCTCCCCTGGAGGTTTGGGATGCAGGATGAAGCTGCAGTGTCAGCCCATGTGCCTCTGTGCCTTTGGTGCTTTGCTCTCTAATCAGAGCAGCTCAGGCCTGTCCAGGGCTGAACCCAGGTGCTCCTGAGGGAATCACACATCCAGGTTTGCCAGGTGCTTTCAGCATCTTTCCAGGATGCCCCTTGTGCTGCTCCCAGGGGAAAAACGCCTCGATTTTATCCCAGTGTGGGCTCTGGGAGATGCTGAGCTCAGCAGGGCTGTGCCAGGATTAAACTGCTGAGTCCTCTGGAGCGCTGCTCCCTGGCCCAGCCCAGGTCTGCAGGATCCAGAGGGGATTTTCTCTGGGGCCACTGCACGGTGGGGAAGCCAAGGCCTGATGTGGGAGGAGGTGTGAGCACCCCAGGTCTGGAAGCAGCTGGATTGTGACCACGTTCACAGGGTTTTGGATTGGGGAAGAGACGAGGATCTGACTCCATGTTTCAGAAGGCCTCCTTTATTATTTTATCATATATATTATATTAAAACTTTACTAAAAAAATAGAAGAAGGGATTTCCTCAGAAGGATAGCTAGGAATAGAATAAGAAAGAATGATAACAAAGGTTTGTGACTTGGCTCTCTGTCCGAGCCAGCTGGGCTGTGATTGGCCATTAATTAGAAACAACCACATGGGACCAATCCCAGATGCACCTGTTGCATTCCACAGCAGCAGATAACCATTGTTTACATTTTGTTCCTGAGGCCTCTCAGCTTCTCAGGAGGAAAAATACCAAGGAAAGGATTTTCCATAAAAGATGTCTGTGATACCTGGATTTGGGTTGGCAGAATTTGGATTTGCTCAGGGAAGTTTAGGATTGGGATATCCAGGAGCACAGGAGCTGGGTTTGCTCCCACACTGGAGCAGGGCTTCCCCTGGTTTGTGTTTCCAGCACTAAAACCCAAAGGGACAGTTTATACAAACAGCCTGAAATCCCTTCTGGACAGCCTCAGCTTGGCTTTTAGGCACAGCTGAACTCTGCCATCATCCCCGTGGGTGACAGAGAAACAGCAGAGCCTGGGCTGCTGCCGGCGGCTCCATCCCGGAGCAAACCCGTCCTCCCTGCACCCCGCCCTGCTGGGAGCCAGGAGCTGCAGGGATGGAGATTACCCGTGTCCCATTTCAGAGCCCTTCCTTCTCCTTGCCTTCAGCAGGAATTCAGGTCTCAGTATCCCACAAGCTCAGCTGGGCCCCTGAAGAGAAGGGTTTATGCTCTGCCCAGGCTGGTATTAGCTGGGACACAGCTCAGGTTTTGTGTGGAAATAAAAATTCCGAGTCCTATAGCTGGAAAATAAAAACCTAAAAAAAAAGAAGTCATAGAATCCCTGGTTGGAAAGGACCTGAAATCCCACCCAGCACCACCCCTGTCATGGCAGGGACACCTCCCCCTGTCCCAGGTCCTCCAGCCTGGCCTTGGGCACTGCCAGGGCTCCAGGGGCAGCCACAGCTGCTCTGGGCACCCTGGCAGAGCCCAAACCTCTCTAACCAGGCCTTGCCAGGCTACAAACCCCCTGTGGCAAATGGCACTGGGGGCACCTGTAACCAGCCAGGAAATCATTCTTTCCTTTCCTTTCTCCATTTGCTGCCATGGGGTTTGGTGCTGCTTTCCATCCTTGATTCAGGAATGTGAATGCCAGAGTGCTTTGGGTGGGAAGGGATCTTCAATGCCAGCTCATTGCAGCCCAGGGACACCTCCCCCTGTGCCAGGTGCTGCCAGCCCCAGTGTCCAGCCTGGCCTTGGGCACTGCCAGGGCTCCAGGGGCAGCCACAGCTGCTCTGGGCAGTGAGGCCCTGAATTGTGCAAAACGAAGCAGAGGATGAAAGCTGATCTTTAAAAGGATCCCTGGGATCCAGGGAGAGGTCTGGGTGGAATAATTCAGGATTTGGGTGTGAGCAGGGGTGGGACTGAGCCTGAAGCTGGTCCTGCCCATCTGCAGGGCAGCAATGGGGACCAGGCAGGAAGCAGGGAAGGGATGTGAGGGCGATGGAGGGGACAAAGAGACCCTTCAGCATTTCCCAAATCCATGGGTGAGACAATCCAAGCACAAACAGGAGTGGTGGAGAAGAGGCAAAGCCAATCCAGCTGTGAGGATGAGTGTGCAAGAGCAGGAGGAAGGTCAGAGCTCAAGGCAGGACACAATAGGAGGGGGCTTAGAGGGTGATGGGGATTCCTCTGGAAGTGGAATTATCCCAACAAGGGGGATCTGTGCTCCATAGAGAGGGAAGGAGTGGGAGCCATTTGTCCAAAGCCTTTGGAACAAGGGGGGGTTTGCTGGGAAGGGAATCCTGGGGAAGAGCCAACCCTGAGGGTACCAGGGCGTGCCAGAGCTTGGGGAGCTGCCAGTGTCACCCCTGCTTAGGAATGCCACTGGAGCAATTCCTCAGAGCTTTGGGAAAGAGCCAGGGAGGAAAAGAGCCAGAGGAAAACTGGGGGAAACCCAGTGGGAGACCTGGCTGGTGCTCCAAGCAGGATCCAGGTTCACTTCGATCCCTGACACTTCACCCAGAGCATCACTCCAAAGGTGCCCAGCAAGATTCAAGCTGGCCCAAATTCCTGCCTGGCCCACCTGGAATCCTGGGGATTTAGGGATGAAAATGCCAGGCCATGGTTGGAGAGGTTCTACTGCCCAGGGCAGGCAGGGGGGTGCCAACATCCCACGGGAATGGGTCTGGAAGCTGCATCCCTGCCAGGAGGGACCATCATCCTCTCCAGACACTTCCTTGTGTGGAGCAAAACCTGTTCCAAAAGTCATTCTGCCCCTCCACGTTCAATATTCCTGCACCAGCCCTCATTCCTATAGCTTTTCCCCCTTTCAGGAGCTCAGGACAGTATTTACCCTCCATCCTCTCCCTGGGATCCTGAGCTGTCCCTGGCAGGTGACACAGCCCATTCCCACCTGGCTCAGCCTCCCCGGGGAGAGGAGCTGAACCCGCTGCCTCCCCAGGGGAGCTCCAGGCTCTCCAGATTTTATCCTGTGTTTAATTATTGCCATCTGCTGCTCCCAGCTCCGGGGCTGCTCGGGCTGCCTGCTGGCTCTCAGGCTCTGGTTAAGCCAAGCCCATTGGATTTCCCTCCTGTGTGCACTCCTGGCTCATTTTCCTGCTGATGCTCCCATTCCCTTCTGACCTGGGGCATCGTTTTCCTTCCCATTCCACTCAATTTTACAGTTTCATCTCTCTAAATCCTTCCCATTTTTCATCCTGTTCATCAGCACTGAGGGGTTGCTGGTGGATTTTTGATGGTTTGTTCCAGGCTGGAGCATTCCCAGCACAGATCCCATAAAATGTTGAATTAAATGAGCAGGAGGAACCCTCCAGAGAGAGGAAACCAAGATCATTAAATGCCCCAAACCCCTTCCAGAGGAAAATCCTTTTTCAGGATTTTCCATAAAACTGTCCCTGCTTAGAGGGGGAACTCCTCATGACCCAATAACAACTCAGAAGCTGAAGAAACAAATCCTTGTGGTTAAATGAATCCTCAAGATTCCTGTAACACCTCCCAGGCCCTAAATTCCTGGATCATTCCTGGTTTGTTGTCTCTGGTTTGGAGGAGAGTTCAGCCTGCTACCCCAGCACACATCATGGGTGTGTGTCCCTGATAGTCCCCAGGCTCCAGGTGCAGTTTGGGGTCTCTGCCACCCCCAGCAACCCCAAAAAGTTGTGTCACAGGGGACACGCTGCTCCTGAGGGGATCATGGGTGTGTGCGACCCTGACCTGGGCTCCTTGGGCTGCTCCAGCCCCAGGTGGATGCTGTGGTGCTGGTCACAGGGGTCCCAGGATGAGAGAGGACAGGAGAATCTTGACTCCATGTTGCAGAAGGCTGATTTATTATTTTATGATATATATTATATTATATTAAAAGAAAATTCTATATTAAAACTGTACTGAAAGAATAGAAGGAAGGATTTCATCGGAAGGGAAGGGAAGGGAAGGAAGGGAAGGAAGGGAAGGGGGAAGGGAAGGGAAGGGAAGGAAGGAAGGAAGGAAGGGAAGGGAAGGGGAAGGGAAGGGAAGGAAGGGAAGGAAGGGAAGGGAAGGGAAGGGAAGGGAAGGGAAGGGGGAAGGGGGAAGGAAAGGAAAGGAAAGGAAAGGAAAGGAAAGGAAAGGAAAGGAAAGGAAAGGAAAGGAAAGGAAAGGAAAGGAAAGGAAAGGAAAGGAAAGGAAAGGAAAGGAAAGGAAAGGAAAGGAAAGGAAAGGAAAGGAAAGATAAAATCGTGTGACTGCTCACAGCCTCAACACAGGTGGCTGTCATTGGTCATCAAGTAAAAGCAATTCACATGCTGGGTAAACAATTCTCCAAATCCCATTCCAAAGCAGCAAAACATGGAGAAGCTAAAGCTTCTCGGCTTCTCAGGAGAAAAGATCCTGGCAAGAGGATTTTTCATCAGATATGTCTGTGACAGGTCTCACCTCTCTCTGCCCCCTCAGCACCCTCCTGCCCTCCTGCAGGGCTCTGCTGTCCCAAGGAGCTCATCCATCCCTGTCCATCTCCTCCCTCCACCTCTCCCAGCACCTTCCCTGCCCATCTCCAGGGGGATTAAGGTTTATTTCTGCCCTTCCCTCCTCTATCCCATTAGGGGCATTAAAGCAGGAGCCAGCGGCCCCGAGGAGCTTCCATGTGACTCCAGGAGCTTTTTTAGGCTGAGACCCCACTAAGCCACCCAAAGTGTCCCTGCTTAGAGGGGGAAATCCTCGCTCACCGGGTTTATCCAGTGGGATTTGCCCTGTTTGGTTGGAATTGCCTGTGGGCTGCGCTGTGAGGGCCCCAACAAAGGAGGAATGATGAGGAGGACTCCATTGATAGCAGAAGGTTAACTAATTACTTCATTATACTATATTATTCTGTACTTATATTACATTACCGCTAAACTGAATCTGCCAAGCACTCAACCCTGTACACACTGCACTGAATCTTGTGACTGTCCCCCAACAGTCCCAACACACACAAACACCTGGCCCTGATAGGCCAAGGAACAAAACACCATCACTGTGGGTGAACAGTCTCCATGTTGCATTCTGCTTTGGCACAAACACAGCCACAGCAAACGAGGTAAGAATATTCTTGGGAAGTGTTGTGTGTGTGTTTGTCTGTGTGTGTGTGTGTGTGTGTGTGAACACGGCCCTCACAGGCCCGCAGGCATCCAAAATCCCCATCCTTCAGCCTGGCAATCTCCAGATTGGAGTCCGGCTGCTTTCAGTCCCCCCCCGTCCCCAGGTGCCGCATCCCCGTGGCTGCTCAGTCCCTGTCCCTGTCCCCAGGTGCCGCATCCCCGTGGCTGCTCAGTCCCCGTCCCCAGGTGCCACATCCCCGTGGCTGCTCTGTCCCCATCCCCAGGTGCCGCATCCCCATGGCCACTCGGTCCCTGTCCCCGTCCCCAGGTGCCACATCCCCGTGGCCTCTCGGTCCCTCCTGGTGGCTCCTGCACAGCCCTTCCCGTGCAGGATTTCCCCTGGCCCCTCTGTCCCTGTCCCTGTCCCCAGGTGCTCACACCCCACGCGCGCTGCTCAGTCCCACACCCCCCAAGGACCACATCCCCCCGGCTGGGATGTCCCCGGTGCCCCCAGGCTCCGGCTCCCCGTGGCTGCTCGGGCACCTGCGGTCCCCAGGTGGGACATCCCGGGCAGGCGGGGTCCCTGTCCCTGTCCCCAGGTGCCGCATCCCCGTGGCCGCTCAGTCCCTGTCCCTGTCCCCAGGTGCCACATCCCCGTGGCCGCTCGGTCCCTCCTGGTGGCTCCTGGCCCTTCCGTGGCAGGGGGGCCTCCCTGCACAGACCCCAGGAGCCCACTGCCAATGCGTGTGCTCGTGTGCTCACACCGCCGCACACGGGTGTGTCACATCCCCACACCTGGGGACACACATGGAACAGCTCAGATATGGGTGACACACACAAACACGCACATCTCAGACAGGCTCCCATGTGGTGCACACTGTGGCAAAGGCGGTGCCGGGGAGCTGGGACACTGTACACGCGGGGACAATGGGACAAACACACTGGGGCATGGACAATGCACACCTGTGACAATGCACACACCCAGGACACTGCACACACCTGTGACAATGCACACCTGGACAATGCGCACACCTGTGACAGTGGGCCACACCTGTGACAATGCACACCTGCCAGGGATGTGCCACCTGTGACAGTGCTCACACCTCAGGGAATGCACACCTGTGACAACACACACCTGTGACAATGCACACCTGTGACAACGCACACACCTGTGACAACGCACACACCTGAGAACAGCCCAGATGTGACAATGACACACACAAACACACGCATCTGTGACAGTGCACACATGTGACAGTGTACACACATGTGAAAATGTGACAATTCACACCTGTGACACTGTACACACGTGTGACAGTGCACACACACGACACTGCACACACCTGTGACAATGCGCACACCTGTGACAATGCACACACCTGTGACAACGCACACACCTGTGACAATGCCCACACCTGTGACAATGCACACACCTGAGACAATGCACACCTGTGACAATGCACACACCTGTGACACTGCACACACCTGTGACAATGCACACACCTGTGACAATGCACACACCTGTGACACTGCACACACCTGCGACAATGCGCACACCTGTGACACTGCACACACCTGTGACAATGCACACACCTGTGACAATGCACACACCTGTGACAATGCACACACCTGTGACAATGCACACACCTGTGACACTGCACACACCTGTGACAATGCACACACCTGTGACAACACACACACCTGTGACAATGCACACACCTGTGACAATGCACACACCTGAGACAATGCCCACACCTGTGCTGGAGCAGTGCAGGTGGCTCCAAAGGGCAATGGCTGTGCAGGTGTACAGGGAACCTTTGTCCCCCACCCCTGCCTTTGTCACCACCAGCCTGGCCCTGTGCCTCAGTTTCCCCCCCTGAGCAGCCACCCCAGCACTGATCATTAATTAGCTAATCATGAATCACCTCCATGGTTAATCATTTCTTTCTCCCCCTCCCCACAGCTGTGGCCACCCCTCCTGTGCACACAGCGCCTGTGCCAAGGACCTTGGCTCGTCCTCCCTGCAGTGACTCCCAGCAGGAATTCCCAGTGGGACACCGGTGAGTTCACACCCCCACCGCCACCAGCTTGGGGACACCAGTCCCAGCATTGCCACCCACATCTGGCCTGGAGGGGACGGGGCTGCTGGGGTGGTGGTTTGGGGTCCCTGTGCTCTGTGGGGGGTGGAGGGGATCTGGGGGGTGGAGGGTCCCTTGTCCATGCCAGGTCCTGTGCCACCCTTGTGCCACCCCTGGGCCACTCTCACCTCCCATGGCTCAAAATGACCAAAGTGTTTCCAGAGCTGAGCAAACACCTCGAGAAGGTCCCAGCAGTGCAGGCACCTGGATGGTTCCGTGCCACTTGGATTTTCCTGGTTCCATGGAGCTTCCCAGGAGTCCCCCCACCCACCCAGGGCACCCCAGCTCCTGCTGCCAGCCTGGCTCAGCAAGAGCCACTCTCCAAGGGACACAGTGGTGTCCTCAGGCTGGGGACTCCATGCAGTTCCCTGGCAGCGCTGGCTCAGCCTCCATCCCTGTCACCTCTGCATCCCCATCCCTGCTCTCCATCCATCCATCCATCCATCCATCATCCATCCATCCATCCATCCATCCATCCATCCATCCATCCATCCCCCATCCATCCATCCATCCATCCATCCATCCATCCCCATCCATCCATCCATCCATCATCCATCCATCCATCCATCCATCCATCCATCCATCCATCCATCCATCCATCCATCCATCCATCCATCCATCCATCCATCCCCCATCCATCATCCATCCATCCATCCATCCATCCATCCATCCATCCATCCATCCATCCATCCATCCATCCATCCATCCATCCATCCATCCATCCATCCATCCATCCATCCATCCATCCCATCCATCCATCCATCCATCCATCCATCCATCCATCCATCCATCCATCCATCCATCCATCCATCCATCCATCCATCCATCCATCCATCCATCCATCCATCCATCCATCCATCCATCCATCCATCCATCATCCATCCATCCATCCATCCATCCATCCATCCATCCATCCATCCATCCATCCATCCATCCATCCATCCATCCATCCATCCATCCATCCATCCATCCACCATCCATCCATCCATCCATCCATCCATCCATCCATCCATCCATCCATCCATCCATCCATCCATCCATCCATCCATCCATCCATCATCCATCCATCCATCCATCCATCCATCCATCCATCCATCCATCCATCCATCCATCCATCCATCCATCCATCCATCCATCCATCCATCCATCCATCCATCCATCCATCCATCCATCCATCCATCCATCCATCCATCCATCCATCCATCCATCCATCCATCCATCCATCCATCCATCCATCCCTCTCCCATCCATCCATCCCCCATCCATCCATCCATCCATCCATGCATCCATCCATCCCTCTCCCATCCATCCCACCATGGATCCATCCATCCCCCATCCATCCATGCATCCCCATGGGATCACATCCCCAGTCCCCCCCATCCATCCCTCCATCTGTTTCCCCCCATGTCCCATCCCCATTGCTGATCCATCCATCCATGCCTCCCCAGGTCAGGGCCCATCCCCCAGCCATCCATCCAATCCCTGTCCCCCGTGGTGTCCCTCACCTGGGCACCATCCAGACCACCATGGATGAGGCCAGGCTGGAGGGTGCCCGGTAAGGCTGCCTGGGCAGGGGGGGTGGTGGGAGCCCCCTCCCTCCCAGCAGTGCCCAGCAGAGATCAGAGCACCCAGAGGTGCCAGGGTGGGGGTGGCGGGTCCCAGGGGCAGCAGGGCAGCCCTGCCTTTGCTCTGGGGCAGAGGGAGTGCAGGGGGGAGCAGAGGGCACCCGAGCACCCACCCCGGAGCAGAGCCAGCTCCCTTTAGCTTGCCGTGCTCTGGGGGTGACACAGGGGACATCTCTCCCCAGGGTTAGAATGACCGAGGTGGAACCCGTGCTGGACTTCGCATCCTCCGGCAGGACGGGCCGGCGCAATGCCCTGCCCGACATCCTGGGCTCGCCCGCCGGCGTCAGCCCCGCCGACCTGCCCCTCAAACTGGCCGAGATGTCCCTGAGCGCAGGTGGGTGACCAGGAGGATGGGGACGATGTGGGGTGGGCAGGGACAGCGGCTCCCGTGTTCATCCCGTGCCGAGGAACAAGGACACCGAGGGGCTGGAGCGAGTCCAGGGCAGGGAACGGAGCTGGGAAGGGTCTGGAGCCCCAGGAGAGGCTGAGGGAGCTGGGAAGGGCCTGGAGTCCCAGGAGGGGCTGAGGGAGCTGGGAAGGGCCTGGAGCCCCAGGAGGGGCTGAGGGAGCTGGGAAGGGCCTGGAGCCCCAGGAGGGGCTGAGGGAGCTGGGAAGGGCCTGGAGCCCCAGGAGGGGCTGAGGGAGCTGGGAAGGGCCTGGAGCCCCAGGAGGGGCTGAGGGAGCTGGGAAGGGGCTCAGCCTGGAGCAAAGGAGGCTCAGGGGGCCCTTGTGGCTCTGCACAGCTCCTGCCAGGAGGGCACAGCCGGGGGGGCCGGGCTGTGCTCCAGGGAACAGGGACAGGAGCAGAGGGAACGGCCAGGGGAGGTCCAGGTTGGATATTGGGCACAATTTCCCCATGGAAAGGGTGTCCAGGCATTGGAACTGCCCAGGGGCGTTTGGAGTGCCCATCCCTGGAGGTGCCCAAGGTCACTGGGCTGGGGACAAGGCGGGCATCGGGCGCAGGTCGGACTCGATGCTCTCGGAGCTCTTGTCCAGCCCCAATGACTCCGTGATTCCATGCTCTAGTTGCGGTGTGATGGATATTTAATTCCGATACGGTCTGACCGCGCCCCGTGGCCTGTGCCGCTCTCTCCCCGCAGGCAGTGCCCAGGACATGCAGTCGCCCTCGGCGGAGGCGCCCCCTCCGCAGCCGCCCAGCCCCGAGCTGAAGGACACGTCCTAACCCGCCGGGGGACACTTGTGACCGGCGGAGGAAGGAGGGGGCTGCGGGCACCAGCCCGGCTTTCCTGGCTCGGCCGGAGCCCGCTGGGATTTCCTCGGTGCTGCCGCAGCGGGACCCCGGAGCGTCCCCCCGGCCGTGCGGGAGCCGCGCGTGGCGGGGACACGGAGGGGACACGGAGGGGACACGGAGGGGACCTGCCGTGACCGAGGGGCGATTCCCACCCGCGCCCTGGGCCCGGACTCGGGGGTGGGGGGGATGCTTTGGCCTCCCCGGCGGGAGGAACATTTTTCTTCTGGGGCATTTGGCGGAGCCGAGCGCGGCGGGGTCCCGGGGGGCCCCTCCTGGCCGCAGGAGCAGCCACGGGTGTTTCTTGCTGAGTGTGGTGTTCACTGTGATGTTTTTGGGTACCCCTCGTCTCCTGGCCTTTCTTCTGGCTGACTCACGGGCCACTCCCAAGCTTTTGGGGGGGTGAGGTTGGGAACACAGCCCGAGAGCCCCCCAGCCCTTCAGCAAAGGTGCCAGCGCGTCTCTGGGGGATCCCCCTGAGGAGCAGAGCCCCCCAGGGCGGTCCCCGCTCCTGGGGTGGGGGATGCTGGTGAGTTTGGGGATGGGGGAGCAGGTGATGCTGTTTTGACACCCAACCCCCCCGAGCCAGGTCCCCCCTGTCCCCACGCCGGATCCTCCCCCCAGCCCCGGGCGGGGCCAGCCGGGTCCTGCGGCCCTTGGGGACACGGGGGACACGGCGTGCGGCTTTCCCAGGCTCTGCCCGTGCTCCCCAACGCTCTGCCTCTGCCGGAGGGCGGGATCGGACCCTCCTGGCGGGCACTGAGGGACTCAGGGAGGGCTCCTCTGCCGGCTCCGGGCGTCGCTGGCCGCTGGCCGGAGCCGGAACTCCTGGGAAGCCCCTGGAATCAGGAAAATCCGACTGGCACGGAGCCATCCAGAGCCCGCGCTGCTGGGACCTTCTTGAGGTGTTTGCTCAGCTCTGGAAACATTTCGGGCTTTGGCCACGAGAGGTGGGAGTGGCCCAGGGGTGGCACAAGGGTGGCACAGGGGTGGCACAGGACCTGGCAAGGACTGGATGGTTGGACGTGGAGCTGGGACCGCCCCATCCCTCTGTCCACCCCATCCCACCCCATCCCATCCCACCCCATCCCATCTCATCCCACCCCATGCATCCCATCCCATCCCATCCCATCCCATCCCATCCATCCCATCCCATCCATCCATCCATCCCATCCATCCCATCCCATCCCACCCCATCCCGGACGGTCACCTACAGCTGTCGCTGTGGGACCAACAAAGGCCCACGGGGTCCCCTCGGGCCCCGCCCTGCGACCAGGAGGTCCGTGGAGCCCTCCCTCCCAGCAGTGCCCAGCAGAGATCCGAGCACCCAGAGCCCCAGGGTGGGGTGGCACCCAGGGGCTCAGGGCAGCTCCCGCGTGGAGGCGGTCCTGGACAGAGGGAGGCAGGGGGGTGCAGAGGGCACGTGAGCACCATCCCTGGGCAGAGCCAGCCCCTTTAGCTTGCGTGCTCTGGGGGTGACACAGGGACATCTCCCAGGGTTAGAATGACCGAGGTGGAACCCTGTGCTGGACTTCGTTTTCCCTCCGCAGGACAGGCTCGCAATGCCCTGCCCGACATCCTGGGTGTGTGTGCGTCAGCCCCGCCGACCTGCCCCTCAAACTGGCTGAGATGTCCCTGAGCGCCATCTGGGTGACCAGGAGGATGGGGACGGTTTGTGGGGTGGGCAGGGACAGCGGCTCCCGTGTTCATCCCGTGTGAGGAACAAGGATCCGAGGGGCTGGAGCAAGTCCAGGGCAGGAACGGAGCTGGGAAGGGTCTGGAGCCCCAGGAGAGGCTGAGGGAGCTGTGTGGGTCTGGAGCCCCAGGAGAGGCTGAGGGAGCTGGGAAGGGCTGTGCAGCCTGGAGCAAAGGAGGCTCCGGGGGCCCTTGTGTGGCTCTGCAAGGACAGCTCCTGCCAGGAGGGCACAGCTGGGGGCTGTGGCTGTGCTCCAGTGTGGGACAGGATCACGTGTGTGCATCCAGGGGAGGTCCAGCACCTGGATGTGTGGGCACATTTCCCCCATGGAAAGGTGTGTGTGCATTGGAACTGTGCAGGGGGTTTGTGTGTGTGTGCATCCCTGTGTGTGCCCAAGGACATCCGTGGACAAGTGCGGGCATCTGTGTGTGTGTCGTGCTCGATGCTCTCATGGCTATGTCCTATAATGACTCCGTGATTCCATGCTCTGGTTGCGGTGTGATGGATATTTAATTCCGACATCCGATCTATCGCGCCCCATGGCCTGTGTGTGTGCATCCCCGCATCCATGCCCAGGGCATGCAGTATATGCACACATGCAGTGACTCCGCAGCCGCCAGCCCCAGTGTGTGTGCATCCATGTGTGTGTGCAGGGATATCTGTGTGTGTGTGCGGAGGAAGTGCAGGGGCTGCTGTGCACCAGCCCGCTTTCCTGGCTCGGCCGGTATCCCGCTGGGATTTCTGTGTGCTGCCGCAGCATCTGGACCCGGAGCGTCCCCCCGGCCGTGCGGGAGCCGCGCGTGGCGGGGACACGGAGGGGACACGGAGGGGACACGGAGGGGACCTGCCGTGACCGAGGGGCGATTCCCACCCGCGCCCTGGGCCCGGACTCGGGGGTGGGGGGGATGCTTTGGCCTCCCCGGCGGGAGGAACATTTTTCTTCTGGGGCATTTGGCGGAGCCGAGCGCGGCGGGGTCCCGGGGGGCCCCTCCTGGCCGCAGGAGCAGCCACGGGTGTTTCTTGCTGAGTGTGGTGTTCACTGTGATGTTTTTGGGTACCCCTCGTCTCCTGGCCTTTCTTCTGGCTGACTCACAGGCCGCTCCCAAGCTTTTCGGGGGGTGAGGTTGGAAGCACAGCCCAAGAGCCCCCCCAGCCCTTCAGCAAAGGTGCCAGCGCGTCTCTGGGGGATCCCCCTGAGGAGCGGAGCCCCCCAGGGCGGTCGCCGCTCCTGGGGTGGGGGATGCTGGTGAGTTTGGGGATGGGGAGCAGGTGATGCTGTTCGGAGCACGCCCAGCCCCCGAGCCAGGTCCCCCCCTGTCCCCACGCCGGATCCTCCCCCCAGCCCCGCGCGGGGCCAGCCGGGTCCTGCGGCCCTTGGGGACACGGGGGACACAGCGTGCGGCTTTCCCAGGCTCTGCCCGTGCTCCCCAACGCTCTGCCTCTGCCGGAGGGCGGGATGGGACCCTCCTGGCGGGCACTGAGGGACTCAGGGAGGGCTCCTCTGCCGGCTCCGGGCGTCGCTGGCCGCTGGCCGGAGCCGGAACTCCTGGGAAGCCCCTGGAATCAGGAAAATCCGACTGGCACGGAGCCATCCAGAGCCCGCGCTGCTGGGACCTTCTTGAGGTGTTTGCTCAGCTCTGGAAACATTTCCAGGATGGCCACGATGGTGGGAGTGGCCCAGGGGGTGGCCCTAAGGGTGGCACAGGAGTGGCACAGGACCTGGCAAGGACTGGATGGTTGGACGTGGAGCTGGGACCGCCCCATCCCTCTGTCCACCCCATCCCACCCCATCCCATCCCACCCCATCCCATCTCATCCCGTGGATCCCACCCCATCCCATCCCATCCCATCCCATCCCATCCCATCCCATCCCATCCCATCCCATCCCATCCCATCCCATCCCATCCCACCCCATCCCGGACGGTCACCTACAGCTGTCGCTGTGGGACCAGCAAAGGAGTCCCGCAGCCCAGGTCCCCTCGGGCCCCCGCCCTGGGACCAGCAGATCCGTGCGGGGCCACAGGCGGGGCCACAGGCGGGGCCACCGTCCCCAGCGCCCCCTGGGTCCCCGGCCACCATCGGGCTCCAGGGCACCTTGGCGTGGAGGGCGGTCCTGGACGGGAGGGAGGCGTGGGTGTGAGTGGACACGTGCAGGGGCATCCCTGGGTGTGGGTATCCTGTGTGGGGGCATCTGCGGGTGTGGGCACCCATTTACTGGGGCATTCGTGGGCAAGGGCATTCCTGTGTGTGTGCATCCCTGTGCGTGGGCACCTGTTTACATTGTCATGGGCTCTCGTGTGTGTGTGTGTGTGTGTGTGTGTGTCCATGTGTGGTGTCATGGGCACCCCCACACCCTGCAATCGCTGTGTGGGGCCATCTGTGTGCTCATGGGCACTGGTTT
Source organism: Emberiza elegans (assembly GCA_024865655.1). Taxonomy (NCBI): domain Eukaryota; kingdom Metazoa; phylum Chordata; class Aves; order Passeriformes; family Fringillidae; genus Emberiza; species Emberiza elegans. Next base: position 1,412,364 of record JALJVW010001685.1, on the reverse strand, counting down.
ACGTGGGCATTCATGGGCATGGAGTCGTCTGTGTGCATCCGTGTGTGTGGGCATCCACGGGCACCATGTGCATGGGCATCTATTTGTGTGTCATCTGTGTGTGTGCATCTGTGTGTGTGTGTGTGCATCTGTGTGTGTGTGTGTGTGCAGGGAAACATTGTGTGTGTGAGCATCCATGTGTGTGCATCCATGTGCATGTGCACCCGTGTGTGTGTGTGTGCAGGGACACATCCATGTGTGTGCATCCATGTGTGTGTGTGTGTGTGTGCAGGGACACATCCATGTGTGTGCATCCGTGTATGTGAGTTTCCATGTGGGCGTGTGCATCTGTGTGTGTGTGTGTGTGTGTGCATCCACGTGTGTGCATCCCTATGTGTGGCAGGACATCTGTGTGTGTGCATACGACATCCATGTGCATGGCTATGGTGTGCATGGGCATATTTCTGTGTGTATCCGTGTGTGTGTGCATCCATGTGTGTGCACAGGGACATCCGTGTATGCGTGTGCAGGGACATCTGTGTGTGTGCATGCGTGCATCCATGTGCATGGCTATGTGTGTATATGCACACATGCAGTGACATCTCTGTGGGTATCCGTGTGTGTGTGTGCATCCCTGGGCATGGGCATCTGTGTATGAACATCCACATGTGTGGTGGCATCCGTGGCAGGGGCATCTGTGCACACGTGGCACTGACATCTCCATGGGCACACACCTCTGTGTCTGTGTGTGTGTGTGTGTATGTGTGTGCACGTGTGTGTGTGTGGACACTCCTTTACACAGGTGGGTGGGGGCATGAGCTCCCTGTGCTCCTGTGTGTGTGTGCATCCCTGGGCATGGGCATCTGTGTATGAACATCCACATGTGTGGGCAGCCGTCCCTGTGCATGGGTCATTCTGCATGGGCGCTCCTGTGGATGGGTGACCCTGTGGATGGGTGTCACCAAGTGTGGGTGACCCTGCCTGTAGGTGCTCCATGTAGTTTGGTGTCTCTGTCACTGGGTGTCCCTGTCATGAGTGTCCCTGTGCTGGGGTGTCCCTGTGTCTGTGTATCCCCGTCACTTCATGTGCCTGTGCCAGGGTGTCCCTATGTTGGGGTGTCCCTGTCAGTGGATGCCCCTATGCCAGGATGTCCCTATATTGGTGTGTCCCCCTGGGTGTCCATGGGGTGTCCTGTCACTGGGTGCCAAGATGTCCCTATATTGGAGTGTCCCTATATTGGGGTGTCCCCATGTCGGGGTGTCCCTGTGCCAGGATGTCCCTATGTTGGGGTGTCCCTATATTGGAGTGTCCCCATGTCAGGGTGTCCCTGTGCCAGGATGTCCCTATATTGGAGTGTCCCCATATTGGGGTGTCCCCATGCCGGGGTGTCCCTGTGCCAGGATGTCCCTATGTTGGGGGGTGTCCCCATGCCGGGGTGTCCCTGTGCCAGGATGTCCCTATGTTGGGGGGTGTCCCCACGTCGGTGTGTCCCTGTGCCAGGATGTCCCTATATTGGGGTGTCCCTGTCAGTGGATGTCCCTATGCCAGGATGTCCCTATATTGGGGTGTCCCCATGTCGGGGTGTCCCTGTGCCAGGATGTCCCTATATTGGGGTGTCCCTGTCAGTGGATGCCCCTATGCCAGGGTGTCCCTGTGCCAGGATGTCCCTATATTGGGGTGTCCCTGTCAGTGGATGCCCCTATGCCAGGATGTCCCTATATTGGGGTGTCCCCATGCCGGGGTGTCCCTGTGCCAGGATGTCCCTATATTGGAGTGTCCCCATATTGGGGTGTCCCCATGCCGGGGTGTCCCTGTGCCAGGATGTCCCTATGTTGGGGGGTGTCCCCATGCCGGGGTGCCCCTGTGCCAGGGTGTCCCTGTGCTGGGGCAGCCGTTCCTGCCAATGCCCCCATCTCACGTCCCGTTGTGTGAAGGGGACAGGGCTGTGCAGGTTTGGGACACTGACACCCAGGTGAGGGGACACAGGACAGTTGTTGCCCTCTGTGTCCCCCCCCCCCATGGGGGCTGTGTCTCCTTGAGGAATAAATTGTCCTTGTCACCCTGGCAAGCAGAGCCCTGCCCGGTGTCCCAGCTGGGATAGGGGACACCCATCCCACGGGGACAGGTCCTGTGCCCCCAGGGCACGAGGTGAGGGGTCCTGCCCGGTGGCAGTGTCAGCAGGAGGGCGCTGAACACGAGCTCTGGCTATTTTTGGGTGTGTGCGATGTCACACAGGGGCCAGGCACAGGGAGAAGGTGTCCCCGGTCCCTCACAGCCCTGCTGCCTCTGACCCCTGTCCCCAGGACAAGGGGACAGCCACGGGGCTGCAGCCACCGGGCTCGGGGACACCCGAGCCCCCAGCCGGGTCCCTCCATGACCCGGGGACGGGGGCAGGAGTGGGCACGGTCCCCTGGGGTGGAGGGGACAGCGAATGCCATGGGCAGGGGTGACCCCAGCCACGCTGGGAAGGGGCTGGGGATGCGCTGGAGCCCAAAGCACGGGGACATGGGGGGGACCTGCTGGGGGTCCCGAGAGCCCTGTGCCTTGTCCCCAGCGTCCCCCCAGCACCAAAGCACCACTGGTGGCACAGGCGTGTCCCCAGCACACAGGGAGGGGACAGGGTCACACACGTGCCCACACACACAGGCACACCGAGCAGGGAGCGGGTCATCTGTCCCCACAGACACGCGGAATTGAGGGGGTGTCACACCTGTCCCCACACTCTCCTGGAGTCCCCACATGCATTCCCACGCCCCCCCCCGTGCTCCCTGCTCCCCGTGCCTCAGTTTCCCCAGCTCAGCTCCCCTGTGCCTCAGTTTCCCCAGCTCAGCTCCCCTGCTCCCCGTGCCTCAGTTTCCCCAGCTCAGCTGCCCTGTCCCCGCCACTCGTGTCCCTAAAGGGCATCACCCTTGTCGCACACTGTCGCGGGGCTGAGGTGGGCACACACCCCCGTGCCCACCTCAGCCTCACCTCAGCTCCCCTGTCCCCGTGCCTCAGTTTCCCCAGCTCATATCCCTGCTCCCTGTGCCTCAGTTTCCCCTGTCCCCGTGCCTCAGTTTCCCCAGCTCAGCTCCCGTGACCCGCCACTCGTGTCCCTAAAGGGCATCACCCCTGTCGCACATTGTCGCGGGGCTGAGGTGGGCACACAGCCCCGCAGAGCCCGGGCACAGCTCACGCTCCGGTTGCCCCCGGGGCTGAGTGAGGGGGCTCGGCGCGGGGCCGGGGGCGGTGGCGGGGCCGGGGGCGGTGGCGGGGCCGTGCGGCCGCTGGCAGCGCTGCCGGGTGTATTTCTGGAGCGCGCCGTGCTCTTTCCAATCATGTGATGGGGACATTATTTAAGGCGGCCGCGGGCCCGCGGCAGCTGCAGGCGGTGCCTCGCTCGCAGCCGGCCGGACCCCCCTCGCCCCCTCGCCATGGTGGACGCCTTCGTGGGCACCTGGAAGCTGGTGGACACCCAGAATTTCGATGAGTACATGAAGGCGCTGGGTGAGTGGGCGCGGCTGAGAGCGGGCTTGCGGCCACATCACCGCATCACCCCTTTTTTTGTTTCTATGCCCCCCCAGTTTGTCCGGTGATCCCCCGCCCCCCCAAAGGGGTCTGGGGTGGGGGGCTGCAGGCGGGAGGGCGGGGGGGTCGCTGCTGCCTCCGTGGGTGGTTTAGGGGCGCTCTGGGGCTTTGTGCACGTGGGGCTGGGCTGGGTGAAGGCGTCTCAGGCTGGGTGAGGGGTCCCAAGATGGGTGAAGGGGTCCCGGGCTGGGTGAGGGGGTCCCGGGCTGGGTGAGGGGGTTCCGGGCTGGGTGAGGGGTCTCAGGTGGGTGAGGGGTCTCAGGCTGGGTGAAGGGGTCCCGGGCTGGGTGAGGGGTTCCAAGTGGGTGAGGGGGTCCCGGGCTGGGTGAGGGTGTTCCAGGTGGGTGAGGGTGCTCCAGGCTGGGTGAGGGGTCCCGGGCTGGGTGAGGGGGTCACAGATGGGTGAGGGGTCTCAGGTGGGTGAAGGGGTTCCGGGCTGGGTGAGGGGGTCCCGGGCTGGGTGAGGGGGTTCCGGGCTGGGTGAGGGGTCTCAGGTGGGTGAGGGGTCTCGGGCTGTGTGAGGGGATTCCAGGCTGGGTGAAGGGGTCCCGGGCTGGGTGGGGGGGTCGCAGATGGGTGAGGGGTCCCAGGTGGGTGAGGGGTCTCAGGTGGGTGAGGGGGTCTCGGGCTGGGTGAGGGGTCCCAAGCTGGGTGAAACGGTCTCGGGATGGGTGAGGGGCCGCGTCCTTCCCGTTCCCCCCCCCCGGGATGCCCCCCTGGGTGCTGGGGGTCTCTCAGGACGCCCCCAGCCCCCGAGGCCCCCATCAGCCAGCCCCAGCATGGTGAGGGGGAATCCCCCAGCCCAGAGCAGGGCAGGGCAGGGGGGACAGAGGGACAGACACCAGCCCCCCTCATCCAGCTCAGGGTGGGTGGCTGCTGGTCCCGGATCCATCCCTCCTGGCCCCCCTCTCTGCTCCGGCCCCGAGGGCGCACGGAGCCCCCAGGACCATGAACGGGCGGCAGTTTTGGGGTTCACCCTCCACCAGCACGGGGAGGAAGAGCTCGGGGGCGATGCCGGCGCTGGGTGGCTGCATCGTGCCCTCACCCCTCGCTCCCCAGGCGTGGGCTTCGCCACGCGGCAGGTGGCCGGCTTCACCAAGCCCACCACCATCATCGAGCTGGACGGCGACAAGGTCACCGTGAAGACCCAGAGCACCTTCAAGAACACCGAGATCACCTTCAAGCTGGGCGAGGAGTTCGACGAGACCACGGCGGACGACAGGCACGTCAAGGTGAGCCCCCAGTCCCCCCAACTCAAGTGGCATCGCTCTGTGGGCCCCGGGGCAAGGCCTCCACCCGCAGGCCCAGGGGATCGCTCCATCACCCCGAGGTTCCAGGGGGATCGCTCCATCACCCCGAGGCTCCGGGGGATCGCTCCAACACCCCGAGGCTCTGGGGGTCGCTCCATCCCCCCGGGGCCCCATCCCGGCTGCCTGAGCGAGGGGAGCGCCTCTGTGCCCGCCGGGGCTGCCGCTCGGGCCTGGTCCTGTCCTGGCGGCCCCCCCGAATCCGTTCCTGCAGCTGGGCTGTCCCGGGCCGGCCGGGAAGGTTGAGCAAGAGCCGGGCTGGCGAGTGCCAGCTTGCTCAAGAGGAGGCCGGTGGGGCGGTGGGACGTGTCCCTGCTCCGGGGCAAGAGGGGCACCTCCCCTGTGTGTTGAGCCCCCTGCCCTCTGTGCCTGCCCTCGGAGCAGGCAGCGCTGCCGGGATGGAGCTCCGGGACAATCCCAGCGTGTCGGTGCCGCTCCAAGGGCTCATCCCAGGGCTGCCCCTCCCTGGGGGGCTCAAACCTTCCCAGCCAGGCTGCTCCTCCCTGTAAGAGCAAGGAGAAAATCACCCGAGGGAGAGCAATGAGCAATGACTTTCCTGGCCTCTCCCACCCTGCAGGGACATTTTCCCTCGAAGGAGTGGCCCAGCTCCTGATTTTTCCTAGATTCCAGCTGCAGCTCTGTGCCCCACACCCAGCCCGGGGGTCACCTCGGGAGGAACCTGGGGGCTCTTTGGCCACAAACCCCTTTGCTGGCCCCAGAGCAGGAAGCACAAAGGGTCGGGCTCGGCGTGAGGCTGGGGGAAGGGGCTGAGTGTGAGCTCGCTCCCTCCCTCCTGCCCCAGCTCCTGGCCGCTGTTCAAGCAGCAGAACAGGACAGAACAGAACGTGTGACCGGCCCGCGGCTCCTGCCCAGCCCGGGCCGTGCCCTTGGGGTGTCCCCTGGCACGTGATGGGTCAGGGGGCCAGGACGGCTGCCCGAGAACGGGGCTGGACAGGAGGGGTCAGCCATGGGGTGCAGGGAGCTGTGGGGCACACATGGAATGGTTTGGGTTGGAATGGACCTTCAAAGTTCATCCAGTGCCACCCCTGCCATGGCAGGGACACCTTCCAGGTGCCAGGCTGCTCCCAGCCCCAATGTCCAGCCTGGCCTTGGGCACTGCCAGAGATCCAGGGGCAGCCACGGCTGCTCTGGGCACCCTGTGCCAGGGCCTCACCCCCTCAAGGGAGGAATTTCTTCCCAGTGAATTCCATCCACCCCCGTCTCTGGCTGTGGGGCACACAAACCCTGCGGGTATCCAAACTTTTGGACAGCTGAGCAGTGGGGAGACCCAGCTGTGGGGGAATTGGGGTCTGAGGGAGCACCCAGAGCCTTGTGGGGATCTGGGGCCGGGGCACACCGGGACAGACCCCAGCCATGGGGGCACCGAGGGGCAGCCCCGGCTCTGGAGGGCCGGGCGGGGGCACAGGGCAGGGTGGGGACAGGCAGGCGGTGCCAGCGCTGGTGCCCGTGGCTGTCCCGGCACGGCCCCGCCCTGCGTGCCGCTGTCGCCGTAACCTTGGCACGGGCCGGGCTCTGGGGGCTGAGTCAGCAGCGGCGCTGTGCAAACAGCAGCGCGGCGAGCAGGGGCGCGTTTGCTGCATCAGCCGCTCCAAAAAGCCTCGGCGGGCCCTGCAGGGCAGGGAGGGTTCGGTTCCAAGCCCCGATCCCTGCCCCGCCTCTCCGATCCCCGCCGGAGCCGCGAGCGGCGCTTGGGAACGCGGCCGGGACAGGTCCGGGCAGCCCCGGGGCACGGAGGGCACGGTGACCGTGCCGGTGGCACATGGGGACACAGGGGACAGCCGAGGCTGTGATCTAGCACAGGATCCAGGGTGGGCTGAGCGCGGCTGACCCAGCCAGGCGGGGATGGTGCCAGGTGGGCATCCCACAGTGGCAGCCCCAGGCTGATCCCGAGCCCTGCGGGGCTCCAGGGTCCCCTCTGAGGGATAAACCCCGGAGAGGAAAATAACCGTGGATCTCAATCCTTCCCTGCAGTCCTTGGTCACACTGGATGGAGGCAAACTCATCCACGTGCAGAAGTGGGAGGGGAAGGAGACATCGCTGGTCCGGGAGCTGAAGGATGGGAAATTAGTTCTGGTAAGGAAATGGTTTTATTCTGACGTTCCCACCTCAGAACTGGTTTCATTTTGAGATTCTCAATGCAGAACTGGTTTTATTCTGATGGTCCCACCTCGGGAATGGTTTTATTCTGATGTTCCCACCTCAGAACTGGTTTCAATTTTGAGGTTCTCAACACAGAACTGGTTTTATTCTGAGGATCCCACCTGGGAACTGGTTTGAAGTGGGAAGAGCTCAGCTCGGAGCCCGGCAGGGCAGCACTAACTCCCCTCACCTCTCTGCCCCCAGACTCTCACCATGGGCAACGTCGTCTCCACCCGCACCTACGAGAAGGCGACATAGACGCCGTCCCAGGTCCCCTGCCTGTCACCCGGTGCCACATCGTCCCCACCTCCCGGCCCCGTGCCAGGCACGGCTTCCCCTGGGCTCGGAGCCGCTGCCCCAGCGGGGCCGCCCCTGCCCCCGCCCGGCGCCTGCAGGGGCTCCAGGGGCTCGGGTGGTGCTTTCGTGGTTTGTTGTTGGGTTCTTTTTTAACGGATAGTGGGAAAAGTCACGTGGAAAAATAATAAAGGTGTTGTTACAGCTCTGCGCTCGGTTTACTCGGGAAAAGGCGTTTTTGGCAATCCCTGCCACGGGGACGGCAGGGATGGGGTTAATGGGCAGTGGTCCCAGTAGCCCTGCAGGGATCACTCTGGCCGGCCGGGTGCTCTCCGGGAATGCCCCTCCCAGGGCAGGGGGGAGCCCCACAGCCCCAGCAGAGGGGCAGGCTCCCCTGGAGGGGCAGGGGGGAGCCCCACAGCCCCAGCAGCGGGGCAGGCTCCCCTGGAGGGGCAGGGGGGAGCCCCACAGCCCCAGCAGAGGGGCAGGCTCCCCTGGAGGGGCAGCAGGGAGCCCCACAGCCCCAGCAGCGGGGCAGGCTCCCCTGGAGGGGCAGCAGGGAGCCCCACAGCCCCAGCAGAGGGGCAGGCTCCCCTGGAGGGGCAGCAGGGAGCCCCACAGCCCCAGCAGCAGGGCAGGCTCCCCTGGAGGGGCAGCAGGGAGCCCCACAGCCCCAGCAGAGGGGCAGGTTCCCCTGGAGGTGCAAGCTCCCCTGGAACAAAATCCTGAGCTCTTGTGTGCGATTTGGGAAGGGAAATGGCCCCAAAGGGAGGCAGCCATGGGGAGCTGGGCTGGGAAGCACAGGGAAGGAAAAGGGATAAGGGGAGGCTGCATCAGCAGTCCCAGCTCCTCTGCCACACCAACAGCTGCCAGTCCCAGCTCCCTGCAGAGCCAGAGGCCGCAGGGGCGGCTCCTTCCCCCCTTCACATCTGTCCCAGCAGGGCCGAGCTGCTCCTGGCACCCTCCCCCTGCCATCCCTTCCCCTGACCTTCAGCTCCAGTTACAAGATTTATGCTCCCTCCAGAAGGTTTCTCCTATGGGTTACCTCACCACACACCCCCTTCCCACCCCAGGGCACCTGGGGAAGCAGCCAGAACTTCCCAAAAAAAACCCTCTTCCATTTCCTCCACGCTGCCAGCACTGTTCTCCCCCTGCCCAAGATGAAGTGGAGGGTACAGAAGAAAGGAGCAGGTACAAAGTACAGCTGCAGAGAGCAGAGATTTATTTTCCATCCCTTTCCAAGGCAGCAAACACTCCACAGTGCGTGTTTACTCCCAGTATCTCCACTCCCCCATTTGCTCCTCCACTCCCAGTGTTTGCAGAGGCCGAGGGAGCCGGGGCAGGTGTGCAGCCCAGCGCTCTGTGCCAGGGGCTGTGCTCCCACCAAACGCTGTCCCCGGCACGGCGGGGGCCTGGCTGTGCCACCCCGAGCTCTGCAGGGCTGCTGTCCCCAGCTGGCACAGGAGCTGGCAGCAGGACAGCAGGCTGTGGCACAGCAAGGGTGCCCTGCAGGCTGTCACGAGCCTGTGCTGGCAGCAGCTGTGGGACAAAGGGGCAGCCTGTGCCCAAGGTGACAGAGGACAGCTCATACAAGGTCAGCACCTGTAACACCACACGTTCCTTTGAAATCAACTCCTTGTCCCTGGAGCTGCTGGTCCCTGCTGGCTGCACCAGGGAACGGCCATGGCAGCAGCCCAGCTCACCCCAGGGCTACTTCTTGTGCTTCTTCTTCTTCTTCTTGGGAGCCTTGCTGGCTTTCCTGGAGTGCCTGGGCCTCTTGCTGGAGGGCTGAGCTCCGTCACTGTCCGAGGCCGAGCTGTCAGAGTCTGACTCCGAGGACTGCCTGGCCTTGTGCTTCTTCTTCTTCTTCTTCTCCTGGGAAAACACAGGAAAAACCTGGGAATGTGGGAATGCCCTCCCTGGTGCTCAGCAGGGCAGCACGAGCCCTTCTGGGCCTGTTCCTGTATGGAAAGGGCACGGTGCCCCAGGAGGCAGGAGTTAAACAACACTGTCAGCCCCCAGCTGCAGGGCAGGGCAAAGAGCACGGCAGGAATCGGAGCAGAGGGGCAGCAACGTGGAAATCCAAGGCTGGAAAACACTGGATAAGTCATGGAAAGAGAGTTCTTATTCTCATTCCATTATTTCCTTGTTCTTTATTAATAAAAGTTGGAAGGATGAAGCGTTTTTGCCCAAAAATTGGGTTTCTAAACCAGCCATGAGCACCATCCCTGCAGCCCCAGCCCACCACCAGCCCCAGCCTACCAGGACAGGAGCACTGGAGCACCCAAACACTGCCAGCTCCAAGCAGGAGAGCCCAGGGGAGCAGCAGGACAAGGTCAGTGACCCCCTGAAAGATGTGGCTCCTTGCACAACCAAGATTTCACCACCACCTCCTCTTTCCCAACTTCCTCTGTGCCCCTTCCTGCTCATCAATTTCCTCTGCACCCCTTCCTGCTCCCCAGCTTCCCACTGCAACCCTTCCTGCTCCCCAATTTCTCCTAAATCCCATCACGCTCCCCAACTCCTCCTGAACTCCTTCCTGCTCCCCAGTTTCTCCTGAACCCCATTTTGCTCCTCATCTTCCCACTGCACCTTGTCCTGCTCCCCAATTTCCTCTGCACCCCATCCTGCTGATTCCTTCATACACCCTCCTGTTCCCAAACTTCTCTTCCACTCTCCTGTGCTGCTCTCTCCCTCATGCTGTGTTTCTGCAAAGCCCTGAACCAGCAGCTCCTGACTGACCCTCGGCTGCAGCACAAGAACAGCTGGAGTTGGAATAAAGTCCCTGAGGAGCTCGGAAATGGATCTAAACTCTCCAATCTGTGGCAAAGCAGCAGGCAGAGATTACCCTGAGACCAGGCCTGGGGGGCACTGGGATCAGTCCCCAGGGCACACCAGCAGTGTTTAATGAAGCAGGATGGCAATTTGGGGATATTTAATCAGGACACAGGCCTGGGGAGAGGATCTGATTGATCCCAGGGTTCATCCCCTGCACCCCCTTCCAGCAGGGAGCAGGAATGCTGCCAGCAGCTCCCAAGGGCCCGGCAAAGCCCATCCTGCAAAAACTCAGGTGTTCCCTGCCCTTGGCTCTGGGAAGTGAAGGGAAGCAGCTGAAGGGGCCTCTAAAATAACTGCACCTGGCACATGGTTCATGCACAGCTGCAGCTTTGTGTCCCAGCTCAGCAGCACCAGGCTCCAGCAAGGATCCAACTCCAGCCACGAGAGACTTTCCTGGCAAAAGGCTCTGAGGATCATGGGATGGTTTGGATTGGAAGGGACCTCAAAGACCACCAGTGCCACCCCTGCCATGGCAGGGACAGCTCCCACTGTCCTAGCCCCAGTGTCCAGCCTGGCCTTGGGCACTGCCAGGGCTCCAGGGGCAGCCACAGCTGCTCTGGCAATCCCAGCCCAGCCCCTGCCCACCCTGCCAGGGAACAATTCCCAATGCCCAAGATCCCATCCAGCCCTGCCCTCTGGCACTGGGAGCCATTCCCTGGCTCCTGTCCCTCCATCCTTGTCCCCAGTCCCTCTGCAGCTCTCCTGGAGCCCCTTCAGGCCCTGCAAGGGCTCTGAGCTCTCCCTGGAGCCTTCTCCTCTCCAGGGCAGCCCCCCCAGCTCTCCCAGCCTGGCTCCAGAGGGACTAATCAGGAACTTTTGCCCTGTTTGAGGACTCAGGCAGAGAAGCCAAGGAGGGCTTCAGGGAGCAGAGATGGCCACTGAGGTGACCAAAGCCCTGGACAGGCTTGGACAGCCCCAGTGAGGAATGTGGCCCAGCAAACTCAGCTCAGGGCTCTGACTAACCCAGATTTAAGCACCTGTGCCCAAATTGGATTGGGTGTCCAAGCACCAGGCCCAGGGGGAAAGGGGCTGGCAGCTGATTTTTAATCAAACAGAACAACTCTTTTAGGGAGCTGGAAGAGCAAAGACAACACCCAGAGCTCAGCATGCAGAAGATTCCTCTGGGATTCCAGGGAAGGAGCAGAGGATGGAGTGGCTCCACACCCACCAGACCCTTGGCACATTTTATCTCTGTAACAGCAAATAATGTCACCCAAAATTGGGTCTGTTTTCCTAGGGGGTAACAACAGACTCACCACAAAGTCCCTGACCCACAGAGGAAAGGCAGAAGCAAATCCTCCCAGTCTAGGAGGATGGGAAGGAGTTAAATCCTCCAGAGAAGGGGATGCAGCAAGGAGAATTTTCTCAAGCTTTTCCAGCCCGTGCACATGGTGAGAAAGTTTGACAGGACCTTCACAACCAAGAGTTTCATTCCAGAGCTTGGGAAACTTTCTCAGGATGTGAGGGCTGAAGGCAGGACAGGATGTCACACACGCTCCTAGGGATGGAGCAGGGGACAAAAAGCACACATAGGCATTGTGTTGGCTGGAAAGAATCAACAAACCCTCACTCTCCCCTTTTTGGGGGCTTCTAACAGCCAAGATCACTCCAAGAGAGACAAATCCCCTTTCTGGCACACAGCAGGGCTCTTGGGGTGTCCTGTGCAGGGCCAGGAGCTGAACTAAGTGATCCTTGTGTGTGTCTTTTCCAGCCCTGGATATTTCAGGATTCTCTGATTCCTCCAGTGCAGCAAATCAGCACAGCCTGGGCTGGAAATGCAGCAGGAAACAAGGAGAGCTGAGCATTCCCAGAGGAAAAAAATGTGGCTGCTCCATGGCTGGAAGGGCTTTGGAGCACCCTGGGACAGTGCAAGGTGTCCCTGCCCATGGCAGGGGTGGCACTGGATGTGATTTAAGGTCCTCCCAACCCATCCCATGATTTTATGATTTTCAGTAGCAGGAGGCAGCACTGCTGCAAAATCCTCCTGCAGGAGCAGCATCCTGCTCCAGACCTTTCCTTCACTCCAGCATCCCAGCCCTGGAGATCAGCACTGAGGTCACAGGGAACACAGGGAACACAGGGAGCAGGGGGGCAGCACTGGGGAGCACCATGGGCACTGGGAGCAGCAGGGAACTGAGCGAGCAGGGATGGAGCACTGGGGGCACTGGGGAACTCAGGGAGCAGGGATGGAGCACTGGGGGCACCAGGGAACTGAGTGAGCAGGGATGGAGCACTGGGGGCACCAGGGAACTCAGGGAGCAGGGATGGAGCACTGGGAGCACCAGGGAACTGAGTGAGCAGGGATGGAGCACTGGGGGCACTGGGGAACTCAGGGAGCAGGAATGGAGCACTGGGAGCACCGGGGAACTCAGGGAGCAGGGATGGAGCACTGGGGGCACCAGGGAACTGAGTGAGCAGGGATGGAGCACTGGGAGCACCAGGGAACTCAGGGAGCAGGGGATGGAGCACTGGGGGCACCAGGGAACTGAGGGAGCAGGGGATGGAGCACTGGGAGCACCAGGGAACTCAGTTTGCAGCTCAGGGATTGCCCAAAGCCCAGGTTTGTGCCTGCAGGGACACCTGAGCTGCCAAGTGCCCTCCAGCCAGGCTGGATGGGGCTCAGCTCAGCTCTGGGCACACCCAGCACCCCAAACACTGCATTTTGGGGCAGTATTTGGAGAGGATTTGGCCCCAGCAGCTCTCAGTCAGCCTCACACAGAGCACACAGAGCTGCACTTCACGGATCCTTGCATATCCTGCCCCACCTATGCAATTAGCACAGCAGAACCCAACAAAAGTGCCCCAAAACCTCTCTCCAAGGCTCTGCTGGAGCTGCCAGCAGGGCAGCAGCAGGCTGGGCTGGAGCCTCAGTGCTGGTTTTCATGGAATTCCTTCCCCACTGCTCCAGAAACTCCTCCAAGAGGGGCCCCCCAGCACTCCAGGCTCCCTCCTGTCCCATGTGAGGAAACTGCTCCAGGCTGTGCTCTCAGAATGCTCCAACAGCTCATTCCTCCTAAAGGTATTTGGGGTTGAGATAAGAGGGGAGTGCCCAGAACTGTCCAAGAAGTTGAAATATTTTTCACCAGACCCTTCTGAGGAGTTAAAATCCCATTCCAAGACTTTGTGTCTTGTTCTTGTGAAAAACAGGAATGGATTCCTAATGCCTGTCTGCATCCCCAGGGGTGTGCCAGGAATCCTTCTAGGCTTCTTCATTTTACTCTTTATCCTCATTCCAGCAGCCAATTTCATTCCAAACAAGATTCATTACACCAACCTAAAGGTGGTTTTGCATCCCTTGTTGGAGGAGCAGTCAGAATGAAGCTGAGGAGAAGAGCCCAGCCTAGAGCCAGTAAATAAAGACAGCCAGATTCAGAAAAATTTCGAAGAAAACAATGTGTGAAGGGCTGTGGCCTCTTTATGCCATGGAAGAACCAGTAAAACCAGTAAAACTGAGGAAGGACCAAGGCTGGATGAGCCACAGGTCACAGAACAAACACACTTAGGTGTGGTTTTAACATGAAGATCTGCAAATCTTCCACAAGGTGGGGAAAAGAGCAGCAAAGTCATAAAAAAGCCCCAATCCCAAAGGCCATCCAAAACCACCTCAGGGGTGAGCTGTTCCATGTGGATAAAGCTTGTAAGGAACTTTGAAATGGATCCAAACCCCCAAATTTGAGGTTGTGTGAGCAGAAGATGGGATAAACTTGGAGAATTTCAATGCAAGGCTTATCCCTCAGTCAGCACTGCAGGTTTTTTCTTGGAAGACAAAGGCAGCAGGATGAGAGGGGCTCAGCCATTCCCAGCCTCCTGCCTCCCACACACCCCAGCAGGGACACTGCTGTTCCCACAGGAGCTCCCTCACCCCCTGACCCCAGGAGGAAAGGGACACAGAGCCTGGGCCTGCCCAGCTGTCCCAGACAGCTCCAGGGCTCACCCCTGGCACGGCACCACGGAATCCTGGAATTGTTTAGGGTGGAAAAGCCCCCCCAGATCAGCCAGTCCAACCACAGCTCCAGCTCCACCAGCACATCCCCAGGTGCCACCTCCACGGGGTTCAGGAGGGATGGGGACCCCATCACTGCCAGGACAGTTTTATCAACCCTTTCTGTGAAGAGTTTTCCCCAAATATCTGCATGGGAGATGGGGTAACAAAAGGGAAAAGCAGACAAGGGAGTGAAATCTTCAAAGAGAAGTCAGAGGGGAGAACCCCTCTCCATAAACCTTCAAACATCCAGACTGCTGAGAGGCAGGGAAGGCAGGATTTGGAGCAGAGATGGGGTCAGAGTAGGTGCAATCCCCTGGGCCAGGGGACAGTAAACATGGGAACTCTGCACCAGTGGCTCAGTGCTTGCTGGCTCTTTGCACTTCAATCTTGCCCTGTTCTGGGAAAGGGAAGAAGGGAGCACTGCACACTCCTGTGTTGAAGGTGCAGGGATGGGGGAGAACAGCCATGGCATTGCTCTGCCAGGCTGCACACACGTGGAAAACCTTTACATGTCTGGTTTTTCTAACTTACCCTGGGGGCTGAGCAGTGGAAACCCTAAAGCTCCCTCAGCACAACCTGAGGCTGTTTGGTCTCACCCTTCCTCATTCCCTGGGAGCATCCCCCGGCTGTCCCCTCCTGGCAGGGAGCAGTGCAGGGCCACAAGGGCCCCCTGATCGCCCTTTTCTCCAGGCTGAGCCCCTTCCCCAGCTCCCTCAGCATTCTGCAGCTCCATTCCCTTCCCTGGACACGATCCAGCCTCTCCCTTTCTCCTTCCATCACCCCTTTTCTCAGGGATTACAGGAGACAGGACAGGGCTCAGTGCTGCCACCCAAGGATGTGTCACTGTCACACCAGTGCCACTCCCCACACAGAGACCCGAACCCAGCTCCAGCCTGGGAATACTGGGGGGCTCAGGCATGAGGGAAAACAGGAGCTGGGAACCACTGGAAGGCAAAGTGGAAAAAAAAAGGGGGTGAGGATCCTGGAGGAATCTCTGGGAAGAAGAGAAAAACCTCAGAAACTGCAAGGAAACATCAGATCCAGAAGGAGGAGAAAAACCCCTCAGGCAGAAGGGAAATCAGGAGCTGGGAACCACTGGGAAAGCAAGGTGAAAAAAAGTGGGTGAGGATCCTGGAGGAATCTCTGAGGAGGAGAAAACCCCCAGAAACTGCAAGGAAACATCAGATCCAAGAAGGCACAAAATGCTGATCCTGAACAATCACAAATATTAATTTTATGGCTCTGACACTCAGTGGAGATGGAATCCCTTGGGAGCTGGCAGCTCCCTCCTCTCATTTAAAAACCCCAGGGCCACGCTGGTGTCACACACATGGGAGGGGACAGGTCAGCAAGGAGATTGTCCCTGAATGCACAGAGCTATTTCCACGTGCTGTAAATCCCTGGAGCTCCAGGCAAGCAGGGAAGCACATGGTGGCTCCCAGACAAGATCACAGCAGGCACTCCAGACTACAAGGGAACCATTCATCTGCAGGATCCCACATCCTGCCTCCAAAAAAGCTCCAAGTTTTATTATTCCAGCCCTGGAAAACATCTGACAACTTTTGATGTCACCCTTGAGAAGGGAGGGAGATCAAAGGAACAAGGGAGATTTCAAGGAAAGCTATTAATCCACCAACCCCAAAAAAATCAGGAACAAATTGAGGACTGTGACCCACATTTCCTGTAGTGTCAGCAGGGCAAGACTCCACTGGGAATCCCCATGCTGGTGGATGGGCAGGGGTAGGATAACAAGCTGTTTGTACACTTCTTTGTGTAATTTTTCCCCAAAACTTTTAAATAACTTGAGCCTTTTCTGCCTGTTGCCACTCTCCAGGGATACAGAGAGGCCACAGAGGTGGAAAGAGGGGAAAAATGGAGAAAAAGCTTTGGAAGAGTAATTAAAAGTGGGACTGTGAAGGGCTGATGGAAGAATTAATTTATTAAAGTCTTGAACTGCATTGTGGCTGCCCCTGGATGTGTCCCAGGCCAGGCTGGAGCAACCTGGGAGCATGGCAGAAGTGGGATGGGATGGGATTTAAGGTCCCCTCCACCCCACAACCCCCTGGGATTCTGTGAATACTCATCCCTGAATAATCCTGACCACCAAAAGCTCCTGGCCTGGGTTCAGTCTCACCTGTGTTTTATTTTATCTCATCCTGCTCTGAGCCAGAGGTCAAACACAGCCTGGGAAATGTCTCTGATCTGGTGCCATTTTCACAGGGCCAGAAATTGCTCTGGAGCCTGGGAATGCTCCCTGAGCAAACACAGCCGGGGATTTTCCCCCAGAGTGTGCAGATAAACCCAATTCCACAGCCCTGGCAGGGTCAGGATACCCCTGGAGCCAGCAGGGCACCGAGTCCAGATCAAAGAAGGGTGTGAGGGCAGGAGAAAGGAGGAAAACAGGATTCACAGGACTCAGGACATTGAAGCAATGCCTGCAGAGCCTCACAAAGATCAGGAAAAACAATAATCATCTTTTTCTCACTCTAAGAATATCTCGAGGGCTGTGTGTTGTAGCACAAAACCAGCTTGAAGGGAACTTGACAATAACAGGAGAAAATCCAAGAATTAATAAGAAATCTGCAGAGGAGGTTCCTGTTTTGCTACAGAATCTGCCCAAAACTGAGGCACCTTCTCAGCCCACACCTGGCTACTCACACCCACCTTGCTGGAGTAACTCAGTCGTAACTACAGAGCAAATTTCCATCCCCCAGCTGCTTTTCCAGGCCAGCCAGAGGCCACCTCATACCTTTTTCCTCTTTTTTGAAGACTCCTCAGCCTGGCTGATTTTTTTGTCCCCTTCACGTCCTGCTGCTGCCCCCTCCTCCTCCTCCTCCTCCTCTGGAATGAGGCTGTATTTGGTTCCTCCAGGCTGCATGAAACACTCCTTGGCAAAGTGACCTGGAAAAAAAAAATGTGTTTGAAAGAACAACCCAGCCCCTTTATCTTTTTTTTGTTCTTTTTTTAACAAATGCATTTCACACACCTCAAGTGCTGCCAAGGCTTTTTTGATTATCAGTCTTTTTCAAGGAGAAAATCTACACTGGACATTTTTTATCCTGAAATTTCAGCTGGTTGAACATGCCCTGATTAAACAGGACAGGGAACAAACATAACCCAGGTCATTCTGGAGGGATTAGTTAGGCAAAAGAGAAAATATTCTTGTCTCAACAAGTCAAAATCTGTCTCTGCAGAGCTTAATCAGCCCAGAAAAGAATGGGAGAAAGGTAAATTGGTGTGATTGGCACCTGGAAAATGAGCTAAAGCCACAAAGAGCAAGAAATTCATCTCTTCTGGTTCTACCCTTTCTACTCTGGAGACATCAAAGTTGACCTACTAAGCTGCAGGGGAAATTTGGAGAGCTGGCACCTGCTGTTAGGAGGAGACACCATTATTTAAAAAGCAGGTTGGAAATAGGCATAATCCTGGTTTTTGGGGTTCTTTAAAATGGTGTTTTATACATAAGAGTTCTTTAAATAGTAATAATTCTCTAAAATAGTATTTTAAGGATATTTCTCTATGACTACAGAGGCCACACTCAGCATTAACCTCCTCCAGAATAGCACGAGCCCCATTAACCATTTTCTCCAAATAAGACAAGTAGGGCACAGCAAAAACTCCTGCACAAAAAAACCACCTTGTACCTCAGCAACCTGAATAAATCTACTGAAAAGCACCACAGAATCATCTTCACACTGCTGAACCAGCCAGGACTTCATTTCAGCAGGGCACAAACTTGGTTTTAGCTCTAAGACACAGCTCCAGTATCCCACCAACTGAGCTGGAGCTTCCACAGATGGGTGTTGACAGTGGGATCACCTGTTGGAAGTCTGTTTGCTTCTTAAAAACCAAAATCAGAGTAATTACCCCAAATGGAACTCAGCACTGGGGATGCTCCATCCTGCACTTTGCTGAAACCACAAAGATCAGCTCCATGCACAGCACAGGCTGTTCCTGTGCCTTTCCTGTGCTCACCTGTCCCTTGCTGTCCCCCAGTGCTCTGGGAACTTTGACAACTTTGCCACCCTGAAGGGACACAGCGGGGCTGTCATGGAGCTGCACTACAACACGGATGGCAGGAGAGGGCAGGGGCTCTGTGCTGCTCAGGGAACGGGGCTGGAGCCCCAGGAGGGGCTGAGGGAGCTGGGAAGGGGCTCAGCCTGGAGCAAAGGAGGCTCAGGGGGCCCTTGTGGCTCTGCACAGCTCCTGCCAGGAGGGCACAGCCAGGGGGGCCGGGCTGTGCTCCAGGGAACAGGGACAGGAGCAGAGGGAACGGCCTCAGGCTGGGCCAGGGCAGGCTCAGGGTGGGCACAGCAGGAATTGCCCCATGGAAAGGGGGCTCAGGCCTTGGCAGGGGCTGCCCAGGGAGGTTTGCAGTGCCCATGCCTGGAGGTGCCCCAGCAATTCCTGGAGGTGGCACTCAGAGCTCTGGGCTGGGGACAAGGTGAGATCAGCTGGGACTCGGTGTCCTTGGAGCTCTTTTCCCACCTCATCTCTGGGATCCCGAACACCAGAATCCCAAAGGCTTTTCCCACAAGGGAATATCCATCCCATGCAACCCCAGCAGCAGAGCTGTCCCTGCCCCAGCCCCTTCTGGCAGGGAACATTTCCTGTTCCCCCACAGCTCCAAACTCCTCACACCAACAACAGAAAGTCCTTAAAATCCCATTTTTGCATATTGGGGGGAAATTTCTGCATGGAAAGGGGGCTCAGGCCTTGGCAGGGGCTGCTCAGGAAGGTTTGCAGTGCCCATCCCTGGAGGTGTGCCAGGAATTCCTGGATGTGGCACTCAGAGCTCTGGGCTGGGACAAGGTGGGCGTGGGGCACAGCTGGGACTTGATGTCCCTGGACCTCTTTTCCAACCTAAATGATTCTGCCTCCCAGCAAGAGGCACAGAATGGTTGGGGCTGAAGGGATCACCTGGAGCAGGTGACACAGGGACACATCCAGGGGGCTGGGATGGCTCCAGAGGGAGACTCCACCCCTCCTCCTCTGCTCTGCTACTCCCCACAGAGTCTGCACCATCCTTTGAAGTGGACTGATGGGATTCCCCCTGTCAGTGTCTTCTTGTCCACAACAACCAGGCCCAGCTCCCTCATTCTCTCCTCATCTCTCAGTCTTTCATCATCTTTGTGGCCTCCACTGGTCCCTCACCAGTAGCCCAAAGGGATAGGATTTAAGGATTAAATTTTTTTTAAGGACTTGAATTAAATCTTTTTGGTTTTGTAGCAAATGATAAAAACTCCCTCCTCTAAAGGATGAACACGGAACCAAAATTCAGTCTTTACAACCACATGTAACCGTGTCAGCAGCTCTGGCTGCCCCTGGATCTCTGGAAGTGTGCAAGGCCAGGCTGGACAGGGCTTGGAGCAGCCTGGGATGGTGGGAGGTGTCCCTGGGGACTGGAATCAGGTGGGATTTAAGGTCCCTTCCAACCCAAACCATTTTGGGATTCTAACCACGAGACAGACACTGATACAAGCCCACCATGGGTCACTGTCTGGCCAGGACAGAGCCGCAAAGCAGCAGCCCAGACCCACCTTTGCAGCCACACTTCTTGCACACCGTGTTCAGCACGGCCTCCAGGGTGATCTTCTGGCTCGTGTAGTCCCTGAAGGAGCGTTTCTTCCTCTCATCTTGGCTGGGAGGACAAGAACAGCTCAATTTTCAATCCATTCTCACCTTTAATCCCTCATTTTGCACATTTTTTACAACCACAAGGCTTTTTAAAGGTTATTTGGTGTAGTGGTTTTGGTTTGCTAATTTGAGATTCCACTAATTTTGAGATCACTTGTGGCCATAGCTCTCTTCACAAAGAGCAGCAGGCACAAGTTTCCAATGATTTCTCCTAGGGGAAGGCAGTGAGAAGCTCAGAGAAGAAGAGAAAACAATTCTTATTTCTATTCACTGCTCCTGTTGTTCTGCACATGTGGAATGTGTTATGGAGATTGTTTACCCAAAGTGATTTGTTAATTGGACACTGGTGAGGGTTGTTTTGATTCCTTGGCCAGTTGGGTCAAAGCTGTGTCCTGGCTGTCTCAGACACTCACAGGTTTTTCTGTAGTATCTCTTTAGTGCAGCACCTTTTAGTACAGTATGTAATTTAGTATAGTATAGCACAGTATAGTATTTTAGTTTGTAATTTAGTATAGTATTAGTGTAACATAGTACAGCTTAATAAAAGCGTTTGTTCAGCCTGCATGGAAAGGGGGCTCAGGCCTTGGCAGGGGCTGCTCAGGAAGGTTTGCAGTGCCCATCCCTGGAGGTGTGCCAGGAATTCCTGGATGTGGCACTCAGAGCTCTGGGCTGGAGACAAGGTGGGCGTGGGGCACAGCTGGGACTTGATGTCCCTGGACCTCTTTTCCAACCTAAATGATTCTGCCTCCCAGCAAGAGGCACAGAATGGTTGGGGCTGAAGGGATCACCTGGAGCAGGTGACACAGGGACACATCCAGGGGGCTGGGATGGCTCCAGAGGGAGGAGACTCCACTCCCTCCCTGCTCTCTGCTACTCCCCACAGAGAGAAGTGGACTGATGGGATTCCCTGTCAGTGTCTTCTTGTCCACAACAACCAGGCCCAGCTCCCTCATTCTCTCCTCATCTCTCCAGTCTTTCATCATCTTTGTGGCCTCCACTGGTCCCTCACCAGTAGCCCAAAGGGATAGGATTTTAAGGATTAAATTTTTTTTAAGGACTTGAATTAAATCTTTTGGTTTTGTAGCAAATGATAAAAACTCCCTCCTCTAAAGGATGAACACGGAACCAAAATTCAGTCTTTACAACCACATGTAACCATGTCAGCAGCTCTGGCTGCCCCTGGATCCCTGGAAGTGTGCAAGGCCAGGCTGGACAGGGCTTGGAGCAGCCTGGGATGGTGGGAGGTGTCCCTGGGGACTGGAATCAGGTGGGATTTAAGGTCCCTTCCAACCCAAACCATTTTGGGATTCTAACCACGAGACAGACACTGATACAAGCCCACCAAGGGTCACTGCCTGGCCGGGACAGAGCCGCAAAGCAGCAGCCCAGACCCACCTTTGCAGCCACACTTCTTGCACACCGTGTTCAGCACGGCCTCCAGGGTGATCTTCTGGCTCGTGTAGTCCCTGAAGGAGCGTTTCTTCCTCTCATCTTGGCTGGGAGGACAAGAACAGCTCAATTTTCAATCCATTCTCACCTTTAATCCCTCATTTTTGTACAACCACAAGGCTTTTAAAGGTTATTTGGTGTAGTGGTTTTGGTTTGCTAATTTGAGATTCCACTAATTTTGAGATCACTTGTGGCCATAGCTCTCTTCACAAAGAGCAGCAGGCACAAGTTTCCAATGATTTCTCCTAGGGGAAGGCAGTGAGAAGCTCAGAGAAGAAGAGAAAACAATTCTTATTTCTATTCACTGCTCCTGTTGTTCTGCACATGTGGAATGTGTTATGGAGATTGTTTACCCAAAGTGATTTGTTAATTAGACATTGGTGAGGGTTGTTTTGATTCCTTGGATAATTGGGTCAAA
This sequence comes from Emberiza elegans, assembly GCA_024865655.1. Lineage (NCBI taxonomy): Eukaryota > Metazoa > Chordata > Aves > Passeriformes > Fringillidae > Emberiza > Emberiza elegans. Next base: position 1,390,730 of record JALJVW010001685.1, on the reverse strand, counting down.
GCTGTGTCCTGGCTGTCTCAGACACTCACAGGTTTTTCTGTAGTATCTTTTTAGTGCAGTACCTTTTAGTACAGTATGTAATTTAGTATAGTATAGCACAGTATAGTATTTTAGTTTGTAATTTAGTATAGTATTAGTGTAACATAGTACAGCTTAATAAAGCGTTTGTTCAGCCTTCTGAATCATGGAGTCACAGCACATTATTCCCTGCAGTGGGGTCACCCTGCACTGATAATCACTTTTATAAATGTCTCTTGTTGCAATGTACCTGCAGGGTTAGGCCCCAGTGGGCACAGCCAGCCTGCTCCTGAGTTTGCTATCAAAGCCTCAGGGATTCCTCAAGGCTGTTGGAACATAAATTGGGCAAATTAAGAAAGAAGAGGCTGAGAAACCAAATACCAAGACCACAAGGACAGGATAACAGAGGGCTGTGAAACACCTGCACTGTAACCAATCACACACTGTGAGAAATGCAGGCACAAAACAGAGAGCAAGGCAAAGGCACCAAGCAAGCAGTGTGTACTTAGGAGGTTGTAGAGTCTATAAATGTGTGTGTAATGTGAACAATAAAAGCTTCTGCTGGATTATACTGGTCAGTTGTGCAGGAGTCCTGGATTTCCCCCAATAGTCTCCCATGCAAACAAGGACACTCTCACAGTAAAACTTTCTAAACCCAAAGAGCAGAGCTGACCTGGCTTGGGCACTGCCAGGGCTCCAGGGGCAGCCTCAGCTGCTCTGGCAATTCCAGCCCAGCCTCTCCCCAGCCTCCCAGGGAACAATTCCTAATTCTCAAAATCCCATCCATCCCTGTGCCCTGGCAGGGTGATAATTGGCATTGATTCCATGATTCACAGAATGTTGATCAATATCTATCTTTTTAAAAACCCACTGCTTTTAGAGACAGTTACAATACAGACAGACTTAATTGGTCCTCTAATCAAAACACCATCACCACTGGCTAATTAAGAAACCATCCTTTGGTAAACAAATCTCCATACCACATTCCACATGATCACAGCAACAGGAGCAGCAAGTGAAGATAAGAATTGTTTCTCATTCTTTTCTCTGATCTTCTCACAGCCTTTCTCAGGACAATGCCTGGGAAAGTTGTGCTGCTCTCTGTGGCCAGAGAGCTGCTGCCACACAGCCCTGCCCTCTGGCAAGGGAAGCCATGCCCTGTGGGCAGTCATGCCCTGCATCCTGTGAGAAGCCATGCCCTGTGCCCCATAGGAAACTATTCCCTGTGTCCCACGGGCAGCCATGCCCTGTGTTCCACAGGAAGCCATTCCCTGTGTCCTGTGAGCAGCCATGCCCCATGTCCCTGGACAGCCATGCCCTGGGCAGCCATGCCCTGTGACTCATAGGAAGCCATTCCCTGTGCCTCCTGGGCAGCCATGCCCTGTACCCCGTGCCCCATACCCTTGGGCAGCCATGCCCCATACCCCCTGGAGAGCCATGCCCTGTGTCCTGTGCCCCATGAGCAGCCATGCCTGGGGTAGCCATGCCCTGTGTCCTGTGCCCCATGGGCAGCCATGCCCTGGGCAGCCATGCCCTGTGTCCTGTGCCCCATGGGCAGCCATGCCCTGTGTCCTGTGCCCCATGGGCAGCCATGGCCTGGGCAGCCATGCCCCGTGTCCTGTGAGAAGCCATGCCCTGTGCCCCATGGGCAGCCATGCCCATTCCCCACAGGTAGCCATGCCCCGGGCAGCCATGCCCTGTGTCCCATGGGCAGCCATGCCCTGTGCCCCACGGGCAGCCATGCCCTCTGTTCTGCTCAGATTTACCCACTCAAGGGAAACGTTGTTGGGATCCAGGTCCTTCCCTGTGCCTTGGTGAACAACCTTCATGGAGAGGGAGAGCTTCAGCTTGTCATCCTTCATCTGCAAAGCACCCAACGAGCAGTGCGTTAAAATGGGACCTAGCAGCGTTAATGAACACCCAGGACATTTGATTTTAATTAGGGTTACCTCTCTCCCAATGAGCTTGACCCAGACCTTGTCCCCCACATCGAGCATCTCTGCGGGTTTGTCCACGGGGCAGGAGGACATGTGGGTCCTGTGCACCAGGCCTGCGGGGGGAAGGGACAGAGGGGACACAATCAGCCCCAGGGGATGGGACAAAAGGGACACAATCAGCCCCAGGGAATGGGAGAAAAGGGACAAGAACAGCCCCAGGGGATGGGACAGAGGGGACACAATCAGCCCCAGGGGATGGGAGAAAAGGGACAAGAACAGCCCCAGGGAATGGGACACAATCAGCCCCAGGGGATGGGACAGAGGGGACACAATCAGCCCCAGGGGATGGGACAGAGGGGACACAATCAGCCCCAGGGAATGGGACAGAGGGGACACAATCAGCCCCAGGGGATGGGACAGAAGGGACACAATCAGCCCCAGGGGATGGGACAGAGGGGACACAATCAGCCCCAGGGGACGGGACAGAAGGGACAGAATCAGCCCCAGGGGACGGGACAGAGGGGACACAATCAGCCCCAGGGAATGGGACAGAGGGGACACAATCAGCCCCAGGGGATGGGACAGAAGGGACACAATCAGCCCCAGGGGATGGGACAGAGGGGACACAATCAGCCCCAGGGGATGGGACAGAGGGGACACAATCAGCCCCAGGGGATGGGAGAAAAGGGACAGAATCAGCCCCAGGGGATGGGACAGAGGGGACAGAATCAGCCCCAGGGGATGGGACAGAGGGGACACAATCAGCCCCAGGGGATGGGACAGAGGGGACAAGAACAGCCCCAGGGGATGGGACAGAGGGGACACAATCAGCCCCAGGGGATGGGACAGAAGGGACACAATCAGCCCCAGGTGTGCCTGGCATAGAGCAGCTCCTGAGGGGATGCAGGAAATGCCGTGGGGTGTGGGAAGAATGTGCTATGGTTCACAAATTAATAAATACAATTAATAAATTAACCATAAATTAATCAATAAATTAGTAATTTCATTCTAAATTAACCAATAATATCAATAAATTAATTATAGATTAAATTAATAAATTAATTATAGATTACCAAATAAAATTAATGAGTTTATTATAGATTAATTCCTAAAATGAACACATTAACTATAAATTAATAAAGAAAATTTATAAAGAAAATTTAAAAATAAAAAATAAAATTAATGAATTAATTATAAATAAATGAAATTAATAATTATAAATTAGTAAACAAAGTTAATAGTAAAGTTAATAAAATATTAAAATAAAATACTAAACAATTAAATTAAGGATGGAATTAATAAAATAATAAAACTAAAAATGAAAATGAAATAAAATAATAAACTTTAACAATTATTAGTGTTCATTTCATCCTTAGCTCATCCTTTCTTCAGTTCTATACAGAAAATTCTCCATTGAACCTTGGATTTGCAGTTTCCAAGTTTCCAAAGTGGCTTGGAGCAGAAAATCCTTTGGGGTGTGGGAGGAATGTGTTTTTATACCACATTCTATTAATGAATAGAATTTTAAAATTATTTATTTTTAAAACTTTAAATTCATATTTATTTATATTTATTCAAAGCTATATTTAATTGATACATTTATAGTATAAATTCTATTTATATTTTAATTATCTATAATTTTTATTTATATTTATTTTATTCAATTATATATTTATATTTATAATTTAAATTTATTTTTAAAACTTTATTTCTTCTTTGACTCATTTTGAATTTCTATTTTTTGATTATTGTTTACAATGCAGGTACCACCAGTAAGGCTGTAAGTGTTAATAATAAATACAAGTAATAAATATATTTATAAAAACTAAATATCTTTATAAATAATAAACAATAACAAAAATATTTGTGAATAATATATTTATTAGTAATGGATGTATTTTAAAGACTGTTCCAATTTTTTAACCACTGAGACAGAATACAACACTCCAGCCTGGATGGGAATTTGGGTATTGACAGTGGAGAGCACAGTTCTGCAAGTAATAAATATATTTATGAATAAATAATAATAAATATATTTTTGAATACTATATTTAGTAGTTATAGATGTATTTTGGAGGGTGTTCCAATTTTTTAACTGCTGAGACAGGTGAGAACACCCCAGCCTGAACTGGAGTTTGGTTATTGCCAGTGGAGAGCAGGGCTCGGCAAGTAACAAATATATTTATGTTAAAAATATATTTATTAATAAATAATAAAAATATTTGTGAATAATATATTTATTAGTAATAGATGTATTTTGCAGGGTGTTCAAATCTTTTAGCCGCTGAGACACGTGGCAACACCCCAAACTGGACTGGAGTTTGGGTATTGCCTGTGGACAGCAGAGTTCTGCAAGTAATAAATATATTTATGAATAATTAATAAATATATTTGTGAATAATATATTTATTAGTAATATATATTTATATTTTAGAAGGTGCTCCAATTTTTTAACTGTTGAGACAGGATACAACACCCCAGCCTGAACTGGAATTTGGATGACTGACAGTGGAGAGCAGGGCTCTGCAAGTCATAAATATATTTATAAATATATTTATAAATATATTTAAAAATAATAAATATATTGTAAATAATATATTTATTAGTAATATATTTTTTTTTAGAGGGTGCTCCAATTTTTTAACTGCTGAGACAGGTGAGAACACTCCAGCCTGAACTGGAGTTCGGGTGACTGGCAGTGGAGAACAGGGCTCTGCAATTCATAAATATATTTATAAAAATAAATATATCTATGAATAATTAATTATAACAAAAATATTCGTGAATAATGTATTTATTAGTAATATATATATATTTTTTTAGAGGGTGCTCCAATTTTTAACTGCTGAGACAGGATACAACACCCCAGCCTGAACTGGAATTTGGATGACTGACAGTGGAGAGCAGAGCTCTGCAAGTAATAAATATATTTATAAAAAATGAATATATTTATGAATAATATATATATTTGTGAATAATATATTTATTAGTAATATATATATTTTTTAGAGGGTGCTCCAATTTTTTAGCTGCTAAGAGGGGTGACACCACCCCAGCCTGGATTGGAATTTGGGTGAGTGACAGCGGAGAGCAGAGCTCTGCAGTGTAAAAATGCCTATTTTATGATTGGCTTTTCACAAAGATTAAAATGAATATTACATGTGTTGTTTTAGAAAGTTATGCTCTATTCATTTTCTTAACTAGTGTGTAAAATACAGTTTTAGGTTATAACCTAATATTAATATAGAAACTATGCCGTGTAAGATAATTTTTTTAAAGAGAGGAGTGAGGGGCTGGCACCAAGACAGCAGCCACAGGACACCTCAATCTTTCAGAGAAAAAGAATTTACTGTTCCATTATCAGAAGAAATGAACTTCTTCCTGCCTCTCAGCCCTGAAGAAGAGGAAGAAGTTGACACTGACAGACAGAATCCTGTGTTTGAATGGAATTTATGCATCATGCATGAGGTGTATGAATATGCAACAGGCTATTGCTCTTCAGGGTTAATCCTCTGTTAACCTTTTCCATCCAAAATCCCCCTTCTCCAGCCCCATTTCCCCTCAATCCCCCCAAAACTCCAAAATCTCACCCCAAACCCGCTGTGTGTCCTTTTTCAGGCTTATTTTGCCCAGAAAGAGGAACCCAGACTGTCCCTAACTCTTTGTTTTTATTGTCTCCTATTGTCCAAATCCAAATTGTCCAAATTTTTATTACTCTAATTGTATTACTATTTTTATAACCATTTTTTTACTATTAAACTTTTAAATTTTTAAAAACAAGTGATTGGTGTTTTTCACATGCAGGAGGAGCAATCTGGGAGACTTGGCTGGTCCAGCCCCATTCCAAGGCACCCTGTGCCCCCTCAGCAGCCACAAACCTGCCCCAAAAATCCTCCTGCCCAAAAATCCTGCCCCAAAAAAATCCTGCAGGGATCAGGGAAGGGGCTCCTGGGGGGCTGCAGCTGTCCCAAAACCAGACACAGCTTAAATCTGATTTTCCACTTTTTTTTGATTTAATTAATTAATTTAATTTCATTTCTTTTAGTCTTTTTTCTCCACTCATTCACACTGACCATCAAAAGGAGGAAATTGGGCAAATTGCAGAATTTCTACAGTTCTGCCATTACCTTCAAATGATTCTCTAAAATATCCTGAAGTTCCCAAAACCTCCACTAAAATCTGAAGGGAACAAAACCCCAAAATACCCCAAATTTCCCAAAATTCCACCCCAAATATCCTGAAGTTACCAAAAAGTTACCAAAAACTCCTTTGACTAGTTTTTGGCAATCATGCAAAAGTCCATCATCTTCTAAATGCTTTCCAAATTCCCTCCTACTTTAGGAAAACCTCCTTTTCTGAGCTTTTTCTGAAAGCCTTTAATTCTGAGCTGCCTGCTTGCCTTGGCCACAGCAACAATGAAATCATTTCACAGACACCAACCTTGTTTCCTGCAGCCCGGGATTTTGATAAAGGCCCCATAATCTGTGACTGCAGCAACCTGGGGAGAAAACCCAGAGCAGAGCTGGAGGAAAACCCTTCCCAAAGAGGGGAGGATCTGCAACACAGCCCTGCCCAGCTCACTGAGCTGGAGACTGGCACAGATTCAGGGAAGGGGTTGGGCTGGAGGGACATCAAATCCCATCCCAGGGACAGCTCCCACTGTGCCAGGAGCTCCAGCCTGGCCTTGGGCACTGCCAGGGCTCCAGGGGCAGCCACAGCTGCTCTGGGCACCCTGGCAGAGCCCAAACCTCTCTAACCAGGCCTTGCCAGGCTACAAACCCCCTGTGGCAAATGGCACTGGGGGCACCTGCAACCAGCCAGGAAATCATTCTTTCCTTTCCTTTCTCCATTTGCTGCAGTGGGGTTTGGTGCTGCTTTCCATCCTTGGTTCAGGAATGTCAATGCCAGAGTGCTTTGGGTGGGAAGGGATCTTCAATGCCAGCTCATTGCAGCCCAGGGACACCTCCCCCTGTGCCAGGTGCTGCCAGCCCCAGTGTCCAGCCTGGCCTTGGGCACTGCCAGGGCTCCAGGGGCAGCCACAGCTGCTCTGGCAATCCCAGCCCAGCCCCTGCCCACCCTGCCAGGGAACAATTCCCAATGCCCAAGATCCCATCCAGCCCTGCCCTCTGGCACTGGGAGCCATTCCCTGGCTCCTGTCCCTCCATCCTTGTCCCCAGTCCCTCTGCAGCTCTCCTGGAGCCCCTTCAGGCCCTGCAAGGGCTCTGAGCTCTCCCTGGAGCCTTCTCCTCTCCAGGGCAGCACCCCCAGCTCTCCCAGCCTGGCTCCAGAGGGGCTCCAGCCCTGCAGCAGCTCCGTGGGCTCCTCTGGGCTCTCTCCAGCAGCTCCAGGTGCTGCTGATGTTGGAATTCCGAGCTCTGCAGATGGGGAACAGGACAAAATCGCCTCTCCCCTGCTGCCCCCCTCTATGGCAGCCCCCACACCTGCACATAAACAACAACTCCACAGGCACAGGCGTGTCCGCACCTGTACAGAGCTGTCCGCCACCCAAACCTCCCGGCGCTAAACCCCGGCTGAACCAGCAATGAATTCACCCAGAGCACGGCCCCGGCCGCGCCAGCCGCACCTCGCCCTGGAAGATGGAGTAGAGCTCGGGGAGCGGCTCCATCGCCTCCCTGGGTGCCGTGACAGCTAGCGGGATCCACCCCACGCTACCGCATCTCCTCTGCAGAATGCTGAGAAAAGAAACACTTCATTAACGCCCGAAACCCCCCCAGAGCCCTCAGAGAGCCCTCAGAGAGCCCCCCCAGAGCCCTCGGGGTTCAGCGGCTGGAGCAGCGCGGAGATGGACCCGAGCAGCACCCGCAGTGCCCCGGTGCAGGACTAACCTGGACGGGCGCGGTTGGACAAGACAGCTCTTCCCGGAGCCCGCGGGACGGTGCGGGCCCGTCAGCGCCCGCGGCAGCGACACCAGCACGCCGCCATCGCCTCAGCCACCCCCGCCATAACCCCTTCACCCTGAGAAGCCGCGCTCCCCGCCAATCACAGCGCACAATATAGTCGTGTGGCGGACCATAGCCAATCAACGTTACCCATGCTACCCAGCGCCCGCTCTCCACCAATCAGAGAGAGGCGCGCCAGAAGGCGCCGCGCTCCCCGCTCTATCCCCGGCGCGCCGGCACGCTGTCGAGGGGCGGGACATTCGTAGAGCTCCGCCAATCAGCATGGCGGGCGCCGCGGCGGCAGCCAATGGGGCGCGGGGGGCGGGGCCCGGCGCCCGCCATGATCGAGCAGCAGAAGCGGAAGGTCCCGGGCCCCGGGCCTGGCCCCGGCCCCGCGCCCGGCCCCCCCCCGGGCCCCGCTGCCCCCGGAGCCGCCCCCGCGCCCGGCCCCGACCTCCCGCTCGTCCCTGTGCCCGCTAAGCGGCCCCGCCATGACCTGCCGGGGCGCCGGGCACGGGTGGCGCAGGGGGGCAGCCGGCGGCCGGGGCTCTGCTGCAGGCGGTAACGGGGGAACGTGAGGGGAGGGTGGGAGGAGATCCGGGTGGGATGGAGAGCTGAGGGGAGAGGGGCTGGGGTGGCTCCGGTAGGAGGGAAAGGCCGCCAGCGGGTTGAGGCTGGGCGCTGCTGAGGCACCTCCGGTGCTGAGTGCGGTTCTGGGCCCCTCGGAGCGGGTCCGGGGAATCGGGAACGGGCTGGGGACCCAGGAGAGGCTGAGGGAGCTGGGAAGGGGCTCAGCCTGGAGCAAAGGAGGCTCAGGGGGGCCCTTGTGGCTCTGCACAGCTCCTGCCAGGAGGGCACAGCCCTGGAAAGGGTGCTCAGGCCTTGGCAGGGGCTGCCCAGAGGGATTTGCAGTGCCCACCCCTGGAGATGTCCATGGGATTCCTGGAGGTGGCACTCAGAGCTCTGGGCTGGGGACAAGGTGGGGATGGGCACAGGGTGGACTCGATGATTTTGGGGCTCTTTTCAAGCCTCAGTAGTGCTGGGACTCTGGAATTCTGGAGGGATGTGCTGTGGGAAGGTGAAGATACTCAGCAGGGGATGGCAGGCTGGCCATCCCCTGCCCTTGTCCCTTGTCCCCTCACGCTGTCCCCTGTGTGCCACAGGGCCCCCCGACGCTGCTCCTCGCTGCAGGCCCCCATCATGCTGCTCTCAGGACACGAGGGGGAGGTTTACTGCTGCAAGTTCCACCCCAATGGCAACACCCTGGCCTCAGCTGGCTTCGACAGGCTCATCTGTGAGTGACACTGCTGTCCCCTGGGCTCAGGCCCTGCTGCTGAGGGGTTTTAGCTCAGCCCTCCCTTGGTCCTAGGTGTGAATTGCTTCCCCAGGAAGCTTTTCCCAGCTCCTGTGGCAGGTGCCATGCTGCTGGTGCTGGAAATGTGCCTTGCTGCTGTTACTGTTGTTGTATTAATCGAAGGGACTGGACTAAAATCAGGTTCAAGCCCATTTATTGTTTAAATAAACATCAGCCCCAGAGGTTGGGAGGTTTTGAGACAGCAGGCAGTGGCCATAGCTCAAGATAGTCACAAATTCTTTGCTGCAGGACAGTATTTAACTTCCTAAACCTTGTGGACAGCCACCACAGAGAATGTTTTGCTTTTCTAACCTGTCACCTTTACTTACTTTTACTGCAATGTGAATACTGTAACCAATGGGCTGTTATTGCATGTACACACATAGACTTCTATTATAAAATCTAAAAGATTATAATCTTTGCTGTAAGAGGTTTTAGCTGATAAGATGGTAAGCTCTAGGTTTATAATGTAAGAGTGTAATTGTATAGAATAACTTAAATTATTCTGTACAATTTCACCCTTACATTGTAAACCCTTCACCATCCTATCAGTACACTTTCTCACTTACTTAAGGCATATTCTTATTGATAACTATACAAACATAAGTTTATGATTTTTCTATTTTATGTCTGCATGCTTTATTTTCACATCAATCCAAGCTACTTCCATAGGCTGCAAATCAAACCTTCCTGTGTCTGTGGCAGTTTCTGTCTTTCCAGCTCCCACAGCTGGGGCAGGCTGTGACAGCCCTGTGTCCCTGTCACACAGGTTCCAGAGGTCTGCAGAAATGCAGGTTTTAATGCTTAGGCTTCCTGAAGCAAAGATTATATTTTTTCTTAATAAATTCACCTTAACCAAGATCCCTGAAGCTCCTCTGCCCTGGGAATCATCTGATGCTTTGTCACTGCTGTGAATGTCCCAGCTGGGACTCAGCACTGGGGATGCTCCATCCTGCACTTTGCTGATGCCCCAAACATCACCTCCATGCACAACACAGGCTGTTCCTGTGCATTTCCTGTGCTCACTGTCCCTTGCTGTCCCCCAGTGCTCTGGAACGTCTACGGGGACTGTGACAACTTTGCCACCCTGAAGGGACACAGCGGGGCTGTCATGGAGCTGCACTACAACACGGATGGCAGGTGAGGGCAGGGGCTCTGTGCTGCTCAGGGAACGGGGCTGGAGCCCCAGGAGGGGCTGAGGGAGCTGGGAAGGGCCTGGAGCCCCAGGAGGGGCTGAGGGAGCTGGGAAGGGCCTGGAGCCCCAGGAGGGGCTGAGGGAGCTGGGAAGGGGCTCAGCCTGGAGCAAAGGAGGCTCAGGGGCCCTTGTGGCTCTGCACAGCTCCTGCCAGGAGGGCACAGCCGGGGGGGTCGGGCTGTGCTCCAGGGAACAGGGACAGGAGCAGAGGGAACAGCCCCAGGCTGGGCCAGGGCAGGCTCAGGGTGGGCACAGCAGGAATTGCCCCATGGAAAGGGGGCTCAGGCCTTGGCAGGGGCTGCCCAGGGAGGTTTGCAGTGCCCATGCCTAGAGGTGCCCCAGCAATTCCTGGAGGTGGCACTCAGAGCTCTGGGCTGGGGACAAGGTGGGATCAGCTGGGACTCGATGTCCTTGGAGCTCTTTTCCCACCTCATCTCTGGGATCCCGAACACCAGAATCCCAAAGGCTTTTCCCACAAGGGAATATCCATCCCATGCAACCCCAGCAGCAGAGGTGTCCCTGCCCCAGCCCCTTCTGGCAGGGAACATTTCCTGTTCCCCCACAGCTCCAAACCCCTCACACCAACAGCAGAGGAAAGGAGCCCTGAACATCCTTAAAATCCCGTTTTTTGCATACTGGGGGAAAATTTCTGCATGGAAAGGGGGCTCAGGCCTTGGCAGGTGCTGTCCAGAGGGGTTTGCAGTGCCCATCCCTGGAGGTGTGCCAGGAATTCCTGGATGTGGCACTCAGAGCTCTGGGCTCGGGACACAATGGCAAGCAGGCACAGCTTGGACTTGATGTTTTTGGAGTTCTTTTCCCACCTCAGTGATTCTGGGATTGTTGCCCTTGCTCAGTCCATGGACACCAAGTCCTTGTAGTGTGGGCAAAGGATGTGGGGGCACCTGTGAACCCCATAGCTGCAGTTTTGGGGAGCAGAGGGAAGTTTGTGTTGGGTCACAGGGGAGGGGGAGAGAGAACAAGTGAGATACTGGTTAATTTAAAAGGCTGTTTCACCATTGCTGCTGAGCTGTGCTCATCCCAGATGCTGCTCAAGGAGGAAGAAAACCAATTTCCAGCAGGGATTGAGGGGAGTTTGTCTGTGCACCTGTTGCAGTGTCAGTCAGTGTTTCAGGGTCCTCCAAAACACTGAAGGGCGAGGTTCTCCCATTGGTTACTGGTTGTCTTGGTTTGGAAAGCCAGGTGTCTGCTGAGGAAGGCAGGAGCCTCCCCTGAAATGGAAAATGCAAACCCCCTCCCTCCAAACTGCTATAAATTTTAAATTAAGGGGCTGTCAGGCAAAAATATGGGAGCAGGAAATAACAGTTCTTTAATAGGGAAAGAAAAAAAAAAAAAAAGGATGAAATAAACAATGCAGTGAACTAAACCAACACTGCCAGAGTCAGAACCCAACCTGACACCCTGTGGGTCAGGGTGCTGGCAGCAGTCCCATTGGAATTGTGGCTCAGCCCTCCTGCAGTGTCAGGGGTGGTTCTGCTGGAGCAGGGATCCTGGAGAAAGGTGCAGTCTCTTCCTCTGAAGGTCCAGGGGCAGAGGCAGCTGCTGTTCCTCTGGGCAATCCAGTGCAGAAGCCGTGCTGGTGTTCCAGAATCTCCAGATTCTATCCGGGTAGGAATGCTTGGCTCCTCCCTCTGGGCTCCCATCTCCCAATGGGATGCTGTAGTTCTTATCAGCCATGCAGGGACATTCCATAGCTGTTATCAGCAGGAGGAGCGGGTGTGGAAGAGATAAGGAAAACTGCCCATGAACAGGAGACAACTGCCATGCAGATGGCAAATAGATACAATTTGCTTGGCAATCCAGGACAGGGCTAAAGAGAGATGGGAAGGGAGCTGAGCCCTCACTGTGGTTGTTGCCTGCAGCATGCTCTTCTCAGCATCCACGGACAAAACCGTGGCTGTGTGGGACAGCGAGACGGGGGAGAGGGTCAAGAGGCTCAAGGGCCACACATCCTTTGTCAACTCCTGCTACCCTGCCCGGAGGGGACCCCAACTCGTCTGCACCGGCAGCGACGATGGCACTGTCAAGGTCAGTGTGTGCTGGGTTTGTGGGTGCCCCGTGGCAGGAAGGAAGGATGAATCTGACTCCATGTTCGCAGAAGGCTAATTTATTATTTTATGATACAATATTGTTGTCATTATAGTGCAAGAGTTCTATTGTCAGTACATTGCAAGGGCTCCATATTGCTCGAGTTTGGTACCTCCTGGATGTTTCTTGTAGGCAGCTCCTCTAGGCACTGACTCTTCCTTGTCCTCACCATAGCCAACAGACTCCAGTTCCCTTCAACCAACCAATCCACTCTTTTATAACACTCTTCTTACTGGTTACAGGTGTGGCCTGTTAACATCAGGCCTGCTCCTAAGCCTTAATAATTGGCTCAGCTGCAACTCTTTAGGGGGTAAGATTATTTTTTATACTACCTTTATTTACTTACGTTCTATCCCCCTACACTATATTATATTAAAGAATGCTATACTAAACTATACTGAAGAATACACAAAGGATACTTACAGAAGGCTGAAAAGATAATAATGAAAACTCGTGGCTCTCTCCAGAGTCCCAAAACAGCTTGGCCCTGATTGGCCAAAGAGTGAAAACAACTCACAGCAGAATGCAATGGAACAATCACCTGTGGGTAAACAATCTCCAAACACATTCCACATGAGCACAACACAGGAGAAGCAAATGAGATAAAAATTGTTTTCCTTTTCTCTGAGGCATCTCAGCTTCCCAGGAGAAAAACCCTGGGTGAAGGGATTTTTCAGAAAATGTGAATGCCCCAAGTGTGTGCCCTGGGCAAAACCTGGGGAAAAAAGGTGGAAAATTTTTAGGATCTTCCTATTTATCTGAGCTGAATTCAGCTTTTTTTTTTACTCATTGCATTATTGCTGAGTTCAGAGTCAAAAATGTGACAGCAAATTTCATTGCTCTCTTTTTTTCTCTACGTCTCAGGGGGGTGGGGAAGGTTGAGCTGCTCAGCTGGGATTTTTCTGCTGCTCTGGCTCTGCACAGCTCCTGCCAGGAGGGCACAGCCGGGGGGGTCGGGCTGTGCCCCAGGGAACAGGGACAGGACACAGGGAACGGCCTCAGGGTGGGCACAGCAGGAATTGCCCCATGGAAAGGGGGCTCAGGCCTTGGCAGGGGCTGCCCAGGGAGGTTTGCAGTGCCCAGCCCTGGAGGTGTCCCAGGAATTCTTTCTGGGCAGAAAATCAAAAATCAGAGTTTCTGCTGGATTAGCAAAGCATGAGAAAACTCTTCCTGAAGTCTGGGCTGGCCCTTCTTCTTTCTCCTGTAATCTCCTGTAGTGACTCCTTTTTCCCCTCCTGAAATCTCTGGTGGCCTCTTCTTCCCTCCCTTCATTCCTGTGCCCCAGACAGCAGATTCAATGTTTTTTGTAAAGATCTGCAGATCTGATGTTTTTTATGAGACCTACAAAGGGATTTCAGGAGAACAGGCTGAGTCTCTGCCAATATCTCTGCAGTGATTTTGTTGTTAAATATCTCTGCCCACCTCTTCCAAGTGCCACATTTCTTTCCAGCTGTGGGATATCAGGAAAAAAGCTGCTGTCCAGACATTCCAGAACACCTACCAGGTCCTGGCTGTCACCTTCAATGACACCAGTGACCAGATCATCTCTGGAGGCATCGACAATGACATCAAGGTAGGACCCTGTGTCCCTTTTCCTCCTGTCACACCTTGTGTTGGTCAAGGACAGCTGTGGGTGCCACCTGCTGAATTTTACATCCCCACCCCACCCCGGGCCTGCTGTGTCCATCTCTGCTGGTGGTACAGGGCCTGTAAAGTGGCAGGGAGCTGTGACAGACAGCCTGGCAGGGACAGCGTGGCAGGGACAGCGTGGCATTCTGGTGTCCCAGCCCGCTGTCACCTGCAGAGCCAGGGTGGAATGCTGGCTGTGCTGGGACAGAGCCACGTGTGAGGTAAGCTGAGGAGAACGTGGTGACGTCCCCTCTGTGCCCTCTGGCCCACTTTGCAGCTTCCCTGGCACCTGATGGTGTGGAAAGTTCTTATTTACCAGTGAGCTCAGCGTTCATTCAGCTGAGTGCCCTGGGGCTGCAGGGCTCAGGCTGTCCCCAGCCTGTCACAGGCAGAGCTCTGTGTGACACTGGCACCTAAACTGTGCTCAGCCTGCCAGAGCTGTCTCCAGCCTGTCACAGCCAGAGCTCAGTGTGGCACTGCCACCAGAGCTGTCCCCAACCTGTCACAGCCAGTGCTCAGTGTGGCACTGCCACCAGAGCTGTCCCCAGCCTGTCACAGCCAGTGCTCAGTGTGGCACTGCCACCAGAGCTGTCCCCAGCCTGTCACAGCCAGTGCTCAGTGTGGCACTGCCACCAGAGCTGTCCCCAGCCTGTCACAGCCAGAGCTCAGTGTGACACTGGCACCAGAGCTGTTCCCAGCCTGTCACAGCCAGTGCTCAGTGTGGCACTGCCACCAGAGCTGCTCCCACTGCCCCTCTTTGGGAAGAACAGCCTGGAACTGGGGAGCTCCTGCTCTGTGCCAGGGGGATTTGGGGGATTTTGGGGCCAGTTCAGCAGGAATTTTGTGGGCCTGGGGCTGCTGGCATTGAACTCCTTGGAGGTTGAATGTATTCACTTAGAAATCTTCTAAAAGGCAAATTCTGCCTTTCTAGAAACCCACAAACTTCCAACCTCTTGTTTTCATAGAATCATGGAGTGGTTTGGATAGAAAGGATGAAACCCATCTCACTGCACCCCTACCATGGCAGGGACAGCTCCCACTGTGCCAGGTGCTCCAGCCTGGCCTTGGGCACTGCCAGGGCTCCAGGGGCAGCCACAGCTGCTCTGGCAATCCCAGCCCAGCCCCTGCCCACCCTGCCAGGGAACAATTCCCAATGCCCAAGATCCCATCCAGCCCTGCCCTCTGGCACTGGGAGCCATTCCCTGGCTCCTGTGTGTGGGGCTGCTGCCGTGTGACTCCTTGGGGCTTGAACACATCCAGTTACAAATCTAAGGCACAAATCTCATTTTCCTACAACTCCCATCTGTGGTGGTGTTCACAGGGGTCCCAGTACGAGGGAAGAGATGAGAATCTTGAGTCCATGTTTCAGAAGGCAGATTTATTATTTTATTATATATATTATATTAAAAAATTGATATATTAAAACTTTATGAAAAGAATAGAAGAAAGGATTTCATCAGAAGGCTTGAAAGGAAAGGAATGGAATGGTAACAAAATCTTGTGCCTGCCCAGAGAGTCCAAGACAGCTGGACTGTGATTGGCCATTAATTAGAAACAACCACATGAGACCAATCCCAGATGCACCTGTTGCATTCCACAGCAGCAGATAACCATTGTTTGCATTTTGTTCCTGAGGGCTCTCAGCTTCTCAGGAGAAAAAAATCCTAAGGAAAGGATTTTCCATAAAAGATGTCTGTGGCACCCATCAATCTCCAGCAGCTGGCACCCAGATCAGAGCCTGTGTGGGTGCTGTGGAGCTGCAGCTGCAGCACTGCTGGCTGTGTTTGAGTGTTTGTTTGTGTGTTTGTGTGCCAGGTGTGGGACCTGCGGCAGAACAAGCTCACCTACACCATGCGGGGCCACGCCGACTCGGTGACGGGCCTGAGCCTCAGCTCTGAGGGCTCCTACCTGCTCTCCAACGCCATGGACAACACAGGTACAGCCTGCTGAGCCTCCAGGGCCACCTCTGGCTGCTCATCCTGGGACAGCTGAGCTGGGCTGGGCTGCAGGGAGCTGGGCTCCAGAGCTGAACCCTGAATTTGGGTCCTTGAGGAGAGAGCAGCTGCCTCAGGGGGTTTGTCCCAGCTGGGAGGGAACTGGGGACAAGAGCCATGGCACAGGTTGTCCTGCAGGAATTGGGGACAAGAGCCATGGCACAGGTTATCCTACATGACACTGGGGACAAGAGCCATGGCACAGGATATCCTATATGACATTGGGGACAAGAGCCATGGCACAGGTTGTCCTGCTGGAACTGGGGACAAGAGCCATGGCACAGGTTGTCCTGCAGGGAGCCATGGCACAGGTTATCCTACATGACACTGGGGACAAGAGCCATGGCGCAGGTTGTTCTGCAGGATTTGGGGACAAGAGCCATGGCACAGGTTATCCTACATGACACTGGGGACAAGAGCCATGGCACAGGTTGTTCTGCAGGATTTGGGGACAAGAGCCATGGCGCAGGTTATCCTACATGACACTGGGGACAAGAGCCATGGCACAGGTTGTTCTGCAGGATTTGGGGACAAGAGCCATGGCACAGGTTATCCTACATGACACTGGGGACAAGAGCCATGGCGCAGGTTGTTCTGCAGGATTTGGGGACAAGAGCCATGGCACAGGTTATCCTACATGACACTGGGGACAAGAGCCATGGCACAGGTTGTCCTGCAGGGAGCCATGGCACAGGTTGTCCCGCAGGGCACTGGGGACAAGAGCCATGGCACAGATTGTCCCGCAGGACACTGGGGACAAGAGCCATGGCACAGATTGTCCTGCAGGACACTGGGGACAAGAGCCATGGTACAGGTTCGTCCCCTCAGGAGTGACAGCCCAGCTGCTGCAGGACACTGGGGACAAGAGCCTTGGCACAGGTTATGCTGCAGGACACTGGGGACAGGAGCCATGGCAGAGGTGATCTGTGCACTCTGGGCCTGGCTCATGTCAAGGTGGCTTGGCTGTGTCCCCTCAGCAGGAGTGACAGCCCAGCTGCCACCTTGCCTGTCCCCATGTCCCTCAGTGAGGCTGAGCCCATCAGGGCTGTGCCCATGGATGTGTCAGGGTGAGGAAGAGCCCCCTGTGAGGAGCCGGGGCTCCATTTTGGGATGGCAGCTTGGGAAGTTTTTGCATTTCCACATTGCTGCTGTTCTGCCAGAGCAAAGCCTCCTGCAGGGGAAGCCGCTGGTTCTCCATGGCCTCTGGGGAATGGGGGGCAGGGAGCCTGTCCTGGGCACGGGGGCTTTGCCAGGGCTGCTGTCCCTGTCCCTGTCCCCCTCAGCTGCTGTCCCTCCTTCTGTTGCAGTTCGGATCTGGGACGTGAGGCCCTTTGCCCCCAAGGAGAGATGTGTGAAGATTTTCCAGGGAAATGTCCATAATTTTGAGAAGGTGAGTGTGCTCCACTCCTTGTTCAATTCCTTCTGCTATTAACTTTCCTCTAAATTGTTTTTTTCAATTTGAGCTTAGGCCAGAAAGGTTTTAATAAGAACTCAAAGAAAGATGAATCCACAAAGTGGGTTCCAATTAAAGCTTCAGTAACAAGATTTCTTTGCTCAGTTCATTTGTAATTAGTTGTAAATTAAGTATTTTCTACACTTACCATCTACTTTGTGTAAAATAACAAGGCACTGTCTGTTTCTAGCAATAAAATAAAATCTGTAATTACCATCTCATCTTCCAAGGGAGATCATTAAAGTGGTGCTGGTTAAAGTCTCGTGGTGATTTTAGTTCAAGGAGAAGGGCGAAACTAAATAGGTCTGTGCATGTTCTTTTGTTTTAGAACCTTCTGAGGTGCTCCTGGTCCCCAGATGGCAGCAAAATTGCAGGGGGCTCTGCTGACAGGTGAGTTGCCACTGCTTTCCTCTGTCCCCAGCAGCCCCTGATGGATTTGCAGCGTTCCTGGATCAGAATCTCAGGGCTTTGTGTAGGGGTGGGAAATCCCAAACAGCCCCCAGGGAGATTTCCTGGTTTCCACAGGCATGTGTTTCTGCTGCTTTGGGGTCTGTGGAGGAGCATCTGACTGTTGTAAAATCTGGTTGTTTTTGTCAAAAGCTGACTGAGGCTCTGCCCTGTCCCACCACAGGATCCCCCAGCAGGTGACAGGGACACCTTTGCCACTGGCTTGGACCCCTGGGTGTCCTGGCAGAAGCTTGGGGGTCTTTGAGAGCAGGGTCTGTGTGTGGGGTTGGAGGATGAGGAGCACAAATCCCAGTTAAATCCCTGCATGGTGTGGAATTCCAGGGATCATTAATGACTCCTCCTTTAATTAAGGAGAAAAAAATCAATTGGCACATCTCAGACTTGTAAATGAAAGATTCTGTAAAGTGAGCTGAGGAGTGAAAGGGCAGAGGGAGGAAACAGAGCAGGGTCTGAAGGTCCCTGTGAAGGACACCAATGTCCCCTGGAGCAAATCCAGGCCCAAATCCAGTGCCAGGGAGGCAGGAATTCCTGCAGGCCAGGGGCCAGGGCATGGAGCAGCAGTAATCACCAGATTAATGAGCTTCTGATAGCACAGAAGCAGAACTTGAGCTCTCCCTGTCCGGATTTAGTGGGGCAGCTGTCCCAGCATGAGCTGGGGCTGTGACTGCTGGGCTCTGAGTGGGGAGGGAGAATTCCTGCCTGGGGAGAGCAGCCATTCCTGCCTTGGTGGGGAGAGCAGCCATTCCTGCCTTGGTGGGGAGAGCAGCCATTCCTGCCTTGGTGGGGAGAGCAGCCATTCCTGCCTTGGTGGGGAGAGCAGCAATTCCTGCCTTGGGAAGAGAGCAGCAATTCCTGCCCTGGGGAGGGACAGCAGCAATCCCTGCCTTGGTGGGGAGAGCAGCTCCTGCCTGGGAGAGCAGCAATTCCTGCCTTGGGGAACAGCCCCTGCCCTGGGGGAAGAGCAGCAATTCATGCCCTGGGAGAACAGCTCCTGCCTTGGGGGAGAGCAGCAATTCCTGCCTTGGGGAAGAGAGCAGGAATTCCTGCCTGGATCCCTGTGGCCAGGCTGAGCCCTGTTCTGGGCAGGTGTGCCTGGGGTTTGGGTCATTATTGGTTCTTTCTGCAGGTGCTGCTGGAGCTCAGGGCTCTGACAGCTCCTGGGGCAGGTCCCAGCAGAGCTCCCCACAGCAGACTTTTTGGGATTTTGGGCTCAGTTTCCCTGACTCTGAGACAGTTTTTAAGAGAAGTGTGAAAGCTGAGCTGTGCCTGGTGCCCCCAGGGGAGGATCCTGGTAGAGCTCAGGCAGGAGCCAGCAGTGGGTGAGGCCTGGCAGAGGGTGATCAAAGGGCTCAGCATGATCCCATCACTCCCTAATAAACGCTGGCCAGTGCCTCATGTGGCACAGCAGGAAGAAATCCCATCTTGGAGCTGCTGGCTGGGAGGGGTTGCAGTGCAGCAGGGGCTGGGGGGCTCTGGGCTCCTCACTGCAGCCCAAGGGATGCCTGGATGTGCACAGAGTGTTTGGGAGTGTTCGGGAGGGTGAGACCCCTCCTCCCATTCCCAGTGCTGATTTGCTCCCTGTCCCTGCACTATCAAGGATTTCTTTGCTCTCACAGCTTTCAAATCCATCTCTGTGCCCTGAGGGGTGAGGGGCACTGTTGGCAGGGAGGTTTTTGCCACTCCCCTTGACTCCTCCCTGCTCAGCCTCTGCTCTCCTGGGCCTGTCAGAGCTGCATTTTTCCATCTTTTTCTCCTGGGAAGTTCCTGTTTGTCCTCACAAAGATCATTCCAGCTGCAGAACTGTTGCTATAGGACACAAAACAACACGAGCGCACACACTGCTGCTCTCAAGGTGGAGAAAAGGGAAGTTTATTTTCTGACTCCACCATTTACAGATTTCCAAAAGTGACAGTGCTGTGACCGTGTTCACAGGGGTCTCAGGTTGAGGGAAGAGACGAGGACCTGACTCCATGTTTCAGAAGGCTGATTTATTATTTTATGATATTTATTACATTAAAACTATACTAAAAGAATATAAGAGAAGGTCTCATCAGAAGGCTGGCTAAGAATAGAATGAGAATCATAACAAAGGTTTGTGTCTTGGCTCTCTGTCCAAGCCAGCTCCCTGTGATTGGCCATTAATTAGAAACAACCACATGAGACCAATCCCAGATGCACCTGTTGCATTCCACAGCAGCAGATAACCATTGTTTACATTTTGTTCCTGAGGCCTCTCAGCTTCTCAGGAGGAAAAATCCTAAGGAAAGGATTTTTCATGAAAAGATGTCTGCAACAACAGTGCCACCTCTCCAATGACACTGGACAAACCCAACAGGCCATCAGACTTCTCCTCCTCCATAAAAGAATGCAAACCAATGAGTTATTTACAGAAGGTGTGTGAGAAAGTTTGTTACAAGAACGTGAACATCAGAAGGCTTGGAAAAACTTTAAAAATCAGGGTGACACAGAACCCCCTGGGGGCACAGGCATTTTCCTTGGCCCGTGCCTGCCCTCACAGGACTCTGTTGCAGGTTTGTGTACGTGTGGGACACCACCTCCAGGAGGATCCTCTACAAGCTGCCTGGCCATGCTGGCTCAGTCAATGAGCTGGCCTTCCACCCCGAGGAACCCATCAGTAAGTGCTCCCCCCTGCCAGGACAGCAGCTCCAGGGCTCACTGAGCTGCTGATCCTCTGGGAAATGACCTCAGAATTGCCAGTTATCAGATTTAGGGGTGGCAGAGCCTGGTTTGCTCATCTCCAGTTGGGTGGGGGCACCCTGGGCTGAGCACAGGGACTCTGGGACTGGGCTGGGGACACCCAGAGGGCAGCAGGGTGGCTCTTGCTGTGGGCTGGGGGTGGCTGCCACTGCCCAGGGCTTGTCCAGCCTTCCCAGGGGCCATGAGGAATGGGTTTGGAATGGCTGGGATGGCAGGGGTATAACCATGTGTGGTGATTCCATCAGGACATGGATCACCTGGGGGGTCCTGACTGCCCCAAAAGCTGTAGGAAGCAAATCAGAGTCACAAAATCACAATCCCAGAATGGTTTGGGTGGGAAGGGACTTTAAATCCCACCCAGTGCCACCCCTGCCACTGCAGGGACACCTCCCCCTGTGCCAGGTGCTGCCAGCCCCAATGTCCAGCCTGGCCTTGGGCACTG
The DNA here is from genome assembly GCA_024865655.1 of Emberiza elegans. Taxonomy (NCBI): domain Eukaryota; kingdom Metazoa; phylum Chordata; class Aves; order Passeriformes; family Fringillidae; genus Emberiza; species Emberiza elegans. The sequence continues at coordinate 1,369,516 of JALJVW010001685.1, read as the reverse complement.
TCAGGGCTCCAGGGGCAGCCACAGCTGCTCTGGCAATTCCAGCCCAGCCCCTGCCCACCCTGCCAGGGAACAATTCCTTCTCAGAATCCCACCCAAAGGAAGCTCTGGGTGCAGTGGGTTTGGGCCCTGTTCTGGAGGTGGCACCACACTCAGAGCTGGCTGATGCAAAGCTCAGGTGGCTTTTCAGAGCCATTTGAAGCTGGCACCAGGCTCCATTCCCATCTCCTGGTCCAGCATGGGCTGGGCAGGACTGCGGGGTGCTGGGTTTCCATGGAAACGCTCACCTTGGCCTGGTCAGCAGCCAAAAAATTCCCAGCAGTCAGCCCAAAGGCAAGGCAAGGAGCAGGGAGCTGGGCACGCACAGCTCTGCTGGGCTGGGGCTGTGCTGGGGGAGCAGAGCCAGCTCCTCTCTGGGTGTGGGACCCTGTGCTCAGCTCCTCTTGGCTCATCAATCACAAAGAACAATTTAAAAACTCTTACCAAAAACCCATTGCTGGCTGGGAGCTCCTGGGGCTCTTAATCCATAAATCCCTGCAGGATTCTCACCTGCACAGGCAGCCAGGTGGTGCAGGGTGACAAACCCTGGGCTGGGAATTGGTGCAGAAACCCCCAGAGCTCCCCTGGACAGGGATGAAACCACTGCTGGTGTCTTCTGGGTCATTCTTGGGGATTCCCTGAAGAGAGGAAGGGGCTGGAGCCCCAGGAGGGGCTGAGGGAGCTGGGAAGGGCCTGGAGCCCCAGGAGGGGCTGAGGGAGCTGGGAAGGGCCTGGAGCCCCAGGAGGGGCTGAGGGAGCTGGGAAGGGCCTGGAGCCCCAGGAGGGGCTGAGGGAGCTGGGAAGGGCCTGGAGCCCCAGGAGGGGCTGAGGGAGCTGGGAAGGGCCTGGAGCCCCAGGGAGGCTGAGGGGCCCTGGGCTCTGCACAGAGCCCCAGGAGGGCTGAGGGAGCTGGCTGGCCTGGAGCCCCAGGAGGGGCTGAGGGAGCAGGGAAGGGGGCCTCAGGCTGGGCAAAGGGCAGGCTCAGGGGGCCCTTGGGAAAATCTGGAAGGGGCTGCTCCTGCCAGGAGGCCCAGGGCAGGGGCTGTGCCATCCTGGGGGACAGGGACAGGAGCAGAGGGAACGGCCCCAGGCTGGGCCTGATGATCTCAGCAGGCTCAGGGTGGATTTTTAGTTCCACAAAAATTTTCCATGGAAGGGGCTCCTCAGGTGTTCAGGGCACCTGGGGATGTGGCACTGGTGGGCAGGGGTGACCCTGGGTTGGTGCCAGTCTGGCAGTTGGGTTTGATGGTCTCGAGGGTGTTCCCAAGCTCAAGGATCCCGTGGCTGTGGCTCAGGGCCATTTGGGAGCCCTGTGCATCTGGGGACACTTTCCTGGCCAGATGTGCCCTCTAGTGGCACCCGGAGCTGGCAGAGCCCGGGCTGGAGCTCAGCACTGCCCGGGCTGGAAACCACCCCTGGGGTTCTCCATGATCCCAGAGGGGAGCTTTTCATCCAGCCCTGATGATTTTATAGTTCCATCCAAGACATCAGGAGCCCTGCATTTCCATAGAAACCCCACTCTGCCCCTGCAGTGTCAGCCCTGGTGGGAGGGGGGGGGCTCCCCATCCCTGGAGGTGTTCAGGGCACCTGGGGATGTGGCATCCATGGAAATCCCCATGGGGCAGGGGTTCATCCATGGAAATCTGGAGCCCTGGGGGTGCCAGTCTGGCAGTTGGGTTTGATGGTCTTGAGGGTGTTCCCCAAGCTCAAGGATCCCGTGGCTGTGGCTCAGGGCCGGTGGGAGCTGGGAGCCATTGGGTTTTCCCTCTTCCCAAGGAATGCTGTCCTGGGGACACTTTCCTGGCCAGATGTGCCCTCTAGTGGCACCCGGAGCTGGCAGAGCCCGGGCTGGAGCTCAGCACTGCCCGGGCTGGAAACCACCCCTGGGGAGCCCTGCAGGGGCGTTCATCCATGGAAACCCCACTGGGGAGCCCTGCAGGGGGGTTCATCCATGGAAACCCCCCTGGGGAGCCCTGCAGGGGGTTCATCCATGGAAACCCACTGGGGAGCCCTGCAGGGGGTTCATCCATGGGAACCCCATTGGGGAGCCCTGCAGGGGGGTTCATCCATGGAAACCCCATTGGGGAGCCCTGCAGGGGGGTTCATCCATGGGAACCCCACTGGGGAGCCATGTCAGAGGTGTTCATCCATGGAAACTCCACTGGGGAGCCCTGCAGGGGGTTCATCCATGGAAATCCCACTGGGGAGCCCTGCAGGGGGGTTCACCCTCCTCCCTTCCCCTCCCAGCTCAGCCGTGCCCAGCAGCTCGGGGACAGTGGGTGGCAGCCACTGTCACAGCTGGGGCTCAGTGGCACAGAGTGTTCATGGCTGCCTTGGGAAGCAGCTGAGATCTGGCTTCCAAAAAAATGAGGAGTTTGGGTTGTGCCCTCAGGGAGGGCTCAAACCACTGGGATCATTTTATGTAGTATTTCAGTTTTTGTATTCTATTTTAATTTTTGTATTCTATTTCAGTTTTTGTATTTTAATTTTTGTGTTCTATTTCAGTTTTCATATTCTATTTTAATTTTTGTATTCTATTTCAGTTTTTGTATTTTAATTTTTGTGTTCTATTTCATGTTTTGTATTCTGTTTTAATTTTTGTATTCTATTCAAAATTTTGTATTCAATTTCAGTTTTCATATTCTATTTTATCTTCTGTTTTCTATTTCAGTTTTGGTATTTTAATTTTTGTATTCTATCAGTTTTCATATTCTAATTTTCATATTCTAATTTTTATATTCTGTTTTTGTTTTTATATTCTGTTTTAATTTTTGCATTCTATTTCAGTTATTATATTCTGTTTTAATTTTTGTATTGAGTTTTTATATTTTATATTTTTATATTCTAAATTTATATTGTTTTAATTTCTTTATTCCTTTCTTTCCTTGCCCCTCAGTTCTCTCTGCATCCAGTGACAAAAGGCTCTACATGGGGGAGATCCAGTGATGCCCCAGGAGCTGCTGGATCTGTGCCTCAGTGCTGCCTTGGCAGGAGCTGGGTGGTTCCCCTCCCGAGCCTGGGGTGACAGCCCCCAGTGCAGGCTGTCCCCTCCCCACATCTCGCTGGGCAGCTTTTTCCACCTCCCCTTTTCTTGGGAGGCAGGAAAACTTGGAATTGAAAGGAATTTCATTTTGGCTGTGCCACTGACAGTGAAACCCTTCTCCAGATCCCTTGAAATTGAGAACTTTTGGTTCAGTTCCACACGTGGCCTGTATATCCCTGTCCTGTTTCCTTTGGAGTTTTTTGATACAGTTAAAACTGCAATAAATGGCTTTTTTTACACAGCTCACTGCCTGGGGTTTATTGCTCTGTGTCTTGGTTTGAACAGCCAGGTGTCTGCTGAGGAGGGCAGGAGCCTCCCTGAAATGGAAAATGCAAACCCCCTCCCTCTGAATTATTGTAATTTTGAAATTAAGGGGTTCTCAGGCAAAGATATGGGAGCAGGAATAACAGTTCTTTATTAGGAAATTAAAAATACAAATGCAATAGGGCAAACCAAGCCCTGGCAGAGTGAGAGCAGGCCCTGGCACGCTGTGGGTCAGGGCGGGGGCACAGCCCCATCCCATGGGGGCTCAGCCCTCCTGCAGTGCCAGCTGTGGCTCTGCTGCAGCAGGGGTCCTGCACAAGGGGGGAGTTTTCCTCTGCAGCTCCAGGGCTGCTGCAGATGGGCCTGGGCTCCCTCTGGCAATGCAGGGCAGCAGAAAGCTGCTCCTCTGGCACTGCAGGGGGCAAAGGCTGCTGTGCTGGGCCAGGCTCAGATTGGATCCAGGCAGGAATGCTTGGCTCCTCCCCTGGGCGGAGCATCTCCCCATGGGATGCTGGGATTGGATCAGCCCTGCAGGGACACTCAGTGGCCATGGACAGCAGAGATCTCCTGGAGGGAGGGTTGGCTGTGGGAGAGAGAAAGGAAACTGCCCCAAGAACAGCAGAGAACTGCCCCAGCTCTGACAGATGGGGACAGAACACACACACCCCATTTCCAACTTGAGACACTCTGGTTACTGTTCTGTTCTCCAGTTTTAAATCCAGGTCCTCACCTGTAGATAACCAGGGAAATCATTGAGCTGGAATGATGGAATCATTGGCGGAATCACCAAACTCATGGAGTGGTTTGGGCTGGCAGGGACCTTAAATCCCACCCAGTGCCAGCCTCTGCCATGGCAGGGACACCTCCCCCTGTGCCAGGTGCTGCCAGCCCCAGTGTCCAGCCTGGCCTTGGGCACTGCCAGGGCTCCAGGGGCAGCCACAGCTGCTCTGGCAATTCCAGCCCAGCCCCTGCCCACCCTGCCAGGGAACAATTCCCAATGCCCAAGATCCCATCCAGCCCTGCCCTCTGGCACTGGGAGCCATTCCCTGGCTCCTGTCCCTCCATCCTTGTCTCCAGTCCCTCTCCCAAGTCCAGGGAGGGTTCTCCAGCTCCTGGCAGCTGTCCACATCCCTCTCCCATTGTTCCCCTGACCCCAGGGGGAATGGCAGGCAGGATCCCATGGGAATGGCCCTGCAGTTGTCCCCTGGGGTGTCCCATGGTCCCTGCCCTCAGTGGATGAGTGACAGGAGCCGTCAGGGAGGTGCTGCTCAGGCCTGGGCAGCTCCATCTCCAGATCCCGATGGGTGAGCAGCTCCGGGCAGACAAAGCCCTCCCTGGAGAGGGGCAGGCAGGGCTGGAGGCACGGGGGGGTTATTTTATTTACTTTTAAAATTTGTATTTATTTTTATTACTTTATTTTATTTACTTATTTCCTAATTTATTGTTTATTTTTTTATTTTTTATTTTTATTTTAGGGGTTTTTTTACTGCTAGGAAGGGCCCTGGACACCCCACAGTGGGAGCCTTGTGCTCAGGGCTGAGCCCTTCCTCTGCCCCTGGCTGGGGAGGGGCTGCCCCACAGATTTAGGGTTTAATTAGAGCCTGTTACAATCCCAAGGGTTTATGGGTTTATTTGGGCCTACACCCAAGTGCCAGAGGGGAGAGACCCTTGGGGCTCATCTGTGACAGCAATCCTGAGCCTTACCAGGTCCTGCTTCTTTAAAGGAACCAAAAAAGGGTCTTGTTCCTCATTCCCACAGCAGGAACCAGCAGGGAACTGAGGGAGGGCCATCACTGCTCCCCTGCCCTGAGTCCTGGGCAGTCCTGGGGCTCCTGGTGCCAGGCAGGGGGGGTGGATGGATCCACACCCCACCCTGGGGTCCCTGGGTGTCACCCCTGTGCCTGGACACCCCCCTGGCCTGGGCACGAGGGACACGGAGCCGTGACCCAGATCGGGCAATGATCCGGATTAAGGGCAAATCCCTGAGCAGAGGGGTGGAGAGAGAGACCTGGATGGACAGAGCAGGGCTGGACAGACAGAGCCAGGCCTGGATGGACAGAGCCAGGCCTGGACGGACAGAGCCTGACCTGGATGGACAGAGGAGGGCTGGACAGACAGAGCCAGGCCTGGATGGACAGAGCAGGGCTGGACAGACAGAGCCAGGCCTGGATGGACAGAGCCAGGCCTGGACGGACAGAGCCTGACCTGGACGGACAGAGCAGGGCTGGACAGACAGAGCCAGGCCTGGATGGACAGAGCCAGGCCTGGACGGACAGAGCCTGACCTGGATGGACAGAGGAGGGCTGGATGGACAGAGCAGGGCTGGACAGACAGAGCCTGGGCTGGACGGACAGAGCAGGGCTGGACAGACAGAGCCCGACCTGGACGGACAGAGCAGGGCTGGACAGACAGAGCCCGACCTGGACGGACAGAGCAGGGCTGGACAGACAGAGCCTGACCTGGACAGACAGAGCCAGGCCTGGACGGACAGAGCCTGACCTGGATGGACAGAGCAGGGCTGGACAGACAGAGCCTGGGCTGGACGGACAGAGCAGGGCTGGACAGACAGAGCCAGGCCTGGACGGACAGAGCCTAACCTGGATGGACAGAGGAGGGCTGGACAGACAGAGCCAGGCCTGGATGGACAGAGCCAGGCCTGGATGGACAGAGCCTGACCTGGATGGACAGAGCAGTCAGGATGGACAGAACCACACTCTGGATGGACAGAGCAGGGCTGGACAGACAGAGCCTGACCTGGACGGACAGAGCAGGGCTGGACAGACAGAGCCAGGCCTGGACGGACAGAGCCTAACCTGGATGGACAGAGGAGGGCTGGACAGACAGAGCCAGGCCTGGATGGACAGAGCCAGGCCTGGATGGACAGAGCCTGACCTGGATGGACAGAGCAGTCAGGATGGACAGAACCACACTCTGGATGGACAGAGCAGGGCTGGACAGACAGAGCCTGACCTGGACGGACAGAGCCTAACCGGGATGGACAGAGGAGGGCTGGACAGACAGAGCCTGGCCTGGATGGACAGAGCCAGGCCTGGATGGACAGAGCAGTCAGGATGGACAGAGCCTGACCAGGATGGACAGAACCACACTCTGGATGGACAGAGCAGGGCTGGACAGAGAGCCAGACCTGGATGGACAGAACCACACTCTGGATGGACAGAGCAGGGCTGGGCAGCTCTGTGGGCACTCCCTGCCCATGCCCAGCTGCCCCTGGCACGCTGCCCCCAGCACTGAGCACCCAGCCCAGGGCCCTGTGCCCATCCCAGTGCTGTGACCCTTGCCCAGTGCCAAGGAATTAAACAATAATTTATAATGAGGAATTAACCCTTTGTTGCTCCTGGGCAGTGAGGAGGGACACGGGGGTGGGGCAGCTCAAGGTTTCACAGCCCATTACAGGCTGGACCTGGGAGGGAGGGAAGTTGGTCTGGGAGAAACTGGAACCCGCCTTGGAGAGCTGGAATCCACCATGGAGGGCTGGAACACCCCTTGGAGAGCTGGAATCCACCATGGAGGGCTGGAACACCCCTTGGAGAGCTGGAACCCACCTTGGAGGGCTGGAACACCCCTTGGAGAGCTGGAACCCACCTTGGAGGGCTGGAACCCACCTTGGAGGGCTGGCACTGACCACCCAGAGGTGCCAGGGCCAGCACTGCCACCACCCCTTTGGGCACAGGACAATGCCCTGTGCTGGACAGCAGAGAATCCAGAGGGATTTGGGGCCAGTTTCCCCCATTTCCACTGGTTCTCAAGAGCATCCAGGGGGATTTGGGGCCAGTCCTCCTCTGTTCCCACTGGTCCCCAGCTGTACCTGGGGGGATTTGGGGCCAGTCCCCCCTGTTCCTACTAGTCCCAGATGCACCGAGGGGTATTTGGGGCAGTTTCCCCCATTTCCACTGGTTCCCAGCAGCATCCAGGGGGATTTGGGGCCAGTCCCCCCTGTTCCCACTGGTCCCAGATGCAGCCAGGGCAGCCCAGGGCTCTCCTGGCTCCCATCCCACAGCGGATCCAAGCCAGCCCTGGGCTATGGCAGCAGCAAAGCATTCGAGCTTCATCTGAGCGCAGAGCAAATTGTTTCCTTAACCAGGTTTATTCCTCCGAGGGAGGTATTTGCTTGAGAGATTTCCACTGGAAATTAAATCTTTCCTGGGATCCGGATAAACAGCCCCAGTTCCACGGAGCTGGGCTGGCAGGGGGGGGCTGATCCCCGGCCTCGGGGGGCTGGAAGTGACCCTGAGGTGGCCCTGGGGAGTGTCCCCGTCCCTGTCCCCGTCCCTGTCCCCGTCCCCCCCCGTCCCCATCCCTTCGGCAGTGCCAGCACCCCAGGAGCTCCCGGGGGAGGCGGAGGCAGCACCCAGAGCCCCGGGGGTGCAGCGGGGTGGATCCAGACCCCCGTGGGGTCGGTGGGGCCATCCCGGGACATCCCGGGACATCCCAGCCCAGCCAAAGGCAGCTCCGGCCCTGTCCCGCCCCCGCTCATTCCTTCCTGTCCTTCCTGCTGCTTTTCCCTCTCTTTCCCCACCTTTTCCCACTGCTGCTCCCTGATGAATTCAGAGAGTTCCAACGATGGTTTCTGAGAGAAAGGAAAACAATTATTTGCTCTGGTGGGGAATAGATGCTGTTTAGTCTGTGTTTAATGGGAAGCTAATTAAATTACATGAGCAAGTGAAGAGAAATTTTTTGTTAATTATGAATTTTGCGAGCTACAAAGGCGAAATGATGATGATGGATCCTGTGATGTGCTGCCCTTCTCCCCAGCACAGAGATAAGATAACAACAGAGAAGGAATGGTGGCAACTCATTTTAACTCATCCATCAATTCTCCAACAGCCGCCTGAGCCTGATCCATTACCTGGGATCCTCAGAGCTGCTGGTGACTGGCAGCTGGGGGCTAATTATCTTCAAATTGGGGAAAGGTTGCTTAAATAAATGTGTGTTTCTTCCTGGAGGTGGCTGGGGAAGTCACAGACTCACGGAATCCCGGAGTTGTTTGGTTGTGGGGATGTAAAGCTCATCCCATTTCACCCCTGCCCACCATCCCTGGGTGCTCCAAGCCCTGTCCAGCCTGAGCCCAGGGGTGGGGCAGCCCTGATCCTGGGCCTGGACATCCCTGGAGCCATGGCTGGAGCAGCCTTGAGCCCAGGGATGGAACATCCTTGACCCCGGGCTCAGGGACATGCTGGAGCAGCCCTGACCTCACAACCAAGGTCTCTCTGATCCCAGGGATGGAGCATCCCTTACCCAGAGCCTCTGTGACCCCAGGGATGGAGCATCCCTTACCCAGGGCCTCTGTGACCTCAGGGATGGAGCATCCCTTACCCAGGGCCTCTAGAACCCCAGGGATGGAGCATCCCTTACCCAGAGCCTCTGTGACCCCAGGGATGGAGCATCCCTTACCCAGAGCCTCTCTGACCCCAGGGATGGAGCATCCCTTACCCAGGGCCTCTATAACCCCAGGGATGGAGCATCCCCCAGGGCCCAGGATGGAGCATCCCTCTGAACCCCAGGGATGGAGCATCCCTTACCCAGAGCCTCTGTGACCCCAGGGATGGAGCATCCCTTACCCAGGGCCTCTGTGACCCCAAGGATGGAGAATTCCTGATTCTGAGTCTCCAGAACCCCAGGATGGACATCCCTAACTCCAGAACCCCAGGGATGGAGCATCTTTGACCCCCAGGATGGGAAATCCTTGATCCCAGAACCCCAGGGATGGGACATCCCTGGTGTCCATGGTCAGAGATGGAGCATCCCTGACCCCAGGGATGGAGGGATGGTCCTCCCTTACCCAGAGCCTCTCTGATCCCAGGGATGGAGCATCCCTTTGTGACCCCAGGGATGGAGAATTCCTGATCCTGGGTCTGGGACATCCCTAACTCAGGGCTGGAGCATCCCTGACCCCAGGACTGGGGCATTTATGACCCTGGGGATGGAACATTCCTGACCTGACCCTGGAACCTCCCAGAAGTCAGGGCTGGAGCAAAGTGACCCCAGGACTGGGACATCCCTGATCCCAAACCTGGGACATCCCTGGTACCCAGGGCTGGAGTGTCCCTGTCCCCAGGGATGGAGCATCCCCATCCCGGGCTGGAGCACTCCTGACCCCAAGGGTCTGGGGACACAGGCCCATTCCTGGAGCCAAAACCAGAGCAGCATCCCTGGCTCTGGGACTGGGATGTCCCTGTCCCCAAGGCTGCTCCAGCCCTGCCCACACAGACAAAACCCTGACTTTGGTGTAAAAATATCAGTTTAGTGAAAAGCCTGATGTCTCTGTGTTCTGTTTATACCCCTGGCAGGGAGAGCTCTCTCTGGCATAAAGATACAGATGGTTTTTGACTTCAAACACTCGGGTTTAGTGGAAAGAGAGGATTTTGTGTACCTGGGGAAGAGATCCCATCTGGCTGCTCCTGCCCTGGGGGTGCAGAGCTCAGCTGGGTCAGATCCAGCCCCTGCCAGAGCCAGGTGGCCATGGGGGACAGGGGACAGCCCTGTCACCCCACCACGACATGTGGGGTGGCAGAGAAATGGAGTCTCAGCCTTGATGGGGTCATTCCTTCCCCTTCTCCATCCCACAGGAGATTTGGGATGGGGCTCTGACCCCCCCAGGGGTGTTGGGGAAACTGAGGCACAGCAGGGCTTGGTGGGAGCACCGCTGGGGATCAAAGCATGGAGCCTGATGGCTCCTTCCCATTTCCCACCCCCCCCCAATTAATTACAGGACCCTTTTTGGATTTCCCCCCAATATTTTCTCTGTCATTTTGGCCACTGGGGCTTTTTCTTGCACACAAACCCCAGGGTGGGGGTGTGGGGGGGCAGGTTCTGAGCAGAGCAAAGCACAAAGCCCTGGGCTCGTTCCCCACCCTCTCCTGGATGAAGTTGTCTCCTCTCCTTCCAGGGAAGCTCCATGACAGGGTTTATTGACCTTTTTTTAATCTAAAATTGATTCTTTGCAAAACTCCACCTGCTTGGGAGCCAGGCGGGATCTCAGTGCCATTGGATGGGAATTTATGGTTTCCCATCAGAGCATTTTGCCTTTCCCTGGTGTTTTGGAGGGCTGCAGGAGGGCTGAGCTGGGCAGATTTGCCTGCCATGGCCAAGGAGATGCTGTGGGGTGCTTTGGTCCTTATCATTTTTGACCTGTGAGGTGATCCCAGCCCCTCTGCTACAAATGTCTGCTGTGTTTAATCCCAGAGGAGCCCAAGCTCTGAATCCTGGAGCTGTGGCTGTGCCAGGATAACCCTCAGGAGCCTGGGACAGGACGGGATGAAGGCGATGGGACCTGTCCCAGGTGAAACCTGGGGATCCCAGAGCCAGGAGGGCTGGCCCAGCCCACGGTGGGGGTGTCCCAGCTCCACAGCTTGGCAGCCCGCAGGGAGGGGTGGGAATACTCAGGGCTGGTGGAGGTCACTCAGCCAGGCCAGGGGAGAATAAACCACGTCTGAATCTGCTCCTGCTCCCAGGAGCCCGGTTCAGAGCAGCCCTCGAGGAGCGCGCTGCATCTTTGCCCTGTGTGTGTCTGAATGCACAAGAGCCAAGCGTTTCCTGCAAAGCCCCCTCCTTCAGCCTCAGCCTCCCAAACGCTCCCGGGAGCACGGAACAGCCCCGGGGGGAGAGAAATCCCCATCGTGGAGGATGAGGGAGAAGCTCCAGGTGTGGGAGGTGCTGCAGGCTGGTGCCAGCAGCGCGCAGGGATGAGCCCTGGCAAGCTTGGGTGGGTTTGGACCACACACACAAATGCAGCTTCATCCCCCGGATGCCGTGTGGATGCTCTGACACCTAAGGCTGTGTGGGGCGGGTTTAGAAGATGCTTCCTTCTGAACATCGGCGCTGAGGATTAAGAAATCATGGAAATTAAAAGCAACAAACTGTTTCCAAGTGCTTCTGCCAGGCGGCATTTCAGCCAGAGGTTTCTAAAGCCCTGGGAAAGCAGCATGCCGGTGATTCCTCGCGCTCTGCGATGTCCCCGAAGGTGTGCTGTGAAAACAGAACAAAGGCGAGCGGGTGGGTGGCGGTGAGGGGCCGTGTCAGCCCTGTCTGCGCCCACCCCCGGCCGGCACTCGCCCCCGGCCCCAGCCGCGTGTGCGGAGCGGGGCTCTGCGGAGCGGGGCTCTGCGGGGGGAAGCGGGGCGCTCCCGCCGGGCTCGGCCATCTGTCCTCCCCGCAAGCGCAGCTGCTGCGCGGGCATGGCCACCCCAGGGGAGGCGGCGGGGTCCCTGTGCTGCGGGTCCAGGCGCCGCCCAAGGGCCGCAGGGCCGGGGGATGCGGGGGGGATGCGGGGGCGATACGGGGGGAGCACTCGCAGCCCTTCCCCAGGGTCTCACCCAGCCGCACCTGGCTCCGGAGGCCAAAAAAAGAATAATGAAGAAATCTGCGATTTAAACCACAAACGCTGATGATTAAGGATAAGGATAAGGCCGGAGCGGGAGGTGGCGGAGGGGCCGCGCTGCCCGCGCCCCCGGAGGCCGCCAAGGGCTCGGCGCGGCGCCGCGTGCCCGCCCGCCCCCGCCCCGCCCGGCCGCGCCGCCCGCCGCGCCCCCGCCGGCTGCCGCGTCCCGCCTTGTTCCGGCCGCGCAGCCCGGCCCCGCCTGCCCGGGGCGCGGAGCGCGGCTGTGCGGGAGACAATAGCGGAGCGCACGGCTCCGCGCCGCGCCGGGCATGGGCGGCCAGGGCTGCGCGGCCCCGCGGCCCCCGCGCCGCCCGAGCGGGCTGTAGCGGGGCGGGGGGCGGAGGGAGAAGGGGGCGATGCCCCACGCCGAGCCCAGCCCGCCGCTGTGCTGAGCCGGCGGGGCTGGCCCGAGGCTGGAGAGCGGGACATGGTGCTGGAGCCCCCCGTGACGCTCCCCGGGTGGCCAAGGGGCGGCTGCTGAGGAGCTGGAGCGCGGCGGCGGAGCGAGGCCACGGTGAGGGAGCCCCGAGGATCCGGCTGGGGAGCCATGGGGAGATGCAACGGGCGATGCACGCTGGTGGGATTCTGCTGCCTGCAGCTGGTAAGGCTCATCGGCATGCCGGGGGTGCTTTGTGCGAGATGCTGCCTGTCACCGCTCCCCACGCCGCCTCGGCGGTGACCTTGTGTTGGGACCAGCTCGGGGATGCTTCTCCATCACCCAAAAAAAGCCCACAGCAAAGAGAAAACGCTGATATAAAAGACAGGCAGTGCCACCCTCATCTCCTGCCTCGAGCCAGCGCTGGCCGGGGAGGTGGATGGGGACCCCTTCCCTGCGCTGTCAGTGCCCGAGGTGCGTCTCCAGCAGGTGTGAGCTTTGTTCCCAACTGCAATCTCTTCCCTCCGAGTTCACTCCCGCCCGCGGTTTCCCATTCTGGTGACTCCACGGATGCGTCTCGGGGTGCTGGTCCCCTGAGTCGGGGCGAGAGGGAAACTTGGAGCCGCCGGCAGCACTTTGGCAAACTCTGCCGCTCCTGAGCGGGACCCACCTGCCCGCGGTGGGGGGCACCGGGCTGTGGCGGCAGGGAGAAAGGGAGCGTTGATTTTCACGGGATTCTGGGGTTTCGTTTGTAGGGTTTCATGACAATTCCGTGCCGCGCTTGCCGCCGCCCGCGAATCAATCTTCATCAGGCTGTGCCCGAGGAGCCGGCGAAGGGAGCGCGGGGGGGGATCCGGGGGGTTCTGCTCAAACCAGCGCCGGCGAGGTTGCGATTAATTATCCCGGCAGGGTGGTGCGTTAATGGAGAATCAGCAGCCTCCTACCTGCCCCCGCGGCCGTGCCGGGCGAGGAGAGCAGGGAGGGACTGCTGAAATCTGTGGGGTCAGCTCGTGGTGTCCCCGGGGACGGGGGTGATGGATGGACGGACGCGGCGATGGAAACGGGCTCGGAGCCCTCTGGAGATGATGGTGGCATCCTGCTGACAGGCGCTTTCTTCCCGGCTCTTGCTCATCCTTCATCCTCCAGAAGGCAGCGGGAGGGGAGGGGTCCCCGCGTTTGGATGGGGTTTGAAGCCGGTGCTCAGCCTGGGCAGCAGAGTGGGATCATCCCCAGGCCGGAGTCCCCCCGTGGCCCCCGTGTCCCCAGCTGTCCCCTCGCTCTGGGCTGTGGAGTCTCGCTTGGCGTTTCGCTCACCTGATCCAGGATAAATCCAGCGGGGCTTTTCCAGCTGTGCAGGAGTTTCCTGGCTGTTGGTCACATTCCTTTTCACCACTCAGCTCCCAGGCAGGTTTGGCGGTGATTACTCCCCGAGATATCCCAAAGCCGAGAGGTTTTAATCTGTTCATTTCGGGGAAGGCTGAATAGGTGAGAGCTCCTGGGCTGGGAGAGCAGCCCCTGCTCACACCCGGAGGAACTTTGCGCTGCTAATTGGGGTCAGGCTGTCCCCTCCACCTTCCTCCCGTGTGTCCCGGTGCTGTTGGCATCCCCAAAGGCTCCAGTCCCTTACCAGGGACCTTCCCCTTCCCTCTCCAGGCTCACCCCGAGCCAGCTCATCCTTGGGGATGCTCTCCAGAGCTCCTTCCTGGGTTTGGAGGCAGCAGCTTCCACCCCGCTATGGGGAGATGTCCCCAGCCCTCAGTTCCTCATCCCGGGGTGGGTGCCCACCCATGGCCCTGTGCTGAGCCAGCCCCAGGAGACTGGAGGTGGCAGTGCCAACCAGGTGTCCCCTGGGGTGACCAAGGCCACCCTGAGGTGACACAGCACCAGGACCAGGCAGAGCTGAGGTTTGGGATGGAGCCTCAGGGAGGGAGGATGATCCCTGACCCCATCCCTGCTCCCCTCCTCTGCTCCTCCCTGGCATGGGGGATGGCATGGCAGGCTCATGTCCCATCACCCAGCTGGCCCTGGCACCTGTCCTGGGCCCCGTGTCCTGTGGGTGGGGACAGCTGTGCCCCCAGGGTGCCCAGTCAGGGGGTTGGGGTCACCCTGGTGTCTGTGGGGCTGCCCAGGGAGGCCATGGCTCAGCTGAGCCCCCTGGCCAGCCTGGGCCCTGCTGTCCCTTCAACAGCAGCGTGGTGACATCCTGAGGTGATGCCACCATTTCTGGCTGGTCCTCCCTGCCCAGCCCAGGCACCTTCCCATGGCTCCTGTGTGCCACTGTCACCCCTTGGGCACCTTCCCATGGCTCCCTGTGTGCCACTGTCACCTTCTGCCACCTTCCCATGGCTCCCTGTGTGCCACTGTCACCCTTCCCATGTGTGTGCCACCTTCACCTTCCCACGGCCCCTGTGTGCCACTGTCACCTTTCCCATGGCCCCCTGGGCACCTTCCCATGGCTCCTGTGTGCCACTGTCACCCCTTGGGCACCTTCCCATGGCTCCCTGTGTGCCACTGTCACCCCTTGTGCCCCTTCCCATGGCTCCCTGTGTGCCACTGTCACCTTGTGCCACCTTCCCATGGCTCCCTGTGTGCCACTGTCACCCCTTGGGCACCTTCCCATGGCTCCCTGTGTGCCACTGTCACCTCACTGCCATGGGCCCTGTGTGCCACTTCCCCCGGCTCCCCCATGGCTCCTGCCACTGTCACCCCTTGGGCACCTTCCCATGGCGGCCACTTCCCTCATGGGCACCTGTGCCACTGTCACCCCTTGGGCACCTTTCCATGGCTCCCTGTGTGCCACTGTCACCCCTTGGGCACCTTCCCATGGCTCCCTATGTGCCACTGTCACCTTGTGCCACCTTCCCATGGCTCCTGTGTGCCACTGTCACCTCACTGCCACCTTCCCATGGCTCCCTGTGTGCCACTGTCACCTTCTGCCACCTTCCCATGGCTCCCTGTGTGCCACTGTCACCCCTTGGGCACCTTCCCATGGCTCCTGTGTGCCACTGTCACCTTCTGCCACCTTCCCATGGCTCCCTGTGTGCCACTGTCACCTTCTGCCACCTTCCCACGGCTCCCTGTGTGCCACTGTCACCTTGTGCCACCTTCCCATGGCTCCCTGTGTGCCACTGTCACCTTGTGCCACCTTCCCATGGCTCCCAGTGTGCCACTGTCACCCCTTGGGCATCTTTCACACCCAGCTGGTTCCCCAATATCCATGACCTGTTCCCTCACCCCCCTGGTCCCAGGGATGCTCTGGATGTCCCCAGGTGCAGGTGGCACCCACTGGGCGCCAGGTCCAGATCCAGAGGGGCCCTGCCCAGCCCTGCCCGCTCCAGCCCATCCCTGAGCCAGTTTGGGAAGCTCTTTTTGGGCCATGACCCCACAGGAGCGGCTTTGGAGCACTCAACCCCCCCAAGCTCCTTCCCCCTGGCGAGGCCGCGCTGTGAGTGCTGGCTGACCCCACTCCTGGGGACAAGCAGCCCCATTCTGCCTCCATTTCTGGCTTTTCCCTGAGCAAACCCTCTTGCCAAACCCCCACCGGCCGTGCCCCGCCTTCGAGGGGCCACCTGCAGATGTTCGTGATAATGAGGCGGGATCAAGCCCAACCCCCGGGGTTTTGCTGGTTTTCCCAGCAGCTGGGAGACACCAGCCGGTCTCTGTGCCCCGTGTTTGTGGGATTCACCCTCTCGGTGGGAAATGGGAATGCTGGGGGCGTGGGATGGGGCAGGGACCCGGGGTGGCGCTGCCCTGCTCGGGCAGGGGGTGTGGGAGCCACAGCGTTTGTTCCGCTGCAGCCTGCAGGGGTGGGGACACCTGTGCTGCTGGGTTGGGCCAGCCCTGGTGACACGGTACGGGACATCGGGACATCGGGACATCGGGATATTGGGATATCGGGATATCGGGATATCGGGACATTGGGATATCGGGATATCAGGACATTGGGATATTGGGACATTGGGATATCAGGACATTGGGATATCAGGACATTGGGACATCAGGATATCAGGACATTGGGATATTGGTGTATCAGGACATTGGGATATCGGGATATCGGGACATCAGGACATTGGGACATCAGGATATCAGGACATTGGGATATCGGGACATTGGGATATCAGGACATTGGGACATCAGGATATCAGGGCATTGAGATATCAGGACATTGGGACATCAGGATATCAGGACATTGGGATATTGGTGTATCAGGACATTGGGATATCGGGATATTGGGATATCGAGACATTGAGATATCGGGACATTGGGATATCAGGACATTGGGATATCGGGATATTGGGACATTGGGATAGCGGGATATCAGGACATCAGGATATTGGGATATCGGGATATTGGGGTATTGGGATATTGGGACATTGGGATATCAGGACACTGGGATATCAGGATATTGGGATATCAGGATATTGGGATATTGGGGCATCAGGACATCAGGATATTGGGGAATCAGGGTATCGGGACACGCACTGCTGGCAGCTGTCAGGCCGGCTCTGTCCAGCTGCTGTCCCATGTCCCTCGGCCGCTCCTCTCCGTGCCCCGCGGCCGCGCCCAGGCTCTGACCCGGGATGGTTTTCCTGGAGCTCCTTCTCCATCCCAGACCGGCGCCCCCACGCCCCCGCAGCCGGACGGGGACAGGAACGCTCCGTGCCCGCCCTGCCCCTGCCGGAGCCGGCAGCCGCTTCCAGCCGGGCTCCGTTCCCTTCTTTGTTTCTCTCCTTCTCCTTTAATTGGCTGGAAAAGCAGAGCTGGCTTGGCACCTCCCGCCTGCCGGAGCCTGCCAGGCTGGCGGGGTGCGGTGCGGGGCCGTGCAGTGCCGTGCCATGCCATGCAGTGCCGTGCCATGCAGTGCCGTGCCATGCAGTGCCGTGCCCTGCCATGCCATGCCGTGCTATGCCACGCCATGCAGTGCCATGCCGTGCCGTGCTGCGCCGTGCCGTGCCCTGCCATGCCCTGCCATGCCGTGCCCTGCCATGCCGTGCCCTGCCATGCCGTGCGATGCCATGCAGTGCCGTGCCATGCAGTGCCATGCCATGCAGTGCCGTGCCATGCCATGCAGTGCCATGCCATGCAGTGCCGTGCCCTGCCATGCCGTGCCATGCAGTGCCGTGCCATGCCATGCCATGCAGTGCCGTGCCATGCAGTGCCGTGCCCTGCCATGCCGTGCCATGCAGTGCCATGCCCTGCCATGCCATGCCGTGCCATGCAGTGCCGTGCCATGCCATGCCATGCCGTGCCCTGCCGTGCAGTGCCATGCAGTGCCGTGCCATGCCATGCAGTGCCGTGCCATGCAGTGCCATGCCCTGCCATGCCATGCCGTGCCATGCAGTGCCGTGCCATGCCATGCCATGCCGTGCCATGCCGTGCCGTGCCATGCCGTGCCGTGCCATGCCATGCAGTGCCGTGCCATGCAGTGCCATGCCGTGCCATGCCGTGCCGTGCCATGCAGTGCCGTGCCATGCCATGCAGTGCCGTGCCATGCCATGCAGTGCCGTGCCGTGCCATGCCGTGCAGTGCCGTGCCATGCCATGCCGTGCCATGCCGCGCCGTGCAGAGCGGCGCTGCCATCCCCGCTCCGTGCGGGGGCCGCGGGTCCATCCCAGCCTCTCCCCGAGCCGCGGGGTTCGGCGGCACCGGGAGCCGCTGGGCGGTGACCCCGGCTCCAAGGCTGGGGAAGGATCGGGAGTTCTGCTTAGCGAGGGATGGGTGAAGGGAGCGGATGATCCTTCATCCCTGGGTGCCATCCCTGTGCGACAGCGGGACCCTCTGCACCCCTGGGGGCTCCGTGGCCCTTCTGTCCCGTTCCATCCTCCCTTCCTGCTCGGATTGCCCTGGCTTTGGCCGCGGCCGCTGGGAACCACCCTCCTCCCGCCTCTGCCGCATCTTTTGTCCTCGCACGGCTCCGGGGCTCGGCCGGGGCTGGCCCGGGCACCGCGGGGCTGGGGCGGCCGCGTCCCCCTCCCTCGGGAAGGGGGAAAGGAGCCCGGGCTGAACTCGGGCTGGAGGTTTTCAATTACACAATTAAATGCACAATTAGGTGTAATTACCAGCGCTCAGAAGGTGCGACTGCTCATAATGGGCTTGTAATCTACTGCCGCCACTGTTTGTACTGCTCCGCTCCGCTCCCTAATGATTATGGAAAGCTTTCCCATTTGCATGGTTGCCATGGCAATGGGGGGCTGGAGGTGGGCGAGGGGAGCCCCTCAGTGCCCCTGCCCCCTCGCAGCCCCACGTCCCCTCCCCGTGGGGTGATGGGGGCGCTGACACCCGCGCCTCTGTGGGGTCGCGGATGCCGCCGTGGAGGGATGAGGATCCTGCAGGGATCCAGAGCCGGCCCCGAGGTGGGAAATGTGTTTTAAAAGCCTGAAAAGCCCAGGCCAGCCCGGCACCTCGCCGGTGAGCGCCCTGTGGGTGGCCGTGCAGGGGCATCAGCCAGCCCAGGGCTCCGTGTGGGTGAGCATCCTCCGGCACAGCCACGTTCCAGGCAGGGCTGTAAAGGTTTATTGACGTGTGTTTGGGAAGGCAGAGCCTCGCAGCTCGCAATTAAAACCGCGATTAAAGTGCCGTACGTCTAAATTTGCAGGACCAGCTAATGTGCACCCAAGAGGATTAACGAGGCCGCCTGAAGAACTCCCTAAATCATTCATGGCGGTTCTTAACAGAGCTGGGAGCGAGGGGGGCTGGAAAATAAATGTCTCAGGGGGCTGGGTTGTAGAGAAAATAAAGAGGATGAGGCTGAAACCAGCCTGGGCCGACAGTGGAGCTGTCAGGGCCCGGGAAGGAAAGGCTGATGTGAGCAGAAAAGCCTAAAGCAGATGTGCTCATGGAGAGCTGGGAAATGTGTCTGGCCCAGCCAAACGGGGCTCTTGTTTCTCCTTGAGCTCCCAGCTTTGGCTGCTGGACGGGGCTGAGCTGCCCCAGCAATGGTCAGGATGCTGATAAGGAATTTGATTTAATCCCAGGTGGCTTCTGTTAGGAAAAAAATTAGTGCTATGAAAAATCAATGGTGCTCATTTCAGGACTAGGCAGAAAGAAGAGAAGGAATGAAATCACCACTGGAGAAAAGGTGTGGGATGAGGGGATGGTGCTGAGCAGAGCCTGGCACGGAGAGTGCCCCTGCAGGTGCATCCCAGGCAGCCCAAGGGGCAGGGGCTGTCCCATCCCAAAATCCATTGCCGAGCCATCGGGAGGGGGCTGAGCACAGGAGCCCCAGGATGGGAGAAGTGGCCAAACAGCCTCTGGGGAGGCTCAGGGTCTGTGGCTGCTCTGAGGGAAGATCACAGAACCCTGAAATGGTTTGGGACCTTAAATCCCACCCAGTGCCACCCCTGCCATGGCAGGGACACCTCCCCCTGTGCCAGGTGCTGCCAGCCCCAATGTCCAGCCTGGCCTTGGGCACTGCCAGGGCTCCAGGGGCAGCCACAG
Source organism: Emberiza elegans (assembly GCA_024865655.1). Classification (NCBI taxonomy): domain Eukaryota; kingdom Metazoa; phylum Chordata; class Aves; order Passeriformes; family Fringillidae; genus Emberiza; species Emberiza elegans. The sequence continues at coordinate 1,349,962 of JALJVW010001685.1, read as the reverse complement.
CTGCTCTGGCAATTCCAGCCCAGCCCCTGCCCGCCCTGCCAGGGAACAATTCCTTCCCAATATTCCATCTGAATCCCCCCTCTTTTCGTTTTAAACCATCCCCCCTTGAAGATTCCCAGAATTCCCAGAATCACTGGGTTGGAAGAGACCTTCAAGGCCATCGAGTCCAACCCAGCCCCAACAGCTCAACTCAACCCTGGCACCCAGTGCCACATCCAGGCTTTGTTAAACAACCCCAGGGATGGGGACTCCACCACCTCCCTGGGCAGAACACTCCAGAACTTTATCACCCTTTCCGTAAAAACTTTTTCCTAATACACAACCAAGATGGGGAGGTGGAAGAGATTCCCAGTCCCGACCGCCCTTAATGCAGGAGAAATGAGGCAAAGTGAGTGGGTTTTGGGGAGAAGGGGGGTTCTTCAGCTCTGAAGGTGATTAACCACAGCCAGAAATGAGCTCTGGGTGCCTTGGCCTTTCCCTGCTGCCTTTGGCCAGTGCTTGCCCCAGACTTGGGGTCACGTTTGGAAGGACAACAGGGACATCCCCACACACGGCAGCACCGGGGGTGCTGAGCACCCTGGGTTGTTATTCCAGCAGAGGTTGGGCTTGTTTGGGAATTCACGGCTGGAGGGTCCAGGAGCACCTCGTGGACTCCTCGTGGTGTTGTTCTTCGTGGAATGCTCTCCCTGCCCAAGGCTCTGATGGCTCTGATGCCTTGGGAAGTCTGCCCTAGGACAGAGACTGGATGGAGATAAAGAATAAAGCAGGGATTTACTGAAAGGATCTCCTCAATGGATCCACCTTGGACAGCACAAGAGCCCAGCCAGGGCTGCACCCAAGATGAACCAAAATGGTCCCAAAATGCACGGCCGGGCACGGGGTCTGTCACTGGGATCAGTTCTGCTCCATTTGCACCTTGCAGTTCATTGTCCCATCCCAGCTTTAGCCCATGCAGTCCCACCCTGCTGGTTTTTCTCTCTCCAGCCCACGGTGTTTGTGCTCCTGGGCTGAGATTTGGATCATTTGTCCTTGGTGCCCAGCTGGAGCAGGAATTGTTTTGTCTCCCTGCTCTGTGCACAGAGCTCAGCATCCCCTCATGTGAAGCCCAGACCCACACACTAAAGCAGAATCTGAAAAATAGAAGAGCTAAAACCTGAGGCATCAGCTTCCACCACTTTTTCCTTCTGCAGAGGTGCTCTTGGCTACTCTCTGCTCAGTTTCTCCAGACAGAAACCACAGGGAAGCCCTGGAAGAGGGTTTGGGGCTCAACCAGCCCAAACTCACTGTGCAGGAATTCAGTTCCCAACGGGAAACCCACATCCCCCTCTGGGACACAGACCCGGCTCCAAGCTCCCAGCCCTGCCCCACAAAGGTGGCACAGGGGTGGGTTGGGCAGCTGGGAGGATGCTGGGGTGGGAACCTGTTGGATTGTTGGGAATGCCCCAATGAAGGCAGGAATGATGCATCTGACTCCATGTTCTCAGAAGGCTCATTTATTATTTTACTATATTATATTAAAGAATACTATATACTATATATTATATACTATAAACTATACTAAACTATACTAAAGAATACAGAAAGGCTACTTGAATGCTAAAAAGATAATAATGAAAACTCGTGACTGTCTCCAGAGCCCTGACACAGCTTGGCCCTGATTGGCCAAAGAGTGAAAACAACTCACAGCAGAATGCAATGGAACAACCACCTGTGGGTAAACAATCTCCAAACACATTCCACATGAGCACAACACAGGAGAAGCCAATGAGATAAGAATTGTTTTCCTTTTCTCTGAGGCTTCTCAGCTTCCCAGGAGAAAAACCCTGGGTGAAGGGATTTTTAGGAGAATGTGAATGCCGCAGGTACCAGGACACCCTCCCAGCCTCGTGCCCATTCCCAGGGCTGGGAAGGGCTCTGTGTGCCACTGCACATCACGGCAGGAACAGGATCCTGCTGGAACCACCTCCCCCCTGGGCCAGGAGCCCCCGGGGTGCTGCAGCCATTCCCTGGGGATCTCCCATCCTTTGGGAAAGGGGCAGGGATGGAAATTCCACGAATTCCTCACTCCTGCCTGCTTTAACGGCCTGCTCTGGGGTGCAGGGGTTCTGTATCCATCTCTGCCAGCCTGGGTGAGCAGTGCTGGGGGTGGGAACCTTCCCAGCCCCATCCTGGTGCTCCAGGCTGTGTCCCCACCCCTCCTGTTCCTGGAATGCCCCGGGATGTCTCTGTCCCCACCACAGCCAGCATGGCTGGAATTTATGAACACTGGGGGCTGAGCAGGGGAGAAACATCCATCCTGAATCCTGGGGGATGCTTGGAGCAGCTCAGAATGGCCCCCTTGGCACTGATTTTTCCCTTCCCCCCTTTGAAAGCAGCTATTTATTTCAATTTCCAAAATTTGGATGTAACGTGCTGGAAGAGTGGGAATGCAAAGTGGGCACAGAGCAGCCCAGGCTGTGTTTAACCAGGACATTCAACCCCAAAAGGTTTTTAATATGATTAATAACAGCTCCCATGTGCTTGCAGGACATTCCCCCTCCTTTGGGCGTCATCTGTGGTAGAAGGAGATTTTGGAGAAGAAAAAACAATGGCCCAAGTGGAGCGGTGGGACAGGATTGACCCCTCTGCCCCCATGGGGTCACATTATCTAACAGAGGTTGCATTATTTAATTATTTAATGGGTGTGGAGGATGAGAGGTGCTGTAGTGTAGGAGCATCAGGGGTAGCACAGTGGGGATGGACAGAGAGCAGAGATCTCTGCAGCCAGGGCTGGGAACTTGTGGTTTATTGCAAAGGGCCTGGGTGCAGGGCCCTGCTGGGAGCTGCCAGCCACAGCTCAGAGCAGGGCCCAGAGAGGGAGAGAGAGGTAAAGAGGTAAGAGCGTGAGGTTCCCATTACAATACCATAAATCTTCTTCTGTGCTGAATATTCTGATTCTCACTAACCAATCCAGTACAAGATACAAATCCTACAGCATTTCCACACAGCCTATAAGAATCATTACATCACCACACTGGGTTCCATTTTAAACCCTACAAACTCCTCTTTGGGCCCCTTCTGCCAAGCTGGCAGGGGCTGCTCTGAGCCTTGGGCCTGTCTGCAAGCAGAGGGTATTGTTTGATCAAAAGGGGATCACCTTCAGCTGGCCATGCCATTGTTTTCCAGTTGTTCAGGAACTGAGGGATCAATTTCAATCTCGAGGGGTCTATTCTCAAAATCTTTTGCCAGGCAATCACATTTTCCTGTTTCATCTTCCCCAACATCGTAGGACCTGCCTCGGGGTGCTGGTTCCCTGCTCCCCCTCAGGGATCAGCCCCTGGCACCTGCAGGGAGTGGGGGTGACAATCCAGGGTTTGGGACACTGCAGGGAGGGATGCAGGAGGGCCATCGGGGTGCCCTGGCAGTGGCACCCCTGAGCTGAGCTGGGCTGGGCACCCCCCGAGAGGATTCCTCCCACCCTGGTGCCACCTCCTGGCTCTGTCCTGGCAGAGGGCACCGGTGCCCTGGGGGCGCTGGGGGAGGTCCTGGGGTACCCAGGGGCTGGCGGTGACAATGACACTGCAAAGCCACCGGTGCTGGCTGTGTCCTGTCACCCTCCCTGCCCACACTGCCCTGCCTGGCCGGGTCACAGCTGTGCTGTCACACCACCTTGATTAGGGCAGGCTAGCACCCTTAGGGCACTGTGGTCTCTTCCCAGGGCCGGATCGATGGCGAGGCCCTTTCCCAGCAGGGAGTTGTGTCCTGGAACCCCGGGAATGTGGCACCTGGGAGCAGAGAGGAGCCCGAGCAGGGCGGATTTGCCTCCCCTGGCCCTGTGCTGGGGCAGGAAAATGTGGAACCTTCGGTGGATGGGACTGGGGATACCAAAGGGCCACTGGGGGTGGCCTCAGGGACTGTCCCAGTTTGGGAACTGGGGCTGCAGGGAGCTGTGGGAAGGTCACTGGAACGGTGCCATGCTGGTGCCACCCCACAGGGACTCCCAGGTACAAACCCTGAGCGGGAAATGTCCCAGGGGAAGGGAGGAGAGGGAGCTCAGGGTGGGAGTGTGGGAGTGGAGGGTGCTGGGCCATGGGGAGGATGCTCAGGTGGGAACCAGGGGTGCTCGGGGTGCTCGGGGTCAGAGTGGAGGGTTTTTGGGATGGGGATGGAGAGTGCTCAGGGAGTGGAGGATGCTTGAGGTGGTTGGGGTGAGCATGGAGGGTGCTCAGATGGGAGCAGAGGGTACTTGGGATGAGTGAAGGGTGCTCTGGGTGATGCTCAGAGGGTTCTTGCAATGCTGGAGCTCCTGGGAGCCCCAGGGAAGCCCTGCCCGTGCTCTAACTCCGTGCAGGCCCAGCTCGGATTAACGGTGGTGCTCAGGCGCTGCCTGCGAGTGTCACCCTGAGAGTCCTTGTCCCACCCTGTCCCCTCCTCTCCACCCCACGGATCTCAGGAGCGGTGACAGCCGGGGCTGTGGGGTCCAGCTGGGTCCCCCCAGCCTGATTTGTGTCCCCATCCCCGGGAAAGGTTCCAGGCGCCCCCGTGGGTGCAGCAGCCGGGCCCGGGGTCGGCAGCTTCGCACAAACCTCTGCAGGCTCAGATTCGTGTTTGCTCGGCTCTTCCCTGCCCTGCTTTGGCTCAGGAGCCAGCCCCGTCCCTCTCACCCACCCTGGGCACACCTGGCATCTCCATCTGTGCCTGTGGGACCCTCTGAGCTCGTGTCCCCTGCTGGCCCCTCCTCTGCTGCCACCTCCAGCACGTCACCTGCGATGGCCAATTCCTCTGGGGTGGGTCTGCCCCTCCCTGGCCTCGTCTGCAGCCCCTGGCACCGGGGGTGGGGGCACAGCCAGGGCCCTGGGACAGGCATGGGGGGCACAGGGCTGGCACCGAGTCCCCATGGCCACAGCCAGAGCCCTGGGATGGGCATGGGGGGCACAGGGCTGGCACCGAGTCCCCATGGCCACAGCCAGGGCACTGGGACGGGCATGGGGGGCACAGGGCTGGCACCGAGTCCCCATGGCCACAGCCAGGGCCCTGGACGGGCATGGGGGGCAAAGGGCCAGCACCGAGTCCCCGTGGCCACAGCCAGGGCCCTGGACGGGCATGGGGGGCAAAGGGCCGGCACCGAGTCCCCGTGGCCACAGCCAGAGCACTGGGATGGGCATGGGGGGCACAGGGCTGGCACCGAGTCCCCATGGGCATGTGGGAACTGCTGGGGTGGTCACAGAGCAGCTGGGGGGCTCTGAGGGAGCCCAGGGCTGGGGGTGACACTGGGGGTGGCACCCGTGGGTGGGTGGTGGCATCCCGTGACCATTGATGGGTGATGGGCAGCGCTGGGGCCGTGGGTGCCACTGCCAGGCGTGGGTGGGGACATCCAGGGGGCGATGCTGTGGGGGTGGGACCAGGCAGGGGAGTCCCCGGGGCTGGGGGTCCCTGTGCCCACCCTGGCTGTGCCTCAATCCCCTCCAGCTCCCAGCCCTGCCACTGCCTGTGGTCACCTGGGGACAGCCAGGATGTCCCTCTGTCCCCTTGGGAGGGACACAGGGCAGGGGCTGGAGCAGTGGGAGTTTCAGGGCTGTGTTTTATTCCCTGTTTTGTTCCCTCCTGGGAATTTGCCTCGTGTCTCGGATTTGCCGGCTCCCCCAGGGATTCCATTTAGCAGCACAGCCTGGCGCTGCTGTGACCAAGGAACACCCACAGGGCGTGGGTTATTAAATGTTTCATTTCTATTTTTTAGATCCTTTTCTTCCCCCAGAGCTCAGCAGTTGTGGGGTGGTGGCCTGTGGAGAGGTGCAGGTCCCCCAGTGCCTGTGGGGGTGAGGATATCCCTGTCCCCTTCCCATCCTCCCAGGGCTGCATCCCACCTGGGTTCAGGCTGCTGGTCCTGGGGCTGATCCTGCTCCAGCACCACCAGGAGCTGAGGGTATCTGGGGAATTTGGGGGGACTTTAGGGTGTCTGGTGGTGTCAGGAGCTGTGTTTAGGGACACCCTCACCCATTTGGGGCCGGTTTATGCCCCATTGGTGCAGGTTCTCTCCATCACCCATCCAGGACATGGGTGCTGTCCCCAACTTCGGCACCCCAGGCCCCAAACCCAAACCTTTGGGTGCACCCACAGCAAGAAGGAGGATTTCCACCTCAAAATGTGGGGTCAAGTCCCAGCCCAGCAGCACCCACGGCCTGGACGCTGATGCTGCCACCGCCTTTTGGGGTCCCCCTGTGGCTCCTTCCTTGGTGCTCTGGGCTATCCCCGTGTCCCCCTGCCCCATCCCCTCCTCCATCAGGGGGATGCCGACCCCATCCCCCACCTCCCAGCCCCAGGCCCCAATTATTTTGGATGCAGCCCCTCCCCGCTGAAGGAGCCGTGTGGCTCAGGGTCCCATGGGTGGGTGGCACTTCCCAGACAAAGCAAACCCGGCCCTAACAAAGGCCTTGAATTATACGTGGGGCGAGGGCCCGCAATTAACACACCCTCATTAGCGGGGTCCAGGCCTTGGGGTTTCCCTAAATATTTTCATATGAAAAAACTCATCCCTGCCATGAGGGGGATGGGGTGGGACGGCACCCATCACCCAGCTGGCAAAGCCGTGCCAGTGGAAAACCAGTTCTGGGGGGAAAATCCCCGATATGGGGCCGGCCCTGATGCCAGGGGGATGGGCTCACATCCCTGCAGGGCTCGGGATGTCACCTGTCACCACATCCCGGTGTCACATCTTGTCCTTCAGGAATGGAGCAGAATGGGAGGCCCGGGATGGATCCAGCCCTGCTGCATCCACGACCCCAACACAAGAAAGGGGCTGGGAAATCCCATCCCAAAAACCTCCTGCGGGGTGGGGATGGAAGGAGGGTGGAGCAATTAATAAAAGCAATTTTTACGGCTGTTTGAGGAGTCTCTAATGAGCTCCCGACCGGTGATGGCTGCGGTTAGCGGCGCACCAGGGCCGCGGCACCACCCGGCACATCCTGCCCGGATAGACGGGAACGGGAGAGGGGATCCAGGGCACAGGGATCCTGGGATCCACAGTGACAGGGATCCTGGGATCCACAGTGACAGGGATCCTGGGATCCACAGTGACAGGATTGTGGGATCCACGGCACAGGGATCCTGGGATCCACAGCACAGGGATCGTGGGATCCACAGTGACAGGATTGTGGGATCCACGGCACAGGGATCCTGGGATCCACAGTGACAGGATTGTGGGATCCACAGCACAGGGATCCTGGGATCCACGGCACAGGGATCCTGGGATCCACGACACAGGGATCCTGGGATCCACAGCACAGGATTGTGGGATCCATGGCACAGGGATTGTGGGATCCATGGCACAGGAATTGTGGGATCCATGGCACAGGGATTGTGGGATCCACAGTGACAGGATCCTGGGATCCACAGTGGCAAGATTGTGGGATCCACGGCACAGGGATCCTGGGATCCACAGTGACAGGATTGTGGGATCCAGAGCACAGGGATCCTGGGATCCACAGCAGAAGGATCATTGGGATCTACAGCACAGGGATCCTGGGATCCACAGCAGACAGGATTGTGGGATCCATGGCACAGGGATCCTGGGATCCAGCAGAGGTGCACAGGGGTCCTGGGATCCACAGGATCAGGGATTGTGGGATCCACGGCTGAAGGAGGGATCCCAACATCCACAGGTTTGACAGGATGGTGGGATCCACAGTGACAGGGATCCCTGGGATCCACAGCACAGGGATCCTGGGATCCACAGGTCCTGGGGATCCTGGGATCCAGGGCAGAGGCATCCACCCCTGGGAGCAGTGACAGGGGTGGGGATGGAGGATTTCAGGAAGAATGTTGATGGGATTGTTATTGAATTCCTCAGTGAATACTGAGATGTCCTGGGCAGAGCTTTGCACCCCAAAAAGCTCCTTGAGGGCTCAGGAAACATCCCAGCCCCTTCTCTGCCACTGGCTCCCCACACTGAAGGAGTTCCTTAGAGCCCCAAACATTTCTGGGCACCTTTGTTACTGGATGCTCATCCAGCCAGGAGGAGACCCCAAATCCTCCAGGTCCCATTAGTCAATGGAGAAATAAGAAGAAATCTCCAATTCTCCAAGAAATTCTCACCCATGGTGGTGGTTATGGTTATTTAAGCCCCAAATTCTGGGTCCTTAAAATACAGTCCCACTTTAAACCAGACAGGCCCATCCAAAGCCTCAAATTCCCCTATTTAAAAGTGAAAGGGTCCAAATTTAAACTTCAGGAAGAATGTTTAAGGGATTGTCCCAAATTGAAACCCCAAAGTCCCCATACTTAAAATGTCCTCCAAATTTAAACCAGAGCTTTGCACCCCAAAAACTTCCCCAAATTTAAGCCCCAAATTCCCCATATTTAAAATACAAATCCTCCAAATTTAAACCAAAGCTTTCCCATATTAAAGCCCTAACTTCCCCAAATTCCCCATATTTAAAATATAAATCCTCCAAATTTAAACTAAAGGTTTCCCATATTTAAGACCAAACTCTCCCATATTTAAGCCCCAAATGTAAGCCCAAACTCTCCCAAATTTGAGCACAAAAATCCACCAGATCCAAGACCAAGATCCCCAAATTCCAGCCCCAACCCCCTAAGATTTAAGCCCAGGATGGGAGCGGGCAGTGGGGGTGGTGCCCCTCACCCAGAGCCGCGGGTGCCCGTGGGTTGTGGAATTACCCCGAGGAGAGGGAAACCCCATCAATCCATTTGGGTTTGCCATAAATCCATTTGGGGCCATCCCATAAATCCCATTATTGCGCCGGCAGCTCCCACCTCGCCGGGCAGGCGAATCCCTCAGACCTGCGTGCTTTGATCCGGGCTTTTAAAGCTAAAAAATTGGATAAACGCTGGAAGAAACACCCACACCCGCCGGGCTGGGTGGGCGCACACGGGAACCACCTCCAGATGTCCGCTCATCCCTCCAGGATGTGGGAGCGTCCCCTCCTTCTCCAAAACAATCCCAGAAAAAAAAAAAAAATCAATATTTTGGGAGCCGTTTCGCCTCCCCACCGGCTGCCGCCGGCTGCTCCTTTGGCGGCGCCAGCGCTCGCAGGGATTATTTTTGCTCCCCGGCTCATTAACGGGGTTGTTACCAGGCAGATTTCCTCAGCCCAGCTTCTCCTCCGCAGCCCGCGGGCCGTGGGAGGAGGGAATGCCGGTTTCCATAGCGATGCGCTTGGCTTTAATCAGGGCTCTTCCCTGGGAGGATTGATTACGGAAAGTGGCGCTAAATAAATCAGTAAATTGGATTTTTTTTATATATATATATATGTGTATATTATATATTCATTTTTTCCCTCTCCTCTTTCGGATTATATTACCGGTGTCTTTGAGGCATCGGTTGAGATTTGGGGGAAAATACCTCTGGCTTCTCCCAGATGTCAGGATAAAGAACAGACCCGGGAGCATTAGCATGGAAATTGCCTGCGGCTTAATCCGTGTCCACCGCGGGCTGCTGGGGCATCTCCTCCGGCATCCGTCCTGCCCCTTCCTGCTGGGATTGGCAAATTTTTGGAGCACATTGTCCCATTCCTTCGCTTTTCCCTGCCCGGTCCCCTCCCACTCCCAGCCTCAGCCTTTGTCTGTGTCTCATTCGCAGAATTTGTGATATAGGGACTCAGGCTCCCCACATCTCTCCTGGTTTCCCGATTTATTCCCTCTGGCTGTACAGTGCCCCGAAGTTAAACCCAAGATTCCCAAATTTGAGCCCAAAATCCCCCATATTTAAGCCCCAAATCCTCCAAATTTAAGCCCCAAATATAAGGACAAAATCCCCCAAATTTAAACCCAAGATTCCCAAATTTGAGACCTAAATCCCTCAAATTTAAGCCCCAAATTCCCCCAAATGTAAGCCCAAGATCCCCCAAATATAAGAACAAAATCCCCCAAAGTTAACCCCAAGATTCCCAAATTTGAGCCCAAGATCCCCCATATTTAAGCCCCAAATTGCCCCAAATGTAAGCCCCAAATTTCCCAAATGTAGGGACAAAATCCTCCAAATTTAAACCTAACATTCCCAAATAGGAGCCCTAAATCCTCCATATTTAAGCCCCAAATCCCCCAAATTTAAGCCCAAGATTCCCCAAATTTAAGGACAAAATCCCCTAAATTTAAGCCCAAGATCCCCCATATTTAAGCTCCAAATCCTCCAAGTATAAGGACAAAATCCCTGAAAGTTAAACCCAAGATCTCCCAAATTAAAGCACAAAATCCCCCAAAATTTAAACACCAAATCCACCAGATCTAATACCAAGATCCCCAAATCCAAACCCTAAACCCAGATTAAAGCACAAGCTGTCCTAAATCTTAGATCCCAAAATTAAGCCCCAGCTCCCCCAGATCTCAGCCAATGATTCCCCCAATTTGAGCTCCAAACCTCCCAAATTTAAGCCAAATTTTCCTCAGACCCAGGCCCAAGATCAGCCAGGCTTAAGCCCACATTTCCCTGCATTTCATCCCTGAACCCACAGATTAAAACCCAACATCCCCCAGGTTTCAGCCCTGAGTTATTCCCCATTTGCTTGTAGGGTTTTTAGGGATTTTTCCTCCTTTTCAATTAGTTCTCCACCTCTCAGTGGCTTCTGCTGGGATTTTCCAAGGGGATGCCTGGCTGAGGTCCTGGATTAATCCCAGTTTTCTTTAGGGGGCTTGGGTTTGGGGGCCGATGTCCCTGGGGATGACAAATTCCTGCAGAGCCGAGCTGGGGCTCAGGGATCTGCCTTGGATGGGACAGGGATTTATTTATTTGGGATGGGATGGGATGCATAAAATGGATGGGATGAAATGGGATCTGTGGGATGCATAGAATGGGTGGAATGGGATGAGATTGGTGTGAATGGGATTGGGAATGGATGGGTGGTATGGGATATGATGGGATACAGTGGGGTACAGGGGGATGCAATGAGATGGGATGGGATATATGGGATGCATATGTGGATGGAATGGGATTGGGAATGGATGGGATAAAATGGGATACTATGGGATATAGTGGGATAAAATGGGATAAAATGGGAAGGGTGGGATAGGATGGGATGGGAAGGGATGGGATGCATAGAATTGATGGAATGGGGTGGGATGGAATTGGCATGAATGGGATTGGGAATGGGTGGGTGGTATGGGATACAATGGGATACGATGGGATGGGATATGTGAGATCCATATGTGGATGGAATGGGATTGGGGATGGATGGGATACAGTGGGATAAAATGGGATACAATGGGAAGGGTGGGATGGTAAGAGATGGGATGGGATACGTGGGATGCATGGGATGGATGGAATGGGGCAGAATGGGATTGGCATGAATGGAATTGGGAATGGATGGGATACAACGGGATACAATGGAATACAATGGGGTACAGAGGGATACAATGGGATGGGATATGTGGGATGCATATGTGGATGGAATGGGATCGGGAATGGATGGGATACAATGGGATAAAATGGGATGGGATATGTGAGATGCATAGAATGGATGGAATGGGGTGGGATTGGCGTGAATGGGATTGGGAATGGATGGGATACTATGGGGTACAATGGGATACAGTGAGGTGGGATGGGATATGTGGGATGGGATATGTGAGATGCATAGAATGGATGGAATTGGATTGGGAATGGACGGGTGGGATGGGATGCAGTGGGATACGATGGGATGGGATGGGATGGGATGGGATGGGATGGGATGGGATGGGATGGGATGGGATGGGATGGGATGGGATGGGATGGGATGGGATGGCTGAGAGGATAGCAGGCTCTCTGGCCACCCCAGAGATACCAGCCCTGCTCCCACGGGTTTGGAGCAGCTCCCAGCTTGGTGTTCCCAAGGCACAGCCTTTCTCCAGGGCTGGAGCTTCCCTGCACTCTGCTGTGCCTCAGTTTCCCTGAGACCCTGCTCCATGGAGCTGCTCCCCCTGGCCAGGAGACTGGATGCTGAACAGGAATCAGGCTGTTTTCCAGGGAAACTGAGGCACAGCAGGGCAGGCTCAGCCTCACTGGAACACTGGGTCCTGCTGTGGTCAGCCCCGTGCCTCAGTTTCCCCCCTGGGCTGTTCCCAGTGCATTCCCCTCTCTGGGGACACTCCTGGCACCTTGTCACCCCTCCCACAAGTGCCACCACCCCGTGTCCCCCCACCAGGGCACCCTGGCCTTGCCAAGGTCGCTGCAAGGTGACGCTGGGAGGATGCTGAGCCCCAGCCCGGGATGAACGGGACCATTCCGGTCATCAGCAGCAGCTCCCGAGGGGATGGATGGAGCAATTCCCGGCTGGAATATCCACCCCGGCTCCCTCCTGCGGGAGCAGCAGCAGCTCCCGGGGGGATGGATGGAGCAATTCCCGGCGGGAACATGCGGCCCGCTGTGCGGGAGGGCAGCGCCGCGATGGGCGGGAGGGGAATTGAGCCGCTTCGATCGCCTCGGTTTTCCCTCGGCGTGGAAAAGTTTCCTGGCTGGGAGGCAGGAGGGGAAAGGGATCTCACGGCAGCGTTTGTGGGATGCTGCCAACGGGAGCTGGGGCGTTGTGCTGAAGAACAGTGAAATATAAATGTGATATTGTGTCAGAGTTAAGGAGATATTTTATCAGCGGTAAATCGGTTAGAGCAGCCTGCTCCTGGGGAAATTGGGAATTTGTGCTGTTTTCAGGGAAAAAAACCCAAACTATCAAAATTCCTGGGGTTCTTGTGGGGATATGGGAGCCGAGTGCACCCAGACCCCACAGTGTGGGAGCCGAGGGGGCTCAGGGCTCTGTTTTAGGGTGGAAATGAGGAGGAGCTTCCTCCTGGTGAGAATCATCGGGAGTTGATCATGGAGCATCCCCTCTCCATGGGGGAACACCACATTCCCTGGATTTCAGCATTCCCAGCATCTCAGAAGGTTTGGGGCGGTGGTCAGGTTTCTCTCTATGCCGTGCCTCAGTTTCCCTTTCCTGTGATGGAGCCAGAATAGGATTGGGCTGGGTTTGATCAGCTACATTTAGGGGAAATAATAATAATAATAGTAATAATAGTAATAGTAGTAGTAGTAGTAATAATAATAATAATAATAACAATAATAATAATAATATGGCCATTAGCCCCTCCAAGACTGCATTTCCCAGCCCTCCCCGATGGAACCTCAGGGATGGATGGAGCCAGGGGCACGGATGTGGGAGCAGGGCTTGGAGGGCACCCAAGGGGTGGCTCCCCAAGGGGTCCCAGGGGTGGGGACGCCCCCAGGGTTCCTCCCATGGGGCAGATTCCATCGATCCCGGGATGCAGCATCCAGACAGGCGCATCCAGCCGGGGCTGTGTTCCCATGGCAACGCGCCGGATGTGGGGAAATTAAATAAATAACTGGGAAAGGGGAGGGGGGATCCGATGGGAGAGAGGAGGGGAAGCCGTGGGGTGGGCACTGGGGGCCGTGGGCACCCCAGGTGTCCCCAGTTCCACGTCCCAGGGACCAGGATGCGTTGATCCAGCTCCCATCTGGGGGGTTCAAAGGAGCCCCAAAACCTCCAGCATCCACCAGGGATTATCCCAGCAGGGAAAGACCCCATTCATGCCCCTTTCACCCCAGTTTTCACTCCTGCATCAGGGCCTCTTTCCAACTGGGGCCGCTGGATCCTGCTCCTCCCCACCCGATGCTGGAGAGGGATTGGTGCCTTTCATTTCTTTCCATCTGTGATTTCGTGAAGGCTTTTGCAGATGGAAGTAGGTCAGGAACTTGTTTCCAAGCCATTAAATGAAGTCCCTGGGTTCACAGCGGTGTTTGCACCTCCCTAATAACCAGCCGTGCTCTCCTCTCATTCAAATCACAGCCGATTCCCCTTCCTGGGCTGGAGCTGCGGGGTGGAGCCACTCCTGGGGCTCCTCACAGGGCAAGGGAGGGCGTTGGCACAGCCAAAATGCCCTAAACTGCCCCAAAAAGAGGGGCTGAGGGAGGGGGGAGCCTGTTAGGGGGTCAGGGTGGGGATGTGGGGTTGTCTTGGTTTGGAAAGCCAGGAGTCTGCTGAGGAAGGCAGGAGCCTCCCCTGAAATGGAGAATGCAAACCCTCCCCACCCCTCTGAATTGCTATGAATTTTAAATTAAGGGGCTCTCAGGCAAAAATATGGGAGCAGGAAATAACAGTTCTTTAATAGGGAAGAAAAAATAAAAGGATAAAATAAACAATGCAGTGACCTAAACCAGCACTGCCAGAGTCAGAACCCAGCCTGACACCCTGTGGGTCAGGCTGGTGGCAGCAGTCCCATTGGAATTGTGGCTCAGCCCTCCTGCAGTGTCAGGGGTGGCTCTGCTGGAGCAGGGATCCTGGAGAAAGGTGCAGTCTCTTCCTCTGAAGGTCCAGGGGCAGAGGCAGCTGCTGTTCCTCTGGGCAATCCAGTGCAGAAGCCGTGCTGGTGTTCCAGAATCTCCAGATTCTATCCGGGTAGGAATGCTTGGCTCCTCCCTCTGGGCTCACATCTCCCAATGGGATGCTGTAGTTCTTATCAGCCATGCAGGGACATTCCATAGCTGTTATCAGCAGATGTCTCCCTGAGGGAGGAGTGAATGTGGTCACTCAGAGAGAGATAAGGCAAACTGCCCCCTTGACAAAGGTAATCTGCCATCCAGATGGTAATGGAAAACATCTTGCCTTGCAATCTGGAACAGGGGTCCTGGAGCACCTTTGGGGTGTACCCAGGGCTGGGGGGAGCTCCGGGGATGCTCCATCAGCCCCGGGGCCGTGGAGAACATCCCTTACGGATCGGGCATCCCACTGTCCTGCCAAACACTGCCCTGGGGGGTTTCTCTCAGAACCCTGATGATTTTTGGAGCCAGAACCCCCAGAGGTGATGGCAGCTCAGGGATGGGGCAAGCGAGGCTCTCGCAGCATCTTCGGCCACGGCACAGGAGGAGTCAGAATGGGCAAATCTCCTCCAAACGCAGTTAAATGAAAACTCTAATCCCCGGCGAGCCTGGGGCATATGGTGTGTGGGATAATGACCCATGGCGGGGGGCGGCAGCCCTGCCCAGTCCGGAGGGGAGCTCAGAGCTCAGCCCGAGGTGCAGATGCTGCTGCGGGGCTGAAGAGCAGCAGGAGCCAGGAGCTGCTCCAGGATCCTGCCCAGCGCCAGCTCCAGGTCCTGACTGCTCCAGGATCAGAAAGAGAAGGCTCCAGGGAGAGCTCAGAGCCCTTGCAGGGCCTGAAGGGGCTCCAGGAGAGCTGCAGAGGGACTGGGGACAAGGATGGAGGGACAGGAGCCAGGGAATGGCTCCCAGTGCCAGAGGGCAGGGCTGGATGGGATCTTGGGCATTGGGAATTGTTCCCTGGCAGGGTGGGCAGGGGCTGGGCTGGGATTGCCAGAGCAGCTGTGGCTGCCCCTGGAGCCCTGGCAGTGCCCAAGGCCAGGCTGGACACTGGGGCTGGCAGCACCTGGCACAGGGGGAGGTGTCCCTGCCGTGGGAATGGGATGGGATTTAAGGTCATTTAAGGCCCTTATCAACCCAAACCATTCTGGGATTCTCTGGTTCCAGGAGGAGCTGCTGGGCAGGAAGGTTCCTGCTTTCCCGTGGTGTTGGGTCTGGGATGTTCACCCATCACTGCCCCCCTTGCAGTCGGATTTCCAAGCTTGGTTTCTCAGGAGAAGAAACCTGGAAAGGGGTGGGAAAGGGGCTCCCGGGTGACCCTGCAATGCTCCGAGCACAGCCAGAGCAGGATCCAGCTCTCCCACCCTCCTCATGGGGATTAAGAACTGGGAAAACTTGAAGTGATGGGATGGGTCTGAAAGAAGGTGAGGGCGCCAAAACCAGCGGGTGATTCTGGGACAGAGGAACTGCTTCCCTCTTAAATTTGGTGCCAGCACGCTGGGAAAATCCCATTTTCCTGCAGCTCTGCCTCCCTGGTGCCACCTCCCTGAGCCCCAGCTGAGCTTGTGTCCCCACGGGTGTCCCCTCCCCACGGGTGTCCCCTCCCACGGGCCCTGCCCCTGCCCTCCCGTCACCCCCTG
The DNA here is from genome assembly GCA_024865655.1 of Emberiza elegans. Lineage (NCBI taxonomy): Eukaryota > Metazoa > Chordata > Aves > Passeriformes > Fringillidae > Emberiza > Emberiza elegans. Next base: position 1,334,026 of record JALJVW010001685.1, on the reverse strand, counting down.
ATGGAGTTCGGTCCCTCCCGCTCCCACTTCCCGGTGCTCACAAATCCCTTCCAGGCTGGGATCAGCGGGACCAGCCCCGCCCCCAGCCAGTCGCTGTGATTTGCTGCCGAGCGAAGTTTTGGGGCCGATCGATGAGCTCGCGAGTGTTTAATTAAGAGGGAGCCCTAAATCTCGTTGCATTGATCAGCCGCAGGTTTATCTTAATTAGCGGCAGGACGGCGTTTGCATCCCGGCTCCGGAGGCGCTGGGGCTGGGAGGGAGAGGCGTGTGAATGGGGCTGGAAGCAGCGGGAATTCCAATTCCAGGGGCAGGGAGGATGCTCTGAGCCCACGGAACAATTTTGGCTCTCTTGGGTGATGCTGGGACGTTTCTTGGGATGATGCTGAGCCCCGGAGCCAGGGCTGCTGTCACCGAAGGGCTGGGGGCCCTGAAGGTCCCTCCCAGGCACATTTTATCCCCCCAGGATTGGGAATGATGCTGCAGGGGCAGGACCAGCTCTGAGCTGGGGGTGCTCGCTCAGCCCTGCAATTCCCTGGGCAGGGGCACCAAACCTGGACTCTCCTGCTGGAGGCTGTGCCTCAGTTTCCCCTCTCGTGAAACACGTGGGGATGGCCTTGGGATGCCCCTGGGATGCCTTTGGTGGGCACAGAGAGCTGGGAGTGCAGCCACACTGCCTTTGTGAGTCTCTGTTTGTCCCTTAACCTCAACCTGCATCCCACGAGGATGGAAAATCCCAGATCTGCTCTTCCCATGGAGGGAAAAAGCTGGAATAACACAGCCAGGGAGCAGGGCTAGACCTGCTTTGTGGTGTAATTAGCAGCCCCTAGTTAGTTTATCCATGGGGAAACCGGGGTGTTTATCCCGAATTCTGCCTCTTTGGGATGGAGAAAGGTTTGCTTCAAGCAGGGTCCTCCCAGCTCCTCCTCTTTCAGGCTGGAATTAAGGAGCCACACAGGTGTGATCTCTCCACTCCAGCCCCATGGGATGCCCTCAGAGGCTCTCTCCTATTGGATTTGTGGGGTGCCCCAATGAAGGAAGAAATTGAGAATCTGACTCCATGTTCTCAGAAGGCTCATTTATTATTTTATGATAGTATATTACATTAAAGAATGCTATACTAAACTATACTAAAGAATACAGAAAGGATAATTACAGAAGACTAAAAAGATAATAATGAAAACTCGTGGCTCTCTCCAGAGCCCCAACACAGCTTGGCCCTGATTGGCCAAAGAGTGAGAACAACTCACAGCAGAATGCAATGGAACAATCACCTGTGGGTAAACAATCTCCAAACACATTCCACATGAGCACAACACAGGAGAAGCAAATGAGATAAGAATTGTTTTCCTTTTCTCTGAGGCTTCTCAGCTTCCCAGGAGAAAAGCCCTGGGTGAAGGGATTTCTCCAGAGAATGTGAATGCCACACTCTCCAGCCCCATCCCTGGCACCCCAAGCTCCATCCAGCTCCACTGACAGCCCCCAGGCAGATGGGTGCCCATAAACCCCCAGCACTGCGTTCCCTGTATCATTCATTATTTCCATTCCTCAGTTGAGGAGATTTACAGCCTGGCTGTCAGTATTTCCAGAGGCTGTTTCCTCAGAGAGCTGAACGAGCAGGGAAGTGAATTCACTTTCAGTGCAAACAGCTTTGTCCCAGCCCCACAGACCCGGGGGCTGCTGCTCCAAGGGTTTGCATTGCCTTTAATTAAAATCAGGGTCCTGCTGGCTCTGATTCAGAGGATCCTACCCCAGGGGTTGGGTAGGGGATGGGATATCACAGCCCTAGGGCGGAGATGGGCTGAAATCAGTGGGAATTAGAGCCCTCACAAAGGAAATCCAATGAGAATTTCGAGTTTTATGGGTGGGGAAACTGAGGCACAGGTGGTGGATGCACATCCTTGGAAAAAACTCAGGAAAGCACCTTCCCCACCTCATTAATTCTCCCCTGTAATTAGGGCTCACTAACTCAGCCAGGGATGATGCCTGGGACCCCCAGGGGTTCTCCCCTGATTCCAGATCCCTTTGGGAGCTGCTGGTGGATGGAGGGGGGATGCAAACCCCTTTTTCCAGTGGTTTCCAGGATAAACTCTCCCTTTTTCAGGCAGAAAATTGGGGAATGGTGCTGTGGGGAGCACGGGGGGCCCTGAAGCCCTCAGGGTGAACCTGGGACACCTCAAAGAGTGACAGGACAGGGCTGAGTAAGACAAGGGGAAAAAATTTGGGTTTTCCAGGCTGCTGCTGACCTGTCCCTGCACCCTCAAGTTCCCTAAAACTCCCTTAAAATTTCTCTATAAAACCATGGCCTCATGCAAAATCCCAATTTTTTGAATTAAACCCATTGCTGAACGTTCCAGAGCTCCCACCTCGCCTTTGCTCACCCCTTCCTTGGAGCTAATCCTGTGATTAGGAGCAATGGAGCCATAAATAAGTGCTGGGATCAGGGCTGGCTCCCCTCAGCTGCCGGCCCTGCTGGGGGATTTATCCCCTGCAGCACAGCCCCGTTTGTGGATTGCAGATGGTAACGGTGATCAGAGCCCCATGGATCCAGGGGGATGGGCAGGAAATCAAAATACAGGAGCTGGAAATCAAAATACAGGAGCTGGAGGCTTTTCCCACCATAAATCATCCTCTGGGATGGGTTTTCAGCAGTGCCCAAGCTCTGAGTGCTGGGGCAGTGAGGTCACATCTCCTTGGGTTGCCCTTTGGAACTCAAGGAGATGTGACCCCATATAATATAATGTATATATTATATTATATATATACATATATTAATATATTATTTTAGTTATAATAATTTGTTTTATTATATATTAATATATTGTTTTAATTATATAATATATGTAAAATAATGTTCCCAATTATTTGTATCACCAATACTGGGGATGGGACGTGTCTTGGCTTGTCTGGCTCTTGCTGCTGAACCAAACAGCAGCACTGTGATGTTTCACCCCACAGACACTTTTGGCTGGGGTGTGTGGTGTTTCACCCCACAGACACTTTTGGCTGTGGGTGTGTGGTGTTTCACCCCACAGACACTTTTAGCTGTGGGTGTGTGGTGTTTCACCCCACAGACACTTTTGGCCGGCTGGGTGTGTGGTGTTTCACCCCACAGACACTTTTGGCTGTGGGTGTGCGGTGTTCACCCACAGACACTTTTGGCTGTGGGTGTGTGTGTTTCACCCACAGACACTTTTGGCTGTGGGGTGTGGTGTTCACCCACAGACACCTTTGGCTGTGGGTGTGTGGTGTTTCACCCCACAGACACTCTTGCCTGGCTGGGTGCTGCAGCTGGGCCCGTGGGGACAAGTCCAGGCCTGCAGGAGCTCTGGTGGTGCTGGGATGGAGCTTCCCCCCATAACAGGGGCTGCTCCTCAGGTTTCCCTCTGTGGAGAAGCTTTAAGGCGCTGGTGAAGGAAAGGAGTCGGTTCTGATGGAGGGTTTGGACCCAGAGCTTTATTCTGGCCCTCAGGCCTCTGAATGCAGCAGCAGCTCCAGCAGAACTCCTGAGCCCGTGGCTGCTGCTCCTTTAACCCCGGGAGAGGGGCAGGAAGGGCAGGGAGCCACCAACCAGGGACAGGAGGGGAGGGACAAAGGGACAAAGGACACCTGGATGGCCCAATGCCCCCCAGGGGTAGAGGGCATCCTTTGGATCTGCCAATCACTCGATGCCTTCTGGAATGCCAGGAGTGACAGACAGTGCTGGGAGGGGAAAGGAGAGGTGCCTGACACACCTGGGAGGGATCTTCAGGGGAGGGACCAGGGTTTTGAGGTAAACCATGGAATCACACTGCAACACCCAGTAACCCCAGTCCTGCTGGTCAGTGCATCACACAGACATTCCAGACTACCCCAACACATCTTCCACAGAATTCTCAGTGATTCCCAGCTGCTCCTTGCCCTCAGCACCCCGGGGGTGCCCAGCCCTGATCTCTGCCCCCTCCCCTGCTCTGTTGCAGGTTGCTGCTCTGGAGAGGCAGATCTTTGATTTCCTGGGATACCAGTGGGCCCCCATCCTGGCCAACTTCCTGCACATCATGGCTGTGATTTTGGGGATTTTTGGGACCATCCAGTACAGATCCAGATACCTCATGATGGTAGGTACCACCCTGGGGGTGCAGCAGCGTCAGCCCCGGGGGGCTCAGCCCCAGATGCCTCCTGTATCCCTGGGATCACCAAAGCTGTGGCTGCTCCATCCCTGCCAGTGCCCAAGGCCAGGCTGGACAGGGCTTGGAGAGGGACAGAGGGATTTGGGAGGGGTCCCTGCCATGGCAGAGGTGGGAATTAGAGCCCTCACAAAGGAAATCCAACGAGTATTTGGAGTTTGATGCATGGGGAAACTGAGGCACAGCTGGTGGATGCCCATCCTCAGGAACAACTCAGGCAAGCACCTTCCCCATCTCATTAATTCTGCCCCGCAATTAGGGCTCACTGACTCAGCCTGGGATGATGCCTGGGGCCCCCAGGGGTTCTCCCCTAATTGATGAACTTTAAGGTCCCTCCCACCCCAAACCGTGCTGTGATTTTGGGATTCCACGATCCCAACCCGGAGCCCTGGACTGGGCCGGGCGGGGCAGGGCTGGAAGGGGGTACAGGGGGGGCTGGAAGGGGGTGCAATGGGGCTGGAACGGGGCTGGGGGGCGCCCGTGGCCTGACCCCTCTCCTCCCGCAGTACGCCGTGTGGTTGGTGCTGTGGGTCGGCTGGAACGCCTTCATCATCTGCTTCTACCTGGAGGTCGGGCGCTTGTCACAGGTAACGCCCCCACCTTCCTCCTCTTCCTCCCTGCATCCTCCATCCCTCCGTCCTGTCTGCTTGCCCGCCCTTGTGCTCCTCCTCCTCATCCTCCTCCTCCTCCTCCAAAAGTGCCCCCCAGGGCCCGGGGGTAAAAGCGGATACCGTGGGAGCCTCCCCGGAGCAGGGAATTCCCGTGGGATGGGATGGGATGGGATGGGATGGGATGGGATGGGATGGGATGGGATGGGATGGGATGGGATGGGATGGGATGGGATGGGATGGGATGGGATGGGATGGGATGGACAAACGGACAGCTCAGAGTGGAGAGAGCGGCAGTTTCCGAACCCGAACCGAATTTCCTTTATCTCTCTCCACTGAGGGGACAAGGGAGAGGCGAACCCCGGGGACGGGAGGAAAGCTCGGGGGCAGGAAAGCTCGGGGCAGGGTCTCTGGCAGGGATGGGGCCGGCAGAGGGTGAGAGGAGAACCCGCTGCTGTAAATTCCCAGTTTTGCGGGATTTCTGGGACTCACCGGGATCAGCATTCCCAGCTTTGGGACATCACCCTGCCGGCCATGGGGTGAGGATGTGACGGGGCTGTGCCTGCACCCCACCCTGCGCTGTTAAATTTCGTTTTTACACCAAAAAGAGCAAAACCTCTCGCGGGGGTGGGGCAGCACCGGGTGCTCCGAGGGAACCTCTGAGCCCAGGCTCGGGGTCCCTGCGCGTCCCTCCCCGGCTCTGGGGACATCACGGGGGCTGGGGACAGCCAGCTCCGCTCTCTCCGTGCTGCCCCAAGCAGGAGAAGCCTCCCGGGTGTTCCATGGCTGGAACCTCTCCCCGAGCAGCTCCCGGTCATTTGAGGCTCCCCCGGAGCGCTGAGTGTGCAGCACGCTGGGGAGAGGGGGAGGATTCCCTCCCACCGCGGGTTTTTGTGGAAATCCCGGCGCCCGTCACAGCTCCCCCTCGTCCCTGTGCCTCAGCCGCATCCTCCAGCTCCACAAACCCAAACCCACTCGCTCCTTTTCGGGGTTTGTGCCGCCCCCAGCAGCAAAAATCTTTTAATCCCGCAGATCGGTGATTTCCTGCGGGGGATGCCCGGCCCCAGCACAGCCGGGGGGGCACAGAGGGGCTGGGGGGGCTCTCTGGGGGTGGGCGCTCCCCAGGGGTACCAGGGGGATTCTCACAGGGTGGAAAGGGGCAGCCAGGGGCTGGGGATTCTGCCCGTGCCGGGGGCTGCTGCCTGCCCAAGGCCACCCCGCAGCTGCTGGGGAGGGCCCAGGCAGAGCCCCAGACTTGTGAGGGGCTGACCCTGCAAGGCTCCCCGGGAGTGGGATGAGGGCATGGCCGCCCAACAGCCCAGGGCAAGCAGCAGGGGCTGCCCTGCATCCCTGGAACACACTGATGGGATGCTGCCAATCACAAACACCTCCCTGCCGCTCTGCTCCCGCTCTGTGCCACCCACCCTGTCACTGGGCACCCCCGGGTGCTGCCTGGGCAGATGCCCACGGTGCCAGCACGGGAGGGAGCCCCAGACCCCACGCTGGGCTCAGGGAGATGCCCTGCTCTGACCTCAGGGAGCATCCTTGCCTTGGGAAAACCCATTTACTGTCCAACCCTCCTGCAAAGAGTCTTGGATCCACCCTTCTTGTTTCTTCTTTCTTCTTTCTTTTCTTTCTTCTTTCTTTTCTTTCTTCTTTCTTCTTTCTTCTTTCTTCTTTCTTCTTTCTTCTTTCTTCTTTCTTCTTTCTTCTTTCTTCTTTCTTTTCTTTCTTCTTTCTTTTCTTTCTTCTTTCTTTTTTCTTCTTTCTTCTTTCTTCTTTCTTCTTTCTTCTTTCTTCTTTCTTCTTTTTTCTTTCTTCTTTCTTTTCTTCTTTCTTCTTTCTTTTCTCTCTTTTCTTCTTCTTTTCTTTCTTTTCTTCTTTCTTCTTTTCTTTCTTTTCTTCTTTCTTCTTTCTTTTCTTCTTCTTTTCTTTCTTTTCTTCTTTTCTTCTTTTCTTCTTTTCTTTCTTTTCATCTTCTTTCTTTTCTTTCTTTTCTTCTTTCTTCTTTTCTTTCTTCTTTCCTCTTTCTTCTCTTCTTTCTTCCTCTTTCCTCTTTCTTCTCTTCTTTCTTCTCTTCTTCTTTCTTCTCTTCTTTCTTTTATTCTTTCTTCTTTCTTCTTTCTTCTTTCTTCTTTCTTCTTTCTTCTTTCTTTTCTTCTTTCTTCTTTCTTCTTTCTTTTCTTCTTCTTTCCTTCTTTCTTCTTCTTTTCTCCTTCTTTCTTTTCTTTCTTTTCTTTCTTTTCTTTCTTTTCTTTCTTTTCTTCTCTCTTTTATTCTTCTTTCTTCTTCTTTCTTTTCTTCTTCTTTCTTCTTTTTCTTCTTCTTTCTTTTCTTCTTCTTTCTTTTCTTCTTCTTTCTTTTCTTCTTCTTCATTTTCTTCTTCTTTCTTTCTTCTCCTCCTCCTCCTCCTCCTCCTCCTCCTCCTCCTCCTCCTCCTCCTCCTCCTCCTCCTCCTCCTCCTGCAGGACCGGGATTTCATCATGACCTTCAACACGTCCCTGCACCGCTCCTGGTGGATGGAGAACGGCCCTGGCTGCCTGGTGACGCCGGTGCTCAACTCGCCGCTGGCCCCCGAGGATCACCACGTCATCACGGTCAGCGGCTGCCTGCTGGACTACCAGTACATCGAGGTGGTGAGCAGCGCCACGCAGATCTTCCTGGCGGTAAGGGCGGCCCTGCTCTCCCTGCATCCCGGGAACGGGGTGGGCAGGGGCGCCGTGGGGTCCCCGTCACGCATCTCTGTCAGCCAGAGAGGAGCGCACAGAGCCCTGCCAGCACCGAGGGGGAGAAGCACCCCAAAACTTGTCAGGTCGAGGGCTGGGTGCTGCAGGGATGGAGGAATTGCTCCCTGGCAATGAGCTGCCTGCTGGGAGGGAGGGTCCCCGCTCGCCGGTGACTGTCACCCCCTGTGACAGGGAGGTGCCAATGGGGCACACGTGGAGGCAGAGCTCCCTAAAATGGAGCTTTAAGGGGAACTGGCATCCCCAAAGGGACTCCCAGCACTGTGTGGGGCTCAGCACCCTCTGTGGGGTGCCAGCTCCGGCCCCCTTAGGGCCTCCCCTTGTTCAGCTGAATCCACCCAACCCTGGTGCACCCCAAACTGCCCTGGGATGGGCTCTGGCTGTTCCCGGCCCCCAGGTCACTCCCAGTGCCCCCAGGTCACCCCCAGTGCCCCCATGTTCACTCCCAGGGCCCCCAGTTCACTCCCAGGGCCTCCCAATTCACTCCCAGGTCACTGTCAGGACCCCCAGTTCATTCCCAGTGCCCCCATGTCATTCCCAGGACCCCATGTCATTCCCAGGACCCCATGGTCACCCCAGTGCCCCCATTCACCCCAGTGCCCCCAGTTCACCCCCAGTGCCCCCAGGGTCACCCCAGTTCACCCCCAGGGCCTCCCAAGGACTCCATGGTCACTCCCAGTTCATTCCCAGTGCCCCCCAATTCACTCCCAGTGTCCCCCATGTCAACCCATGGTCACTCCCAGTGTCCCCAGGTCACTGCCAGTGCCCCCCAGTTCACTGCCAGTGCCCCCAGGTCACTCCCAGGGCCCCAGCCGTGCCCCCACTGGCACCGTGCCCGTTGTGCTGCCCATGCCCCCATAACCAGCCTCTCCCTGCCCTGTTTCTCCCCAGCTCTTCGGCTTCGTCTACGCCTGCTACGTCAGCAAAGTGTTCCTGGAGGAGGAGGACAGCTGTGAGTGCCTTGGCTGGGGGACAGGGGCACAATGTCCTCGCTGGTGCCACCCTGAGCAGGATGGCAGCTCCCAGCGGGGTCTGGGGAGGCAATGCCCGGGTCCCAGGCAGCTGAGGAAATCCCTTTAGTTGGGTTTTTGCCCTGTTTTCCCATCCCTGGAGAGGCAGAGCTGCTGGGGTGTGGTGGGGCCGCTGTCACCTCCCTTGGCAGCCACAGCGACTTGGGGACACTGTGTCCCCTGGGCTGTGTCCCCACTGCCAGGATTTCACCCCAAACCAGGGGGAAGCAGCATTTTAGGCAAAGTGAAGGCTGACTTTATCCAGCCTGTGCTGCTCCCCCTGCTCCCACCCCGGTCCCTGCAAACCCCCCTGGGGAAGCACCCCAGCCCCGTGAACCAGGTGGTCGAGGCTGAGGCTGTCCAAGGGCATTGAATGCTCATCTGCCATTAATTAATTCCCACCGGCTGGCAGATCCCTGCAGGGCTGGGCCACAACCACCGGGATGTGCCCCTTCCCTGGGATCAGACAAGGCTCAGCACCAGGATCAGCACTGGGATCAGACCAGAATCAGACCAGGCTCAGCACTGGGATCAGCACTGGGATCAGACCGGGCTCAGCACCGGGATCAGCACCAGGACCAGACCAGAATCAGACTGGGCTCAGCACTGGGATCAGAACCAGGTTTAGATTGGGCTCAGCACCGGGCTCAGACTGGGCTCAGCACTAGGAGCAGACCAGGCTCAGCACTGGGATCAGCACCAAGCTTAGCACCAGGCTCAGGCTCAGCACTGGGCTCAGCACCAGGATCAGCACTGGGCTCAGCACCAGGCTTAGATTGGGCTCAGCACCAGGATCAGACCAGGCTCAGCACCAGGATCAGCACCAGGAGCAGACCAGGATCAGACCAGGTTCAGCACTGGGAACAGACCAGGATCAGACCAGGCTCAGCACTGGGCTCAGGCCAGGCTCAGCACCAGGAGCAGACCAGGCTCAGCACTGGGATCACCACCAGCCTCAGACCAGGCTCAGCACCAGGATCAGGACTGGGATCAGACCAGGCTCAGCACCAGGAGCAGACCAGGCTCAGCACTGGGATCACCACCAGCCTCAGACCAGGCTCAGCACCAGGATCAGCACCAGGATCAGACCAGGCTCAGCACTGGGATCAGACCAGGATCAGACCAGGCTCAGCACTGTGACCAGGCTCAGCACCAGGCTCAGACCAGGCTCAGCACCAGGCTCAGACCAGGTTCAGCACCAGGCTCAGCACTGGGGTCAGACCGGGCTCAGCACCCCCATGCCCACAGGTGGTCCCAGCCCAGCCTGGGGGTGCAGCACTCCCGTGTTTTCCCTCCTTTCCCATGGAAATAAAACATTCCCATGGGGAATTGGCCTCTGCCTGGGGGAACAGCTCTTTTCCAAAGGGTTTACCCAGCGCTGGCGGCTCTGGAGCATGTTTGCACTCCCACAAACTCCTGCATCCAACACAATTTTAATATTAATGCTGCCTCAGCCCAGGATGCAAATGCATCTTTTTAATGGAATATCTTATTAGATTTGGAAATAGATGGATGGTGTCAAAATCGAGAGCTGGTGGAACATTGAGTCAGGAAGGGAAATATTCCAGGAGAGGGGGGGGGGCTCTGCCCTGGAGAGCTCAGCACTCGGACATCCATGGATAACCCACCCCAGTGTGGGATTTGGGAACTTGGGTGCTGCTGGGGATCCTGGAAAGGTTGGAATTCCCAGCCTGGCGGCACCTGGAGTCCATCCCTGTGCTGGTTGTGCCGGGGAGAGGGGTCAGCTCCGGGGAAACACGGGGTGATCTGCGAGAGACTGGGGCATGTCCACCCACCCAGGGCACCCCAGAACCCCCAGCCCCCCAGAGCTGTCCTGGCACCGCTCGGGACGAGGGGCCGGGCTCTGATCCCCCGGGAACGGGCTCGGAGCAGGATGAGGCCCCAGGCTGGAAACCGCAGCGGTGAAAGCTGCAATCCCCGAGGTGACAGCCCCAAAGGAGCGCTAATTCCCCCAGAGCTCTCCCGAAATGCTGAAATGCCAACCCCGGAGGGAATCGCGCCCTCTCTGTCCGGCGGGGCTGTGCTGGGGAGACCGGAGCGGAGCGGAACCGCCGGGATCGCGGGAGCTGCTCCGGCTCCTTCCTCCCGTTTCCCCCCGGTGTTCCCCAGGATGCTGCCCCCGTCCCGGCCGCTGTTCCCTGGGGTGCAGCCCTGGCCGGGGGTGCCCCTGTGCCTCCCTGGATGCTCCATTCCAGGCTGCCCAGAGGGCCCCTGGGGTCCCCAAAGCTGCCTGGACAGAATTCCAAGCGCCCCGGGGGACCCTGCCTGAGCGGGGGGATTGGGCTGGGTGACCCTCAGGGATCCTTTCTGATCTGATCCAGTTTGTGGTTCTGATTTATTCCCTTGGGAATGCAGCACTGGGATTCCCGGGGATGCTGGGGTGGCTCAGGGTCACCGAATCGCGGGATGGTTTGGGTGGGAAGGGACATTAAATCCCATCTGGTGACATGGCAGGGACAGCTCCCCCTGTGCCAGGTGCTGCCAGCCCCAGTGTCCAGCCTGGCCTTGGGCACTGCCAGGGCTCCAGGGGCAGCCACAGCTGCTCTGGCAATCCCAGCCCAGCCCCTGCCCACCCTGCCAGGGAACAATTCCCAATGCCCAAGATCCCATCCAGCCCTGCCCTCTGGCACTGGGAGCCATTCCCTGGCTCCTGTCCCTCCATCCTTGTCCCCAGTCCCTCTGCAGCTCTCCTGGAGCCCCTTCAGGCCCTGCAAGGGCTCTGAGGGTTTCCCAATTTCACACTGAGCAGTCGCATTTCCCTGGGGTGGCACATTTTGGTGGGATGCAGCTGCAGCCCGGGATGTTCCCCATCCCACGGGGATCTCCCTGCTGCCCTTCCCGGCTCACCCCGCTGCTCTCCCGGCTCTCCCCAGTTGATTTCATCGGCGGCTTTGACTCCTACGGGTACCAGGCACCCCAGAAGACGTCGCACCTGCAGCTACAGCCGCTCTACACGTGAGTCCCGGGGTGCTCAGGGGTGCGAGGACCCTCAGCGTGCCCAGATTTGGGGCTGTGCATCCTCCCCGCAACTCCCCAGGCTCCACCCGGGCGGGGCTGGGAGCTTTGGGGAGGATCCCACTCGCGGTTTGTGTTCGCTGGGTTTTGCTCTCTGGGTTTGGTTTTGCTCTCTGGGTTTGGTTTTGCTCACTGGGTTTGGTTTTGCTCGCTGGGTTTGGTTTTGCTCGCTGGGTTTGGTTTTGCTCGCTGGGTTTGGTTTTGCTCTCTGGGTTTTGCTGGCTGGGTTTGGTTTTGTTCGCTGGGTTTTGCTCACTCGGTTTTGTTCTCTGGGTTTTGCTCGTTGGGTTTGGTTCTGCTTGCTGGGTTTGGTTTTGCTCACTGGGTTTTGTTCTCTGGGTTCTGTTTGCTGGGTTTTGCTCGCTGGGTTTGGTTTTGTTCTCTGGGTTTTTTTGTTCACTGGGTTTTGCTCACTGGGTTTGGTTTTGTTCACTGGGTTTGGTTTTGCTCACTGGGTTTGGTTTTGCTCTCCGGGTTTTGCTCCTGCTGGGTTTGGTTTTGCTCTCCGGGTTTTGCTCGCTGGGTTTGGTTTTGTTCTCTGGGTTTTGCTCGCTGGGTTTGGTTTTGTTCTCTGGGTTTTGCTCGCTGGGTTTGGTTTTGCTCTCCGGGTTTTGCTCTCCGGGTTTTGCTCTCCGGGTTTTGCTCTCTGGGTTTGGTTTTGCTCTCAGGTTTTGCTCTCCGGGTTTTGCTCGCTGGGTTCCGTTTGCTGAGCCCCCCGCCGGTGCCCAGGGCCCATCCCTCCCTCTCCTGATAAGCGCAGCCGACTCCTCCTCGCCCTCCGTTCCCCGCTCAGCCGAGCTCGATAAACACTCCAGCGAGATAAGGCTCGCAAATCTAAAGGGATTAACCTCGAGCAGGCTCTGCCCGCTGCCAAAAATTAATTATATTTTAAGCCTTGTATGCAAATTGAAGGGCAGGCGATGCCACTGGGGAGGCAGAGAGGGGCTGGGAGGGGACAAATCCATCTGTGACACTGCTGGGCCCTCCCTGGGGACACTGATGGGGTGCGGGGAGCACCCATGGGTGCTGTGCCCCCTGCACGGGGCTGCTCCTTCCCCGGGAGCCCCCGGGTGTGGGTGGGACACGGATGGGGACATGGATGGTGGCATCGGCACCTCCTGGCACATCCTGGGGTTACTGCGGTGTCCTCCTCCCCTTGGGGGATCCAGGAGTGTTCCATGGGTGGGACACGTCCCCTGTGTCCCTTAACCCTGCCTGGGTGGGACTGGGCAAAGCCACCATGGGCAGAGGGACAGGGGAGCCACCCTGGCGCCCATGTCACCCCCAGGGCACAGGGGACCCTGTCCTGTCCCCCATGTCACCCTTTGGGCACAGCGGGTGCTGCAGGCCCAGCAGACCCCAATAGCTGCGGGGTCAGGGCTGAAAGCTGCAGGATTTGGGGAAATCAGCTGAAAAATGGGTTTGAAGTGCTGGGGACAGCAGCTTTGGACACACAGGGGACACAGAAGCTGCTGGCTCAGGAGGCTGGGGCTGTGTCACCAGCTGGGGACACCTCGGCTCCTGGGCATCCCTGTCCCTGTCCTGGGGGGTTGTTCCCTCCCTGTGCCCCTGCCCCTCCCAGTGCCCCCCTGGCACTGCCCCAGCTGCCAGGGACCCGGGCCAGGGCGTTGGGTGACACCAGGACACTGTCACCGCCCTGCCAGCTCCCCCCTGTCCCCAGCAGCTCATTAGTGACCCACTGATTAATTAATTAATGCAGTTGTCATTTCCATGTCCCCTCCATCCCCCTGTCAGCAGGGGCAGCTCAGGGACTCAGGGGTGCCCCTGTCCCCAAAGGAGAGGACAGGAGGGGGGACACCGGGGTCCCACTGCTCCTCCCACCAGCCTGGGGACAAACAAGGGCTGGCCTGGCTCTCTGGGGATGGGTCCCCAGGGTCACTCGTGTCCCCAGGGCCAGTCGGGCTGCAGCAATTACAGCTCATTCTGCAGTTTCTAATTAGCTGTGATTTAATTAACGGACACATGAAGAGGTCTGCAAATAATTTCCAGATGATGATGATTGTTATTATTATTGTTATTATTATTAATATTATTATTATTATTTCATCATATATAATATATAATATATAATATATAATATATAATATATAATATATAATATATAATATATAATATATAATGTATAGTATAATATATAATATATAATGTATAGTATAATATATAATATATAATGTATAGTATAATATATATTATATATTATATATTATATATTATATATTATATATTATATATTATATATTGATTTTTATTTTTATTATTCTATTGTTGTTGTTAACAATAACAACAATAATAAGGAAAACCTGTGATATAACAACCATTTAGTAATTGAAATGAAGCAAAATATAATAACAAGAATAATAGCAGTAGTAATAGTGGTAATAGTTGTAGTAGCAAGTGTATTATTGTTATTAATAAAAATAAAAATAGCGACGACAATAATAGGGAGAACTTGTGGGGTAACAACAGCTTAATAATTGAAGTTTAGAAAAATATAAGAACAAGAACAACAGTAGTAGGAGGAGCTGTGTTATTATTAATAATAAGAAAAATATCAATAATAACAGGGAAAACCTGTGTGTTAACAACAGTTTAATAACTGAAATTAAAGAATATATAATAACAGGAATAATAGTAATAGTATTAGTTGTAATAGTTGTAGGAGGAGCTGTGTTATTATCAATAAAAATAAAAACGAGCAACAACAATAACAGGGAGAACCTGCGGGGTAACAACAGTTTAATAACTGAAATTAAGCAAAAGATAACAAGAAGAATAACACTAGCAATAGTTGCAGTAGCAACTGTATTATTAGTAGTATTAATAATAACAACAACAATAAAATTGTTAATAACAACAACGATAGCAATGCTGATTATAATAACAGCAATAACAAAAATAGAAATAAAACCCCCAAAAAAAAAAAAAAATAAAGAAGACACGCCAAGAAGAGGGAGGGATGGACCCCAGGAGCACGGTGTCCCCATGCGAGGGGACACCAGCCCTGCTGCCCAGCCGCTCTCTGACACTTTCGGGGCTGGAAGGGGAGCAGTGGCCCCCTGAGAGGTCCCTGTCCCCCGCTGGCCGCGGCTCTTTGTCCCCATGTGGGGACATTCCGCGGGGTCTGTCCCAACCCCTGCTGTCCCCTCTTTCTTTGTCCCCACGTGGAGACACTCGCGAGTTCTCTCCCAATTCCTCCTGTCCCCTCGCTGTCCCTTTGTGCCTCTTTGTCCCCACGTGGTGACACCGGCGGGCTCTGTCCCAACCCCTGCTGTCCCCTCTTTGTCCCCATGTGGGGACACCGGCGGGCTCTGTCCCAACCCCTGCTGTCCCCTCTTTGTCCCCACGTGGTGACACCGGCGGGCTCTGTCCCAACCCCTGCTGTCCCCTCTTTTCCAGCTCGGGATAAGCGGAGCCAGCGGCGCCAGGACCCCGCGGTGCCACCACCACCCCCGATGCCACCACCCCCGGCGCGACGCGTCCCCTGCTGCAGCCCGGGACATGGCGGGGGCTGTGCCACCCCCCGGGCACCGCCTGCCCGCCGCGGGGACACGGGGACAGCGCGGAGGTGGCAGCGCTCGGCGACACCGCTGGATCTGCTCTGCCAGCCTGGCTTTTCCTTGGGGCAGCGGAGCGGGCTCGGGACAGCGACAGGGACAGGGACAGGGACAGCACCGCCCTGGGGACAGGCGGGCTCGGGACAGGTTCCCGACACCCGGATCCGGCTCAGACTGGCTCCAAGCACGGGGTTCGTGCTCCGGCAGGAATGGTGCCGCCCCCCGGCCGGGATGGAGCAGCAGCGCCGGGACTCGCTCTGGGACGCTCCGAGGACTCGGATCCGTCCGTCGGCATCGCCTCCGCCCCACACTTGGGGACGCGGGGACACACGGGAGCCTGAACCCCCTGCCCCCCCCTCCCTGCCACGTTTTGGGGCTTTGCTCTGAGCTGGGAGCCCCGAGGCTGCTGCGGCCCCTTCCCAGCCCTTGGAACGATCTGATGAATGTTTTGGGTTGCTTTGGGATTTTTTTTCCAATCATTTCTTTGGGTTTCTATTTAATTTAAAGTGCCTGAGTAGACTCTGGCTGAGCCGGGCCCCCCCCCCCCAAGGCTGACACCGTGCCTTCAGCATCGCTGGGACCCCCCAGGGCCCCCCCAAACCTCACCCAGGGCTGGGGGTCCCGCCCTGGTCCCTTCATCCGTGGGGGGCTCGGTGCCAAATCCATCCATCAGCTCCAGTGGCACAGGGACAGCGGCACTGGGGAAGGATTTTGGGGGGTGGGAGGTGGGCTGGGCAGGGATTGCTTTGCAGGAGGAAGATCAGCTGGGAAGGAAAAGCCTTGGAATGAACTGGAAGGAAAAAGGAGTTTCCTGGAGCGGCCCAGCTCCCCAGAACCTCCTCGCTGTCCTTTCTGTGGGATGTGGCTCCTCCAGGATCCTGGATCTGCTCCCAGGCCCACCCTGCACCCCTGGGAGGGAGCTGGGGAATTTGGGTGGATTTCACCCCCCAGCTGTTTCTCCTCCAGTGCCAGGGGAGTTTTTGACACCTTGGAATGGTTTTTTGGCCCTTCCCAACAGGGAGCCCTGGAAGTGCCAGGGCCCGGAGCTGGGATGGGCTGAGCCCCCTCCAGCCAAGCTGTGAACTCTACAGGCAATAATTTTCCTCCCTTTGCCCCTCTTTTTTTCCATGGAAAATCGTGGGTTTTTTTCAGGCAGTGATCCCCTCCTCCCCCAGAACACATCCCCATCTCCAAGCCCTGGGGCCAGCAGCATCTTTGGAGTTTATTTTCCTCTCCAGGACCAAGGGTTCCGCACTGACCTGCTCTGGGGTGGGATGGGATGGACAGGCAGACACTCCCCTGCTCCCAACCCCTCCCAAACCCAGCAGGAAGAGCTCACTGCATTAGAGCCTCCCTCCTTCCCTCCCCTGGGCTCCACAGGGGCCGGGCACGGCGCTCCAGGACCTTGGGTGTTTCTGTTCCGTTGGCTTGGTTTTCTATGAGCCCGTCTTTGTAACGTGAATCGAGGATTTCTTTTCTATTCTGTAATTATAAAGTCAAAGGAAAGTTTCAGCTGGTGCTGTTCTGCTTTGGGGCACTTCCCTTCCCCAGGCTGTTCAGGTGATTAAGGTGGGGGTGGGTTTTAATTTTTTTAAAATTCTTTTTCTCTTTTTTTCTTCCTTAATGCTGCCACCTCCCTCCTCAGGGCTCTGAGCGCCCCAGATTCCCCCATCTTATATCATGGAATGGTTTGGATTGGGAAGAGAACTTAAATCCCACCCAGTGCCACCCCTGCCATGGCAGGGACACCTCCCACTGTGCCAGGAGCTCCAGCCTGGCCTTGGGCACTGCCAGGGCTCCAGGGGCAGCCACAGCTGCTCTGGGCACCCTGGCAGAGCCCAAACCTCTCTAACCAGGCCTTGCCAGGCTACAAACCCCCTGTGGCAAATGGCACTGGGGGCACCTGCAACCAGCCAGGAAATCATTCTTTCCTTTCCTTTCTCCATTTGCTGCCATGGGGTTTGGTGCTGCTTTCCATCCTTGATTCAGGAATGTGAATGCCAGAGTGGTTTGGGTGGGAAGGGATCTTCAATGCCAGCTCATTGCAGCCCAGGGACACCTCCCCCTGTGCCAGGTGCTGCCAGCCCCAGTGTCCAGCCTGGCCTTGGGCACTGCCAGGGCTCCAGGGGCAGCCACAGCTGCTCTGGCAATTCCAGCCCAGCCCCTGCCCACCCTGCCAGGGAACAATTCCCAGTGCCCAAGATCCCATCCAGCCCTGCCCTCTGGCACTGGGAGCCATTCCCTGGCTCCTGTCCCTCCATCCTTGTCCCCAGTCCCTCTGCAGCTCTCCTGGAGCCCCTTCAGGCCCTGCAAGGGCTCTGAGCTCTCCCTGGAGCCTTCTCCTCTCCAGGGCAGCACCCCCAGCTCTCCCAGCCTGGCTCCAGAGGGGCTCCAGCCCTGCAGCAGCTCCGTGGGCTCCTCTGGGCTCTCTCCAGCAGCTCCACATCCTTGATTTTGGGGGCTCCAGGGCTGGGGCAGCTCCGCAGCTCGGTTCATCCCATGGCCACAGCGCTCCAGCATCCCACGGACCCCCAGCCCACGTTTCCATCCCGCCGCGCTCCTCCCCAGCCGGGCGGGAGGGGCGAACCCTTCCCCTGCCCCCACCACGGATCTGCCTCTTCCCCAACGACCTCCCGGGCTCAGCCCGGCCCCTCCCGGCCCAGCCCATCCCGCCCATCCAGGCTCCGCAGCCGGGCCGGGCACACCGGGCCATCCCCCAGAGGTGGCGGAGCTGCAGCTTCGCCCTCCTGGGAAGGGTGGGAGAGCATCAAACTGGCGGCTGGAATGGACTCCGCAAAGGGGTTTTCCATTAAAACCTTTGATTTTGGGACGCAAGTCCGAGTTTGTAACCGCAGGTTTGGTTTTACAGCCAGAATGGTCTTTTGAGAGCAGCAGGGGGAATTCTTGGGATGGGGCCAGGGCTGTCCCAAATGTCACCTGCGCCGTGTGATGTCCCCATCCTGCCCCTGGCAGAGCCTGGAGCTGGGACACAGCAGCATCCCAAAAAACCATCGGGGCACCCCAGATTTAAATCCAGTGAGTGTGGGCATTGCATTGATACTCACAGACACGGGGGAGTCTGGGGGGTCGCTCTGAGTCTCTCCCACCCTGGCCCCCGCCGGTCCCTCTGCACAGCTCGGGTCCCATTGTCACAGTCCCTGTCCCCTTCCCTACAGTCCCTGGTGCTTTTTCACCCCTCTCCAAACCCCTATCGCCTCCCCACAGTCCCTGTCCCATTCCCACAGCCGCTGTCTCCTCACCAAAACCCTGCCTTCTCTCCCGAAACTCCTGTCCCCTCACACAGCCCCTGTCCCATTCCCACAGTCCCTGTCCCCTCCCCACAACCCCTGTCCCATTCCTACAGCCCCCGTCCCCTCCCCAAATCCCTGTCCACCTCACACAGCCCCTGTCCCATTCCCACAGCCCCTGTGCCCTCCCCACAACCCCTGTCCCATTCCTACAGCCCCCGTCCCCTCCCCAAATCCCTGTCCACCTCACACAGCCCCTGTCCCATTCCCACAGCTCCTGTGCCATCTCCAAATCTCTGTCCCCTCTCTACAGTCCCTGTCCCATTCCCACAGCTGCTGTCTCCTCACCAAAACCCTGCCTTCTCTCCCGAAACTCCTGTCCCCTCCCCAGCCCTGTCCCCTCACACAGCCCCTGTCCCATTCCCACAGTCCCTGTCCCCTCCCCAAATCCCTGTCCCATTCCTACAGCCCCTGTCCCCTCCCCAAATCCCTGTCCCCTCACACAGCCCCTGTGCCCTCTCCAAATCTCTGTCCCCTCTCTACAGTCCCTGTCCCCTCCCAGCCCCTGCCCAGCGCTGTCCCCTCCCCTCGGGGCTGCGCTGTCATTACCGAGTCCGAGCAGTGCCCGGGCTCCGTGCAGAGCCCCGAGCAGTGCCCGGCAAGGGCAGCAGAAAAAAGCCGATTTTCTTCCATCCCCAGCCCGGCAAAGAAACGGCGGAGGAGCAACAAAGGATGAATTTTGCCTCGACAGCCGCCGGAGCCCGGCGAGGCCCAGATGTTCAGGAGGAAAAAAGGCGCTTTCAGAGCCTCCAACAAAGGCACAGAGCCGCTTTTCAGGGCTCGGGGATGTGGGGAGCCAGCTGGGAGCTCCAAGGTGTGCTGGGACCCGGGAACGCAGATCTGAGGTGCACTCACCAAGCTAAATCATCAAGGGACACGTTCGGGGTTGGATCCTTCCTGTTATGGCTCGGGAGCAAGGAGGGGTGGAGAGAGCATCCCTGAGCAAGGATGGGTGGAGAGAGAGCATCCCTGAGCAAGGAGGGATGGAGAGAGCGTCCCTGAGCAAGGAGGGATGGAGAGAGCATCCCTGAGCAAGGGGCGATGGAGAGAGCATCCCTGAGCAAGGAGGGATGGAGAGAGCATCCCTGAGCAAGGAGGGATGGAGAGAGCATCCCTGAGCAAGGAGGGATGGAGAGAGAGCATCCCTGAGCAAGGAGGGATGGAGAGAATGTCCCTGAGCAAGGAGGGGTGGAGAGAGCATCCCTGAGCAAGGAGGGGTGGAGAGAATGTCCCTGAGCAAGGAGGGGTGGAGAGAGCATCCCTGAGCAAGGAGGGGTGGAGAGAGCATCCCTATTGTATTTGCTGGGTGCCCTGTGGCAGGAAGGAATGATGAATCTGACTCCATGTTCTCAGAAGGCTAATTTATTATTTTATAATACTATGTTATATTAAAGAATGCTATACTAAACTATACTAAAGGATACAGAAAGGATACTTACAGAAGGCTAAAAAAGATAATAATAAAAACTTGTGACTCTCTCCAGAGTCTTGACATAGCTTGACCCTGATTGGCCAATGAGTCAAAACAATTCACATGAAACCAGTCAAACAATCACCTGTGGGTAAACAATCTCCAAACTTTCCACACGAGCAAAACACAAGAGAAGCAAATCAGATAATTATTGTTTTCCTTTCCATCTGAGGCTTCTCAGCTTCCCAGGAGAAAAATCCTGGGTGAAGGGATTTTTTCAGAGAATGTGAATGCCACAGATCTCTGAGCAAGGAGGGATGGAGGGAACTGCTGTGGTGTTGTGAGGGTCCCCAGAACGAGGTGAGAGATGAGAATTTGACTCGAAGTTCTCAGAAGACTGATTTATTATTTTATGATATTAAATTAAAGAAACTATAAACTATACTAAAGAAAGAGAAAGGATACATCAGAAGGTTAGAAAAGAATTAATAATAAAAACCTGTGACTCCTCAGAGTCCAGCACAGCTGGCTGTTGATTGGTCATTAAAAAACACAATTCACATGGAACCAATGAAAAAAACCACCTACTACATTCCAAAGCAGCAAAACACAAGGAGAAACAATCAGATAATTATTATTTACATTCTTCTCTAAGGCTTCTCGACTTCCCAGGAGAAGAAATCCTGGCAAAGGGATTTTTCAGAAAATATCATGGTGACAGAGAACATCCCTGAGCAAGCAGGGATGGGACAAACATCCCTGAGCAAGCAGGGATAGTTCTCCAGGGGTCCCAGCTGGGTGGAGATGTGACAACCCCAAGGATGCTCTCCTCAAACCACATCACCATGACATGACGTGGCTGGGGTGTCCCCAGAGTCCCCAACTCTTCAGCCCCAGAGAAACGCCCTTTCAGGGCTCCCATCAGCTCTGGTCCTGGCTGGAAGGTGACACCTGGATGGGCACTGTGTGGATGTGACACCTGCCTTGGTGGCAGATCTGCGGCTTTCTCTGCTGGCTGGGGTGCAGCCACAGCACGGGCACAATTTTTCACTCCAGAGATCTCTGTATCTCTTTGTCTTTAGCTATATCAAATATATGTTATGAAAAGAAATATAAATATAGAGAAAATAGATCTCTAGAAACAAATATAAATATAAATATAAATATAAATATAAATATAAATATAAATATAAATATAAATATAAATATAAATATAAATATAAATATAAATATAAATGTGTGGCCCCATCAGTCCCCAGGATGAGCAGCCAGGATGCCCTCACTGGAGCACAGCAAGGTCCTGCTCTGCTCCTGCCCCAGATGCAGCCCAGAGTGAGCCGGGTTTAGCCCCAGAGCCCCGGGGCAGGGCTGAGGACGGGGCGGGGGCAGCTGGAGCTCGGTGTGGGCAGGGAGGGTGGATTTGGCAGGGATTTGGTGCCAGAGCCACCGTGGGCAGGGCAGGGGACACTGCTGGGAGCAGGGGGAGGTGGCACGGATGGCAGGAGAAGCTCCAGGGTGTTCCTGCACCGTTCCCTGCCCTCGGCCACGGGATTCCCTGTGCTGTTCCTGCCCCATTCCATGGGATTCCCTGGGCTGTTCCTGCCCCATTCCATGGGATTCCTTGTGCTGTTCCTGCCCCATTCCATGGGATTCCCTGAGTAGTTCCTGCCCCATTCCATGGGATTCCCTGGGCTGTTCCTGCCCCATTCCATGGGATTCCCTGGGCTGTTCCTGCCCCATTCCATGGGATTCCCTGGGCTGTTCCTGCCCCATTCCATGGGATTCCCTGGGTAGTTCCTGCATCATTCCAAGGGATTTTCCCTGGGCTGTTCCTGCAACATTCCAAGGGATTCCCTGGGCTGTTCCTGCACCATTCCAAGGGATTTTCCCTGGGCTGTTCCTGCACCATTCCAAGGGATTCCCTGGGCTGTTCCTGCACCATTCCAAGGGATTTTCCCTGGGCTGTTCCTGCACCATTCCAAGGGATTCCCTGGGCTGTTCCTGCACCATTCCCTGCCTTTTGCCACGGGATTTTCCCTGGGTTGCTCCTGCTCCATTCCCTGTCCTTTGCCACGGGATTCCCTGTGCTGTTCCTGCATCATTCCAAGGATTTTCCTGGGCTGTTCCTGGGATTTTTCCCTGGGCTGTTCCTGCCCCATTCCCTGCCCTTTCCCATGCGATTTTCCCTGGGCTGTTCCTGCACCATTCCATGGGATTCCCTGGGCTGTTCCTGCCTCCAGGAGCTTTGGTCACATCTCTGGGCTCCCCAGAATCCCCAAACTCGCCCTGCAGACCCCGCTCACCCCTGAGGGCCCTGCCCTGCTCCTGCCACAGCAGCCACGGGGGTCTGCAGGTGGAGGGGGTGGAGACGGGCAGGGAAGGGAAGGGAAAGGCCTCAGGAGTGGCAGAAGGATTCACATCCCTTTCCCACCTGAGTGTGGGCTAGAGTGAATCCCTTGGTTACAGCGTGGATGGCTGCAAGGACAGGGAAAACCAGGCAAATTCCCACCTGGGGCTGGCTGAACAAACCCTCCCGGCCGGGCTCTGGGGCCCCTGTGATCCGTGGTCCCTCTGTGTGAGCACAGCTTGGCTCCTGCCAACTGTAAAAACTAGAAATTGTAAAAATGATCTGCCAGTGGAACCCCCAGACGGTGCCACCACCACCCAAAGCGTGGTCACCTCTCGGGGGGTGCTCCCTGCCCTCCTCCCTCTCCAGCCCCGCAGCAGGCGCAGGGCAGCTCCGGAGGGTGGCTCAGCCCTGCTCAGCACGGATTTGGGATTTGCTGCCTCCAGATTACACCGAGGCGATTTGGCTCCCGAGCCAGGGTACCCGAGCTCCAGCAGGAGCTGGGAGCTCCAGGGGGAATGCGGGAGCTGAGGGATGTGGGGCAGGGCAGAAGGGTCGGGATAAATCATTCCTGGCCCCAGGGAGCTGCATCTCTCTCCTTTCTGCAAGAAAACAGTGAAACCATCGAGCTCCAGCTGCTCCCCAGGCTGCTCCTTCGGGCTGGGAGGGCCAGGAGTGACAGGCGGTGTCCGGGCTGTGCCCCGGGCAGTGCCCCAGGCTGTGCCCCAGGCTGTGCCTTGGGCTGGGCTGCAGCAGGAGGGAGAAGCAGCAGCCCCAGGCAGAGCCATAGGAGCTGGGGGGCAAGGAAAAGTGGAATGAAGCAGCCTCCACCTGCCCCGAGGCACAGCTCCTGCCCAAAGCCCAGGTGTGTGCTTGGCACAGGGATGGCAGGGATGCCACAGCCCAGGTGTGCATGGCACAGGGGTGGCAGGGATGGCACAGCCTGTGCCCAAAGCCCAGGTGTGTGAGGCACAGGGATGGCACAGCTCAGGTGTGTGTGGGCACAGGGATGGCAGGAGGCACAGCCCAGGTGTATGAGTGGCACTGGGATGGCACAGCCCATGCCCAAAGCCCAGATGTGCATGGCACAGGGATGGCAGCAGGCACAGCTGTGCCCAAAGCCCAGGTGTGTGTGTGGCACTGGGATGGCAGCAGGCACAGCTGTGCCCAAAGCCCAGGTGTGTGAGTGGCGCAGGGATGGCACAGCCTGTGCCCAAAGCCCAGGTGTGTGCTTGGCACAGGGATGGCAGGGATGGCACAGCTGTGCCCAAAGCCCAGGTGTGTGAGTGGCACTGGGATGGCACAGCTTGTGCCCAAAGCCCAGGTGTGTGCTTGGCACAGGGATGGCAGGAGGCACAGCTGTGCCCAAAGCCCAGGTGTTTGTGTGGCACTGGGATGGCAGCAGGCACAGCTGTGCCCAAAGCCCAGGTGTGTGAGTGGGCACAGGGATGGCAGCAGGCACAGCTGTGCCCAAAGCCCAGGTGTTTGTGTGGCACTGGGATGGCAGCAGGCACAGCTGTGCCCAAAGCCCAGGTGTTTGTGTGGCACTGGGATGGCAGGAGGCACAGCTGTGCCCAAAGCCCAGGTGTGTGAGTGGTGCAGGGATGGCACAGCCTGTGCCCAAAGCCCAGGTGTGTGAGTGGTGCAGTGATGGCACAGCTCAGGTGTGTGTGGGCACAGGGATGGCAGGAGGCACAGCTGTGCCCAAAGCCCAGGTGTGTGTGTGGCACTGGGATGGCAGGAGCTCTGCTGGGCCAGGGGAGAGGGAGGAGGCACCAGGGAGCCCTGGGCAGCACGGGAGGTGCTGGGGAGGGGTCTGGGGGGACCCTGGTGCCAGCAGGGGCTGGGTTTGGGGGCAGAGAGGCTCAGCCTCCACCCCTCACCCTGCACTGCTCAGACAGAGGAAAAGCAAAAACATTTCAAGCACCAAACCTCTGCCTTTCAAGCTCCTTCCAGCTTGGCCAGGAGTGGACACATGGAGTGGGCACAGGGGTGCCCTTGTCCCCCTCTGCCCTGGGGCAGAGCCAGCCCCACATCCTCCAGGGGTGTCACACAAAAAACCCTCATTTGTGAGCCTGTAATTAAGGAGTGCGCAGCCTGAGGGGGCTGAATTAAGGTTTCAGGCAAATGTAACGCTGCTATTTCCTAAATTTGAGCCCAGCAGGGTGCAGCTGGCAGGGTGGGGGCCTTAGAAACGTGACAGTTTTGGGGCCGTTGATTTCTCTTAGCTGGGAACACAACAGGAAACGTCTGGAAGGTGCAGGGAGCAGATAGCTGTGCCCTGGGGAGGGCCCCAGGGCCACCCCAGCAGCACCAGCTCCTTGTCACCCTCTCCAGTGTGACAAGGACAAGAGCAATTTGGAGAAATCAAACACCAGTAAATAAGGTCTGGGGAGCTGGAAGCAAAGAGTGGGGCTGGGGACTAGGAAAACCCAGCTGCCAGAACAATACTGCAGAATTAGAGAGTCACAGAATATCCTGAGCTGAAGGGACCCCCAGGGATCACCCAGTCCAACCCCAGGCCCTGCCCAGACCCCCCAACAACCCCACCCTGGGCATCCCTGGAGCTCTGTCCAAAGGCTCCTGGAGCACTGGCAGGTTTGGGGCTGTGCCCGTTCCCGGGGGAGCCTGGGCAGTGCCAGCACCCTCGTGAGTCCCTGCTCACCCCTGGCTCCTGAGTGAGCTGTGCTGCTCTGTGACTCTGCTCCAGGAATGGTAAATATTGTCCAACATACACAGAAATTCCAATAAACAGCTCTGGCTGCAGGGGGAGGATCCCCTGGTCTCAGTGCTGTGCTCCAGCCCAGCTTGGCTCTGGAGATGTTGATAAAAAAGAGGAAGAGTGACTTTCTGCAAAGAGAGAGAGAGAGTGGAAGAACAAAGGGGAATGGCTTTAAACTGAGAGAGATTGAGATTAGATATTAGGAGGAAATTCTTCCCTGGGAGGCTGGGAAGGCCCTGGGACAGGTTCCCAGAGCAGCTGTGGCTGCCCCTGGAGCCCTGGCAGTGCCCAAGGCCAGGCTGGACACTGGGGCTGGCAGCACCTGGCACAGGGGGAGGTGTCCCTGGGCTGCAATGAGCTGGCATTGAAGATCTCTTCCCACCCAAAGCACTCTGGCATTCACATTCCTGAATCAAGGATGGAAAGCAGCACCAAACCCCACTGCAGCAAATGGAGAAAGGAAAGGAAAGAATGATTTCCTGGCTGGTTGCAGGTGCCCCCAGTGCCATTTGCCACAGGGGGTTTGTAGCCTGGCAAGGCCTGGTTAGAGAGGTTTGGGCTCTGCCAGGGTGCCCAGAGCAGCTGTGGCTGCCCCTGGAGCCCTGGCAGTGCCCAAGGCCAGGCTGGAGCACCTGGCACAGGGGGAGGTATCCCTGCCATGGCACTGGATGAGCTTTGAGGTCCCTTCCACCCCAACCCAACCCATTCCAGGATTCCATGATCCTGTCAGAGCAGCAGGAGGAAGTCAGAGCATCCCTTCCCCAGCTTTCCAAGGAAGGGCTGATGCAATGCAAATGAGGAGCAGGGAGCTGGCAGAGGGAAATCACTCCCCAGAAATGCAATCAGGCCGTGGGGCTGTGAGGAGAAGTCATGCGGACAGGAGGGCAGGAGGCTTCCAAAGGGCTGAGTCACGTAATTGCCTGTTGAGAAAAGCCAGCCTCCATGTCCTTAATGATAACAAACGAGCTGGAAACCTTAATCAGCCTCCTGTTCAGAGCGTTAATGACAGAACCTGGGACAAGGAACGGGGTGGGGGATGATCCCCAAGGAGGGGAGCCTCAGCAGCCCCTCTGAGGAGCTGCTGTCACTCCAACCACGGCAGCATTTGGGGACAAGGCGGCAGCAGTGGGTGGGAAATGGCCCCGGGCAGTGTCTGCCTCCCTCCCCTGGGGCAGCCCCCGGGTCCCAGCCGTCCCTCCTGGTGTGTGGGGGACGGGTCCAGCTGGGATTTTGGGGTTAATGCCTCAGATTTTTGATTGCCTTTTTTTTTTTTTTCCAGATTTGCTTTGGTGTGTGGGTCTGGGATTCACATGAGGGGATGGTGAGCTCTGTGCACAGAGCAGGGAGACAAAACAATTCCTTCTCTAGCTGGGCACCAAGGACAAATGAGCCAAATCTCGGGCCTAAAAGCATAAAAAATGGTGAATTGAAGAGAGAAAAACAAAAAGGATGGGACTGCATGGGCTGGGGGCTGTAACTGGATAATTAACTGCAATATGCAAATTGACCAAAACTCATAAAAATGGGAAATCTCGTGACCAAGCTCTCTTTTGCTTCCATCTTGGGGCCATCCAGGCAGAGCCATGACTGCAGCTCTGGCCTTCGAAGGCTCTGCAATAAATATCCTCTTTATTCCCCTTAACTCCATCTGGCCTCTGCTCCAGCTCCTGAGGGCATCAGGGGCCACACACGGGGCCAGCCCTGCGGAGGGACAGGTGCTGCAGGTGACATGTCCTGAGCAGGGACAGGGCCCCTCCAGGCCCTGGAATGCTGCCCATGGATCCTGCAGCTCCTTCCCAGCTGGATCTCAGCCACAGGGACAGCAGTGTCACTCTGCAGGGACACCACAGCCACCTCCCCCCGGGGTGAAGCTGCCACCACCTGAACTCTCCTGCCTGGAGCTGCTTTGTGGAGGCCCAGGAATGTTCAGCTCCCAGCAGCTCCCAGCTCTGTGTGCTCCATCCCCTCGGCCCAACCCTCCCCTGTCTGCAGGGAGCAGCCCTGGCACCCAGGCTCTCACCGTTTAACCCTTCCGCCTCTCTCCCTGCTCCTGTTCTCTCTGCCCGGATCCCGGCAGGGTTTGGCAGCTGCTTCAAAGGGCTGCTGGAAGGTGGGAATGTGAGCAGGGCTGTGACACGTCTCAGCAGCAGGAGCAGGGGGGAAAACCCCGGTGGTTTTTAAACCAAACATGAATTTCCTTTTTCCTGGTTTAGAGCTCTGTCAGGTGTTTGTGTGGCTGCCATTCCTGCAGGTTTCTGAACTCCATCCTCATTTTCAGTGTGGCGGGGGTCCAGAGGGGCGCTCGGGGATCCCTTCCAGTGACCCCTTGACCCCTGTGCCTGCCAAAACCAAAAAACTTTTGTCTACCAAGCCTTTTCCTGACCAAAACATTCCTTGCTGCCTGGGCTCTGGGTAAAACACCTTCTTGACCCTACACAGGGAGAAGAAACCCTGTGTGTCTCTCATCCTGGATTTAAACTGTTGTGGATCCCATAAACCCATCCTGGGTTTATCTCCACTACCCCAGGGCATTTCTCACTGCCAGCCTCTGGCTGTCTCCTGCAGGGGCTCCATGAGCTGTGACAAACTGGAGGAGGGACAGCAGAGGACATCACTGGGATCACAGAACCATGGAATGGTTTGGGTTGGAAGGGACTTCAAAGATCATCTAAATCCAACCCCCTGCCATGGCAGGGACACCTCCCACTGTGCCAGGTGCTCCAGCCTGGCCTTGGGCACTGCCAGGGCTCCAGGGGCAGCTACAGCTGCTCTGGGCACCCTGGCAGAGCCCAAACCTCTCTAACCAGGCCTTGCCAGGCTACAAACCCCCTGTGGGAAATGGCACTGGGGGCACCTGCAACCAGCCAGGAAATCGTTCTTTCCTTTCCTTTTTCCATTTGCTGCAATGGAGTTTGGTGCTGCTTTCCATCCTTGGTTCAGGAATGTGAATGCCAGAGTGCTTTGGGTGGGAAGGGATCTTCAATGCCAGCTCATTGCAGCCCAGGGACACCTCCCCCTGTGCCAGGTGCTGCCAGCCCCAGTGTCCAGCCTGGCCTTGGGCACTGCCAGGGCTCCAGGGGCAGCCACAGCTGCTCTGGCAATTCCAGCCCAGCCCCTGCCCACCCTGCCAGGGAACAATTCCCAATGCCCAAGATCCCATCCAGCCCTGCCCTCTGGCACTGGGAGCCATTCCCTGGCTCCTGTCCCTCCAAGCCCCTCATTAATAATCTCTCCACTTTTCTTGTAGCTCCTTCAGGCACTGAAAGGTCACAATTTGGTCACAATTTGGAAGATGCTTCTCTTCCAGGCTGAACAATCCCAGCTCTCCCAGCCTTTCCTCCCAGCAGAGCTGCTCCATCCCTCTGTCCATCCTGGTGTCCTCCTCTGGACTCTCCAGTGGCTCCATGCCCATCCTGTGCTGGAAGCCCATTCCCCTGGGAAGCAGAGGCATTGGCATGGATCTTTCCTCACCACGGGATGGGCATGGCATTGCCAGCAGCTTCCCTGAGCACACAGAGGAAACAGTGGGATCTGAGCAGCCTCAGGACACCCCCCAGAGCAGCTTTGTCCTTGCATCAGGGACTGGGGACTCCATGCACAGCCCTAAGCCCAGCCTGGTGGGTGGGAGCTGCTTAAAAACTTTAATTTTGGGGGCTGCATTTTCACAAGAAAAAGCAGCTCTGCGGCCAACACCAAACTCTCAGACCCTGCTGCTGCCAGGTGGGTCCACAGCCAGAACTCCCTGCAGCTTCCCATAACCACAACAGTTCAGCAGCTGCTTTTAGACACTTGGCTGGGACTCCTGAAAAGAAACCCCATCTGCTCTGGGTGTCTCAACACGAGCGTGGAAAGAAACCCGTGGGTGAGAGGTGTCAGTGGAAAGCAGGGGGTACAGAGCTGCTGCAGAGCCCAGGGACCTTCCCCAGCTGCTGCTGATGACAGGTCCAGCTCAGGAAAGGTTTCCATGGAGGGAAGGGCCCTGATTTCAGGACTCTGGAGCAGTGGATGTGCTCAGGAGCAGCACTGGAGCTGCCCAGCTCAGGGCTGGTCATTGTTTTGTGTCTCAAGGCGCCAGGTTTGACGAAATGCTGCCCCAGTGATGCAAATCAATGATGCACTTGGCTCTGCAAGGGTTTTTTGGTCAAGCCAGCACACTCTGAAAATATTCTGCGTAAAGACCTCAGCAGTTTTTGGCTTGGCTTGGGAAAAATTGAGTTAGTCAGTGAATTTTTAATTCTTTTTTTTCTTGTGGCCAAGGAAATGTTGGTGCCCCACACAGAGGGAGATCCTCTTTCCTTCAATTTAGCTTTTAATTGCAGGCATCAAATTGTCATTGAAACAGAAGCGTTGGATATCCCAAGGCTGGGGCCAGCCAGGCCTCCCTGGGGCAGCACTGAAGCCACTTTTAGGAGCCCCCCAAGCTGTTTTTTCTCCCAGGTGAGCCCCCTGTCCTGTGCAGGTGTCTCCCTTGTGGAGCTGTGGGAAGCTCTGCTCCCAGGAGGATGAATCACAGCAGCAGAGCTTCGTTTGTTTGCTCTTAGACTCCTTCAAAGAGAAGATTCTGCGGTGTTGGGCATCGTGCCACCGGGCACAGCACCTGGGCAGAGCAGGGAGGGACGGTCTGGATTTGGCCATTTGGTGGGGATGTGGAATTTTGATGTTCAAAGTGATGTTCACCATGGATTGAAGCCCCTTCTGCGGGGCAAAGAGCGAGCAAGACATTTGGAGGTGGGAGGACACAGTCACCCCCCGGAGGTCCCTTTTTCCCTCAGCAGATGAAGATGTATCCCAGGATAACTTCTGTCAGCACGGGTATGGGGTCAGCCAGGGCCAGGCAGCTGGGGCAGCTCCTGGCGGCCAACGGTGCAAGGAAGATCAGAAGGACATTTCCACCCCCAGAAGGTTTTTCCTGTGGAGGTGGAAGTTATTTCACTGCCTGTTCCTCTCACTCTGGCTCTGAAGCTTTTGGAGCAGCATGTTCTCCCAGTGGGAGACTTTTCCATGGATGGCAACAAGCTGGGAGCTTGGGCAAGGTCTGAGGCAGAAGAGAGGATGGCAGTGGTGGGAGGCAGGAGAGGCTGTGGGAGGGATGGAAGTGCTGGAGATGAGACTCAAACTCCCCTCAGCCTCACAGCCGCAGGACTTCTCCCTAAATCCGGCAAAATTCACTGGCAAATGAGGGTTTGAACCACTCACATTTCATCCCCAGCAGGACTCCTTCCCTCCCCCTCTCATTACACCGGCATAACTGTAATTATCCCAGGTATAATTAACAGAAAGCACGTTCCCAGTGTCAGCAAGCAGCCTGGGTGTGTGCTGAGCCCACCTGGCAGAGCTCTTATCTCTGCCTCACAGCAGAGGGACAGCACTGCTGGGGACCCCAGGGCCACTGCCAGCAGGCCAGCTCAGGGACAGCCCAGTGGGGAGCTGAGGGTGGCAGCTGGCAGGCACAACACCCCAAAAGCGGCCAGAAGAAGCGCAGAACTGCAGGGACACCCCAGCCCCCTGTCCCAGTGAGGACATGGTGTGGGAAAGAACTCCTGACCTCTCAGGCTTTGCAGCCCAAATCTGTGTCAGCCAGGAGCCATCGCTGGTGCCTTGTACCAGCCCAGGGTGCCCAGGAGATGGGTGGAACCAGAGGAGAAGGGTGTGCAGGCAGATTGAGTTGGTCCAGTGCCCAGATGACACAGATCCACCATCCACATTTCCACCCCAGCCAGAGGCTGGCCTTGCCCACAGAGTTGGCGTTTCGGGGACACTGCATGGGCCCCCACAGGATCATGGAAATATTTGGGTTGGAAAACACCTCTAAGATCATCCAGTCCAACCATTAACCCAGCACTGCCATGTTCACCACTAAACCACATCTTCAAATGCCACATTCACACATTTTTTTAACACTTTCAGGGGTCATGGTTTCACTTCCTGTGCCAATGCCTGATATACAAATTTTTCCCGATTCAAACCTCCACTGGCACAACTTGAGTCTATTTCCTGCCATGTTGTTCCCTGGGAGCAGAGCCTGATCTCCCCCCGCCCCTGGCTGTCCCCTCCTGGCAGGAGCTGTGCAGAGCCACAGGGTCCCCCCTGAGCCTCCTTTGCTCCAGGCTGAGCCCCTTCCCAGCTCCCTCAGCCTCTCCTCCAGGACTCCTCCTCCAGCCCCTTCCCCTCTCCAGGGAATTCAAGACACCGGCGCCACAGGGATGACCCAGCAGAGCCGTGTCTACTTCTCAGCCACCGTGGGTCCATGCCCAGTGTCGCAGCAGAGCCGAGTTTATCCCAGCAGGGCTTGGCCAGGCCACACAAGCCAGGCTCCTGCTGGCCAAAGCCACCTCTGTGTGCCTGCACAAGGCTCGGCTCCAAACCCACCTCAGCAGGGAAAACCTTTGCTCGCTGTTTATCTTGACTGTCCGGTCACGCCCGGCCTGGGGCACCCACACCAAGCCCTTCAAGCCGTGTTTCCCCAGGTTTCTGGGGGTCGGGGTGAGGCCCTGCCCCCACCCACCTCTAAGATCATCCAGTCCAACCATTAACCCAGCACTGCCATGTTCACCACTAAACCACATCTTCAAATGCCACATTCACACATTTTTTTAACACTTTCAGGGGTCATGGTTTCACTTCCTGTGCCAATGCCTGATATACAAATTTTTCCCGATTCAAACCTCCACTGGCACAACTTGAGTCTATTTCCTGCCATGTTGTTCCCTGGGAGCAGAGCCTGATCTCCCCCCGCCCCTGCTGTCCCCTCCTGGCAGGAGCTGTGCAGAGCCACAGGGTCCCCCCTGAGCCTCCTTTGCTCCAGGCTGAGCCCCTTCCCTGCTCCCTCAGCCCCTCCTCACAGGACTCCTCCTCCAGCCCCTTCCCCTCTCCAGGGAATTCAAGACACCGGAGCCACAGGGATGACCCAGCAGAGCCGTGTCCACTTCTCAGCCACCGTGGGTCCATGCCCAGTGTCGCAGCAGAGCCGAGTTTATCCCAGCAGGGCTTGGCCAGGCCACACAAGCCAGGCTCCTGCTGGCCAAAGCCACCTCTGTGTGCCTGCACAAGGCTCGGCTCCAAACCCACCCTCAGCAGGGAAAACCTTTGCTCGCTGTTTATCTTGACTGTCCGGTCACGCCCGGCCTGGGGCACCCACACCAAGCCCTTCAAGCCGTGTTTCCCCAGGTTTCTGGGGGTCGGGGTGAGGCCCTGCTGCCCCACAAGGGAGTGCACACTGGAAAAGGCAGTGAGGTGATGGAAACACCCAACAGTCACCCCGGCAGCCCATCGAGCAGAAAATGGATGGAAGGCACGGCTGGATCCAGCTTTGCACGTGTTTTAGTGACCGAGAACCCGGGCTTGAAGTGACTTCTTGCACCCTCCTAACCCACAAGAGCTGCGGCTGCGGGACCCGCCCGTGCCGCGGGCTCTGCGCCCCACGGCCGGCCGGAGCCCTTGGGAGCAGCTGCCGCTTCTCTCTCCGTGCAAGTGCGGGCACGTCCCGAGCTCTCCCCAGCGCCGGCTCTTCCCTCCTGGTTCCCTGCGTGCCCCGCCAAGATGGGGAGAAAATATTCCATGAGCGCATCGAGCGCTCAGCCTACCCCAGGGCCTCGGGAGCGCAGCACGGCGGGGCAGGAGGGCACAAAGGCGCTGCCCACGGGCTGCCCCTTTAACATGGAGGAGCCGGGGCAGAACTACCGCTCCCAGCGGCCAGCGCCGCCCGCCCTGCCCGGCCCTGCCCGGGCTCCGCACGCCGGGGGCTGTAGTTCCCCCGCAGCCCCGGCTTTGTGGGCAGCGGACGTGGGGAGGGGGAGGCACCAAGGGTGAAGCGCCCCAAAATTGTGTTTGTGTTGGTGGAGGGTGAGGAGGCGCCGCTGTGCAGCCGGCGCTCGGTGCCCCCGGTGAGGTTCTGGGGCAGGAGGGGAATCAGCACTGTTGGGGGCTGGGGGGCTCGGGGTGTCCCAGCTTGGGGGGCTCGCTGTGCACGAGTTGGGAGTGCCAAGGCTGGGGGGGACTCGGGGTGCTCAGGCTGGGGGGCTCAGGATGCCCAGGCTGGGGGGGGGGGCTCGGGGGCACAGGCTGGGAGGCTTGGGGTGCCCAGGTTGCCCAGCCGGGGGGGCTCAGGGTGTCCCGGCTTGGAGGGGCTCACTGTGCACAAGCTGGGAGCGCCAAGGCTGGGGGGGGCTCGGGGGCTGCGGGATGTCCGGGGGGGACTCGGGGGCTGCGGCATGTCCAGGCAGCGAGGTGCAGAGCGTTCAGGATGCCCGGACTAGGGGGGAAGTCAGGGTGCCCAGGCTGGGGGCGCTCAGCCACATCCCCGCCAGCCCGGCGAGCGCCGGTGGCGGTGCCAGCGGCAGCGCGAGGCTGAAGGCGGGGCTGTGCCCGCACCCCGGCCGGGCAGAGGCCACGCTGGGAGGGCGCTGCGGGCTGACCCCAGCCTGGACAGTGTGGCAGGGTCGAGGCACAGCCCGGGC
Source organism: Emberiza elegans (assembly GCA_024865655.1). Classification (NCBI taxonomy): domain Eukaryota; kingdom Metazoa; phylum Chordata; class Aves; order Passeriformes; family Fringillidae; genus Emberiza; species Emberiza elegans. The sequence continues at coordinate 1,300,646 of JALJVW010001685.1, read as the reverse complement.
ACGTCCCGGCCGGGTTGGGTCGGGTCCGGTCCGGTCCATCCCCATCCGATCCGTCCCGTCCCGGCCCTTCCCGGACCATCCCGCCCCGTCCCGGCGGCGCTGGAGCGGCCTCGCCTTCCCGTGGTGCAGCGCGGCCGCGGCCCCGCCGCGCCGCCATGTTGTCGGAGTGAGCGGCCGGGGAGAGGCAGCGGCGAGCGGCCGGGGGGGGCCCGGCATCCGTCTGCATCCGAGCGCTCCGCCCGTGAGTACCGGCCCGGGGCCGGCCCCGCCGCGCCGCGGACCCCCGCGGACCCGCCGGTGGGCGCATATTGGCGGGGGGAGCGGGAGGAGAGGCCCCAGGCCGCCCCGAAGGCGAGCGGCGGCGGGGGCGCTGCGCCGGCGCTCCCGCCCGGCTCCCTGTCGGGGCCGCGGCCTGGGCCCATTGTTAGTGGGGAGGGGGCGCGGGGGGACGCCCGGGCCCCGAGCGCGGCCCCGCGGGCGCTCCGGTAACGGGGACGGGGGTTATTGTTGGGGGGGCGCGGGCCCAGCGCAGCCCTCAGCTGCCTTGCCCCGGGCCCGGCCCGCCGGGGGCTGCCCCTCGGTCTGTGGAGCTCCCCCTTCTCCTGGGGAGGGTCTCCCCATTCTCCTGGGCGGGTTTGATCCCGGGGGGGCTCCCCCTTGTCCCGGGCCTTCAATCCCGGGGGGCTCTGTCGCTCCGGCCGAGGCCTCGCTTTGTTGCCCCCAGGGCTCCGGTGGGTGGTTGGGTTCCGTCCTTCTCGGTTTTAGGGGGGTTTCGGCGGCTCTGGAAGAGGAGAGGGTCGGGGCTGGCAGCGGGAGGGAGGGATAAAGCAGACAATCCTTTCCGATGTGCTGGGTGACCCTGGGGGTTTTGTGTTTGTGTGGGGTTTTTCTCCCCCCTTGTTTTTATCTCGTGCTCACATAACGACAGCCTCGGCCCTTGTGAGCCGCAAAGTTGGAATTTTAAGAGCCTCTCGGCCCAACCTGAGAAATGCTCTGATTTTTTTTGTTGTTGTTGTTGTTGTTTGCTTTGGTCAATCTTTAATAACTTTGTTCGGAGCAGAGATTTTATTAGGCAGATCATGAGTAAGGAATTTCCTTTATTAAGAGGGATGGAGGTGGAGGAAAGGGGGACCGTGGGTCCTTTTGGGTGTCAGTGCTGGTTTTGGGAATCCGATGGGTCGGGAATTCAGTGCTGCGGCTCCCCAGGTTTCAGGAAAGCACAGGGATAACGTTAAAAGTTCTGCTAGGCCACACAGCTCTCAAACAATGGCTCTGCTTTCATTTCCAGTGGAACTTTCCAAAAACAACCCACCCAACCCAAACTCCTTCGCTTTGGGGTTGAACTTTTTTGGAACGATCGTTTTACATCGTGTTAATTTTGTAATAATCCGTGATTTTGAGGGTAATACGGAACCAGAGCCGGGAGGATCTGGCTGTGGAGCCGGGCTCTGTGTGGATTAAAGCTCCTTTATTCAGTGTTGTCACCAGCGGTACTTCAGACTCGCAGGGAGATTCCTCCGAAGTTTTTTGTTGTTTGTGGAACGTCCCATAATCTGCAGTGTTCTGCCTGCGGTGACAACACGGAGCAGCTCATTTCCCCACCGCGTTTTCACCCAGGGAAGAGCAGAGCCGCCTGCCCTGAGCGCGGTGGAGCAGCGTGGAAGCCTTTGTTTGCAAACCCGGGGTTTCACCTGGGAAAAGTTGATCCTCTGTGTTCAGGAAGAGTTTGGGAATGCGGGAGGCTCTGGAGGCCCCGAGCAGCTGCGGCTTTGCAGTGCCTGTGTAGGTGACTGTCCGTGTTCCCGGCGCTCCGGGAGCTTTGAATGACAGGATTCAGCTGTCCCGCTGCTGCCTCGATCGCGGCATTCCCATAAAAACACGGCTTGGAACTAAACTTGAACTACCCACAATGCTCCCTTCCCCTTTGCTCCCTTGCAAAATGTCGCCTTTGCCAAGTTTTCCGCTCGTGTTTGGAGCAGCCCAGAGAGGAAGCGCCTGGAGCAGCCTGTCCTTAATCCATTGACTGAGATTTTCTGGACCCTCCTGATTTTTAAGATAACACCTTTATTAACTCAGAAATTGATTAATGTCTGCAGCCTTTTGAAAGAGCAAAGACTGTGGCAGTGCGACTTTGTACCTTGCTTCTCACTGGAAATGGGCTTGTCACAGTCTGTAGATACTGGAAATTTTTTGGTGGGGATTCATAGTATCTTTCTTTGTTTGTTTTTGTTTTACAGTCTGCCCTGAGATAACTTGTAACTTCCTTTCAAGGGGCCGCTCAGTTTTCATTGCTGCAGTTTGTACACACCTCAGTTTGATGATAAATGAATTTCTTACCATTAATTACTTTTTTTTTGTTCTTTTTGCATGGAGGAACTTGAGTGCTTCATGTGATGTTACTGAAGAATTTTGATATTGTTTGCTAAAGGGAAATCAAGGGGAAAATGCCATTAAAATGAATTGTAGTCTCAAAATCAGTCAAGATTTAGTCATATCGTGTTTTCAGTGTTTTTTCAAGTATGTGGGGAAGGTGGTGATTTCCAGACTCTTTGAAAGCTGGAGGAGTGAGTCCTGTTGGATGTCCCTGGTATTTAAGTTGTGAGTGTATAAAAGGCCCTGCAGAGTGGCCCTGGGGGCTGTGCGTGTGCAGCACCGAATTATGCTGGAGGTGCAATTAAAACAACCTGATCTCTGCAGTTTTCAGAGTCGTTTTCCTCTCAGTATTAACCCCGTGCTTGACTCGTGGGGCACACCTGACAAAGTTTGATCAAAGATGGAGCTAAGATTTTTATTTTGGTCTCCCCACCGGTAGTAAATTGTTCTTGGAAGTTGTTTGTAGTAGAGTGTTGTTCAGGGCTACTACGAGGAGCAGGGAGGGAACAGAGCAGCCTTTCAGGCCCTCGGAGCCGCTGGCAGGAGCAGGGCCAAGCTCTGCAGCCACCAAGGTCCAGCAGTGGAACATCCTGGGGCTGCTCTGCCAGGAGCTTCTCAGGGCTCCACCACCCCAGTTTCATCCTCAGGACTCTCTGTGGGGCTGCATTTAGGTACCTCAAGTGATAAACTGTTGATCGTTTTTTAATGAAGATTAATTCAGACTATCCCATACATTTAAAAAATAATTTGGCTTGTTGTGTGAGCATTACATAATGGGGGAAAAACACTTTGCTGTTCACACCTGTAGTGTCTCTATTGCTCTGATAGTCCTGCCTTAAAATAACAAACAAACTTCTGTGGTTTTGTGCTGCTGGAATGTTATCAAAATATTTGGGGACTAGGAAGTTAGTGAGTTGCTGTCATCTTAATGTGCAGGTTTTCCTCCTGCTCACAGATCATTTGGATGCATGTAAAACATTTGGATTATTTAATTTATTCGGGTATTTTACTGGGGTGGCCAGTGCTCTGGGTACTGAAAGTCTGTTGGACTTGTCCAAATTTCCCCCGATGCCATTGACTGCAGGACCAGCAGTGCTGGCTGTGCCTGCTCTGGAAAGTTCTGCCAAGATCCCAGGTTTTTGTTCTTTCTCCAGGGAATTCCATAAAGCATGTCCATGGGTTTTACTGCCTCCTGAGCGCACTCCTGAGTTAGCAGGGAGGGCGCACACTGTGTTTGGGCTCCATGAACTGTACGAGCAGAAATCCGGGATTTTAAGTTTGCGTTGAAAAACAGAAACCAAACCAAACTGTTGCTTTGCTGCTTTGCGTGACTGAGGGAATACTTTGGGTTACAGTGAGATACAGGGGGCCTTGAGTGTTATATGGGTGGGGGACCAGGCCCCTTTGCCAGGTGTAAATGGACACAGCAGGTTCTGGTGTCACTGCCTTCCGTGGGTTTTTGGGGGGCTTTTTCCCAGCAGTTTTCCAGTCATGTGTTGTCCCTGGCAGAAATTGCCATTGTGCTGCTGCTTCATGGGCATCCTGTGCATCCTGCTAAGCCTGTGCAGCCCAGAAAGTGGCATCATCCCTGCGGGTTTTTGGTCCCTGGGTTCCCTCCCTCACGGGTTTTCGGGGATTTTGGTGGGATCCCTGCGGGTCCAGTGGGATCCCTGGGTTTTCGTTTTCAGGGGATTTCTGTGTTTTCTGTGGGATTTCTCTGTGTTTTCAGTGCTGTTCTGGCTGCTGGGTTCATGGGGTGAGTGAGTGTTGCAGGAGTCATTTTTGCCACAGTGGTGTTCCCCTGCCAGTCACAAGATGGGTGTGTTACTTAACGCTCAAAGCTGCAGCTGGGAGGATTTCATGTCTCTTTCCCCTCTCTTTCCCCCATGTCCCCCTGCAGGTGTTGGTGGAATGAGCGTAGCGTGCGTTTTGAAGAGAAAAGCAGTTCTGTGGCAGGACTCGTTCAGCCCCCACCTGAAGCAGCACGCTCAAGACACAGCCAACCCCACCATGCCTGTGGTACTGACATCTGGCACAGGCTCGCAGGCTCAGCCACAGCCAGCTGCAAACCAGGCCCTTGCAGCAGGGACACACTCCAGCCCCGTGCCCGGATCCATAGGAGTGGCGGGGCGCTCCCAGGACGACGCCATGGTGGATTATTTCTTCCAGAGGCAGCACGGGGAGCAGCTCGGGGGAGGAGGCAGCGGCGGCGGCGGCTACAACAACAGCAAACACCGCTGGCCCACCGGGGACAACATCCATGCAGAGCATCAGGTAGAAAACCACTCCCAGCTTTCCCAACTCAGCCCTGCAGCCTTCTCAGAGATGCTTTTCATGGTGCTCTTCTAAAGCTGGAGCTGGTTCTGGTGGAGTGGCCACAGTGGTGCTGTTTTGTTTGTTTTCTCTTCTCAGGGTGGCGGTGCCCTGGTAGCTCTGAGTTGAAAGGTTTCTGCTCTTGAGCGTGTTGAAATCCCAAATCCCAATCCACTCCCGGTCACAGTCGAATGCATGTTTACAAAATTCATCACTCCCTTTATTGATTTTTTTTTTCTGATGTGTGAAACAGCATAGCCGTGACTGCTGCTGCTGCTGCTTTTCAAATCTGTTGCTGTAGTTAAATAATTCTTATGTAATGGTATTACAAAACTGCCAATGCATGTAGGTTGGGCTTTTACCATTCCCAATATTGGAAAACACAAGAGTGGAAGTTGCTGGTGGTATGTTTGACTGGGTTTCTTTGCTTTGGGGTTGGGTTTTTATGGTTATCGTGTACAGGGGAAGGTGGTGATGATGAGAAGAGCAGCCTTAAGAGTGTCACCAAGCAGTGGTTTTAGGACGTTGTTAGAGCCACTCAGTCTCTAGAGGGGTGGTGGGCCAGGCTGTGTGCTAGTGCTGTTTACTAGAAGTCTTTTCAGCAGTTGCATTGTCACTCGTGCTGCAGCTAAATGAGTGGCTGACTCACTCCACTCTGTCTGTGACCTGTAGCTCACTCATCAAAGACACACGAGTGCTTCCTCTCCGAGGCAGCAGAACCCAAGTGTAAGCACATTTTAGAGCAGAATGATCCCCACAAATATTGCCAGGGCAGCAGACACAAAGCTTTTGCAACCTTTGTGAGCATCTCCTGCCTCCAGTTTCTGGAATCAAAACGGCCAAGCCCTGGCTCCTCTGCTGTGCCTCCCCAGGGGATGAGTTGCCAACCAGGGCATTTAAAAGCAAACATTGCAGGGAATTTTGCAGCCTCACCGAAGGCAGTGTGTACATCAACAAACAAACAAACCCAAGTGTCCTGTTAATTTTGTTCTGGAAGAAAAATCACATAAAATACTGCAATATGAGCTAAAGAGCTAGATAAATATTGTTGTTATTCCCTTATGGAGAACTGTAGTATTTAGGTATCAATTCAGAAGAAATAACTTCATTGAAACATGTAATTTTTCTGTTTATTATCCAAGTTTTCAGTCACTAACTGTGAAACTTGCTTCAAGAGACATCAGTGCCAGGGATCTTAATGTTTTAAGTTCTGAAGGAAACCATAAGGAAGAATTTCTTCCTGCAAACTTGTAGGTTTTTCAAATCAAAGCAGCCATGGAGTCTTGGGGTGGAGATGCCTGGGCAGGGCCTGCTGTTGTTTGGGCATTTTGTGGCAAGATGACTTCATGAATTAAAATGATGTCATAAATTCTCAATCCTCTTTTCCTCCAGCTCACACTTTCATCCTCCTTTTACTGCAAATCCCTGAGAGCAAAGACAACAAAACTCTGTGGAGATAAGGGGGGTGGGGACAGCACACTCCAAGCTCACAGTCATTAAAAACTCTGCTGGTATTTGAACTTTTATTTATTTAATAATGGAAAGACTTAAACTTTCACTCAAACAAAAGAATCCTGCCTGTTCCAGAGGCTTGTCCTGTTGTCAGCAGAAGTGTTGCTCAGCTTGATTTTCTTCAGTAACTTGTGGAATGAAATGATCCTAATAAATAAACCACTTAATGAAAGGAAAGCTCATTAACTTCTGCTAGTTTAAAATGAACTTTTCAAATGCAGTTCCTGTGGTGAGAGTGGACAGCAGAGAGAAGGTTGTGTGGACAGGTCACACCTGCAGGATGGAGCTCACAGACGATTCTGTGTGATGCTCTCAGCTTCCCCTGTGAGTTCTGTGAGCTGAGGCTCGGGAAATACCCACCAGGCCAGAATTAACATTGGGGTTTTTATCTGCTCTGCTTCCTGCTGCTTTTACACTCTGATAAGTGGGGTACAGCTGTAGTTCCAATGTTTTTGCATTCAGTGCTCATCTCCAAACCAATCTTCCTGTCTAATTTCTTCCGGGTCAGCTCTGAGGTGGGGCAGTAACCCTGTTCTCCTCAGTCTTGTTTGATATTGTTGATGATTGATGGGCACTTTTATCAGAGTTTGGTGCTCCATCCCTCTTTTTCCATAGTTCTCTGCTTGCCTCAGGATTTTGCTCCTGGGAAGCAGAATGCAGGATATGTGTAATCCTAGCACTGCCATTCTTCTTGACTTCTTGGCCACCTCCACATCTGCTGCTTAAATTATAAATTCCTTGGAGCAAGGACTAATCTTATGCATGCAAAATTATTTAATTCAGTTTGGATTTAGCTGGGCTAGAATTAAATTTGGCCTGCAAGAACAGAAGTGGAAGGAAGTGCTGGGACATGCAGGGAGGTAGGGAATCATTAAGGATGTCTCCTGACTCTGTTTCCTATGGATGCACTTTATTACTGTACTTTTCATTTTAGACTTTCAGAGATGGTTTAGTGAGGGCCCAGCCTTGAAGACTGGTTAGGAAACTCAGTAGCTAAAAGATAATGGGAAGTCAAAAAAAAAAAATTATAGGCTAATATAGGTTAATGTCTGCCTCGAGCTTGGGAGGTCGTAATTAAAGGTAGAAGGATTTTAATTGTTGAGTCCCAGATTCTCTTTGTTGCGTGTGTAGACAGACGTGTGTCTGTTGGGGATAACGCTGCAGTGGCTTTTACCAAAGGATGGCATTTCATGGTGGCATTAAACAGCCAGGAGTGCTGTGAGTCACACCTGAGCTGCAGGATCCTGACTTTCCATGGCTTTCATTGTGCTGTTCCTCCTGGTCACTTTTCTTCCTGGAAGCTCTGGGAATTGAGCTGAGAGTGGCTTTAGCAGGGATGGCCCAAGGAAAAGTTCCTCCCAAGGGAGGGAGGAGAGGAGCTCCTTCCTGGTGGTGTCTCTCCTTGTGAGCAGCAGGAAAGTGCTGTGTCTGTTTGTGTTTCGCTTAGAAACTTTCTTTTCCTGTTGCATTTTCCCCTTCTCCTCTGGAAGCTGTGTTTGAGGCCAGGTTTTTATATAACATGAAACAATTAAAGATGCCCCTGTCATTTCACAAATTTAGGTGTCAAAGCTTCACTATGCACACAAAAAACTTGTGCTTACAAGGTGTTCTTTGTCCCTGCAGACACTGAAGTGATACCAGGATCAGACTTTAGATTTCTTAATTTGGTCTCTCAGATCTCCAGCAAAATCCCAGCTGTTTGCAGCTCCAAATCCTTAATCACCAAGCTTCCATGGAAGACCCTTAACTGCAGTTTTTTTCTCTTTTTATCCACAAAAAGGAACAGGATGAGGCTGAGTGTCAAGGTCCCCAGTAATTTTAATATTGGAGTGAGCAGGTTTGGGCTGTCTGATGCCTGGTTGGTGTTGGGCAGAGAGAGCATTTGAGTGTTTGTGTGCTGTTTATCCTGCAAAACCACGGGCAGGGATCAGGACATCACGTAGGGAGGGCACAGGATGGCTCCAGGTGAGGAATGGCCTGGCTTGGGTCTGCCTTGGTTATGAAAGGTTGCACAGATCTCCTCACAAGCCCAAACAGCCTCTGCTGCTCCTGGGGGCAGTGAAAAGACACTCGGGATATTGAGCCTGGACAAGTTATCGACACTGAGCAGGTTTTTAGGAAAATTGGCTGGGTTTTCTTGGCTGGGGTCTCCTGTGGCTGGTGTGTGTGCGCCTGAACTGGAGTGAAGGGAGAGTTCTGTGGTGTGGCCCTCTGGAATTGCAGTCACTGGATCTGCTTAGGCTGTCGGAATTGCGCTCGGGTGGTGTGGGAGTTGCTTGGTAGAAGCAAATGATTTTAGGCATTTGCTTTCTCTCAGAGCATGTTTAATTAATAATTGGAGACAATAGAACTCTGCAGGGATGGTCTTGTTGAATGTGGGGAATTTTTCACATGGAGTTGGTGAAGAATAGTCAGCACAACAGGGACTGGGGTTTCTGCTCAGTTTTGCCTTTTGGCAGTGTGACCGTGTGAGTTCTTCACTGGGAGCTGGATTCAGGCAGAGGCAGGAGGTAATTCTGGTAATTCTGCCCTCGTGGGGCACAGCTCCTCCAGCCAGGCTCCTTCCTGCCCTGGGAGCAGCTGGATCTGAGCACATTGACAATGCTGGGTGCTGCTGGCAGGCACCGTGGCCAGAGCTTGTCTGAAAGGCAAGAGCCTCTAAAAAGGTCCTGGAAGCAAAGGCAGCCCTGGTGTTTATTCTTCCAAAGGGAAATCCTGGCTAAGTGATGCTTTACTCCTTAGGACAGAGATTTTGCCCCGTCCCTGGAAGTGTCCGAGGCCAGGTTGGAGCAACCTGGGACAGTGGAAGGTGTCCCTGCCTGTGGCAGGGGTGGAATGAGCTGGGATTTGGGGTCTCTCCCAGCCCAAACATTCCATGATTTCTGATGTGCCTGTGGATATGTGCTCCACATAATTGGATGTGTTGTCTGTGCTGGGGTTGAAGGCACGGTGTGAGTCCCTTGTCACACAAACCATGTGACAGCACCTGTGGCTCAGCTCTGCAAGGCGGTTTCTGACCTCTGTTTCATTAAACCCGTTGAGTTTTCATGGGAAATTCCTCGTGTCCCAGTAAACTGCTCAGGGCTTTCCTTTCCCTGACACTGGAAGGGCTGTGCTAATTTGATACCCAGGTAGTTGGAAACATAATTCCTTGCTGAAATGAAATGTCTGGTTTGGCTGATCTGTTTCACAGAGATTTCTCCATAGTGGAGGGGTGGCTTGGGAGGGGAACCGGAACATTTAATTTGGTTTTCTGCTTAGTGTTGCTCCCTGAAAATTTCTCCTGAGGTAGAAGGGGCACGAGTAGATTGTCTTAGTTGGAAGTTTCAGGTTGGAAAATCCTTGTGATATGCAGGGGATAGAAGACACTCTGAAACATTCAGAAGGATACTCTGAGACTCTGCTTCTTCCAAATCCGTGGATTTTACTGTTGCTGATGGGCAGCTACAGATAAGATTGTCCAGCTGGGATTGCCCAAGTGACCGGGTGTGCTGGTGTTGGGATTTCTCCGTGGTTGTTGCTGTTCTGCTCTGCTTCCTTGTCATCATACTCACTCAGGAGGAGCAAAACCACTTTCACATTACTAAATTTGCAAATTCAGTGCTTTCAGAAGGCTTCAGGTATTTCAGTGGATATCTTGTATGAGTGTGCTTTGAAAAGAGGTTTATTACAGAACTTGTCCTGCTTGTTTTCTCCTCCCCTCTCCCCAACTTTGCTCTCTTCTTAGCAGCTCATTTGTGGTTTGCAGAGTTGCTGTGACCTCCTTGTGCTTTTGCAGAGCAGGTTGTGATCCCGGGAGCGTTTTTGTAAATGAGTGAAGCTTTACAGTGGATCTGAGTCCCACAGTCCCTTCCCAGCCACCCCAATCCATCCCCACTTGCCTGTTCCTCGTGAACTGCCACAAATTCCAGTTGCTGATCAGAAATCTCCTCGATGAAGAGCTGTTGCCGGGCATTGTAGTGAAGAGCTGTTGCAGGGCATTGTCTCTGGCCTGCCTGGCTCAGAGAACTCCCTCTTAGGTGTATCAGGGATGATTTCCAGGCTGTTTTCCCTGAGTGCTGATGTCAGGCTGAACAAACGCTCCTTTGTGCTGCTGCCATGTGATGCTGCTCCCTCCCGGCAAGGAGCTGCTCTCAGCTCTCCTGTTACTCCTGCCTTTGTTAGGGATAACTTCTGTTCCAGGGCAGTTGTTTTTATTGGGAACATCTGGCTTTGCTTCTTGCCCTTGTTCAGACTTTCATTCTGGGGTGAAGCTCGACTGTTGCTAAACCCTCAGTGAGTCCCTGTCAGGGTGGTGTGAGGCCACTCTCATCTCTTCTGAAAGAGGTGCCTTGGCACTACAATTGAACACTGCTGCATCCCTTCTCCACATCTTTTTCCCTCTGAATTTAAACCTGGGAAGGGCAGAGTGGGGCTGGGAGTAAAAGAAAAAGCCCCCAAGCTCAGATCTTAGCATGGCCCCAAGCTCTTGCACAGATCCTTGGTTCCAGGCACACACCTGGGCGCAGAAGATGGTTTTCCCAAGGGATTGCCAGCTCCAGCAGGACAAAACTAAGGTTGTTTCTTCCCTAATCCAGTATTTTTGAATCCTGCACCCCAATATGGGCCTGAGACATGGCAGGGTAACCTAAATTCCACATTAATGAAGCGCTTCCCTGGGTGGATAAAATGGGAGGAAAAACATAATTAGCTAAGGAAGGAGAGCCCCTCTGCAAGGCTGCCTTTGCTGCAGTTATTTCTGTCCCCTGAATCATTAATCAGCCTGGCCCCATGCCAGGGAAGGCATTAGCCAATCTGCAATTTCAATGGCTTTTTGCTTCCAGTGCTAATGGTAGTAGCAATTCTAACCATGAATCCTTTACTACAAAAATAGTAGTTAAACCACCTAATCCTGTCTAATACTTGTGACTTCACATTCTTTCTTTACCCACTATTGTTATGGGAGAAGGCTAAAAATAGGGCAGTAATCAGTTGATGGAACAAGGTATTTTAACCCTGACTCTGGTTGTCAGTGCAGACCTGTTGTGGAGTGTGTGATGCTTCCCTTGCTGTCAGCTGGGGAATGCATTTCCCCTCTCCTGGATGCTGTAAATTGTCTGACTGCACTCAGATCTGGCATTTTTTTGAAATAACCTCCTCTGTGAGCTGTTCAAACTCAAGCAGCCTCCCCCAGCTGAAGGAGGATTTGTTTCCATCTGAAATTTGTAAACCTTTAGTTCATTTAAAGAGTTTTAACAATTGTGAGTATATAAATCAAAGTATTCAGCTGTAGCTTTTGGTTTTCTCCTCTCCATTCTAAGGATGTTTCTTGGCTTTGATGATTTTTGTTCTTCCTGTCTCAATTCTGGTGTTCTTGTAGTAATGTTGCCTTGCGTTTGGTTGGAGTTTTTTGTTGTTTTTCTTTTTTTTTTAATTCCAAATTGAGCAAGACTTAAAATATAGAGGCCAAATGGATGGCAGTATTACATTCCTACTTGCAGAGTGCACAGGAGTTAAAAATCAATATCCAAGGAATAATGACACCCTGGAGGTGCTCGGGGTAAGCACCTGGCATGTATAAATAGGGAGAAGTTGGGATCTCATCTTGTTTTCTTAACAAAGAAATGCTGTTGGATCTTGCAGGTTGGAAAGAGATTGGAGCAGCCTGGGACAGTGGGAGGAGTCCCTGCTCATGGCAGGGGTGGAATGAGAGGGGCTTTAAGGTCATTTCCAACCCAAATCAGTCTTTAATTCTGGGATCTTGGAACTGAGAAATCTGGACATTTGTCTCTGCAGAGAAATACAACAATGATACAATTTCCCACATTCCTGTGCAGCAGTGGAGGAGCAAAACAAGAGAGATTCCCCCAGCAGAGCTGAAATCCTGGGAGGCTCCTCAGGCCCTGCAGGAGCTCAGGCAGCAGTAGGAGAGTCCTTCCCACCGTTTGTGGTCCCAGCACCCATCCCTGGCCATGCCTTTGTTTGCCAGGGTGGCAGAGAGGAGCTGAGGCCAGAATTCCTTGGGGAAGTGTCTGTGGGATTCCCTGCAGTTGGTTTGCAGGGCTGAGGGCAGCGCTGGGCCCTGTAATTTAGTGCAGATCAAAGGAATATTGAAATGATCCATTTGCATGTTCCAGCCTCAGGAGTTCCTGGCTTTGCAGGGCCCATCCTGGGAGCAGATCCCTCCTGGCCGGGAGGGGAACTGGGGAACAAATGTTCCAGCTGGGGGAGGGAAGGTGGATCCTGGGCTGAGGAGGGGCTGGGAGCAGGGAATGGGGCCAGGTGAGGAGCAGGGGATGGGAATGGGGACCTGGAGAGCTGGGGCTGGCGAGGTTTGCTTTGGCTCCCTTCTAAGAGAACTGGCTAAATAGAAACAGATCATAGAAACCCTCTTCAGTCACTGCTCCCCCCCGTAAATACAGGTATTTCATCTATTTAATGTTCAACATTAAAATAAAAAATCATAAATCCAGCTTCACAGTGCACTTTTAGAGACACTTTAGATCATCACTAGAATATTTCTTATCTCAAATATTTATTAGCAAATAGTTTTTTGTTTCTTTTTCTCCAAAGAAATTTCTAATTAGTTTTCTGGGTTTTTTCCTCTCTCCTGTATGCCAGATACTTTTATTTCTTTGTTTGATTCCACTTGCCTTTTGCTTCCTGTGAAACATCCCTTGGATAAGGAGAAAGAAAAAGAATCCTTTGGGGTTGAGAGTGAAATTTAGCCTTGGATAGTTTGGCTGCCTGTCTGCTCAGGTGAATGTAAATTCTACATAAATGAGGATTCCTTAATATATAAAGGAATCAGAAAAACTGGTGTACAATCCCCTGGGATACCTGAAATGTGATACAGCCCTGCACTTGGAATTTACATGTAAAGGTCATTTTAGCAACCATATTTGCTTAATATAAGGTGCAGTATTAACACATACTGTTGACATTAATATTTACCTAAAATTACAATTCACATGCTTTGCTGGTTGCTTCTCAGAGCATGAAACCCCCCCTTGGATTATTCTAGAATAAAAAATTACCGTCCTGAAAATCTGCAAGGTAAAATCCCTGTTGTTTTCATGCTAATTTGTTGGGTCTTCAGCTCGGTGTTTAGTAATCAGAAGGACAGTTTGGGGTCCTGGCTGCTGTTAATTGACCTGAGTGCAGAATCCCTTTTGACAAGTGCCATTCCCTGGGGCCTGGGTTTGCTGGGCTCCAATGAGCTGGAGTTTGCAGCACCAGCAGTGCCCCGGCTCCCGGGCTCTGGGGCTGCTGCAGGTTTGGGATCCTGCCATTCTGTGGTTTCATGGAATCTCAGGTGGTTTGGTTCACAAGGGACCTTAAAGATCCCCCCATCCCACCCCTGCCATGGCAGGGACACCTCCCCCTGTGCCAGGTGCTGCCAGCCCCAGTGTCCAGCCTGGCCTTGGGCACTGCCAGGGCTCCAGGGGCAGCCACAGCTGCTCTGGCAATTCCAGCCCAGCCCCTGCCCACCCTGCCAGGGAACAATTCCCAATGCCCAAGATCCCATCCAGCCCTGCCCTCTGGCACTGGGAGCCATTCCCTGGCTCCTGTCCCTCCATCCTTGTCCCCAGTCCCTCTGCAGCTCTCCTGGAGCCCCTTCAGGCCCTGGAGGGGCTCTGAGCTCTCCCTGGAGCCTTCTCCTCTCCAGGGCAGCACCCCCAGCTCTCCCAGCCTGGCTCCTGCCCTGGAAGACCCCTTTATGACCCCTTTGCTGTGTTGCAGTTTTTTACCCCAGGGGACACCAGGGCCTGTTTGGGGTGCAGAGCTGGATCCGGAGGGGCTCAGTCCCAGTCCCTGTGTGGGCGTTGTTCCTCCGCTCTCACTCTCCAGGGTGATCCAGACCCGTGGATCTTTGGTAATGCCTGTGATGAGCATCTGCGTCTTTGCTCTTCTTCACATGATAACTTGGAGAACTTCTATCTGTGGCAGGGCGTGTTTAAAGGACTTGGAGACAGGGCAGAGTGTCTGCCTGGGTTTGTGGGGTGCTGGGTGAGCAGCAGGTCCCAGCACATCCCCACCTGCTGGAATGGTGCTTTGTGCCTGTCTGGTACAGCTCCATCCATTCAGAAGTGTTCCAGACACGGACAGGGGCTGGTGTCTGGGCAGCTTTGGGACAAGGAAAACATTTGCTTCTGAGTTGTTGTCACCGAGTTTTGCGATGCTGAGGCTGTCTGATCGTATTTAAAAGGAAAGAAAGTGCAGTTGTCCTGTGTGAGGTGGCTGCCTGACATGAATGATCTGCTCGAGGGCTGGAATATCCCCGTGAATGTGAATGTGTTTGGTTCAGCGGTGCTGAGAGGCTCCTCTGCAGTGTGTGAGGTGTGAAGTGGCCATTGACCACGGGAGAAATGGGTTTGGGCTGTTGCAGTGTGCAATACAGGAGAGCTGGAAGCATTCCATGCTTTTTGTCCTCCTGAAACAGGATTGGGTGTCTTCTCTTGGAGTTGTGAAAGGCCCCTGCAGCACCAGTTCGAGGCCAGGGGGGTTGGGGGCATCAGCTGGGTGAAATGCAGGGTCCTGCCCGTGGGTCACCACAGCCCCCAGCAGCTCCAGGCTGGAGCAGAGCCTGGATAGCTGGGAAAGGCCCTGGGGGTGCTGGTGACAGTCTGAACACGGACCCAGGTGTGCCAGAGGCCGCTGCCACCTGCGTGTGTCAGCAGCAGTGTGAGCAGCAGGAGCAGGGCAGTGACTGTCCCTGTGCTGCCACTGCTGGGGCGCCTTGTGACAGGAGAGACACTGAGGGGCTGGGGAGTGTCCAGGGAAGGGCTGGAGCCCCAGGAGGGGCTGAGGGAGCTGGGAAGGGCCTGGAGCCCCAGGAGGGGCTGAGGGAGCTGGGAAGGGTCCTGGAGCCCCAGGAGGGGCTGAGGGAGCTGGGAAGGGGCTCAGCCTGGAGCAAAGGAGGCTCAGGGGGCCCTTGTGGCTCTGCACAGCTCCTGCCAGGGGGCACAGCCAGGGGGGCCGGGCTGTGCTCCAGGGAACAGGGACAGGAGCAGAGGGAACGGCCTCAGGCTGGGCCAGGGCAGGGTCTGGGTGGGCACAGCAGGAATTGCCCCATGGAAAGGGGGCTCAGGCCTTGGCAGGGGCTGCCCAGGGAGGTTTGGAGTCCCCATCCCTGGAGGTGCCCAAGGAAGGGCTCAGGTGGTGGCACTGAGTGCTCTGGGCTGGGGACAGGGTGGGCATTGGGCACAGCTGGGACTCGATGGTCTGGGGATCTTTCCCCACCTCAGTGATTTGGGAGAATGAATGAGGTTTGGCGGTCTGACAGAGAGGAATTTGCAGTGAGGAATGCAGCTGTGCCTCAGGGATGTGAATGAGGAATCCAGCTGTGTCTGTTGGAGGTGCAGTGAGGAATCCAGGTGTCTCCGGGACTGGGAATGCAGCTGTGTTTCAGGGGTGTGCAGTGGGAATCCAGCTGTGTCTGGGTGTGCAGTGAGGAATCCAGCTGTGTCTTGCTTTGCTCAGTGTTTTTCAGCAGAGAGGTGGAACTGGTGCGGAGCAGGGGCTGAATTCCCCCCAGCCTGGGGAGGTGCAGTGATCCCGTGGTTTTGCCCCAGTTTCTCAGCGTGGCTGCTGGTGAATCCCAGTTTGGGATGTGTGCTCCCAAGGGGCAGGCAGGGAATGATTTTTGAGTCAGTGCAGTGGCTGGAGCTGGAGTGTGTTACAGTGACACACATTCCTGTATTAGTGTGTGGAAATCGTTCTTCTTGAATGAGATTTACATAACTCCTGAGTGCATCCACACGTTCATGGCGAGGGGAGGGATGTTCTTGTGCAATGAAATCCTTCCAGAACGTGGTGCTCGTGTCCAGAGCCTTCATTTTGTGAACTGGGGTTCCGTGGTGTGTGTGAGCAGAAGGGAGGAGTTCTCTCATCCTCAGGGAGGCAGCAGCTCCTGTGGGGATGTGCGCTCTGCATCCCTTCCCAGAGGCACAGCCTGCCTGGGGTGCTGCTGGCTGAGAGCAGCAGGAGTCAGGTTTGCTCGGATCACTTCCCAAGCGATTGGGACTCCAGCTGCCCTCTCCTTGTGTGATTCCTGATTCCTGAAGTTCATGGCGCTCACCTCTCCCTCCCAGGATGTCACATCAGCTCCAGGTGTCAGGGCATCGCTGCCTCGTGCAGCCGATTGATCCTGGCGTTGTCTTCTGGATTTCTTTCAAATCTCTGCTTCAGTGGTGAGCCACATTTTCTGGTAGTCAAATCTCATCAGCATCAGTGCTCATCTGGAGAGAAGTTCTGTCTCTGTGGACCCCCTTGTTTCTTGTGTTTACACCAGCCTGGCTCTGCTCTGTGCTCAGAGCTCAGGGATCAGTAACAGGAACAGATCCTGATGAGGTGGAAGATCAGCTCTATTGCTTAGTGGTCATTGCAGAGGAATCCCTGCCTGCTGGAATGCAGAGGTGTCGGAAGTCATGGCTTTGGCTTTGTGTTCTGCTGTTTCAGACACTTTGTTCTTGAAGGAGCCCTGTGATATTTGTGTGCAGTGAGGTGAAAATGTGTTGCTCTTTAACATTATAGCTGCTGAGAAATGGGAAAAGGATCCTTTGGGTGCAATCTTTGAAAATCAAATAAGTGGATCTAATGATCAATGAAGGTAAAGAAAGTGTGTGGGAGAGAAGGAGCTGGAGGATTGCTGTTTACGGACACTTTGAGCACAGAGTGGCCAAAATCAGGCACAAAGACCTGATTTAGAAAATGCTTTTATCCGTATTTGTTAAGATTCTTGAAAGAGAGATGATAAGGGATGTGAAATATCTGTGAATGAATAATTTCTTCATTTCCTCACATCTGGTAGCTGCTGGAGAAGGCAATTTTTATTTTCTGCTTTTCATCATGCCTGGGGTGAGGGATACTGGGGAAGGGGATGGGGACAGCCTGTCCCTCCTGTGGCATTGTCCTGTTGGAGCGGGTCCAGGAGCCACCAAGTCAGCTGCAGGGCTGGAGCACCTCTGCTGAGAGAATTGGGGTTGTTCAGCCTGGAAAAGAGAAGGTTGGGGGTGATCTCATTGTGGCCTGCAGGGAAGGATGGAGAAGGGACTATTGACACAAGCCTGGGGTGACAGGAGGAGATGGCTTCAAACTGACAGAGAATAAGTTTAAATTCAATGTATGGGAGAAATTATTCCCTGGCAGGGTGGGCAGGGGCTGGGCTGGAATTGCCAGAGCAGCTGTGGCTGCCCCTGGAGCCCTGGCAGTGCCCAAGGCCAGGCTGGACACTGGGGGTGGCAGCACCTGGCACAGTGGGAGGTGTCCCTGCCATGGCAGGGGTGGCACTGGATGGGCTTTAATGTCCCTTCCTACCCAAACCATTCCATGTTGACCAAATCAAGTAAAAATATCACTTAATATCCTTTTGGATTTTGCTGGGAATGTAGTGATTGGATCTTTGTAGCAGCTTTGTTTTGAGGTTCCCCAGCTCAGCACCCACCCCTGGGAGATGGTTTGTTTTGGGGAAGCTGCTGGGCACACTCTGAGCAGCCTTTGTGTGGCTTCTGTGGTTTGCTGGGACATCACTTCAGCAGCTGTGACTTCACATCACCTTCTGAATCTCTCTGTGCAGCTTCTCCATTCCTTAGATGTCTTATGGAAATAATAATTTGCTCTCTGCCAGCTTTTGTGGCTTGGCACATCTGGAAGTTGCAGCACTTTCCATGAGTTCAGCTTGAAGTGCTCCATGAAGAATTTGGTCCCAGTGACGTTTGTGTGGCACCAGGCAGCTGAGCTGTGTCAGCTGCAGAGCAGGGACGGAGCTGGCAGGGGAGGGAAGCCCGTGTGGCTGCAGTTTTGGGAAGGGTTTCACTTGGTGTCAGTGGCCCATGTGACAGTTGTCACTGCAAAAGGTGGCAAGGCTGAGGCAGAACTGAAAATAACTGGGGTACACTAACAAGAGATTTTTCACCTGGTTTTTAAACTGGGATTCTGAATGAGTGACCCCTGAGGATTTGCAAATTATGTAAATAGCTAATAAATAATTCACTAATATACCACTAATCTTTTGCAAAGTGTGATGGCCACAGAATAGAAGAATTTAGACTGGAGGGGATTTCTAGAGCTTAATGTGGTGCTTTCTTCTGTCTGATTCTTAGTTGAGATCTCCAGAATATTGTCTTAGTTGAGATCTATAGGATATCGTTTTAGTTGAGACCTGTAGAATATTATCTTAGAATACAAATAAAACATAATCCCAAGGTCTTGGTCCTGCTGGAAGTGGTGCTGCAGTATCAGAAATCATGGTTGAGGTCAGTGATGGTGGTGTAACATTCCAGTGCTGGTTACTGGTGGGCCATGAGCATCTGAACAATTTTGGGGATTTTTTTGCCCTATAACTCTCCCAGCAGGTATTGCTGAGCTCCTTCCTTGGCCTGGGAGAGCTCTGTGCAGAGCCAGGACTAAACCCTGTGTGTAAATCTGCAGCATGGTGCAAGGAGCCTGGATCAGTGTGGGCATTACTCATTTAAAAGTGCTTTATAAACTCCTTTTTAAAAGCTTTATAAACTCCTCCCTGCTCAGCAGAGAGGTGCCTCAGCCCTGCTGGGCTGCAGGGAGTGTGTAAACACTGAGTAGGAGGGGAGTTTGTGCTGCTTGTGCAGGGTGTTGGTGGCTGCTGGGACACTGCAGTGGGACAGGGGAGGGCAGTCACCTGCTCCAGTCCCAGCACGTGCCTCAGCTGCTGGGTTTTGCCCTCGAGTCCAGAGTTGGGGTTTCTTTTTCAGTTTGCTTCCTCCTGTGTCCTCAGCAGCTGAGATTTGAGAATGAGAAGCAGGAGAAGGATTTTCCTGCAGTTTCAACATTTCCAGTCCATGTCAGGTACTGATCCCTGCTCTGGGATAGGGACAGCAGCCAGGGCACGGCTGGGGCTGGGCCAGGGCAGCTCAGGCTGGAGCTCAGGGCAAGGCTCTTCCCCCAGAGGGTGCTGGCACTGCCCAGGCTGCCCAGGGAATGGGCACGGCCCCGAGGCTGCCAGAGCTCCAGGGATGCCCAGGCTGGGCTTGCTGGGGTCCAGGAGCTGCATCAGTGATCCCTGTGGATATTCCAGCCCAGGATGCCCAGGCTGGGCTTGCTGGGGTCCAGGAGCTGCATCAGTGATCCCTGTGGATATTCCAGCCCAGGATGCCCAGGCTGGGGTTGTTGGGGGTCTGTGCAGGGACAGGAGCTGGACTTGGATCATCCCTGTGGATCTGTTCTGTGCTTCTGTCAATTTATTTATCCAATAGTTTCAAGTTTATGCTTTATTTTTCTGCTCTAAATGACTCAGTTTTCATCAAATCAAAGTGTTGGTTTTTTTCTGCCTCATGTCATTGTAACCTGTAAATTTGTAAAGGTAATTTACATTGTAAATTTGCCAGGTTTATACAGGAGATTTTCCTTGATTCCCACCTGAAATGATGCTGGCTCCTCATGCCTTGAGTTCCTCACCTGAAACCACTATGAAATATGAGCAGAAACACTTGTGTTAAGGCTTTGTGTGTCTTAAAAGTAATTGCTGGTTGTTCCTTTCCTGTGCATGTATAAATCGAACACACAGAAATAAATCTGTGGGTAATAATACATGTCTGTGTATAATAATGAAAGTATATAAATGTTGTAACTGCTGGGAGTGTTAAAAGTAAGTCATCCTCGGGAGCTCCATAACCTTGTTACAGGCTCTCAGTCTGAAGCAGAAAAATGGCTCTAAACTGTGATTATAATAAAAATAGCAGCAAAGAAAAGCATTTCCTCATGGCCTTTTCTCCCCATCTGTGAATAGGTGCGTTCCATGGATGAACTGAATCACGATTTCCAAGCGCTGGCTCTGGAGGGACGGGCTATGGGAGAGGTAAGTGAGAGGCCTGGAGGAAAAAATCTATTTTGGGAGGGGGAAAAAATTAAATAGAAGCTTTTTGAGGCTGCTGGGATGAGTGTGATGCTGAGGGTTCTCTGTTCTGTCTGTGAGGTGTGTCTGTGTGTGTGTGTCTGTGTGTGTGGTTGATCCAACTCCAAACCTGCCAGGCCCCAAACCTGCCAGGTCCTAAACCTGCCAGGCTGGAATCCATCTCAGAGGGAGGAACAGTTAAACTTCCACCTGTTGGCTCATCCAGCAGGGCAGAGTGGCTGCACAACAACAGCTCGAAATCCAGCTGGGAACAGGTGTCCCAACCCTTGGAGCAGGTTTATTTTGGGATTCACTGAGCTCAGACCTCGTTGGGCTGTGGGGCATTGTCTGCTGCTCTGTTTCCAGTCCTGGCCACCTGGTTTTGGCTCTTGCAGAAAGGCCAGAGCTGTGTTTGAGGTTTGGAGTAACTGGACAGGGGGGCCTGGGCTGCAGGAGGGATAAGAGCAGGGCACAGATAATGGCCCTGCAGCTGGAGCTTCACAGACCCCCAGCCAGAGTTAATTTAATCTCTCACAGCAGCAAGGAGGTGGCAGATTTAGGGGGAAATCCTCACTGGTTTTCTTGGAAAAAAGAGAATTTATCTGTTTTTGGAGTGACCTGAAAGAACAGCTTGTTCCTGTAGGTTCCTGGAAGTTGGATGGAAAGACTTCTTTGCCTTGTCTGGTTCCTTTTGCCTTTAGTGAGTCCCTTGTGGAAGGACAGAGGAGAAAATCATGTCTGGTAGGAGGATGTTCATGTGTGGCAGCTCAGCTGGATGCAAGTCTGATGCTCTCTCTCAAGCTCAGACCAGTTTATTTCCATGTTTAATCCATCCTGTCTGTTACCCAGTGCATGAGCCAGGTGTAAAAAATAAAAACTCCTGGAGCCCTGAAGTTGCTGTTTTGGAGAAAAAGAGCAAACCAGGACTGTGGTGTGATGGGATTCATAGGGAGGTGCCCTCTCTCACATCAAAGACCTTCCTTCCCCTGTTTCTTCCTCCATCCCTGCTTTCCATCCTTTCCTTCCTTCTCTCCCCCTTTCCTTCCTTCTCTCCCCCTTTCTTCCGTAGAAAACCATAATCCAGGGTTGTTTTTTGATGTGATGTGAGAGAAAAATCTGTTTCTCCAGGTTGGATTAATTTACCCTAAGACTATTGACTAAGAGGAGGTTGGAAATGATTTTCAAAGGCACAAACCTGACATTAAAAACCTGCCTGAAGCTGCTGCAGAGCAGCTGCTGTGCTCCATGTGCAGCTTGCCTGTGGAATGCTGGGGGTGGGAATGTTCTGAGGAGATGAGTTTGTGACACCTCATTTGGGCAGGAGGTTCATTCCCAGAGACAGAGCCCAGGCTGGCTGGGAGCAGGCTCACAGCGAGCACAGCACTCATTTGCTTGTCAGGACACAAGGTCACAGAGCTGGAATGCCTGAAGGAATTCCTAAAAATGCTGAGTTCTCTCAGCTTTTGGTTTATTTAGGCATTTCTGAGAGGAGCGAGTTCGGGTTTGTGTTTTGGAGCTTTGCCTCCCAGTGATGACTAATTTTTAACTGTGATGCAGAAAGTTTTGGCAGTGGCATCCTTTTGTCACTGGGCTTTTCCACATGCTGGAGTGAGCTGGGTTTTTCTGGGAAAGGTGACATCTCACCCTTCTCTTTCAGCTAAACCACTATTTCTTGTTTCTTTTGGGGTTTTTCTCCCTCAGTCTCACAGTTTCCATTCTTCACCCATTGAATTTTCTCTGTATCTCTCCAAGGGTGATTTCAGGAGATCCCACAGGATCTGTTTGGGCTTTCAGGACCATGGTCCTCACCTGGATTTTGTGCAGTTTAGATGACGTAACAAGGCACTGGTGATTTCCACCCCTTCTGCTCCTGGAATGAGAAGGAAACTTGTGGAGAAAATCAGAGAGTCTGAAATAAATGATAGTGAAATAAATTGGTAGAGGAAAAAGAAGAGGAAGAGTGTTTCTGCATTTAGTGTTAGATTTCTCTTATCTTCTGGTTTCCTTGCTCCTTGTTAAGCACTGTCGTAATTTCAGTGATGGAAGGAGTTTGTGAAAACATCCGAGCAGCTTGTTAAAGGGCACTGTCAGACAGTTAAATCTCTTATCTATCCTGCTCTCAAAATGTAGATAATGCTTGGAGATCAACAGATATCCTTATCTGGGAACATTAAGAATAATTTAAAAGCACCCACAACTTTCTTCTCTCTTGGGGCTGTTTCCATCCTCAGGCTCCCAGCCTCACATTCCCGAATTTCCAGTGAGTGGAAGTGCAATATTTTCTCAAGCAGGGATTGAAAAGGGTCCCAGAGCCCCTTTTCTCCACTCTGAACTGTGAAAGCTTTGTGCTGTTGGTAGTGGTTGCTCAGTAATGCTGAAAGCAGCTCTGGGGCAGGGGATGTTGTCCCTCTGTTCCAGCACCATGTCCAGGCTGTTCTGTGGGATGAAGAACTCACCTTGGAGCTTTGTCTGGCAGCTCCATGTGGGATTTTGATGCTGTGGCTCAGCCCAGCACTTATGGGCCTTAAGGCCTTGATCCCCCAGCCCTGACCCTTATCTTTGCCTTAACACAAGCCCTGCAAGTTCCCTTTCTCCCCCAGCCTGAGGATGGGGAGCTGCCTGTCTGCTTTTCCTCTCTGAAATCCCTTGGGTTTCATTATCCCTTTGCAGCAGGGAATTTGGGTGCAGTGTCTCTGGGGACAGTGGGCAGCACAGAGGGGCTCTGAGGTGCAGCTGGGTTTGTCCCCAACCCTCACAGGCATTTGGGACCTTGGATTTGGAGTAGGTTGTGCAAAGTCTGTGTCTGGAGTCAGGAGCAGCTGGGTGAGGTGCTGGTGAAACTTAATCCCGAGGGTGGGAGGAGGATGGGGACACAGAGCCATGAGGCAACTGGAGGTGCTTAACTCAAACCTGGAGTGCTGGGGGTAGCAGGGAATTGCAGCCTGCCCTGGAAGAGAAATGCTGGTAAGAAACAATTACGCATTTCACTGAAAGTGTTTAATTACTGCTGGGCTGCTGCCCTTGCAGGTGGCAGTGCTGGAATCACTGAGTGTGGGCAGTGAAATTCCTGCAGCCCCTGGGGATCCCTGTAGGGGAACTCTGGGGCATCAGAACCTGGAGAGGCAGGGACCGGGATAGGGGACAGCAGCCAGGGAGCTGGGCCAGGGCAGCTCAGGCTGGAGCTCAGGGCAAGGCTCTTCCCCCAGAGGGTGCTGGCACTGCCCAGGCTGCCCAGGGAATGGGCACGGCCCCGAGGCTGCCAGAGCTCCAGGGATGCCCAGGCTGGGCTTGTTGGGGTCCAGGAGCTGGATCAGTGATCCCTGTGGATATTCCAGCCCAGGATGTTCCATGATTCTGTGCCCATGCCCATCGTTAATGGTTTAGCTGGGCAGGTTCTGGAGAAGCCCCTGGAGAGGGACACAGTCCCAGTGGCGATGAGACTGGGGCTGGACACTTCTGTACCTGGATTAAAGAAAACAACCACAAACCAAATGAAAATGAAGGAAAAAACCACTCCAAACTAAACCCCTGTGCCTCTGCTTTCCATGCTACTGATGTGCTGTGTTCCCATAAATTTATGATTTATTGGCCCCATAAATTAATGATTCATTGGCAGCTGGAGAGTCCTGGCAGTTGGGAATAATGTTTGGGTTGGGTTTTTCAGTTTCCCCAATGCTGACAGTGCTGAAAATGGCATTGGAGCCAGGATGGAGATGGGAACAGTGGGACCGGGCTGGAGATGGGAACTGTGGGGCCGGGATGGAGATGGGAGCTGTGGGGCCGGGATGGAAATGGGAACTGTGGGGCCAGGGTGGAGATGGGAACAGTGGGGTCAGAATGGAGATGGGAGCTGTGGGGCCGGGATGGAGATGGGAGCTGTGGGGCCGGGATGGAGATGGGAGCTGTGGGGCCGGGATGGAGATGGGAGCTGTGGGGCCAGGATGGAGATGGGAGCTGTGGGGCCGGGATGGAGATGGGAGCTGTGGGGTGAGGATGGAAATGGGAACTGTGGGGCCGGGTTGGAGATGGGATCAATGAAGCCAGGATGGAGATGGGAACAGTGGGGTCAGAATGGAGATGGGAGCATGGGGCCAGGATGGAGATGGGAGCTGTGGAGCACGGGTGGTGATGTGCCACAGCATCTCCCCTTGCACTTCAGGAAAGCTCAGGGCAGGGCTGGGAGCAGACCTGAGCAGGAGCACAGGGAATGGTCAGACATTCCCAATCCTATGCTCCCTTTCCTGTTCTCTCTCCAGAGCTGTGAGCAGTGTGAGTCCCAGGGTGGGCAGGGAATGCCCAATCGTTGCAGGGCAGTGCAAGGCTGTCCTGGGGCAGTGCCAGGTCAGTGCTGGGCTGGTGCTGCTGCCAGGTGCTCCCTCCCTGTGCAGGGCTGGCATTGCTGGCACCACTGCCAGGTGCTCCCTCCCTGTGCAGGGCTGGCATTGCTGGCACCACTGCCAGGTGCTCCCTCCCTGTGCAGGGCTGGCCCCAGATAACATCTGTGGTACAAAGCAGGACCCGTACACACCCATAAACACCGGCTCTGCCTTCCGTACCTGTTGCTGCAGAGAAACCCAGTTCTGCACTGCACAGATGGCTGCTTTTATCTTAATATTTGCTTTGTCTGAGGGGGATCAGTTTTCTTAATTTGTCTAATTCATAATCCCATCTCAGTGGGATCTCTGTGCCCTGGCTGCTGGAAGAATTGCTTTTGTTGATGATGGGTAAGTCTTCCCCTCCTCCCTGCTCTGCCAAATTGAATATTGACCTAACTGGTAAGTCCTTTGTAAGAGGGCTTAGCAGGATTATTTTCATACTGGATAGGGTCAATTTTAATAAAAACCAGGGAATGAATAAACCACTCTGATTCTAAACCACTGCTTGTTCTTTTGAAATTTCCAACCTGCAGAACTGCATGAGAGTCACTTAAAATACCCTTTTTTTTTCCTTCCATTGCAACTGACAGCTTTCCCTGAGGAAGAATTCATTGTCTTAGCAGCCTGTTGCACAATTGCAGATGATTGCTGCTTGCTAATGCTCTGTGTTGGTTGGAGCAGCACTTGACAGAACAGAGCCCCCTCCCCTCGTTAGCATCTGTTAGTACTGGATTTGGGGTTTCCCTGCTACCTTTAAATAGCTCTGGAATCTCTGTGTGAGGTAAACTTCACTCTTCTGTTTGTTTCTGCTGATGGTGCAGAACTTCCAGTTGGAAATGTGGTGCTTGTGATGGGGAAAGATGAAACTGGAGGGAACAGGGCTGGGGTTTGTGCAGGAGCAGGAGACAGTGAGAATGAAAATGTTATGTGACCCTTGTGTGTGATTCACTGCAAAATTCAGAAGGTGTTGGGGTGCAGTTCTGCAGGATTGTGCTGGTAAAGGTTTTGTGTTCCTTAGGAAAGGGATAGAGGAGAGCAGGGCAGAGAGGGCAGGGCGGGATTGGCTGCAGATCCCTCTCCAGCAGGAAATGCTGGTACAGCCCCGGGTGTGCTGGAGCTGCTGCTGGTGTGGGAGAATCCCAGAGTGCTGTGGGTGGGGAGGGGTCTCAGAGCCCACCCAGTTCCACCCCGGGGACACATCCCACTGTGCCAGGTGCTCCAGCCTGGCCTTGGGCACTGCCAGGGCTCCAGGGGCAGCCACAGCTGCTCTGGCAATTCCAGCCCAGCCCCTGCCCACCCTGCCAGGGAACAATTTCTTCCCAAGTAGAAATAAAGGATGAGAGGGGTTTGGGCCCTGCAGGACAGGGCAGAGGCAGGAAAGAATGAGCAGAACAGAGTCATTTGCAACCTTAGCAATTCCATGATTTTCTTTTCAGCAATACAGGAGAGGGATTTCTACAAGGATGGAGGGACAGGAGCCAGGGAATGGCTCCCAGTGCCAGAGGGCAGGGCTGGATGGGATCTTGGGCACTGGGAATTGTTCCCTGGCAGGGTGGGCAGGGGCTGGGCTGGAATTGCCAGAGCAGCTGTGGCTGCCCCTGGAGCCCTGGCAGTGCCCAAGGCCAGGCTGGACATTGGGGCTGGCAGCGCCTGGCACAGGGGGAGGTGTCCCTGGGCTGCAATGAGCTGGCATTGAAGATCCCTTCCCACCCAAACCACTCTGGCATTCACATTCCTGAACCAAGGATGGAAAGCAGCACCAAACCCCATTGCAGCAAATGGAGAAAGGAAAGGAAAGAATGATTTCCTGGCTGGTTGCAGGTGCCCCCAGTGCCATTTCCCACAGGGGGTTTGTAGCCTGGCAAGGCCTGGTTAGAGAGGTTTGGGCTCTGCCAGGGTGCCCAGAGCAGCTGTGGCTGCCCCTGGAGCCCTGGCAGTGCCCAAGGCCAGGCTGGAGCACCTGGCACAGGGGGAGCTGTCCCTGCCATGGCAGGGCTGGCACTGGGTGGGATTTAAGGCCCATTCCCACCCAAACCATTCTGGCATTCCATGATTGGAGCTGTGGCCGCAGAACATTTTGTGTCCTGCACTGTGAGGTGTTGTCGGGGGAAATGGGAAGTGTTTAATTGCAGCTAAAATTCAGTTTAGTCAGTTAGTGCTGCTTTCTGTTTAGAATTCCTTGCAATGCCATGAGCAGAGTTGTTATTTCTGCACTGTGGCAGGAGCAGGAATAAAAATAGCTGCATTTGAAGAAATATGGGAATGACAGAAGCTTAAAAGAATTTGCAAGACACCTGAGGTGTGTTGATGTTTATAAATACTGGAGAGCAGTGCTGTGGCTTGTCCCTCCCTCCCGGTGCAGATGGAGGAGCAGGTTCAGCTGTGTTTGGGAATGATTGCTGCTCATGGCAGCCTCCTGCCCTCCCATTTGGGGTTATTTTGGGATGGCAGGAAGGGGAGCATGGGGCAAGGTCCCTGCTTTTATCCTCGAGCAGCCTGCACCGTGTTGAGGGTGTGAGGAGAAATCCTGTCTGAAATCACTGCAGACTGATTGGTTTTGTAAACAAACAGCTTTGTTGAGTTGGGGAGGAAACGAGAGCACAACTTTGTGATTGTGCTTTAAACCAGCCCACAAGAGCTGTGAAATCAGTTCTTGCTGCATCCAGCAGCTGATTTACTCCTCAAGTTCAGCCTTAGATCTGCACTTCTGCTGCTGGAGTTATCAGCAGGAGTTTATACCAGTCTGGATATTGAATTCGATATCAATCAGGGCATGGAATTTGATATCAAAATGAGATACTGAAGTGGTTATCAGTATATTTAATTTACTGTCAGTCAGGGTATTGAAACAGATACCAATCAGGATTTATCACCACTCCTGATCCAGAGGGGAGATCCCCAGAGCTGATGATTCCTGTTTGTTCCATGGTAATTTCAGGTTCTTTTCATCTTCAGTGCCTTGAGTTTTGTCCCAGCTTGAGGCAAGGCTCATTTCATGGTTAATTTGCTGTAAATATGCTGCTGGGAATTCCATCCATCCCATCCAGTGGATTTACTGGGATATTGTCCCCTTGTCACCTCAGGGCTGGGAATTCCCAGTGTGGAGGTGATCCCTGGTGAGCTGTTCCCAAACCCCCTAAAGAACGGGAGGAGGGATTCAGGAAGAGGGATGGAGGGACAGGAGCCAGGGAATGGCTCCCAGTGCCAGAGGGCAGGGCTGGATGGGACCTTGGGCATTGGGAATTGTTCCCTGGCAGGGTGGGCACTGTTCTCTCTGCCACCTCCAGAGCCGGGACCCCTGGGCTGTCCCAGCTCAGGGTGGCTCTGTCCCATTCCCAGGGGCTGTCCCAGCTCAGGGTGGCTCTGTCCCATTCCCAGGGGCTGTCCCAGCTCAGGGTGGCTCTGTCCCATTCCCAGGGGCTGTCCCAGCTCAGGGTGGCTCTGTCCCATTCCCAGGGGCTGTCCCAGCTCAGGGTGGCTCTGTCCCATTCCCAGGGGCTGTCCCAGCTCAGGGTGGCTCTGTCCCATTCCCAGGGGCTGTCCCAGCTCAGGGTGGCTCTGTCCCATTCCACACATGGCCGGTGCTGCCCTCCCTCCCATCACTGTTCCCAAAGAACCCCTGCAGCACCAGAGTCCCCAGCAGAAGGAGAAATGGAAATTCCTGGGCTTTTCTATCCCTGATTTCCTGTCCCTCCAGCAGCAGCTCCCATTGGCAGGCAGGAATTTGTTCCCAGGTGATCTCAGGAAAACTCACAATATTTCCCCCTCTTTATTTTCCTTGTGAGTGCAGAGAGGCTGGAGAGTGTCTGTGAGTGTCTGACTTGTGGGGGGCTGCTGGAGCTGGGAGGACAACCAGGAATGGGGAGATGGAATTGTTCCCTCAGCTTTCACCTGGGAGATGTCAATATTTGATTATCTCAGTTGTGTGTAATGGTTAATAGCTGATAGAAGGGAGACGCTTATGGCGTTTATGTTTGCATTTTATACTTATTTTAATCATGCTTTGCTTTGTTTTGTTCTTTTTTGTTTGTTTTTTTTTTTGTTTTGTTTTTTTTTAATTGCAGCAGCTGTTGCCGGGTAAAAAGTTTTGGGAATCTGATGATTCCAGCAAAGATGGACCAAAAGGGATATTTCTGGGAGATCAGTGGAGAGACAGTGCTTGGGGAACATCAGGTAGCTCAATTATTTCCTTAATTTAGTTGGGGTTGAATACAGAAACGTGCAATTTATTTACTCAAAGTCCATGGCCAGGCTGAGTGACACAGCTCTGAAAAGATTTGAAAACCCATCTGGCTTATGTAATAAAAACAAATAGAAAACTTCACTTTGTTTTGATAAAATTAGGATATCCATGGATGTCAGAACATTGTGTAATGTGAATATATGTAAATTCATGTTCATCTGCTTAAAAACCTTAAATTACCCTTAAAATTTCAATTTCTGATGTGTTTTTTGCCTTGGGATGGATCAGCTGAAAGTTTGAACAAAGGTCTTGGACAACAAGATGAATAAAAAAAATCCTTTCATTTTTAAAATACTAAATCAACCAAACAAAACCCATCATTCAGTTAAAAAAAATTAAAATGATGTTTTGAATTAGTGTTGAGTTAAATCTGCCAAAGATTTTGTTCTTGCATCAGAGCCTGTCCCTGATTTTGGACTTGATGGGAGAGCAACATTCAGTTTAAAAAGAAAAAGGAGATTTTGAATTAATAATGATTTTTATCTGCCAAAGGTTTTGTTATTGGCTCAGAGACTGTCCCTGATTTTGAACTTCGGGGGAGAAAATTCATGTTGGTTTTCGGAAGAAAAACAACCTGCAAGTGCTGGGTTTGAAATGCTGAACTTTGATTTGTTCTGTCCATGGTTTCTGTGTCATGAATCTGCTCCTGGAACTCAGCTGGGGTCTGGTGCAGCTCCCAGGAAATGGCATTTACCTCACTGTTACATGAGAATTTCCCTGATGAAAATACCCATTTTTAAATTAGTGATAAGGCCTTGTTTTATTATTTTCGTTGAAAAATGGCCATGAAAAGGGGACAGAGCTTCTCCAAAAGTGCCTGGCCGGGTCAGTCTGGGCCCTGGGGGGATTTTGGGTGCTGCTGCCTGTCCCAGCCTCAGGAGCACCTTGTACCTGGCTTAGTCCAGCCTGGAGCCGGGGGGGATTAGGGCTGAGCCAGGCTTTGGGACCAGCTGAGCTTGGGATTTTCTCCCCCAGGCCCTTCTCATCCCTCCCTGTGCTGGTTCCCATTCATCCCACAGCCCTGAGTGTCTGCAAGTTTCCTTTGGCTCCCCAAAATAAATAAGGAAGCAGCACCTGAGGGTTCTGCTCCCAAACCCCCCAGTCCATGCAGCCCCCATGGGCCGGTGGGGCTGGATCCTCCCTGGCTCCATCCTTCCCACAGGCTGCACTGCTGGATTTGGGGTCTTGCCTTTCCTCCCACTCCTGGGGCAGCAGTGCTGGGTTAAAATCAACTTTTCCCTTTTTTTTGAAGCTTTTTCCCCCTCACAATCCTCCAGTCCATGCAGCCCCCGTAGGATGGTGAGGGATGGTGAAGCTGGATCCTCCCTGGCTCCATCCCTGCCCACAGGCTGCACTGCTGGATTTGGGGTTTCACTCCTCTGCCTCAGAGTTGTGGATTTAGGACCTTTAAAGGCTTTTCAGAACCTTTAAAATCTGAAATTTCCAGTCCTGACCTTCCTTCCAGTCCTGGGACATGGAATTGGGCAGCAGTGCTGGGTTAAAACCAACTTTTCCAATTTTTGAAGCTTTCCCCCCCAATCCTCCTGACAATCCCCTCCAGTCCTTGCAGCCCCCATGGCATGATGAGCCTGGATCCTCCCTGGCTCCATCCCTGCCCACAGGCTGCACTGCTGGATTTGGGGTTTCACTCCTCTGCCTCAGAGTTGTGGACTTAGGACCTTCAAAGGTTTTTCAGAACTTTTAAAAGCTACAAGCTGTAGTCCTGCCCTTCCTTCCACTCCTAGGGCAGCAGTGCTGGGTTAAAACCAACTTTCCCCCTTTTCTTTGGCAGCTTTTTCCCCCCACAGTCCCCTCAGTCCATCCAGGTGATCTGGATCTTCCTTGGTTCATCCCTTTTCCAGCCCTGCCCGCAGGATGCACTGCAGGCCTCCTACATGGATTTGGGGTTTTACTCTACCCCAAAGTTGTGGGTTTAGACCCTTCAAAGCCAGCCCAGCTCAAAGCTGCAGTCCTGCCCTTCCTTCCCCTCCTGGGACACAGAGTTGGGCAGCAGTGCCAGGTTAAAACCGGCTTTTCCCCTTTTTTGGAAGCTTTATCCCCAAAAAATCTCCCCAGCCCAAGTCCCTTTGTGGCCACACTGATGGGAAAAGGAAGGAACCTTAGCCAGGAGCAGTGAGAGGATGCAATTCCTTCCACCTGCTTCAGGAGGAAGCTGCTTCAATATCCTGGAGTATTTTGGAGGAAGGCTTCCCAGACCTGCTGCGTCAATATCCTCCTGCCTGTTTTGATGGTCCTTCCACGTCCCACCAGCCCCTGGCCCCCTTCCCCTTTTCCCCCTTTCCCCCTTTCCCCCCCTTTTCTCCCCCCCCCCCCATTTCCCTGTTGCCCCCCCATTTCTCCCCCCATTTCTCCCCCCCATTTCTCCCCCCATTTCTCCCCCATTTCTCCCCATTTCTCCCCCCATTTCTCCCCCATTCTCCCCCCCATTTCTCCCCCCATTTCTCCCCCATTTCTCCCCCATTTCTCCCCCCATTTCTCCCCATTTCTCCCCCATTTCTCCCCATTTCCCCCCATTTCTCCCCCCATTTCTCCCCATTTCTCCATTTTCCCCCCATTTTCCCCCATTTCCCCCCATTTCTCCCCCCCATTTCTTTTCCCCCCCTTTTCCCCCCCGTTTCCCCCCATTTCCCCCCCATTTCCCCCCCATTTCTCCCCCCATTTCCCCCCCCATTTTTTCTCCCCCCCCCCATTTTCCCCATTTCTTTTCCCCCCCCCCCTTTCCCCCCCCCCCCCCCCTTCCCCCCTTTTCCCCCCTTTCTCCCCCCCCTTTTCCCCCCCCTTTTTCCCCCCCTTCCCCCCCTTTTCCCCTTTTCCCTTTCCCCCCCTTTTCCCTTTCCCTGTTTCCCCTCCTTTTCCCCTTTTCTCCCTTTCCCCTTTTGGGGTCACTCTCCCCTCCTCAGGCAGGGATTTTTGCAGAGCCCAGCAGGATTTGGAGCCCCCAAGTCTGGTTGGAACTCAAAGCCTCAGGGGTGGCAGAGGGCTGGGATGGTGCAGGAGGACAGGGGATGAGGAAGGAGAAATGAACTCCTCAGAAACCTTTCCTTGGGGAAAGAGTAGCCAAAAAATCTCTGATCCTGACATGAACACAGCAATTGGTGGAACAAAGGACACAGGGCTGGTTGGAGCAGCAGGATCATGTTTTAAATGACAAGCCCAAACTTGTTTTCACTGTGCTAATGCAAGAATTGTACTAAAACTAAATACTAAACCTTTGGTTTTTTAATTGCAACCTTTAATTAGTCTTACATTTCTGACATTTTATAAGTTTAGATTTTAAACCTAGCTCTCACTTGCAGGTTTACACGTTGTAGTATTTTAAAAATGAGAAAGCCATCCTGCTTTAACGAATGGACATCAGCAGAATCACAGAGTTGGCACTTCTGAGTGCAAATAAGCCCCTGGGGGTACATATTGAATGATTTAATTTGCCTCCTTTGAATAGTTGGATCTGCTTGTGAGAGTTTCCCATGTTTTGTTCCAGATCACTCTGTTTCCCAGCCAATTATGGTGCAGAGAAGACCTGGGCAGGGCTTCCATGTGAACAGTGAAGTGAACTCTGTGCTGTCCCCACGCTCTGAGAGCGGAGGGCTGGGGGTGAGCATGGTGGAGTATGTGCTGAGCTCATCTCCTGGAGACTCCTGCCTAAGGAAAGGAGCGTTTGTAAGTGCCTCATTGCCTCATCTCTGTTCTTTCCTCCCTTTGCTGCTTGGTTTGCTTGGCTGTGAATCATTTCTAGGGCAGAGGTTTCTCTCTTTGCTCTCAGTTCAGCTCTTCCCTCAAACAGGGCAGGTTTAGGCCTTGGTTTGGGGGTGTGGGGTGGGAGATGGGAAGGTGCTGGCATTCTCTGGATCCTTGGAAAAGCCCCCAGCAGAAACAGCCCATCCAAGCTAATCCTTGGAAAAGGTCCCACAAACCTGCGCTGGGCCTGTGGCTGCCTTGGTCTGTGATGGTGTTGCAGGGGTCTGAGGATGAGGGAAGAGATGAGGATCTGACTCCATGTTTCAGAAGGCTGATTTATTATTTTATGATATATATTATATTAAAACTATACTAAAAGAATAGAAGAAAGGATTTCATCAGAAGGCTAGCTAAGAATAGAAAAAAAAAGAATGATAACAAAGGCTTCTGTCTCCAACAGCGAGTCCGAGCCAGCTGACTGTGATTGGCTGTTAATTAGAAACAACCTCACGAGACCAATCCCAGATGCACCTGTGGCATTCCACAGCAGCAGATAACCATTGTTTGCATTTTGTTCCTGAGGCTTCTCAACTTCTCAGGAGAAGAAATCCTAAAAAAAGGGTTTTTCAGAAAATACCATAGCTACACTGGTGCTGATGCCAGAAATGGGATTCCAGCTCCAAACCCTTTAGCTGGTGATAACTGTCATGGCATAATGTTCATCCTTGTCCTGGAGGTTTTCCTCATGCTGTTTTTTGGGATAAACCCCCCATAACAAATGGGTTGGTGTCAGGCACCCTTCCCTGGAGCTCCTGCTTGTGGCTGGATGTGTTTCCCATCCAGCTGGCGTTGCTGGGCAGGCTGTTTCCCATGGGGAATGGCACCCCCCTTTTGTGGGCTGGGGAAGGGGCACAGCCTCCAGTTCATGGATGTGGGGAGAGCTGGCATCAAACCCAGCCTGGAGTGGGGAGAGGGCTCCAGAAATGTGGGAGAGCCTCCTTTGGCTGCTGCAGCCCCCAAGGAGCTGGGAGAGCCCTTTGAGAGCACGGAGGATTTTTGGGATGTGAGCGCTCAGAGCAAGGAGCCAGTTTATCCCAGCTGGGGGTCAGGGAGGGGTGTCACCACAATCAGAGTGACAGTGGTGACACAGCTGTCACTGCTGAGCACCCCCTTGTTTGGGGTTGGATTTACAGGTGGCATTTCCAAGAAATATTAAGGAAACACAATTCTGTTTTCTTTCAGAAACAACACCAAAAGATTTTTGCTTTCAGAACAATTTATTTTTCTCTAAATAAGAGCGAAAAATCCCTCCTTCTAATCAGAGAGAGTGGGAAAAGGGTTCAGTGGATAGAGGCAGAAATGCTGTGTGCAGAGCACTTCTCCCTCCAGTCAAGTGGAAGGCAGGCTTTGGATGTCTGTCCCTGTGACAGCACCAAAGCTGCCTCTGATAAATATGTTTATATGCCCCTTGCTGGTTTTTATCATAAATTATGTTGTTTTTCCTCTCCTTTTGTTGTTCAAAACACTGCCCCAGGCATCATCACCCTTTATTCTCCTCCCAAGTGCAATAAAATGCAGACACGCTGCAGATGTAACAGCACTCATGGAATGCTCAACAGAACAGAAATCCTTTTTTTGCCTCTTTTTCTCCCCCCCTTTTCTCCCAAAGAAATGTGCTTCAGGATTACAGGGGCTAATGATTGAGGCAGTGATTTATTTGAGTGTTTCTAAATGAGCTGTGCTTTGGAATTCACTGTTGATGCCTCCAAAACTCAGGTGATTTTCAAACACTTGTCCAGTCAAGAGCTGTGTCTGACACTGAGCCAGGCACTTCAGAGAGACACTAATTCACTTTGTGCCCCTGCAGCATTTGCTGGTGTTGATTTTGAAGTGCTTAAGTCCCATCTAGAAAGAGAATTCCTTAAAATTATTTTGGGATGGGATTTTTAGAGCCTATAAAAGCAAGCCTTGAGTTATTAAATGAAGAAACCTGAAGAGATGAAACACCTATTGGAAGAGAGATCTAATTCCCTTATTTCTTTGATTATTATTGAATGTTTTGCATTTTTAATGATTTTTTGGTAGGAACTAATGTTTGCAAGTGACTTCTTTTCTGGTGACATGTGTCTTTGATTTGTTACCATCTTGGGGTAACAGGAAAATTGATCTGAAAACTCAGCTTCTTAAAACAATGTCTCTTTTGCCCAGGGGCCAAGGGATGCAGAGAGTGATGAGAATGACAAAGGGGATAAGAAAAGCAAGGGCACGTTTGATGGAGATAAATTGGGAGATCTGAAGGAGGAGGGGGATGTGATGGATAAATCCAATGGTTTGCCTGTTCAGAACGGGATCGACGCCGACGTCAAAGACTTCAGGTACGTGCATGGGTGCTCAGTAATCAATTAATGCTCAGTAATTAATCAATTAATAATAATCACTGTTGGGGTCTAAGCTCAGCCCCTCCAGGCTCTCACTCCACCCCCTGCACTGCCATGGGGGGAGAATCAGAAGGGGAGAAGTGAAAATTCAAACATTTGAATGGGGAAAAAAACCCTGGGTCTGGGAGTGAAGCTAAGGTGGGAATTGATGGAGCACAGCCTAGGGAAGGTGTCAGGGACCCCATTCCCAGGGTAGCTGGGCTCTGTGGGGTCACTGGAGCATCTCCCTGCCCAGGAAAGGCTGAGGGCGCTGGGGCTGCCCAGTCTCAAGGGAGCCCCAGCCTCAGCCCTGTCTGTCCCTGTCTGTCTGTCCCAGTCTGTCCCTCTGTGTCCCTGTGTGCAGGAGCTCAGAGCAAGGCCCAGGCTCTGCTCCAGGCCCAGCCATGGCCCCAGAGCCACGGGCAGGGCCTGAGCCCAGGAGCTGCCCCTGCCCAGGGGGCAGAACTGCCCTGGGCAGTGCCAGCCCTGAGCAGAGCTCAGAGAGGGGCTGGAGTCTCTTCCCTGGGACATTCCAGAGCCACAGGGACACTCTGCTGTGCCCTGAGCTCTGGGATGGCCCTGCTGGAGCAGGGACTGGCACCAGTGACCCCATGGGGTCCTCCCAGCCTGACCCAGTCTGGGATTCTGTGACAGGGACGGGTGAAGACCAAACACCATCCCTGCAAACACCCTCCCCTTCCCTGTTCCTTCAGCTCTGGCTGCTGTGTGGGCTGGGATATCACAGAATCCCAGAGTTGGCTGGGCTGGAAGGGATCTTAAATCCCATCCAGGGACACCTCCCCCTGTGCCAGGTGCTGCCAGCCCCAATGTCCAACCTGGCCTTGGGCACTGCCAGGGCTCCAGGGGCAGCCACAGCTGCTCTGGCAATCCCAGCCCAGCCCCTGCCCACCCTCAGTGTGACAAACTCCTTCCTTTATCTGATCCAGATGATTTGATAAATGAATGATAAAATCTCTTTTATAAAGCCCCTTGGATCAGTTGGGATCAGCTGTCCCGCTGTGTCACCCTCCCTGTGTCCCCCAGCCCCTCCCTGATGGCGTGAGGAGCAGAGCAGCCCCTGGCTCTGGGCATCCCTCTGGTGGTGTTTGAGAGTCCCCAGGATGAGGGAAGAGATGAGAATCTTGACTCCATGTTTCAGAAGGCTGATTTATTATTTTATGATAAATATTATATTAAAAGAAAATGATATACTAAAACTATACTAAAGAAAAGAGAAAGGAGATATCAGAAGGCTGGAAAAGAATGATAATAAAACCTTGTGACTGACCAGAGAGTCCGACACAGCTGGACCATGATTGGTCATCAAGTAGAAACAATCCGCATTGACCAATCAAAGATGCACCAGTTGTAAACCATCTCCAGACCACATCCCACAGCCATCTGATAGTTATTGTTTATGTTTCCTTTCTGAGGCTTCTCAGGGGAAAAATCCTGGTGAAAGAATTTTCGTGAAATATGTCAGTGACACATCCCTGTGCAATCAGCCCTGTGCCAAACCTGCCCATGTCCTCCATGGCTTTGGAGAGGCTTTTCCATCCTGTGGTGTCCCCAGGATGTTCTAAATGTCCTCAGGGAATCAGGGGAGAAGGTGGGAACACTGGAGGGCTCAGGGCTGGCTGTGATCCCAGTGATTTGCACACCCATTTTTAATCCCTCTGTGTGGGATTCCCATGGAAGCCCCCATGGGAAGAATTGGCTCTGCTGCTGTCCTGTCCCCACCACAGCTGAGGCTTTGGGTTTGTTCCTTGCAGCTCTGCAGGGCTGAAAACCTCCTGAAATTGTGGCCCTTGATGCCATTGATACATTTGTGTTCCTTGCTCATTTCTGCATCTCTTGTGGTTCCTCATGGCCTTTAGGAAAACTGGAGAAGCCAAAGAAATGGTATAATAAAGTGTAGAATCCAAACAGAGTGTTGGGAGATGCCCATTGCTGGCCTTTCCATGGATATGAAGCATTCCCACGAAGTCCAGTCCTTATTTTGGGTGGTCAGGAGCCCATGGCAGCTGCCTTAGAGTGGTGTTGAGTGAGATTTGGTGCCAGAGCTCCACACAGTTAAAAATCACCAAATGTTCCATTAAATATAACTATCTGGGGAGATTGTGGTTTGTTCTGTCTGACTCTCAATTGAGGAGAAAACAGAAACGGAATTTTTGACATTTTTACTGTAACAGGTGTTTGAGGCTGGGGACTGGGGCTTGTGGAGTTTTTATTGTTTATTTTTAAAATCCATCCATTTCTTTGCAGAATTAACTCAGGGAGCTATTTCAGCCCATGTTTTTTACTTATCCTCCCTTTATTACACCACCTGCAGGCCCTTCTGGTGGCTCTGATGCTGGGCTGGAGCATTCCAGCTTTTATTTTTTTAAATACATCCACTTCTGTGTAGAATTAACTTAGGGAACTATTTCAGGCCATCTCTTTTAATTTTTTTCTTGTCTTCTACAACACTTCTCCAATTTCCAGGGGGTTCTGGGGTGTATTGGGCTGTGATGCTGGGCTGGAGCAGTCCTTGTTTTATTTTTGTTTATTTTTTTAAATACATCCATTTCTCTGTAGAATTCATTCAAGGAATTATTTCAGATCATCTTTTTTATTTTTTCCTTCTTCACTCCAACAACTCCAAGCAGTTCTGGTGGGTTTAGGGGTGTGATGTTGGGATGGAGTATTCCTGGTTTTATTTGTTGGAATAAAACACCAATTTCTCAGTAGAATTAACTATTTCAGACCATCTTTATTTTTTTCTCCTCTCTTCTACAACCCCTCCAATGAGTTCTGCTGGGTCTGGGGGTGTCATGGAGCATACCTGGTTTTAATTTTAAATTTTTTTTAAAAATACAGCAATTTCAATCCATAGAATTAAATTGGTGAACTGTTTCAGACCATGTCTTTATTTTCCATCCTGTACTCCAGCACCTCTGGGCAGTTCTGTGGGTGTGATGGAGCATAGCTGGTTTTAGTTTTTATTTTTAAATCCATCAATTTCTCCATAGAATTAATTTGGAGAACTATTTCAGCCCATTTGTTTATTTTCCCTCCTGTGCTCCACCACCTTCTGGGCACTTCTGGTGGGCCCGTGGATGTGATGGAGCATTCCTGGTTTTGGTTTGTATTTTATTTAAATAGATCAGTTTCTCCATAGAGTTAATTTGGTGAACTGTTTCAGACCATTTCTTTATTTTCCATCCTGTACTCCAGCACCTCTGGGCAGTTCTGGAGGTGTGAGTTCATCAATTCTCCATGGAATTAATTTGAAGAACTATTTCAGACCATTTCTTTATTTTCCATCCTGTACCTCCAGCACCTCTGGGCGGTTCTGGTGTGTCCGTGGATGTGATGGAGCATTCCTGCATTTAATTTTTATTTTTTTAAGTACAGCAATTCTTCATAAAATTAATTTGGTGAACTGTTTCAGACCATGTCTTTATTTTTACCTCCTGTACTCCACCACCTCTGGGCAGTTCTGGAGGGTTTGGGGATGTGATGGAGCATTCCTGGTTTTAGTTTGTATTTTATTTACATACATCAATTTCTCCATAGAATTAATCTGGAGAACTATTTCAGACCATGTCTTTATTTTCCCTCCTGTACTCCAGCACCTGCTGCAGGTTGGGATGCATGGCTGGAGCTCTCCTGCCCCGTTTCCCTGCACAGGAGCATTCCCCAGGAATGGCTGGAGCTCTCCTGCTCTGTTTCCCTGCACAGGAGCATTCCCCAGGAGGGGCTGGAGCTCTCCTGCCCCGTTTCCCTGCACAGGAGCATTCCTCAGGAAGGGCTGGAGCTCTCCTGCTCTGTTTCCCTGCACAGGAGCATTCCCCAGGAAGGGCTGGAGCTCTCCTGCCCTGTTTCCCTGCACAGGAGCATTCCCCAGGAAGGGCTGGAGCTCTCCTGCCCTGTTTCCCTGCACAGGAGCATTCCCCAGGAAGGGCTGGAGCTCTCCTGCCCTGTTTCCCTGCACAGGAGCATTCCCCAGGAAGGGCTGGAGCTCTCCTGCTCTGTTTCCCTGCACAGGAGCATTCCTCAGGAAGGGCTGGAGCTCTGCCCTGTTTCCCTGGAGCATTCCCCAGGAAGGGCTGGAGCTCTCCTGCTCTGTTTCCCTGCACAGGAGCATTCCTCAGGAAGGGCTGGAGCTCTCCTGCCCTGTTTCCCTGCACAGGAGCATTCCCCAGGAAGGGCTGGAGCTCTCCTGCCCTGTTTCCCTGCACAGGAGCATTCCCCAGGAAGGGCTGGAGCTCTCCTGCCCTGTTTCCCTGCACAGGAGCATTCCCCAGGAAGGGCTGGAGCTCTCCTGCCTGTTTCCCTGCACAGGAGCATTCCCCAGGAAGGGCTGGAGCTCTCCTGCCCTTTCCCTGACCCGTTTTCCCCCCACAGCCGCACGCCCGGGAACTGCCAGAACTCAGCGAGCGAGGTGGATCTGCTGGGCCCCAACCAGAATGGCTCCGAGGGCCTGGCCCAGCTGGCCAGCACCAACGGGGCCAAGCCTGTGGAGGATTTCTCCAACATGGAATCCCAGAGCGTGCCCCTGGATGCCATGGAGCACGTGGGCATGGAGCCGCTGCAGTTCGACTACTCCGGCACGCAGGTCCCCGTGGACTCGGCCGCGGCCACCGTGGGGCTCTTTGACTACAACTCCCAGCAGCAGGTACAGAGCTGAGCCCTGAGCCTGATCCTGATCCCTGATCCTGATCCCTGGCCCCAAGCCCTGATCCCCAATCCCTGATGATCCCTGAGCCCTGATGATCCCTGAACCCTGATCCTGATCCCTTAGCCCATAGCCCTGTGCCCTGATCCTGATCCCTTAGCCCTGTGCCCTGATCC
This sequence comes from Emberiza elegans, assembly GCA_024865655.1. Lineage (NCBI taxonomy): Eukaryota > Metazoa > Chordata > Aves > Passeriformes > Fringillidae > Emberiza > Emberiza elegans. The sequence continues at coordinate 1,261,028 of JALJVW010001685.1, read as the reverse complement.
CGATCCCTGATCCAGCCCTTTGGCTCTACTGGGGTTGCTGTGGGGTGGGATGAGCTCAGGATCCTGTCCTGGGAGAAGAGGTGGAGGAAGGTTGGAGGTGTTGTCATTGTCTTTGTGCTGTGTGTGTCCTCCCAGGGAGCTAGGACAGATCAGCCTCCCATGGCAGCTGGAATAATCAGAACTCCCCCAGCAGTTCCCACAGCACTGCCCTCTCTGGTGATCCTGGCTGTCTGAGGAGCTGGCATTGCAAAAGAGCTTTAAAGTAGCAAAAAGTGCTAAAAAACCCCAAACACGCACCCTGGAGCCCAGGAAGTGACTGAGAGCCAACAGCTGCTCAGCCCAGGTGTGAGCCCTGCACTGGGCCCCATGTTGGGCCCCACATGTTGGAGCCCCACATTGGGCTTGGCTGAGCCCAGCTGTGAGCCCTGCTGAGCCGCACCTTGGGCCCTACTGAGCCCCATCCTGGGCCCTGCTGAGCCCCACATTGTGCTTTGCTGAGCCCCACATTGTGCTTTGCTGAGCCCCACACTCAGCTTTGCTCAGCCAGAGCAGCCTGAGGCAATTACAAGTTCAACCTTTCTTCTGCCTGAGCCTAGTTTAAAGCGTAAGGGCAGAGTCCACTACTACAAACCATTATCTGAGCCTGGCTTAGGTTGTTTGACCTTTCTCCCAGACCAGCCCAGACTCCCTTGGCTCCTGCTGAATGCTGGGCCTGGCTCCAGCAATCGACTCCTGCTCTGCTCCTGTTCCTGCTCGTTTGGGTAATGATTGGAAACTTTATTGCTCTCCCTTTGCAAGTCTGATATCCCTCAGAGTGGAAGGGAATCCTTTGTTGGAGCTGATTGCAGGGATATATAACTCTCCCTGGCTTCCCTGAAATATCTGATTTTTTTAGCAGAAGATCCTCTGGCACTCTGGAGTGAGGGAAAGCATTGCCAAGTTAGTGCTGAGTTATCACAGCCTTAAAAGCAATGTAAATATCTGGGTTGGAGCTCAATTGGCTGCTCTGTTCTACAGCATCTTTGGGAGGTTAATGATGGAAAATTTAATGATTAAACTAAATAGCTGCTGTAGAGTTCAAAAGGAAAAAAACCCAGATAGTTCCAAGTCTTTGTCTCACTCTGGTGTAAGGCCTGGGATGCCAGAATTACCTCTAAACCAGAAAAGTTGTGTTTTTTAAAACATGAGGGCTCCACAAGTGAGCTGCTTCTGGAGAAGCATTAGCGAATGGGACTGGAACAGCACGAGTGGGAAGCCTGAAATTTGCATTTTGTCAGGGTTTTCTATTTAAGTGAAGGCTCATTTACAAGTTTGAGGAATTTTTATTTGTTTCTTTCAGCCTTTAAAAATTAAGATTTCAAATTTGGGCACGTCTGGCACCTCACTGGTGGAAATAAACCTTGCCAAAGGGCGGCAGAGCAGGGCAGGCTCCCCGTTTCGAGGGAGATGCAGTGCGGATTTCAGGCTGGGTTTGCTTTTTTTATTTCATACCAAGTGGATGGGCGCTGTCCATGTGGAGCTCTGAGTGCCACCTCTGTGTCACCAACTGTCTGGGAATCACGGAATCACTGAGCCTGGAAAACCCTCCCAGAGCATCAAATTCAGGCTGTGGTCCATCCCCACCTTGTCCCCAGCCCAGAGCTCTGAGTGCCACCTCCAGGAATTGCTGGGGCACCTCCAGGGCTGGGCACTGCAAACCTCCCTGGGCAGCCCCTGCCAAGGCCTGAGCCCCCTTTCCATGGGGCAATTCCTGCTGTGCCCACCCTGAGCCTGCCCTGGCCCAGCCTGAGGCCGTTCCCTCTGCTCCTGTCCCTGTTCCCTGGAGCACAGCCCGGCCCCCCCGGCTGTGCCCTCCTGGCAGGAGCTGTGCAGAGCCACAAGGGCCCCCTGAGCCTCCTTTGCTCCAGGCTGAGCCCCTTCCCAGCTCCCTCAGCCTCTCCTGGGGCTCCAGGCCCTTCCCAGCTCCCTCAGCCCCTCCTGGGGCTCCAGGCCCTTCCCAGCTCCCTCAGCCCCTCCTGGGGCTCCAGGCCCTTCCCAGCTCCCTCAGCCCCTCCTGGGGCTCCAGGCCCTTCCCAGCTCCCTCAGGGGTTCTCCAGGCCCTTCCCAGCTCCCTCAGCCTCTCCTGGGGCTCCAGGCCCTTCCCAGCTCCCTCAGCCCCTCCTGGGGCTCCAGGCCCTTCCCAGCTCCCTCAGCCCCTCCTGGGGCTCCAGCCCCTTCTGAGCTCCATTTCTGTGTTGTGAAGCCCAAATCCCCTCTGATCTCTTCCTGATTTTGGGGGAGCAGTGGGGACACAGCTGCTGCCCCTCAGTCCCACCCAGGCCCTGCTGGGCTGTCAGACAAATCTGTTATTTTCAATTTTCACCCTTGCTGCAGCTTCCACCTGCAGTGAAAGCAAACAGGAGCCTTCAGTCAGCCTGAGGTGCTGTAGTAAAGATCAGGAATCATTCCCTAGCCAGATGTGCCCTCTCAGGGAAGGTTTGTGTAAATCCAGGGATTTGTGCGCATTCCCTTAATTCCTGATCCCCAGAGCCAGGGGTCCTTGCTGCCCACTGCCACTCTCAGCCTGGATGAAAGGAATCTGACTTCTGCCATTGTGTTGGCAGCAGGAAATCTGTCCTGAACAAGGGATCTCATCCCTGAAAGTGCCTTTTGGGGCTGTGGGGAAGTGTCCCATCCTTGGAGGGGATTACAGGCGAGCACAGCTGCAGGCAGTGGGAGGAAGAGGAAGGTTTTACCTGCATCTGATCTGATCAGAGATGTCAGATGTTGATATTGCAGAAGAAACTGGGTGACAGAAATCTGATCTTCCAGAATTCCCATAACTCTGGGGTTCTGCCCCCTTGAAATTCCCTCCGTGAGCTCCTCCACATGCTGGAAATCATCCTTCATTTGTCTGCACATGGAAGAGCCTCACTGAAATGTTGGATGATCTCCCTGAACTCCTCCAGATCTGTGTCAGGGCTTTGTAGCTTTTCACTCCCAATGCATTTTCCAGCAGCCTGAAACACCCCAGGTGCCCTTTTCCTGATACCTTTGTCAATTCAGGTTAATATTCCAGTGCAGAGGTTCCTGTCCTTTCTCTGCTCCCCAGTGCCACCTTTGAGCACTGAACTCCGGGTTTGGATGTGGGGCTGTGCTCTCAGCAGATGGAGGCAGCCCAGCAAGGCTTCAGCAGCTCTCCCTAAATAAAAGGAGTTGATGATTCCCAGAGCTCCCCTGGTTATCTGCCCCAGGAGAGGCTGCACTTGGGATGGTTTTTCTTGGCTCTGCTTCCTTGGACAGGCTGCAGGATGAAATGTGCAGCTGGGCTGAGTTTCTTCTGAGGGAGCTGAGCAAGGCTGTGAATTAAAGGGGAGAGAGAGAGGTCACAGACTCCTGGAATGGTTTGGGTGGGAAAGGACTTCAGAACTCATCCAGTTCCAACCCCTGCCATGGCAGGAACACCTTCCACTGTCCCAGGTGCTCCAGCCTGGCCTTGGGCACTGCCAGGGATCCAGGGGCAGCCGCAGCTGCTCTGGGAGTTTCATCCCAGCCCCTCCCCACCCTCTCAGGGAACAATTCCTTCCCAAGATCCCATCTAAATCCTTCCTCTCTTAGTTTAAGGCCATTCCCCCTTGTCCTGTGCTGTAAAAAGTCTGTCTCCAGCTTTTTTGCAGACCTTTTACATCTGGAAGTCAGATTTTGCAGGGACTAGATGAGCACCCAGAGCGGGCAGACAACAGAAAGAGCCAAGAGCAGCAGGTGAAATATTGATGGTGAAGTGCTGAGGCTCTGAGTGGGTGTGGATTCCTTTCTCCCAGTTTTTCTGATTCCCAGGTGGTTCATAGGTGTGCAAGTCCTCACATGTGTAAAGTGAGCAGAAGTGTTTTTAGGGAGAAAAATGCTTTTTCTGCCCTCAAGACAAGGAAATAATAATGCAGCCATTTCCTCTCTGCTTCACTGTGGTGGAATCCACATCAGCAGGCTGGAAAAACCTGTGAGAACTCAAGGGTTTGGTGAAATTGTGCAGCTGAAGAAAGCTAAAAAGCTCAAATTGCTGAGCTGATACAGCAGACCCCAACTCTAAGGATGTTGGAAGGGGATCCACACTTCAGGACGAAGCAGTTTAGTATTACAGGATTTTTATAGGATTTTTTTTCATATTTGCTGATAATATAGGATGTTGCTGGTTACTCCCACAGGGCCACTGTCCCTCATTCCATGTTCTGCAGCACCTGTTGTTCGTGATCTCCTTGGTGTTTTGCACTCAGGGGGGTTCACAGAATTCCCAGAATTCCCAGAATCACTGGGTTGGCAGAGGCCTTCAAGACCATCGAGTCCAGCCCAGCCCCAACACCTCAATTAAACCCAGGCTTTGTTAAACACCCCCAGGGATGGTGACTCCACCACCTCCCCGGGCAGAACATTCCAGAACTTTATCACCTTTCTGTAAAAATCCTTTTCCTGATATCCAGCCTGTATTTCCCTTGGGGCAGCTCGAGGCTGTGTGCTCTGGTTGTGTCAGTGCCTGGAGACAGAGCCCAGCCCCAGCTGAGCACAGGCACCTTTCAGGAGCTGCAGAGAGTGATGGGGGCAGCCCTGAGTCTCCTTTTCTCCAGGCTGAGCATCCCCAGCTCCCTCAGGGGTTCCTCACAGGGTTTGTGTTCCAAGATGTCCATGGAGCTTTGCCCAAGCTCCTGGTGACCTGAGCAGAGGTGGCACCTGAGCAGAGCTGCCACCCAGCTTTGTGTGACCACAAAAAACACCCGAAAACAACAAAAAGGGCAGGAAAAGCAGGTGTGTTGTGTACCCAGACTGCTCAGGGTGTTTTATGGCCCAGGAGGCAATAAAGGAACTGTAGATCAGATATTTTCCTCCACAAGTAACGTCCTGATAGCCCCTGAGGGATGAGCAAACAAAGCCGTTGTGAGGGGGAGGGTTTGGCACACAGCAGGTTAATTCTGGCTGCCCTAACTGCTGCATTTCCACCTCATAAACCCAATGCTGATCCCTCAGATGTGTTTTCTCCACCTGAACTTGTAAAAAGACAAAAATAAATGTGGATTTTCTCACACAGCTTTGCTCACCCTGCTCTCAGGAGAACCAATGCCAATTTTTGCCTCTAAATAAAATAAGTAATAGAGTTTTCGTGATGTTTCTGGGCTTCTTCTTGATGGTTGTGGGTTTCTGCCAAAAATTTGGGCAGAATTATTGCTGTGTCTGCCAGCAGTTCACTTGTCTGAAAGAAGGGCAGGATAATAGGTGTGAAAATTGTAGGCATTTGGGCATCCAAGTCTGTTCTGAGGGAGTGGAGGGAGAAAACATTTCTCACATTGCTTTGAGAAGTCATTCCCAGCTCAGAAATGATCCCTGGAAGTGAGGGGGGATGGACATGCTGAATAATTCCAGAGGAGATATTCAGCTGGTGTGTCCTTAAATGTTTTAATTAGAGCTGAAGATGGTGAATTCAGGGATTTCCTTAAGGGAGGGGCAAAAGAAGCTGGGAAGGAAAGTTTTAGTAAGGCCCTGAAGAAAGAAAAATAAACCCCAAACCCTCAGCAAAAATACTTCAAGGAATCCTATTATTTTTATTGAGTGAGCAGTAAATTCTCAATAACCTTGGACAGTGAGCAGGTAAGGGAAGTGTTTGGTCTGGGGTTTGTGATCCTGGGGCTGTGTCCCCTCTGGCTCTGAAGGCATCTTGGGTGTCCCACATTTGGCTCTGCATCCCTTGGCCATCACCTTTCAATCCCATTTCCCACTTCAGCCAAGCTGGGAGGGCACACTGGTGATACTGGTGGCACTGCCAACACCTGGGAGTGCTCCTGGGGGCCCCCAGGCTGCAGCTGGGGCTGAGCAGGAGCTGGGATAAATCCTTTGGGATTGAGGGAACAGCAGAGGGAAAAGCTGGGTTGGGGCTGGCTGTGCTGCAGAAGTGTGGGGATTTTTCAGGTGGGTTACAAGGCATTGATTCCAAAGGAGCTCAGGTCCTTGGGAGGTGTGGAGTGGAGAATCTGTAGGGTTAGAGGTGGTGTGAAGGCATTGCTGGAAAAGGAAGGAGTTGCTGCTTTTTGTGCCCCAGTTCAGCAGTGTTGGTGTGTTTGTGTGTGAGTTCAGCAGTGTTGGTGTGTTTGTGCCCAGTTCAGCAGTGTTGGTGTGTTTGTGTGTGAGTTCAGCAGTGTTGGTGTGTTTGTGCCCCAGTTCAGCAGTGTTGGTGTGTTTGTGCCCAGTTCAGCAGTGTTGGTGTGTTTGTGCCCCAGTTCAGCAGTGTTGGTGTGTTTGTGCCCCAGTTCAGCAGTGTTGGTGTGTTTGTGCCCAGTTCAGCAGTGTTGGTGTGTTTGTGCCCCAGTTCAGCAGTGTTGGTGTGTTTGTGCCCAGTTCAGCAGTGTTGGTGTGTTTGTGCCCAGTTCAGCAGTGTTGGTGTGTTTGTGCCCCAGTTCAGCAGTGTTGGTGTGTTTGTGCCCAGTTCAGCAGTGTTGGTGTGTTTGTGCCCCAGTTCAGCAGTGTTGGTGTGGTGTTCAGTTTGGTGTGTTTGTGCCCCAGTTCAGCAGTGTTGGTGTGTTTGTGCCCCAGTTCAGCAGTGTTGGTGTGTTTGTGCCCAGTTCAGCAGTGTTGGCAGTGTTTGTGTTTGTGCCCAGTTCAGCAGTGTTGGTGTGTTTGTGCCCGAGTTCAGCAGTGTTGGTGTGTTTGTGCCCAGTTCAGCAGTGTTGGTGTGTTTGTGCCCAGTTCAGCAGTGTTGGTGTGTTTGTGTGTGAGTTCAGCAGTGTTGGTGTGTTTGTGTGTGAGTTCAGCAGTGTTGGTGTGTTTGTGCCCCAGTTCAGCAGTGTTGGTGTGTTTGTGCCCCAGTTCAGCAGTGTTGGTGTGTTTGTGCCCCAGTTCAGCAGTGTTGGAGTGTTTGTGCCAGATTTCAGGGCACCGTTTGTGTTTCTGTGACTGAGTTCAGCAGTGTTGGTGTGCTTGTGCCTGATTTAAGGTGTTTGTACCTGATTTAAGTGGTGGTTTTGCCTGATTTAAAGGAGGTTTGTGCCTGATTTAGGGGCTGTTTGTGTATTTGTGCCCAGTTCAAGGACATTGTTTGTGTTTTGTGCCTGATTTAAGGACACTGTTTGTGCCCAGTTTCAGGGCTTTGTGCCCAGTTTAAGGGCTGTTTGTGCCCACTGTAAGGGCTATTTGTGCCCACTTTAAGGGCTGTTTGTGCCCACTGTAAGGGCTGTTTGTGCCCAGTTTCAGGGCCGTTTGTGCCCAGTTTCAGAGCCGTTTGTGCCCAGTTTCAGGGCCGTTTGTGCCCAGTTTCAGGGCTGTTTGTGCCCACTGTAAGGGCTGTTTGTGCCCACTGTAAGGGCCGTTTGTGCCCAGTTTCAGGGCCGTTTGTGCCCAGTTTCAGGGCCGTTTGTGCCCAGTTTCAAGGCCGTTTGTGCCCATTTTCAGGGCCGTTTGTGCCCAGTTTCAGGGCTGTTTGTGCCCACTGTAAGGGCCGTTTGTGCCTAGTTTAAGGGCTGTTTGTGCCCACTGTAAGGGCTGTTTGTGCCCAGTTTCAGGGCTGTTTGTGCCCACTGTAAGGGCCGTTTGTGCCCACTTTTAGGGCTGTTTGTGCCCACTGTAAGGGCCGTTTGTGCCCAGTTTCAGGGCTGTTTGTGCCCGCTGTAAGGGCTGTTTGTGCCCACTTTAAGGGCTGTTTGTGCCCACTGTAAGGGCTGTTTGTGCCCACTGTAAGGGCTGTTTGTGCCCAGTTTAAGGGCTGTTTGTGCCCACTGTAAGGGCTGTTTGTGCCCACTGTAAGGGCCGTTTGTGCCCACTTTCAGGGCTGTTTGTGCCCACTGTAAGGGCTGTTTGTGCTCACTTTCAGGGCTGTTTGTGCCCACTGTAAGGGCTGTTTGTGCTCACTGTAAGGGCTGTTTGTGTCCAGTTTCAGGGCTGTTTGTGCCCAGTTTCAGGGCTGTTTGTGCCCACTGTAAGGGCTGTTTGTGCTCTCCCCACAGCTGTTCCAGAGGCCCAATGCACTGGCAGTGCAGCAGCTGACAGCAGCCCAGCAGCAGCAGTACGCCCTGGCTGCTGCCCACCAGCCACACATAGGTGAGTCTGACTGTCCCCAGCCTGTTCCACTGCCCTCCTCCTGATCCGTGGGGAAACTCCAGGGAAAAGGGTTGGGAGGGTTCAAAGTGTATTTTACAGCTGATAATCAGTGCCTGAGCAGAAGTGCATTTTTACAGTTTTGCTTGTGGGTGTCTCTTGCACACTTGAGAAGCCTTTTAAAGGAGTTCCCTGTGTGGCAGGATTGACACTCTCACCCTCCTGAGGGTGCTGGACAGTCAGGAGAGGCTTTGGAAGTCTGAGTGAAGGATAAATCAGAGTGACAGCACAGTGAAGTGAAGGGAAATGCACTATTTAAATCATCTGAATGTGCTGCCAGGGGTCTTAGGAGTTAAAAATGTAATTTATGCAATCACATGATTGATATTAGTAAAAATTATTCATAAAATATATATATATTTTTTTATATTTTCATTAACTGGGAATAAAGCACTTAATCATGTGTAGAAGCCCAGGAAAACAATGCATTAATTTTTTTAGCACATTAAGCAATTTGTGGTAATTTTTCCTGCCCAAAACCCCAGTATAAATGTGTTGGGGCTCTCCATGCTCTGTGCTGTGCCCTTGTCTGCTCAGTGCAGTTCAGGGATTGAAATTATTCAGCTTTTTAACTTCCTCCCCTTCACCTTCACCTCCCCTGCACACCCCTCTCCGCCCACCTGGGCTTTCTCTAATGATTAAACTGTTCTTCCTCTCTGAGCCCTTTCCAGGCTGACCAGCTGGAATGCTGGGATGCTGTGGTGGGCACAGAGCTCAGGATGGGGTGGTTTGGGTCCTGATTTACTCACTGTAGGAAATACAGAGTAGCAGCAAGCTCCAGGGTCCTGAACAGGGTCTGTCTGCCCTGCAGAAGCACCTGAGCTGTTGGATATAAAGGATTTTACCTCTTAAGAAGCATTCAATCCTTGGAATTGGTGTTTTTTAATGCCAGATCTCTCCTCTGCCCATCAACACTCACTGGTTGTCACTCCCTGTAGAAAACCACCCACTAAAAGCTTCAAACCACAAAACCAGCCCGAGTTTGGTGTTGGCCAGCAGCGCAGGGGGGTTGTGGTGGGGCTGCAGTCCCGTTGAGTTTGTTGTCACTGACAGGAATGTTTTCAGCAGGTTTAGCTCCTGCTGCCTTCGTTCCCAACCCCTACATCATCAGCGCGGCGCCTCCGGGGACGGATCCGTACGCGGCCGGGCTGGCGGCAGCTGCCACGTTAGGTGAGAGCTCCCAGCTCCCTCTGCATTCCCAACCCTCCCTGCTCTGCATCCTGGGCTCTGCAAGGCAGACATCAGCATCCTGGGCTGGGAGAACTGGTATCATGGTGTGGCTGTGAGTAAAACCAGAATTTGTCGTTAAAACTGGAGAGGAAATGGGGTAATTTTTGTTCAAGGCTCCCAGAGCAAATGGGAAGGGAACACACACAAATACTGCTCTGGTTTTGGGGTGTTTTGGTGACTGACAGTAACAAGGAAAACCTCTGAAACTAGCCCAGCAGGGAAAACCTCTGAAAACAAATTTCTGAAAGGCTGGAAAGATGCAGGATGTGTTTCCTGCCAGGAAAGTTGTGTCTCCTTTCTGTTCAGCTTGTGGTGCACCCTGCAAATGAGCTCTTCCCTGAAAATTCTGCTGGGAATTTCCACTTCCCAGGAGGTGAACACATCCATTTCTGCTGGGGCTCATGCTGGGACTGTGCCCTTTTCCAAATGGCAGCAAAGATGGAGCCTCTGCTCTTCTGCAGGATCTTCCTCCAGCCATTCTTGTATCAGTTCCCAAATCCCTCCTGGCTGTCACAGCCAGAACTGGTGGTTCTGGAGGTGCCAGCTCCGTGCCACAGCTTGTCAGGCACTGTGGGGGACACAGTGGTGGAGCTGCTGCTGGGGGTGCCAGAAAGCTCTTGCCCAGGCACTGGGGACAAAGCAGCAATGTGCTTGTAGGGGAGGATTTTCAAAGAGGAACATGATTTTAGGAGAGGATTTTTAGAGGAAGAACGTGATTTTAGAGGATTTTCAGAGGAAGAATATGATTTTAGGAGAGGATTTTTAAAGGAAGAACGTGATTTTAGCAGAGGATTTTTAGAGGAAGAACGTGATTTTAGGAGAGGATTTTTAGAGTAAGAACATGATTTTAGGAGAGGATTTTTAGAGGAAGAACGTGATTTTAGCAGAGAGGAAGAATATGAGGAAGAACAAAGAGGAACATGATTTTAGGAGAGGGAGGAAGAATTTTTTAAGGAGAGGATTTTAGAGGAAGAATGTGATTTTAGGAGAGGATTTTTAGAGGAAGAACGTGATTTTAGGAGAGGATTTTTAGAGAAGAACGTGATTTTAGGAGAGGATTTTCAAAGGAAGAACGGATTTTAGGAGAGAAGAGGAAGAATGATTTTTAGGAGAGGATTTTTAGAGGAAGAACGTGATTTTAGCAGAGGATTTTTAGAGGAAGAACGTGATTTTAGGAGAGGATTTTTAGAGGAAGAACATGATTTTAGGAGAGGATTTTTAGAGGAAGAACGTGATTTTAGAGGATTTTTAGAGGAAGAACATGATTTTAGGAGAGGATTTTCAAAGAGGAACATGATTTTTAGAGGAAGAACGTGATTTTAGGAGAGGATTTTTAGAGGAAGAACGTGATTTTAGGAGAGGATTTTTAAAGGAAGAACGTGATTTTAGGAGATGATTTTTAGAGGAAGAACGTGATTTTAGGAGAGGATTTTTAGAGGAAGAACATGATTTTAGGAGAGGATTTTTAGAGGAAGAATGTGATTTTAGGAGAGGATTTTTAGAGGAAGAACGTGATTTTAGGAGAGGATTTTTAGAGGAAGAACGTGATTTTAGGAGAGGATTTTTAGAGGAAGAATGTGATTTTAGGAGACGATGTTTAGAGGAAGAACATGATTTTAGGAGAGGATTTTTAGAGGAAGAACATGATTTTAGGAGAGGATTTTCAAAGAGGAACATGATTTTAGCAGAGGATTTTTAGAGGAAGAACGTGATTTTAGGAGAGGATTTTTAAAGGAAGAACGTGATTTTAGGAGAGGATTTTTAGAGGAAGAACGTGATTTTAGGAGAGGATTTTTAGAGGAAGAATATGATTTTAGGAGAGGATTTTCAAAGAGGAACATGATTTTAGGAGAGGATTTTTAGAGGAAGAACGTGATTTTAGGAGAGGATTTTTAGAGGAAGAATGTGATTTTAGGAGAGGATTTTTAGAGGAAGAACATGATTTTAGGAGAGGATTTTTAGAGGAAGAACATGATTCTGGGAGGGGATTTTTAAAGGAAGAATGTGCTTTTAGGACAGGATTTTTAAAGGAAGAGTGTGCTTTTAGGAGAAGATTTTTAAAGGAAGAACATGATTTTAGGAGAGGATTTTTAAAGGAAGAACATGCTTCTGGGAGGGGATTTTTAAAGGAAGAGTGTGCTTTTAGGAGAAGATTTTTAAAGGAAGAACATGATTTTAGGAGGGGATTTTTAAAGGAAGAATGTGCTTTTAGAGGGGGATTTTTTAACCATGCCTGGCTTTCCTTGAGCGAGGCAGAGGGAATGTTCTGTGCTGCAAATGAGCACTGCTCTGGTTGGAGTGGGGTGTTTGTGGAGGCTCTCACTGCTGCCATTCTCCACCTACAGCTTGTAAACTCACTTCAGTCCTCTGGTTTTGGGTGGCTTGTCCCAGATCAAAGCCACAGGCCTGGGCTGTATGTGGATGTGACTCTCTGTGGTTTGGGACACAGCTTTGGTCCAGCTCTTCCCAAACCCCTGCTGAGCTTTTAAGCTTTGAGGCCATCGTGGGGTCAGCTCTGAAGTGGGAATTAGCAGCTGCTGCCCACTTGGATGGAGGTTTTAGTGGATCTTGCAGATGTGTGTGAAGAGTTTGGATTACAATCTGGGCTTTGGCCTGGGCTGCTGGGAGTTTCATGCTGGGATTATGCAATGCCGTGGGGAGATTGGGTGGAGGCAGCACCGGGCCTTGGCAGCCGATGACGCCGTGTTCTGTGGGACAGAGCCAAGGGCAGGGGCACAAGGACGTTGCTGATAACCCTCCTGGGATGGTGAATGGAGCAGGCAGTGAATGGGCTGCGCTGCTGCTGCCCAGGGCCACAGGGAAGTTCAGTCAGGAGCAGCTCCAGGGCTCCGTTCCAGGCAGAGCAGGAGATTTGTGAACGATTCCTGTGCAGAGAGGCTCCTGCTTGGCCTTTCTGCATCACCTCAGGGCCTCCAGAGCTCCTTTCTGGGTTAGCAGCAGAGTGCAGAGCAGCAGCAGGTCAGCAGCTTGATTTCATAGAAAGACCACATGGAACTGGGCCACGTTTCCAGGAAATACCAAGTGTTGGCCACAATGTTTTCTTCCTTTCTCAGCTCTGCTGAAGCCGAGCTGCCTGAGCTTTTGCTGCCTCCAACCAGGAGAAAACCCCATCTAGGCTGTGCTTAACTCAGGTTTTAGACATTTGAACAGGAAATAACACCCCAGGGATACCTAAAGCAGCCCAAACTTGGCATCAGAGCCTCTATTTGAGTAATTCTAAATTTATGACTCTTGAAAGAAACCAATGTCTGATGTGCTGGGTGTGTTTATAGTGTTACACCACTGGGAAGTAGGAATTATTTTAACCCTCTCATCAGGCTTTGGACCCTAGAAATGACAAGATAAACTTCATGTTGAGGTTTATTTTAGAAAAGCATCTTTCCTGTCTGGGCCTGAGCAGGTTTGAGAACCCTTTTTTTTTTCCTGTCATGACTGAGAGCAGCACTGGAGGAACAGGAGACAATTCAAATGTTTATACAAAGCCAAAAAGCCTCCTTGATGTGCCTGGGAGTGTTAAATTGGAAGGACTTGGAGGAGCTTCTGAGATGGGAAGAAATGAGTTTGGAGTTTATTGCTCACAATTCCTCTCAGAGCAGAGGAGACTTTGGTGTGTATTTTATGGCAGAGATAATCTGTCAATTAAAGTTCTGCCATTATGGCAGGTTTGTCATGATTGTGAGACTGGCAGCTCTAGGATAATGCTCTTCTCTTCCCAACAATAGCAGCATTTTAAAGAACAAATTTGAATGCAGAGGGAAGAACTTCCTAAAAAAACCCTCATTTAGATTTTAAACTGTGGGGAAGATACTGCTGTCTTTGAATTGCCTTTCATCATTTGAGAAAGATGTCACTCAGAAAACTGAAAACTTGCCTTTTTTAGGCCAGTTGGGAAATGATTCCCTCTGGGGTGCAGTGTTTCAGGTAGCAAAGTGTTCCTGTTCTTTGTGGGGAGGTGGATGAATGCTGGGATAACCTGGATACAGGAAAAGCAGAGGCTCCCACGGCTGAGATTTTCAGCCCTGGGGGTAGGAAATGATTCCCTCTGAGGTGAGGTGTTCAAGGTAGCAGAGTGTTCCTGTTCTTTGTGGGGAGGTGGATGGATGCTGGGGTGAGCTGGTCACAGGAAAAGCAGAGCCTCCCACTGCACATTCTGGGTTTTTTCAGCCTGGGTGAGAGGATCAGGCCCTGGTGCTGAGCTGGAGCAGGTGTGGGTGTGGGCACAGCCTGCCAGGACTGGCATTTGGGAGCCCCTGCAGCTGGGTTTGTGCTGGGTACCTCACAGTGCCAGCCTGGGCAGTGCTGGGGCAGCAGCTCTGGGCTCAGCTGCTCACTCCATCCCTAGAGCAGCACCAGGTGGGTGCCATGCTGGGAATCCACAGGGATCACCCCGACAGATCCCTGGGAATCCACAGGGATCACCCCACAGATCCCTGGGAATCCACAGGGATCACCCCGCAGATCCTGGGAATCCACAGGGATCACCCCACAGATCCTGGGAATCCACAGGGATCACCCCACAGATCCTGGGAATCCACAGGGATCACCCCACAGATCCTGGGAATCCACAGAGATCACCCTGTAGATCCTGGGATCTACCCCACCCGCAGATCCTGGGAATCCACAGGGATCACCCCACAGATCCTGGGAATCCACAGGGATCACCCCACAGATCCCTGGGAATCCACAGGGATCACCCCACAGATCCCTGGGAATCCACAGGGATCACCCCGCAGATCACTGGGAGTTCATAGGGATCACCCCACAGATCCTGGGAATTCATAGGGATCACCCCACAAACCAGTGGGAATTCCAGGGGATCCCCCACAAACCAGTGGGAATTCCACAGGGATCACCCCACAGATCACTGGGAATTCAGAGGGATCACCCCACAGATCACTGGGAATTCCACAGGGATCACCCCACGGATCACTGGGAATTCCAAAGGGATCACCCCCCAGATCACTGGGAATTCCACAGGGATCACCCCACAGATCACTGGGAATTCTGAAGGGATCACCCCACAGATCACTGGGAATTCCAGGGGATCACCCCGCAGATCACTGGGAGTTCCACAGGGATCACCCCACCTGATCACTGGGATCACCCCAGGATCACTGGGAATTTTGACGGATCCCCCCCAGAACACTTCCACCCACAGATCACTGGGAGTTCCACAGGGATCACCCCACAGATCACTGGGAATTCCACAGGGATCACCCCACAGATCAGTGGGAATTCCAGAGGGATCACCCCCCAGATCACTGGGAATTCCAGGGGATCACCCCTCAGACCCCTGGGGTTGCTGCCTGCAGCCTCTCTGAGCTCCTGGGGCAGCTGGAGCTGCTGTCGCTGCTGCTCAGCCTGGCTGCCCTGCAGGAGAGGCTGGGCTGGGCAGGCTGAGATGGAAGCACAACCCCTGAGTGCTCTCGCACATCTCAGTGATGTTCTGAGCACATTCCCAGCTGGATTTGCTGCTGATCCCTGCCAGGAGCAGCTCTGTGTGTGACACAGCATGGGCAATATTCACCTCCAGAGGTGCTGGAATTTTTCTTTTCCCAGGAGTGCCCAGCTCTGATGAGAGCAGGAGCAGCATCTCCTGGAGGGGGGAGCAGCTCTGGGCGCTGCTGGGTCTGGCAGTGATGCCACACTTGCCCTCACTGAGAACTCTGTTCAATAATGAGCCTCTCTCCTGTGCTCGGAGCAGCTGAGCCAGACTCGCAGCCCTTTCAAACCCAGCTGCTGCAAACTTCAAAGTCTCTTCTGCTTTTGTGCACCCAAGGCTTTGGCAGCAGCCTCTGCCTAGGAGAAAAGCCCATCTAGGCTGTGCTTGGTTGATAATTAGAGCTGAGACCAGTGTATCCCAGAGAGATGCCCAAATTTTGCCCAGATGAAGAGATTGCAGCAGCCTGAGGGCAAATGCAGGTTAAT
This sequence comes from Emberiza elegans, assembly GCA_024865655.1. NCBI lineage: Eukaryota > Metazoa > Chordata > Aves > Passeriformes > Fringillidae > Emberiza > Emberiza elegans. The sequence continues at coordinate 1,245,740 of JALJVW010001685.1, read as the reverse complement.
GACTTGCATTAGAAGGGAGCAGTTGCAGCTGTTGCCCTGTTGGGTGCAGGAGAACCCTGGGAGTTGGGGTCTGATGTGCATTCAGTGATTACAAACAGGTTAAAATCACTCCCTGCCTACCTGTCTGTGCCTGCTGAGGCACCGCAGGCACCACCTTCGTGGCACTGATTCATTTGCTGCAGGTTTGTTTCCATTTTAGCTGGCACTGCTCATGAATTTCCACGGTGGAAGGTAAGAAATGAGTGGTTGCTGCTCCAGATCTGAGTAGGAGAAGCAGATCAGCCTCTCTGATTCTGTAAATCCAGCAAGGATGGGCTTTGGGGTGAGATGCAAATCCAGGTGTTCAGCATCTGCCTGGAATTAGCCAGCACCTCCCTGCTGAGCACAGAGCTGGGCACCTCAGTCCTAAAACTGGGGAAAGCACCATAGTTAAAACCAGAATAATATAATGAGAGTAACTGTAACATGTTTGAAACATGAATTTAATACTTGGCACAAAACATGGAATGAATGTTCTGAAGTGTGGATGTGGGAGCAGGAGCTCATCCAGCTCCTTGACATCCTGCAGGAGTTCAGCTGAAATCAAGAAGAAAGGAACAAAAACCAAAAGGAAAAGGGACTTCCAGGATTTTCCCCCGTTGTCACAGTCAGGCTAACACTGAACAGTGTTTGCACCTCCCTTTTTATGTCATCCCTCATTTTCCATGGAATCACAGATTTGGGGAGAACCCAAGTGCTGAGTGTCTCTCTTTACAAAGAAAAAATCCTGGTTTTACTCCAGACATGACCAAGGTTCTCTAAAGATTTGTTTATTCCAGTGTCACACCTGACTCTGGCTCTGCCTGAGCTATTCCTGCTGTGGGGAGGGAGCCTTGGAATAGGGATGTATTTGGGAATCAAAGGCAACACTTCTGCTTTTCTGCTGACCTTTCCTAAAGATACCAAACAGTCATATTAAAAAATATTGTTGGATTCCCATCCATGTTATTGGGTGGGAAGGGCTCCTCCCTCCAGTACTGAGAGCTTCCTCAGCATTATTCTAACTGGATTTATTTAAGGAGAGAGGCTGCCATTCTGCTGTCTCCAGATTTCTGTGCTGTCCTGAGACCTGATAAACACAAGGAATCTTCAAAAGTGAGGCTTTTTCTGCTGCTGTCCAAGATTATTATTATTATTATTATTATTTTACCTCTTAAGTTTGAGGAGGGTGAAGAGGGAATGTGGGAAGGGACAGGATCATGCAGCCTCTTTTAGAAAGATTTGCAAATGCAAAGCAGGGCTGGAAAAAGCATTTTAATACTTGAGGGTTGATGCACTCCAGCTGTGAAGAGGGTTTGGTAATTTGTTGAGGAGCTGAAGGTGGATGGCAGTGAGCTGTGAATGTCAGCTGGGATGAGAAGTTATCTCTGTGCTTCAAACAAGGTTCCTCTGTTGGCATTGGAGATTTTTGTTCCTTCTCTGTAAAACTAGGGCACAGCAATAAAAACATGGAATCACTGCTGGCAGAGTTTGACCTGGTGCAGTGATGAAATTCCAGGTCTGACTTGAAACTTTATAAAATGTGTGCGCCAAATGCCAAATCCCTCTGTGTTTGCAGAGGGTTTCACACAGATCCCATCAAACCAGCCACAACGAGCTGGTGTTTTTGGGGTGCCCCTTGCCCACCAGGAGCTCACCCTGCCCTGCTGTGTTCCAGGTCCAGCTGTGGTGCCTCACCAGTACTATGGAGTCACACCCTGGGGAGTTTATCCTGCCAGCCTCTTCCAGCAGCAGGCAGCCGCCGCCGCCGCCGCCACCAACTCCGCCAGCCAGCAGAGCACGCAGCAAACACAGCAGGGCCAGCAGCAGGTAAGGCTGGCACCTCCTGGGCAGGGACACCTGGGCAGGGGGGGGATTGCAGCCCCTGGCCCTGCACAGACCCCCAGCAATCCCAGCCTGGGCATCCCTGGGAGCACTGTCCAAACTGCAGCCTCTGGGCCGTCTGTGCCTGTGTCTGTGCACTTTCCCATGCCCGTACCCCTGCCCATTCCATTCCCCATCCCCCAGGCTCCCATTCCAGTGCCCATGCCCATTCCCTTGCCCATACCCCCACTCCCATTCTCATACCCATGCCCACTCCCATTCGCATGCCCATTCCCATGCCCACTCCCATTCACACCCCCACGCTCATTCCCATGCCCATTCCCATGCCCACTCCCATGCCCATTCCCATGCCCATGCCCATTCCTATTCCCATTCCCACTCCCATGCCCATTCCCATTCCCACGCCCATTCCCATGCCCATGTGCCCCCATACCCATTCCCATGCCCATTTCCTATTCCCATGCCCATTCCCATGCCCATTTCCATTGCTGTGCCTATTCCCATTTCCATTCCATTTCCATTCCCATGCCCATTCCCTCCCGGGAACAGCATCAGGGAGAATTCCTTCCCAGCAAGGGTGTTGGGACAGTGTAAGGGGTTGCCCACTGGAGTGGAGTCCTGTGCCTGGAGGTGTTTTAGGAGAGCCTGGATGTCACTTTGTCATCAGTGCCATGCTCTGGGTGACAGGGTGGTGTCAGATCACAGGTTGGACTCAGTGATCTCAAAGGTCTTCCCCAGCCCAGCTGATTCTGTGGAAAACCCAACCCCAGCCTCCCCTGACAGAGCTACAGCCATTCAAACCCTGATGTTTTCCATGACTGATCCTGACCTCAGCTCTGGTTAGTTTTAAATGAGCAGAAAACCCTTTGGCCTCTCCTAAAGACAAAGGGACAGGAGCCACCTGTACATTTGTAATTTGATTTATCCATCATGCCTGTGGAGAGAGGCACGTGTACCTGGGTGGTGGTGAATTATCGTCAGAGCTTTGGGGAGCGCCAGTGGGACAGGCTGGGAAGGGCCTGAGCTGTGCACAGCAAACCCCTGGTGCTGTTGGTGGTGAGGGGGAGTCACCAGGAACCAGAGCTGGGCTGCAGTCCCCTCAGCAGCTCTCCTGTCTCATCCTTGGTTATGGCAGAATAAAGAGCAACTGGCTCTTTATTTCTCAGCTCAGAAGCTGAAAACCCTTTGAAAACCAAACCCCAGTATCAGGAGGTGCTCTAAGGCCTTTACAGATGCAGCAGGCATGAGCTGAGGGACTATTAAAATAAAATATCTCCGTGCCAGTGGCCTTTATGGGATGTTTCATTACTTTTATGACCGTGGAGCAGGCGTGAGTGGGGTCAGGAGCGGGGTTTGGAATGCAAACCTTGCTGTGAGGGGATGCAGCAGGGATTGTTTGCATTAAAAGTGCTGAGGCAAAGGCTTTGGGAGCAAAGGCTTTGGGAACCTGGAGCACTGAGTGTGGACACTTGATTTGTCACCCTTGTGACATCTTAATAGTGTGTTAATAAACCCAACAGCATTCCAGTGCTGCAGTCTGCACCCCTGGAATTCTTGGCTCCCAGAGATTCCCTGGGCTGGAGGGTTCCTGTCAGTGATGGAGAGAGCCAGGGAGACTGACTCAGTGACCAGAATCTGGTTTTATTGTGGGATACAAACACTTAGGTACCATTTCAGGGAGACTGGTAATGTGTACTGCAGTGATTAGGTTACAATCACACACACAAACTTTTGCATATAACAACATCTCTTGCTTGCAGAGTTTATTGGGATTTTCTTTTTCTGATAAATCCAACTGATTGAATATTCTTCCAGTCTAGGTCTAATTTTCAAAGTTCATTTCCTTTTACCAAGGCTTCCTGTTATCAAATCTCTTCTGTCAGCCAGGTCCAAAGTCCATCATCTGTCTTGTGTCCCCCAACATTCCAGTAGATTTCCTGTGCAGGCTCTGGCAGGCTCAGGAGGCACCTCCCAATCAGTGAGCCTGGGCATCCTCCCCAGCCTCTCTGTGCACAGAGTCAGTGTTTCCTGTTAATAACTCCAGCAGGTGACACCCACGATGTCACCTCTGCAGCAGGATGTGCTGGGGACACGGGGCTGGCTCCTTTCATAAGCTGAGCTTGCAGGTTCCTGCACCAGCTCTGAGCGAGGCTCTGCCAAGCCAAGCCTGGCCCAGGTCATTGCAGGGTGGCCACTCTGCCATTGTCCCTTCTGAGGGACTCCACCACAGCAGCTTGTCCATGCAAACCCCACTGTGGGCTCTCTGGTCATGATTTCTTGTGGTTTACGTTGTGTGTCACCAGGTCTATGCCCTCTGCAGGGGCTGGTGGCTTGGAGACCCCCAGGTCACCTCCTGTCACCTGTGCCCAGCTCCTGAATGGGGCTGTGTAAGGTTTCTGCTCAGAGGGCTTTTAGTGGGGCTGTGACAGGGACCAAATGTTAGCTGGGGTGGGCAGGTGGCTGGTACACACTTCTGGCACGGGATGAGTGTTGGAGGTGGGATCAGGGAGTTGAAAGGTTGGAGAAGCTCTCTATAGATCATTGAGTCCAAGCATTAACCCAGCACTGACCCCTGTTGCAGGCCACCACTCTGTGTGTTTTGCACCCTTCAGGGATGGGGACTCCACCATTCCCTGGGCAGCCGAGGCCTGAGCACCCTTCAGTGAAGGAATTTTCCCTGGTGCCCACCCTGAGCCTGCCCTGGCCCAGCCTGGGGCCGTTCCCTGTGCTCCTGTCCCTGTTCCCTGGAGCACAGCCCGGCCCCCCCGGCTGTGCCCTCCTGGCAGGAGCTGTGCAGAGCCACAAGGGCCCCCCAAGCCTCCTTTGCTCCAGGCTGAGCCCCTTCCCAGCTCCCTCAGCCCCTCCTGGGGCTCCAGGCCCTTCCCAGCTCCCTCAGCCCCTCCTGGGGCTCCAGGCCCTCCCAGCTCCCTCAGCCTCTCCTGGGGCTCCAGGCCCTTCCCAGCTCCCTCAGCCTCTCCTGGGGCTCCAGGCCCTTCCCAGCTCCCTCAGCCCCTCCTGGGGCTCCAGGCCCTTCCCAGCTCCCTCAGCCTCTCCTGGGGCTCCAGGCCCTTCCCAGCTCCCTCAGCCTCTCCTGGGGCTCCAGCCCCTTCCCAGCTCCCTCAGCCTCTACTGTGACTCCAGCCTCTTCCCAACTCCATTCCCAGCCCCTCCAGGTCCTTTTTGAATGTGAAGAAAAGTGAATTAAGAGCAAAGTAGAGAAGTTTTCCCCCTGGTGCTGCTCCTGCTCCTGCCTGGTGACAGTGGCTCTCTCCTGGCTCCAGAATAACCCAGTGGCTGTTCTGTCCTCTGCAGGTGCTCCGTGGGGGAGCCAGCCAGCGTCCCCTGACTCCCAACCAGAACCAGCAGGGCCAGCAGACGGATCCTCTGGTGGCCGCCGCCGCCGTCAACTCCGCGCTCGCCTTCGGCCAGGGGCTGGCAGCAGGAATGCCAGGTACCAGCAGTGCCAGGCCAGGAGAGCCTGGGAAATGGCATCTGCCAGGGCTGCCTTTGCCTGGCACCAGCACTGCCTGCTTGTGCTGGTCTGGGGGTTCATTCTGGGGTCGGGTGTGTCCCCATCTGGCAGCACTGAGGGCTCACAGGTGACCTTGTGGCACAGGTGACAGCAGTGTTATCTCCCTGTGCCTGCATTGTACTCCAAGAATTGATTGCTCCTGAGGAAAATCACCTCCACATTTTTCTGTGGATCCTTCAAGCTTATGGGATCTGTATTTTAAACCTCAGAGGTTTCTTAGTCCCATTCATTCATCTCAGCTCTCCATCCCTGCCAGGTGCTTGACTTAACAGGGGCTTCCTTCCATGATTGCTCTTCCAAGAGGCTTAAAAACAGGGAAAGAAAAGGGATAAAAGGAAGCAGGGTTTAGTTCTCATTTCTAGCTCTTCATAGGAGGAGCTGCTGTAGGAATTCTGACTCTGATCCCTGAGGCTTTGGGGTAAAGTGCTGCTGAAATTCAGTTATTCAGGATATTATTGTGATGGCAAAGCACAAACCTGAGCTCATTAGAATAATGTGCAGATATGTCCTGCTGGTCAAATGTAAGGAAAAAAGGATTATTTGGGTTTCAGGTCTCCTTGCTGGCACTGTCACATTGTTGTGAATTGGGATTTTTTTTTTTTTTTTAAGAAGAATGTTGCATTATTAAGTTACAAAGTGAACTGTGCAGATTTCCTTTAATCTCTGTTATTTGGGCTGTATTTGCAAAGCAAATACATACATATATACAATTATAGATGTATGTTTGTACCTGTATTTGCAAAGCAAATATTCCCAGGGAACATTCTCTTAGTGACCCCCCACCTCGAGAGTCACTGCATTTAAGTTTATTGTTTTCATTTAATGTAAATTACCTAATGAGGTGCCTATATCACTGTATTCTGTCAGTCTGCTGCTGTGTGTATCACCAGCATTTATGAGAGTTTATTTACATGCATTAAAGAATTTTTTATGGTACCAACCTTCCAAAATACAGAAGTGGAAGTTCCTGTGGGGTGCATCCTGGCAGCCCCAGCTCTGAGCAATTCCAGCACATGTTGTTCATATCATGGAGCAGAAATGATGCTTTTGTGTTTTAAACCTTTTTTTGCTGAATTTACACTGGGAACAGTGTAATAGAAAAGATGCAGGAGGCAAAAAGTCTTATCTAAGTGAAATTCTTAGTGTAACATTGTGTACATTCTTGGGGAAAGCAGGGCTGGTTTTTGCTTTTATTTTTTTTCCATTCAGCTTTTCCTTTAAAAGCCCTTTTGCACTGCACTTACCTGGACATGGCTGATGTGTTTGTCACCTGCCCTGTCACCTGTGCTTGCCTCTGCAGGGTACCCAGTGCTGGCTCCTGCTGCTTATTATGACCAAACAGGAGCCCTCGTGGTCAATGCCGGGGCCAGGAACGGCCTGGGGGCTCCCGTGCGCCTGGTGGCCCCTGCCCCTGTCATCATCAGCTCCTCTGCAGCCCAGGCAGGTGAGTCCTGTCCCCTCCTGCTCAGGCAGGTGAGTCCTGTCCATCCCTGCTCAGGCAGGTGAGTCCTGTCCCCTCCTGCTCAGGCAGGTGAGTCCTGTCCCCTCCTGCTCAGGCAGGTGAGTCCTGTCCCCTCCTGCTCAAGCAGGTGAATCCTGTCCATCCCTGCTCAGGCAGGTGAGTCCTGTCCATCCCTGCTCAGGCAGGTGAGTCCTGTCCCCTCCTGCTCAGGCAGGTGAGTCCTGTCCATCCCTGCTCAGGCAGGTGAGTCCTGTCCCCTCCTGCTCAGGCAGGTGAGTCCTGTCCCCTCCTGCTCAAGCAGGTGAGTCCTGTCCATCCCTGCTCAGGCAGGTGAGTCCTGTCCCCTCCTGCTCAGGCAGGTGAGTCCTGTCCCCTCCTGCTCAGGCAGGTGAGTCCTGTCCATCCCTGCTCAGGCAGGTGAGTCCTGTCCATCCCTGCCCAGGCAGGTGAGTCCTGTCCCCTCCTGCTCAGGCAGGTGAGTCCTGTCCCCCCTGCTCAGGCAGGTGAGTCCTGTCCCTCCTGCTCAGGCAGGTGAGTCCTGTCCCTCCTGCTCAGGCAGGTGAGTCCTGTCCATCCCTGCCCAGGCAGGTGAGTCCTGTCCCTCCTGCCCAGGCAGGTGAGTCCTGTCCATCCCTGCCCAGGCAGGTGAGTCCTGTCCCCTCCTGCTCAGGCAGGTGAGTCCTGTCCATCCCTGCTCAGGCAGATGAGTCCTGTCCCCCCTGCTCAGGCAGGTGAGTCCTGCCCCTGCAGTGGTTCAGGCAGGTGACTTCTGGTCCCTCCAAGTGCCTGCTGTGTCCCCATTGTCCCCACCCCTCCGTGCTCCGCTGGCAGTGATGACAAACTTGCCCTCACTGAGATCCATCAGGGATTGTTGTTGAGAAACATCCTCTGTGCTCAACTTGGGCTGAGCCTCCGGAGAGCCACGGAGAGGGGCAGCAGCAGGAACCTGAATGAGTTTGTAGAGTTTCATGGCAGGTATTTAAATTTGTGCCCTCACACCAACTTTCCCACCTGCTGGAGCCTTCAGAATTCCCAGTGGCTCCAGGGAGAGCTCAGAGCCCTTGCAGGGCCTGAAGGGGCTCCAGGAGAGCTGCAGAGGGACTGGGGACAAGGATGGAGGGACAGGAGCCAGGGAATGGCTCCCAGTGCCAGAGGGCAGGGCTGGATGGGATCTTGGGCATTGGGAATTGTTCCCTGGCAGGGTGGGCAGGGGCTGGGCTGGGATTGCCAGAGCAGCTGTGGCTGCCCCTGGAGCCCTGGCAGTGCCCAAGGCCAGGCTGGACACAGCCCCTGGCACAGGGGGAGGTGTCCCTGGGGCAGAACAGGATGAGTTTAGGGTCCTTTCCAGCCCAAGCCATCCCAGAATTTGGGCTTTACGACAGCACCATGCCTAAAATGGCCTTTGCCATGAGTTGCTTTGTCATTTATTTGGGTTCCTTGGGAGTTCAAGGCTTTTAAAAGGATTTTTCAATCTGTTGGTGTGAGCAGCCCCTGCCAGCACTGGGCTCAGATTATGAAATGGGCCTTTTAATTGTTTTCTCATAGCTCTTGTTTATTTTGCTTTTTCTTTAACTTTGGAACTGGCTGAAAACCAAAAGTCCTCGGGTTCGATGTTCTTGGCACCGAGGTTCATGTTTCATGTGCTGAAGGATCATTTCAATTATTTCAAAACTCTGGTTTCTTAACTGGCCCTTGCAAGTGTGAGGCTGCACTGATTGGACTCTTGGGTCTTTGGAGAAAGAAATTCCTGGTTTTGATCTGTGCAGCTCCAACAGCCCAAGAGCAGCAAGAACAGCTGGGCATGGCTGGAGTGTGGGAGCTCTTGGCAGCTCAGATACAATAAACAGAAATTTATGCAGAGTTTGGTCCTGAAAGAAAAAAACTGTAGCAATTCAAAGCGACCTGCTAAGTTTTGACTTTCAGAACTGTGATGAGAATTGATTTTCTCAGTGGCTTTTCCATTTCTCTCCCATTTTTGTGTCCCACAGCCGTGGCGGCGGCCGCGGCGTCGGCCAACGGAGCAGCCGGGGGGCTGGCAGGGACCACCAACGGCCCCTTCCGGCCCCTGGGCACGCAGCAGCCGCAGCCCCAGCCCCAGCAGCAGCCCACCAACAACCTGGCCTCCAGCTCCTTCTACGGCAACAACTCCCTGAGCAGCAACTCACAGAGCAGCTCGCTGTTCTCGCAGGGCTCGGCCCAGCCCGCCAACACCTCACTGGGCTTCGGCAGCAGCAGCTCCCTGGGGGCCACGCTGGGCTCGAGCCCTGGGCGGCTTCGGCACCGCAGGTGAGGAGTGGGGCTGTGCCAGCACTGCCAGCCAGGGCTGGGACACATCAGCAATGGGACAGGGCTGCTGTGGAACACCTCTCTAATGGTGTCACCAGTACTGGGGACTGGACGTGCCTTGGCTTGTCTGGCCTTGCTGCTGAACAGTGGCACTGTGGTGTTTGACCCCACAGACACTTTTGGCTGTGGGTGTGTGGTGTTTGACCCCACAGACACTTTTGGCTGTGGGTATGTGGTGTTTCACCCCACAGACACTTTTGGCTGTGGGTGTGTGGTGTTTCACCCCACAGACACTTTTGGCTGGTTGGGTGTATGGTGTTTCACCCCACAGACACTTTTGGCTGTGGGTGTGTGGTGTTTGACCCCACAGACACTTTTGGCTGTGGGTGTGTGGTGTTTCACCCCACAGACACTTTTGCCTGGCTGGGTGTGTGGTGTTTCACCCCACAGACACTTTTGCCTGGCTGGGTGTGTGGTGTTTCACCCCACAGACACTTTTGCCTGGCTGGGTGTGTGGTGTTTCACCCCACAGACACTTTTGGCTGTGGGTGTGTGGTGTTTCACCCCAGAGACCCTTTTGCCTGGCTGGGTGTGTGGTGTTTGACCCTACAGACACTTTTGGCTTAGGGTGTGTGGTGTTTCACCCCACAGACACTTTTGGCCGGCTGGATGCTGCAGCTGGGCACGTGCAGACAAGTCCAGGCCTGCAGGAGCTCTGGTGGTGCTGGGATGGAGCTTCCCCCCATAACAGGAGCTGCTCCTCAGGTTTCCCTCTGGCAGAGAAGCTTTAAGGCGCTGGTGAAGGAAAGGAGTCGGTTCTGATGGAGGGTTTGGATCCAGAGCTTCATTCTGGCCCTCAGGCCTCTGAATGCAGCAGCAGCTCCAACAGAACTCCCTGAGCCCGTGGCTGCTGCTCCTTTAACCCCGGGGAGAGGGGCAGGGAAGGGGCAGGGAGCCACCAACCAGGGACAGGAGGGGAGGGACAAGGGACAAAGGACACCTGGATGGCCCAATGCCCCCCAGGGGTGGAGGGCATCCTTTGGATCTGCCAATCACTTGATGCCTTCTGGAATGCCAGGAGTGACAGACAGTGCTGGGAGGGGAAAGGAGAGGTGACTGACACACCTGGGAGGGATCTTCAGGGGAGGGACTGGGGTTCTGAGGTAAACCATGGAATCACACTGCAATGCCCTGGTTCCTCAGAGGCTGGAGGTTAAATGATTTGTTTCAAGAATGGAGCTTTGCACTGTAGCTAAGGCAACTTTATAAATAGGTTTTTATGTGTGTTGGGTGTTTTAGTGGTGATACTGGTAGTGGTACGTTACATACTTCAATGTGTGAGACAAATGATGGACAAAAGAATCAAAGAAGTTTTTATCATACAAGATAGAGGTAGGAAATGGATTCACAGAGAGTTCTCGAAATCTCACACAGATAGTGGATGAAGGTATAGACATGGAGGAAGGTTTGAATTAAGACCTTGGAACTGGTGAAACGTTTTTGAACAATAACTTCTAATTACTGTCAGACTTGACTTACTCCCTTTGAACTGACTGGACTTTCACAGCATTAAAGCTGCTGTGTTGTAATATAGCAATGCTTCATATGAGCAAAAAAGATGCTTTAAGCAAGCAATAAGCAGATATATTCTAGTAAAGCTGTGGAACACAAAGTAGTTAATAAAGGACACGGTTACAGAGGTTTCTTTTTCATTGAACCGAAGGGGAATTGTGGGAATCACTAATGGGATGGGACTGCTGGGGAACACCTCTCGAGCTGTTGTGTTTTCCAGCATCAGCCTCATGACGTGGTTATGGCAGTGGGAAGATGCCAGCAGCTCACATCCCACAGAACTCAATGTTACAGCTCACTTTAAAAGTTGGGGTGTGGATATGGGAGGGGGAGCCGTGTGCAAGGACCCCCTGGGGATCTGAAAATGCCCACAGTGCCCCCACCTGGGACCACAACAGCATGGGGGGAGGCAGGACGTGGAGGAATATTGAACACTGATTATAGGAGGTATCAAAGAGGCAGCTCCACGTAATCAAAATGCCTGTAAGGCTTTGGATGGGCAGCAGAAGAGGGAAGAAACCCCAACAGAGTGGTTAGAAAGGTTGGGGAAAATTTGAGGCAATATTCAGGAGCTAACCCTGACGTGGTGGCTAGACAGATGTGACTAAAGATAAATTTTGACCAATCACACAAAGCAGAAGAATATTGACAGTAGTTCCAGCCAATCACTATCAGCACACATACCTTTGGCTAAAAAAATGCTTGCTTATTTCAAATACAATGCCTGCTTGTAAGCCTTCAAACACAATGCACAGAGCTTCATTATTCAGCTTAGAATTTCCTAATATCTCTCCAGATATACTTTGCTGTAGCTTAGGGAGTTATTCTAGACAAGTGTTAATACACAGACCATTATTCTAGTTGTCCTTACTTTCTACTTCTCATATAATTCTTCTGCTGACAAATCTTAAGGCTGCCGCGTAGCTCTGATCACAGTTCTGCTGTCTCGGAGGCCTGCCTTTTGCAGCTTTCCCAAAACCCTCTGATTTTAAGGATTCCCACACCTAGGGAAAGGCGTGCACAAGGAGAACCCCTGATTTCAGGAGTTTGTGCTCTGAGCTGAGCCCTCCTCATCCATCCTGGCCTAACTGGGAATTTTCCTTTAGGGACTACTTCAGGCTTTAAAATCTGCAGCAGTTCTTGGCAAAAATGCTTTTCATAGGTGATAATTAGCAACAGCAGGGTAATTAACTTGGAAGTGTTTTTCCCTGCATGTGGAGTGCTGGGCTGACAGGAATTGGTTCCAGAGTGTGTGAACCCCTCTCACTTCCGAGAGTAAAGGCTGAGGAGCCTCTCATGACTTAAAAAAAAGCTGATCTGAGGTGGTTTCTGTGCTTTATTCTGGGAATTGTTCCATCACACACCAAAAGAATCACTCTGTGGTTGTAGACACCTCCCATCCATGCTTTGATGGTGTTGGGCAGCTGGAGACCAAGGTTCTTTTCAGAGTCAAACACATCCAGAGATGTCTGTGGTTATTTAGTTTTTTTCCCTTAGTTTTGTGTTTTTTTGAAGTGGAACAATTGTTTTAATTACTGCTCAGTCTCAGGGCAGTAATTATGTCCTGAACTTTGCTGCTGTCATCAGAGTGAGGGGCAGGTTCCAACCTGGCTCCATCAGAACTGCCTCAGGGAGGGGCTGTTACCTCACAGAGGAACGGTTTGCAATAAAAACTTATTCTAAATATTTCTCTTTAACCCAGCCTTGAGATTGGAACCATATTGGTTCCAGGTAAACAAAGCATTTGCTTCTCTCACCTCAGTTGATTTAACTAATTGAATTCCATGAGTGGTTTGCTCAGTGCCAAGATTCACAAAGTTGTTTTCCCTCAATCAATGAATAAAACTCTGATCCTGCTGCTTCTGGAGCCCATGTGCACTCACCAAAAATGATCAGTTCATTGCAGTTAACAATTTCACTGTTTATTAAACAAGATTTTAATGCAAAATTGATTTTTCCCCCCGCAAGTTGACAGTGCATTTAAAGAGTTTGTATTTGCCTATCGAGACAGCTCTTAAAAACCGTGGGGGTTAGGAGTGAAATTGAATTCTGATTTCCAGCTCCATGAAGCTGGGGGCAAACAGGAGCTGATTCCTCATCTGCTGCAAGGTGAGCACAGGGATTTCAGGGAGGTGTGAGCCAGCCCAGGGAAAACCTCCTGGGGCTGGGGCTCAGCTCTGAGCAAACGGGAGGGGAGATCAGATCTGCCTTGTCTTGGGAATGTGGGACACGGAGCCCTGGGGAGCTCAGCCCTTCTCCTGAAGGGCCAGAGCAAGGGCTCAGCGTGTCCCCAAAGTGCTCAGCGTGTCCCCAAAGGGCACAGTGTGTCCCCAAAGGGCTCAGTGTGTCCCCAAAGGGCACAGCGTGTCCCCAAAGGGCTCAGCGTGTCCCCAAAGGGCTCAGCGTGTCCCCAAAGTGCTCAGCGAGTCCCCAAAGTGCTCAGTGTGTCCCCAAAGGGCTCAGTGTGTCCCCAAAGTGCTCAGTGTGTCCCCAAAGGGCTCAGTGTGTCCCCAAAGTGCTCAGTGTGTCCCCAAAGGGCTCAGCGTGTCCCCAAAGGGCACAGCGTGTCCCCAAAGTGCTCAGTGTGTCCCCAAAGGGCTCAGTGTGTCCCCAAAGGGCTCAGCGTGTCCCCAAAGGGCTCAGTGTGTCCCCAAGGGCTCAGCGTGTCCCCAAAGGGCTCAGCGTGTCCCCAAAGGGCTCAGTGTGTCCCCAAAGGGCTCAGCGAGTCCCCAAAGGGCTCAGTGTGTCCCCAAAGGGCTCAGCGAGTCCCCAAAGGGCTCAGCGTGTCCCCAAAGGTCTCAGTTTGTCCCCAAGGTCTCACCGTGTCCCCAAAGGGCTCAGCGTGTCCCCAAAGGGCTCAGCATGTCCCTAAAGGGCTCAGCGTGTCCCCAAAGGGCTCAGTGTGTCCCCAAAGGGCTCAGCGTGTCCCCAAAGGGCTCAGTGTGTCCCCAAAGGGCTCACTGTGTCCCCAAAGGGCTCAGTGTGTCCGCAAAGGTCTCAGGTTGTCCCCAAGGGCTCAGCGTGTCCCCAAAGGTCTCAGCGTGTCCCCAAAGGGCTCAGCGTGTCCCCAAAGGGCTCAGTGTGTCCACAAAGGTCTCAGTGTGTCCCTAAAGGGCTCAGCGTGTCCCTAAAGGGCTCAGTGTGTCCCCAAAGGGCTCAGTGTGTCCCCAAAGGGCTCAGTGTGTCCCCAAAGGGCTCCCCAAAGTGCTGTCCCCAAAGGGCTCACTGTGTCCCCAAAGGGCTCAGCGTGTCCCCAAAGTGCTCAGCGTGTCCCCAAAGGGCTCAGCGTGTCCCCAAAGGGCTCAGTGTGTCCACAAAGGTCTCAGAGTGTCCCCAAAGGGCTCAGCGTGTCCCCAAAGGGCTCAGTGTGTCCCCAAAGGGCTCAGTGTGTCCCCAAAGGGCTCACTGTGTCCCCAAAGGGCTCAGCGTGTCCCCAAAGTGCTCAGCGTGTCCCCAAAGGTCTCAGCGTGTCCCCAAAGGGCTCAGTGTGTCCACAAAGGGCTCAGTTTGTCCCCAAGGTCTCAGCGTGTCCCCAGAGCGTGGTCCCTTCCTTTAGGGAGATTTTTATCCTTTGATATTTCTGCTCAGGGATTTCTGGAGCTGTTTCTCCATGTGCTGTGTCACAATAAATCCTCCAAAGCACTGAAGGCAATGATGATCCCATGTTCGGCTGTTTTATCATTAACAGCGCGGTTTTAATTATTTTAATTGGTTTTAATGACTCTGACTAGTTTTAATGACTGTATCTGATCACCTTCCCAAGCAGCAGCCCGGGGCAGTGGAGCTGTGGCTCTCCAGTGTTGGGGCTGGTGGCATCTCTTCTTTAACCCATTTCCCCCGTTTTTCCCATTTCCCCCATTTTCCATGTTTTCCTTCATTTTCTCCAATATTCCCATTTTCCCTGTTTTTCCCATTTTCCCCAATATTCCCATTTCCTCCATTTCCTCATTTTTCCAATTTCCCCATTTTTCCCATTTTTCCTGTTTTCCCCCATTTTCCCCATTTCTCATTTTCCCCATTTTTCCCATTTTTCCCATTTCCCATTTTCCCATTTTCCCATTTCCCATTTTTCCATTTCATTTTTCCAATTTTTTGCCCATTTTTCCTGTTTTCCCCCCATTTCCATTTTTTTCCATTTCCTCCCATTTCCCCATTTTTTTTCCCATTTCTCATTTTCCCCATTTTTCCCATTTCCCATTTTCCCCATTTCCCATTTTCCCATTTCCCATTTTTCCCATTTCTCCCATTTTTCCCATTTCCCCATTTGCCCCATTTCCCCATTTTTCCTCCATTTCCCCATTTTCCTCATTTTCCCCATTTTTCCCTGTTTCTGCAGTGGCGAATTCCACCACGGGCAGCGGCTCCCGCCGGGACTCTCTGACGGGCAGCAGTGAGCTGTACAAGAGGACCTCGAGCAGCCTGACCCCCATCGGGCACAGCTTCTACAACGGCCTGGGCTTCTCCTCCTCCCCCGGGCCCGTGGGGATGCCCCTGCCCAGCCAGGGCCCCGGGCACTCGCAGACTCCTCCTCCTTCCCTGTCCTCACACGGATCCTCCTCCAGCCTCAACCTGGGTAAGAGCCCTGGAGCATCCCTGCTTCCCCCAGGCAGGAGTTCTGTGGGGGAATCTCACAATCATTCAGGTGGAGAACGATCTTGAATTCAGGTCTGACCCTCCTGGAGTGTGTGTGTCCTGCAGGGTTCAGCTGGGACCAGGTTTCCATCTTTCCTCCTCATTTCCTGTCTTGGTTTGAACAGCCAGGTGTCTGCTGAGGAAGGCAGGAGCCTCACCTAAAATGGAAAATGCAAACCCTCTCCCTCTGAATTACTATAATTTTGAAATTAAGGGGCTCTCAGGAAAAGATATGGGAGCAGGAATAACAGTTCTTTACTAGGAAATTAAGAATACAAATGCAATAGCACAAACCAAGCCCTGTCAGAGTGAGAGCAGGCCCTGGCACGCTGTGGGTCAGGGCGGGGGCACAGCCCCATCCCATGGGGGCTCAGCCCTCCTGCAGTGCCAGCTGTGGCTCTGCTGCAGCAGGGGTCCTGCACAAGGGGGGAGTTTTCCTCTGCAGCTCCAGGGCTGCTGCAGATGGGCCTGGGCTCCCTCTGGCAATGCAGGGCAGCAGAAAGCTGCTCCTCTGGCACTGCAGGGGGCAAAGGCTGCTGTGCTGGGCCAGGCTCAGATTGGATCCAGGCAGGAATGCTTGGCTCCTCCCCTGGGCGGAGCATCTCCCCATGGGATGCTGGGATTGGCTCAGCCCTGCAGGGACACTCAGTGGCCATGGACAGCAGAGATCTCCTGGAGGGAGGGTTGGCTGTGGGAGAGAGAAAGGAAACTGCCCCAAGAACAGCAGAGAGCTGCCCCAGCTCTGACAGATGGGGACAGAACACACACACCCCGTTTCCCACCTGAGACATTTCCTCAGCTCAAAATTAGGGATAATATTCCCAAGTGTTTACAAACCAAGATTTTCTTGCACTGGTCTTGGTAATGGCAGTAATGGTTTGTGGAATAAAATAGATAAGGAGAGTTAATCTTCAATTTAAATGGTTTTAAAGGGGATTTTTAAAATACCCATTAAATTGGGAATAATGGGCTTGGAATACAATTCCTCCTTTTAACCAATGTTCCCTGGAGCGGTGCTCAGCTTTGAACTGAGGATTTGGTGAGTTTACCTTGGAAAATTTCCCATCAGTGGGGCCTTATCAAAAGCATAGGAGGAATCATTTTGGGAAGATCCATGACTTCGTGCAGCTGAAGCTTCTCAAAGAGCTTCTTCCTGGCCTGCAATAAAATAAATCTTAAAAATAAAGAAAGCAAATATTAAATAATAAAGCAGTGCCCATCTGAACCTCCTGCAGTGTTCATTCCCTCATAAACAATCCAAAGAGATTATTTGTTGCACCTGCAGCAGGTAATTTAATATTTCCTCCAAAAATTCACTTGGTTTTGGTTGTGTCATGAATCTGCTGGGTTTAACGCAACTTCTGCTTCTCAGAGCAGTTTTCCCCCCTCAGCAGACTGTATATTTATTATGTGTGTTCCATGCCTGTGTGATAAATCCAGTGCTGGCTGTAGGTTAGCTGGAATAGTCATAAATATGATTCTTGGAGATCAAGTTTAGATTTACCATCATGCCTTGTTCAGAGCTTTAATAGAACTGGAAGGATTTTGACTTTATTTATGCAGCTGTGGAGACCTTGGCTGACAGTTAAATGGCCACAATAAATTAGTCCTGAGGAGGAAGCAGATTCCAAACCTGGGAAAAAGCTGGTTGCCCTTGCAGAAAAAAAAAGAAAAAAAATCCTAAAAATTCTTCGGAATCAAAGAATCTTAGGAATTCCTCTGGATCAGATGAAGGTGGATCTGTCTGGGAACAAACTCTGGAAAGAAATTGGAATTAGCACCCCCAGAAATGGGTTGTGCTCCAGAGGATCAGTGTGAGGCTTCCCATCTTCCCAAAATATTCCTGTCCTTGTAGCCTTGTGCTCTCTGTGGCTGGGTGATGCTGTAGGTCACAGTCACTTGGGATAGCTCTGATTTTGGGGGATTTCACCTTGAAATCCATGAAAAGCCATTTTATTTTTTCAAGTTTATCTTTCATCAGTAGTGGAGGGAAGTGGGAAGGGGAGGTCTGATTTCCTTTGTTATAAAATCAGTTCTGATGGAGAGGAGAAGGCTCCAGGGAGAGCTCAGAGCCCTTGCAGGGCCTGAAGGGGCTCCAGGAGAGCTGCAGAGGGCCTGGGGACAAGGATGGAGGGACAGGAGCCAGGGAATGGCTCCCAGTGCCAGAGGGTAGGGCTGGATGGGATCTTGGGCATTGGGAATTGTTCCCTGGCAGGGTGGGCAGGGGCTGGGCTGGGATTGCCAGAGCAGCTGTGGCTGCCCCTGGAGCCCTGGCAGTGCCCAAGGCCAGGCTGGACACTGGGGCTGGCAGCACCTGGCACAGGGGGAGGTGTCCCTGCCATGGCAGGGGTGGCACTGGGTGGGATTTAAGGTCTCTCCCACCCCAAACCATTCCCTGATTTCTCTCTAGTCCCACAAGCAGGGATCCAGGATTCCAGCAAGCCTTTGGTGGGGTTCAGAATTGTGATTCAGGCAGCTTGTTCCCCACAGGATCTCTGTGTTCCCAGGATGATGTTGAGCATCCTGGGGAAACCTGCAGTCAGCGTTGCCAATCAGGAGAGACATCCAGGGGTGAAAGTGGAGTCACTCTGAATCTCCAAGTGATTGGGGCTCTCTCAGAAAACCTCTGACAGATTTTCTGTACTGATTGTGCTCCTAACCAAGAGATAACAGCCTGAGTGCCAAACCCTCCCCTTTCCCATCAGGAACCATTTTCCACTTCAGTCCCAACTCTTAACTTTGCTCCAGGTGTTGAAACAAAAAATGGGAATTGTGAGAATTCCAGCTCTCTGGGAAGCATTGGTGCCCCATTGCTCAGCTGGTCCCTCCTGGGTTTCCTCATCTGCAAAGAGTTTTACTCATCCTGTTGCAATCGTGCTCCTTCCAGGACACAGGAATATCAGGAGTATCACCTGGTGGCTTTTGGGAGTTGTTGCTCAGTGTGGGAGTCAGGGTGCAGGAGGTGCTGGACACTCCATTGCAAGGCAGCACAAGGAGATCTCAGCTCTCCTTTTCCTTGGGAAAAAAAAGGAGGAAAAAGGGTCTTCCCCTTCCTTGAGAAAGGAGAGTTCTGGCACCAACTCCAGAGAAATTTTCCCAGCTCAGAAATGTAGAATCACAAAATATCCTGAGCTGGAAGTGAGCCACAGAGGTGATAATTAATAATTAATTAGGCTGTTATCAGATACAGAGTTCTCCTCCAGTTTCCTACATGGGTGCTTCCTCCAGGTGTTGATGGCTGAGGAGTGCAGCTCCCTCAGCTCTGTTTTTATGGAATGCTTTAATTCCAGCCCAGCTGCCCGGAACTGCCTCTGCAGGCATCCCTGCCAAGGTTTCCTTGGAGCTCTCCCCTCTGTGGCACAGATTCCTGCAGCTCATTTCCCTGGGGTTCCCCCTGCCTCACCTGGGCCCTGCAGGTCCCTGTGTGATCAGGATGTGTTCCCTGGACTTGGTTCCACCCAGGAAAATCCATGCAGGCTCCTCCTGCACCAGCAGAGGGATCCCAAGCCCTGCTGCAAAGGCAAAAATCAAATCCTCTGCCACAGTGCTGAGCCACATCCTGAAAAATTGCAGGGAGGGAAACAGCACTGGAAGGTTTAAGTTTGTTCCTATCAAAGCTTCTCAAAGCATCACCTGTCCCCATATTCCTGTTTTGGGGTCCCACAGCATCTTTGTTAACATGGCTGCACATACTCCAGCCATTTGTGAAAGCACAGGGGTTTAAAACCTTTCTCGAAATTAATTTATTAGTATTTACCTGTGTTTAATAGTGATTTGTGCTTTTATATCTGCATTTTTTATACTTTTATATCTATCCCCCACCCCCAGCACACTTCTTTTAACTCAGTCCTTGCCAGGGCAGCAGGAGAGGTGAGAAAAAACTTAAGAATGGAGGCAAAGGCAGTGGAAACAGCAAAAAAGCTAAAATTTGGGAGTGTTGGGATCGCCACTGCTCTGGTTCAGACATTTTGTACACAGGAGGGGGAACAGAAGATGTTACACTCTGTCAGAAAGCCGCAGTCAGAGAGATGGGATGTCATTGGATAGGGTCAGAATCACGGAATATCCTGGTTTAGAAGGGATCATCAGAGTTCTTTGCTGGAGTCTGTAGCTGTTCCCAGCCTAATCCAGCAGTGCTGCAGATGCTTGGACACATCCCCATCTCAATTCCTTGGTGGGCAGCTCAGTTAGGAATCACAAAATGGGATCATGGAGGTTGGAAAAGCCCTTTGGGGTCATTGGGTCCCACCTGTGACTGATCAACTCAGCCCAGCTGAGTGCCATGCCCAGGAATTCCTTGGACACCTTCAGGGATGGGGAATCCAAACCTCCTTGGGCAGTTCCAAGGCCTGAACATCATAAAACAGGATCATCAAGGTTGGAGAAGCCTCCAAAGTCTTCAGGTCCAACCTGTGACCAGTCTCCACTGGGGCACTGAGTGCCACATGTTAATTCCTTTGGCATCTGCAGGGATGGGGACTCCAAACCTCCCTGGGCTGTTCCAATACCTGAACACCCTTCCAGTGAGGAAATCCTGCCTAGAAATCCCACCCAGAAATTCTTAGAAATCCCACCTCAAAATCCTGTTTAGCTGAATGTCAGACCCTCCACTCCCCCCATATTGGAACAGAACTCAGGGATCCAGTGTCACATCCCTGTGTCCCCATGAGGGCCATCCATGCCCTGTTCCCTTATCCATTCCATACTCTTATCTCATCTGTGCCCTGTTCCGTTATCCCCATCCGTGCCCTTATCCCATCCGTGCCCTGTTCCCTTATCCCATCCATTCCCTTATCCCATCCGTGCCCTGTTCCCTTATCCCATCCATTCCCTTATCCCATCCATGCCCTGTTCCCTTATCCCATCCATTCCCTTATCCCATCCGTGCCCTGTTCCCTTATCCCATCCATTCCCTTATCCCATCCATGCCCTGATCCCATCTATGCCCCATTCCCTTATCTCATCCATGCCCTTATCCCATCCCTGCCCCATTCCCTCATCCCATCCCTGCCCCATTCCCTCATCCCATCCTTGCCCCATTCCCTCATCCCATCCATGCCCTCATCACATCCATGTCCTGATCCCATCTATGCCCCGTTGCCTTATCCCATCCCTGCCCCATTCCCTGATCCCGTCCTTGCCCCATTCCCTCATCCCATCCATGCCCTGATCCCACCCATGCCCTGTTCCTCGCAGGGGGGCTGACGAACGGCAGTGGCCGTTACATCTCGGCGGCGCCGGGGGCGGAGGCCAAGTACCGCAGTGCGAGCAGCGCCTCCAGCCTGTTCAGCCCCAGCAGCACGCTGTTCCCGTCCTCGCGCCTGCGCTACGGCATGTCCGACGTGATGCCCTCGGGCCGCAGCCGCCTGCTCGAGGACTTCCGCAACAACCGCTACCCCAACCTGCAGCTGCGCGAGATCGCCGGCCACATCATGGAGTTCTCCCAGGACCAGCACGGATCCAGGTGGGCTGGGCAGCCTGGGTACAGCTGCTCCTCGGGGAGCATCCCTTGTGTTTCATGGTTGTGTTTCATGGTTGTGTTTCGTGGTTATGTTTTGTGGTTGTGTTTCATAGTTTTGTTTTGTTGGTTCCATTTCGCAGTTGTGTTTTGTGCTTGTTGTTCTGTTGGTTCCATTTTGCCGGTTGAGGTTTGCGGTTGTGTTTTGTTGGTTTGTTTTGTGGCTGTTGCTTTGTTGTTGTTTTGCAGTTGTGTTTTGTGGTTGTGTTTTCTTGGTTGCATTTCACAGTTGAGTTTCGCAGTTGTGTTTTGTTGGTTCCGTTTTGCGGTTGTGTTTTGTGGTTGTGTTTTTCAGTTGTGTTTTATGCTTGTTATTTTGTTGGTTCCATTTTGCTGGTTGAGTTTTGTTGGTTCCATTTTGCTGGTTGAGTTTTGTTGGTTCCATTTTGCGGTTGTTATTTTGTTGGTTCCATTTTGCTGGTTGAGTTTTGTTGGTTCCATTTTGTGGTTGTTATTTTGTTGGTTCCATTTTGTTGGTTGAGTTTTGTTGGTTCCATTTTGCTGGTTGAGTTTTGTTGGTTCCATTTTGCGGTTGTTATTTTGTTGGTTCCATTTTGCTGGTTGAGTTTTGTTGGTTCCATTTTGCTGGTTGAGTTTTGCGGTTGTTGCTTTGTTGGTTCCATTTCGCAGTTGTTTTGCAGTTGTGTTTTGTTGGTTGTGTTTTGTTGGTTGCATTTCACAGTTGACTTTCGCAGCTGTGTTTTGTCTCACTTCCCCAAGCTGAGGCACACCAGGGAATTAGCAGGAACAGCCAAGCCAGTGTCACGCTCAGAATCCCCAAGGATTGTCCAGTTCAGAGACATTGGCATCTCCAGGGGTGGGGACTCCAAACCTCCCTGGGTGATTCCAATGCCTGAACACCCTTCCAGTGAGGAAATCCTGCCTAGAAATCCCACCCAGAAATTCTTAGAAATCCCACCTCAAAATGCTGTCCAGTTCCTGGCCCTGCCCAGACCCCCCAACGATCCCACCCCGTACATGCCTGGGGGTGTTGTCCAGGGTTGGGGGCAGGTGCTGGTAGCAGAAATTCCTCCTCAAATTTAGCCTGGAGAAAAGGAGACTCAGGGGTGCCCCCATCACTCCCTGCAGCTCCTGAATGGTGCCTGTGCTCAGCTGGGGCTGGGCTCTGTCTCCAGGCACTGACACAACCAGAGCACACAGCCTCGAGCTGCCCCAAGGGAAATACAGGTTGGATATCAGGAAAAGGATTTTACAGAAAGGTGATAAAGTTCTGGAATGTTCTGCCTGGGGAGGTGGTGGAGTCACCATCCCTGGGGGTGTTTAACAAGGCCTGGATGTGGCACTGGGTGCCAGGGTTGAGTTGAGGTGTTGGGGCTGGGTTGGACTCGATGAGATTGAAGGTCTCTTCCAACCCAGTGATTCTGTGAAAAGGAGCTTTCTTGCCTTGTGGTTTGCTCACTCACCCTGCTGGCACAGCTAAATCCATTTCAAAAGCCAGCTGGACACGAGGCCATCCTCCATTACTCCACTGAGATCTGCTTTGCTTGGAATGAAGATTCCAACATGTGGCCATGGACCTCATGGCTGTGACCACCCCGAGCTTTCAGATAGCTGGATAAAATATCTGTGTTTGCAAGAGCTTTGCAAGTTGTGGATGACTAAAATGTCCTAAATTTGAATATTTAACTTGTGATAGGAAGCTTAGGTTAATGAAAGTGCTTAATCTTCACAGTGTAATGGGATTTTTCATGGTCCTTTCTGGAACGCACGGGTGAGGCTTTGGGAAGGGGTTGAATGAGCAGATGTGCCCGTGGCATCACTCCAAGGCCTGCTTTTCAGATTTATTCAGCTGAAACTGGAACGTGCCACCCCAGCAGAGCGTCAGCTGGTGTTCAACGAGATCCTGCAGGCAGCCTATCAGCTCATGGTGGATGTGTTTGGGAATTACGTCATTCAGAAGTTCTTTGAGGTGAGTCTGCCCTCCCCTGCTGCTCTTCCTGGGGCTCCTGCTGTGCTGAGGTGTTGGATGGGCCTGGAAAACCCTGACCCCTTCAGCACTGACACCATCTCCTCCCCACAAGTTGTTGGATCTTCACTGCTGGGGTGGCTGAGGGGTGGGACTAAGATTCATCTGAAAAGTGACACTTTGAGAAGCAAAATGTGTCACAATAAAGAGCAGCGTTCAGGAGATGTAAATTTCCAGTGGAAGGTGGATGGGGGTTGGAATGAGCTGAGCCTTCATGTCCCTTCCAGCTCAAACCACCATGGCATTCTGTGAGGTGCAGATCCAGCACAGCTTGTCCAGGGTGCTGCGCTGAGCTGCCACTGCTCCTGGACTTGGGAATAAGGGAGGAACTTCTCCAATAACAGCAGCTGCTGCAAAAGTGTTAGCGTCCCTCCACCCCTCTCTCTGGACACTGATCTGGTTCTTCAACAGGTGTTCTGGTGCTTCTGCACAGTAGTTGAGAATCAGAATCTCAGAACCTCCTGAGCTGGAAGGGGCCCACAAGGCTCAAATCCAGCTCCTGGCCCTGCCCACACATTACCGCCCTGGGCATGCCTGAGATGTTGTCCCAGCACTTCTGGAGCCCTGGCAGCCCTGGGGCTGTGATGTGCCCAGGGTTGGTTGGTCACCCTGCTGGCCCAGCCCCTTTCTCATGGGGCTGATCTTTGATCCTTCTCAGTGGGCAGCTCCTGCCTCCAGGGTGGGAGGGCAGTGCCAGTGGCCAGGGCAGGGGTTTGTCCTGGCAGTGACTGTTTCTCCTGTCCCAGTTTGGCAGCCTGGAGCAGAAGCTGGCGCTGGCAGAGCGCATCCGTGGGCACGTGCTGTCCCTGGCCCTGCAGATGTACGGCTGCAGGGTGATCCAGAAGGCCCTGGAGTTCATCCCCCCAGACCAGCAGGTAATTGTAAGTTTCAATTTTAACTTTCTTCTTGATGTTTGGTGTTCCTGAGCTGTCCCTCTTGTGCCTGGTGTTCCCTTGGTTTGGTTCCTGGCATGTTTGTGGTGTTCCTTGTGCGTGACGAGTCTGTGCCACTGTCCTTGGTTGTCATTGTCACCTCCTGTTCCCCTTCCCTGGCCATGGGGCTGCTTCTCTGTTAATTCCCTGGAAGCAGATCATGTGTGTAGGGAAAACTGAAAATGAGGATGAATTAAAAGAGATTTTTAAATCCCTTGAAGGAAGAGTTTTCCTTTAATATTCACTGAGTTACTGCTATGTGGGTCAGCATCCTGCTCTCCTGCAGGGAGATGGATGAGGAGCTCCTCGTCCTGGCTTTGGAGAGATGTGGCTGATAGCCCCACTCAGAGCTCATTAATAAAGCACTTCCTCAAGGGCTTTAGGAACAATGAATTGAGATGAAAAATATGCTGGGCAGACAGGGTTGGGAATGGTTGTAACAAGAATCTCAATGTAGGTTATGAAATTAAAAATATGAAAGAGGCGCTTTAGGAGTGGTCCTTCCCTTTAGGCTGAGCCTTAGCCAAGTGTGTCAGCAGGGCTGTGCCCAGGCTCCAGCACTGCTGCTCCAAGGATTTACTGTCTCCTCCAGAGTGGCATTTTTGAGTACTCAGTGCTCCCCAAATTCCTGAGTTTGGTTCAGTTACAAAACTGAATTCACCCAGATCTTGTCAAAGCATTAAAATGCCCCAAAGTGTCATTTTGTTTGTGAGTGAAGCTTCCACCCTGCACATGGGATACATAGTCTTGTCTAAACTTCATTAATTCCTTAATTATCACCTGTGTAAAATCCCAGCAAGTTCTGAGCTCAGAACTGACCCTGTTTAGTGACAGGTGGCCCTGATAACCCAAAGAGTTCATTAATTTTGTGCATTTTAGATTTGCTTCTCTTGAGGGGAGCAGAGAGGAAAATGGGGGATACACAGGAAAGCAGTGGCTCAGTCAGGATTTCTTTAATTTGGATGCTTGGAAGAGGATGCTCATCAGGAAGGAGAGCTTCGTCTTCTAGAATCCCAGGATGGCTTGGGTTGGAATGGAGCTCCAAGCTCCTGTTCCAGGGCCCCTCCCAGCAGGCCAGGCTGCTAACGGGGTGTCAGAGCAGGATTTTCCCTGCTGGTTTCTGTGTCCAGCCAAGCCTCACCTCCTGGCCATGGGAGCACCCCTCACTCCTGTGCCATTCCTGCCCAGGCCTGCAGTGCCAGCTGTGCCCTCTGAGCTGGGGATGCTGGTGGTGCTTTCTGTTTGTGCTGTGTCCTCTGTAGAACGAGATGGTTCGGGAGCTGGACGGGCACGTGCTCAAGTGCGTCAAGGACCAGAACGGGAACCACGTGGTGCAGAAGTGCATCGAGTGTGTGCAGCCCCAGTCCCTGCAGTTCATCATTGATGCCTTCAAGGGACAGGTGAGGCCCTGCCCAGCTCCTGCTGCCAGCTTGGAACAGCCTCAGAGTGGCTGGGACTTCAGCTCCTGGGAATTCTCAGTTTTAGCAGCTGGTGCTTGCAGGGTTGATTCAGCCACATGAGAGTCCAGAAACTCCTTGGTCACATCTGTGTTACCATCTCTGGGCAGAGCTGTCAGAGTAAAACCTCCTTGCACAAGTCTGTTCTCCTGAAATATTGAATATTTTTGAGTGATGAGGGAAAACAAGGCTCTCCCTAATCCATCTTCCAGTGGAGGTGGTGAGCAGAGTTTTGTGCTGCTGAGGTACCTTAGCCATGTCTAAACTTCATTCATTCCTTAATTATCACCTCACTTGTGTAAAATTCCAGCAAGTCCTGTGCCCAAAGCTGATCCCCTTTTAGTGACAGGTAACCCAAACAATTGGTGAACTTTGTGCATTTCAGATTCATTTCTGTTTGAAGGGAGCAGAGAGGAAAATGAGGGATGCACAGGAGGGCAAAGTGTCATTATGATCCCTGTCTGTGCAGGTGGCTTAGAGGAGTGCTGAATGCTGATTCCCAGGGGCCTCAAAGCAGGAAAAAGGCAGGAGTTTCATCTAGAAATGGACAATTGTCCTTGGCTCTCCTAGTTCTTTGCTTTTTATTGGTGTCCTCTCCTGAACTGATCATTGGGTATCAGTTGTGGCTGGCTTTACTCTGCCTGCCTCAGGTCCCAGTACAAAAGTGCTGCTTTTGGGGTGTTCCCAACCTCAATTTAATTGGCTTTGCAGGGGCACTTTGAAGTTTTGAGGACTTGCCCCAGGGATGTGAGTGCAGCCAGGGGCTGTTACAGCAGGAACCAGGAACTGGGAGTCTGGGGAAAGTGGGGATTTGGTTGGTTGGGTCAGAACAAGCAGGATTGTGCCTGGAAACTTGCTCCTGATTAGAGTTTAGGCTTGGATTTCCCACCGGGAGTTTGGGAAGGCAGAAACATCTCTGGGAGCTCAGCTGATGGTGCTGACATTTCCTTGACCAGTTGTCTCAGTTTTATCTGAACCTTCACACAGCAGATTAAACTTAGCACCTCCTGATGATTTTCCTGCAGTTAATTGCACTCCAAGCCCTGTTTCCCTGCAGGGTTTACTCACCAGTTATTAAAAATGTGTGACTGTTGATTTAAACTTCAGTGCTTGGATTTGCTGCTGTTGTTAAATCAAAGCAACCAAATGGGACTTTGTGCTTCAGACAGAAAACGGAGCAGCAATAACAGAATGTGTCATGTTCTCACCCACAGATCTGCTAATCCATTAGAAATGAGAAAGATTCTTTGTTGTCACTTCTCCTAAGCACTGTTAAGGCTTTTAAACAAATCCAAACAGTTCAGGAAAATCCTTTGCTGGGCATTTTTAACTTTTCTGGCTCATAGCATTTCTTAAATAGCTTAAAATTTGTGCTGGCAAACAATGTGCTGGAATTATTTGGAAAGAATAACCAAGCTTCCAGCAATGCTTGGTTGTTCCAGGGCTTGTTTTATGAATCAGGAGGTTTTACCATTTGTTTTTCATGGATGGGGAAGCTGAGACTTCCCCAGGTGGGGATGGGATGTGCCTGGGATCCCAGTGGGTGTTTCCCAGCTGGTGCTGCCTGGAGCTGGCATTCCCTGCAGGAATCCTGGCAGCTTTCTGGGATTCCCAAGGACTAATGGCATGTGTCTGCCTGTCCTCTGTCCCCAGGTGTTTGCTCTGTCCACGCACCCCTACGGCTGCCGGGTGATCCAGCGGATCCTGGAGCACTGTCTGCCCGAGCAGACCCTGCCCATCCTGGAGGAGCTCCACCAGCACACGGAGCAGCTGGTGCAGGTCAGTGAGGAAGGGGCTGCCGTGTCCCCAGGTCACTGCTGAGTGCTGGGACAGCTCCTGCAGGGAGATTCCCAGCTGGAGAAGGGATGGCAGTGAGCACAACAGGCAGGAATTCCATCAGCACCGCCTGCTTTGGCCACGGGCACAGGTCCAGGGGGTGCCAGGGGTGTTGGCACCTCCCTGCCTAAGGAGGCCCCGTGTCCTGGGGCTTCTCCCCAGTGCAGGGAAGAGCCAGGAGCTCTTCCGGGAGCTCCAGTGCAGGAGGGATGCCAGGGCTGATCACTCCAAGGAAAAGCAGTTAATCAGCTCCTGGCATCCCTCCTGGCTTTAAGAATTCAAAGTCACTGGAATTCTTAAAAAGAGTTGGTTCTATGCTCACCCCCTCCAGGCTGCCTTCCCCGCTCCCTGCAGTCCCTGGGAGAACATGGTGTGCCAGGGTTTTACATGGATTCTGCTCTTGGGGCCTGTGGGGAAAGCAGCAAACCCAGCCCTGGTCCAGTTCCCAAATTGCCACTCAGATCCCAAGGCACAGACTGGTGAAATATGAGCTAAAAAATGCCAAACCCAGTGCTGGTCCAGTTCCCAAATTCCCATTTAGATCCCAGGGCACAAACTGGTGAAATAAGAGCTGGTCCAGTGCCAAGTCCTGTGTGCTCAGCACTGGGAAGTGGGAAGAGGCTGGGCATGGACATCAGGCCAAGCCTGTGGTACCCTGAACTGGAAAATAAATGTCCTTTGGTCTGAAAATTCCCAAATTTAGAACAGTGTCCCATAGCCAGACCAATGGCACACCCCTCCAGGACATGGGATTTGGTAGATTTGAACCTGGAGAGAGGGGAAAAAACCTGGGAATAAACAGAATATGGACATTCTGTGTGCAAGGACATAATTTTGAGTTCTATTAAAAAAAAAATTTATACAAAAATGCATCATTTTACCACCTGGTACCACCCTAGAATGCACATTGTTGCAGAATAGAAAGTATTGAGCTGATGTGTACAGTAAATATTACAATTAATCTTCAATTGAACTTTTAACTCTTGAATGCACTTTGGGAATCAGTTTGCTGGGAATGCTTCTAATCCCTTACCCACCTTTTGTGGCCATTTCTGGTGTCTCCCACTCAGGATCAGTATGGAAATTACGTTATCCAGCACGTCCTGGAGCACGGCCGGCCCGAGGACAAGAGCAAGATCGTAGCAGAAATCAGAGGCAATGTGCTTGTGTTGAGTCAACATAAATTTGCAAGGTAGTGATTCCTTCCTTAAATTCTCCCTCTGGGAGCATGGGCACATGGAGGAGCTGCAGAAGACTTAGGGGTGGGTGTAGGGGAGGTGAAAGTGACTTTTGCTTCATAAAAAATGTTATTTATAACAGTTATAAACTGAGGTGTGTCAGCCAGTGTGTCATGGAGGAGGATGGAGGTGTGGAAGGGTAGCTGTAATCCAAGCTCCTGAATTTAACCAGGAATTCTTGTATGATTTGGGTTATCTGATTTATTTTCATGGGGTTTAAGCTGTCACTACCCCTTGGATAGTCAGAACATTCACTGCCCTGGGATGCTGTGTCCAGCCATGGGGAGATTTGGGAAATCAGTGCAGCAACAATCCATCCCACTTTTCCCAGAGGAATTTCCACTCACAGAGTCGTTCCCAGCTTTTTGCTGTGTCCCTTTGGAGTCACACCCAGGGACCCCTCCAAGGGGAGCTGCAGCATTCCCAGATGCTGCAGAGCCACACGTGGGTGAGGCAGGATCCAGGTATTTGTGATGTCAGGACAAAGCACTGCTTCCCACATCTGTGAATCCCTGCTGGATGAGCTTCCAGCCCTCGGAACACGAAGGCTGAGCTCTTCAAAGGCTCAAAATTCCCCCTTCCTCTGATGAGAGTACCCATGGACATGAGGGAAGTGGAACATTAATGAGAATTAGGAGAGCGTGGTCTTCACGTTGTTATTTCAGGTCCTTCCTCCCTGCTTTGCCTGGTTCTTTTTTCCCAAACTTCTTTCCAGCTGGATCATTAATTAGTGGAGGGTCCCTTGAGCTGAGCAAACCCTCTGGGTGATGCTGTGAGTCAGGCAGGGCTGTGGGATGAGCCCAGCACAGCTCATGGTCCCCTTTCATGTACCCTACTTCTGGCTCTCCAGAGAGCTCAGGCTGCTCATTAATATATTCAGGAATTCTGGAAATCCTCTGCTTGGCTGAGATTTTTCATTCCTGAAAAATTTCTGTGTTGTTCTAACCTTGGATGTCCATTCCCACCACGTTCCAGTGGGGAGAAAATCAAAACAACAACTTGGCTTCTCTAGTGAGAGTGGACACTGACCTCATAGAGCATCACTGGACACTGGCCTGAACTGGTCCAGTTCCCAAATTCCCACTGAGATCCCCAGATCTTGTTCGACATTGCTGAGCTCTACCAGCACAAATCCCCTGCCCTTGTAGCAGCGCATGAGATCTTCTTAGGGCTGGGTGAAAAGTTCAGAGGAGACATCCCATGCTCAGGTCCCTGCTCCATTCCCAGGTCCCTGTTCCCAGGTCCCTGCTCCATTCCCAGTTCCGTGTTCCCTTCCCAGTTCCTGCTGCCATTCCCACTTCCCTGCTGCCATTCCCACTTCCCTGTTCCTGTTCCTAGTTCCCTGCTCCATTCCCACTTCCCTGCCGAGTTCCCTGCTCCATTCCCAGTTGCCATTCCCAGTTGCCATTCCCAGTTCCCATTTCCCAGTTCTTGTTCCCATTCCTCAGTTCCCATTCCCAGTCCCCATTCCCTGTTTCCACTCCCATTCTCATCCCTGTTCCCATTCCCAGTTCCCATTCCCATCCCCATTCCCCACTCCCATTCCCATCCCCATTCCCTGTTCCCGTTCCCAGTTCCCATTCCCCATTCCCATCCCCATTCCCATTTCCATCCCCATTCCCTGTTCCTATCCCCATTCTCCACTCCCATTCCCCATTCCCATCCCCATTCCCTGTTCCTATCCCCGTTCCCAGTTCCCATTCCCCGTTCCCCATTCCCATCCCATCCCATCCCCATCCCCAGTCCCTGTTCCCATTCCCGTTCCAATTCCCATTCCTCGTTCCCCATTCCCATCCCCATTCCCATCCCCATTCTCCACTCCCATTCCCCATTCCCATCCCATCCCATTCCCATCCCCATTCCCTGTTCCCATCCCCGTTCCAATTCCCATTCCTTGTTCCCCATTCCCCACTCCCATTCCCATCCCCATTCTCATCCCCCTTCCCTGTTCCTATCCCCATTCCCCATTCCCAGTTCCCATTCCCATCCCCATTCCCTGTTCCCATCCCCATTCTCCACTCCCATTCCCCATTCCCATCCCATCCCGTTCCCATCCCCATTCCCTGTTCCCATCCCCGTTCCCAGTTCCCATTCCTCGTTCCCCATTCCCCATCCCCATTCCCTGTTCCCATCCCCGTTCCCAGTTCCCATTCCTCATTCCCCATTCCCCATCCCATCCCCATTCCCGCCGCGCTGACGCTGCCGTGTCCCCGCAGCAATGTGGTGGAGAAGTGTGTGACGCACGCGTCGCGCACGGAGCGGGCCATGCTCATCGACGAGGTGTGCACCATGAACGACGGCCCCCACAGTGCCTTATACACCATGATGAAGGATCAGTACGCCAACTACGTGGTGCAGAAGATGATCGACGTGGCAGAGCCAGCCCAGAGGAAGATTGTCATGCACAAGGTGGGCACTGGGGCTGGGGAGGGACAGCCTGGCACTGCTGGGCATGGAGGGAAGTGATGGCAGAGGGGTTGGAGTGTTTCAGTGCCTGGGAGGTGGAAATTACAGAAGGGTTTGGGATGGAAGGGACCTCAAAACTCATCCTACCCCACCCCAGGGACACCTCCCCCTGTGCCAGGTGCTGCCAGCCCCAATGTCCAGCCTGGCCTTGGGCACTGCCAGGGCTCCAGGGGCAGCCACAGCTGCTCTGGCAATCCCAGCCCAGCCCCTGCCCACCCTGCCAGGGAACAATTCCCAATGCCCAAGATCCCATCCAGCCCTGCCCTCTGGCACTGGGAGCCATTCCCTGGCTCCTGTCCCTCCATCCTTGTCCCCAGTCCCTCTGCAGCTCTCCTGGAGCCCCTTCAGGCCCTGGAGGGGCTCTGAGCTCTCCCTGGAGCCTTCTCCTCTCCAGGGCAGCACCCCCAGCTCTCCCAGCCTGGCTCCAGAGGGGCTCCAGCCCTGCAGCAGCTCCGTGGGTTCCTCTGGGCTCTCTCCAGCAGCTCCAGGTGCTGCTGATGTTGGGAGTCCAGGGAACAATTCCATCACAGTGTCCCATCTGTCCCTGCCCTGTGTCCAAGTGCAGCCATCCCTGTGTGCTGTCACTCCATTCCCGTGTCACAAATCCCTCTCCAGCTTTCTGGAGGAGTGTGGAGCTGCCCTGGGCTGGAGCTGCAGCTGGCAGCAGTGCCCGTGTCCCAGTGACCCAGTTCTGCAGCGAGCAGGCGCCGCGCTCCTGCCAGCCAGGCTGGGCCTGCAGCTCCTGGGGCTGGGGACATCGGGGTGACACTGGGAGCCACCCGGACCTGGGGCTGTGTCCCCTGCCTGTGTCCCCCATCTCTGTCCCTCTGTGTCCCTGGAGCTGTGTCCCTCTGGCTGTGTGGGCAGTGTCCCTGTGGCCTGTGCCCCTTTGCCTGTGTCCCAGTGTGTTCCCCTGTCTGTGTCCTCCACCTGTGTCCCTGCAAGCTGTCCCTCTGTGTCCCTGTGGGCTGTGCCCCTGCTGCTTGTGTCCCCTCTGTGTGCTCCTGCCTACGCTCCTCTGTCCCTGCTGCTCTGTCCCTGTGGGCTGTGTCCCCTTGCCTGTGTCCCTTTCTCCCTCAGGCTGTGTCCCATTGTGTCCCTGTGGCCGTGTCCCTGGTGGATCTGTCCCTCTGCCTGTCTGCTGTGGCTCTGTCCCTGTCCCTGTGGCTGTGTCCCTGTGCCTGTGGCTGCCAGCCCCACCTCTCCTTCCATGTCCCTCCAAGGCCACTGGCCTCACCTGGTGCCACCTCAGAGCCCACAGCCATCCATCAAATCCTGGTTTTCACTTTTAAATGGATTTTGGTGTGACATTTCCCAGAATCCTGGGATCCCTGAGGCTGGAAAAGTCCCCCAAGGCCAGCAAGCCCAGCCTGTGCCCCATCCTCTCCTTGTTGCCAGCAGAGCCCTGAGTGCCACCTCCAGGGATGGGCACTGCAAACCTCCCTGGGCAGTTCCAATGCCTGACCACACTTCCCATGGGGAATAATCCTCCTGATATCCCCGACTTCCATGGTTTAGCACTACCCTGCAGTGTGTGAATGCACAGCCAGCCCAGGAGCTCAGCTTTATCTAGAATGAAGCCATTTGGAATGAATTCTGCCTTGCTGCCATCCCCTGTGCCTGCTGCTCCAGGGGCAGGGAGCCCTGGAACAGGGAATATCTTCATTTTCCTGCTTCTAAAGGTCACATTTGCAGGGCTGCAGAATGGCAGTGGATGGAGAATAACAGGCTTTGGATAGGGGGTGGGGCTGAGGGGATTTTAATTTCCTTCAGTGACATTTGTTGGGGTTACTTGATGAAAAAGCCCAGGTACAGCCAGAGAAATGAAATCCTTACTGGCCCAGGCATGGAAAAGCTGAGATTTATTTATTTTGAATAATGTCAGGTATTCAAATGCTAATGAAGCTTTTTAAAAATTATATTTTGGCATCCATGACTAAACCAGACTGATTTTTCTGTAAGCAATGGGAATTTGTGTGAGGGAGCTGCTTTGACCTCCTCATGCACAGAATCAGCACAAACAGCTGGAATAATCCTCAGGGATGTTAATTCTTAGGTTTAGGAGCCACTCAGAGTCATTCCTTTAACCCCAAATCTGTTTTAGTCCTCAAGAAGTGCTAAAGATAATTAAATAAAGATATCTGGCAAGGGATACACCCAATTTATCTGTGGCAGCAGAAGGGCCCTGGAATTGTTAATCCATAACAGAGAGTTGTGTATTAAAAAAAAATACACATTATTGTTCCTAACATTTCTTACTTTCTTTTTCCCATGGAGCAAAGCCTTTGGATAAAATGCAAATTAGATTATCAGTGGGGCTGTCAAAAATAGCTCAGGGTTGACAGCTAAGTGGGCCTGAGTGAATGTGATTTCAGCTGTGATCCCAAGCTGCAGGAAAGCCTGGAAAAATGGAGCCAGAGGCTGTGGGAATGGCTGCTGGTTGTGGAAAACAGCAGCTTGAGATGGGGCTAAAAATTAGATTTTATTTAAGTTTTTATTAAAAAAAAATAAAAATTGAAAAGTGATTTTAACAGTTGTGTCAGTAAACGGAGAAAGTGGAAGGGATGAAGCTGGACAGAGAAGGAATGGTTGGAAGTGGAGCTTCTCTGCTCCTGCTGGGCACAGGAGTCATTCCTGCTGGGAATGGGGAGCCTGGTTGGATTTGTGCTTTGGGAATGGGGTCCCTGGAGTGGAACAGGAATGTCAGGGACTGGAGGCTGAGCAGCTGTGCCAGGAGCAGTTGGAGATGAGGTCCCTGGTTAGGGGCAGTGCTGGGATGTGGCCACCCTTGGAACAGGGAATGCTGGACATCCACTTGGAGAGGAGAAAATGGTGAAATTGTGGAATCCTGGAATGGTTTGAGTTGGAGAACCCTTAAATCCCCTGCAGTGCCATCCCTGCCATGGCAGGGACACCTCCCACTGTCCCAGGCTGCTCCAGCCTGGCCTTGGGCACTGCCTGGGCTCCAGGGGCAGCCACAGCTGCTCTGGCAATTCCAGCCCAGCCCCTCCCCACCCTCACAGCCAGGAATTCTTTCCCAATATCCCACCTGACCCTTCCTAGGCAGTGAGAATCCATTTAATTCAAAGCCCCAGTGCTTGCCTTGTGCAGAATCCCACAGGGAATTGGGGAACACAGCCTGGATTCCAGAAATTGTGGGATGCTCATGCCTTGGGAAGGCTGCCTTAGAGCAGAGGCTGGACAGAGCTAAAGAATAAAGCAGGGATTATTTAAAAGGATAATGGATCCATGGTGGATCCATTAAGGATCAAAAGGATCGATAGATCCACCTTGGGCAGCACCAGAGCCCAGCCAGGGCTGCACCCAAGATGAACCAAAATGGTCCCAAAATGCACGAGTGGGCACGGTGTCTGCCACTGGGATCAGTTCTGCTCCATTTGCACCTTGCAGTTCATTGTCCCATTCCAGCCCCAGCCCCTGCAGTCCCACCCTGCTGGTTTTTCTCTCTCCAGCCCACGGTGTTTGTGCTCCTGGGCTGAGATTTGGATCATTTGTCCTTGGTGCCCAGCTGGAGCAGGAATTGTTTTGTCTCCCTGCTCTGTGCACAGAGCTCAGCATCCCCTCATGTGAAGCCCAGACCCACACACTGAAGCAGAATCTGAAAAATATCAAAGTTAAACCTGAGGCATCAGTGCCAGCCAAGACCTCTGGGGTCTGGGGGAGTTGGTTTGACCCTGGGGATGGGTGCGACCCCACTCAGGTTCCTAAATCCTGATGGGGGTGGGACATGGGGAAGAGCTGGGGCTGTGCTGTTCATGGAATGTTGAATTTGAGTTTGGAGTTTCACTGTGGGACCAGAACGTGGGGAAGAGCTGGGGCTCTGCTTATCATGGAATGTCATGCTGGAGTTTGGAGCTCCACTCCAAGGGCAGGAGCAGGACACAGGGGCCGGAGCTCTGCTTTTGATGGAATGTTTAGTTGGAGTTTGGAGCTTCACTGTGGGACCAGGAGACAGGGAAGGCTTGGAGGGGTGCTGGTCATGGAATGCTGAACTGGAGTTCGGAGCTCACATTTGGGGCTGCAGGACATGGGGAGTGGATGGAGCTGGAACAGGCTTTGGGATAGAGGTGGGGCTGAGGCATTTTAATTTCCTTCAGTGACATTTGTTGGGGTTACTTTTTTGAAAAGCCCAGGTACAGCCAGAGAAATGAAATCCTTACTGGCCCAGGCATGGAAAAAGCTGAGATTTATTTATTTTGAATAATGTCAGGTATTCAAATGCTAATGAAGCTTTTTTGCGGCATTATATTTAGGCATCCATGACTAAACCAGACTGATTTTTCTGTAAGCAATGGGAATTTGTGTGAGGGAGCTGCTTTGACCTCCTCATGCACAGAATCAGCACAAACAGCTGGAATAATCCTCAGGGATGTTAATTCTTAGGTTTAGGAGCCACTCAGAGTCATTCCTTTAACCCCAAATCTGTTTTAGTCCTCAAGAAAAGCTAAAAATAATTAAATAAAAAATATCTGCCTTTGTAAAGGGATTTTAATTTATCTTATGGCAACAGAAGGGCCCTAATTATTTTTTTATAACAGAGAGTTGTGTATTAAAAAATACACAGGTTATTGTTCCTAACATTTTTACTTTCTTTTTATTCCATGGAGCAAAGCCTTTGGATAAAATGGTTAGATTATCAGTGGGGCTGTCAAAAAAAGCTCAGGGTTGACAGCTTTTGTGGCCTTTTTGAATGTGATTTCAGCTGTGATCCCAAAAATGCAGGAAAGCCTGGAAAAATGGAGAAATAGGCTGTGGGAATGGCTGCTGGTTGTGGAAAACAGCAGCTTGAGATGGGGACTAAAAATTAGATTTTATTTAAGTTTTATTTAAAAAAAATAAAAATTGAAAAGTGATTTTAACAGTTGTGTCAGTAAAGGGAGAAAGTGGAAGGGATGAAGCTGGACAGAGAAGGAATGGTTGGGGTTTTAGCTTCTCTGCTCCTGCTGGGCACAGGAGTTGATTCCTGCTGGGAATGGGGAGCCTGGTTGGTTTGTGCTTTGGGAATGGGGTCCTGGGTATAACAGGAATGTCAGGGACTGGAGGCTGAGCAGCTGTGCCAGGAGCAGTTGGAGATGATTTCCCTGGTTGGGGGCAGTGGTGGGATGTGGCCACCCTTGGAACAGGGAATGCTGGACATCCAATTGGAGAGGAGAAATGGTGAAATGTGGAATCCTGGAATGGTTTGAGTTGGAGAACCCTTAAACCCCTGCAGTGCCATCCCTGCCATGGCAGGGACAAAAAAAAAGAACTGTCCCAAAATTGCTCCAGCCTGGCCTTGGGCACTGCCTGGGCTCCAGGGGCAGCCACAGCTGCTCTGGCAATTCCAGCCCAGCCCCTCCCCACCCTCACAGCCAGGAATTCTTTCCCAATATCCCACCTGACCCTTCCCAGGCAGTGGGAATCCATTTAATTCAAAGCCCCAGTTGTTGCCTTGTTGCAGAATCCCACAGGGAAATGGGAACACAGCCTGGATTCCAGTTCCAAATGTGGGATGCTCATGCCTTGGGAAGGCTGCCTTTTTGTGCAGAGGCTGGACAGAGCTAAAGAATAAAGCAGGGATTATTTTTCCTTATAATGGATCCATGGTGGATCCATTAAGGATCAAAGGATCAATTGATCCACCTTGGGCAGAACCAGAACCCAGCCATTTTGTCTGCACCCAAGATGAACAAAATGGTCCCAAAATGCAATATAGAATTGCACGGTGTCTGCCACTGGGATCAGTTCTGCTCCATTTGCACCTTTTTTTCATTGTCCCATTCCAGCCCCAGCCCCTGCAGTCCCACCCTGCTGGTTTTTCTCTCTCAGCCCTACGGTGTTTGTGCTCCTGGGCTGAGATTTGGATCATTTGTCCTTGGTGCCCAGCTGGAGCAGGAATTGTTTTGTCTCCTGCTCTGTGCACAGAGCTCAGCATCCCCTCATGTGAAGCCCAGACCCACACACTAAAAGCAGAATCTGAAAAATATCAAAAGTTAAACCTGAGGGCATCAGTGCCAGCCAAGACCTCTGGGGTCTGGGGGTTTTGGTTTGACCCTGGGGATGGGTGCAACCCCACTCAGGTTCCTAAATCCTGATGGGGGTGGAACATGGGGAAGAGCTGGGGCTGTGCTGTTCATGGAATATTGAATTTGAGTTTGGAGTTTCACTGTGGGACCAGAATGTGGGGAAGAGCTGGGGCTCTGCTTATCATGGAATGTCATGCTGGAGTTCGGAGCTCCACTCCAAGGGCAGGAGCAGGACACAGGGGCCGGAGCTCTGCTTTTGATGGAATGTTTAGTTGGAGTTTGGAGCTTCACTGTGGGACCAGGAGACAGGGAAGGCTTGGAGGGGTGCTGGTCATGGAATGTTAAATTGGAATTTGGAGCTTCTGTGTGGGAGCAGGACACAGGGAAGGGTTGGAGCTGTGCTGTTCATGGAATTGGAGCCTCAATCCAGGGGCAGGACACAGGGCGGAGCTGGGGCTCTGCTGTTCATGGAATGTTGAGTTGGAGTTCGGAGCTTCACTGTGGGACCAGGAGACAGGGAAGGCTTGGAGGGGTGCTGGTCATGGAATGCTGAACTGGAGTTCGGAGCTTCACTGTGGGAGCAGGACATGGGGAAGGGCTGGAGCTGGAGCTGGGGGGCTGGGATGGAGAGCAGGGGAAGGGGCATTTTTCATGGCTTTATTTCTCTCTTCCTAAACCCCATTTTTTTGCTGCTTTTCCCCAGATCCGGCCCCACATCGCCACGCTGCGCAAGTACACCTATGGCAAGCACATCCTGGCCAAGCTGGAGAAATACTACATGAAAAATGGGGTGGATTTGGGGCCCATCTGCGGCCCCCCCAACGGCATCATCTGAGCAGGGGCTGCTCCAGAGGCACTCCAGGATCCCAGGAATCCACCAGGAATCCACCCCAGAACCCACCCACACCACCCGCCACGGTTGCTAAAAAAACACAAACAAACAAAACCCACAAAAAAAAAAAACAAGCAAAGAAAAGCAGAAAAAAAAAACCACAAAAAAAAGAGAAGCCTTTGTAAATTTCTTTAATTTTATTATGCATAACATGTACTAATTATTTTTTTTAATTAACTAATTGCCCTGCTGTTTTACTGGTGTATAGAATTCTTGTACATAGGTCTCAGATGTACATGGAAGGCCACATTTTTGTTCACTGTTGTATCTATATTCCAAATGTGGAGACTTTCAGGGTGGTTGGTTCGAAGACAACAAACAAAACAGGAAAAAAACCCTGTTTTTAATTCATCCTTTTTTGCAAATACCTTTTTTTGGGGTTTTTTTTCCTCCTTTTAACCCAAAAATCAGCAAGAAGTTGGAATTTTAGTTCAGTGACACCACTGGTAGAAATACTAAAAAGAGAAAAATTCAACTTGCTAAAGGTTTGGTTTTAAACAAAGACACCAAAATTCCGGTTTTGGGACTTTTTAATGGCTTTATTTCTATTTTATTTGTGACTGACATGCTGAAGGAGGGAGCTTAGCTGGCATTTTGAGAAAACACCCAGAGATGATCTAAAAGTGGAGGATTTTTGGGGGTTTTTATGCCCACTCTTCTGTTCACCTGGAGAGACACAATTTGATTATTTAGCATGAGGAAAAACAAAAAAATCCAACTCAGCTTTGGTCTTGCTTCTATAAATATATAGTGTATACTTGGTGTAGACTTTACATATATAAAAATTTGTAGTATTTTCTTGTTTTGATGTCTGATCTGTATCTATAATGTACCCTAGTAGTGGAACATACTTCTGACTGTACAATTGTACATTTGTAAACCTCTGTAATGTAAATGTGGAGAAGTTTGAATCGACATAAAACCCGTTTTTTGGTAAGAAAACAGGAAAAAAAAAAGAATTTAGCAAAACCTGTGCATTTCAGTGTATATTCACACCTTTTATGGTCGTAGCATATAGTGTTGTATATTGTAAATTGTAATTTCAACCAGAAGTAAATTTTTTCTTTTGAAGGAAATGTTCTCTTTATACAGCCTAGTTAATGTTTAAAAACAAAAAAGGAAGAAAAATAAACTGCTTGGTTTTATTTGTCACCTAGTTGGACGGTAGAGATCCTTTCTAAATGTTCTACAGACCTGATTCAGTTCCAAATAGTGTTTTTTTGAATCTTACAAAGTAATGTTTTGCTTCTTTTGTGACAGTAAGAAACAAAAAGTGCAAAAGTACAGCCCCCTCCTAGTTTTCCTTACAATCAGAGCCCCTTTTCACCTTGTAAAGTGTGAATCACCTCCCCCTTTTTTGTACAGAAGATGAACTGTATTTTGCATTTTGTCTACTTGTAAGTGAATGTAACATACTGTCAATTTTCCTCGTTTGAATATAGAATTGTAACACTACACGGTGTACATTTACAGAGCCTTGTGTATATTTCCAATGAACTTTTTTGCAAGCACACTTGTAACCATATGTGTATAATTAACAAACCTGTGTATGCTTCTGCCTGGGCGACTATTTTTTGTAACTCTTGTGTAGATTGTCTCTAAACAACGTGTGATCTTTATTTTGAAAAATACAGAACTTTGGAATCTGGCTCGGGGTTTCATGGAATTGTTTGTTGGAGTTTGGAGCTTCAATCCAGGGGACAAGGGGAAGAGCTGGAGCTCAGCTTCTTATGGAGTGCTAAATCGGAATTTGGAGCAGGAGCAGGACACAGGGAAGAGCTGGGGCTCTGCTTTTCATGGAGTGTTATTTTGGAGTTTGGAGGTTTGCTACAGGACCAGGACACAGGGAAGGCTTGTGGAGGAGTGCTGTTCATGGAATTCTGAATTGAAGTTTGGAGCTTCAATGCAGGAGTAGGGAAGGGTTGGAGCTGTGCTTTTCATGGAATGTTAAATTTGAGTTTGGAACTTTACTGTGGGATCAGGACACAGAGCAGGGTTGGAGCTGTGCTTTTCATGGAATTGGAGCTGCAGTCCAGGGGCAGGACACAGGGAAGAGCTGGGGCTCTGCTTTTCATGAAGTGTTGAATTGGAATTTGGAGCTTCAGTGTGGGTCCAGGACACAGGGAAGAGCTGGGGCTCTGCTTTTCATGGAATGTTGGAGTTTGGAGCTTCACTCCAAGGGCAGGAGCAGGACACAGGGAAGGCTCGGAGCTGTGCTGGAGGGCTGGGATGGATATCAGGGAAAGGGGCGTTTTTAATGAATTTATTTCTGTCTTTGCAAGTCTGACGTGCTGCAGGAGGGAGCTGAGCTGGCGTTTTTGGGGTGGAAACACCCAGAGATGATTTTGAAGTGCAGGACTGGGGGCCCATCCTGAACGAGCTACCCAGGGCACAGGGGTGGGGGATTCTCCTGAGACCCCACCTGCAGAGCTGCCCCAGCCCTGGAGCCCCCAAAATCAAGGATTTGGACCTGGTGGAGAGAGCCCAGAGGAGCCCACGGAGCTGCTGCAGGGCTGGAGCCCCTCTGGAGCCAGGCTGGGAGAGCTGGGGGTGCTGCCCTGGAGAGGAGAAGGCTCCAGGGAGAGCTCAGAGCCCTTGCAGGGCCTGAAGGGGCTCCAGGAGAGCTGCAGAGGGCCTGGGGACAAGGATGGAGGGACAGGAGCCAGGGAATGGCTGCCAGTGCCAGAGGGCAGGGCTGGATGGGATGCTGGGCAGGAATTCGCTCCCTGGTGCTTCTCCAGGCTGCTCCATGGAGCTGATGGCTCTACCCCCACTCACCTCCTGCTGCCCCCATGATGTCCTGGTCTCCCTTATTCCCCCAATTCCTCATTTAGGAAGATCCAGCTCCCCATTTCTTTCCCTATACGAACAGATCCCCAAAATCAGCCTCTCCTCCCCACTAGCTTCCCCCAAATATTTGCAGCATCCAGGACCTTCCCTATCCCTAACTGTGCTTTGCTGCATTTAAAATCCCTTTCAGAGGGACATTTGGGGAATGCTGATGAATCTGGGAACTTGTGGAGGCAGGGTCGCTTGTGGCCAAATTATGGAGGGCAAGAAAATGCCCATTTTACAGGAAATCACTTATTTTGGCTTAGCACGTGGAAAGGGTGTGTTTGAAGCCCAGACTCTTCCCATGTTCCATTCCCACCCCTCAGCAGGGCCAGCACCCCTGGGACCCCACTCTGGGATTGATCTGGTAGCCTGCACTGGGATTGATCTGTTCCCACACTGGGATTGATCTGGAACCCTGTACTGGGATTCATCTGGGATCCCATACTGGGATTGATCTGTTCCCACACTGGGACTGATCTGGAACCCTGTACTGGGATTGATGTGAAATCCTGTTCTGGGATTGATCTGGCATCCTGTACTGGGATTGATGTGGGATTCTGTTCTGCAATTTATCTTTTCCCACACTGGGATCAATCTGTTCCCACACCAGGACTGATCAAGGACCCCACACTGGAACTGACCTTTTCCCACCCCCTTGGTGTTAAATTCCAGCAGATTTGGGGTTTGACTCCGTTTCTGCCCAGCGTTTGAGGCCCTCCTGTGCCCCACATGGCCACCAGGGGCACGGGGACTTGAACTTTGGGGTTTTAGAGCTCTTTGGGTGTCTCTGAGCTCTTCACCACCACTTCATTTACCTGATGGTGCCTGTGGAGCTCAGTCAGCCGCAGGTCTGGGGACAAACAGAGCGAAAACGAGGGAGATATATCTATTTTTTAATGTTGAATTCAGCACTGAGCGTTCCATTCCGGCTGCAGAGGAAGGGGAGCATGCCCAGGCTCTGTGTTTGTTCCCCAGACTCCTGCGGGTCCGGGGCCAGCCCTGGCACCGTTCCCACCCTGAGGAGTTGGGGAATGGGATCGGAGCCGCCGGCCCTGCTGGGTGACACAGGGGACACGGCCGGGAAGGACACGGGGCTCCGCACTGGCCCTGCCGGGGACAGAGGGGACACGGCCGGGAAGGACACGGGGGCTCCGCGCTGGCCCTGCCTCGGTCCCTCCTGAGCACGGCTGGTGATTGCTGCTGGAGAAGGGATCTGAAGGGACCTGTTCCCTCAGCCGGGATCCCTGTGCCACCCCCTGTCCCATCGCACTGCCCAGACCCGAAGGGACGTGAAGGGATCGGGGCTGCCGCTGTCGCCGCGGCCGCTGGGGGACAAGGCCCCGCTGGCAGCGCCCCCCGCCCGCCCCCAGCTCCTCCTGTGGGGTCCCACAAAGCCCCGCCACCCTTCAGGGGCCACCCCTGGGGCGCCACCGCTCGCTGGGGACCCGCGGGGA
This sequence comes from Emberiza elegans, assembly GCA_024865655.1. Taxonomy (NCBI): domain Eukaryota; kingdom Metazoa; phylum Chordata; class Aves; order Passeriformes; family Fringillidae; genus Emberiza; species Emberiza elegans. The sequence continues at coordinate 1,203,752 of JALJVW010001685.1, read as the reverse complement.
CCCTGCGGCCCTGGCCCGGTCGCTGCAGGGGTGGCGGCGGCCACGGCGGGGCGGTGCAGGCCCAGCAACGGGCCCGGGCCGGGCGGGGCCTGTGTGGGGACACCTCGGCAAAGGGACCCTGTGTGGGGACAGCGGCCCTGCCTGGGACACCCCGGCACCGGGACCCTGTGTGGGGACAGCGGCCCTGCCTGGGACACCCCGGCACCGGGAACCCTGTGTGGGGACAGCGGCCCTGCCTGGGACACCCCGGCACCGGGACCCTGTGTGGGGACAGCGGCCCTGCCTGGGACACCTCGGCAAAGGGACCCTGTGTGGGGACAGCGGCCCTGCCTGGGACACCTCGGCAAAGGGACCCTGTGTGGGGACAGCGGCCCTGCCTGGGACACCCCGGCACCGGGACCCTCTGTGGGACAGCGGCCCTGCCTGGGACACCCCGGCACCGGGACCCTCTGTGGGACAGCGGCCCTGCCTGGGACATCCCTGGCACTGGGACCCCCATCCCTGGGACCTCCCCGGCACCGGTGGCCCCTGCTCCACGATCCCCCCTGCATGGGACCCACCTGTGTCCCCGGGACCCCCCTGCCTTGTGACACCCCGGCTCGGTGTCCCCACTGTCCCTGAGCCCCCCCGGTGTCCGCCAGACTCCCCCGCCCCAAAGTCGCCTCCTGTCCCCGGACCCGCACGGCCCCAGGGACACCCCCGGGCCTCCTCTCTGGGACCCCCCCTGCTCCGGGGCCACCCCGCTGTCCCTGGGATGCCCCCGGACCCCTTTTCACCCCCTGCCCGGGGACCCCTCCCCACCTTTCCCTGGGTTTTGTCCCCCCTTCCCATTTCTCACTCCTTCTATAAATGTACTTTAAAATAAAAAATTGGATTCTGCTAATTACAGGACAATTAAAACCCAATGGAGTCTCTCAGGTGGGGGCCCCCAGAGGCCCCCCGATGTTTCCCACTCCCCCCGGGTGTTCCCTGAGTTTCCAGTCCCGGGGCAGAGGGAGGATCCTCAGGGGGGATTTGTGGGAGCCGAGCCCTGGCTCTCCCAGCCCGAGGGGGTTCAGCTCCATTTTTGACTGAATTTGGCTCATTTTCCCTCCCTTGTCCCAGTAACCTCCCCTGCCCCCTGAGCCCCTCCCGGGCTATATTTTGGGGGTAAATGAGGAGGTTTAGGAGAGTCCCAGTCTATTTTTAGGCCCTTGACAGGAATGGAGGAATTCCACCTGTGGAAATGGCTCATTCCCACCCCATCCCAGCTCACCCGCAGCCTCACTACCCCCAGGGGTGACAAAACCCCCGAGTTCAGAGCGGAGCCACTCCCGGGACACCCGGCAGGTGCGGGGATGTCACCGTCGTGGTCCCGCTCTCTGATCCCACCGCCCTACCGGGTTCTGAGCGGGGAAACTGAGGCTGGCTCAGCTGTCGGCCCGGGAGCGATTCCCGGAATGTCCGAAGGTTTTCCCCTCCCATCCATCCCTGGGCACCCCCCTGGTGTCCCAAACACCACCTTGGGCTCTCCCATCTAATCCTGGGTGCCCCCAGCTGCCCCCAGACCCTCCCACCTCCCCCTGGATCTCCCCGATCTGCCCCAGATTCCCCACACACACCCCGGGCTGCCCCCAGTTTGTCCCAGTGCATTCCTTTACCCATCCCAGTGCACCCCATGTGCCCCAGCCCCTTCCACCTGGCCCAGACCCCTCCCCATCTGTCCCTGCTCGCCCCCCAGTCTGCCCCAGGTGCCCCCTTCCCATCAAGCTCCCCCCATTTAACCCACACCCACCTAATCTACCCCAATGCCCCCTTACGCCCCCCAGTTCTCCCCTCCCAAGGTCCCCCAGTCTGCCCCAGACCCCTCCCAGATGTCCCCGTGGTCTCCCTCATCCACCCCACATCATCCCCATCTATCCCCGGCTCCCCAGCCTGCCCTCACACGTCCCCCTCGCTCCTTCCCATCCTCCCCAGGGTCCTCCCAATTTTCCCAGACCCCCGCCCTCCATCTGTCCCCCAAGGTCCTCCCCCATCTACCCCAGGGTCCCCCAATCTGCCCCACATCACTCCCATGTGTCCAGGTCCCGTCCCTCCCCCCCATGTGTCCCGGTCCCCCCAAGCTCCCCCATCCACCCCAGCCCCCCTCGGTCCCCCCCAGGCTCCTCCCCCGTCCCCTCCCGCTGTCCCCGGGCCGAGCCGTGCGGGGCCGTGCGGGGCCGGGGCGGGGCGGCGGCGGCGCGGGGGCGCGGGGGCCGGGAGGGCGGCGCGGCGGCGGCGGCGGCCCCGCACCCAGCGCCCGCACCCACCGCCCGCCTCCCGCGGGCGGCGGCAACAAAGGCCCTTCCCCGCCCCCGCCGCCGCCTCCCGCCGCCGCCGGCAGCGTCCTTGCGGCAGGAAGATGCCCGGGGAGGTGCCGCCGCCGGCGCCCCGGGGGCTGCGGAGCCTCCCGCTGCTGCTGCTGCTGCTGCTCAGCGCCCGCGCCGCGCTGGTGAGTGCGGGGGCACCGGCGGGGGCACGGCCGGGGACACCGGCACCGCCACGGGGGCGGCGGGGACCGGCACTGCCAGGGGGGTGAGGGGAGGGATCGGCACCGGCACCGGGAGGGGTCAGCGGGGACCAGCGGGGACCGGCACCGGCACCGGGAGGGGCAGCGGGGACCGGCACCGGGAGGGGTCAGCGGGGACCGGCACCAGGAGGGGCAGCGGGGACCTGCAGAGGCAGTGGGGATCGGCAGCGGGCGGCACCGGCCCCGCGGATGAGCTGCCGTGGGCAGCGGGGTGGGACCGGCCCCGGCATCGCGCGTAGATCGGTACCGCGGGGAACGGGGGTGTGTGCGGTGGCACCGGTACCGTGCACGGGCCGGCCCCGGGCAGAGGCACCGGTCCGGAACCGGCCTCGGTACCGTGCGTGGATCGGCAGCGGGCGGGGGGCGTGGGGCCCGCAGCGGTACCGGGGGGCACCGGCACCGTGCGGGGTCTGGCAGCGGCAGCGGGCGGGGGGCGGCACCCCCGGGGACCGGGACCCGGCTGGTGGAGTCCCCAGCTCCCGAGGGGCTCCGCTTCCCGCACCCTGCCCCGTGGCCGCCCTCGGTGCCCGCAGAGCCCCCCGAGCCCAGCAGGCGCTGCCCCCGGGGCTGTCCCCACCCCTGCGACCCCCCGGGCGGTGCCGGGCAGGGTGGCGGCCGTGGGCAGGGGGCTGCGGGCAGCTGCCGTTTGAAGGTCGTAGCGAAACACGCCTTAAAAACCACCCTGAGGGGCGGAGAGGGAGGAACCCCCGGCTGCTGCCTCTCGGGGGCAGCGGGAACTTGTCCCCCCCGTCCTTCCCCTCCGCTCCCCTTCCCCTCGGGCATCCCCAGCCCCGGTGGGGCGGGGGGCGGCAGACGCAGCCCGGGCTGCGCAGGCAGCGCCCGCTCTTCCCCCTCCGGGGGCCGGAGAAGGGGCCGGGGGTGCTCGTGGCACTTCCAAAGCTGCTGCTCCCCCCGGGATCCACGGATCCGGGGGATCCGCGGGAGCCTCCCTGCCCCGCCTGCTGCTTGCCCCGAGCCCGGCGTTGGAGTTCGGGGGATTGGGGCGCTGCCTTTTGGGGGATGCTCTCCGGGAAGGAGCCCGAGGATGCTTTTCCCTCCCAGGCCGGGAGCAACGGGAGAGGGTGGTGGGGAGGAAGGCTGCTCCTCCTCCTCCTCCTCTCCTGAAGAAGGGAAGAAGCCCCAGGGCCTGGCTGCTGCATTGAATCGCCCGGAGCTCATCCCCCTCCTGCCGGGGCTCTGGTTCGGGGGTGCCCCGGGCTGGCTCCCCCATTTCTGCACCAGGGGCGTTCTCCCGGCTCGCCCAGCAGCAGCGCTGCCCCTCTGGAGCAGAGACACAACTTCGGCGTCTCTGAGGGGACCCGAGACTCTCCTCCAATTCCCTCTGGCGAATTTGCACGGATCCAAGGGCACTTTATCCAGCCCGAAATTCCCCCTGCCATGGATCCGGGGAAGGCTCTGCTCCGCCGGGAGCTCCCTCTGTGCCCGGTGCCCGCGGCGCTGAGCGGTGAGTGAGGCTGTGCCGGTGTCCCAGCACCCCTGGCGGTGTGGGGGCGGCTCTGGGGGTGCTCATCCCCCCAAAGGAGCTTTCCCCCTTCGCTTTTGGTGAGGCAAAGTTACTGGTTACTGGATGAGGCTGTTGGCGTTTCCCGGGGGGATTTGGCCGTTTAGAGGTGGCTGTGGGGCTGTTCAGTGCTGGGCTGGAGGTGATGGGATGTGGGATGCTCCCGAGGGCTGGAGGAGCTGCTGCCTCCACCTGGATGGGATCGAGGCCTCTCCCCCTCTCTTCCCTCTTCAGTCCTTCGTTCTCCTTGGACAGACTCAGCTCCTCCCCTGGGCCACCGGGAGGGAAGCGGGGGCTTGGCTCAGCTCCGGCACATCCCTGACGGTGAGATCGGATGGATTTGGGGATTCCTGCTCCCCCAGTGCCGGATCCTGGACCCTGCCAGGGAACCTTTCCCTTGAGCAGCACCCGGAGCGGTCCTGGCTGCTCGGAGGAGCCGCGATGAGCGGCCCCAGCCCCGCAGGCACCGCTCCCGTGAGCTCCCGGGGCCGGGGCCCTGTGCCCGTCCCACGGGGAGAGGGACAGGGACAGGGCACGGCTGTGACACCTCCCGGGACTCGATGCCTTCCTTTGATCTCCGGCAGTGCGTGACCCCTCTCGGCCCGGCCTTTGGGGAAGCTGGGATGGATCCCCTTGGGATCACTCCCTGTAACCCTTTACGTGCCAGCGGGGGAGAGCCGGGGGACAGGGGCTGCTCCTCCTGGCGGGCTCCATCCCTGCCAGAGGGGTTTTCCCAACAATGCCCTGGACAGGTTTGGGTTTGGATGTGATTTCCCACGGCTCCTCCCTGGTCCTGGCTCATCCCTTTGGAGCTGGATATGGACCATGGGGAGAGGGGACAAAGGGACGCCCAGGCTCCTGCATCAGCTATTCCCGGGGCAGGGACAGGCTCAGCCCTTGTGGGACACCCCAGATCCCCAGGAGAGGCTCTTCTCCATGCAGGGGGTGGGTGCAGCCAGCCCTGAGTGCCCCCCTGCTCTGAGGTCCCCAAGGTGGGCTCAGGATGCTTTGTTGTGGCTCTGCCTGCTGTGGGAGCACAGCTTAGGGATCAACTCATCACCTTAATTACCGAGAGCGTTGATTTGCCCTAACCTTTCCCAGGAGCCTGAAGCACTGCAGGGGTGGCTCTGGGGCTGGGCAGGTCCTGGCTCCCCATGCAGGAGATCGGGGGATGCTCTGGATTTACTCCAGGGTTGTTTCACCGTGGAAAGGCTTCCCTTGCTCCCTGCCACCCCCGGCTCCTCCCCTGGCTCAGTCCAGAGGGATAATGAGAGACACAGCCCCAGAGAGGCCCTGCAGGGTTTTGGGGTGAAGAACCCTCTGCCCCGCAGGGATCTGGGGGTTCAGCTCCCACAGCTCCGAGTTCCACCAGGGCTGGGGGGTCACAGGACACCCTCATTCCTGTGATGTTTTCCGGTGTTTCAGCCTCGGCAGCTCCTTGATTTCCAGCCTGGCCTCGGGGCCATGGGGAAGGGTCTCTGCAGAGCTTTGGGGGAGCTCTGGGGCTTGGGGGTGCTTTGGGGTTTGGTGTCTTGGGTTTGCACGGCTCAGCGTGGCCCCCAGGGGCGGGCTGGAGCTCCCTGCTGTGAGCTGGAGTCACACGGGGTCCAGCCCAGCCCTGTTTGTAGGGTCAGCCCAACTCTCCCAGTGCAGCCGTGCCCAACCCCAGCTCCTTCCTCTTTCATGGAGAAACTGAGGAAAAAAATGTATCAATAAATAAAGGAATGGCTCCTCAAGGGGTGCAGGGTCCTCTGGCCACTGTCACCTCCTACCCCTGCCTGGGAGCAGTGGCAGTGACGTCCCCGGCTGTCCCCAGGGCTCCTTTCCCTCGGAAGATGTGCGGCAGCCCCGGGAAACGGCAGCGGGGGCTGGGGAATGCCGGTCCCGGAACGTGAGCCGGGTACCAAACCCTGCCGGGCCCGGCGGGGCTCTGGGAGCCGGGCACTGCTCCCTTCCCGAGCCCTCGGAGAGGCTCTGTCCCGGCCCCGGAGGGCTCTGTGCCCCTGTCCCAGCCCCGGTGGGCTCTGTGCCCCTGTCCCAGCCCCGGAGGGCTCTGTGCCCCTGTCCCAGCCCCGGTGGGCTCTGTGCCCCTGTCCCGGCCCCGGTGGGTTCTGTGCCCCGGCCCCGGTGGGTTCTGTGCCCCTGTCCCGGCCCCGGTGGGTTCTGTGCCCCTGTCCCGGCCCAGGAGGGCTCTGTGCCCCTGCCCCAGCCCCGGTGGGTTCTGTGCCCCTGTCCCGGCCCCGGTGGGTTCTGTGCCCGTCTCCAGGCCCCGGTGGGTTCTGTGCCCATCTCCAGGCCCCAGCGGGTTCTGTGCCCCTGTCCCGGCCCCTCCTGGCTCTCCCGGAGCTGGGGCTGGTCCCAGCCTCGCCTCCCACCCGGCTCTGGGTGGGTTTTGCCGCTGTTCTGCTCCTGGAGGCTCAGCCCTGGCGCTTGGGAGATGGAGAGCGGGGATTGGAGCCCTGCAAATGTGGCTGGGTTTTCCTGGGAGCGTGGGGATGTGCTCCCTGCATCCTCCCTCCCCTCCTCATCCTCCCCAGCCAGCCCGAGGCTCCCCTGGCTCGGGAGCTGCTGGAGAAGGGTTTCTCCTCAGGAAGGGGCCGTGGCCCTGCCCGGTGTCACCTCAGCCCCGCTGGTCCCTGCCGGGCTCCGGAGCCACCACCCAGCTGAAGGAGCAGAGCCTTCCCCTTGCCCTGTGCTGTTCCCGGCTTCTCCCTCTTGTTTTGTGCCATTCCCAAATTTTCCCTCTTGTTTTGTGCCATTCCCAGGTTTCCACATGTGTTTTGAGCCATTCTGATCATTCCCACGTGTTTTGTGCCATTCCCATTTTCCACTTGAGTTTTGTGCCATTCCTGGCTTTTCCTTCTTCTTGTGTGCCATTCCCAGCTTTTCCACCTGAGTTTTGTGCCATTCCCAACTTCTCCCCCTTGTTTTGTACCATTCCCAATGTATTGTGCTATTCCCAATTTCCCATCCATATTTTGCATCATTCCCAGCTTTTCCACCTGTGTTTTGAGCCAATCCCAGTTTTCCACCCGAGTTTTATGCCACTCCCAGTTTCCCACCTGAGTTTTGTGTGATTCCCAGCTTTCCCACCCATATTTTTACCATTCCTATCTTTCCCACATGTTTTGTGCCATTTCCAGTTTCACTCTCCTGTGTTTTGTGCCATTCCCAACTTCTCCTCCTTGTTTTGTACCATTCCCAGCTTTCCTACTGATGGTTTGTGTCATTCTCAGTTTCCCACCCGTGTTTTGTGCCATTCCCAGTTTTCCACCTGAGTTTTGTGCCAATCCCAGCATGTGTTTTGAACCATTCCCAGTTTCCCACCCTCATTTTAGGCTGTTCCCAGTTTTCCACCTGAGTTTTGTGCCATTCCCAGTTCTCCCCCTTGTTTCATACCATTTCCAGTTCCCCCCCCATGTTTTGTACCATTCCCATCTTTTCCACAATGTTTTGTGCCATTTCCAATTTCCCACCCATATTTTGAGCCATTCCCAGTTTCCCACCCATATTTTGAGCCATTCCCAGTTTCCCATCCGTGTTTTGAGCCATTCCCAGTTTCCCACCTGAGTTTTGTGCCAGTCCCAGCTCGTGTTTTGAGCCATTTCCAGTTTCTTCCTGTGTTTTGAGCCATTCCCAGTTTCCCCACCGTGTTCTGTGCCATTCCCAGGTTCCCACCCATATTTTGAGCCATTCCCAGTTTCTCCCCAAGTTTTGAGCCATTCCCAGCTTTCCCACCCATATTTTGCGCCATTCCCAGTTTTCCCCACCCTGTGCCATTCCCAGTTTCCCACCCGTGTTTTCTGCCATTCCCGGTTTTCCCCCTGTTCTGTGCCATTCCCAGTTTTCCACCCGAGTTTTGTGCCAATCACAGCTCATGTTTTGAGCCGTTCCCATCTTTCCCACCCATGGTTTGTTCCATTCCCACCTTTCCCACCCATGGTTTTGCCATTCTCATCTTTCCCACCCGTGTTTTGTGCCGTTCCCAGTTTCCCACCCATATTTTGAGCCATTCACAGTTTTTGCCCCATGTTTTGAGCCATTCCCAGTTTCCCAGCCATGTTTTGAGCCATTCCCAGTTTTCCCACCCATATTTTGAGCCATTCCCAGTTTCCCCATCCTGTGCCGTTCCCGGGCAGGGTCCAGCGGTCCCTCCCTCCCCGGAGCGGAGCTGGAGCAGGGAGCTTTGTGGCCACTCCTCCCTCTCTCCCATTAATTAATTTGACATTTAAGCCGAGCTCCTCGTGCAGAGCTTTCCGTGAGCAGCTCCAGGACGGGAATTCCAGCTGGGAGGGAGGAATGTGGCCAGATCCAGGCTGAGGAGGCTCCTGGGTGCAGCACCTGCCCCCCAAACCCTGTTCTGGGGCCTTCTGCGGTCAGGAAGGAACAGGATGTGGCTGTGGGAAGGTGAAAGCATTTTTAGAGCCGGTTCTTTCAAGGATTTTTATTAAAATTGACTCAAAAAAAGTTAATTCTGGGCTGGTTGAGCCAGCATTGAACCCGAGTGTGGCTCTGCTGAGGGGACAGCACCAATCTGTGGGGACCCAAACCTCCTTTTCCACCTCAGCATCCCAGAGCAGCACCCAGCTCCCTCGAGGATGGGCTGGGGCGGACTGGGATGTGCTGGGATGGACTGGGACATGCTGGGATGTGCTGGGATGGACTAGGATATGCTGGGACAGGCTGGGATAGTCTGGGATGTGCTGGGATGTGCTGAGACAGGCTGGGATGTATTGGGCTGGACTGGGACAGAATGGAATGTGCTGGGATGTGCTGGGATGGACTGGGACAGGCTGGGATGCACTAGGATGGACTGGGAAGGACTGGGACGGGCTGGGACATACTGGGATGGACTGGGACATGCTGGGATGTTCTGGCATGGACTGGGATGTGCTGGGACGTGCTGGGATGGTCTGGGATGGACTGGGACATGCTGGGACAGGCTGGGATAGTCTGGGATGTGCTGAGACAGGCTGGGATGTATTGGGCTGGACTAGGACAGACTGGAATGTGCTGGGATGTGCTGGGATGGACTGGGACAGGCTGGCATGGATTGGGATGTACTGGGACGTTCCCTCTGCCCTGCCCACGAGCCCGGCTGTGTTTTCATCTCTGCGGCCACACAAAAGCCTCTCCCTCCTCCCTCAGCACAGCTTGGCCACGGCTCAAACTCCTTCTTTCAAGATAAAAATAACAGCAGCAACCTCAGGGCTGCTGCTTCTGCCCTGGCTGGGGGAGAAATTTGGATTATTCTAGGGAAAAAAAGGAGGAAACCTCAATGTCGGGGGGGCTGGGTGCAAATCCCCCCTGGCTGCAGCCCCGAAAGGGGACCTGGAGTGGGGAGGAGGAGGCTGGAGCCAGGGAAAACTGGGAAAAGCTGGGAAAACTGGGAAAAGCCTCATCTCCCAGGCAGCACGGAGCACAACTTGTTGGCAAAACACTTTGTTTGCCAAAAAAATGATGTTTTCTGGAGGAGGAGGAGGGGAATGGAGCTGGTTCAGGAGCTGCTGAGGGAAGGGAGGGCCTGGCTGAGGTTTGGGGGGGTTGGGAGGGAAACTCAGGCAGCAAATGTCAAAAATCCAACGCAGGGCTGTGTTTTGGGGCAGGGGAGTGGGAGTTTGGGGCCAAAGCGGGCATTTAAGAGAGAAAAAAAAAGTTATTTATTTCTCATTTCTGCAAGTTAAGCTGGAAGGGAACAGAAAATCGCTGTGTTCGTGTCCCTGCAGAGGCAGCAGGTCTGGGAGCAAACACGGAGCTTTGCTTCCCCAAACTTGGTGTTAATCCACCATTCCCAGCCTTTCAAAGGCAAATCTGGGCTCCTCAGCACTTTTCCAAGTGCTGGGAACGGCCCTAGTGTCCCTGCAGAATTTCTCCGTGCACCCAGTTAAAATCAAGCAGAAAAATTGGGATAATGTAATTTTTTCCTGCATTTTGGATTTTTCTGGGGGAATAGCATCATCCAGGTTTTCCTTTCCCCACTCCCCCAGGCTCCAGTGCCAGGTGAGGGAGGTGTGGGGATCTCCTGGAGCCGGGATCAGGCTCTGGAGCTGGGACAGGACCTGGAGCGGCCTGGACTGCTCCAAAGCCCCGGATCCAGCCCAGCGGGAAATCCCGGAGCTGCCAGGGACTGGGGGAGGGAATGGGGAATTTTAGGCAGCTGGAACCCCCTGGAGGCAGCTCCGAGGGCGAGGTTCCCTTTTGGGGTGATTTTTGGGTGATTCTGGGCTTTGGTGCCACCGCTGCCTTTGTCACCTCCTCCTCCAGAAATAATCCAGGATTATTCCAATTCCATTTCCTGCCCAGCTCGGTGCCCCCCAGCTCGGGCTGTGTGTGGGGGCTCTGATGAGCACTAATTAAGCTCTAATTATCCCCCAGTGGCAGCAGGTCTGTGCCCTCTGTGCTGACAGGTGTTAATTACCCTGGTGTTAATTAGGGAGAGCACTGATGGAGATATTGGGAGTCCATCAGGACGCCAGGGCAGGGAGCTGGGATGAACTGGGATCTTGGGCAGGGTTTATTGGCCAAGGAGCCTCTTCACCCCCCCAGGCTCCTCTGGGATTTGGGAACCCCATCCCACTGGGACACATGGGGTCTGAAATCCCAGAGCCACTGAATTCCTTGGGTTTGTTTTCCCTGGAGAAGCTGTTTCTCCCTAAATCATCAGTCATGAACTGGTGCAGGTGGGAGCTGGGATGGGCTCCCCTGGATTCTGGGTTTGGGGGATGGCTCTGGATCCCCCTGTGGCTCTGGATTCCGGGATCAGGGGACGGCTCAGGATCCTGGGATCAGCCTCTGGCCATGGATCCCTGGATCCCCCTGTGGCCCTGGGTCCCAGGATCCCCCCATGGCCCTGGGACATTTCCTGCAGTGTTGGGGGGCCAGGGCTGGCAATACCCCTGGATTTTGGGGTGTTCCCAGTGCTGGAATTGGGGTGCCCCAGCCGGTTCTCCCCCTTTGCCCTCCTGCCTTTAATTGGGATTAGTTATTTATAATTATTTATAATAATATGGATTAATTAATCCTCCTCTGCCTCTGCATGGCCAGGCCCTGGCAGGGTGTCCCAAGTGTCCCACAGATGTCCCTAAAGCCACCAGGGCAATGCACAGGGGTGCAGTGGGAAGATGCTGGTGGGATCTGTGGCTGGGGTGCTGGGATGGGAGCAGATCCTGGATTTGGAGCATCCTGAATCCCTTTATTTTCCATGGCAAGAGCTCTTCAGCAGCCAGGAGGAGGAGGAAGGAGAGAGGGAATCCATCGAGTGTGGCACGGCTGCGTGGGCAGGGAGGGACATTGTCCCTCACAGGGATGTCCCTGTGTCCATAGGGATCCCCTGATCCAAGAGAAGATGGGAACTCCTGGCAGTGGATGGAGCTGCAGGCAGCAGCAGCTCCAGGCCCTCTCTCCCACCCACCACAGGACTTTTTGGGGCTGAACTGGGGGCTGAACTGGGACTTTTTGGGGCTGAATTGGGACTTTTTGGGGCTGCCTGCTCAGGGAGCAGCTTCCAGCCCTGCAGCACCTGGTAATTGTGCTGGGAAGGGATCTGGGAGCAGCATTCCTGTGGGCTCTTCTGTGCACATTTTTACCAAGATTTGATAAAAATCCTTTATTTCTGTGAGGGTTTGGGGATTTTTTTTCCAAGGAGCTTTTTGGCTGCTGGTCCCACTGGCCTGGGGTGGGGCTGAGGGTCTGCCTGGGACCATCCCAGAGGCAGGGGAGTCCCAGGAACCCGACTGAGGGATTTTCCTGCTGGTTTTCCTGCTGACCCCACTCCAGCATTCCCAAGTGCTCTCGCGGGCTCCGGCCAAGGCTGACTCTGTGATCCCAGCGCTGGAACTCCTGGATGAAAACACTCCCAAGGCCCAGCCAGGCAGCTGCTGATGCTGCCAGGGGTTCCAGGGCCGGAAGGGGAGTGGGGCTGGGATGCAGATCTGGCTCCCAGCCCGTTCCCATCCCTGCACTCCCCTGGATGGGGCAGTGGCTGCTGCCCCCGGGTCTCCCCCGTTCCCTCCCTCCTGCCCAGTTTTCCCGGTGGGCTGGGTCAGACCAGGGTGTGAGGAGCAGGGATGGGAGAGGGGCTGCGCTGGACACTGAGGGCTTTCATCCCTCCATTTCATCCCTCCTGCTCCACTTTGGATGCTCCAAGGGGTGAATTCCTCATTCCCAGAAAATTCTTTTGGAGCAATGGGTGCCTGGATTTTTGCGAGGAGCCTCAGAGCAGCAGCTGGGCTGGCCCTGAGCCTCTCAGCCTCATCCTCTTTGCTCTGGGTTCAGCTTTAAAACCCCAAATCTGCCCCGGCACAGGTGGGATTCCCACACGTTCCTGCCACGGTCGGGGACCGACGGGATCGGGGCTGATGCCCCAAAACCCCAAATGCCTGCAGCAGGCAGGGCCGGATCCCTCCTCAGCGCAATTCCAGCTGCTCCCAAAGCTCCAGCCGGAGTTTGCCTGCAGCTATAAATACCTCGGAGCGCAGCAAAGCCCCCGGAGGGTTTAGGCTCTATATTTAGGTGCTGCAGCACAAAGCCATATTGCACGGAGGCTGGGCAGTGGGATCTCCTTCTAGGAACTGGGGGGAGGAGAGGACAGGAGCAGGGGTGTGATGGAGCCTTTCCATGTGGATCCGGGGCTGGATCCTCCCCCTGCAGCCGCTGTCCCATCCCGCTGCTCCAATCCGGGCCTTTCTTGCCCCAGTCCCCAGCAGAAGTTGCTGCCTGAGCGTGGAGGGAAAGGGACATCAAACATTTATAGGCCTTGTGAATCGTCAAGGAAATGCCTGGCTCTGTTAAAATAGCAGCAGCAATTAGAGGAGAGGGAAAAAAAAAAAAGCCAAACTCCACATCCACGACTCGTGGCTCGTGTGTTTCCCCAGCATTTCCATGTCCTCAGCCGGGGTCACAGCTCCGGGCTGGGATCCCCAGGCCCAGCTGGGGATGGAACAAGCTCTGAAACCCCCCAGACCCGACCTCGTGGCTCTCCAAACACGCCCCAGGCTCAGCTCTGACCTCAGCTGAGAGGGCAGTGGGAAGTTAATTGGGTTCCTTCTCCTTTCGAGGTTTTGGAGCGGGGTCGGTGCTTCCTGCCCGCCTCTGCTGGGTCCTAATTAGGGAAACACCAAATCTGAACTTCCCTGGTGCCTCAGTGGGGTTTATCCCATCCTGCCCCTCACCCGGGGTGAGGATGGGGTGGGAGGTGAAGGAAAACAGCCAAACCCCGAGGAGCAGGGGAATTTTGCTGCTGCTTTGTGTGACCCAGGATCTTCCAGAGGAAAAACCCGCTGCTTCTCCAGAGGGCAGCAGGGCAGGAAGGTCACCCTTGCCTGCTCAAGCTTTGCACTTCTCTGCATAAAAATCAGGGCTTTGGTGATTTTTCATTGTTTTTTTTCTCTCTGGCAAAGGTGAGAAGCTGAATGAGGAGCAGAGCGAGCTCTGGAGTGAGGAGGAGGATCAGGGTCCAGGACTGGGTGTGGATCTGGGCTCGGCCTGACCCAAGGTGTTGGGAACAGGGGCTTGTCTGGCACAGCTCAGAGCTGGTGGGGAAAAGAGGAAAGAAAGTTCCTGGAGGGGAAATCCAGGGAGCAAGAGCAGGGCTGGGAGAAGCAGCCAAAGGGTGCTGGGGGGTGATGGCCACAGGGACCTGCAGGGACCCATTTTCCTGGTGCTGCTGACACATAGGGAAAGGTTTGCCAAGGAAGAGAAAACTCAGCTGGTGGGAATGAGGGTGAGCCTGGTTGGACTTGAAAATGAGGGATCAGTTGGTGTTTTGGGCTCAGGAATTGGCTTTGTTTGCTTTGGGAATGTGAAAAACATGTTTGCTCTCCTGTGAAAATTTGCAAAGTTTAATAAGGACAAGAGGAGACAAGGACCATAGAGCAAAGGTTGTTAGAGCCTGGTGCATCCTGGCACTGAGCCAAGAGCACACTTTATCTTCGGGATAGCCCCTAAATACCTTTCAATGACATCAGCCTGTTGCATATTCATAGACCCTATGCATATCCATAAACCAGTTTGCATTTTCCAGGAACTATTTTACATGGCCTCTCCTCGGTTCCACCTTTTTAGAGCATGTGAATTCCTTGGCTGTGGTTTCAAGTCCATTCTCATCCCCTCCAGTTCCGGGCCCTGGCCCACGCTGCCCTCAGCCCGTGAGTGCTGATGGTTGGCAGATGTGTCCAGGTGTGCTCATCCTGTGTGCACTGGGTGTTATCCCATCCCAGCAGGCATTTTAACACAGCACACTGATACCAGCTATTGCACTGAGCTTAATGAACAGCAGAAACAAAAACTGTATCTTTATAGCAAAGTTATTTAACACCACACAGATTAAATCCATTTTGACATTTGCAAAAAGCCAATATTATAATGTGTATCTATAGCAGGGATCAATGCTCCTTCCCAATGGGGTCACCCAGCTGTGGAACCCACGGGAAAATCTTCCCTTTGTGAAATCAGAACTTTGGGTGCTTCCTTCACCCCTTGGGCTCTGAGAGCTTCCATGGTCCCATCTTTAAGATTTTCCTGCTGGTGTCAGAGCTGGAGATGTTTTTCCAAGCACAAGGTGGATCCTGCAGCTCTTGGGGTGGAGAATTTGAGGAAAACCTGGTGTGTGGTGGGGGATGGTGACTGCAGGGGGACAATCTCCCCTGCTCTTCACAGAGCCTGAAGGAATCAGCTGAGGATGGGCTGGAAGGAGCAGCTTCTCCTGCTGGAGGCTGCCAGGGAGCCCCGGTGCCCTGGGCTCTCATTCCCTTGGCATGGAGCTCTCCCTGCTCTCGTTTTCCTCCTGCTCTGCTGGGCTGTGGGTGGGAAGAGTTGTGGGGATGGAGCTGGTGAGGCGGGGGCCAGGCCTGGCTGGAGGGTGTTGGGAGCCATTCCCATGTGGGAATTCTGGTAGCTGGCCCTGTAATGGGAATGCTGGGATTTGTTCCCATGTGGGGATCTTGGGACCTGCTCTTGTATGGAATGATGGTTCCTGTCCCTCTGAGTGGATTTTGGGACCCGTTCACACGTGTCCTGGTGCCCATTCCTGGTGCCCATTCCCATGGCAGAATCCCGGTCCATCTGACATTCCCACCATTGGCATTCTGGTCCTTGTTCCCCACCTGTTGCTGTGTTGGGCATTGCCCTGACCCCCCCAGTTTCTCCTCCCTCTTCCCCTCCATGGCAGGGCAGGACATTTCTGTCCCTCCTTCTGTCACCTCCTGTGCTGCTCTCAGCTGACCTGAACTGCTCTGGGAGCAGAGGCCTCAGGTGCAGTGAAAACCCCTCCTCACCCATTCCCTGGCTGGATCCCAGAGCTGCCAGATCTGGGTTTGATTTTCCCTCTCCAACAATAAATTTTAATTCCTCAGCAAGGCCAGGAGCATTGAGCAGCTCTGGACAGGTGACAGCAAACATGTCAGGAAGGGACATTTCCACAGCAGACTGGGGCTGTGAAAATGAAAGAGCAGGAACCTCCTTCCTTCCCGGATATCTGCTGAGGGAAACAACAGCTTGGGGAATAAATATCGGCACTTCTCCCCTCGGGGACTTCCCGGTGCGTCCCCAGTGCCGCCCCGCAGGTGGACACTGCCCGTGAGAGGGAACGCTCCCAGCGGCGCTGGATTAGGGCTGGTTTTTGTCTCTTTTTTTTTTTTTTTTCCTCCCCTGAATGGAAGAAGCCGTGTTCTCACGGAAACCCATCAGTTTGTGCGGCCCTGAAAGGCAGGAGCATCCCAGAGGCGCCCCAAAAAGCTCCTGGCTCTCCGCTCAGCGTTGCAAAAAGGTTTAGAAAATTAAAAATACAGCGTGGAGGGCGCGCCTGTGGAGCGCGGGGCTCCCATGGGCAGCGGGAGCCGCGGGGTGAGGATGAATCCCCGGGGATGCTCCGGGGTCCGGGGCTGCAGCCGCGCATCCCCCGTGGGGTTGGGATGATTTGAGCATCCCTCAAAATGATCATCCCTTGCTCCGAGCCCCAGGGTCCGGGGCAGCAGCCGCGCATCCCCCGGGGTTGGGATGAATCCCCGGGGATGCTCCGGGGTCCAGGGCAGCAGCCGTGCATCCCCCGTGGTTGGGATAAATCCCCGGGGATACTCCGGGGTCTGGGGCAGCAGCCGCGCATCCCCCGTGGGGTGCGGGTGAATCCCCGGGGATGTTCCGGGTCCGTGGCAGCAGCCGCGCATCCCCCCCGGGTTTGGGATGAATCCCCGGGGATGCTCCGGGGTCCGGGGCAGCGGCCGCGCATCCCCCGGTTGGGATGAATCCCCGGGGATGCTCCGGGTCCATGGCAGCGGCCGCGCATCCCCCGGGGTGGGGATGAATCCCCGGGGCGGCCCCGGAGCCGCCGCAGCCGCGGGGAGCGCAGGGCCCCGCCGGGCGGGTGGAAAGTAGGTCGTGGCTGTGCTGGCATGGCCGCCCCGTCCTACATATGGAAATCGGGGCTATTTCTGGCCGCTCCTGACGGGCTCGGCCGTGTCCCCGCTCCGGCCCCGCTCCCGGCCCTGCGGATGCTCGGGGGATGGAGCTGCGGGGGCTGCTCCCCGGGGATTCCTGCCCGTGACACCTTTGCCCCTCTCCTGGATGGGTGGTTCCATCCTGTGCATCACACTCGGCTTAATTCCTCATGGAAAACCCTTTTCCAGCTGCACTTTTCAGGCTCCTCAGTCCATCCCAGGCAGGGCTGGGGCTCCCTCCAAGGCTTCCCCCCAAACCCAGCCCTGGGTTGCTCTCGTCCCCTCCAGGCCGGGCTCCAGCTGGAAATCCTGGATTTGGCAGCATCTTAATCAACCTCGCTTTGCATTTCCATGACAACCGCGAGGAAGGTGGGCAGGAACTCCTTCCTGTTGGACACAGGAGCTGGCAAGCACCGGGTCCTGCTGCTGGGGCAAAAGGCACCTCCCGGGGTGGGATGATGCTAATGAAATGCCAGGAGCACAGGGAAAAGGGTGCTTGGGGTTTTCCCAGTTTTGAGTCCTGCCTGTGGGGAGGGGGAGCTGCTGCTGATCCAAATCTGCCTGTGAGAGTCTGGAATATTCCTGATTAATCATTCTTAGGGTTCATGAGCTGTGGCTCAGCACCAGAACAGGTCCTGGAGGGTCTCCAGTGACGGGACTGGCACCGTTTTAGGGCAGCCAGGTGAGGGTTGGCTTTAGGGCAGTGACAGCTCTGTCCCTTCCCTGGACACATCACCCCCATGTTCCCGGGCTTTAATGGGTTTGTGGGAGCTGGGAAGGGCCTGGAGCCCCAGGAGGGGCTGAGGGAGCTGGGAAGGGCCTGGAGCCCCAGGAGGGGCTGAGGGAGCTGGGAAGGGCCTGGAGCCCCAGGAGAGGCTGAGGGAGCTGGGAGCCCCAGGGCCTGGAGCCTGGAGCCCCAGGAGGAGGGAGCTGGGAGGGAGGGGCTGAGGGAGCTGGGAAGGGCCTGGAGCCCCAGGAGGGGCCTGGAAGGGGCAAAGGAGGGAGGCTCAGGGGCCCTTGTGGCTCTGCACAGCTCCTGCCAGGAGGGCACAGCCGGGGGGGCGGGCTGTGCTCCAGGGAACAGGGACAGGAGCAGAGGGAATGGCCCCAGGCTGGGCCAGGGCAGGCTCAGGGTGGGCACCAGGGAAAATTTCCTCGTGGAAAAGTTTGTCAGGCCCTGGCACAGCTGCCCAGGGAGTGGTGGAGTCCCCATCCCTGGAAACATTTGAAGAATGTGACACTCGGGGCAGGGGTGAGCCGTGACAGCCCCGTGCTGGGTTAATGGTTCAACACCAGGGTCTGAGGGGATTTTCCAACACCGGGGCTTTTCCAACACCAGTGATTCCAGAATCCCATTGGTGTGTGACCTGGCTGGGCCTGGATCGTCCCTGCATCCCTCAAAATGAGAGAAAAACCCTTTGCAGCCTCATGTGCAAATCTTTTCCTGGTGGGTTTGGGGTTGGGACGATGCCGTTGGGGGAACTCCCCCTTCTGGGGGGAGCCAGAGAGGATTTCCAGGCTGGTCCACCCGGCGCAGTTCAGGAAGAATATTCCCGCATGTGGGACTGGTGGGGTTTGCACAAAGCACCCCAAAAGCTGCTGAAGCAGAGGGCACCCCCAGCTCTGTGGGCCTGCTGCCCACCCTCCCTGCAGGGACAGGACACGGCTGCTCCAGGTCCCCTTTCCATGCTGGAAATTCCCCTACATCGTGCCAATCCTTTTGCTCCTGGAACTCGGGGCTGGGGGTGGTCCCGGGTGCCCCCAAACTGCAGCACGGGGAGGGGCTGGGGAAACTGAGGCAGCGGCTGGGAGGGACAGGAGCCATCAGGGAGGATTTGGGGAAAGGAGAATGACTGGTAGGGCTGGAGGATGTTCCCTCTGGGAAATCTGCCCCTGGAACCCTCCTCTGCTTTCCCAGCCCATCCCTGGGGAGCTCAGCCTTTTCCTCCCCCCCTAACAACCACAATTAAGCCGATCCCAGCAAATGAAGTGGCGCTTAAGGAGCCAAATAAAACGGGAAATACCCCACGATTGCTTTCTGTGGTCGTTAAGAGGCTTTTTGCTCCCGGAGCTGCCTCTCCTGCGGTGTCAGGGGAGCGTCCCTGGCACGGCGACAGTGCCCTGGCACAGTGACAGAGCCCTGGCTCCCCAAAGCCACCCCCAGCTCCCACGGGATTCCTTTGGGACCGATCCCGGTTTCCCCCCAGTCTCCTTAGGGGAAAAGCGGTCCCGGTGCATCCAGCAGTGGGACAGCTCCCCCCGGGCTGGTGTCCCCATGGAGGAGGTGGCTTTGTGCCCGCGGGGAGGAGGTGACACCGCGGTGGCCCCCCAGCAGGGCATTTGTGCCCCACGAGTCACCGAGGGTAAGCAGAAGAGGTTTTGGGGCCGGCTCATGTCCCCGGACTGTGTCCGTGGGCTGTATCCCCGTGTCCCTGGGCTGTGTCCTTGGGCTGTGTCCCCGGGCTGTGTCCCCCTGTCCCTGAGCTGTGTCCCTGGGCTGTGTCCCCGTGTCCCCGGGCTGTGTCCCTGGGCTGTGTCCCCGTGTCCCTGGGCTGTGTCCCCGTGTCCCCAAACCGCCCCTGTTGCTCCTCCCGGCCCGGGGGCCGAGTCCCGGCTGTTCCCCACGGGAACGCTCCGGGAACAGCGGCTTTGGGTCGTTCCCGGTGCGGCTCCACCGGGGCTGTTTCCCCGGGCCCGGCGGCGTTTCCAGCTCAAACCTTTCCTTCCACAAACACCATGAGATCATTTTCCTCTCCCGGGCGCACAATGCGCCATTGTCCTGCCCCTTCCACTGGAAATCGAGCCGGGAATGTGAGCCCGGGCGCCCTGATCCCTTCCCCAGCCCCGGAGGAGCCGGGATGGGGCTCCTCAAACATCCCAGAGCCTTTTAGGGAAGGGTTTTGTCCTGAAAGAGGCCCTGGGAGATCTGTGGGATCGAGGGGCTGCGGGTTCCTGCCGGGAACCAGGGGGCTGGGAGGGCCGGGGCTGCTGTAAAAACCGGGAATTGCTCTTTTCCTCGCCTTTTCATTGTTCAGGGTTCTTATCGGAGCGGGCAGGAGCAGCCGGGATCGGCTCGGGGCGGGAGCTGGGAGCGGCAGGAATGAGACGTCAGGGCCGAGGCTTGGGGGAAAAAAGCGCCATGGTTTTGTGGAGCTGTGGAATGATGGATTCATGGAATGGTTTGGGTTGGAAGGGAGATTTAAACCTCATCCAGTGCCACCCCTGCCATGGCAGGGACACCTCCCCTGTGCCCCGGTGCTGCCAGCCCCAGTGTCCAGCCTCTGCCTTGGGCACTGCCAGGGCTCCAGGGCAGCCACAGCTGCTGTGGCAATCCCAGCCCAGCCCCTGCCCACCCTGCCAGGGAACAATGTCCCAGTGCCCAAGATCCCATCCAGCCCTGCCCCTGGCACTGGGAGCCATTCCCTGGCTCCTGTCCCCCATCCTGTCCCCAGTCCCTCTGCAGCTCCCTGGGCTGTGTCCCTTCAGGCCCTGGGCTGTGGCCCCGAGTCCCCTGACCTTCCCTGTTGCTCCTAGGGCAGCACCCCCAGCTCTCCCAGCCTGGCTCCAGAGGGGAACCAGCCCTGCAACAGCGGCTTTGGGTCCTTCCCGGGCTCCAGCAGCACCAGGTCCTTCCTTGGGGACAGACCCGGCGATGGGAGCAGGATCAAACCTTTCCTTCCAGGAACACCAGGAGGATCAGGCTGGAAAAGCCTCCGGGAGCTCTGGAAAGGCCAACTCTGCGCCATTGTCCTGCCTGTCCTTCCACAGCCCGGAAATGCTGGCAGGGATTCCTGTGCTCCATCCAAGGGACATTTCTGTGCCACGGCGACACGAGGGAGAACAATCCCCGTCCCCTCATCCCAGAGCCTTTTTCGGAAGGGTTTTGTCCTGAAAGAGGCCCCTGGGAGATCTGTCCATCGAGGGGCTCCCAGGCCACCTGCCGGGAACCTCAGGGGCCCCATGGCACATCCCAGGGGCTGCCCCCAGTCCCCAAAACCGTCCCCATGGCACATCCCAGGACACAAACCCCCCAGTCCCCACCTTGTCCCCATTGTTCCCAGGGGCACAAACCCCCCAGTCCCCAGCCGGGAGTGTCCCCATGGCACATCCCAGGACACAAAGCCCCAGTCCCAGGAATGAGACGTCAGGGCCGAGGCTCCTGGGGGAAAAACCCCTGAGTTTTGTGGGGCTGTGGAATGATGGATCCATGGAATGGTTTGGGTGTGTTTTTATCTCCTCATCAGTTTTCCAAAAATACCAAAAAAAAAAAAAACCCCCTCATCATTGTAAAAAAATATAATATTGTTTATTGTGTATTGTATATCATGTATATATATAATGTACATAAAGTATATTATATATTGTATAATATATAATAATTTCAAACCCTAAAACCCCACCAAAAAATTACATCGAGTATATTTCTACCTCAGCTTAACTCAAACATAACATTAAAACAATTAAACCAATTAAAGTATTAAATAAAATAAAAATTGATACTACTTCCATTACAATTAATAACAAAATAATAAATGTGAATACTATCAAATATGCAACCTTTCAAAACAAAACCTTCATCAAATTTCTTTTACTAACACATAGACATAATTATAAAAACTTTCAAAAGTTATATAAATTTATCTAACAATTCAAAATTCCTCCACAAACAACTTCAAAAACTAAAAAAATTAACAAATAAAATTAAAACAAAAAATAAATAATAATTAAACAACTTATTTAAAAAATAGAGTTTTGCACCTTAACTAAAAGAACTTACAGAATAAATTTATATACATCAATTATTATAGTAACAATGTTAATAATAATAGCTTATGTACTTTGCTATACACAACAATCAATAAACAAAACCATCAAAAAGTTTCTCCCATTCAAGAGAGAGGGGAAAATGTGGGAAAATAAATTTATAGAAAACTCTCAAAACCTAATAAAAAAACTCCCATAGCATGCATCTGTATCCAAACCTTGAGGTAAGAAATACTTAGAAATACCACAGAATAAGACAAACATCGTGAAGAGAAAAATGTAAATAAAACCAAGTTTTTTAAATTTTCTATAAATCCATTTCTCACAGTTTTTTCCTGTCTTAATGAACGGCAACCATCCAGGTGTGCAGTGGCAGCAGCAGTGACCTGTTCTGCACACCCTGCTGGGGGAGAGGAGCTGGGACAGGGACAGCAAACCTGGCCTGGGAGCCGCCAGGGAAATAAACCCGGGATTTGTTAAAACCTGGCCTGGGAACCACTAGGGAGAGAAAGCTGGGATTTGTTAAAACCTGGCTTGGGAACCACCAGGGAGATAAACACAGGATTTGTTAAAACCTGGCTTGGGAACCACCAGGAGATAAACACAGGGTTTGTTAAAACCTGGAGGGAAGGCTCAGGCAGGCCCAAGGCCAGGTCCAGCCCTGGTCCAGCAGCTCCATCCCCTCCGTGCCTCAAGGACAGACTTTAGGCAGGGCTGTTGTGAGGGGACAAGGGAAAATGGCTTTAAATTAAAATAGAGAGATTCAAATGAGATCTAGGAGGGAAGCCATTTGCAGTTAGAGCAGTGGGACACTGGGATAGGGTGCCCAGAGCAGCTGTGGCTGCCCCTGGATCCCTGGCAGTGCCCAAGGCCAGGCTGGACATTGGGCTTGGGGCACTCAGGACAATGGGAGGTGCCCCTGCCATGGCAGGGGTGGCACTGGGTGGGATTTCAGGTCAATTCCCACCTAAACCATTCCATGAATCCACGATCCCAAGGTGCAGGTTGGTGGGACACCCCTGGGCTGGTGGGATTTAAACCTAGCCCAGAGGGTGCAGAGGATTCTGTGCAGCTCCTCCACGCCTGGAGCTGCTTTTCCTTGGAGTTTTGTGGCTCCCGGGTGTGGAGCAGCTCTGGAAATGCACCCGGGGCTGCAGCCTGGGGCTGTCCCTGCGGTTTCTGTGGAGCTTTCCTTGAGTTTTCTGGTGCCATTCCACAGGGAGGAGGGGATTTAACCCTAGGAGCACCCCAGAGCTGCCACAGCCCCCACGCTGTGTCCATCCCCCTCAGATCTCCAGGTTTCTGTCCCCTGCTTTGGGACACTCCCTCTCCCCCTGGGTGTCCCCCTCCCCAGCTGCCCCCCGAGGCTCCAGCCCCTCCTGGCCTGGGTGGGATGAGGATCCCGGAGCCATCTGGGCCCTGCAGGAGCAGCCCCTGCTCAGCCCCGGAGCCCGGAGTGGTTCAGGAACCTTCAATCCATGGGGGAATGTCCCATGAGGGGCTCAGCCCCAGGGAGGATCCCCCTCAGAGCCTCCCCGTGTCCCCAGAGGGGCTGGCTTGGGGACACTCCATGTTTTGGGGTCGCTGGGGTGGCAGGGGTGGGCTGCAGCTGCAGGGGACGAGTTTGGAGCCATGTGCGTCCATGGAAAGAGAGGGAAAATCTCCCAAGGGCATCTCTCAGCTGTGTTTTGGGGAGGGTTGGGCCAGAGCCACCTGTCATGGTTGGGATTGAGATGAAGGATCTCAGAATGGCTTTGGTGGGAAGGGAATTTAGGATCATCATCCTGTTCCAACCCTGACACCTCCCCCTGTGCCAGGTGCTGCCAGCCCCAGTGTCCAGCCTGGCCTTGGGCACTGCCAGGGCTCCAGGGGCAGCCACAGCTGCTCTGGCAATTCCAGCCCAGCCCCTGCCCACCCTGCCAGGGAACAATTCCCAATGCCCAAGATCCCATCCAGCCCTGCCCGCTGGCAGTGGGGCCATCCCATGGGAACAGGGCTCCTGCCCCTGGCTCGATGGATCCCCGGGAAGGTTCCCCTGGCTGGACACTGTCGCTGGTGCCACCGCGGCTCTGGCGGCTCCGAGCGGCCGCTGTCGCCGTCTGAGCGGGGCCGTAATTCCCGGTAATCCCCGGAGCGGCTCCGGCCTCACCTGGGGCCGGCGCTCACCGGAGGGTCAGAGCGGGCAGGGCCGGCGCCGCAATCGGATTAGGGAGATAAACCGAGGGGACAGAGGGACAGGGGACAGAGGGATGGGGGACAGGAAGGAGAGAAGGACGGGAGGGATGGGGGGACAAAGGGACAGGGGGACAGAGGAATGGGGGGATAGGGGGATTGGAGGGACAGGGGAATAGGAGGGACCGAGGGACGGAGGGACAGGAAGGACAGAAGGACAGGGGGTCAGGAGGGGCAGGAGGGGCAGAAGGAGAGGGGTTATAGGAGGGACAGAGGGAGTTGCTGGCACCTGGGGGTGGGCACTGAACCATGGGGGGTCACCATCAGAGGCTGGGTGTCCCCGGTGACAGCGGTGTCACCCTGGGGGCAGGGTGGCCTTTGCCCTCTGGGGACATTCCCGGTTTGTCGGGGCTGCTGATGGTGGCACTGGGGGTGTTCTGGGGTGGGGGGAGCTCTGTGCACGTCAGGGGGGTCGGGGCATTTCTGCCCTCCCTGGGTAAAGCCTTGAGGTCCCTGCCCCACCTCACTCCGGGCATCCAGGGAGAGGAAATTCCTGGAGGGTTTTCCTGGGAGTTTTTCCTGGAGGATTTTTCTGTAAGGTTTTCCTGGAGGGTTTTCCTGGAAGATTTTTCTGTAGTGTTTTCCTGTAGAGTTTTCTTATAGAGTTTTCCTGAAGGGTTTTCCTGGAGGATTTTGCTGTCAGGTTTTCCTGTAGGGTTTCAGGACACTGCCTCATGGATGTTGTGCGGACAGGGAGCAGCACCCCGAGTGGGATGTGAGGGCAGTGCGGCTGTTCCCTGTTCCACAGCTGGGGCCTGACGGGGTTTTGGGGCCAGGGAGAGCAGAACCATGAGCCCTTTTCCAGCATTCCCACTCCAGAGTTGGGTTGGGAGCCCAAGTGTAAAACCCTTCATTTGGGATAATTGTAGGTGAGTGTAGGGCACAAAAAAAGCACTTTATTTTGGGTACTGTGAGGTTGGCACAGGGCATGGCACCTCCTCCACCCCAAAAAGGGGCAGCTCTGTGCCCTGGGCATTGTCCTGCCCCATGTCCCTGTGCCTCCCCCATCCTGGGATGGATGTACCCTCTGAAGTCCGGGAATGCCACCAGTCCCAGAGCCTGTGATAGGAGCTGCTAAAAATAGGGGATTTATCCACAGAGCCGTGGGTTGTGCTGTTTGGGACGTGGGCAGGAGGGGAGGCAGGACAGGGCTGGGGTGAGCTCGAGCTCTGGGTGCAGTGGGGACGTTTTTGGGGCGCTGGTGTTTGTAGGGAAGAGCAGAGGAGACCCCACTCACTCCAGAGGTGATTCCTGGTGAAGCTGCTGAAGAGGGGGCACAACCCCCAGGACTGGCCCCGTGACTCAGTTTCCCCCTGGTGACAAGGAGGTGGCACTGAGGGTTAGAGATTCCCGGGAAAAGCAGGAATTTCTGTCCCTTTGCTCAGACAGGGATTGGTCACCCCCTCCAGCGGCTCTCCCGTGCCCATCCCATGAGGAATTTCAGCATTTTGGCCTCTCCAGGTTTTATTATTATAACATTTTATTATTATATAACATTTTATTATACCCTTAAAGTCCACCAAAAGCAAAGCCCCGAGGTTTTCTGTGCCTCTACCATGGGGAATTTTCAGCATTTCAGCCTCCCCTTGTCAATCCTGTTGTATTACCCTTGTCCCCAATTTCCTGTTGTATTTCACATTTCAGCCTCTCCAGGTTTTATTACACCCTAAAAATCCACCAAAAGCAGAGCCCCGACATTTCCTGTGCCTCTCCCACAGGGAATTTCACCATTTCAGCCTCCCCAGGTAAATCCTGTTGTATTACACTCTAGAAATTTCACTGAGGTTTTCTGTTCCTTCCCAGGGAATTTCCTCTCCTAGGTTTTATTACACCCTAAAAATCCACCAAAAGCAGAGCCCTGAGGTTTTCTGTGCCTCTCCCATGGGGAATTTCATCATTTCAGCCTCTCCAGGTGAATCCTGTTGTTTGACACCCTAAAAACCTGCGAAACGCAGAGCGCCGGTGTTTGCTGCGCCCTCCCCCTGGTCTGGGCAGGGCTCTGGCTAATCCCTCCCTGGCACATCCCTAATCCAGGCTGAGCCTGGCAGGGCCCAAACCCCGCCGGCGGTGGGTGGGGAGCGGTGCCAGCCCCGCTGCCAGGGCTGGAGGTGGCACCAGCAGGAGGGAAATACCCTGGATTTGGAGAGCCTGGATTGCCGGAGTGTGGCCGTGCTCACAGGGGGCTGAGGATGAGGGAAGAGACGAGGATCTGACTCCATGTTTCAGAAGGCTGATTTATTATTTTATGATATATATTACATTAAAACTATACTAAAAGAATAGAAGAAAGGATTCCATCAGAAGGCTAGCTAAGAATAGAAAAAGAAAGAAAGAATGATAACAAAGGTTTGTGGCTCGGCTCTCTGTTCAAGCCAGCTGACTGTGATTGGCCATTAATTAGAAACAACCTCATGAGACCAATCCCAGATGCACCTGTTGCATTCCACAGCAGCAGATAATCATTGTTTGCATTTTGTTCCTGAGGCCTCTCAGCTTCTCAGGAGGAAAAATCCTGAGGAAAGGATTTTCCATAAAAGATGTCTGTGAGAGCTGAGCATCCCCCGAGCCTGGGACAGCCCAGCATCCTTCCCTGGGAGCTGCAGGGACATCCGGGGTGTCCCCAGCGGTGGGGCTGGGACACCTCCAGGTCCCCCAGCCTGTCCCACTCTGGGTTTTCAGCCTGGAATTTGGGGCTGGGTGCTCAGGGAGGGCTGGGCTGTGGTTTGGGGTTTGATGGCCATTCCAGGGGACAGCAGGGTCGCCAGGGGGTGGGGACATTCCCGGAGCTCCAGGAGCATTGGGACCCCGCTCCAGGGATGCCCAGGGTGGATTTTGGGGTGTCTGGGCAGCACCAGGGTTGGACTGGATGATCCTTGGGGGCTCCCCCCAGCTCAGGATATTCTGTGATTCCATGAATTCCTGTCTGAGCATCCCAAAAGCGTTGTTCAGCTCAGCTCATCTTCCCTGCACACCCCAGTGTTCCCACAGGCCCAGGTGAGCCCAGCCCAGCCCAGCAGCCCCTCCAGCCCGGGCTGGGCTCTTCCCTTTCCCACAAACCACATCCCACAGCTTTTCCAGCACCATTCCTCATCATTCCTGGCACTGGGTCGGCTCCCACAATTTATGGAGATATTTTAGGCGAAACCACCACCAGCCCTGCAAACAACCCAGGAGAAAGAGGCAGGTTTTTAACCTAAATTCTCACTTTTTCCTGATTTTCTCTTTTAAACAAAGCAGCAGCTGGGTGAGCCGGCTGCTCCTCTGCTGAGCAGAAATCCGTGCTGCTGGAGGTTTTTAGGTTTTTCCGTGCAGAATTGTGGCAGCCAGAGGATTTGAGGAGGCTGCCAGGGAGAGGCTGGATCTTTTATTAGAGCAACTGATACGGTTGGGGGAAAAAAGCTCCAAAGCAGATCAGCTTTTGGGCTCACCAGTCCTTATTCAGGTCCTAAATAGAAACAGCTCAGTCAGATCCCTGGGTTTATTTTAATCAATTTTAGATCTGAAAACACAAAAAAAAAAAAAAAAAAAAAAAAAAAAGAAAACCAACTGGTGAGCTGAAAGCTTTTTTCCCCCTTTCTCTGGTGTTTTTTTTCTGCTTTCTTATTTTGGATTTGTTTTCCTGAGAGCCTCATGTGCGGTGCTTGGCAGAGCTGCTGCCTCAGTCATGGCCCTGACACCCCCAGACACCCCAAATTTGGGGTTTTCTCCCCCCTCCAGGAGAGGCTGTGTGAGATGGAGGCCAGGACAGCTGGATCTGCTCCCAGATCTGGGAAAACACTGCCCAGCTGCTTTTGGGGCTCATTTCCCCCCTGGATGTCAGGGATGCTCCCAGTCCCACATGGGGCTGTTCCCGAGCTCCAGGGCCCTGTGGGGTCAGTTCTGTGGCCCTGAGTCATTCCCAGGATTGATCCATCCCTGGGGAAGGAACATCAGCCCCCTGAGAGCTGCCTCCAGCCCTGGAGATCACCTGTCCCTGGGAAACATTGGGAAACTGGGAATATTGACCCTCCTGAGAGCCTGGGGGCACAGGGCTGCCCTGGGCTCTGGGAAAAGTGAAAGGGGCAGAAATCCCTCTGCTGCCCCATTTCCAATCCCGGGTGTGTGACAGAGGAATGACAGAAATGTGGTGGGACAAGGCCTTGATCCCATCCCCTGTGTCCATCCCACCAACCCAGCCTGGAGCAGAGCCAAGGCTGCCTTTGTTTGTTGAGAAAATGCTGGAATTTGTCACTGCTGGGCACTCCCTGCTCTGCCTCAGTTTCCCTCTCCCTCAGCAGCACTGGGGAAGGTTTTTCCCTTCCATGGGAGGAGTTTGATCCCTTCCATCAGCAATGCCTTGGGATGGGGAGATGGAGGGAGCTGGGAATGTGAGGGGCTCTGGAACACCTCAAACTCCATCTCAGCTTCAGCTCTGCCCTCCTGCTGCATCTTTCCATGGAATCACAGAATCCTGGGATTATGTGGGTTGGAAGGGACCTTAAATCTCATTCCATCCCATCCCATCCCACCCCTGCCATGGCAGGGACACCTCCCACTGTGCCAGGCTGCTCCAAGCCCTGTCCAACCCGGCCTTGGGCACTTCCTGGGATCCAGGGGCAGCCCCAGCTGCTGTGGGAACTCCCAGAATTCCCAGAATCACTGGGTTGGAAGAGACCTTCAAGGCCATTGAGTCCAACCCAGCCCCAACACCTCAATTAAACCCAGGCTTTGTTAAACACCCCCAGGGATGGTGGCTCCACCACCTCCCCAGGCAGAACATTCCAGAACTTTATCACCTTTCTGTAAAAATCCTTTTCCTGATATCCAGCCTGTATTTCCCTTGGGGCAGCTCGAGGCTGTGTGCTCTGGTTGTGTCAGTGCCTGGAGACAGAGCCCAGCCCCAGCTGAGCACAGGCACCTTTCAGGAGCTGTGAGAGTGATGGGGGCAGCCCTGAGTCTCCTTTTCTCCAGGCTGAGCACCCCCAGCTCCCTCAGGGGTTCCTCACAGGGTTTGTTGTCAGCGATGGAGAGAGCCAGGGAGACGGACTCAGTGACCAGAATCTGGTTTTATTGTGGGATACAAACACTTAGGTACCATTTCAGGGAGACTGGTAATGTGTACTGCAGTGATGAGGTTACAATCACACACACAAACTTATGCATATAACAACATCTCTTGCTTGCAGAGTTTATTGGGATTTTCTTTTTCTGGTAAATCCATCTGATTGAATCTTCTTGCAATCCAGGTCTAATTTTCAAAGTTCATTTGCTTTTACCAAGGCTTCCTGTTACCAAATCTCTTCTGTCAGCCAGGTCCAAAGTCCATCATCTGTCTTGTGTCCCCAACATTCCAACAGGTTGTGTTCTCATTGCCCCCTCTGGATGTGCTCCAGCCCCTCAAGTTCCTTCCCAAAGTGAGGGCCCAGAGCTGGACACAGCACTCAGGGTGTGCCCTCACCAGTGCTGAGCACGGGGGCAGAACGAAATCCCTGTATAGGAAAGGAGGCAGCCCCGAGGAAGGGGAGACATGATGCATCTGACTCCATCTAATCGGAAGGCTAATTAATTACTTTATTATACTATATATGTGTATATACTCTATTCTATCTCTATATATGTACACTATATTATTCCATACTATATTACACTACATCTAAACTGAACCTGCACAAGCACCCAACTCAACTGCACTGCCCAGCATCTTGTGACCATCAGCCGACAGTCCTGACACACTCCTGGATCCAATGGCTCAGTGAATCACAGCACTCACAGCAGAATCCAATCACCAATTCCCTTCAGGTAAACAATCTCCCACAGTGCGTTCCACTTGTGAACAGCACAGGAGCAGCAATTGAGATAAGAATTGTTTTTTCTCTCTCTGAGGTTCAGAGAATGTGAATCCCAGAAAATCCTCGGGAAGTTGTGCCTTGCTTTTCTCTGTGAGGAGAAATGCGGCCACACCATTCCTGCTCCAGGCCAGGAGCCCTTGGCCTGCTTGGCCCCCAGGGCACGCTGCCGGCTCCTGTCCAGCCCATTGTCCCTCGGTGTCCCCAGGTCCCTCTGTGCCCAGCCCTCCCCACCCCTTCTCCCTGAGCCCGGGGCAGAATTCCAGGGCAGGAGAAGGGAAGGGCCCTGGTGGCTCTCTGGGAACAGGGAGGGATCCTGGGGTGGATCCTGGGGTGGATCCTGGGGTGGATCCTGGGGTGGATCCTGGGAAAGGGGATGGATCCTGAGTTGGATCCTGGATGGATCCTAACGGGGATCCCAAGATGGATCCTGAGATGGATCCTGGGATGGAACCTGGGAATGGGGATGGATCCTGGGGTGGATCCTGGGATGGATCTTGGGGTGGATCCTCCAATGGATCCTGGGAGATACCCTGAGATGGATCCTGGGAACAGGGATGGATCCTGGGAATGGGGATGGATCCTGGGAGGGATCCTTGGATGGATCCTGGGAAGGATCCTGAAGTGGATCCTGGAATGGACCCTGGGATGGATCCTGAGGTGGATCCTGGGGTGGATCCTGGAGTGGATCCTGAGATGGATCCTGAGGTGGCTCCTGAGGTGGATCCTGAGGTGGATCCTGGAATGGATCCTGGAATGGACCCTTGGATGGTTCCTGAGGTGGATCCTGGGATGGATCCTGGGAAGGATCCTGAATGGATCCTGGAATGGACCCTTGGATGGTTCCTGAGGTGGATCCTGGGATGGATCCTGGGGTGGATCCTGAGGTGGATCCTGGAATGGACCCTTGGATGGATCCTGAGGTGGATCCTGGGATGGATCCTGGGAGGGATCCGGATCTTTGGGGCTGACACCTGGGGTGTTTCCCACTCTTCCCCTCTCTGCCATGTATGGGAACACCACAGCCCCACCAGATCCGTGTGTTGGAAATGGGTTTGTAAAGAATTGCTAAAATGGGATGGAATTTGGAAAAGCTGAGGAAACCAACATCCATGGAATTACCCTTGGGAAGGAGGGGTGGGAGCAGCTCCTCCAGCTCCACTGCCCTGCGAGAGCTTCAGGGGTTTTTGGTGTGGTTTTTTTTTTTTTTGTGGGTATTTTTTGTGTGTGTGGTTTTGTTTAGGGTTTTTTGTGAGGTTTTAGGGGGCAAACTGGACTAACACCGCAGTGGTGGAATGAGAACTAACTTTTTGGGGTTTCTTTTTTGTGGTTTTCTTTGTAGATTTTTTTGTTGTTTTGGTTTTGTGCTGGGCATTTTTTGTGGTTTTATTTTGGTTTTGGTGGGTTTTTTTGGTGGTTTTTGGTGAGGTTTTATTTGTTTTGTTTTGTGTTGGATTATGTTTTATTTTAATTCAGAGATGGGGTAATTGGGAGTTATTTTATTTTATTTTATTTTATTATTTTATTTTATTTTATTTTATTTTATTTTATTTTATTTTATTTTATTTTATTTTATTTTATTTTATTTTATTTTATTTTTTCTATTTTATTTATTTTTTTTATCCAAATACCTTATTTCATGGCATTTTCAAGTCAGCATTTCTTATCCCAAGGTTTGCATACAAATGCATGAGAGCCTTCTGTCAGCCTTTGAGAATTTCTTACAAATTCATTTCCCACAGGTTTAGTTTGGGTTTTGTTTGCTTGTTTTTATTTGTTTGTTTATTTGTTTTGGATTTTTGTGGTTTTGTTTTATTTGGGTTTTTTTGGGTTTTTTCGGTTTTTTGTTTTGTTTTGTTTTGTTTTTGTGGCTTGTTTTTTGGTTGTTTGGTTATTTTAAACCCCTGGCAGCAGCAAACTCCGAGAGCTCCATAAATATTTGATCAAATCCTTCCGGCACCACCACCATCCCACAGAAAACCTGGAAACGTTTCTCACCCCATCCCAAAATCCCCCAAATCCCCCATTCCCCAGCAGGAACAGCGGGATTGTGGTGTGGGATTGTTCTTCCCTCATTTCTGGGGTTGGCAGCTCGAGCTCTTTTATTTTCTGGGTAAGCTGAGCCCAGCAGGGCCAGGATTGGAAACCGGAGCTGGGCCAGGCTCAGGTCAGGGCTCAGCTGATTCCAGACTTTTCCTTTCAGCTGGAAACCTGAGCGGGATCCCTCGGGAATGACCAAAATAACAGAAAAACCAGGGTCCTGACGGTAAACAATGGTGGAAAAGGGGGGAAAAGTTGTGGAAAAGGGGCAAAAAATGATGGAAAATGGGGGAAAAGTGGTGGAAAGGAGGCAAAAAGTGGTGGAAAAAGTTGAGAAAAGTAATGGAAAAGGACCACAAAAAAATGGGAAAAGGGAAAAGGTGGAAAGGAGGAAAAAAAGGGATAGAAAAGGGGAAAAAAGTGGTGGAAAAGAGGAAAAAAGTGGTGGAAAGGGACAAAAATTGGTAGAAATGGAGGGGGGAAGTGGTGGAAAAAGGAGAAAAAGTGGTGGAAAATGAGCAAGAGAGTCTTAGTTCCCCTGAATTAAATTTAAGACCAAGAAAAGGAAAATGATGGAAAAATATGGAAGCAAATGTGGCTGGTTTTTTTTTTTTTTTTTTAGGGCTTTTTTTAGTAGTTTTTGTTGCTGCTGTTGTTTTTTTTGGTTTTTTTTTGTGATTTAAAAATTTTTGAGTTCTTTTTTTGTGGATTTTGCTTTTTGGGTTTTCTTGTGGTTTTCTTTTAGGTTTTTTTTGTAGGGCTTTGTGGGTTTTTTTTTTGGTGGGGCTTTAGGGAGTTTTTGTTGGTTTGGGGTTTTTTTGTGTTTTTTTTGTTTGTTTTGTGGGAGGTTTTTTGTTTTATGTTTTCTGTTTGTTTGACTTTTGGGGTTGTTTTTACTTTTGTTTGTTTGTTTATTTCTCAGGTTTAGATTTGTTGGTTTTTGAATTTCATTTCCATTTGCATTTACCCCCAGTTTTTGTGCTGAAGGCGAGGTGAGGCCACTAAAGGAGCGTTGATTCCATTTCCAGCCGAACAATTCCAGCTCAGGGCAGATAAAATCCGAGTTTAAGGCTCTTTGAGCACTGAGCAGAAAAAGAAAATTCCATTTTTTCCCTTAATTTGAGCTCCGGGGGGAATGGGAAACACCAACCAGCTCCTGAACATCTTTGCAGGGTGGATTTTGCAGCTGGAAATGTGGATTAAAGGAATTTTGTGCTGCTGGGACACGGAGAAAGCGGGAATTGCAGGCGGGGAGGGAGCGGGGTTGGGTTTCCCCCGCTCACGGGAGAACAAGGGCAGCACTGTCCAAACCAGCCCCGAGCTGAGATTTCCTCCCCTTTCCCTGCTGTGGGGTGGGAAGGGAAAACTGAGCCTGGAGAAAGGATTTTTCCATGGGACTCCTGGGTGTTGGTGTTTCCTCGGCTGTTGGAGGGAAAAAACGGGATCCCGTTGGCAAAAATGGTGGGAAATGGGAAAAAAATTGGTGGGAAAAGAGGCAAAAAGTGGGGGAAATGAGGGGAAAAGTGGTGGAAAGGGGCAAAAAGTGACAGAAAATGGGTGAAAAGTGACAGCTAATGTGAAAAAAATGGTAGAAAAGGGACAAACATTGGTGGGAAAAGGGAAAAAATGGTGGAAAGGTGAAAAAGTGATGGAAAATGGGGAAAATGGTGGAAAATGGAAAAATGGTGGGAAAATGGGAAAAGTGGTGGAAAAAGGGAAAAATGGTGGAAAAGGTGCAAACATTGGTTGAAATGGGCAAAAAGAAGCTCCTTCCCAATGTTTTCTTTCCCCCTTTTTCTGTTGCTGCAGTGGGAAGGGAAAACTGAGCCTGGAGAAAGGATTTTTCCATGGAACTCCTGGGTGTTGGTGTTTCCTCAGCTGTTGGAGGGAAAAAACGGGATCCTGTTGGCAAAAATGGTGGGAAATGAGAAGAAATGGTGGGAAATGAGGCAAAAAGTGGGGGAAATGAGGGGAAAAGTGGTGGAAAGGGGCAAAAAGTGACAGAAAATGGGCAAAAAGTGACAGCTAATGTGAAAAAAATGGTAGAAAAGGGACAAACATTGGTGGGAAAAGGGAAAAAATGGTGGAAAGGTGAAAAAGTGATGGAAAATGGGGAAAAATGGTGGAAAATGGGAAAAATGGTGGGAAAACGGGAAAAGTGGTGGAAAAAGGGAAAAATGGTGGAAAAGGTGCAAACATTGGTTGAAATGGGCAAAAAGAAGCTCGTTCCCAATGTTTTCTTTCCCCCTTTTTCTGTTGCTGCAGTGGGAAGGGAAAACTGAGCCTGGAGAAAGGATTTTTCCATGGAACTCCTGGGTGTTGGTGTTTCCTCAGCTGTTGGAGGGAAAAAACGGGATCCTGTTGGCAAAAATGGTGGGAAATGAGAAGAAATGGTGGGAAATGAGGCAAAAAGTGGGGGAAATGAGGGGAAAAGTGGTGGAAAGGGGCAAAAAGTGACAGAAAATGGGCAAAAAGTGACAGGTAATGTGAAAAAAATGGTAGAAAAGGGACAAACATTGGTGGGAAAAGGGAAAAAATGGTGGAAAGGTGAAAAAGTGATGGAAAATGGGGAAAAATGGTGGAAAATGGGAAAAATGGTGGGAAAACGGGGAAAGTGGTGGGAAAAGGGAAAAAAATGGTGGAAAAGGTGCAAACATTGGTTGAAATGGGCAAAAAGAAGCTCGTTCCCAATGTTTTCCTTCCCCTTTTTCCTGCTGCTGGGGTGAGGAGGGAAAACTGAGCCTGGAGAAAGGATTTTTCCAAGGAACTCTGGGTGTTGGTGTTTCCTCAGCTGCTGGAGGAAAAAAAGAATTCTGTTGGCAAAAATGGTGGAAATGGGAAGAAATGGTGGAAATGGAGGAAAATGGTGATGGAAAAGGGGTAAAAAGTGGTGGAAAAGGGGTAAATAGTGGTAAAAAAGGCACAAAAATTGATGGAAATGAGGGGAAAATGGTGGGAAGAGGCAAATATGATGGAAAATGGGCAAAAATGGTGGAAAGGGACAAAAAGTGGAGGGAAATGGGAAAAAATTGTGAACAACAGGTAAACATTGTTTGAAATGGGCAAAAAGAAGCTCCTTCCCAATGTTTTCTTTCCCCCTTTTTCTGTTGCTGCAGTGGGAAGGGAAAACTGAGCCTGGAGAAAGGATTTTTCCAAGGAACTCTGGGTGTTGGTGTTTCCTCAGCTGCTGGAGGGGAAAAAGCATGATCCTGATGGCAAAAATTGTGGAAAAGGGAAAAAAAAGTGGTGGGAAAGGTGAAAAAATGGGCAAAAAGTGGTGGAAATGGAAAAAAAAGGTTGAATGGAAAAAAATGGTGGAAAGGTGAAAAAGTGGTGAAAAATGGGTGAAAATGGTGTAATATGGCAAAAAGTGGTGAAAAATGGGCAAAAAGTGGTGGAAATGAGGGGAAAAGTAGTGGAAAGGGGGGAAAAGTGACAGAAAAAGGGCAATAACGGTGGAAAATGGTAAAAAATGGTGGAAAAGGGGCAAAAATGATGGAAAGGTGAAAATGTGTTGGAAAATGGGCAAAAAGAGGTGGAAAACAGCAAAAAGTGGTGGAAAATAGGGGAAAATGGTGAAAAGGGGCAAAAATGGCGGAAAATGTGCAAAAAAAGTGACAGAAAATGGGTAAAAAGTGGTGGGAAAATGATGGAGCCTGTGCAAAAAGTGGCTGAAAATGGGCAAAAAGTGGCTGAAAATGGTCAAAAATGGTGGAAAAGGGGGGAAAAATCTCCTTCCCAATGTGAGGCTGGGCGAGGGAATATTTCCTGTCCCTCGGAAGCGCCAGGTGCCCCGGAGTGACCCTGGCTGTGTAATCAGCCCAACCATCTGCTGGGAGATTTGGGTGCTCCCAGGAGCTGCAGCTGTCACCAAACCCCTCCCGGATCCCAGCAGGGCTCGTGCTGCTGGATTTGGGAGCCTGGAATTCCAGGGGTCCACCCCAGGGGATCAGCTGTGCCTGGGGGATGCAGAAAAACATCAAAATGTTGATTTTTCACCTTCCTGTGCTGGGCAACGGGCAGGGGGCAGTGAATGAAAATGTTTTGAAAATGGGAATAATTTATTCAGGTCACCAAAATCCTCTCAGGGATAATTTTGGGATTAATTAGGAGACAGGAGGCTGCTCCCCAGCAAGTTCTTCCCCACAGCTCATCCTCCTCAGGTTCCTTTTTATGGGAATTTTTTTTTTTTTCTGAGTGTGCAAAATTTTCCATGGAGTTCATCAGGTGTGGCTGAAAAGTTCTGAAATGTTGGGGTTTTTTGGTTTCTGGTTTTGAGGCTTTCAGGTGTAAATTTCTGAGATTTTCTTCCCACTCAGGAGGGCTGGGAATGAGATTTTTTTGTCTGTCTCTTTGATGGCAGAAGCCACGAGGTTCTGGAGTCTAAAATTGAAAATTGATAATTTTTCGTTTTCCTTGGATGGAAAATGAAAAATAAACATTAAAAATAAAGGGAAAATTGTAAAAAAAAACATTAAAAAAAGGAAGCAGGTGCATATCCAATCCCAGGAATATCTAGAAGAAAGGGAAAGCAGCGAAACATGGATGGGATGTGGATGTCCCTATTAAAAAGCGTCCCCAGCACCCCTGGAATGGGACAGGAGCCACTCCCTCTTCCCAGATTATTTGCAGCTCTTTTGCATGCAGGTAAACTGAGGCATGTGGGGATTTCTTTTTTCCCCAGGCACATGTTCTCCCTTAGAGCTCTGAATTTCAAAAAATTCAATTAAAAAACCCATCAAACCCCATTTTTCTTGGCCAAACTCCCTCTCCTTGGGTAGGGAGCACAGGAGCAGATCCCCTCAACTCCTGGAGGAGCTGGAAGGCAAACAGGGAAAGTGGGAATCCCGAAATGGAACCAGCACAACCCTGGAGCACCAGGGTTTAACAGGCAGTGCCCATCCCTGAGCCAAGAGCTCCAGGAAGGAAATAAATGGACAGACATAAAGAAATTCCTATTTTGGAGCTCTTTGGGAAGCTGAGGGAGCTCTGGAATGAGCCTTGGTGGAGGTGAGAAAAGCCCAGGAGAGTTGTGCACGATAAGCTGCAATAGGATTATGGAGCAGAGCAAATTAAAACAATGGAATGCCTGAAGGGCAGGAAGGATGGAATGGATGGAGAAGGAAGAGGAAATGGAACAGGGGCAGGAATGGAATGGAATGGAATGGAATGGAATGGAATGGAATGGAATGGAATGGAATGGAATGGAATGGAATGGATGGAACAGGGGCAGGAATGGAATGGAATGGAATGGAATGGAATGGAATGGAATGGAATGGAATGGAATGGAATGGAATGGAACAGGGGCAGGGATGGATGGAACAGGGGCAGGGATGGATGGAGAAGAGGAAGAAATGGATGGAACGGGGAATGGAATGGATGGAGCAGGGAATGGAATGGATGGAGCCAGGGCAGAAATGGATGGAGCTGGGCAGGAATGGATGGGACAGGGGCAGGGATGGATGGAAAAGGGGCAGGAATGGATGGATGGGGCAATGGAATGAATGGAAAGGAATGGAATGGAATGGAATGGAATGGAATGGAATGGAATGGAATGGAATGGAATGGAATGGAATGGAATGGAATGGAATGGAATGGAATGGAATGGATGGAACAGGGGCAGGAATGGATGGAGAAGAGGAAGGAATGGGGCAGGGATGGATGAAACGGGCAGGAATGGGTGGAATAGGGGCAGGGATGGATCAAGAAGAGGCAGGAATGGATGGACCTGAGGCAGGAATGGAATGGAATGGAATGGAATGGAATGGAATGGAATGGAATGGAATGGAATGGAATGGAATGGAGAAGGGGCAGGGATGGATGGAGCTGGGCAGGAATGGTTGGAACAGGGGCAGGGATGGATGGAGAAGAGGCAGGAATGGATGGAGCTGGGCAAGAATGGATGAAGCCAGGGCAGGAAAGATGGAATGGGGCAGGAAAGGATGGAACAGGGACAGGAATGGGGCAGGAATGGATGGAACAGGGGCAGGAATGGATGGAACAGGGAATGGAATGGATGGAGCTGGGGCAGGGATGGATGGAGGAGGGGCAGGAATGGGGCAGGAATGGCAGGAACAGGGGCAGGAATGAGGCAGGGATGGGTGGAAGAGGAACAGGAATGGATGGAACAAGGGCAGGAATGGATGAAACTGGTATTCCCTGAGGCATGATGAAACTTGGGAGCATCCATGTCCATTTTTGGGATGTGCCTGGCTCCTCTCATTGGCAGTGGAGAATCCATACAAATCTGGGATAATTGCAGCTCTTCCATCAACGTTAATGATTATTTTCCTTGTAGAAAGTGAGTGGCCAATTAAATCCAAATGCGCTGGGCTTTGGGCAGCTCTTAATTGGGGTTTTAATTAATCTGAGGAACAATGAAAGGACACAAAACAAGGGGCTGGTGCTGGCTGAGCTCATGTCACATCTTGGG
Organism: Emberiza elegans; assembly: GCA_024865655.1. NCBI lineage: Eukaryota > Metazoa > Chordata > Aves > Passeriformes > Fringillidae > Emberiza > Emberiza elegans. The sequence continues at coordinate 1,165,957 of JALJVW010001685.1, read as the reverse complement.
AGTGGAATCCCAAGATGGCACCCACACCCCTTTTCCAACAACCTGCATCCCAAATTCCAGTCCATCCTCCTGGGCTCTGCCTTGGGGATCTCCATCCTGAGCAGCTCTCCCATGGTGGTCCCCAATCCCATGGTGGTCCCCAATCCCATGGTGGTCCCCAATCCCATGGTGGTTTTTTCCCAGGTTCCTGCCCAGAGCAGCTTTCCAACAGATTTATTTTTAGCTCCCAGCCTTGGATCAGGGAGTGGAAATTCAGCGATGTTTTGGAGTGGGAAAAGAATCGTGGAGTTTTTTAAACTTCAGGAACAATGTTTTCATTCCAGCTTTTTGTGGAGCTCGTATTTTTCCAGCTGTTTATAGTATCCCTAAATCGCTTGCTGGGATGAGTTATTGAGGTTTTCAGTATAAAACACCAGAAAAGGACTTTTGAGGGGTGATTAATTGAAAATATCCCATAGAAAATATTAAAAGAATCAACATTTCCCCCATGATATATTCTCAGTGTAGAAGTGTTTTCCTGGAGAAAGAATCTTCCTGCTCCAGATGGACTGTGTCATTCCAAGCTTTCCAACGTGCCCAGATCTGCCATTTCCCTGGGAAGAACAGCCTCCTGGGGTGCTGCTGATCCATTGGCTCCATCCTGGCAGGACCATTCTCCTTCCACCTTGTCCTATCCCGGCGCCCCCATGGCACTCAAAGCTGCTGGAATGGGATTTGGCTTCCCAGACCTTCTCTGGATTTGGGATTCCCAGAGCTTTGGGCTTCCCAAGACTCCTTTATATTTGGGCTTCCCAGACCTTCTCTGGATTTGAGATTCCCAAAGCTTCTTCAGGTTTGGGGTTCCCACACTTTCCCTGGATTTGGGCTTCTCAGAGCTTCTCCAGGTTTGGGATTCCCAGAGCTTCTCTGGGGCTGGAATCCAAACAAGTGCAAAGATTTTGGGTTTTTGGTTTTGCTGTTCATTTTGGAAGTGGGATGGGCGGGAGTGGGATGCAGAGATGAGAACCTGGACATGGCACCAAGGGATGGGGATCTGTGGGATGGGAAATGGATCCTTGTGTCACCTGCACAGCCCTGTCCTGTTCTCCAGGTGCTTTCACCCTGATTCCATCTTCCTTTCCCTCTTTCCCCTTTGGGATGTGGACTTGGCTGCTTCCCTGTGTCCCTGCTGCTGCTCCCCTTTTCCTGCCTTGGCCCCAACCCACATCCCAGATATTCCAGAGGCTGCTGGATGGACACAAGGATTCCTATCATGGAATAAAATCCCCTCCCTCCCCAGGTCTCCCTTCCAGATCTTCTCACAGCAGGAACCTCCTCATCTCCAACCACTTGTGGTCCCAGGGGCTGTGAGATGGGTGGGCTCCTCAGGATGCCTGTCTGGACCTGGACTGAGCTCCTTGGAATTCCATGTTTGCCTGGGATTTATCTCTCTGGAGCTGCTTGTGGATGCTGCCAGGGAACCTGGCCAGGAAAGGGCTTGGCCACCTGGGCTTGTCCCCTCAGCCAGAGCTCTGGACACAACCCAAACCTGGCTCCCAGCTCCTCAGAGACATTCCAGAGCCAGATCCTGATTTCCTTTCTGATTCCCTCAAGGAAAGAACTCCTGAGGTTCTGCCTGGAGCCAGGAGGGCTGGGAACACCCACGGGCTGGCGTGTCCCTGTCACCTCCCACCAGCAGCAGATCCCTCCCAGCCAGAGCTCCTGGAGCTGGGGGTGCTGCTCCCCCCTTCCCCAGAATCCATGGAATTAAATCAGGATTCTCCCCATCGGGAGAGATCCCCCAGGAGCTGGAGGTGCCTCCTCTCCCCCTGCTCCCCCCATTATCCCATTTCACTGCCCCCCCCGGGAAGGAGCCTCCATCCCTGGGTTGGGCTGCAGGACACCACCCCTGGCTCCGGCGGGATGCGTCGCCATGGAGGAGGCGTTGCCATGGCGACCGTTGCTGAGGCGATGGCGACAGCAGGGCCCGAGAGCATCCCAGGGAGGTTCCCGGCCTCTCCCGGTGCCTGGAGATGGATTGATTGCCCACGTTTCCCTCCCCCCGAGGCCAAGCACTCGGCTCTGAGAGCATTTACCGCGGCAGCGTGCTTTGGGTTCTGTTTTGGGGCAGATTTAGGGAATTTAAATCCCATGGAGTGGAAATGCCTTAAATAATAAAACAGCCTGCCTGGGGAAGGAGGGATGTACAGGGAATTTAGGAAGCTCCAAACCAGGTGCTCCCTGTCCCCTGGGATGTGTTCAGAGATGCAGAGGGGTCTGGAGGAACATCCTTGTCCCACACCAGGCGACAGGAGGGTCCCTTCTGTGCCTTGGTTTCCACCTCTTTTAAGCCCCCAAATCCTCTGTTTCTGCAAAAAAACCCTTCCACAGAGTGGAAAATGTCCTAAATAATAAAATTCCCTGACCCTCCCTGCCTGGGGAGGAAGGGATGTACAGGGAATTTAGGAAACTCCAAACCAGGCGCTCCCTGCCCTCCAGGATGTGTCAGAGCTGCAGAGGGTTCTGCAGGACCATCTTGGTACCCTGAAGGTGACAGGAGGGTCCCTTCTGTGCCCTGCATTCTTTAAACCCCCAAATCCCCCTGGAGATCTGCCCCTGGGGGGGCTGAGTGAGCCCCTTTATCCCAGTTTTACATTTCTCACCTGTAAAACGGTGTCACCAGGCTGCCAAGGGGAGAGCAGAGGGAGCGGGTGACACTGCCCGTGCGGGGTGGTGGCACGGACAATGGAGAGGGGCTGAAGCCTCCCTGCCCCCCTGCTCAGCTCAGGTGCTGCCAGGCCAAGGGCTCTGAGCCCTCCCTGGCTTTCCAAGGCTCAGCGTGGGCTTTGGGTGGGATTTGTGCTGCTGTGAGCCTGTCCCTTGTCCCTTGGCTGCCGTTCCCTGCCAGCCCAGCCAAGCATGGAAGGGGGCAGGGAGTGTCTGGGTGGGAATCATCACCTGCCCATCCCCCTTTTCAGGTGGAAAAGGATCCTCTGGGATGGGCTGGGGGATGTGCTTCTTATCCAAGCTCGATGTAGTACCCATGAAAGTGCTGAGATCCGAGCCCTTTGTGTCTGGGGCGTATTTGGGGTCATTCAGAGCACAATGAGGGAGCTTTCAGTGAAATGTGACTTTCTGGCCCTGCCCTGGAGTCTGCTCTTCATCAGGGCTTGTTTTTATGGCAGCAGAGCTGTGACCTTTGGGGACCCTGGGGGAGTGGGAGCGGGGCCGTTGTTTGGGGTCTGGGCGATGCCAGAGCCGGGTCCCGGCCCCCAGTGACGGCTCATGGGACACAGGGATGTGACAGGAGCAGTTCCCTGGCTGCAGGACAGTCCTGGGCACAGCCAGCTCCTCCCTGGGCACATGGAAACCTTCCCACTCCTTGTCCAGAAGCGACGCATCCCCCCAGGGCAGCCTCATCCCGCTGCCTCCAGCAGCTCTGCCATGATCCCCGGTTTAATTTCCCTAATGAGGCAGCGCTGAGCTGGGGAAGGAACCCCTGCCAAGTGCTGTCAGCTGGGCAGTTGGAATTGCAGGGATGGGAGCTGCTGACCTTGGCTGGAGCTGGCTAATAAATGGCATCCTGGTGCCACCAGGGCAGGGGGTGACAGGGGTGACAGGGGAAACAGAGCCAGGGCCAGCAGCGCACTGGGATCTCTTCCCTGCCCCAAGGAACTCTCTGCCTGGCCCAGTTTTGGTTTGGGCACCTGGAGAGGGCTGCTGGGAGCACCTGGAATGCTGCGAGCCTGTCCCTTGCCCCAGCCACGGCGGGGGACTGATCCAGATGGGGACATGGCTGGTGCGGCACCCCCAGCCCTTGGCTGGCACGGGATCAGTGCCCTGGGAAAGGTTTTCTCTCCAGGAGCAGCTGCTCCATCCCTCCTGCCACAGGGTGGGGACCGTCCCTGCCACCATCCCAGGGGATCAGGGGCTACAGGATGGATCTGGCACATCCAAGGGTCCCTCCAGCCATGGTCTGACCCCATGGAGCCCGCTGGGGCAGGGATAAAGTCTGGAGGAAGTTTCTCTTTTGGGACAAATCCAGGCAGCTGAGGCTTGGCTTAGTGGCTGAGATGAACTGGGAATGGGGGGTGGGATGCATTGGGAATGGGGGCTGTGATGGATGGGGAGGTAGCCCCAGGTCAGGAGGTGGGAGCTGCTGTCCTGAGTGATTTGTAGTTTCCTGGGCTGGCAAACTCTGCCTTCCTTCCCCTCCATCCTGGTCAGACAGGGGGAGCAGCCCCTTAATCCTGGGGGAAGCAGCCCCAGGAGCAGCCCCTCATTCCTGGGGGGAGCAGCCAGCAGCCCCGGGAGCAGCCCCTCGTTCCTGGAGGAAGAAGGCCCTCATTCCGGTGGGAGCAGCCCCTCGTTCCCGGGGAGGGGGAGCCAGGCACAGCCCAGGGCACGCAGAGCATTAACGATCCAAGCAGCACTAAATCCAAATAAACCCCGACTGCTCCCAAGATTTATGGCACGAGCCTGACCTCAAACTGTCGGGGCTGCAGCTGGGAGGGGGTTACGTCAGCACCTTGGGAATGGAGTGGGGAGGGGGCTTCTTCAGGAACAACATCCCAGTGTTCCAAATGTCCCTGTGCACCAGGAACAACTGGAGATTGTTCCTAAGTCTTTAGGCCTTTGTGCAGCTTGGCTGGGGGTGTGCTGCAGGTGGGGTCCCCCCAGGTCTGGTCCTGCCTGTGGGGCTGCTGTGGGGTTTGTGCTGGTCCTGGCTGGGGCTTGTTCAGGTTTAGGGTAAGGTGGATGGATGGATGGATGGATGGATGGATGGATGGATGGATGGATGGATGGATGGATGGATGGATGGATGGGTGGATGGATGGATGGATGGATGGATGGATGGATGGATGGATGGGGGATGGATGGGGGATGGATGGATGGATGGATGGATGGATGGGGATGGATGGGGATGGATGGATGGATGGATGGATGGATGGATGGATGGATGGATGGAGGGATGGATGGATGGATGGATGGATGGATGGATGGATGGATGGATGGATGGATGGATGGATGGATGGATGGATGGGTGGATGGATGGATGGATGGATGGATGGATGGATGGATGGATGGATGGATGGATGTGGGATGGATGAATGGATGGATGATGGATGGATGGATGGATGGATGGATGGATGATGGATGGATGGATGGATGGATGGATGGATGGATGGATGATGGATGGATGATGGATGGATGGATGGATGGATGGATGATGGATGGATGGGGGATGGATGGATGGATGGATGGATGGATGGATGGATGGATGGATGGATGGATGGATGGATGGGGGATGGATGAATGGATGGATGGATGGATGGATGGATGGATGGATGGATGGATGGATGGATGGATGATGGATGGATGGATGGGGGATGGATGGATGATGGATGGATGGATGGATGGATGGATGATGGATGGATGCACAGATGGCTGTTGGACAGATGGGAGCTGCTGAGCCAAGCTGGGATTTCCGTCCCCATTTCCTGCTCCAAGCCCAGAGCCAGTAGTTTGGAATGGCCTCATCTGGTTCCAGTTTCAGGAGGAACAAAGGGAGCGGGGCCATGTGGCCACCATCAGGGAGAGGCTTTGCAGGTCACATAGGGAGAATCCCACCCTCAGGAATGGGGATGGGCTGGGGAGCGCCAGGCTCTCCTCATTTCTTGGGCAGCCTTGATACTTTTGGTGTAAAAGCATCAAAAGGCAAATGAGAGTGATTCCCAATGTTTCTTCCTGCACCCCTCAATCCTTGGCATTTTTCCTTGCCTTCCCATCAGTTCTGGTGACCTGTCTCATATTTTTGGGCTGTGCAATTCCAAATCCCTGAGGATTTGTTCTGCTGGATCACAAATTCCAGTGAGCTGCTGGTGAGGGGGTGTTGGGAATCCAGGATGGCACAGCTGGGGGGCAAAGGCTGAGTATTCCCAGAGGTCTGGGAAGCCCGTGGGGTGTTGGGGACCGGCAGGATGCATCCAGCGGCTGCTGAGGAGAGCTGGAACAGATCCAGCCAGACACAGCTCAGACACTTAAAAGCTCAACTCCCCCTGCCCTTCCCGAGCTGCTGGATTCTCTCTCCTGGTGGGAGAAGGGATGTGGGGACAAAACCCAAGTCAGGTCCCAGATTTCTCTGCCTGACTGTTCAAGCTCCAAGCTGCAGTGAAAACAAAGAATCCCCGAGCTGTTTTCGGGAGGTAAAATGCTTCGAGAGAGACAGGGACCCTTCAAGGCCTTGATTTGAAACTGAAGCTCGAACCTGGCTCGTTACATCTTGAAACATCCGATGCGATCTCGCAGATCAAAGCCGCCTTGTTTGCCTTGTAATGAGGTGTCAAAGCGTTTCCTTGCAACGCCGACAGGAGACACTTTGATCTGCAAAACAAGATGTTTAAGAGCGCTGCTAGCGAGGGCTCCCCGTGTTTTCGCAGCTCTGGGAGGCAGGGGAATATTTGAAGTCTGGTGTTGTTTCCTCTGGAGGTTTCCCAAGCTGTGGCAGCTGATGAGGTGTTGCTGTCACACCGGAGCCAGGACTCACAGGGAAATCATCGAGCCTGAACAGCAGCCAGCTGGAGAACCGAGCCAAGCATTTTTCTTACAGCTTCCAAAAGGAATTGCTGGGTTTTCCTCCAGAAAAGGCCTTTTTGTCTATGGGAAATGCTGGAGTCGGTGTGAGCTCACTCTGGGTTGTTTTGGGGGAAAACACTGCGATTCTGGGTGGTTCAGCTGGAGGCTGTTTGTGCTGCTGCTGCCTTGTTCTGGCTTTTCCCATGCCTTGTCCCACGAGGGGTGGCTGGGGTGTCACCTGGGTGGGGCTGGAGTCACTCACGTGTCGCTCTGGTCCCAGGCTCAGCGCTGGCGCAATGAGAACTACGAGCGGCCCGTGGACCTGGAGGGCTCCGGGGACGATGACCCCTTTGGGGAGGATGAGCTGGATGACATCTACTCCGGCTCTGGCTCGGGGTGTGAGTAACTGGGAATGGTCCCTGGGTGGTTGGGGGGTTCCTGGGATTCCTGGGAAGGGTTCTTGGCCAGCTTGGCCCCTGGCTGGTTGGGGAGTTCCCCAGAAGGAACTGGCTGTGGGAATGAGGAGTTCTTGAGAAGGTCTTTGGCCGGCTGTGGGGTTTGGGGAGTTCCTGGGAAGGTCTTTGGCTGGCTGTGGGGTTTGGGGAGTTCCTGGTGAGGGTCCCTGGCCAGCTGTGGAGTTTGGGGAGTTCCTGAGAAGGCCTTTGGCTGGCTGTGGGGTTTGGGGAGTTCCTGGGAAGGTCTTTGGCTGGCTGTGGGGTTTGGGGACTCTGGAGAAGGGTCTCTGGCTGGCTGTGAGTTTGGAAGGCTGGAGAAGGGATGTGAGGGAGGGAATTGCCCTTTATCCATCACTGGAATTGTCCTCTGAGACAAAAGCAATGGGAGCTGTCCCAAAAGTTGGGCTCCAGCACCTCCATGTCCCAGTTCAGCCTCTGGCCCTACTGGGCAGGACTGGCCCCTCCACAGACCCTGGAGAGGGCTTTGGCCACCACACGGGCACAGCCCTTGGTCTCTGCTGAGCGTGAAACCATCCATGCTCTTGGATTTTGGGGGTGATCCCAGGGAAATGCATCAGCAGCAGCTTCACTCCTCCCTCTTGTCCCCGTTTCAGATTTTGAGCCGGAGCCGGGGCTGGACACGGCCGTGAGCCTGACCACGGACACGCTGGTGACGCTGCCCACCACGGCAGCCGTGCTGCCCGTCACCGCCGCCCAGCCCATGGCAACGCCCCTGGAGCCATCCCCCACCCCCCAGGACACCACTCCCGGGCAGGCCACCAGCGCCTTCCTCATCCCCAGGACCACAGAAGCACCGGTGGTGCCCAGCTGGAAAGCCACCACCAGCAGCACCACGGCCAGCGAGCCCCCAACCACCACCACGGCCACCACCACCACCACCACCATGGCCACCACCACCAGCACCACCACCACCACCACGGAGGCCACCACCACTGCAAGCAGCACCACCGTGGCCACGGCCAAGCCCACCACCACCAGGAGGTTCCTGCCCCCCTTGGCCACCAAGGCAGCCACCACCCGGGCCACCACCCTGGAGACCCCCACCACGCCCATCCCCGAAACCAGCACGCCGACAGAGGTGGCCACGTCACGCCCTGTCCCCACCAGCACGGCCAGGCCCAGGGCCCTGCCAAAGCCCAGCACCTCGAGGACTGCAGAGCTCCCCGAGAAAAGCACGGCCTTGCCACCCATGGCCACCACGCTGCCGCCCACAGAGGCCCCCCAGGTAGGAGGCCAGAGCCCTTCTCACCTGCTCGGGGCTCCTGGGCTCCCTGGAAGCCAAGTGGTGGCCACGGGAGGCCTTTGGTGTCCGTCCATCCTTGGCACTTGCTCTGAGGGAGGTGGAGGCAGGCTGGGCTCTTCCAGGGCAGAAGGAGGTGAAGGGGCAACTCAGCCCGGGCAGGCGTTCAGGCTCCTGGGGCACCCAGGATGTGCCACCCACCCCGGTGACCCCGCACTGCCTTCTTCAGAGTGGCCTCCCCGGGCAGGAGGGCAGCGGTGCCACATCCCATGGGGACACAGCGACTGTCCTCGGGGTTTGGTGTCATGTCCCAGCTCCCGCCCCTCGCCGGGAGTCCCAAACTCTCCTCAATTACTGCTTGATGGTGCATTTCCAGCCCATCGGGTGTCCTGAGCAGGAATTTCAGCTCCATCTCGCATTCAGAGCCCCTCAGGGGCCCTTTGCAGCCGCTTTGACTGAAAGGTGGAGTGATTTGTCTAAACTACTCTCTCTTTTCCGCCTGTGCGTGCTCGGAGCGCTCGGGGCTCTCGCTGACCTTCAATTAATCCCTGTCACAAACGCGGCCGCTCGCTCGTGGGGAGCGCTCAGCCGTGTGCTGGCCCCGGGCAGCGGGACATGGAGAGGGCTCCCACCCCCGCCCCAGACAGCTCCCGGCCCATCCCGAATCCCAGCTCATTCCGAATCCCGGCCCATCCCGAATCCTGGCCCATCCCAAATCCCGACTCATCCCGAATCCCGGCCCATCCCTAATCCCGGCTCATCCCGAATCCCGGCCCATCCCGAATCCTGGCCCATCCCTAATCCTGGCCCATCCCGAATCCCAGCCCATCCCGAATCCTGGCCCATCCCGAATCCCGGCCCATCCCGAATCCTGGCCCATCCCGAATCCTGGCCCATCCCGAATCCCGGCCCATCCCGAATCCCAGCTCATCCTGAATCCCGGCCCATCCCGAATCCCGCCCATCCCGAATCCCGGCCCATGCCGAATCCCGGCTCATCCCGAACCCTGCTTTGTGACCGAGGCAGGCGGGATGGAGCCGTGTGCCCCAGCAGGGAGGGGTCAGGGGGAGGTTTGGCTCCGGGATGCTCCGGCTCCATGGACACCGAGGGACATGAGGGACGGTCCGGGGGATTTGGTCCTGAGGGGATGTGCAGGAGGATCCCAGTGAATGGATCAGGGATGGGATGGAGGGGGTGCCATGGATCACATTCCCAGGCAATCCTTGAGGCCGGATCACATTCCCAGGCAATCCTTGAGGCCGGGACCCCCTCCTTGCCAAAGGAATTGGGCAGGGACAACAGGGAGCTGGGCTGGGTGACACAGCCCTGTGGGCTGGGTGACAAGGGCCCATCCTCCTTGTCAGCAGGAAGGGGGGAAAGGAAGGGGGAAGGGACCCCTGGAGCTCATCCAGCAGAATCCAACCTTCCTCTTGCTGTGCTGGTGTGGCAGGGACGTTGTGTCACCTCCTGGGGAGAGAGCCCAGCACAGGGTCTGGGGTGGGATATTTGGGACAAATCCTTCCCTGTAAGGGTGCAGGGCCTGGAATGGGGTCTCTTTAGGAGAAACTACAGGGAACTACACGGAACAGGTCCTGGGATGGGGACGGAGAATGGCCCAGCTCAGCCATGGAGGCCTCAACCATTTGGTGATCACGACGTGGGGTTGTCACTGTGTCAACCCAGTGACACAGCAAAGGGACACCCCAATGTTGTCCCCATGTCCCCCATGTCCCCCACACTATCCTCAGTCTGGTGATGTCCTCCTTGTGGACAACCTTTGGTCCTTGTCCCCTGCTCCATCTTGTCCTTTCTCCCAGATGGAACCAGGGGAGGTGACAACAGCCCCCGACAAGGAGCCGGAGGTCCCGGCCAGCAGCGGCCCCAGCGGGGACTTCGAGATCCGGGAGGAGGAGGAGACAACTCGTCCCGACCTCGGGAATGAGGTGGTGGCTGTGGTGACACCGCCAGCAGGGCCAGGGCCTGGCAGGAACGTGGAGACGGGGCTGATGGACAACACGATAGACTCGGGCAACTCGGCTGCTCAGCTGCCCCAGAAAAACATCCTGGAGAGGAAAGAGGTGTTGATAGGTGAGATATGGGACCAGGGTTTAGAGGTGACACTGGGGACCAGAGGGGTGGCACTGGGGTGGCACTGATGGCCGTGGGGTGGCACTGACAGCTGGGGGCAGCACTGACAGCTGTGGGTGGCACTGATAGCCACAGGTGTCACTGATGGCCATGGGTGGCACTAATGGACACGGGTGGCACTCACAGCCATGGGTGGCACTGATGGCTGTGGGTGGCACTGACAGCCGTGGGTGGCACTGATAGCCATGGGTTGCACTGATGGCTGTGGGTGGCACTGATGCACTGATGGCTGTGGGTGGCACTGATGGCTGTGGGTGGCACTGACAGTTGTGGGTGGCACTGACGGCCGCGGGTGGCACTGACAGCCGTGGGTGGCACTGATAGCCATGGGTGGCACTGATGGCTGTGGGTGGCACTGATGGCCGTGGGTGGCACTGATGGCTGTGGGTGGCACTGATGGCCATGGGTAGCACTGACAGCTGTGGTGGCACTGATGGCCGTGGTGGCACTGATGGCTGTGGGTGGCACTGACAGCCATGGGTGGCACTGATGGCCGCGGGTGGCACTGACAGCTGTGGGTGGCACTGATGGCTGCAGATGGCACTGATGGCCATGGGTGGCACTGACAGCCGTGGTGGCACTGATGGCCGTGGTGGCACTGATGGCTGTGGGTGGCACTGACAGCCGTGGGTGGCACTGATGGCTGCAGATGGCACTGATGGCCATGGGTGGCACTGACAGCTGTGTATGGCACTGATAGCCGTGGGTGGCACTGATGGCTGTGGGTGGCACTGACAGCCGTGGGTGGCACTGATGGTTGTGGTGGCACTGATGGCTGTGGGTGGCACTGACAGCTGTGGGTGGCACTGACAGCCGTGGGTGGCACTGACAGCTGTGGCTGGCACTGATGGCCGTGGGTGGCACTGATGGCTGTGGGTGGCACTGACAGCTGTGGGTGGCACTGACAGCCGTGGGTGGCACTGATGGCTGTGGGTGGCACTGACAGCCGTGGGTGGCACTGACAGCCGTGTCCCTGTGCGTTGTTGCAGCGGTGATCGTGGGTGGCGTGGTGGGCGCCCTTTTTGCCGCCTTCCTGGTGATGCTGCTCATCTACCGCATGAAGAAGAAGGACGAGGGCAGCTACACCCTGGAGGAGCCCAAGCAGGCCAACGTCACCTACCAGAAGCCCGACAAGCAGGAGGAGTTCTACGCGTAGACGGAGAGCCCGGAGTGCCTCACGCTTCCTCCCTGCCTCCCTCCCCGCTCCAAACCCTCCCCCTCCTCTCCTCCATCCAGTCTCTCTCTCCCCTCCCTCCTCTCTCTCTTTTTTTGGGATCAGACTGTGAATTTTTAAAAGCAAAACCCGCAGCGGCTGAAAGAGGAAACGCATCCTTGGCATGGGGGGCACGGGGTGCCCGGAGCAGCGCCACGGTCACACCAAACACTGCCAAGGTGACACTGAGCATTGCTGCGGTGACACTGAGCAGCGCCACGGTCATACTGAGCACCCCAAGGTGACACTGAATGCCGCTGAGGTGACACCGAGCAGGGTTGCAGTCACATGGAGTGTGCCCAGGTCACAGTGCCAAGGTGACACCAAGCAGCACCACGGTCACATCAAGCAGCGCTGAGGTGACACCAAGCCCCCCAAGGTGACACTGAGCACTGCTGAAGTGGCACTGAGCAGCGCTGCGGTCGCACGGAGTGCGCCCAGGTCACATCAAGCAGCGCTGCCGTCGCACTGAGCACCCCAAGGTGACATTGAGCAGTACCACGGTCACACCAAGTAGCACTGAGGTGACACCAAACAGTGCCACGGTCATACCAAGTGCGCCATGGTCACAGCGAGCAGCGCCACAGTGACACCAAGCAGTGCCCGGGTCACACCAAGCAGCACCAAGGTGACACCGAGCACACCCGGGTCACACCAAACAGTGCCGTGGTCACACCGAGCACCCTGAGGTGACACCGAGCACCCACTGAGCAGCACTGTGAGCACCCTGAGGTGACAAAGCAGTGCCGTGGTGACACTGAGCAGCACTGTGGTCACCCCAAGCAGCGCCACGATCACACCGAGCACCCTGAGGTGACACTGAGCAGTGCCGTGGTCACACCGAGCACCCTGAGGTGACACTGAGCAGTGCCGTGGTCACACCGAGCACCCTGAGGTGACACGGAGCACCGCTGGCCTTTCTGCTGGCGGGAGGGACGGGACATGGAGCCGATGCCAAGGAGCCGATGCCAGGGCAGCCGTGCCTGGGAATGCCCTGGAGAGCACGGGATGGGCTGCCCACGGTGCCTGGAGCTCAGCTGGACTTTTCCCACCACCACCACCACGAACTCTGGGATTCAGACACCTCCTGCCAGCCCTGGGGCGCAGGGGGTTTGCTTTGGATTTATTGCCCTTTTTTTTCTGTCCATAAAGGAAGGAGATTTCCTTCCCTCTGTCTCGCCTTTATTTTTTGGTTTTCCTTTGGAATGGGGTCGGTCACTCTGCAGGAATCTCCTGCTGCTGGAAGAGAGAACGTGACTCTCCAATGCTCCTGGAACCTTGGGAAAAGCACAAGGGGCTGAAATACCTGGGATTTGCTCCTGGAGTGGGGAAAAAAGGAAATAAATACAAACCCTGGGAATTATCCCTTGGATCAACATTCTGGAGAGCTTGTGGAGCTGCACTGGGGCATCCCAGGCTGCTGCCATCCAGCCACCCCTGGAATCTCTTGGATCCACATCTGGCTGAGGGGTTTGGCCAGGAAGGGACTTGGCTCGGCCTGGGTTTTCACTGTGACCACTAAAGCTCGGCTTGGCTGGACATTCCTCAGGGAGGAGCTGGGACTGGAGAAGCTGAGTCCTGTGCCTGGCTCTTCCAGAGGGGATAACAGAGCTCTGCAGGGCATGGGATGCAGCCTAAGGAAGGAAATCCAAGCAGGGACCATCCCTGATGGTCAGGGTCCGTCAGGGATCCACCAACGTGAGGAAGGGGAGGCAGAACCACGGCTCAGCCCCAGGGCTGGTTGGATCATTGGAAAGATCCCAAAATTGATGGAAACACCCAGGACTGATGGTTTTCTTTTGTTTTTTGAATCCCCAGGATTGATGGTTTTCCTTCACTGCTGTTTAAATTCCAGCACAACCCACGGGACTGGAGAGAACCCAACCCTGGTGCTCCCCAGGTGTCCCTCTGAGGCTGCCCAGGGTGCAGATTATTTAATTCAGATATTTCAATTAAGGTGTTTCATTGAGGTGGCTCCTAATTATCTGGAGCCCTGTTTGTGGGGTTTTGTTGTCACAATGGTTGTGATCTTGGTGAGGTCCCCTGGAGACTTTTGATTTGCTCTTGGAACAATTTAAATGGGAAAATCTGGGGAAAAAAAATTGCTTTGTGAATTAACAGAGCCAGAGACACTTTGGCCGCTGAGGGGGTTGGGGGATTTAGGGTTTCATGGCCCTGGTGGGGTTAACAGGGCAGAAGAGCTTCATTGTGGAAGGGATTTGAGGCCGGAAGAATATTCTGAATATATATAAATACATATCTCCACTCCTGTACATGCACAGTAACACAGGTGTGGAAGGAAGGGAAATGCCTGGAATTTCTCAGTGCACTGGAATGCTTGGGTGGGATTTGGAGTTGGGAAGTTGGGAGCTTTGGGCTGCTTTTCCCTGGGATGCAACCCAAAATGATGACCTGGCTTTACTTCGGGATAGGAAACAGAGCCCCACACGTGGGTCAGCTCTAAATCCTCATTTTTGAACTGTCAGCCTCAAAATCCTCGTGGTTTGGGTTCTTGGAGCTTTGAGAAGGCCCTGTTGGATGTTTGGGGTGGTGGTGCTGGGAGTGGCCATTTCTGTGTCCATCCTGGAGGCAGGATGAGGATGAGGATGAGGACGAAGGATGAGGATGCTCCAAAGGAGGGAACAGATTTGGAAGGAGCCTGGTGCCAACCCAGAGCTACTTTGTGCTGCTTCAGAGGGAGTTTGGACTCCTGGATTTGATGATTTGGAGGATTTTGGCCCTGTTGGGATCACACAAAGGGGAGTGGCACAAGTCAAGGTCACCAAGGTCACCCAAAATCCCCATCTTTTGGGAAAACCTGGATTTAATCTTTGGAGCTTGCTTAAAAAAAAAAAAATCCCTCCCAGCTTAATCTTTTTAATGCTGCTTTTCAGGGCTGCCTCCTTAATCTTCTTCATTCCATTTTTTCCTCCTATTTAATAGTCTGAAGTTTCATAATACAATTTTTTTACTCACTCAAGCTTAACCTCGTCCCTCTCAGCTGGTGTTAGGTTGTAATCCTGGCACTTAAATCCATCACAGCTTCGGGAGTGAGGGAAGCTGGAGGTGGGAGGGTGAGAGGAGCCTGGGCAGGGCTTCTGCAGTAATTAAAATATGAGATAAACACAATAAAAAAAGGTGAAGGCAACTAAACTGCTAATCAGACGTGATGAAACAATTCATTATCTCCTGCTCCCACATTTTTGCTCTCTGCCAGGAGAGGGAGGTGAGCTCCAGGAGAGCTTTTGGGTTTGGAGCCACATTTTTGTGGTTGTGTAATGGTGTCACAGCCTCTTGTGTCACCTCAGCTCCATCGGGCTGTTGGAGTCGATATCTGAAGGGAACAGAAAAGTCTTGTTCTGGAGGAGGTGACCCTGTGCCTCCCTCCGAGGAGTTGGGATGGAGCTGAACAGCGGTAGGATTTTTGGAGAAGCCCATCTCCCCAGGATCCCTGGATAAAGCCATTCCTCCATGAGCAGAGCCACGGGCATGGATAAAACCCGAGGGCTGGTGCCTGGCGCAGGTGGAGGCAGCTGCTCCCTCCTGCAGCCTTTCCTGCTCCGGGGCTTCCCAGGGATTCCTGCTGGGAACATGGATGGGGAAGAGGAGAGGAGGCTCCACACAGGAGGAGACATTCCCCAGAGCAGATTTTTGGGAAAATGAACTTGAGTGGAAGTGTCTGCAACATCTTCCCTTCCCAAAGTTGAGTCTGGCATTGTCCCCTCTGCTCAAATCCTCATCCCTCACACTGATCCCAGCCAGGAGCAGCTGGAGTAGTGCCCAGATGTGCTGGTCCTTCCAGCTGTGCTCCCCGAGGGATTTTCCATTGGTTTTCCATTTCTTTTCCGCCTGTTCCTGTGTGTGTGTGATGTGCTGGAGCTGCAGGGAAAATCTTGGCCATTCCAGCTGGATAATTTTAGGAGTTTCTGGAATTGCAGGGTGGTGTGGGCTGCTCTGCCAGCTGTGCCAGCCTTGAGGCTCTCCCTGCTGAAATTGCAGCCGGAAATGATGGAGAATATCCACAGGAGAACAGCCAGGAACTCCTAGGCCACATCCAAAGGGAAGGAAAGAGCAGGGAACCCAAACCAGGGCTGGAATGGGGAGTTTGGGAAGGACAGGACATGGAAGGGGCCCAGCAGCAGCAGGACCTGGCCCTGGGTGGGTTTTGCAGGGTGGGAGCTGTCTCTTAGCTCTAAAATTTTCTCTGATCTCAGATCTTTCCATGAAAAGCACCAGGTGCCTGTTGGGATGGAGCTGTCCCTTAGCTCCAAAACCTCTCTGATTTTGGACCTTGCCAGAACGAGCCGTGCTGGGAGGATCCAGCTGCAGGGAAGGGGATGGGCAGGGATGGCTCGGGCTGGGTGACTGCCAGGATGGGCTGGTTTGCCTCAAATTCCCCCTCTGCCTCCCCCATTTCCCTGACAATCCCTGTCTGGGAGCTCCTTGCCTCATCTCCAGCTCCAGCATTCCGAGCTCTCCGTGCTGTGAATCCCCAGCTCAGTTCCTTCCACAGGAACAAATCCACCAGCCAAGAGCTGGAATGGATTTTTTAATTCCCTTTTCCTCCCATAACCACCCTTGTCATGACCTTTTCTGTGCTCCAAGGTTTTCTGCCGGGCTCTGAAGTAACTCTGAGCTTTCAATCCAGAAAGGTTTGGTCGGAATGAGCTCCCTGGGATCCCAGGAGCAGGGCTGGGGGTGTCTGTGTGTGTATATAATGTGTGTATGTAATTAATGTATATGTAGAGATGTATAGATGGGCACGGGGCTGGGGGGCTCTGCTCCTGAGGGGTAAAAGGAGGAGGAAAAAGAGGAAAATAAGGATGAAAAAGAGGAAAAGAGGAGGAAAAAATAGGAAAAGGAGGATGATTTCTCCTCCAGCACCACATGCTGGGCTCTGCAGCCCTTGGCCCTTGTCCCAAGAAATGTGGGATTCAGCCTCATTCCCTGTCCCAAGGGAGGCAGGAGTCCCTGCCCAATGGATGTGGGATTTCCTGTCCCAAGGAATTCAGGATTCAGCCTTGGCCCTGCTCCCAATGGATGTGGGATTCAGCCTCAACCCTTGTTCTAAAGGATTCGGGATTCCCCCTCATTCCCTGTCCCAAGGGATTTTGGATTCAGCCCTGGCCCCATTTCCAAGGGATGCAGGATTCCCTGTCCTAAAGTATGTGGGGTGCCCCCCCATTCCCTGTCCCAAGGGATGCAGGATTCCCTGCCCAAGGGATGTGGGATTCAGCCTCGACCCCTGTCCTAAAGGATTTGGGATTCCCCATCATTCCCTGTCCCAAGGGATGCAGGATTCTCTGTCCCAAAGGATGTAGGATTTAGCCTCATTCCCTGTCCCGAGGGATTCAGGATTCAGACTTGGCCCCCCTCATTCCCTCCCAAGGGATGATTCTCTGGGGTAGGATTTAGCCTCATTCCCTGTCCCAAGGGATGCCAGGGGATTCCCCCATTCCCTCTCCCAAGGGATTCCACCTGCTGCTCCTCCCTCCCCTCCCTGCCCTTCACATCCCAGTCCCGATCCCAGTCCCGATCCCAGTCCCGATCCCGATCTCAGTGGGTTGGGATCTCCAGGTGGGATCAGGAACCTTTTGCCGCTGCAGGGCCGGAGCAGATCCAGGCTGGGATCCCAGACTGGATCCAAATCCCTGTGAGATCTGGAGCCTCCCCAGTCCTTGTGCCGGCAGCCCCCCCTTCTCCTAGAGGAGCCTCAGAGGGTCTGCAGATCCCAACTTTTATTTCTATGTTTATTTCCCCCATTATTTTGATTTTTGGATAAAAGAATACCTAATTTTTTTGCACCCCACACTCCAGCGCTTCTCCCAAGACTTTCAGGGCTCCAGGGGTTTTTCCTGCAGGAATTCCCCCCGTTCAGGGTCCCCCCTGGCCGAAGTCACCCCAGCCCAGCTGACAATCAAACCAGACTCCCGAAAAACAGGAATCCATTGCAGTTTGATAGAAAAACTTTTTAAATTCCCCCCCCTTCTCTCTCACCACCACATCTCCAGGATAAACCATCACCCACTGCTCCTCCTGTAAATAAACATCAAACCTTCTTGTATAAATTAAAAATAAAATAATTGTAAAAAAGGACAAAAAAAAATTCCATTGACAAACATCCCAAAAATAAAATTAAAAAAAAATCTCCCTTTCCAGAAGATTGAAGTAATTCCAACTTCACTTTGTTTTGGAGCTGATTTCCAATCCCCATAGGAGAACAAAACAAAGATCTGGAACACTACAAATGTTGGAGCTTTCAATGAATCCGGGAGGGAAAAAAAATGCATGTAAATATTTTTAATAGGAGACATATCTTAAACAGAACTTTTTTTTGTATGTACATAACTCTCCTAGAGTTTAGTACTGAAATGGCTTCATAGTGTCTGTTTCAAAAAGGAAAGGAAAAGAAAATGTTTGTTAATTGTTTTTGTTCTTACTCAATGGCCAAAACTTTAAAATAATGACAAAAAAGAAAAAAAAAAGACTCTAAAAATAATCTTTGCCAATGGATCTAGCACTGTAATGGTACTGTCTATTTTTTTTAATTATTTCTGTGCTGTGCCCATTTATAAAATGAGGAAAAGATAAAAAATAAAGTCATTTAAACATTGTCTGCCTGGGGCCTGGCCTGAATTCCTGGTGCTGCTCCAGGCTCTGTCGTGTCCCAGGAATGGAGGGAGAAGGTTCTGCCTGGTCCTGGGCCCATCAGGGTGGCGTTAATGAATGGTTTCCATGGCAACTGCAGTGATGCTGAGGAACCTGGAACATTCCAGCACAGCCATGGATGAGCCCAATGTAGTGCTGGATGATCCCAGTAGAGCCATGGATGATCCCAGCACAGCCTGGACCATCCCAGTGCAGCCTGGAAATGCTCCCCTGGACAGAGAAGGCTCCAGGGAGAGCTCAGAGCCCTTGCAGGGCCTGAAGGGGCTCCAGGAGAGCTGCAGAGGGACTGGGGACAAGGATGGAGGGACAGGAGCCAGGGAATGGCTCCCAGTGCCAGAGGGCAGGGCTGGATGGGATCTTGGGCATTGGGAATTGTTCCCTGGCAGGGTGGGCAGGGGCTGGGCTGGAATTGCCAGAGCAGCTGTGGCTGCCCCTGGAGCCCTGGCAGTGCCCAAGGCCAGGCTGGACACTGGGGCTGGCAGCACCTGGCACAGGGGGAGGTGTCCCTGCCATGGCAGGGGTGGCACTGGATGAGGTTTAAATCTCCCTTCCCACCCAAACCATTCCAGGATTTGGCTGAGCTGCTGTCGCCTCACATCCCACCAATGTCCCCATCCCCACATGGCACCAGTGTCCCAGGTGAGCTGGAGCTGCTGTTCCTGGTGTGGGATCCAGCTCCTCCTGGAATGAGAAGTGGAAGCAGCCTGGACCCTCTCTCAGCTCCTTTCCAAAGGCATTCCTGGAAATTCCCATGGTGACAGACCTGCCAGGGCTGCTCTTGGTCTCCCTAAGGACACCCTGGATGTCTTTATCCAGCTCCTGCCAGGCCAGGCCTCCCTGGATCCATCCCTGGAGCAGCAGGCAGGGTTTGGGTGTCCCCACACCACCCTTGGAGCCATCCCCAGCCCCAGTGCCAAAGCTCAAGAGGCTCCCAAAAATATTCCCCCAGCCCCAGTGATGTCCTGCTGGCCTGAAATCCAGGGAACGTCCTTCTCTTTGGGCTTGGGGAATGGGGGTTTATCACCCTGCTGCCCTCAGGAACCTCTGCTCCAAGGGCTCCACCCCCTAAGGGATTCAGCAGCAGGATATCCCAGCCCTCAGCCTCCAGCAGGGACAAATCCCCTGGGAGCAGCCCAGGAACCCTCCTGGACGGCCACAGCACCAGAGCCCCAAATCCCTCCCTTTTCAGCCCATTTCCCAGAGCGGGGCAGTTCCATCAGCGATCCCTGCCTGCAGCAGCAGCTCAGCATTCCCGGTGGGAAGGGCCCTAATCCAGCCCCAATAATGACCCCACTGTGCTGTGCTCCCGCGTTTGGCAGAGCAGAAATGAGCAACTGCCTGCCTGAGGTGTTGGAATTCGGTCTGAAGGCTGGAAACAGCCTCTGATTATATCCCAATCCCCATTTTTTATTTATTTTCCACCCCAACGGCTCTTACAGGAATTTTCCATTCCAGTGGTGCCGTTGCAGACCCCAGGTTTTACTAGGACAACCCCAAATGTGGTTTATTTGGGATTTTTTTTGCACCCTGTGAATCAGCCTCCATAAATCTCTGTGATGTGAGCAAAGCACACAAAAATAACACCAGGATTGGGATTCCACCTGGAAAATGAACAGCCCAAAGGCACCGAGCCTGTGGCGGCTGACAGGGATTTTAGGGAACAGCCACACCTGAGTGGCCAGGTGACCACCTTGGGGACACACAGCTGGGAAGGTCCTCAGGTGCCAGCCCTGAGCTGTGGAGGGTCCTCAGTGGGTCCCAAATCCTCCCTGAGCTTTTCTGGATACCCCAAATGAAGAGGATTTATCCCATGCCCCGACTTGCTGCTCCCAAGGCTCATCCCAGAAGCTCCTGCTCTGCTCCTGCCTCACTCCAGGGACACGCTGAGTCCCCTCCTGCCTCCCTGGAAAATCCAAATCCCATTTCAGAACCCTCCGCATTCCTGGACATAAACAACCCCTCCCCATCCTCGTTCCCACCTCTTCCCCACCCTCCGTGGCTCCACAAATCCTCCTCCCCAAGCCTCCTCCACGTGTTTCTTCCCACCTTTTTTAGCTCCTGGCCCCTTTCCCTGCTTTCCAAGGACAGGAAGCCCTTGAGGACAAAGAGCACTGAAATCCCAGCGGGAATGGCCGGATGCAGCGCCTTGTCCTGCCCGGGGGGAGCGATGCATGTCTGGGCACTCCGAGGAGTTTTGGGCCATTGTTCAGGATTGGAGGCAAAGAGCAGAATTCGTGCTCCAGGAATTCCAGCATTTCCTGAGCCCCAGTGGTTATTGCAGCAGCTGAGCCAACATTCCCTGGTTTTACCTGCTCCAGGACAATCATCGGCAGCAGGAATGCACCTTTGGGAATTGTGTCCCTCCTATTCCCACCTATTTCCTGCCCTCCAATTGTTTTCCACGAGGCTGAATCCATCCTTGTGCAGGGACAGGACAGCTCGGCCGTGTCCCACATCCCCAGGACAGAGAATTCCCTAAGGGAGCATTTCCCACTATAGAAACGCTCGGTGTTTATCCAGGACTGCTGGAGCCCGGACACTCGGTGCCTGGATTTGCATTCCGTGAGGAATTGTGCCCGTTGACGAATCTGTGTTCCATCTAACGAGGAAAGAAGCCAATTAAAAATAATGGGGAGCCTGAGCTGCTGCCTGGAACAAAACAATGATAATTATAATTCTAATAAAGACAAAACCCATCGCAGAATTCCCACTTAGATCAAATCCAAACCTTCCGAGCAGATCCTGCCTCCCTCATTTTCTGTAACCCTCTCCCATCCCACGGAATCTCTGGGAACGGGGAATGGGAACAGCTGCTCCTGATAAAGCTCCCAGCCCATTTCCTCCCTGGCAATGAAATCCAGAGGGAAACGTGAGCTGCTCCCATCATGGATGGGAGTTCCTGGCACTGCCATGGGATTTCTCCCTGGATTCCACCCTGAGTCACAGGGAGCTTTAAACTGGGAGCAGGGATTGATACTGGGAAGGGATTCTGGGTGGCAGGGTGGGCAGGGGCTGGGCTGGAATTCCCAGAGCAGCTGTGGCTGCCCCTGGAGCCCTGGCAGTGCCCAAGGCCAGGCTGGAGCACCTGGCATAGGGGGAGGTGTCCCTGCCATGGCAGGGGTGGATTGGGATGGGATTTAAGGTCCCTTCCCACCCAAACCATTCCAGGGTTCTGTGATTCCTTGAATTTTTGGGAAAGCCTCATGCAGAGGTAGGGGACACCCCCCTTCTCTCACAGCCTGGGGATGTCTCCAGGTCTGATCCAAACTCCTCTGGCAGCAGGAGCTGCTGGGTGATCCTTGCATCCCACCCCAGAAATCCTCAGCATTCCCTTTAAGCAACACCCCTGGAGAAGTTTGGAAGTGCTTGAGCCACCTGCCAGACCCCTCTGGACCCAGCTGGATCCCAGTTCCCCTCCCAGAACCTTTACACAGGGCAGGAGCTCATTTTGGGAATGCCAGATGAGGTCTCTGTGTGGAAATGTCCCCTCCAGCTGCCCATGTCGGCATTAAACAATCCCTGGGATGTTCCTCACACAGGGCAGCAGGGGTTTTTGCCAGGAATGTGCAGCTTTGCAGCTCAAGGTCGACAAATCGGGGATCTGATCCCTTTGAAACCCCCCATGGATTCCCACAGAACGCCCTGGGAATGGGCAGGATCCCCCACCAGGACAGGGAATTTGAGGGGCAGCAGGAGAAGGAATCAGGATCCCCCCCTGCCCTGTCCGGAGCATCCTGCAGCAATCCCAGAGGCAATCAGCTCGGATTTGAATTACCGAACCTGTTTGAAATGTGCTTTTCCCCCCGCTTTATTCCCTCACCTGTGCCTCCTGCAAACATTCCCGGCTCTGCTGGCTATTTTTAGACGCCGGGAATTAACACCTTGATTTGCATTTTCCCTGGGTTTGGCCGCGGCTCAAAGCGATTTCAGGTAATTGGATGATGACAGCGCTCCCAGCAGCCGGGCGGTGACAAATCGGTGACAAATCGCCACACCTGGGTCACAGGAGGGACCCGCAGTGCCCCCAGCGAGCAGCTGGAAAAGGGGAACAGAAGGAATTTGGGGCAGAGAGGGAATTTTTTTTTTTTGGCAAAATCCTAAAATCCTGCTGAAACCAGAAGTTTTTGTGAGTTTTAGGCTTTTGGGCTGAGCTGTTTCCTTGGGAAACTGAGGCCCAGACAGGGATTTCTCTCCAATCCCCCTAATCCAATATTTTCCCTCCTGACATCAGCTGGGGGTGCAGATGGGGATGGGAACGATTCCTTCTGCTGCTCCTGAGCTGGCGCCGAGGTTTCCTCCTGGCAGGGGCGGTCTGGAGTCAATTCCTGCTGGGAACGCCCGGTCCTGTGCCCAGTGGGGCTCAGCTGCCAGCCTGAATCCACATTAATGTCCCCCAGGGAACTCCCGGGGCTCTGGCACAACCCTTGGAATCCAAAAACAAGGCAGGAGCAGCCAAAATCTGTGCAAAAGCTCAAAATGAGCTGGCTTTCAGGGATTTCTTTCCTGTGTGTTTTGGAATCAGAGAATCCTTCAGCTTGGAAAGGATCCAAGAGTCCAACCTGCAACCCTGCCAAGGCCAACGCTGCCCGTGTCCCCAAGTGCCACATCCCCAGGGCTGTTAAATCCCTCCAGGGATGGGGATCCACCACTGCCCTGCCTGGACAGCCCTTTCCATGGAGAATATCCCAAAAATCCACCCTGAGCCTGCCCTGGCCCAGCCTGAGGCCATTCCCTCTGCTCCTGTCCCTGTTCCCTGGCAGAAGAGTGGATGTCACCTCAGAAGTGGTGCCCTGGGGAGGGGTGTCCCAAACCTGATGTTCTGAGGTCTCCACATCTCCATAGGAGAACCTGGAGGGTGCTTTGGGCATGGGAGCACAAAGCCCCAATTGCTGTGGGATGTCCAGAGTGTGTGCCTTGTTCTCCTGCTCCACCCAAAAGGATTTTGGATCACAATCTTCAACCTCACCTTCCACTTCTGCTCTGGAAAAAACCCAACTTATTCAGATCCTTAAATTCTTCTCCATGCTGCTACTGTTTCTATAATGCCATAAAATCCCAGAATGTTTTGGGTTGAAAGGACCTCAAAGTCCCTCCAGTGCCACCCCTGCCATGGCAGGGACACCTCCCCCTGTGCCAGGTGCTGCCAGCCCCAGTGTCCAGCCTGGCCTTGGGCACTGCCAGGGCTCCAGGGGCAGCCACAGCTGCTCTGGCAATCCCAGCCCAGCCCCTGCCCACCCTGCCAGGAAACAATTCCCAATGCCCAAGATCCCATCCAGCCCTGCCCTCTGGCACTGGGAGCCATTCCCTGGCTCCTGTCCCTCCATCCTTGTCCCCAGTCCCTCTGCAGCTCTCCTGGAGCCCCTTCAGGCCCTGCAAGGGCTCTGAGCTCTCCCTGGAGCCTTCTCCTCTCCAGGTGAATAGACAGGAGCAACCTGGGATAGCAGAAGGTGCCCCTTCCCTTCCCTTCCCTTCCCTTCCCTTCCCTTCCCTTCCCTTCCCTTCCCTTCCCTTCCCTTCCCTTCCCTTCCCTTCCCTTCCCTTCCCTTCCCTTCCCTTCCCTTCCCTTCCCTTCCCTTCCCTTCCCTTCCCTTCCCTTCCCTTCCCTTCCCTTCCCCTCTGCTCTCCAGATCCCTTTGAACATTTTTGGAGCCTCACTCTGGGTGAGCTGAGCAGGTTCCAACAGCCATGACACAAACCAGGCACTTCCACAAGAAAAAAAATAAATAATTCCCAAACCACAACATCTGGGGCAGTTCTGGAAAATAAAAAGGAGGCTCTTCCTTGATTTTTTTTTTCCTTGCGGGGGACAAGGCTCCCACCAGCAGCACAACAAAAGCTTTTGAGTCTCTTCCACGTGGCTGGGATTTCCTGCCTTTGGCAGGGGATGCTCAGGGAGCTGTGAGGAATAAAATCTTTCCTGGTTTTCCCAAACAGGAGATGCTTGGAAAACAAGAGGGATCCTGGCCCGATCCTTCTCTTCAAAAATGACCTGCAGGAACAGCTCTGGGAATGCCACTGGGATGGCAGCTCCTGGATCTGCTGGGGAGCCTGAATTTGTCCCACTGGGATGGCAGGGATGGCTCCTGGCCTTTGGGTAAAACCTGGATTTATTGCTTTGGGATGGCAGAAATGGCTCCTGGCTCTGCCTGGATTTATCCCACTGGGATGGCACAAAGCACTCTTGGCCTTTGTGTAAAGTCTGGATTTATCCCACTGGGATGGCAGGGATGGCTCCTGGCCTTTGGGTAAAACCTGGATTTATCCCACTGGGATGGCAGGGATGGCTCCTGGCTCTGCCTGGATTTATCCCCCATTACCAAGTGACTCTGGAACCCTTTGGAATAAGGATGCTTAGAGGGAGATGCCTCTTCCCAGACATTTGGCTCCCAGTCCCACCACATCCCTGCCACCCACGTGGAATTCCTCTCATTCCTGGCCAGGATCCTGGGGAAAACCAGCTTTGAACACCAGGCCCCCAAAGTGCCGCTTTTCATGTCAAGCCTTGGAGAGGGATTTGCTTTGGAGTCTGTTCCTGTGATCCCAAAGGGGCCATTCCTCAGTCACTTCCTGATCCACACATCTTGGAGCCACATCCCAGGTGGAATTTCCCTTCCCAAAACCCCCATGTGGATGTAACTCACGGCAGGGACTCTGCCAGCAGCTTGTGAGGGAGGATGGTGAAGAGATGCAGCCACTGACTTCTCTGGAAAACAAGGGAAAAACATAGAATGAACCCCAAACCCAACCCCACCACATTCCTTATCCATGGAGTCAATGATGTGGGATGATATAAAAAGGATCAGGGGCACAGCAGGTGCTGAGGCCCTGTCACAGGGTGCCCAGAGAAGCTGTGGGTGCCTCTGGAATTGCCCAAGGCAGCTTGGATGGGGCTTGGAGCAGCCTGGGATGGTGGGGGGTGTCCCTGCCCTCGGCAATGGGATGGGCTTTAGGGTCCTTCCAACCCAAACCATCCCATGGATCCCACACCAGGGAGCTTCGGGCACGGGGCAGGTGGAGGGTGCAGGGGCTGGGGCTCGGCAGCTCCCTCTGGAATGCAGGTGGATCAGGGAAGCGCAGGGTTTTCCCTGGAGTTCCGGGTGTCCAGGAGGGCTGGGAAAGCAGCAGCAGGGAAATGCTGCGGGGCAAAGCCTGCGGGGGGATCCCAAACCCGACATTCCCAGCTCCCCCGGCACTCCCAGCCCGTGGAACCGGGAGCGGGGCTGAGCCCGGGGGCGTGAAGGGATCCCGGAGCGGCTCCTGCCTGGGTTCCAGGCTGATCCCATTGCACTGCCGGCACAAAGGGAGCTCTGTGGGGCCGGGAGAGCCTCAGGAAGGGCTCGGCATGGAGCGGCAGCCAGCCAAGGGTGGCTCCGTTTGAAGTGCCAGAGCTGCGGCTGGATGGGTCGGGGCTGTTCCCGGGAAGGGGGGTTGGTGCCTTCCCAGCCTTTTCGCCTTTCAAGTGCGGCCGGCGCTGCTCTGCCTTTGATGCCGGCGCTCCCAGCTGGAGCTCAGGCTCGGTGATAGGGCAGGAAGGGACTCATCCAGCCCGGGCAGTGGGATGGTGGCAGGGACAGCACTGCGAGCTCCCATTCACGCCCTAACTCAATTAATTCCTCACCTAAATTAATTTCTAACCCCCATGTCTCAAGTGTTACCAGACAATTACATGACAGAGTAACAGTTTTATCGAATCCTTGCAAGCCAACACGAGTTGGAGCAGAGCCACGGACAGCCTAAAGTTTTGCTGAAGGTGAATTTGGTTCTTCAAAGCATCATTGACTTGGGAAGCAGCGAGTGGTACCCACTGGAGTTCTGCAAACCACCCGAGGGTCTGAGCCAGTCCCCTCCAGTGGCTGCACAAATGAACCAGACTGAGGCAGCCCAGTGCTGATGGGGACAATTCCACATTGCCTTAGGCTGAAACATTCAGCTGGGCTGTGTGTTCTGTCCCCAGCTGTCAGAGCTGGGGCAGTTCTCTGCTGTTCTTGGGGCAGTTTCCTTTCTCTCTCCCACAGCCAACCCTCCCTCCAGGAGATCTCTGCTGTCCATGGCCACTGAGTGTCCCTGCAGGGCTGATCCAATCCCAGCATCCCATGGGGAGATGCTCCACCCAGGGGAGGAGCCAAGCATTCCTGCCTGGATCCAATCTGAGCCTGGCCCAGCACAGCAGCCTTTGCCCCCTGCAGTGCCAGAGGAGCAGCTTTCTGCTGCCCTGCATTGCCAGAGGGAGCCCAGGCCCATCTGCAGCAGCCCTGGAGCTGCAGAGGAAAACTCCCCCCTTGTGCAGGACCCCTGCTGCAGCAGAGCCACAGCTGGCACTGCAGGAGGGCTGAGCCCCCATGGGATGGGGCTGTGCCCCCACCCTGACCCACAGCGTGCCAGGGCCTGCTCTCACTCTGACAGGGCCTTGTTTGTGCTATTGCATTTGTATTTTTAATTTTCCTAGTAAAGAACTGTTATTCCTGCTCCCATATCTTTTCCTGAGAGACCCTTAATTTCAATATTATAATACTTCAGAGGGAGGGGGTTTGCATTTTCCATTTCAAGGGAGGCTCCTGCCCTCCTCAGCAGACACCTGGCTGTTCAAACCAAGACACACCTGTGTTTGTGTGACCATTTCTATCAAACAAAGACATAGGAAATGTTTGGATATTGATTCTGTAAATAGATAGTGCCTTCTCTTCTGAATTTTGCACCACTCAATGAATTTACATAATATGATTTAATTTTATAAGACAAGGATAAGAAATAACACAAAAATGGGTAGAAAGAATTTGCTTTTCCATATGTTTTTATTTCATGACATATTTATAACATTGACTTCATTAAAGAATATTAAAATATGTAGACACAAGCCCTTCTCAAGGAATGAAACAACCAACTGCTTGGTTTAAGTTTAGGGTCACTACCTCTGAAAACCACAGAAAAATCCTGGAAAAGGGAACAAGCTCAATTTGCCAAACCTCTACCAGCCAGAGCCTGGCGATGCCACCTGATGGCTTCAGCAGCACCCAGGGGATGAAAATCCTGTCACCCTTGAGTCAGAGGTGGCACAGAGTCAGATCAGAAGGCAAAGTGGCAAAAGCCTCATTTGTTTCATCCTCTCTTATATTTAGTTTGCTACAGGTGGACCTGATTGGTCATTTGATCAATACATTTCACATGATTGGCTAATTAACGTGACACCCCTTTTTAAACAACCTTATGAGAAAAACAGCAAAGCAGATGGTCAGAAAAACACCACCTGCAGGTGGTTTTTAATAATTTTCTATCATTGTTTATCTCCAGTTCCCTAAAGCTTCCCAGGTCGATTCTAGGAAAACTCATCTGGCTTTCTCTCTCTCTGACCAGGCTGTCACATCCACAAAAACTCCTGCCAGACCCATCCCAGCTCCCCAATCATCCTTCCCCATGCAGATCCTGGGATGTGATTCCAGCAGCTCCCAGCAATGCTCCCGGAGGGCTCAGCTGGGAATTGGCGCTCCTGGAATTGGGAACAGCTCCTGGCTCACTGTCAGAGCATCCTGGGGTGCTGCAGAAGGGGATGAGGCATTCCTGTGGCTGCTGAGCTTGGAACAAATTGGGATTTTGATGCTCAGAGGTGGCTCCTGAGTGCCAGCGGCTGAGCACAAAGAAATCCATGGAAATGGGGATTTTATGGGGTGGGTGGATGTGCTGCCACTCTTTGTAACACCCAAATCTGCCTGGTGAAGCCTCTGTTTCCATCAGCTCTTGTTTTTCCAAGGGTTTCCTCCTTGGATTGAGGCACCCTGGGTTGAAAGCTGCAGGAAGAGCTTAAGGAAGGCAGCTCAGCTTTGGTGGGGTGAAAATTCCAAGGGGTCAGCCCTGACCCTCTGGGGTTCTGCCTTGGTTTGAACGGCCTGCTGAGGAGGGCAGGAGCCTCCCTTGAAATGGAAAATGCAAACCCCCTCCTTCTGAATTGTTATAATCTTGAAATTAAAAAGCTCTCAGGCAAAGATATGGAAGCAGGAATAACAGTTCTGTACTAGGAAATTAAAAATACAAATGCAGCAGCACAAACAAAGCCCTGTCAGAGTGAGAGCAGGCCCTGGCACGCTGTGGGTCAGGGCGGGGGCACAGCCCCATCCCATGGGGGCTCAGCCCTCCTGCAGTGCCAGCTGTGGCTCTGCTGCAGCAGGGGTCCTGCACAAGGGGGGAGTTTTCCTCTGCAGCTCCAGGGCTGCTGCAGATGGGCCTGGGCTCCCTCTGGCAATGCAGGGCAGCAGAAAGCTGCTCCTCTGGCACTGCAGGGGGCAAAGGCTGCTGTGCTGGGCCAGGCTCAGATTGGATCCAGGCAGGAATGCTTGGCTCCTCCCCTGGGCGGAGCATCTCCCCATGGGATGCTGGGATTGGCTCAGCCCTGCAGGGACACTCAGTGGCCATGGACAGCAGAGATCTCCTGGAGGGAGGGTTGGCTGTGGGAGAGAGAAAGGAAACTGCCCCAAGAACAGCAGAGAACTGCCCAGCTCTGACAGATGGGGACAGAACACACAGCCCCAGCTGAACCTTTCAGACTGAGACAGGTTCAGTTTGTAAAACCAAAGCTGGAGGAGCTGCTGGGAGTTAACTGGGAGCTCCAGGAGGTGAAACAGTGCCAGGTTTGGCCTGGGGAGGGTCTGAGGATGCCGAGCTGAAGGTTTGGCACCTCTGAATGTCCCTGCACTGGGAACCTGGTGCTGCTCCAAGCTCAAAGGATGATCCCAATCACTGGACTGTGATTTGGCTTCTGCATGGGCTGAACTGAGGCTGGTTTAATGTCAAGTCTGGATTAAATCTGCCTTTCTGTGGCCAAGGTGTCCCATGGCCATGTTGGTGCCAGAGCTGCTCGAGCTCTTCCTTGGAGAAGGTGCAGAGCTCTTCTAGACATGGGCTTGGATGCACAGCTGGGCCTGGAGCTGGGATGACTCCTGGCTGCACAATTCTGGGTGATTTAATCTCATTCCTAACTGGTTCTATTCCTGCCTCTGTCATCAGCAGGTTAACAGAGAGCCTTGTGCTGGGCAACCTTGCACTCCATCTCCACAAAGAGCAGAGAAAATCCTCAAAAATGTTTTTCCTGAATGGTTTCTGTCATGCCAGGCTCTGAGAAACACCAAAGCCAACACCATTAAAGAGGATTTGTGAAAGGTGTTTAAATGGGGCTGCTGTGGAATCCCCCAGATCAGTGCAGGTTAAGTGTTCCCTTTACTGCTCCTCTGGGCTGGACAAAGGGGATGAAGCTGAGATTTGGATTTTCTTCCAGGAGAATCCATCAGAATCCATCTCTGTGAATCATCCATCAGTGCCTGTGTGGGACAGGATCCTTCCCCTCTCACAGCCCAGAGCATCTCATGGGTCTTGGGAGGAGAGGAAAACCTGGCACTCTGGGATTGGTGTGGGCTGAGCATCCCCCACACACCCACTGTGGTTTAGGGGGAAGCAGCAGGTTGAAATGCAGGGAATAAAAACAGGGAATAAACATCAAATAAGGAATAAAACAGGGAATAAAAACAGGGAATAAAACCAGGGAATATGGTCAGGAAATCCTCTGGCCCTGCACAAACCCAGCCCCTTTCCAGCCCCCCCTCATCTCTTTTTGCCCACGTTCAACCCCCTGACCTTCTGCTGCCTTTGCTTGCAGCCAGTTTCAATTACTCCAGACTTTCCTTTCCCAGATGCTGATTCCTTAAACTCCTCACTGAGACAGCCCTGGTCAATCTGCACATCAAAAATCCCGGGGATTGGAGTCGGCTGCATGCAGCTCTGGGCAGCCCTGGAACCCAAATCTGCCTCCCTGGAACCCAAATCTGCCTCCTGGAACCCAAATCTGCCTCCCTGGAACCCAAATCTGCCTCCCTGGAACCCAAATCTGCCTCCATGGAACCCAAATCTGCCTCCCTGGAACCCAAATCTGCCTCTCTGGAACCCAAATCTGCCTCCCTGGAACCTAAATCTGCCTCCCTGGAACCCAAATCTGCCTCCCTGGAACCCAAATCTGCCTCCCTGGAACCCAAATCTGCCTCCCTGGAACCCAAATCTCCCTTCCCAGAACCCAAATCTCCCTTCCCAGAACCCAAATCTGCCTCCACTTAGTCCAGATCTGCCTCCCTGGAACCCAAATCTCCCTCCATCGAACCCAAATCTCCCTTCCCAGAGCCCAAATCTGCCTCCCTTGAACCCAGATCTCCATCCCTTGAATCCAAATTTCCTCCCCTGGAACCCAGTTCTCCCTCCCCAGAACCCAAATCTCCCTTCTCAGAACCCAAATCTGCCTCTCTTGAACCCAAATCTGCCTCCCTGGAACCCAAATCTCCCTCCCCAGGAGCTCCCCCTTCCCTTTCTCCTCCAGCTTAAGGCTATAAAACTTTGGAGATGCAATCTGGGCATTATCTGCCTTTTTGGATCATGTTCAACAGGAATTTTAGCCTCATCTTTATCTCCAAAATAAAGATAAATTCAGCTGCTTTCTCCCAGAGGCTGCTTGGATTTGCAGGCAGCAATGCATTTTTCTCTGTGCTCCTTCTGCTGGGGCAGATTTTTTCTTTTTTTTGCCCCTGGATGAATTTATTTTTTTCCCACTCTGCCCCAGCTCCTCAGCATTCCTTGGCTTGTGTTACATCAGGATATTTCACCCTGTGGAAGGATTTATCCATCCAGAGAAGTTCAAAGCATTTTTCTCTGTACTTTTCCTTCCTTTTTTTTTTTTTGGTCATTTTATTTTATTTTTTTTTATTTTTTTTATTTTTTTTATTTTATTTTATTTTATTTTATTTTATTTTATTTTATTTTATTTTATTTTATTTTATTTTATTTTATTTTATTTTATTTTATTTTATTTTATTTTATTTTTTTACACTGCCATAGCTCCTCAGCATTCCTTGGCTGTTATAACATAGGGATATTTGTCCCTGTGGAAGGACCCCCTGAATCCAAAGCATTTTCCGAGGTGGGACCTGGGGGCTGCTCCTGTTTTTCCTCCCAGTGGGTGCAGCTGGAAGGAACAAGTAAAAAATCCTTCTCCCTCAGGCATTCACCAAATATTCAAAACCTTGTCCCAAATTCCACCTGACAGGATATTCCTCTTCATCCCGACATTTTCCCCTCCTGCTTTAAGGACATCAGGAATTTTGTGTCCTGTTTTGGGGCAGAACCATCAATAACAACATTTATTTCTCTCTGCCTGTAAAATAAATACATTTAAAAGCTGGCTCAGTTCATCTTTGAACAATCTCGATATTTTCCCATGGGGGAACCTCTTTTTTGTGCCCTCCTGCCAAATCCTTCAGCATGCCTGCAGCCTGGAATTCATCTTCCCTGCCTCTCCCAAGACCAGCCCTGCTTCCCATGAAACCTCCCCGGAGACAATGGCCCTGGCTCTGCCTCCCTGATTGAACACGCCGTGGATTTAATTGGACAGCAGATAAAGAATCCTGTCCAAAGGTGATGTTTGCATTGCTGCCCGATCCCTGGAGGGGCCCTCCTGTGTGTGTGGTGGAAAAATCACCGTTTCCTGGGGGACATTTGTCTTTTTCCCTCTCTTTCCCCCATAATTTTTTATAGGATCTGTCTGGAACAGGGGTTATTCCTCTAATTCCAGGATTCAAGAAGCAATGTGGGTTGTGGTTTTGTGGGCTTGGACAGGCTGAAATCCCCCCTGGAAAAGTGAGGGAACCCCCAATTATTCAGGGATGTCAAGCTGAGGATTTACGGGAATGTTTTGTTTCCCAACACAGTTCTGGGGAGTTGTTTTGGTTTTCCCTTTTCCTGCAGCTCCAGGGGTTTGTCTGGAGGGAGGCTCAGGGGCTCAGTATTGTATTTGCAGGGTGCCCCAATGAAGGAAGGAATGATGAATCTGACTCCATGTTCTCAGAAGGCTAATTTATTATTTTATGATACTATATTATATTAAAGAATGCTATACTAAACTATACTAAAGAATACACAAAGGATACTTACAGAAGGCTAAAAAGACAATAACGAAAACTCGTGACTCTTTCCAGAGTCCAACATGGCTTGGCCCTGATTGGCCAAAGAGTCAAAACAATTCACAGCAGAATGCAATGGAACAATCACCTGTGGGTAAACAATCTCCAAACACATTCCACATGAGCACAGCACAGGAGAAGCAAATGAGATAAGAATTGTTTTCCTTTTCCTGAGGGTTCTCAGCTTCCCAGGAGAAAAACCCTGGGTGAAGGGATTTTTCAGAAAACATGACAGTGACAGGCTCAGGGGACGGGATGGGCTGTGGACTGCCTGGGAGGGGGATTTTGCTTTTAGGGACATTTTTCAGGAGCAAATTCCCCCAAGAAGTGACACCTGGGGGTTCATCCCCCTCAGGTCCAGGGAGAGTGGGGTTGGCAGGGCTGGCTGAGCTCATCCTGCTCCACTCCAGGGTCCAGGGAAGAGCAGCCATCCCTCAAAGCAGAGAATGTGGGCTAGGGAGGGCTTATTTGGACTTTCCAATAAAGTTCTGGAGTTCCCAATAAAGTTTTGGAGCTCCCAATAAAGGTTTGGAGCTCCTGACAAAAGTTTGGAGTTCCTAATAATAAAGGTTTAGGGTTCCAAATAAAATCTTGGAGTTCCCAACAAAATTTTGGAATTCCCAACAAAATTTTGGAGTTCCCAACAAAGGCTTGGGGTTCCCAATGAAATTTTGGAGTTTCTGACAAAGGTTTGGAGCTCCTGACAATGGTTTGGAGATCCCAACAAAGGCTTGGGATTCTCAACAAAGGTTTGGGGTCCTCAACAAAGGTTTGGAGTTCCCAACAAAGGTTTGGAGTTCCCATTAAAGATTTTGAGTTCCCATTAAAGATTTTGAGTTCCCAATAAAATTCTCTCACTGCTGGTGGCACCATTGGCTGAGCTGTGGGGTCAGTGTGGCTGTGACCTCTGGAATTTCATCTGCTCGGAAGGGTCTTCAGGAGAGCGACAGGAGAAGGGGAATGGATCCAAACTAAGAAAGAGGAGATATAGATGGGATATTGGGAATGAATTGTTCTCTAGGAGGGTGGGCAGGGGCTGGGCTGGAATTGCCAGAGCAGCTGTGGCTGCCCCTGGAGCCCTGGCAGTGCCCAAGGCCAGGCTGGACACTGGGGCTGGCAGCACCTGGCACAGGGGGAGGTGTCCCTGCCATGGCAAGGTTGGGCACTGGGTGGGATTTAAGGTCCTTCCAACCCAAACCATTCCATGGCTCCATGACCTGGAACACTCCCAGCCCTGCTGGGACACACCCCGTGCCACCCGGTGTCCCCAGCTCAGGCACACTCTGGGCCCTGCTCTGTGCCAGGGAGCAGAGCGGGGCTGATTCCCCACCAGGAATTCCCCTGGGAGTGTCCCAGCAGCCCGACCAGGGCTGGGCTCTCTGGCAGCTCCCAGCGGCATCCCCAGCTCATAAATAGGTCACTGG
Organism: Emberiza elegans; assembly: GCA_024865655.1. Taxonomy (NCBI): domain Eukaryota; kingdom Metazoa; phylum Chordata; class Aves; order Passeriformes; family Fringillidae; genus Emberiza; species Emberiza elegans. The sequence continues at coordinate 1,132,247 of JALJVW010001685.1, read as the reverse complement.
CTCAGGAATTGTGTGGAGCCAGGAGCTCCTGTCTGTGATGTGGAATTCTGAAGGAAGGAACACTTCCATCTGATAGCTGATTTCCACAGAAAAGAATAGATGATTTTTGGAAATTGTGAAATGCGTGTGTTGTACTCACCACTTACTTAAGGTCTTGGAATGGTTTGGGTTGGAATGGACCTTAAATCCCATTCCATTCCATGGGTAGAGACACCTCCCCCTGTGCCAGGTGCTGCCAGCCCCAGTGTCCAGCCTGGCCTTGGGCACTGCCAGGGCTCCAGGGGCAGCCACAGCTGCTCTGGCAATTCCAGCCCAGCCCCTGCCCACCCTGCCAGGGAACAATTCCCAATGCCCAAGATCCCATCCAGCCCTGCCCTCTGGCACTGGGAGCCATTCCCTGGCTCCTGTCCCTCCATCCTTGTCCCCAGTCCCTCTGCAGCTCTCCTGGAGCCCCTTCAGGCCCTGCAAGGGCTCTGAGCTCTCCCTGGAGCCTTCTCCTCTCCAGGGCAGCACCCCCAGCTCTCCAGGCTGGCTCCAGAACCATGGAATGATTTGGGAAGGGCTCCAGCCCTCTCAGGGAAGGATTTCTCCCGAACAAATTCCCATGTGTGTCTCATTTTCCCTACAACCGCTGCTGCAGCAGCCCCTGGGGATTTCCCTGTGCTCCTCCATCCCCACACATCCCAGCTCCAGTGCCTGGCTCCTGCCTCCCTTTTATTTCAGTTATTCCCCAGTGCTGCCCAGCACCCTCCAGGCTTTTTCCCATTGGGATTTCAGGGGAGATGGGAAGGGACCAGGGGAAGGTGGCCAGTTCATCGCACAGTGACCCCGTAAGCACTGAAAGGGCTGCCCAGGGATGCTCAGCATTGAATGATCAGCTCAGGCTCCTTGATAAGGAGGGATTCCATGAGGGGAAGATTCCTGTGAGGGGAAGATCCCTGGGAAGGGAAGAGTTCCATGAAAGGAAGATCCCTGTGAAGAGAACTCAGTGAAGGGAAGGTTTCCATGAATTGAAGATTTCTGTAGAGGGAAGATTTCCATGAAGGAAAGATTCCTGTGAAGAGAAGAATTCTGTGAAGGGAAGATATCCGTGTAAGGAAGACTTCCATGAAGGGAAGATTTCCATAGAAGGAAGATTCCTGTGAAGGGAAGGTTTCCATGAAGGGAAGATATCCATAGAGGGAAGGTTTCCATGAAGGAAAGGTTTCCATGTAGGGAAGGTTTCCCTGAAGGGAAGGTTTCCATGAAGGGAAGATATCCATGTAGGGAAGGTTTCCCTGAAGGGAAGGTTTCCATGAAGAGAGCATTTCCATAGAGGGAAGATTCCTGTCAAGGGAAGATTTCCGTGAAGGGAAGATTTCCATGAAGAGAACCCTTTCCATAGAGGGAAGATTCCCATGAAGGGAAGGTTTCCATGAAGCTCCTCCAAGCCAGCCACACACCTGTCCCAAATCTTCTGGCTCTGAAAGCTGGAATTCCCCTCTGGAATTCACTGGGCTGGAATTCAGGACTGAGAAAAAGTGCTTGGTGCAGGTCCAGAGTGTTCCAGGCGTGAGGAAGATGAGGATGATCTTCCCTCAGAGCAGCCTCCTCCAGGCACTGGGAGCTGCCCCTGATCCCTCTCGGATCCAAACCTCCTGCAAAGCCGGTGGCAGGCTCTATCCAGAGGGAAATCCCGTGGGATGTGTGCTCAGGAGCGTGACGGCAGCGCCAGCCGGGCTGTCAGCCCTGGTTTGTCACTGCCCCGGAGCTCAAACACCTCCTGCTGCTTTTCCGTGTCCTCTCTGGTGTGAATTCATCCTGGTGGGAGCTCTGGGGATGGTTTCCTTTCCTCAGTGTGTCCTGAGGGCTGGCACAGCGTGGACAATCCTGGGTTTCAGATGTCCCTCAGTGGGAAAGGAATCGTGCTGGAATGACCCTGGGATAAGCTCCTCCTCTGTCTCACCTGGCTCTTCCCTGCCTGCTCTCATCTTTTATTTAGGATGTTGATTTCCTGCTCTATTTTTACCAGAGAACAGCCCCAAACCATCCCTGCATTTTCCCCTCAGTGGGATTCAGGATTTTTCCATCTTCACCCTGATATTTCTGCAGCTCGTCCCCAGGATTTCCTCAGAAGAGGTTGGATTTTCAGAGTTTTCTCCAACTGGCATTTTCTCAGCTACTTTCAGGATGTTTCAATTCAGTTTTGAGAGCTGCCAAGTCATATCCACAGAGAGAACAGCAAAAAAACCTTCTGACCTCAGAGCAAGCTCAGGAAGGAGATCAGGCTGGGAATGTTATCCCAGAACCAGGGAATGGGTTGAGTTGGAAGGGACCTTAAAACTAAATCCCTTCCCTTCCCATCAGCTTTGGGTTAATTTCTGGGAGATTTATGGGAAGAACTGGAGGTTTTCCACTCCCAACAGTTCCCAAATGTCACCCAACCTAAAATGTGCCAGGACTAGGATTCTTTTCCCGGGCAGCTGAGCCAGGGATGGCACAGGATATTCCATGGTCATTTGGCACTGGAATTTGAGGGATTTGAGCCTGTGAGGAAAGGAACAGAAAAGGGCATTGGAGACAGATTTATGGGAAAGATGAAAGGAAATCCATGGCCAGGGAGAATCCCTCAGGCTCTGGTGCTCAGAGCAGCTCCAGGATTTCCTGACTCCCATCCTTCCTGCCTGATGTCCTTTGGAGAGGGAAGCACTTTGGGGCTCTCTGGAAAATCCAAACCTGGAAAAATCCATCTGTTTTCTGGAGAAAAACAGGATCCTGACTCTTCCCAGACCCAGCCAGGCTGCCTGGAATTCAGAGGGAAAGCCCTGCCTTGGGCTTTAGGATGAGCTTTCCAAAGAGGGGCTGGGCTGAGTTGGAATTAAAACATCAAACCCTTCCAATACCTCAAGGCTGGGAATTTTAGGGAACATTTCCATCTCTGAAGGGCTCCAGAGGCACCTCAACACCCCCCTCAGGGGTGAGAATTTAAGGGAATATTCCTGCAGGATACACCACAGCCACACGTGCTCCAGGTTTAATGGGAAAAACCCCTTTTGATCCACTCTGCTCATCCCACATCCCTCATTCCAACCCCTGGAAAAGCCTTTGTGGAGTTTTGGGCAGGGAATGGTTAAAGTTCGCCTGGAAATCCTCCCGAACCCATCCCAAGATGTTTTTCCCCTTTCCCTTCCTCAATCAGGACCCGCTTAATTGGGCTGAGGGTGGGATTTATTCCCGGCCTTTGAGTGTGACCTAAATCCAGTCTCACTCCTCATCAGCCGCCTTTGTTCTTGGGCCGGGTTTAATCACTCGTGTCTCGCTAATCCAGACTGATTGTACGCTGCCTTTCACACACAGTCTTCTTCAGAGCAGGCAAAGAAATCCAGGAAAAGTTGTTTCCTTGGAATTCATCTTCTTGTGCACACCGATTCCCCTCCCTGGTTGCTGTGGGATGATTTTGGGGTCTCTGGGTTGGTTCAGGCGTTGTTAAATGGGGATCAGGGGTCGGGGTTTGTCCCTTTTAATTTCTGGATGATGTAAATTCCAGCAGCAGCACTGGACAGGGCTCATCCCTCGCCTCGGCCCAACAAGGCCGGGTTTATCCCAGCCCCTCTGGCTGAAGGAGGAGCTGGATCCTCCAAGGGATTTCTGAGCTGTGTTTTGGGATGGGGAAGCGCCTCTGGAGGGTTCCAGACCCATCCCAACCCCCTTAGGTGGGAATTTAAGGGAATATTTCCACTCCTAACAGATTCCAGAGCCACCCCAGCCCTTGGAACATCTCAGGGATGTGAATTTTAGGGAATATTTCTACCTCTTGAGGGTCCCAGAGTCACCTCAACCCTTCAATACTTGAGGGGTGAGAATTTAAGGGAATATTTCTGCCTCTGAAAGGATCCAGAGCCTCTTCAGCCCTCAAGGATTCGAATTTAGGGGGAATTTTCCACCTCTGAAGGGTTCCAGAGCCTCCTCAAATCTCTCAATTCCTCGGGATGTGTGTATTAGGGAATGTATCCATCACCTTCACACAGTACCCAAAGTGAAGCCCAAATTGCAGCTCCCCAGATAGTAATCACTATTATTATTATTTATTTAATAATTATTAAATTATAATTAGCAATATTAATTAATAAAATAATTAATAATTATTAGATAGTAATAATAATTAGTATAGTATCAGTATAATAACAACTAATATTAGTATAATATTAGTTATTAGAATTAGTAATAATTATAATAAACATTTTTATACTATTATCAATAATAATTATTATAAATAACTATTAATAGAATAATTATAATAAGTAATTAAAGGTGAGGTTTTGAAATAGATAAGGATATAATTATTAGTTATGATAAGTAGTAACACTAATTATTATAATATTAATTTAATAATTCTTATATTATTAGTAGTAGTTATTATTATTTATTTCACTATAATAATAAATTAATAATTAACATACTTGTAAATAATTATTATTTTATTACCTAAATATTATGATGGTATTGTCATTTGATAGTTTGTGTGAAGTGCTTTATGAAAAAAGTGACTGGTTTGGATATTCCTATTTTTATTTTTGCATATTTTTGATGCCCTGGGGGCTTCCTGCTGGTTGGATTTGCCAGAACTTTTCCAGGATTCAGCAGAGAATTCCCAGCAATGCTGGCTGATTCTCCCTCCCTGCATCTTTCAGTGCTGGGGGTAGGCAGAATTCCCCGTTTTCTGTTGGGTATTCATTCCCTGCCTCATTCTGCCCAGGGAGCAGCTTTTGTTGCCCAGAGCGAGTCCCAGGAGTGATGGATGGTCCTGCCAGGCAGATGGAACATCCCATTTCCCTGGAATTCCAGGCATGGGAATTGGTGGTAAAATAGCCCAGGAGCAAAGGGAGAACTGGGATTTCCCTTTAGGAAACCAAGGATTCTCCTTAAAGAAAACAGGGATTTCCATTTGGGGAAAAAGGGATTTCCCTTTGGGAAAACAACAGGGATTTCCCTTCCAGAAAACAGGGATTCCCCTTTGGGAAAACAGCGATTTCCTTTTGGGAAACCAGGGATTTCACTTTGGGACAACAAGAGTTTCTATTTGGGAAAACAGGGATTCCCCTTTGGGAAAACAGGGATTCCCCTTTAGGAAAACAGGGATTTCCTTTAGGGAAAACAAGGATTTCCCTTTAGGAAAACAGAAAATTCCTTTGGGAAAACAGGGAATTCCATCCTCAGCTCCTTCCTGAGGGAGAAAGGGCCAAGGAGGGGAAGGGACGGACAAAAACAGTGGGAGGAGAAGAAATGGGCTGGAAAAGGGAGAAGGGCAGAAATGATCAGAGGGGGGAAGTGGAAAGCAGCTTTTGGGATTTTGGGAAAGAGCTCCGAGTCAGCTCAGGGAGTGCTGGAATTGTGGCAGAGCAGCCAAGGATTGTCTGGCTGGAAACCACAGGAGCCATGGCCCGGCCATCCTGCTCCAAGGGGCAGCTCCTGCCGGGTGACTGTGGGGTTTTTTGGGAATTGCAGCTGCCCTGGTATTGGAGTTCTGGGTGCTGAGAATTGGAGACTTTCTGTGCTGCCAGGCACTGATCCCCAGAGAACACTGCATTGACCTGAGGCCATGGAGAGGCTTCCAGAATGGAATGACAGAACTGGGATTGTGGGTGTGGAGTTTGGGTAGAAGTGGGTAGAAGGTGGGAAACTTAGAGTTTGGGGGTTTAGAATGTAGTAATAGATATGGAGCAAGATGGAGGTTTTGAGGCAGAGGCTGGTCCTTTTTCACCTTCTCCTTCTCCTTCTCCTTCTCCTTCTCCTTCTCCTTCTCCTTCTCCTTCTCCTTCTCCTTCTCCTTCTCCTTCTCCTTCCCCTTCCCCTTCCCCTTCTCCTTCCCCTTCCCCTTCCCCTCCATCTTCTTCTTCTCCTTCCCCTTCCCCCCACCACTGTCTTCATCTTCATCTTCTTCTTCATCTTCGTCTTCTTCTTCTTCGTCTTTGTCTTCGTCTTCTTCGTCTTCTTCTTCGTCTTCGTCTTCATCTTCTTCGTCTTCATCTTCTTCGTCTTCGTCTTCGTCTTTGTCTTCTTCTTCTTCATCTTTGTCTTCATTTTTGTCTTCTCCGTCTTCTTCTTCTTTGTCTTCGTCCTCTTCTTCTTCTTCGCCTTCTTCTTCGTCTTCTTCTTCTTCGTCGTCTTTTTCTTCTTCTTCTTCTTCTTCTTCTTCTTCTTCTTCTTTCTTCACCTTCTTCATCTTCTCCTGCTTCTTCACCTTTTTCTTCATCATCTTCTCTCCTTCTTTACCTTCTCCTTCTTCTTCTCCATGGGTCTGGGTGTTTTTGTGTAATTGGATAAAAAAGTCCACACTGCAGGCACAGGTGGTTGGTTATTGGGTTAAAAGTGAAAATAATTTGGGTTTCATTTCTTAAATGGACAGTTTATCCTTAAAAAGCCTTGTAGGGAAGGATTGTTGGGCATTTTGTGCCTTGTTAGTGAAGAACTGCAGAACTCACTGCTGTGGGACTGTAACACAGATAAGAAACAATAAACACCTGGGTCTGAACACAAACCATGGTCTTGAGTGTCTTCAATCCTGACCTTGATGGAGGCAGGGAAAGGAAGCTGAGAGCCAGCAAACAGCAAACAGTGCTGCAAACAGCAAACACGGTGCCCGTGTGGGAAGGACACGCCTTGGGGTCGGGACCTCGCTGAGCTCAGGATGTGTGGGGTGGCTCAGAATGAGGGGGAATGGTGGCTCTGCCAAGGAGAAGAGATGTGGGAGAGCCCAGAGCAGCTCTGGGAGGGCAGAGCTGGGCTGAGCTGGGCTCCTCCAGGACCAGTCCTGGGTGGAAACCTCGGTCCTGAAGTCCCTTCCCCTCCTGGAGCTGGGGCAGCACCAGCTGTGCTTCCAAAACTTTCCAGGCCCCAGGGGAGCCTCTGCTCCTCTCCCACCCCTGATTTTGGCTTTGAACTTTTGATTTTGGCACTGAACCCTGCCCAGCTCCCAATCCCTGTGCACTGGGAATGTTCTTCAGTCAGGAGAGCAGGGATTCCATTCTTCCCAAAACCACTCCGATGGAAATTTGAGGACACCAGAAGTGGAGATCAGGCCATCATCCCTGTCTGGACACTTAAGCCTGGCCTAAAAGCGAAGCTTGGGGCAGGTTTTATCTACTTGCAGTAGGACACACCACAGAATGGAAGGGGCCATTCCCAGGAATCCAAGTCCTTTATCCTCATCCCTGAGTGTTTCTGGGATGAAGGTGCCATTTCTCCTGATGCCTCAGCAGCTCATCAGTGCTTGGTGTTAAAATTCCCTCTTCCCTGGGTGTTTCAGGGTGACAATTACCAGCACCGACCTTGGACACAGAAAATTCCTTGGCCAGGCCATTTGCTGATTTTGGGACAAATATTCTTAAAAAATCATGCTGGGACTTTACTGGAGGTGCCTGCACCACCTCTTCCCCTGCTGGGACTGCTTTCTGCCATTCCCTATGGGATGTGGGATTCTGCTTCCCTCGCTGGATCCTTCAGGATCACAGAACCATGGAATGCTTTGGGTGAGGATGGACCTTAAATCCCACCCAGTGCCACCCCTGCCATGGCAGGGACACCTCCCACTGTGCCAGGTGCTCCAGCCTGGCCTTGGGCACTGCCAGGGCTCCAGGGGCAGCCACAGCTGCTCTGGGAATCTCTTCCAGGGCTTCCTCACCCTCTGCATGTCCTGCTCCAGCACCTGCCAGATCCTGGGAATGCTGAAATCCTTGGAATTGAAAAGAATCCTGAATGGTTTGGGTAGAGGGAGACCTCTGAGAGCTGTGACCCAGATCAGTGGCAGCACTTCCCAAATCCTGGAATGAGCTCCCACAGACGCTGGGGGGACACCAATGTCCAGGGCTGTCCCTGGGTGTGCTGGGAGTGGCTTTGGTGGCATTTGTGCCTTTCCCAAGGCTCAGGAAATGTCCCTGGAAGGATCCCAGATCCTAGGCAGCCATGGTGATGGATCAGCAACAAAAAAGGTGAACTCCAGCCATGAATATTTCAGGCCTGGTGAAAAATTCATCAGGAGCTGGGAATATTCCAGAGGTGGGATGGGCCAGGAGCCTGCCAGCCTCAGCTGGGTCCCTGTCCCTGCCAGACATGTCCTTTTTCCTTCCAGCCCTGTCCCTGTCCCTTCCAGCCTCAGCCTTGTCCCTTCTAGCCCTCTACCAATCCCTGTCCCTTCTAGTTTTCTCTCTGTCCCTTCCAGCCTCATCCCTGTCCCTGTCCCTGTCCCTGTTCCTGTCCCTGCCAGTCTCACCCCCTCACCCCCTGCCTTTGTGCCAATGGCTTTCCTAAGGAATTATCAATATTGGCAATATCAGCAATATCCAATCAATATTGGCAATATCGGCAATACCTATCAAAATTGGAAATATCAGCAATACCTATCAATATGGGCAATATCAGCAATATCCCATCAATACTGGCAATATCAGCAATATCCTATCAATACTGGCAATATCAGCAATACCTATCAATATTGGCAATATCAGCAATATCCTATCAATATTGGCAATATCAGCAATACCTATCAAAATTGGAAATATCAGCAATATCCCATCAATATTGGCAATATCAGCAATATCCCATCAATACTGACAATATCAGCAATATCCTATCAATATTGGCAATATCAGCAATATCCCATCAATACTGACAATATCAGCAATATCCTATCAATATTGGCAATATCAGCAATATGCTATCAATACTGACAATATCAGCAATATCCCATCAAATATTGGCAATATCAGCAATATCCTATCAATATTGGCAATATCAGCAATATCCCATCAATACTGGCAATATCAGCAATATCCAATCAATACTGGCAATATCAGCAATATGCTATCAATACTGACAATATCAGCAATATCCTATCAATATTGGCAATATCAGCAATATGCTATCAATACTGATAATATCAGCAATATCCAATCAATACTGGCAATATCAGCAATATCCCATCAATATTGGCAATATCAGCAATATCCCATCAATATTGGCAATATCAGCAATATCCTATCAATACTGGCAATATCAGCAATATGCTATCAATACTGACAATATCAGCAATATCCCATCAATATTGGCAATATCAGCAATATCCCATCAATATTGGCAATATCAGCAATATCCTATCAATACTGACAATATCAGCAATATCCTATCAATATTGACAATATCAGCAATATCCTGTCAATATTGGCAATATCAGCAATATCCTATCAATATTGACAATATCGGCAATATCCTATCAATACTGGCAATATCAGCTCTTCCCCCAAACCCTCCTGCCCTGCTCCCCACAGCCCCAGCCAGGCTCCAGGAGCGTTTTGGGGCTGATGTGGGATCCTCTGCTCGCCCAGGCTGTGACAGCAGAAATGTCCCTGGGAAATGGCTGGAAAGGCCTGGGAAGGAGCGGTGGCAGCTGGCCAGGAGGGTGGGAACGTGTGCCAGGAGCACCAGAGGGTTGGGAAGGCTGGCAGCTTCTCCCAGGTTGTCCCAGCTGCTCTGGCTGAGGATTTGTCTCAGAAACCCCAAATTCAGTTTGGGGCTGCAGTGGAGCCACTTAAAACCAGCTGAGGACACCGGCACCGATTCCTGCGTGCTTGGAGAGAGAAATTTTGGGATATTTCCATGGAAATGTCACAGCTTTGGCCACCCCAAGCTCCCTGTTTGCTCTCCAGGAGCTCCAGATCAGTTTGGAATGTTGGTTTTTCCCATCCCCAGGGTGTTTGCAGAGCAGAATTTTTGGATCTTCCCATTGAAATGCTGCAGCTTTGGCCACCCCAGGCTCCCTGTTTGCTCTCTAGGAGCTCCAGATCAGTGTGAAATTTTGGTTTTCCCATCCCCTGGGTGCTCTCAATCCTGCTCCTCCTGGAGCTGATCCCACATTTTTGGGATCTTCAGCGTGGCACTGCCTCCAGGATGAAGCTGAAGGATGATGGGGAGCGATGGGACTGGCTGGGAGGAGAGGAAAACCTGAACCCACTTCCTGATCATTTTCCAGCTTCCAGGACAGCTCTGGATCCACCCCACCAGCTCGGGGTGGGATTTGGGGTCAGCTTTTCCCAGAAATCCAGTGACAGGATGAAAGAGACGGCCTCAGGCTGGACCAGGGCAGGCTCAGGGTGGGCACAGCAGGAATTGCCCCATGGAAAGGGGGCTCAGGCCTTGGCAGGGGCTGCCCAGGGAGGTTTGCAGTGCCCAGCCCTGCAGGTGCCCCAGCAATTCCTGGAGGTGGCACTCAGAGCTCTGGGCTGGGGACAAGGTGGGATCGGCTGGGACTCGATGTCCTTGGAGCTCTTTTCCCACCTCATCTCTGGGATCCTGAGCACCAGAATCCCAAAGGCTTTTCCCACAAGGGAATATCCATCCCATGCAACCTCAGCAGCAGAGCTGTCCCTGCCCCAGCCCCTTCTGGCAGGGAACATTTCCTGTTCCCCCACAGCTCCAAACCCCTCACACCAACAACAGAAAGTCCTTAAAATCCCATTTTTGCATATTGGGGAAAATTTCTGCATGGAAAGGGGACTCAGGCCTTGGCAGGCACTGCCCTGGGGGGTTGCAGTGCCCATCCCTGGAGGTGCCCCAGGAATTCCTGGAGGTGGCACTCAGAGCTCTGGGCTCTGAGCTGGGACTCTATGATCTTGGAAGGTTTTTCCCACCTCAGCCATTCTGGGATTCCCATCCAGGCTGGGAAGTGGCAGCAGGGAAGGAGCAGCTGAGCCCAGCCAGACCCTGAGCCTCGGGCAGTCCTGAATTCATCTGGCAGTGATGCCTTGGGAAGGCTGACCCAGAACAGAGACCAGACTGAGCTAAAGAATAAAGCAGGGATTTATTCAAAGCATCTCCTCAATGGATGCACTTTGGGCAGCACAAGAACCCAGCCAGGGCTGCACCCAAGATGAACCAAAATGGTCCCAAAATGCCCAACCGGGCACGGGGTCTGTCACTGGGATCAGTTCTGCTCCATTTACACCTTGCAGTTCATTGTCCCATTCCAGCCCCAGCCCCTGCAGTCCCACCCTGCTGGTTTTTCTCTCTCCAGCCCACGGTGTTTGTGCTCCTGGGCTGGGATTTGGATCATTTGTCCTTGGTGCCCAGCTGGAGCAGGAATTGTTTTGTCTCCCTGCTCTGTGCACAGAGCTCAGCATCCCCTCATGTGAAGCCCAGACCCACACACTAAAGCAGCACAGAATCTGAAAAATAGAAAACTTAAAACCTGAGGCATCATCCATCCCCAAACCCTGCTGTCCACTGATGCCTTGTGTAGGCTGACCTGGAACAGAGACCACACTGAGCTAAAGAATAAAGCAGGGATTTATTAAAAGGATCTCCTCAATGGATCCACCTTGGGCAGCACAAGAGCCCAGCCAGGGCTACACCCCAGGTGAACCCAAAATGGCCCAAAAAATGGACAATCGGTCACGGGGTCTCTCATTTTTATAAGTTCTGCTCCATTTGCATCTTGGAGTTAATTTTCCAGTTATAGATTTAGGTTATGAAGTCCCACCCTTCTTGGTTTTCTCTTCAGCCCACGGTGTTTGTGCTCCTGGGCTGAGATTTGGATCATTTGTCCTTGGTGCCCAGCTGGAGCAGGAATTGTTTTGTCTCCCTGCTCTGTGCACAGAGCTCAGCATCCCCTCATGTGAAGCCCACACCCACCCACTAAAGCAGCACAGAATGTGTAAACGAGAAAAGCTGAACCTGAGGCATCAGCAGCTTCCCCAGCCCGGCTCCCAGGTGGAGAGCACCACCTGCCGACATCCCGGCCGGATTCCCGGCATTTGGCACCGCCGGGCTCGGGCCGCGCTCCCCACGGGTGCCTTTGTTTGTTTGCCGGGGTTTTTTTGGGAAATCCGCGGAGTCTGGCGGCTCCAGAGGAAGGAGCCGCTCTGTGCCAGGCACCAGGACCTCCCTCAGCTCCTGGGAATTGCACAAATCCCTTTCCATGCCTGTCTGAGCAGGATGTGATGGTCCAACACTCGCTGGAGCGTGAACTGGTCCATCCGTGATTTTGGCATTCAAATATCCAACCTTATCCCTCAGCATTTTATTGGAAAACTGTTCCAAAACGCCGTAGGAAAGTGGGGGATTTTGGCTGCCTGGATGTGAAGCCAGCCATGGATTTTTGTCCCAGTGTCAGACGATTGTCCTTTGTCGCCGTGGCAGCGCTGGGCTCCGCCAGAGCGTGGCTTTTCCAGGAGGGAGCTCTCCCAGAGCTCCGGATCCAGGGATTTCAATATGGATGAGCTGAGGGAAAGCAGCCGTGAAAGGAAGAGCGTGGCTGATGAGCCAGAGTGGGAATTTGCCTTTCCTGAATTAATCGCGGCAGGAGATGAGGCAGACGCAAGAATCGCTTCCCTCCCGGAGCCCTTGAATGGAAAATCCTCCAGGATTCCCTCTGTGACTCTTCCTCCCCTCCCTGCCCTGCCCTGGCTCTGGCTGCGCTGTCCCTGTGTCTGCTTTTCCTCTTTCCAGACACATTTGGGGATTTTTTTGGCTCTCATTCCATGACCTTCCCTCTGCTTTCCTGCCTGGAGCTCTGAGGTTGTTCCAGCACTCCTCAGATGTTTTGGAAACCAGCTGGGACATGTTTTGGGACATTCCCGCTGCTCTGGGGGACATCCTGGAGGTCCAGGAGAACCAGCTCCTCCTCTCCTGGATCCTCCTGGGTGGATGGAGCACATGGAAAACCTTCCTGCCCAGCAGCTCTGAGGGCTCCTGCCCCACTCCGGCACTCTGGGGATCACGGAGACCTTCCCAGTCCCAGTTTGGGGCTGCCAGGGGGTGCTGGCACCTGAAATCCATGGAAAAGGATTCCTGCCTGGAGCAGGCAGCACTGGAAGGCGGGATGGACATTGGCCAGGCAGGAATCAGCTTCCCAAGGGCTGGGAATTCCTGGGAAAAGAGAGGGCACATGAAGGAAGGATTGTTCCAGCTGCCACCAGGCACCGGGATGCACTGGGATGGCCTGTGATGCACTGGGATGTGCTGGGATGCACTGGGATGGCCTGGGATGTACTGGGGTGTACTGAGATGCACTGTGATGCACTGGGATGTGCTGGGATGCATCTGGATGTACTGGGATACACTGGGATGTATTGGGATGTACTGGGATATATTGGGATGTACTGACATGCAGTGGGATGCATTTGGATTCACCTGGATGCCCTGGGATACACTGGGATATACTGGGGTGTACTGGGATATGCTGGGAAGTACTGGGATGTACTGGCATGCCCTGGGATGCACTGGGACAGCCTGGGACATACTGGGATGTATTGGGATGCACTGGGATGGCCTGGGAGGTACTGGGGTGTACTGAGATGCACTGGGATATACTGGAATGCAATGAGGTATACTGGGGTGAACTGTGATGCCCTGGGGTGTGCTGGGATGCACCTGGATGTACTGGGATACACTGGGATATACTGGGGTGTACTGGGATATACTGGGAAGTACTGGGATATATTGGGATGTACTAGCATGCACTGGGATGCACTGGGATATGCTGCAGTGCACTGAGATGTGCTGGGATGCACTGGGATGTACTGGGATGCACTGGAATGCACTGGGATGCACCTGGATGTACTGGGATGCACTGGAATGCACTGGGATGTACTGGAATGCACCTGAATGTATTGGGATGCACTGGGATGCAGCGGGATGCAGTGAGATGTACTGGGATGCAGTGGAATGTATTGGGATGCAGTGGGAAGCACTGGGATGTCTGGGGTGTACTGGGATGCACTGGGATACAAAGGGATGCACTGGTATGCATTGGTATGTTCTGGGATGCACTGGGGTAGACTGGGATCCACTGGTATGCATTAGTGTGTTCTGGGATGCACTTGGATATACTGGGATCCACTGGGATGCACTGGAATGTATTGGGATGCAGTGGGATGCACTGGGATCCTCTGGGATGCACTGGGATGTATTGGGATGCAGTGGGATGTACTGGGATGAACTGGGATGCACTGGGATGGCCACTCTGCTCCTTCTGGAGCTGTGAAAATCACAGATTCGTACCCAAACCTTCCTCCCCTCCCCGTTAAACCCAGGCAGGAAAAGCCCCGCTGTTCTCTTTCAGCTGCACCGTGACCTTTCCCGTCAGGGCTTTTCTCCAATTCATTTTCCAGGAGTTTAAAGGAACGCTTCAAATCCCAAGGAAATCCATTCCTTTTTCATTTGCCTGGTGGGTTTTTTTCCCCCTCATTGACCTAAATTCAGTTTCCTCTTCACAAATTCAGTTTCCTCATCACCCCTTGCCCCAGATTTTTATTTTCTTTGCATGGCAAGAAGCCAAAAGAGAGAGGAAAAAGAAGAAAGTGGAAGGAAAAAAAAGAATGAGGGGACATCTTCACAAAGCTCCATTTGTTGAATTTCCTGGAGGAGCTTGATCCCAGCTCTCCTGCTTTTTATTCCCACAGAATCCAGGTGTGCTTTTCCCTGCTGGCCCAATTGGCTCCCAATTGGATCCATCAGGGTTGTGGATGGGAGCATGGCAGAGGAGATGAGAGATGGGAAACGGCTTAAAAATCCATTTGTAAAATCATGGAATATTCCAAGGTGAGACACTGTGTCCGGCTCTGGCCCCTCAGTTTGGGGAGGATGCTGGGATGCTTGAGCACGTCCAGAGTGGGCAAGGAGGCTGGAGAGGGGCTGGGAGCACAAACCCTGTGAGGAACCCCTGAGGGAGCTGGGGGTGCTCAGGCTGGAGAAAAGGAGACTCAGGGCTGCCCTCATCACTCTCTGCAGCTCCTGAAAGGTGCCTGTGCTCAGCTGGTGCTGGGCTCTGTCTCCAGGCACTGACAGAACCAGAGCACACAGCCTCGAGCTGCCCCAAGGGAAATACAGGCTGGATATCAGGAAAAGGATTTTTACAGAAAGGTGATAAAGTTCTGGAATGTTCTGCCCAGGGAGGTGGTGGAGTCACCATCCCTGGGGGTGTTTAACAAAGCCTGGATGTGGCACTGGGTGCCAGGGTTGAGTTGAGGTGTTGGGGCTGGGTTGGACTTGATGGCATTGAAGATTTCTTCCAACCCAGTGATTCCGGGAATTCTGTGGAAGGGATGCACGAGATCATTGATTCCAACTCCTTCCTTGCACAGAACATCCTAAAACTTGGGTCAGCCAAGCAGCAGAGCCATTGGAATCATAGATGGATGGGAGCGTGGCAGACGAGATGGGAGGTGGGGAATGGCTCAAAATTCCAGTTGTAAAATCATGGAATATTCTGAGATGGACAGGATCCACACACATCATCAACTCCAACTCCTTCCCTGCACAGAGCACACAAAAATTTGGGTCAGCAGAGTCATTTGGATGGTGGATAGGAAGTGGGAAATGGATTAAAAATCCAGTTGTAAAATCATGGAATATCATCAGATGGAAGGGATCCACAGGGATGGATGGATGGATGGATGGATGGATGGATGGATGGATGGATGGATGGATGGATGGATGGATGGATGGATGGATGGATGGATGGATGGAGAGCTGGGAATCCCCCAGTGTGGGAAATTAATTTATAGAAAATCAATTTTCTACAATTAATTTTCTTTTCAAAATTCAAAAATGAATTTTTTACAAATTCCCTTCCCACAGCCTGGCCCTTCCCAAGCCCCCACATCCAAGGGCAGGTGACAATCAGGAGGTCACAGAAGGACCCAGGGCTATGAACGCCCATGCAGCCCCTGCCCTGGGTGGGGATGTCTGGAAGGATTTTCCTGGAGTAAAGCACAGCTCAGTCCTGGGAATTCTCCTTTTTCCAGGCCATGGCTCCATTTCCATCCCCTGACCTTTCAGCTGAGCGAGCTCTGCTGCTCCAGACCCTGGGCAGGGCTTCTGGGTCCAGCACCAGGAATTCCCTCTGGAAGGGAAGGGAGGCTGGGCTGAGAGTCCCGAGCTCTTCCTGGGCTCTCCATAAATCCAGGAAAATTGGAAAAGCCCTGCCAGGACCCCTGTGCTCGGGCACATCATGTTTGGGCTGAATAAACATCTCTGTCCCCACGGAAAAGGTCACCCATGCTCAGAAAACCTCTGGGGCAGCTCTGCTGTGGTTGTAAATTTGGGGAGGGGGTGTTCAGCTTATTTTAATGATTTTTAATTTTTATGTTAAAAGTTTTAAAATTTTATTTTAATACGAAATGGATTGTCCATTTTCCCCCTCAGAACTGCTCTCCAGGAAGGACAGGCTGGAGAGGCTGTGGCTGATTCTCTGTTTTAAGGATTCAAGAAAATGTGGATGTGGCAATTTCTGAGGGATTTTCCAGCCTTAATGGCCCTGATTCTTTGTGCCTCAGTTTCCCCATCCGAGGTGAGAGGACCATCACAAGCCAAGGAGGATCTGAGAGGATCCATGGGATCACTGTGAAAGGGAAGAGATCCCTTTTCCAGTTATCCTGGTGATGGGAATTGCTCTCAAATCATCCTGGATGGGTTTTGGGTGGAGCACCCAGCCAGGTTTGGGCTCTGGAAGCTGTGGGGAAGGGATTCCTCCAGCAGGGAGGAAAGGAAAATTTGGGATTCCCAGGATAAGGTGATGTGGGACCCCAACTCCTCCAGCTCCTCCCAGGCTGCTTTCCAAGGGGTGTTTGGGGCAGATCCCTGCCCTGGGAATGCCCCACGCTGGGGGCGGTGTTCGGGGTAAATCCAGGGAATATTTGCCCTCTCCAGCCTCATTCTGCTCTCATTTGTTCCCAGGCACATCTGGAGCATCCTTGGTGACACTGGCAGGGAATGTGGCAGGGAGAAGAGGCAGGAATGGAGAAATGCCTCAAAGGGTTCTGCTCTGTCTCGTCTGGAAGGAAACCCCAGCTCCACCCCTCAGCTCAAAATCCTCCTTTCCCTTCCTCCTTTAACTGCTCCATCAACATTCCCAGCCCTGCTGGGATGGTTCAGGGAAAATCCTAATTTCCCATTCCCCTTTGGGCTGCTGGGACAGCTCAGAGAAAATTCTGGATTTCCTGTCCCCTTTCAGGCTGCTGGGATGGCAGCAGGGGCATTCCAAGGGAGAAAGGACAGATCGCAAATATTCCAATGGATTCAGGGAATTCAGGACCTGTGTCCAAACTGGAATAAGTTGCAGTGAAAATCCTGGCTGCTGCCCTTCCCTGACTTTCCATTTTCCTGGTTTTGTCCCCCTCAGGAACAGCTGGAGGAGAGGGGAGGGACCAGGCAGAGAAGGAGCCTCAGAGGGGCTGGGAATTCAAACCTCCCCACAAAGAGCTTTTCCTGCTTTTCCTTCTCTCTCCTGGCTCCTTGTCCTTTTTCCACTCAGATCCTGGGCCTGTGTCCACAGGGAATGGTTTGGGTTGGGAGAGACCTTAAATCCCATCCCATACCCCCTGCCATGGCAGGGACACCTCCCACTGTGCCAGGTGCTGCCAGCCCCAATGTCCAGCCTGGCCTTGGGCACTGCCAGGGCTCCAGGGGCAGCCACAGCTGCTCTGGCAATTCCAGCCCAGCACTGCCCACCCTGCCAGAGGGAATTCATCCCAAATATCCTCATCCTAATCCTCACAGGGAGAATTTATCCCAGATATCATCATCCTAATCCTCACAGGTAGAATTTACCCCAAACATCTTCATTCTAATCCTCAAGGGAGGGAATTTATCCCAAACATCTTCATCCTAGTCCCCACAGGAGAATTTATCCCAAATATCTTCATCCTAATTCTCATGGGGTGGAGGGAATTTATCCCAAACATCTTCATCATAACCCTCACAGGGAGGAATTTACCCCAAACATCTTCATCCTAATCCTTACTGGGGGAAATTTATCCCAAACATCTTCACTCTAATCCTCACAGGGAGGAATTTACCCCCAAACATCTTCATCCCAATCCTCCTGGGAGGGAATTTATCCCAAACAAACCGGCAATTAGTGCTCAGCAGATCAGCGGAGCCATTTCTCCTTCAGCTCCCATTTTTCCCTTCCCTCTTCCCTCCCCTCCAATTATGGAATTAGAGGCAGAGAAAAGCAGGGGTGGCCCTTGGGCTGATTGCTGCTGGAGGGGTAATTAATGCTAATTAATGCCTAACAACCTGCCTGGCATTCCCAGCTCGCTTCATCTCCCACGTGCAGCCAGAGCATTGCTCCCTGCATTCCCAGGCCTGGGAAAATTCACCTGTTGGCAGCAAAATCTGCTACATATTTGAAACCACCTGTTTCACCCCAAAATCTGCCAGGACCCATGGTGAGGAGCTGCTGGAATTTCTGGAATTTCAGCCTCTGTAGTGCTCCAGGCTGCCCGAAAATGATGAATCCCAAATATCTTCATCCCAATCCTCACACAGGGGAATTTATTCCCAAATAACTTCATCTAATCCTCACAGGAAGGAATTTATCCCAAATATCTTCATCCTAATTCTCACAGGGGAGAATTTATCCCAAATATCTTCATCCTAATCCTCACATGGGGGAGTTTATTCCCAAATATCTTCATCCTAATCCTGACAGGGGGGAATTTATTCCCAAACATCTTCATCCTAATCCTCCCGGGAATAATTTATTCCCAAGTATCTTCATCCTAATCATCACAGGAGGGAATTTATCCCAAATATCTTAATCCTAATCCTGAGAGGGGGGAATTTATCCCGAATATCTTCATCCTAATTGTCAAGCACTCCAGTCCATCCCGGATCTCTCTCCTCTTTGTGTCTCTGCCCTCCTGAGCTGTGTCCCTGTCCCTCACCCTGGACACTGGCTCGAGCTGTCCCCAAAGGGATGCTCATCCTTTAAATCCTGTTCCTGGAGGTTTGGGATCTCCCTGGGATTATTTTGAACAGCTAGGCTGTGGGGTTGTGAGGCAGGACCCAGGTGGGATTTAGGGAATACTGGGCATCCACACAGGACTGAAAGCTCAGCAGGGAGAGCTTCCTCTGTGGGTGGTTTTGGGGTGGGGATGAACCTCTGGGGAACCCAGGGCTCACTGGAGATGTTGGTACAAGCTGCCCTTGTGTGGTTGAGGCTGCTGAGCGTGACTTTAAAGAGCCCAGCTCTTTAGGATTTGGTTTAGGCAACCCCCAGCTCTTTCCTTGACCAGCTCTGGTTGTAAACCTGGCTGGCTTGGAGCTGAAATATTCCATTCCTCAGAGCTGCACTTCACTGGGGCTCTTGGACACCTTTGATCCTGGGCCCACAGGGAATGGTTTGGGTTGGGAGAAACCTTAAATCCCACCCAGTGCCACCCCTGCCATGGCAGGGACACCTCCCCCTGTGCCAGGTGCTGCCAGCCCCAGTGTCCAACCTGGCCTTGGGCACTGCCAGGGCTCCAGGGGCTGCCACAGCTGCTCTGGGCACCCTGGCAGAGCCCAAACCTCTCTAACCAGGCCTTGCCAGGCTACAAACCCCCTGTGGGAAATGGCACTGGGGGCACCTGCAACCAGCCAGGAAATCATTCTTTCCTTTCCTTTCTCCATTTGCTGCAATGGGGTTTGGTGCTGCTTTCCATCCTTGATTCAGGAATGTGAATGCCAGAGTGCTTTGGGTGGGAAGGGATCTTCAATGCCAGCTCATTGCAGCCCAGGGACACCTCCCCCTGTGCCAGGTGCTGCCAGCCCCAGTGTCCAGCCTGGCCTTGGGCACTGCCAGGGCTCCAGGGCAGCCAAGAGAGATCTTGCCATGTAAGAAAAAAATCCTTATGTATGGAAATATTTATCCAAAGGCTGTTTTAAGGTTGTTTTGAGAACAGAGTTGGTGAAAGCACCTGGAATTCTCAGTTTAAGCGCAGGACGTTGTTGCCTGCCATGCTCAGATACAATCCCAGCTCAGCCCCTTGGGTTTGCAGGGACAGCTGAGGTGTCCTTGCAGGAACAGCTCTGCTTTCCCCCCATAAACACAGGGCAATCCTGTCCAAAGGCAAATTCCACTGTGCCATTCCCTCCGGGCACAAAACAACTCCTGCCAGCCTTTGTCCAACCTTTGGCTCAGCTGGACCAGCCAGGAAAAGCAGGAGAGGGGAATTTGCTCTGTTTAATGGGGCCTCACTGAGATCTCTGGGATCTCCAAGGGTTTCTCCAGTCCAAGAAACACCGTGAGAGCTTCAGGTCCCCCTGAGAGGAATATTGGGTGCTCAAATCCATGGATTCTGCATGGCATAGGATGGGAGCAGAGGGCACAGTGAGGAATTTGGGAATCTCTGCTCAGGAAGAGGCAGCAAAATAAACCTCTCCTTGTCTGGAGGCAGCTTTGGGATGAATAAATCCAGCAGCTCTCCTGCCAGGCTAAATTCTCTTCCATTGATGATGGATTTCAGGGTCTGTTTCCAGCCTGTTGGAATGTTGGGGGACACAAGACAGATGATGGACTTTGGACTGGGTTAACATAAGAGATTTGATAACAGGATGCCTTGGCAAAAGCAAATGGAACTTTGAAAATTAGACCTGGACTGCAAGAAGATTCAATCAGATGGATTTACCAGAAAAAGAAAATCCCAATAAACTCCAAAGCAAGAGATGTTGTTATATGCATAAGTTTGTGTGTGTGATTGTAACCTCATCACTGCAGTACACATTACCAGTCTCCTGAAATGGTACCTAAGTGTTTGTATCCCACAGTAAAATCAGATTCTGGTCACTGAGTCAGTCTCCCTGGCTCTCTCCATCGCCTGCAGCCATCCTCTGTTTCCTGCCCAAAAAACCCGACATTGGCCTCTCCTTCCTGATGGGAGGGAGGCACAGGCAGGTCCTAGAAGTGTGGGAGGAGACGTGGGGAAAGGGATGTAGGGATGTCCCAGATTGCAAAGCAAGATGTAGTCTATTACCTCCTGCATGGCAGCTGGCTCCTGTTCAGTGGGCAGCTTTCCTTATCTCTTCCACACCCACTCCTGTCTCCAGGAGACACCTGCTGATAACAGCTATGGAATGTCCCTGCATGGCTGATAAGAACTACAGCATCCCATTGGGAGATGTGAGCCCAGAGGGAGGAGCCAAGCATTCCTACCCGGATAGAATCTGGAGATTCTGGAACACCAGCACAGCTTCTGCACTGGATTGCCCAGAGGAACAGCAGCTGCCTCTGCCCCTGCACCTTCAGAGGAAGAGACTGCACCTTTCTCCAGGATCCCTGCTCCAGCAGAACCACCCCTGACACTGCAGGAGGGCTGAGCCACAATTCCAATGGGACTGCTGCCAGCACCCTGACCCACAGGGTGTCAGGCTGGGTTCTGACTCTGGCAGTGTTGGTTTAGTTCACTGCATTGTTTATTTTATCTTTTTATTTTCTTCCCTAATAGAGAACTGTTATTTCCTGCTCCCATTTTGTTGCCTGAGAGCCCCTTAATTTAAAATTTATAGCAATTCATAGGGGTTGGGAGGGTTTGCATTTTCCATTTCAGGGGAGGCTCCTGCCTTCCTCAGCAGACACCTGGCTTTCCAAACCAAGAGAAGGGAAGGGGATATGGGAGGTAGGGAAGGGGAAGAGAAAGTATGGAATCGGATGAAGGGAATGGGATGTGAGGAAGGGAAATGGGATGTGGGGAAGGAGAGGTTGGGAAGGGGAAAGGGATGTGAGGAAGGAGAGGTTGGGAAGGGGATATAAGGAAGGGGATGTGCTCCCCATATCCCAGAGTGACCCTGGATGTGCTGCTGGGTTGGTTTTTCCTGCAGGCTGGGCTCACATGCAGGGACAGCCATGGGAACAATTCTGCCTCCACATTTTCAGCCCAAATTTGTGCTGGGCCACAGCAAAAATCCTCTGTGGTTTTCCTGGCCTGGTGCATCCCTGTGGGGAGCAGCACTTGGGGCAATGATCCCACAAATCTCCAGTTCTCTGCTCATTGGGAACATTTCCTGGCAGGACACAGATTTTTCTTCTGAGTGACTGTTGGGGCTGGAAAAATCCTCTTTGGACAAATCCCCTTGCTCCAGTGAGCTCCAAACTCCCCCCAGATCTGTTTCCTCAGGTCCACTGATGTTTAATTAACCCTTTTATGCTGCTGGGTGGGGAATTTTTTTGGGCAGTAGCTTGGCAGAGGAATTCCGGAGCTTTGTTAAACCTTCAAGAGCCTTTGAGCTGCCTGGAGCAGCCAGGGATGGGCTTGGGCACCACCACCCTGCAATTGACCTTTTCCTGCTCTTCCACCCCTCAGGGGACAAATCCGGCTGGAGAGGAGCCGGGAGCTCGGGCAAACGGAAACCTCGGCAGCTGTGGGGGCTCTGGGAGAGCTGCAGGGCTGGCACGATGGGATTCCACCTCCTCTCCCTCTCCTTGGCAATAATTCCTTGTCCTGGCTGGGGTTTTCCCCGGGAAGGGGATGTTGGGATGCTGGCAGGGGACTTTGTGATCCTTTTTTCTGCAGAGTGGGCACTGAAAGGGGCTGGGGCTGGGGCTGGGAGCTGAACAAGGGGCTGTTGTTCCCAGGCCATTCCCAGCGCAAGAACAAAGTTCAAACAAACAACAGGAGCCTGTTCCTGGTGCTTTTCTGCTGGAACTCCTTGGCCTGGGGTGGTGCAGGGCTGGAAACTTCTAAGAGTTCCAAACCAATCCCAAAAGATTCTGGAGAAAGACCTCGAGGGCTCGAGCAGGGAGGTGCCACTGCCGCCTGAAAACATCCCACACCTGCTGGGGGTGGAATTTCAGAGTCTGAGAATCCTGGAATGGTTTGGGTTGGAAGGGATCTTAAAGCTGGGTCCTGCTCCATCATCCATGGGGATCCTGTTCCACCATCCCAGGGGTCCCTGCTCCATCATCCATGGGGATCCTGCTCCATCATTCCAGAGGTCCCTGCTCCATCATTCCAGGGGCTCCTGCTCCATCATTCCAGGGGATCCAGAGGTCCCTGCTCCATCATCCATGGGGATCCTGCTCCATCATCCCAAAGGAGCTCCTGCTGGGGTCCTGCTCCACCATCCCAGGGCTCCTAAAAAGCTCCTTCTTCCGGTATTTTTTGGAGTTTAGACACAAAGTGGAATCTCTGCTCCATTCTGTGGGATGGCTTCCAGAAAATCTCATTATCTGTTTGTTTATTGAATTAAGGGAGGTTGGAATGCTCTCCTGGCCCTCCTGCCATTCCTGCAGGAGAATGGGAACACATTTGGAGCAATTATGTATCCAAGCAGAAAACATTAATGCGTTGGGATGCGGCACTTGGAGTCCAGGAGCGTCCTGTCCATTAAGCTGGAACTCAATTAGCCAAGAAAATGGAGCCTAATGAGGATCTGGAGCTGCAGAGAACATGGGAGAAAATCATCCTCATTCCCAGGATCCCAGGGCTCTGTCCTGCTCTTCCAGGATCAAGGAGGACCTGTTGTGGTACAGGAAGGGAGATGGTTTGAAACCAAAGGAGGTTTGGTTTGAACTGGGTGCAAGCAGAGATTTTTTATGATTTGGGTGCAAAACACTGGCACATGTTCCCAGAGAGGCTGAGAGCTTCCCAAGATCCCATCCAGCCCTGCCCTCTGGCAGTGGGAGCCATTCCCTGTGTCCTGTCCCCCAGCCCCTGTCCCAAATTCCTCTCCAGCTCTCCTGGAGCCCCTTTAGGTAAAAAGCCCAGTCCTGGAGCATCAGTGGGGACAGAGCCCAGCTCCATACACAGCCTGTCCTGCTGGAATCATTCCCAGATCCCTCCAGCCCAGGCTTTTCCCTGCTTTTTTTCCTGCTTTTCCCTCTCCAGACCCTGTTTAACCCCCTCAGTTCATCCACCTTTTTTTTCCACCTCCATTTTGATGCTTCTGCCAGCTCCATGATGCTCCTGCAGCCCAGTTGTCAAAAAGCCCTTCCCAATAAATCCTATTTGAGCTCCAGAGGAGCCCAATCCTTGCAGCCCATTTGCTGCCTCCTGTCAGAGCTCCTGCAGGGTTCCACTAAATTTGAGATGGAAAACAATTCAGAGGACAATGAAAATTTGTGCCTTTGAAAAGAGATGTGTTTGGCTTTAAAGGTACTGTTTCCATGGAATAAACAGAATCCTGGAATGGTTTGGGTGGGAATGGACATTAAATCCCACCCAGTGCCAGCCCTGCCATGGCAGGGACACCTCCCACTGTGCCAGGTGCTGCCAGCCCCAGTGTCCAGCCTGGCCTTGGGCACTGCCAGGGCTCCAGGGGCAGCCACAGCTGCTCTGGGCACCCTGGCAGAGCCCAAACCTCTCTAACCAGGCCTTGCCAGGCTACAAACCCCCTGTGGGAAATGCCACTGGGGGCACCTGCAACCAGCCAGGAAATCATTCTTTCCTTTCCTTTCTCCATTTGCTGCAATGGGGTTTGGTGCTGCTTTCCATCCTTGGTTCAGGAATGTGAATGCCAGAGTGGTTTGGGTGGGAAGGGATCTTCAATGCCAGCTCATTGCAGCCCAGGGACACCTCCCCCTGTGCCAGGTGCTGCCAGCCCCAATGTCCAGCCTGGCCTTGGGCACTGCCAGGGCTCCAGGGGCAGCCACAGCTGCTCTGGCAATTCCAGCCCAGCCCCTACCCACCCTCACAGGGAACAATTCCCAATGCCCAAGATCCCATCTAATCTCCTATCCTTGCATTCCTATCCTTGCATTCACTTGTACTTGAAAGAAATCCAGGAATGGTCTGAGAAGGAGAAAAGTTTCAGTGAGGAGCTCCCAGAGCTCTCCTCCTCCTGTGTTCTGACCCAGGAGCTGGAGCAGGGATAAAGAGCCTGGAACTGGGAGCTGGGACCCCTCACCCTCCCCCAGCAGTGAAAGGTGTCAGGAAGGGGAATAATTCCAACTTCTCCTGCTGATTTCCATTTTGGATCCACCAGGAAACCTCCCCAGGAGTGTGGGCATGGTCACCCCAGGCTTTGGGAATCATACACCTCTTCCTGCTGGATTTAGGAATTGTTTGTGGCAGGAAACCTTCCATGTGCTCATCCCACACTCCCTGGCAGAGGGGAGATCCTGCCAGTGGAGTTCTCCCCATGGATATTCCCTTTTTTTCCCTCAGAAATGCTGCTGGTTTTGAGCAGTCACCCCCCACGCTGCTATTTTGCAAGCCAGGCCCCATAAAACGTCCCCAGCTTTTTTGTGGGTAGTGTTCCCTCATCTCTGCTTTTCCTGCCACCACAACTCTTCTTTCTGGGACAATTGCATCCCATTCCTGCCTCCCAGGGAGGCCATCCTTGCCTTTAATCTCCAGGGCATCCCACTGGAAACACAGGGAGACAAAGAGGCCAACTCTGCAAATGGCCTGAAAGGGCTCTTTGTTCTACCCTGGCTGGGGCTGCAGCGCCATTTCCAGCCCACTTCAAGTCTCCCTTTCATTTTTTTTCCCCCTTGGAATTCAATCATTTCAGCCATCCCCAGCTCCTTGCAGGAACTCTTCTGAGTGGGGAAAGTTTTCAAGCTGATTTTCACCCAGGAGCCCTCCAGGCTTTGGCTCTGCTGAGCTCTGGCCCAGCCATGCTGATTTTTCATCCTCTGGGGTTCCTGAAAGAGTTGCAGGACATGGAATGAGTTCCTGTCTTGGTTTGAACAGCCAGGTGTCTGCTGAGGAAGGCAGGAGCCTCCCTTGAAATGGAAAATGCAAACCCCCTCCCTCTGAATTATTATAATTTTGAAATTAAGGGGCTCTCAGGCAAAAGATATGGGAATAGGAATAACAGTTCTTTACTAGGAAATTAAAAATACAAATGCAATAGCACAAACAAAGCCCTGGCAGAGTGAGAGCAGGCCCTGGCACGCTGTGGGTCAGGGCGGGGGCACAGCCCCATCCCATGGGGGCCCAGCCCTCCTGCAGTGCCAGCTGTGGCTCTGCTGCAGCAGGGGTCCTGCACAAGGGGGGAGTTTTCCTCTGCAGCTCCAGGGCTGCTGCAGATGGGCCTGGGCTCCCTCTGGCAATGCAGGGCAGCAGAAAGCTGCTCCTCTGGCACTGCAGGGGGCAAAGGCTGCTGTGCTGGGCCAGGCTCAGATTGGATCCAGGCAGGAATGCTTGGCTCCTCCCCTGGGCGGAGCATCTCCCCATGGGATGCTGGGATTGGATCAGCCCTGCAGGGACACTCAGTGGCCATGGACAGCAGAGATCTCCTGGAGGGAGGGTTGGCTGTGGGAGAGAGAAAGGAAACTGCCCCAAGAACAGCAGAGAACTGCCCAGCTCTGACAGATGGGGACAGAACACACACACACACACACACACAGGTAAATTTTCAGCCTAAGGCAGTTCCAGAGCTGTGTCAGAGCCTTGTGGAGAGGTGTCAATAATCCAGATTTTGCTGCTCTCTCCCCTCTGCTCTGCTCCCTCAGCAGTGACTGGTGAAGGACCCGCAGGAGGACACCGAGGTTGGGATTAAAACCCTTCAATAATTTCTGGTGTCCCTCCTTTTTCTTTGTTTTCCTGGAATTAGGTCTGGTAATGAGAGGAATTGACTCCTGCTAAGCCCTGGGTGTCCTGTTGCTCAACATTCTGATGGATTTATGGTGAATTTTATGCCAAAATCCTGTGAAATGAGCTTGGGGGGTGAGCTGTTCTCTCAAAGAGCTGGGGGGGCATCACTCAGCGGGGATGGCACCTGGGGATTGTGCCAAGGCCTCTTCCAGGCCAAATTATCCAACATTTTCAGCAATGATCTGCAGGAAAATCACTGCTGATAACACCAGGATTGGCAGAGCAATCAGCAACGGGAAGATGCTGCAGTCAGAGCAAGCTGACGCCCTAAATAATTCAGATTAATTCAAACGAGGTGGAATTGGAATCAAAATAAACCCAAGGTCACTTCTTGAGGAGAAAACAAATGAGGACCAGGCCTGGGAAATTCAAAATTATTTGTGGGAGCACAAGAGGGGAGTGAGTCTGGGATGGGAGAGGTGAGCAGGAGCCCCATGGAAAATGGGGCTGGATATTAAATATCCAATATTAATAGGGGATTTTATGGAGTGGTGAGTTAGGAACTGACTTTGCCCGGATCAGGAGCTGGTAGAAAGTCCTTGAATTTGGTGCTGGCATTTTGCAAAGGTGGTCAAACATCTGAGGGGGCAGTGGGAGCCCATCCAAGGCTGTCAGGAGCAGCAGAGCTCCCTCCTGTGCTCCCTGCTTTTAGCTCATCCCAGGAAGATCAAGAGATAACTTGATTATTCCACCTAAAAACCACGCCATGGGGGAAACACCAAGGTCTAAGGGGCTCTCTAATCATGCAGGGATGGACAGAATATGGCCCTGATAACAGAGCAGCCCCATGGAAATGAGGGAGGGGGCCCCATCCTGGCTCTGAGCAGTGACATTCCCTGGTTTTATCTGAGCTTTGGATTCAGGAATGATCCAGGGGGAAGAGGCAAAGCCTGATTTTAACAAGGCCAAAATGGGGAAGGGGGATGGGATAAAACAAATAAAAAGGAGCCTTGTCCCTGAGTCCTGTTGGATTTGGGTCCTGGCCAGGCTGCTGGATCTGGTTCAGCTCCACAATCACACCTTGGTGAATGCAGGGAAATGCAGGGAAATTCAGCTTTAACTGGCTGCTCGTGATGTGTTCCTGCTGCTGCTCGTGTTTCAGGGCTGGAGATGGGAGGTGCTGGGGAAAAAGGGAGACTCCAGGCTGGTTTGGGATCAGGATTCTCCGTAAGATTTATGGAATCCTCAGGGTTTCATATTTAAAAGGAAATATGGGATTAGGTGGAAAAGGGGCTCTGAGGAAACTCAGGGACAGATTGAGGGCTGTGTTCAGGAATTCCAGGAGAGTCCGTGAGCTGGGGAAGAAACCTGTAATTGGGATTTTGGGATTCAAGTCTGATCTGCACCCCTGGGGTGCCCTTGGAGGGGGTTCCTGGGCCCACGTCCCCCTGCCCCAGGCTGGGAGCACCCGCAGGGCCTGGGCTGTGCTGCCCCCACAGCGGGCAGAAGCCGTGGCAGATCCTGGGAAATCCCACCTGGAAAGACTCTGCAGCTTTCCCTGGATCCCCACCCTCCCTTCCCTGGCCCCACAGCCTCGGGAGCTCCGAATCCACGGGATGTGCCTGGAGCTGGGATGGGAAAGCGCCGGGATCAGTGTGAGTGCTGCTCATCCTACAGCAGCCTGCAGGACCCCAGGGCACCCTGGACAGGGATTGGAAAATCCTGTGTCCTTCCCAGAGGTTCCCAGGGGTGGCAGGGCCCAACTCCTGGCAGTTCCTGGTGGGATTTAGTCTTTGAGCAAATCAGAGAATTTAATGTTGGAAAAACCTCTGAGATCGTGGATCCAACCATTCCCATCACTGCCAAGGCCACCACTGAATGTCCCCAAGTGCCACCTCCAGGTGGATTTTAAGTCTCTGCAGGGAGAGGATCTACCTGCTGAGCCCAGGGTCCTCCTCTCCTTTTGGGAATCAGGGATGAGGGGCTGGGAATGGGCTGGAATCCTGTGCAGGGATTCCGAGGCTTTCCCTGAGGAGGGAATTGAGGTGCCGGAGGTGAGGAGCAGGGATGGACAAATGTCACACGTGGAGGGGTGGGAATTGCCCCTGCTCTGCTGCTTTTGACAAAGCTCAGCTTTGTTACCCCAAAAACAAATCCCCTCCTGAGCTTCTCTGTGGGATCTGAGCAGGATCAAGCACAACCAGGACAAACCAGGGACAAACCAGGGACAAACCAGGGTTTGACACCTAAACCAGAGGAGCTCTGCCCTCCCAGCCCCAGAAACCCTCCCTGGGCTCAGACCTGGCCACGGGGCCCCTCCTGCCAGCAGGGATTTGAAATCCAGCCCCAGGCAGGGAAAAAGCCTCTGTAAAACTGTTTTTTGTGGAAGTGTTATTTATGGAATCCTTGGGGTTCCATATTTAAAGGAAATATGGGATTAGAGGAAAAGGGGCTTTGAGGAAACTTTACTTCCTTAAATATCTCCCATGCAAAACCACGACAAAAACTCGGTCCCACCCCAAAATCCGGGGTTCTGGTAGGGCTCAGTGGTGTGGCTGAGTGACAACACCTGGGCTGGAAAGAAAATATGGGATTAGATGGAAAAGGGGCCTGAGGAGACACTGAGCTTTGCAGGGTTACCCCCAGAGAGCCCCACGGATCACCCCACACCCCATAAACCCCAAGGGGGAGCCTGGATCCAGGGAAAGAGCAGCTCCCAGCAGCTGGCTGGGAAAAGAGGCCTGAAAGGAGGGGAAAATAGAAAAAGTAAATTAAAAATGGTAAAAATGGCACTGGTGGAGGCTGGAATATCAACACATTCCAGCCCTGTCCTTCCTCGGCTCCTGGGAAACATGGAGCAGATTCAGGGAGAACCCAAACCCTGCAAACTCACTGGGAATGCCAGAAATTTATCCCAATTTGACTGATTTCTGCAGGAATAAACACTTTATCTGGTGTAAGGCAGCCTGACACTCATTGTCCATAAAACTTCCTGGAGAAACTTCACCCTTCATCCTCCCTTCCACCCTTCAAACTTCCCTCCAGGATGGAAGGAGCAGAGCCGAGGATCTCCTGCCTCCAGAGAAATCCCTGGCATTTCACCTTGCACCAGGACTGAGCTCAAAACTTTGCCCATCTTTAATTTCATTAATTAGAAATCCTCCAGGAGCAGATCCAGGATTTGGGTTGGCAGCACTTGGGTGTTGGCATCTCCAAAGTTTCCTTTTCCTCAAGGAGCTGGGTTTTGAAATGGAATCTGCATTTTTTAGGGAACCCTGAGTGAGTGCTGGGAACTGCCTGGAGACCCTCCAGGTTCAGGGGGTTTGGGATCACACAGGCCCAGGGGGTTTAGGATCAGGTACAGAAGGTTTGGGATTACACAGGTACAGAGGGTTTAGGATCACACAGGTACAGGAGTCTGGGATCAGGTACAGAGGGTTTGGGATCACACAGGCACAGGGGGTTTAGGATCAGGTACAGAAGGTTTGGGATTACACAGGTACAGAGGGTTTAGGATCACACAGGTACAGGAGTCTGGGATCAGGTACAGAGGGTTTGGGATCACACAGGCACAGGGGGTTTAGGATCAGACAGCTACAGAGGGTTTAGGATCAGATACGGAGGGTTTGGGATCACACAGGTGCAGAGGGTTTAGGAGCAGACAGGCACAGGGGATTTAGGATCAGGGAGCAGGGAAGGGTATTTTTCCTGGTGGCTGTCCCCAAATTGTCCCTGGCACCATTCCTTCTCCAGCCCCCCCAGCCCTCCCCTCCCCTCCCCTTCCCGGCAGCTGATTATCTTCAGTTATGGAAAATCATGCAAATGAAGCATAAAGATTGTAATTATGCTGAAGGAATTAGCTGCTCATTAACGTCAGCTTCCTGCTCGCTTATTTCCGTGACTGTCCCTCCTTTGGCGGCGGGAAGGAAGGACACGTCCCTGTCCCGATATTCCCGGGATTCCCAAGGATTTCCGATTGCTTCCCTTCCCCCCAGCCCTTCCCACCGTCCCGGGGCTGCAGGCGGGGACAGGGTCACTCTGTGGTCACTGCTGTTACTGATACACATTATAATATTGGCTTTTCTCAAATATGGAAATGGATTTTATCTGTGTGGTGTTAAATAACTTTGCTATAAAGATACAGTTTTTGTTTCTGCTGTTCATTAAGCTCAGTGCAATAGCTGGTATCAGTGTGCTGTGTTAAAATGCCTGCTGGGATGGGATAACACCCAGAGCACACAGGATGAGCACACCTGGACACATCTGCCAACCATCAGCACTCACGGGCTGAGGGCAGCGTGGGCCAGGGCCTGGAACTGGAGGGGATGAGAATGGACTGAAACCACAGCCAAGGAATTCACATGCTCTAAAAAGGCAGAACCGAGGAGCAGCCAGGCTAAACAGTTCTTGGAATATGTAAACTAATTTGGGGAAAAGTTTACCACACATAATTGTTTATGAATATGCAACAGGCTGATGCAATAGAAATGGTAAATAAAGGGTTTCCAAAATAGCAGGGGGGCTCCTGGCTGAGTGCCAAGATGCACCCGTAAATCTTTGCTCTATGGTCCTTGTCTCCTATTGTTGAAAATAAGTTAAAAACTGTTGTAAAATAGTTGATAGATCGTAAAGCATGTACTGTTAGTTTGGTTGTTATATTGTAAAAGGGGTTAAAAGGGGAGTTATAAGAAATCTGGTACTCAAGGTACCATAACACACCTCAGTAAAGTGCACCACGAGCCAGCCTGGACAGAACTGTAATAGCCAATCAAGGCCTAAAACCTTCATGCAAATGGAGGGTACAAACAGAAACCAATCCAAAGGGACGAAAACCAGGATTGTCGCCACATTCTCTCCACAGAGAAAAGCAAGGCACAGTTCTTCCCAAGAATATTCTTGTCTCATTTGCTGTGCCTGTGTTTGTGCTAAAGTAGAATGCAATATGGAGATTGTTCACCCACAGTGAAGGTGTTTTGTTCCCTTGGCCTGTCAGGGCCAGGCGTGTGTGTGTGTGGGGACTGTGGAGTGACAGTCATGAGATGCTGTGCAGTGTTGTGTGTTGGGTGCAGAGTTGAGTGCTTGGCAGATTCATTTTAGATGCAATGTAATATAGTGTAATATAGTATAGAATAATATAGTATAATGAAGTAATTAATTAACCTTCTGATAAGATGGAGTCAGATGCATCATTCTCTCTCCCCCTCGTCGGGGTTGCCTATACAGGATGAAAAGGGGCATCTGACCCAGGGAAGCTGAGCTGCTCCCCTGGGACATCGGGGCCATCCTCAATGGGAACGCTCCTGCTCGGCCCGGGCCCTGCTTTGGGCCTTTCTTTTATTACAATAAATGCTGAAATCACTTTAGCACCAGGAGTCTGGTCCCATTTTTAACATGTGCTGTTAGTTTGGTTATTATATTGTAAAAAGGGTTAAAAGGGGAGTTATAAGAAATTACACCTCAGTAAAGTGCGCTGCTCCCCCAGTGAAATGAGCCAGCCTGGACAGAACTGTAATGGGCCAATCAAGTGCCTTAAACTGTTGCAGATATCTTTAGTGAAAAATCCTTCCTTTAGGATTTTTCCCTTCTGACAAACCAAGAGGCCTCAGAGACAAGATGTAAACAATGGTTATCTGCTGCTGTGGAATGCAACAGGTGCATCTGGGATTGGCTTTCTATGGGTGTTTGGATTTCTTGACCAGTCATGGCAGAGCTGGCTCTCACTCTCTGTCAGAGCCAGCTCCTTTGTTTTCATTCTTTCTATTCTATTCTTAGCTAGCCTTCTGAGAACTTCTTCCTTCTATCTCTTTGTAGTATAGTTATAATGTAATACATATAATATAATAAATCAAACCTTCTAATTATGGAGTCAAGATTCTCGTCTCCTCTTCATCCTCAAAACCCTGCGTCCCAAAGGGAGAATATTAAACCTTCATGCAATTGAAGGACCCTCAAAGAAACCAATCCAAAGGGACAAAAAACAGGATAAAAAGGGGCATCTGACCCAGAGAAGGCATCGGGGCCATCGCTACTGAGCAGCCCCAGTGCCAGTGCTGCTCCATCCTCAATGGGAACGCTCCTGCTCAGCCCAGGCCCCTGCTCTGGGCCTTTCTTTTATTTTTTTTATTATAATAAATGCTGAAATCACTTTAGCACCAGGAGTCTGGTCCCATTTTTAAAGTATTGTCCTTCACTAAACTTTTAAAATTTTCACAGGAGAGTGAAGGTGTTTGTCACACTGTGGTTCCTCGGAGGGCTGTGGCAATGTCCCCAGCAGGCAGGACACATCTGGGGGTGGCACCTGCTCTGTCCGTCCCTGCACGGCTTGGATCGAGCTGCCGCATTTCCCCAGGGGAATAAAGCAGGCAAAGAGCTCAGAAACGCTGAGGAAAAGAGGAGATGAAAGCCTCAGGAGGTGTCAGTGCTCAGATGAGCCTGTGAGGAGTGGTTTGTGACAGTGGGACGCAGCCGAGCTGGCAGCGCTGCCACTGCTCGTTGTTCCCCAAGGAGATGCCCGGACCGATATCCCGGATCATTCCTCAGCTGGCAGCTCCCATCAGCTCCCTGGGAACCGCCGGTGTTGCAACAATTAAATTCCACCCCAGGCAGTGACAGAACCCTGGAGCTGGGAGCGGGTGTGCGGGTGCCCTGCCACCCTCGGGGACAGGGATGTGTCACCCTGCTGGGATCAAAGGTTGTCACCAGAGCTGGCTGCACTTCCAGACACAGAAAATCTCACCATAGGTTGGAGAAGTCCTGGCACGTCTGGCACCTCTCAAAGGGACACTTAGGCTGATCCCCCCACCCCACGCCCCAAGGAGCCCCAGAGGAACCAAGGAAGGAGCTGGATCCAGGCTGAGAAGGGAAGGTGGAGCAGGAGAGGGTGGATGGCTTCTCCAGCACCTCCCTGTCCTGTGTCCCAGACAGGACAAGGGGACTGTGAGGTGGGGGCATAGCAGGACAAACAAACTTTGGGGTTTGCAGCTCTGCGGGGTTTCTGTGCAGTTCTTTCCCCTTGAGGGGTTTCCTTCCATGCATTTCCCACTTCCCTGTGGGAATTCCTGCAGCCAGGAGCTCCAGGGGAAGGAAGAGCTGCCACCCTTGGTCTGCCTTGAACCTGACTCCTGCTGGCATCATTCACATCCCCTAAATCCTGCTCGGGAGGAGCTGCCACAGGACAAATCCCCATTTCTGGCTGGTTTTCCCTGCAGGGGTGAGGAGACACTCCTGGGAGGGCTGGCAGAGCTGCACGGGGCTCCTCCTCATCCCACCTGGATTTCATCTCCATTTTATTTCAACAGGAAGAGTGTCCTGGGTTACAAGATGTGTCTGGGGCTGTGTGTTCCATCCCCAGCTGTCAGAGCTGGGCAGCTCTCTGCTGTTCTTGGGGCAGTTTCCTTTCTCTCTCCCACAGCCAACCCTCCCTCCAGGAGATCTCTGCTGTCCATGGCCACTGAGTGTCCCTGCAGGGCTGATCCAATTCCAGCATCCCATGGGGAGATGCTCCGCCCAGGGGAGGAGCCAAGCATTCCTGCCTGGATCCAATCTGAGCCTGGCCCAGCACAGCAGCCTTTGCCCCCTGCATTGCCAGAGGAGCAGCTTTCTGCTGCCCTGCATTGCCAGAGGGAGCCCAGGCCCATCTGCAGCAGCCCTGGAGCTGCAGAGGAAAACTCCCCCCTTGTGCAGGACCCCTGCTGCAGCAGAGCCACAGCTGGCACTGCAGGAGGGCTGAGCCCCCATGGGATGGGGCTGTGCCCCCGCCCTGACCCACAGCGTGCCAGGGCCTGCTCTCACTCTGCCAGGGCCTTGCTTGTGCTGCTGCATTTGTATTTTTTATTTCCCTAATAAAGACCTGTTATTCCTGCTCCCATATGTTTGCCTGAGAGCTTTTTCATTTCAAAATTACAATAATTCAGAGGGAGGGGGTTTGCATTTTCCATTTCAAGGGAGGCTCCTGCCTTCCTCAGCAGACACCTGGCTGTTCAAACCAAGACAGAGAACAACAAAGCCAGAACCTGGCCAAACCCTTCAAGCTGGAATTTTGGTTTTTTGTCTGTTCCCTGCTCCAGGTCAGTGAAGCCGTGGCTGGGGCACAGCAGAGAAGGAAAAAGGAGGATCCCAAGGTGGGAACCACCACTGCCTTGGGCTTTGGAGCTGCCACTGTCCCCCTGTGGCACTCAGAGCATGGAAAAGCTGCTCAACAAGCCAGGGATGAGCTGTGAGGGGAGTCTGGGAGCTGGGAAAAGAGCCCTGGCAGAACAAATTTCCTAGGAAAACTGTGATGTTTGTGGAGGGAGAGGTGCAGCAGCAGCTCCTTGTGCTCTGTAATTACCAGCAGGGAACAGAACTGAGACAGGGAGCTGCTTTCATCCAGCAGAAAAATACCTGGAGAATCCAGCAGAGCCAGGAATTAGCAAGAAGTGAGATGTAGGATGCAGATAAGGCTGGAGATAATTAACAGCCTCCCTAATGAGTGAGGCTCAGCCACTGCAGGAGGGCCCAGGTTTGGGTTCTGCCTCTGGTCCTGGCACTGGGCAGGGCTGGTGCCCAACCCCTGGGAGCTGAGCTGGGATTTGCTCGGATCTGGGAAGACCCAGGAAAGTCCTGACCGGGGCATTTTCCACCACACAGACTCCAAACTCCCAGCTCAGCTCCACAGGAGGAGTCACAGGGGCTTAAACCCTTTTGAAATCAGGGAATCACAGAAGATCCTGAGCTGGGAGGGACCCCCAGGGATCATGGAGCCCTCAACAGCCCAAAATCCCCCCTGTGCCTCAGAGCAGTGTCCCAGTGCCCCTGGAGCTCTGTGGCTGTGACCTGGGGCTGTCCTGCTGCCAGCAGGGCCCAGTTACCCCAGCCCTGGGACAGAGGGGACATCCAAGGTGGCAGTGTCCCACCCTGGGACAGAGGGGACACCAAACTGTGAGTGCCCCACCCCTGGGACAGAAGGGACATCCAAGCTGGCAGTGCCCCAGCCCTGGCACTGGTGGCTGTGCTGAACAGGCTGTGCCGGTGCCAGGGCTGCTCCGTGGGCTGTGTCCCATCCTGGGCTGTGTCCCACTGCACTTCTGGTGGTTTAAGTGCCAATTTTGATGATTTTCCCTCGGCTCCTGCCTTGCAGAGATGGCAAATCTGCACAGGGCACCTCATGCCCCATTAATTTCGTGGCCTGCAGCGGGTCAAGGTTGATTTCTTTCCCAGATCAAACACGGCTGAGGCGTGACTCCTTGTGCTGCTGGCCTGGGGACACCAGGGTGTTTTATTGGCTCTGCGGATGCCTGGCTGGCTGCTTTTATTCCTTAATAAAACCTTTTGGCAGAGCTGTGGCTTCTCGCTGCCTCCCAATTAGGGCCGAGAACGAGCAGTGCTTGACTCCGACACAGAAGTTTATGGAAGCAGCCCAGAAACGCAGGGAGACCTCCAAGAACAATGCAGGCAGAGCTGCTGGCTGCTAATGAGGAAGAAATGGGTTATTTTTAGCTCCTCGAGAAGGTGGAAGGTGACAAAAAACAACAGAAGAGCAAAGAAAATCCAGGGGCTAAGCCAAAAAGTGATGCCAAAAAAAAAAATACAGCAACGTGAATTTCTGCAGGGTAATTCCTACAGGGATGGGGAGGAGGGGGACAGGTGTGAGGGGGTGAGAGTTTTCTTGGACCAGGGAACATATGGAAAATCTGGGGAGAGCTGAGGCCCCCTTGGGCTGGAGCAGGAGCAGGGCTGGAGGTGCAGCCAGCAGAGAGCTCAGCTCCTGAGCAGGGAAAGCTCTGCCAGGCTGTCCTGGTTTTTACAGCCAGGTGTCTGCTGAGGAAGGCAGGAGCCTCCCAAAATGAAAAATGCAAACCCCCTCCCATTGAATTATAAATTTGAAATTAAGGGGCTCTCAGGAAAAGATATGGGAGCAGGAATAACAGTTCTTTACTAGGAGAGAAAATAAAAAAATAAAATTAAAAAATGCATTAATACAAACCAAGCCCTGGCAGAGTGAGAGCAGGCCCTGGCACGCTGTGGGTCAGGGCGGGGGCACAGCCCCATCCCATGGGGGCTCAGCCCTCCTGCAGTGCCAGCTGTGGCTCTGCTGCAGCAGGGGTCCTGCACAAGGGGGGAGTTTTCCTCTGCAGCTCCAGGGCTGCTGCAGATGGGCCTGGGCTCCCTCTGGCAATGCAGGGCAGCAGAAAGCTGCTCCTCTGGCACTGCAGGGGGCAAAGGCTGCTGTGCTGGGCCAGGCTCAGATTGGATCCAGGCAGGAATGCTTGGCTCCTCCCCTGGGCGGAGCATCTCCCCATGGGATGCTGGGATTGGCTCAGCCCTGCAGGGACACTCAGTGGCCATGGACAGCAGAGATCTCCTGGAGGGAGGGTTGGCTGTGGGAGAGAGAAAGGAAACTGCCCCAAGAACAGCAGAGAGCTGCCCAGCTCTGACAGATGGGGACAGAACACACGCATCCCAGGACACAGGCCTTGGGAGCAGAATTCCAGCTGCCAATCCTGCATTCCTGGCAGGGGAGGAATTCCACAGTGGATGAGCTGTTGTGGGAGCAGAGCTGCACTTCTGGGAGAAAGGACAAATCCTGAGGGAAACACGGAGAGAGCTGCAGGATCCCTGCAAGGGCTCCTCAGACCCTCAAATCAGTGAACCCCAGTCCTGCGTCCCAGTCCTGCAGCCTCCCTGCTGGGGTTATATCTCCAACAGCTGAAAAATTAGGGAACGGGCTCATCCTGTCCCCCCACAGAGGTGGAACTTGTCCCTCTGTCCTGGGCTTGACAGGAGCTGGAAATCCAGGCTTCCATGAGATATTTGGGATAAATCCCCCCCACGGGCAGCCTGTCCACCTGGGACTGGGGGATCCCACAGCCCAAGGGTCCCATCTAGTCCTTTTTCATCTCCATTCCATTTCCCTGCTGTGGAAATCAGTTTTCCAAGTTCAGTGTCCAGTTTTGAAGGACACAGCTGTGGTTCATGGAATATTTGAGGCTGATACCAATGGGAACAGGGCACAGAGATCCCCCCTGGGATGGAGGAGCCCATAAAGATTCATTCTCCTCTTTCCTTTTAGTGAGGGAAAATTAGGAATTGAAATTCAGCAGCAGCTGTGCCCCCTTGGCCTCTTCCCCGTGCTCCGGTGGGGAGCAGCGATTGTCCCGAGCCTCCTTCCCAAGGACAGGCTGGAATCCAGCAGGACAGGAGACTTCTGTCAGCTGAGCTCCTGCTCCTCACATCAAACCCGGGAGATAATTGAGGCAAAGGGATAATTGAGGATAATGGAGTTCATAAAGGACTTGGAGATCTCTGGGGGAAACATGGACAGGTTTGACCCTAGTGACATCCCAGCCACGATGGCTTTCCCATCCCAGCCCTGGTGGCTTTTCCATCCCAACCCTGGTGGCCTCTTCCATCCCAGCCCTGGTGACATCCCAGCTACAATGGCTTTTCCATCCCAGCCCTGGTGACATCCCATCCCAGCCACAATGGCTTTTCTATCCCAGCCCTGGTGGCTTTTCCATCCCAATTCTGGTGACTTTTCCATCCCAATCCTTTTAACTTTTCCATCCCAGTCCTGGTGCTTTGTACATCCCGGCCATGCCCAAAATTCATCCTGCAGCACTTTTGTTCAATGCCCAGCACAAATTTGGGTTGGGGGGGTGATCTTTTAGGGATTAATTGTACAAATTACCTAAAAAACTTCTGGTTTTCTACTTGAAAACTCCCAAACCTAAAATTGGACCCAAGGGAAGAGAAGTTCTGTCCTGTCCTGTCCTGTCCTGCTCTGGGTTTGATCTTCACAGCTGCTCCCCCCAGCCTGGGATCAGAATAGTTTGTTGGCACTGGCTGAGTCACAGATTTTATCTTCCACTGGTAAATCTGACATTTTAAGCTCCTTTTTCAGCCCAAATCCAAACCCATACAGTCCAGATGTAAAAATTCCTCAAGGAAAATAAACTTCCTAAAAATGTTGCTGTGGCAGAGTGGAAATTTTATCTTGTTCCTGGCCAGGTCCAGCCTAAAACTTGAAGACTCAGTCTTAAAAAGAATGGGATTTAGTTTAGGACAGCAAATGTTAAAATAATGTTTTGGGATGGGAATGAAAAGGTAAAATAATAATTTTTCTTCTTTCCTGGGTGAAAATCCTTTGGATGAGTCTTTTTCCTTTGAGACTTCTGGATGATGACAGTGTAGGGTTGGGGTTGCAGGGGGCACCAAAGGGATAATTCCAAATCCAGCAGAATTTTCCACATGCTGGGGTTGTTTCAGGCTGTTTGGCCCCATTCCCTGGGGCTGGAATCAACCCCTGCATCAAACATGGAAATCACATCCAAGGGTACCCAGGCCCTGCCCAGGAGAAGGAGAAATGTACTGAGGCCGCAGAATCCCTCCCCAAGGAGAATCCAGCCTGAGTTTGGTGCTGCAGGAGCTCCACACTGGATCAGGAGGAGGCAACACCTCCAGTGCCTCCAGCTTTGTTCGCTGTTAAATCAAATAAATGATTTATTTTCAATTAAGAGATCCAAACAGTCCGAGTTTACATTTGCCATTCCTTCCCTTCCTCCTTTATTTCATCGGGATCTTCCCATGGGCCTCATTCCCACGTGGAGAGGAGGGGGCTGCAATCCAGGGGGATGATTTAAGGGTTAAGGGATGGGGGGATTTAAGGGTTAAGGGGCCTGGCACAGGTCCCTGCTCAGCTGCTGTGGCTCAGGGGACACCTGAGCTGCTGGGACAGAGCAAAGCCTGGCTCAGAGAGGCCAAGCCAGCGCTTTCTCCAGGTGTCCCCTGTCCCCAGCGCTTTCTCCAGGTGTCCCCTGCCCCCAGCACGGGGTCCTTGTTCCTTTTCTCTGCTGGAAAAAGCAGCTGGCACCTATTCCAGAAAATCAGCGTTTCCAAACTGGAGGTGTTGGGTGGAAAAGCAGCACCTGGAATGGGTCGGGAGGTGCTGCCCATCCCTCAGGGCAGCTGGGCTGGGCTCTGAGCTGGGCCTGGCTGGGCTGGGCTGGGCTGGGCTTCAGTCCCAGTTCCCAGCCTGGGAGATGGCAGAGAAACCCAGAGCTCATCCTTGTGCTCACAGGGAACTGGGGAGGGATTTCCAGGCACAGCCACTCCTGGGAACACAGGAAAGCTCCAGGGAGCATCTTCCCAAATCCCAAACTCTTCCCTGGTTTGTGCCCTTCTCCTTAGGGATGGGATCCCCCTTCTGCTGGGGGGGGAGGAGGAAGGGCCAGAGCATCCTGTGATCCCAGGAGCCCTGGGATTCAATCCCAAACCCATCGCTACCGGGCTGCCACAATGGGATTTCCAACATGGAAACAAAACTTCCTTTTACCAATCCCTAAAAAATAGCATTTTCCGAGCAGCTCAGGACCAACCCCAATCATTTGAGACCTCCAGGCCTGGATTTATAAATCCAGGTGTAAAAATATCAGATTAAAACCCCTTCCGCCAGCCCAGTGGGACAGGAATGCCCCAGGAACATTCCCTGTGGTTCCAGCCCTTTCCCAGTGGGTCTGAGCAGCCTCTCCAGGCTGATTTGGGAATCCAGGAGCCACTGAAAGTGTTTTGAGCCGTACCCAGCTCATCAAGGATTCAAATGGAATCACAGCGTTTCTAATGGATTTAAGGGGAAAAAATAATTCCCTTCATTGTAGGAGGCCCTGAATATTTGTATTATGAATGGAGGAGGTATTAAATACATATTATATATACCTGTACTTAAATATCTTTACCCTGACTAAGTCCTAGTTATCCTTGATGGGCTGCAGCTGCGATGTTCTTCATTGGGCTGCAGCTGTGGCTTGTCAAGGTAACTGGGATAAAAGGGGAGTGGGCTACTTAGTCAGGCAGAACCATGATGGAGCTCTGACTAAGGAAGATCTTGTTCCTGTGCTGTGAAGATCTGCCACCCACAAGACAACAATAAGAGGTACAGGACTAATGAAATATGCTTAATATAACAACTTGGGACTTATCTAATATGGACTTATGGAATATGTTAAATACAACAATGGAATATGATAGATATAACAATATGAGATTGGACTTACTGAATATGTTAACTACAACATTTGGTGACCCCGACGTGATTCTGACTATAAGCAGCGTAGAGCTGTGGACAGCTATGAAGCTGTGGTAGCTTTCCGGCCGGAGTAAAGGAGTTGGAATAAGAAGAATTGAAAGAATAGGACAGCGCTGGGTTGTGAGTGTAAATGGCCATTGAGTTATTGAAAATGTATTGGGATTGAAGTTTTGTAACAGGTACCTGAAGAATTGCTATTTGTAATATTGTAATTGAAAAATGTGTTTTTGTAAAAAAAAAGAAAAAAAAGGGTGAAATGTAGGAGGCCCTGAATATTTGTATTATGAATGGAGGAGGTATTAAATACATATTATATATACCTGTACTTAAATATCTTTACCCTGACTAAGTCCTAGTTATCCTTGATGGGCTGCAGCTGCGATGTTCTTCATTGGGCTGCAGCTGTGGCTTGTCAAGGTAACTGGGATAAAAGGGGAGTGGGCTACTTAGTCAGGCAGAACCATGATGGAGCTCTGACTAAGGAAGATCTTGTTCCTGTGCTGTGAAGATCTGCCGCCCACAAGACAACAATAAGAGGTACAGGACTAATGAAATATGCTTAATATAACAACTTGGGACTTATCTAATATGGACTTATGGAATATGTTAAATACAACAATGGAATATGATAGATATAACAATATGAGATTGGACTTACTGAATATGTTAACTACAACACTTCATGAATAATTTATTTACTCCACAAATTTATGGAGTGGGAAATGTGCTGTGTGAGCTGGGAGAAGTGCACAGCCAGCACAGGCAGGGGACAAGGTCCAAATATTCCCTTCATCCCCAGGGTCAGGGACATTTCAGGTGCTGCTGGATGGAGGAAATGCCAGCCTGAGCTCAGGAACAGATCCCAGCTCTGATTTCCAGCCTGGTACCCTGGGTGCCATCCCAAATCCCAGCCTGAATGGAAAACAATTCCTGGGAGTGCAGAGCCTGGAGCCCTCCCTTGCCCTGTGCTGTTTCTATCGTGAGCTGGCAAATCCCTCCCCAGGGAGGAGTCCCAGGCTGCAGTTTGGGATCCCAGCTCCTTCCAAGAGATGGGAAAAGACTCCAGGAGATGTCTGGGAGGAGTCTCACATAAATCCTGGGACATGCAGGTTCCATGGAAGGAGCAAAATCATCCCAGACACCTTCCCTGGAGAAGTCTGGGGCTGCTCCATGGGATGTCAGAGAGGAAAAGGCTCTGGAAGATTCCTGGGAGGAATCTCAGGTGAATCCAGGAGAAAACAGTTCCCTGCCAAAGAAAAAACTCACCTGGAACAGCTTCCCTGGGGGAACCTCAGGCTGGTTTTCCACCCAGAGAGTTTGGGATGACCCTGTGGGGGTGGATGCTCTAGGAATGGCCCCACAGACAGGAATTCCTGCAGGGAAGGACGGAATGCTGAGCTCCCCTGGCAGAGGGAGATGGAACTGCTGCTTTTCCAGAGGCTCCTGAGTACAATAATTAATTTTCTCCTCATTCCTTCTTTTCCCCGGGCTGAGTTCCATCCCCCAGGCCTGGTGACCTCTCCCTGCCCTGGGAGCCGGGTCTCCACCAGCCCCAGGGCAAAGGGATCCTGAATTCCCATCACTCCCGAAAACAAATGACGGGAATTAACGTCCCCTAATGATCCCATTTGTCACTGCTGCCAGGCCTGGCTTTACCGGCGTGGGGGGTTAAAACCAGCACCAGGAATTCCTGTGGCTTTGCTATTCCCTGTTAAAGGGTGGATTTTCCATGAAGGAATTTACTGGGCAAGCAGGGAGACAGAGGGAGATGGATCCAAGGATGAACACAAAGGAATAAGGCATTGCCCATCAGCTGTGGGGACAGCACAAGAAATCTGGAATTTTCCCCCACCCAGGAATATCCAGACAGGAATTATCAGAGCCTTTCACACAGTACCAGTGGCACAGCTGCTCAATTGATTGGAAAAACTCAGTTTCTCAAGTTTTTGGGAACAGGGGATGGAAAATCTGCCAGGAAAAGGCTGTGCAGAGCTGGAGCTGGGATGAGATTAAATTTCCTCAGAGCTGTCACTGTCGGGCCAGGCTCAGATAGAAAATGTCATTTTCAATGTTAAAAATCCTGGGAAAATGTGGAACTCTCCATATTTATACATTTAAATTTGGGAAATTTACACCTGAATATTCAACTTTTTATTCCCTGATTCTACAGAAGTTTATATTGAAGGAATTCTAAAAAAAAACCAAAACAAAACTTTCCTACAGTTTTTTGGTGTTTCTTTTTTAATGAGAACCTCAGAGTTTTCAGCTTCTCTGGAAAATGTAACTGAAATCAGCAAGGAAAGTTTTTATTGGAATAAAAAAATGAAGCAACCCCATATTTTCCAATAGGGAATGGATCCCTTGGAAGGGCAGAGCCACCCTAATTCCCAGGAATTCACTGAGAGTGACCGCCGGAGGGATTTCTGCTGGAAAGAGGAGTTAAAACATCAACTCAGGGCTCCCCCTGAGGCTTCAGGGTGAATTATTGCTGCCATTAATCCATCCATGGCTTTGCTGGGGCATCAATGGGATACGGAAGAGGGAAGGGAAAAGTTCCCCCACGTGACCAGAGGGGGTGGAAATGCATCCTCACCTTCACAAACCTTTGCTCCCAGTTTTACATGGAAAAACCCAAATCCTGTGGAAAGGATTTCTAGCTTGGAGAAACCCCTCGTGACTGAAAGGTTTGCTCCTGATTTTCCAAGGAAAAACCCCAAATCCTGTAGAAAGGCAGAGCCTCATTGAAGGGTTTGCTCCCAGTTTTCCAAAGAAACCAAATTCTGTGGAAAGGCAGAGCCTGACAGAAGGGTTTGCTCCTGGTTTTCCAAGGAAAAAGCCCAAATCCTGTGGAAGGCCACAGCCTCATGTAAAGGTTTGCTCCCAGTTTTACAATGGAAAACCAGAAATCCTGTGGAAGATCAGAGCCTGATTGAAGGGTTTGTGCTCAGTTTTCCAATGAAAAACCCCAAATCCTATGGAAAGGCAGAGCCCCATTGAAGGGTTTGCTCCTGATTTTCCAAAGAAATCAAAAGCTGTGGGAGGCCACAGCCTCATTTAAAGGTTTGCTCCCAGTTTTACATGGAAAAATCCAAATCCTGTGTAAGGACAGAACCTGATTGAAGGGTTTGCTCCCAGTTTTCCAAGGAAAA
This sequence comes from Emberiza elegans, assembly GCA_024865655.1. NCBI lineage: Eukaryota > Metazoa > Chordata > Aves > Passeriformes > Fringillidae > Emberiza > Emberiza elegans. The sequence continues at coordinate 1,088,760 of JALJVW010001685.1, read as the reverse complement.
ATCCAAATCCTGTGGAAGGACAGAACCCGATTGAAGGGTTTGCTCCCAGTTTTACATGGAAAAATCCAAATCCTGTGGAAGGACAGAACCCGATTGAAGGGTTTGCTCCCAGTTTTACATGGAAAAATCCAAATCCTGTGGAAGGACAGAACCTGATTGAAGGGTTTGCTCCCAGTTTTCCAAGGAAAAACCCAAATCCTGTGGAAAGGCAGAGCCTGACTGAAGGGTTTGCTCCCGGTTTTCCAAAGAAACCACATCCTGTGGAAAGGCAGAGACTCATTGAAGGGTTTGTGCTCAGTTTTCCAAGGAAAAACCCAAATCCTGTGGAAAGGCAGAGCCTGACTGAAGGGTTTGCTCCCGGTTTTCCAAAGAAAATCCTCTGGAAGGGCAGAGCATTGTTGAAGGATTCCAGGAGGAAGAGCAGCTCAGCCCCCAGAGCCACAGGAACTTGGGATGCTCCTGCCAAAGGCCAGGAACGTGGTGAAGCACGGACAGACAGCTCTTCAATTAACTAATTAAAGTTGGAAATAGGGTACATTTATTACAGTGCTGGGCACATGGAGAGTAACCTCCCAAAGGTGTGTAAAAAAATCACCAACTCCTGCTCTCCATTTATCCAAAAAGGTTTTACATGTTCAGATGGCTTCCAAGATGGTCTCTACAACACCTGTTACATAAACATTAGCTCTCACCTCATATTATAATTAGCTGAATGTCCATTGGCTGGCAATTGTCCTCTTTAATCTGTGGATATTCTCAGTTCAGTTGAAGAAAGAATGAAAGATAATTTCTCCCAGGCCAAGCCTGGGAAACTTAGAGAAAAGAATTAAAACAATTATTATCTCTTTCTGCACCTGTTGTTTATAGAAGTTGTTTTTCAGAATGGGTTATTCTTAGTTCACCAGTGGTGTGAGGGATGTTTTCTTTAAGACCAATCATGTCTTAGCTCTGTGAGTCTTGTTATAAAAGATGTACAATTTTCTATTAAACGCTCTCTTCTTGCCTTCCTAAGTCTCAGGGCCCTTGTTCCTGTTCCAGACTCAACAGCAACATTAATTGGGTTGGTGGGCTTCTTGGGAGGAAGTGAGACATCTTCCTCAAGGTGAACTCTTCACCCATGTCAAGCTGGCAAGGCTCCTTGGCCTGCTGGTCACAACCCAAACCTCCCCTCATCCTCAGAACCCAGTGGTATTTATGGCTCCTTCACCCTTACAATCCTTCATGTACGTCCTGGTTTAGGGCAAACTCAGGAGAAAACCTCCAAAAGGGCCCCTCAGAAAGCAAACCCACACAGCCCCTCCCCTCAAACATTTTGGGAAGAATTTCCTCTGAGAGAAGTGGAAAAAAGCTGTTTATTTGTCACAGTCATATTTTCTGGAAAAGCCCCTTTGCCCAGGATTTTGCTCCTGGGAAGCTGAGAAGCCTCAGAGAAAAAGGAAAACAACTCTTATCTCATTTGCTTCTCCTGTGTTTTGCTGCTTTAGAATGTGTTTGGAGATTGTTTACCCACAGGTGACTGTTTCGTTGGTTTCATGTGAATTGTTTTGACTTATTGGCCAATCAGGGTCAAGTTGTGTCCAGGCTCTGGAGAGAGTCAGGGGTTTTCATTATTGTCTTTTTAGCCTTCTGTAAGTATCCTTTCTGTATTCTTTAGTATAGTTTACTATAGCATTCTTTTATATAACATAGTATCATAAAACAATAAATTAGCCTTTTGAGAACATGGAGTCAGATTCATCATTCTTCCCTTTGTTGGGGCACCCCACAAATACAATATTTATTTAACAGGCAAAGCACTCCCCAGCACAAACAATGAACAATACCAGATGACAAAACTCAATCGCCGCTCTGAAGAGACGACAAATTCAGAAAGTCTCTCCTGTGGATGCTCGCTCTGTTATCAATCCTTCCGTCACTGGGAAAGGCTGCTGCCCAGAGTAGGCCCCCATAGGCCACAAAGTGCAAGCTCTCAGTGCTCCCCAGGTCCCAGTCCGGAGCAGGTGTGAACAGTTCCAAGAAAAAGGAAAGAAAAAAAGACAGTCTAGGGAAATCTCTGCCTCAGCCAGCTAAACCAACTGAAAAGCAAAGGAAGACTCTGTTCTGCTCCGTCAGTGCCCGGACAACACAGTGCAGCACAGAATGTGGAGTAGTGTTGCTTTTAGAAGAGTGAGTGCAGCCTCTGATAACAAACTCCGTGCTTCTTCTTCTCCCCACCTTTGCTCTCAGAACCAGTCATGAAGGCAGAGAATATAATATCCAGCATTAACAGAACAGATGACTGGGGATACAAGCATCATTTTCCATCTCTGGCTCATTGCAGGAATTTTTCCTTTCTTTGAGGCTGTGCCCAGTAATTCAATCTCCTGGGTGTCCAGTTTGTGTCTCCATCCCTTCTTCAACAGAAGCGACCCAAACAGAAAAACCAAAACAAATCAAGACAAAAAACCCAAAAATCCCCCACTGGAAAAAAAAAAACCCAAAATCCCCAAACCAATCAAAAACCTCAAGAAAAATCCCATTAAAAAGAGAAATACTGCAATTTTTTACAGCCCTTTTTTATCCTTGCAGGAAACACCAAGGCTCAGCCTGTGGAGGGAACAGGGAGAGAGATGATTCTCCTTCCCTGGGCACAGGCAGCAGCAGCATTCCCAAAGTTGTCTCATCATTCCCATCCCATTCCCTGGGCTCCTCCAGGGCAAGGAAACCCTGAAATCCACCCAGAACTTCCTAATTCCAGCCAGGATTTATGGATCCCAAGAGAATGCTGTGCCCCAGAGCCATTAACATTCCAGGGGAGTGAAAACTTCCAGCCTAAATCCGCTGGAGTTGGGATGTCAGGAGCATTTCCACGGTTGAGAGCAAGAGAGGAGATTTCAGTCCTGAGCACAGCAACTTCCATGGAGTTTAAATCCAAAAGTATCCTGCTTTTCTCTTTCTCTTTTTTTTTTTTTTTTCCCCTTTATTCTTTATTTTTGGCCTCTCGCTTTGAAGGAGAAGAAAGAAGAAGGGAGAACATCGGTGCTGATCCCGTCATTCCAATCTTGGGATGGAATTGGGGTCGGGATGTTATTAATCGTTTCAAAGGGAATTTAATCAGTCATTTAATACTCCAGGAGCAAGGAGAGAAATGTCAAGGAGAAGGAAAATCACATTCCAGAGGCAACATCGGCAATATTGGACGTCCTGCTCCAGGACTTTCAGCAAGGAATGAAGATTTTCCTCATCAGAGTTAATTAATTCCTAATGAGTTCCTGGTGGGAGTCTCCAGGTCAGGGCAGGGTTTCCTGGGATTTATCTCCAGGTGAGAGCCACTCCTGCCTTCCTGAGGGGCTCATCCCAAATCCAGCAACAAGTCCCATCCCATCCCACCTTCCTGCTGGGAGAACCAGCCTGGAAAAATGGGAATGATGCTCTGACCTGCTCTGGCAACAACACAACCTCATCCCAAAGACAGAATTCTGGAGCTAAATGGAAAAGCCCAGGAATCGTTGGGGAACCACCAAACCCTCAGGCAACCACCCAAAGCCCTGAATTCCTCCTTGTCCCAAAGTGTCCTCCCACAATTTGTCACCCAAATCCTCAAACAGTACAGGAATAGCCACCAACATTCACACAGAATTCCCAGAATCACTGGGTTGGAAGAGACCTTCAAGGCCATCGAGTCCAACCCAGCCCCAACACCTCAACTCAACCCTGGCACCCAGTGCCACATCCAGGCTTTGTTAAACACCCCCAGGGATGGTGACTCCACCACCTCCCCGGGCAGAACATTCCAGAACTTTATCACCTTTCTGTAAAATCCTTTTCCTGATATCCAGCCTGTATTTCCCTTGGGGCAGCTCGAGGCTGTGTGCTCTGGTTCTGTCAGTGCCTGGAGACAGAGCCCAGCCCCAGCTGAGCACAGGCACCTTTCAGGAGCTGCAGAGAGTGATGGGGGCACCCCTGAGTCTCCTTTTCTCCAGGCTGAGCACCCCCAGCTCCCTCAGGGGTTCCTCACAGGGTTTGTGCTCCCAGCCCCTCTCCATCCTCCTTGCCTCCTCTGGATGTGCTCAATGTCCCAAGGTCCTTCCCAAACTGAGGGCCAGCTCTGGACACAGCACTCAGCGTTTGCCCTCACCAGTGCTGAGCTCAGGGGCACAGTGACCTCCCTGATCCTGCTGGCCACACCATTCCTGATCCAGGCCAGGAGTCATTGGCCTTTTTGGCCACCAGGGCACACTGCTGGCTCCTGTCCAGCCCATTGTCCATCAGTGCCCCCAGGAATGCCAGCAGGATCCACTCATGGATAACCCCATGGAAGGGGGAGCTGAGGGTTTTTTTGGGAATAATCACTGACATTTGCAGCCAGCTGAGCTATTTATAGAAATCCATTAAAACAAATCCCGGCTCCTCACGCCTCATTCTCCTTCATCCCGTTCCATTTGTTGCTGGAAGCAGGCGGAGCCCGGGGCCATCGGGATGGGGGCTGTTACCCACAGCTGGGAACTGGGTTAGAATCCAAAGGAATAAAGTCAGGCCAAAAATAGCATAGCTCCCACCTGGGATGAGGCCGTGAGCACCAATTCCAGCACAGCTCCCACTGGCAACCTGGGGAATTGTTACCTGTTCCCAAGCTCTGCCTCCTCTGGATTCACAACCTGCTCTTCAGAACTGAATGTCACCAGGATTTTGGGATTATGGGAATGTCATAAATAATTTTATTTACATATAAATAATATATTAAAAATATATAATATATAAATTATATAATATATAATTATAATATATAATACATTTAATATATTCTATATATTTATTCTTTATTCAGAATTATATATGTACACATTTATAATTATATTATATTATATTATATTATATTATATTATATTATATTATATTATATTATATATTATATATATTATATTATATTATATTATATTATATTATATTATATTATATTATATTATATTATAGTATATATAGTATAGTATATTATTATATTATAGTATATTATAGTATATTATAGCATATTATAGCATATTATAGTATATTATAGCATATTATAGCATATTATACATATAGTATATTATACATAGAGTATATTATAGTATATTATACCTACAGTATATAATGTATATCATATATCGTATCATATAGTATCATATATATATATATATATAATCATTTATATATATATACATAAAATCTGGGAAGAAGGATTTATTGAAAATATCAGTGCTGAGTACCTATGGGAGTGTAAGAGTGGGAATGAAGAGGTGATTTGGGATGGGAATCCATATCCATATCCAATGCTTTCCTTGGGAATAAGGATGGGTTGGAAGTCCAAGCCCTGTCTGACCCAAGAAAAATTCCTCCCTGCTCCCCATCAATCCCAGCTGGGAGCAGGAATCTCCCACTCATCCTGCAGCCTCTGGAAGCCCCACTCAGCTCCTGCCTTTCCTCCAGGAAAATCCTGGGGGAATTTTCCATGTCCTCAGCTCATTCCCACCCCTCCCCTGTGGCCCTGCAGGGCTCAGGACACTGGGCCCAGCTCAGCAAAGCCTCTCCTCTCCTTGGAAATTCCCAGCCCTCATCCCTCAAAGGTCTTTCCCCATCCCAGCTTCTCCAGACCTCCAAGGAGGCAGAGAAATCCCCCACATGGAGGGATCCGTGCTCTGAGCCCTCATCCCACCAGATCTCCAGGCATTTTGCACTTTTTGGGAGCCACCAACCAGCAAACCCATGAGGAATATCCCAGTGCCCTGGGTTTACTGGGATTCAGGAAGTCCTGGTGACACTCTGGGAGTTGTCAGCCTCTCCTGAACCCCACAGGCCCCTGAGCACACCCAGAGACCCCAGAGCTGCCAGGAGCAGATCTGCAGCCTCACAATCCCAGCTGTTCCATGCTGAGGAGCCTCTGGAGTCCTTGGATATGAAAAGTTGCAGGCCCAGAGCCAAATCACCCCCCAGGCCACAATTTCTGGGGTTTTTTTAGGGAAATTGGAGTGGAATTGATCTCTGCAAATCTCCCCAGAAAACCCAGCCAGCTCTGTGCCAGGCTTATCTCAGCCCTCTTCCTGCACCTCCCATAATGGGGTTTATTTATGGCCTCCTCAGAAATAAACCACATTTTAAAGCCATTTCCACGAGATCAGCTCTGCTTCTCCAGCAGATGGATAAATAATGATAACACAGCTCCCAACACAGTTCAGATCCAGGGTTTTGGCAACACGGAGCTGCAGGAGCCTCTGCAGATGTTCCACCTCCATGGGTAGCACATGGAGACTCTTCTCAGAGCACAAAAGCTCCTTTGAGCCTGGAACAGGGGCTGGAATTCCAGCCCTGCCTGCCAGGAATGCTGTTCCCACCCCAACACCAATCCCACCATTGCTCTTTATCTCTCTTTATCTCTTGGTATCAGCACCTGCTCCCTGGAGGTGCCAAACGCTTCCAGAGCCTCTGCAAGTGGCACAAACCAATCCCGTGGCAGCGCTGGGAGGTGGGGCAGGGGCTGCTGTCCATGGAGGGGGAGAGACACGGCGGGCAGAGCCTGGAAAAACTGAAATTCCAACACTTCCACAATTATAACACTCCCGTAATTGTGATCTATAATTATTAAACATCCCTGCAGAGCTGGGGTCACTCCCTGAGCAGCACAGAGGGGAGATGTTCCACTGTGGGTCCCAACACTTCCTCAGCCACCGAGTCCCAGTCCTGATCCCAATCCTAATCCCAGAGCTCAGGGAGAGCTGTGGCTCCAACACCTCCCCAGCCCTTCAATCCCAATCCCAACCCCAATCCCAGAGCTCAGGGAGAGCTGTGACTTTGACACCACTGCCCTTCGATCCCAATCCAAATTCCCAGCCCTTCAATTCCAATCCAAATCCCCAATCCCCAATCCCCAATCCCAATCCAGGTTCAGGGGGAACTGTACTCTGACACCTCCCCAGCCCTTCAATCTCGATCTCAATCCCAACCCCAATCCCAATCCCAGAGCTCCGGGACAGCTGTGGCTCCTACACCCGCAATCCTTCAATCCAAATCCCAATCCCAATCCAAATCCCCAGCCCTTCAATCCCAATCCCAATCTCAATCTCAATCCCAATCCTGATCCTGATCCCAATCCCAGAGCTCAGGGAGAGCTGTGGCTCCTATACCACTGCCCTTCAATCCCAACCCCAATCCCAATCCCAGAGCTCAGGGAGAGCTGTGGCTCCAACACCTCCCCAGCCATTCCTGACAGGATCCATGCTGTCAGCCAGCTGCTCTCTTCATTCCCAAATGGATTTTATTCCTACAAATTGCCTTCCCAGGAGGCTGCCATGAATATGCATTTTTCCTGCTCTCCCTTATCAACTCCAGGATATCTCCATCCATCCAAGACTACCCTGATAACCCCAGTGCTCCTGTGGATTGTGCCTGGGCAGGGCAGGGCAGGAGGCAGCAGGAATTCACATCCTGCTGGATTTATCCCTGTGCTGGTGGTGTGAGAAAAACCATGCTCACTTCCAAGAATTTAAAAGGTTTATTAAAACCTTATCAGAAATGCAACAGAAGACTGAATAGAGAAAATATCACAGCACCAGGAGCAGAGGATTTCCCCCACCATGTGCTCACCCACACCATGGAGGTTTCCCCTTTTAACCCTTTGCCCCCCAAAGTTCTGTCCATGGACTCCTCCTTCCCTGCCCAGGGGTGGCGATCACTGCCTGACACCTTGAGTGGGGGGCAGCTGTTGCCATGGGAACGAGTGACCCTCCCCAATGTCCCCAACCCAGGGCACCCCTGAGAACAACACAAGGGGGTAAAACACAACTATGAATCTGTAAAACTGCTCCTGACACATATACAGGATATCTGCCTTTGATTGTGAGAGTCAGCCATGGCATTGCTCATCTGTCACAGTGGGAAGCCCCACAGGGCTGGGCTTCTCCCCATGGATGCAGGGGGGACACTGGGAATGTGTCAATGGATCCTCAATGCCCTCCTGGACTGCTTGGAGTGAAGAGCAGAATTCAGAGGAAATAATAAAAATATTGGATGGTATTGAAGAAACCTAAAAGCCAGTTTGGGATTTGGGGTTTAGCTCTGCCTGTGCTGCAGAAGTTGTGGGAATTTGGGTGGATCCTGGGATGTCTCTACTTCCTTCCTCCCATCCCGCTGCTGCCTCATGGAAAGGATGGACAGAGCTGTGGGATGGGTGGAGAGGGACTGGGGACAAGGATGGAGGGACAGGAGCCAGGGAATGGCTCCCAGTGCCAGAGGGCAGGGCTGGATGGGATCTTGGGCATTGGGAATTGTTCCCTGGCAGGGTGGGCAGGGGCTGGGCTGGGATTGCCAGAGCAGCTGTGGCTGCCCCTGGAGCCCTGGCAGTGCCCAAGGCCAGGCTGGACATTGGGGCTGGCAGCACCTGGCACAGTGGGATGGGATGGGATGGGATGGGATTGGGTTTAAGGTCAATTCCCAACCAAATCAGTCTGGGATTCCATGAAATCACAGATTCCCTTTAAAATCCCTTTCTGCTGAGTTGAAGCAGCAGCTTTTGTCTAGTTTGAGGTTCTTTTCTCCCACTTCTCCCCCATGTTGTTCCACCTGGGACAAAAGCACCACTCGAGGCTGTTGCTGCTGAGGACCCTGTGATACCCCCTGAGCCTCCACTGAGCATCTTCAAATTCCCCCAACAACAGCAGTGATTTGGGCCCTGCTGAGCATCCCGGGCTGTGACAGTGACACCTTTGAGAGGTGATCAAACCCCTGTGAGTGAGGAGCTCACTCCAGAAGTAGCAGGAAGGGTTGCAATCATCCTCCTAAAAATGTCAGGATATTTTTGTGGCATTGTCCCTCTCTCTCTGTTTTCATTCTGATTTTTACCCTTTTTTTCCCATTCCCCTCCACTTGATTTTCCCCTCTGGATGGCCAGGTCCTGTTCACAGCAGATTTGTGGCTGTTTGGGTTTGGTGTGATGGATAAATCCTGCTGGGATTGATGTCTGGAGAGCCCTCAGGGATTTTATTTCATTCTCCATGGCTCGAGCTCTCCCTAGGCTCAGCCTTTCCCTGTTGGAATTGCTCAGGTGTCTGACTCATCTCAGGATGGCTCAGCAGCCTGAATTCCTCAGGTGGAGTTTTGCTCTTTTTTCCCCAGATTTATCACTTAAACCCCCCAAAATGATGCTAGCCATGGGCATGATGGGAGCTCCATGGATTTACAGACACCCAGGAACTGAATTTCTGACCCAGGACAGGTGAAAACTTTTTGATCCTCAGCCCAGGTAAATTTATTTGAGGCTCACTGAGATCCCTCCTTGCTCTGTCCTGGCCACACCTGGATGGGTACAGAACCCTCCAGGACGGCCAGCATTGATCCAGCCTGCATCTGCCAGGATTTTCAGGAAAATCTTGCTCCAAATGCTCTGATTTCTGCACTGCTGTTGTTCCCACCCCGTGGGAAGGGGCAGGGCTGTGACATTTCCTCCTCCACTTGGGAGGTGACAGCACAAAGCTCCAGTTTGGGCACAATTGAATTAAACGCCAATTTTAACAGATTTTTTTTTTTTTTTTTTTTTTTGCTGGGCAAGGCAGAGCTGACAGGAGATCGTTGGAGCTCTGCTCTGCCAGGTGAACCCCCAGCAGTGCCTGTGCTTTTCCAGGCTCTGCTTCCATTGAATTTTAACCTTTTTGGGATGTGTGGCACTCATGGAGCCGGGAGAGGGAGTTCCCCTACTGCAGGAACCCCTGAGCAGCAGCCCCAGGAACAATTTCCCCTTCCACCTCCTGAATATTTTGAAAGCAGAAAGGCAGAGGGGGTGAATTTAAACTAAGGGAAGGAAAATGATCCCCCCAGCCAGCCCAGGCCCAGCTTCCCATCCCTCCTGAGCCGTCTGAGCAACAGGTGCCCAATTTGGAAAATTGCAGCAGCCCCAACAAAAATAAACCCAGCAGGGGATGAGCAGAGCTCGGCTGCAATTCCCGAGGCTGCCACGGACAGAGCTGGGGTGGGAGGAGGAGGAAAAATCCATTATCCAGCTCCTTGTGTGTATTCTGGAGCCTGGGAGGACCTTGATTGCCGAGCCAGGGTGAATCTGTCCCTTGCTCTGAGCGTTATCTGCATGGCTCCGATAATCTCTGCAGATAAACCAACAATTCTCCTCCGGCTGCGGCTGAACACCCACCAGAGGTGACAATAATCCTCCAGTGTTCCCAAGGAGGGCTCCAGGGGCAGATCTCCTGATGGATATTCAATTATCAGCAAGGAAAGCTGATAGGGAATATTTATTTATCATGGAGCGATTCTCCATCAAAAGGTGACTGGGGAAAGGAGGGGGAGTTTCACCACTGAGGAAATCCAGTCCATTGAGGCAGAAATCACTTCATTTTCTGCATTGAAAAAACCCCTAGAACAATAACAAACCAGGAAATCTCACAGCGTTTGGACATTTAGAGCAGCTGGGTTTGAAAATTGCTCGGAATCTTTTGGGGAATCGGTCTTTGTCTGAGGAGAGGAACATCCAGGTCCAGCTTCAGTGGAAATGAAACGTCCAACCCATGGCGGGTGTTGATACAGCAGGAAAAATGCTGCCCTTGGGATGGGAAAAATCCCGTCCTTGGGATGGGAAAAATCCCATTCTTGGGATGGAAAAAATCCCGTCCTTGGGATGGGAAAAATCCCATTCTTGGGATGGGAAAAATCCCATTCTTGGGATGGGAAAAATCCCGTCCTTGGGATGGGAAAAATCCTGTCCTTGGGATGGGAAAAATCCCGTTCTTGGGATGGGAAATGTCCCCTTCTTGGGATGGGAAATGTCCCCTTCTTGGGATGGATGTTCCTCATGCCCCACCTGAGCCCTTTCCCACCCTCAGGACAGGCTAAACCTCCCCTTGGTGCCGATTTCTTCCTGGGCTGGAAGAGGATCCCAGAGTTCAGAGAGATCTTAGAGAACTTATTTAATGGAAAAACCTGCTAAAAATCATGGAATCATCAAATTATTGAGGCTGGAAAAGAGCTCCCAGAGCATCAAATCCAAGCTGTGCTCGATCCCCACCTCGTCCCCAGCCCAGAGCCCTCCTGGCAGGAGCTGTGCAGAGCCACAGGGGCCCCCCTGAGCCTCCTTTTCTCCAGGCTGGGGTGTGCCAGGCCATGAAATCCAAGGAATTGGGAATTCCCGAGCTCTGTGGGCTGGATCTCGGGCTCTCCCACCGGTGACAGTGCAGGGATTTTGGGGAGCTCTGTCCCGTGTCCCAGCCTGTCCCACACCCCTGCAGCACCCGCATCCCACCCTGGGCTCCTCATCCCCGATCCCTCTCTCCCGCTGCCCCCTGGGCTCCAAGGAAGGCTCCGGGACCCGTTTTGGGCTGAGATTCCAAGGATTCGGCGTTTCCAGGCTGGGATCGCGCCTGCAGGCGCCTCCTTCCCCCTCTGCTGGTGAGGGGCTGCGGACACCGCCTCACCCTCCAGGCAGGAACATTCCCCTGGAAAAGGGGGAAAAGCGCCTTTGAGAGCGGACTCGTAGGGCAGGGACCCATCCCAAATAAATCCCGCTGTAGAAATACCAGGAGACCAGCCTTAGGGCAAAATCCGAAGAAGAACAAAATCAAAGGAAGTGGAAAACCTGGATTTTGCTGGAGTCAGGAGGGATGGGACCCGAGGAATCTCTTCCAATCACTCTAATAATTGTGTCGTTAATTGCCCATTGATTTAATGAGCTCGTGGTGTCACCACTTGACTCCCATCGATTGTGTCACTGCCATTCCTGGGATCGGTGACACCAGAGCTGCTCCACGAGGGGATATGGCCTTGCCAGGGGTGGCTCCAGGCTGGAATCCCTCACAATTCCCTGCAAACACAGGGCCCTGCAGCCTTGCCAAGGCTCATTAGGGCCCCTGGACAATTGGATATTTTTATCTGAGATAATTAAGTAATTATTGCATGTAATGGAGAGAGCGGTCAGTTGGCCCCAGGCTGCTTCTATTTCCATTGTGGCAGGAAAAATGAATAATTCCCTTCCCTTCCCTTCCCTTCCCTTCCCTTCCCTTCCCTTCCCTTCCCTTCCCTTCCCTTCCCTTCCCTTCCCTTCCCTTCCCTTCCCTTCCCTTCCCTTCCTTCCCTCCCTTCCCTTCCCTTCCCTTCCTTCCTTCCTTCCCTTCCCTCCCTTCCTTCCCTTCCTTCCCTTCCCTTCCCTTCCTTCCTTCCTTCCCCTTCCCTTCCCTTCCCTTCCCTTCCCTTCCCTTTTCTTCCTTGCCTTTCCCTTCCCTCTTCCCAGAACTTTCCTCCTTTTCCTTTTCCCCTTTTCCATTTTCCTTTTTCCCCCTTTTTCTTTCCTCATTTTCCTCCCATTCAAATTCTATTTATAAATGATTGTCCTCTGTCCATCTGGTGCCCAATTAACCTCGACAACACCAGAATCTCAGTGAAACAAAAGCAGCCAAAGCAGCCCCTGAGCTGGGATTTCATTCCCAGGCTGGCCCGAACTCTCCCCGCACCGGGAATGTCGAATCCATCTCCGGCCTCTGCCGGGGCTGGGAGGGATCCTTGGGATGCTCCCGGGCGTCCCGGGACGCGGAGGATGCTCAGCCCCGGTTCCCGCTCTCCGCCCAGACCTCGGGAGCCTCCCGGGTGCTTTCCAGAGCTTGGATCTCCCTCTTGTGGCTGCACCTGGTGGGTTCGGGATGGACATTCCGGGCTGGGACCCTCAGAGGTCTGGGGGGAGAGGGGCCGGAGCTCCCTGGGTGCTTGCGCCCTAATCCATGGAAAAGGGGCTTGGAATTATTTTAATTCAAATTAATTTTAATTTCAATTTTAATTTTTAATTTTAATTTTAATTATTTAATTTTAATTTTAGTTTTAATTTAAAAAGTAATTTTAAAATTTTAAATTTTTATTTTAAAAATATTTAATTTTAATTGGTTTAATTATTTTAATTCTTTTAATTCTTTAAATTCTTTTTATTCTTGAATTCTTTGAATTCTTGTTTTTTCCCTACTGAAATTCTGCTCCATTTCTGTCCTGCTGGATCCAGGTCCTGGCACAGGGAATATCCAGGGACCCAAACTCAGCCTTTTCTGCATCACCCCCATTCCCACATCCATTCCTTGCAGGAATGCAGAATGGTTTTTTTGGAATCATCAAACAGCAGAGCTGTGAGGGCACATTCCCACTGAGGAGAAATCCAGGATATTCCCCATAGAAGGGAAAAAGAGAAAAAAAAAAGCAGCAAATAAACCCAAACAATGGAAAAGAGTTATGAAATGTAAAGAATTAAAATGTAAATCCCATCTCAGGTTACCCAGAGCAGCTGTGGTTGCCCCTGAATCCCTGGAAGTGTCCAAGGCCAGCTTGGAATGGGATGATCCATAAACTCCTTCCCAGTCCAGCCCGCTCTGGGGTCTCTCAGGGATTTCCAGGCCAGTCCCTCTGACATTGGTGGGATTCTGTTGCATCCCAGGAACATCTCCCACCCCCCTCTGCTTCCCATCCCACTGAAATTCCCACATTTCCTTTGCACCTCGGCCATTCACTCAGAACCTTTCCCAGCCCTGCTTTTCCCGTTCTGGTTCTCAGCTGGGAGCAGCTCCTGAATGGGCCAGACACGAAAATTCCTTTGTTGGGGAGCGGGGACCTCCCAGTGACACCCCTGGCCCTCGTCTGCTCTTCCCAGCCCCGGGGGAGCAGGGATCAGGAAAGGACTGGGATGGGGTAAGGGCTGGGATGGGGATGGAGCTGGGACTGGGATGGGGCTGGGATGGTGAAGGGGCTGGGATGGGGATCAGGAATGGGATGGGGATCGGGAAGGGGCCAGGATGCAGAAGGGGCTGGGATGGGGCTGGGATGGGGAAGGGGCTGGGATGGGAATAGGGCAGGGATGGGGAAGGAACCAGGATTGGGAAGGGGCTGAGATCTGGAAGGGGCTGGGATGGGGATAGGGGTCAGGATGGGGATGGGGATGGGGAAGGGGCTGGGATGGGGATCAGGAATGGGATGGGGATCAGGAAAGGGCCAGGATGGAGAAGGGACTGGGATGGGGAAGGTGCTGGGATGGGGATCAGGATGGGGATGAGGATGGGATGAGTGGGGGCTGGGATGGGGATTGGGATCGTGATGGGAATGGGGTTCTGGAAGGGGCCAGGATGGAGAAGGGGCTGGGATTGCTGGGATGGGGATGGGGCTGGGATGAGGATTGGGATGGGGCTGGGATGGGGTTGGGATCGAGGATTGGGATGGGAATGGGGTTCTGGGATGGGGATTGGGATGGAGGGAAGGGGCTGGAAGGATTGGATGGAGAAGTGCTGGGATGGGGATGGGGCTGGGATGAGGATTGGGATGGCCATGGGGATGGGGTTCTGGAAGGGGCTGGGATCGCGGGTCCCTCCACAAACGCCTTTCCCTTTTCCCGATCCCTGGAGCAGCCGGGAGCGTTGCCAGGGTGACGCTCCTCGTTGCCATGGCTCTGTCACTGTCACCCCCTCCCACTGCCACCTCCTCTGAATGTCCCTTTGATGGCCGGGACATCAGTGGGGTGATGGAATTGCAGCCCTGGATGGGATCTGTGGGACACGAACCAGGAATTCCCATTTCCTGGGGGGTTTTCCCCTCCCAGGGTCCCCCTGCCTGGGGCTCTGAGGTGGCACCAGGGGTGGGTTTGGTCCCAGTCACCTCCAGTTCCTTCCAGGCACTTCCAGACTGGAGATATTTGGGATAATCTTGGATATCCTTGCTTAAAAATGTGTTTTTGTGGACGGTGGCCCTGGTCAGAGAACCAGAGTTACAGAATCGGAGAATGAGAGAATCAGAGAATTAGAAAAAAAATTATAGAATAATAGAATCATTAAAATTATAGATTCAAAATTATGGAACCATAGAATTATAGAAAAATAGAATTATGGAATTACAGAATTAGAGAATAATGGAATTATAGAATCACAGAATTACAGAACCACAAAAATATAGAATCATAAAATGATAGAATTGTAGAATCAGAGAATTACAGAATCATGGAATTACACAATCCCAGAATTGTAGAATCACAGAATGACAGAATGATAGAAATACAGAATCACAGATTTACAGACTTGACAGAAGAACTAAAACTTTTTTATTCCATGGACAAATGCCAATAATTTTAAAAAATCCAAATCTCAAATACAGTAATTTTAGGGCATTACAAGACTAAACAGAACAAGAGATCTCCTTGGCTCCACAGAATAGAAATTTTTCATTAAGGATAAATCTTTTAATCCCTCTAAAATAATTACATTAATAATGTCCTTAAAAAGGGTTTGTATGATGCTTTTGAGAAGACCAAAGCCTGATTTAAATGAAATGAGAACTTTCCATCCTCTGCAGGTTATTAAAAATAAAAAAAAAAACCCAAATGGAAATTTAGCATTTTTAGGTAAATATTCATTTTTCCAAAAAGAACCAACTTTGAGGAGCCCCCTCCTGGCAGGAGCTGTGCAGAGCCACAAGGGCCCCCCTGAGCCTCCTTTGCTCCAGGCTGAGCCCCTTCCCAGCTCCCTCAGCCCCTCCTGGGGCTCCAGGCCCTTCCCAGCTCCCTCAGCCTCTCCTGGGGCTCCAGGCCCTTCCCAGCTCCCTCAGCCCCTCCTGGGGCTCCAGGCCCTTTCAGCCCCTCCAGGTCTGGTCATGATGGACCAAAATTGAGTTTTAGAGCTCAACCTCAGACTGAGAGCCCAGAGCAGCCCTAAACCTGTGATAATCCTGTCTCTGACTGGAATTTAGGAAAAGGATCAGGAAAAGCCTCATTTGATTCCCATTCTGTGCAGATCCAGGGCAGTGACTGATCCACAAAAACTCAGGAGCCAGCGCAGCTCTGGACTTGTGTCACCTCCAGAGGCTCCCGAGAACTTTCCAGGTGAACTTTCCTGGAAAACAAGGATTCCCATGGATTTCCCCCTCAGAGCCATCTCGAATTGCTGAGCCCACCGTGGGATTTTTTCCTTGCTCAGCTCAGGGTGGAAATTTCAGTTCTGAGCTTGTGAAATCCTGGGAATTCATTGAACCTCATCCCCTTTCCATGACTGGATTTTTCAGAGGCTACCAGTGCAGTTCCCATCCCAGGAAGCAGCAGTGGGATTCATTTTCCTGCTGGCTCAGGGCTGGATTAAACCTGAGGGATTCGGAGCTGAGGGATCCAGGTGTGGAGCACAGCTGGATCAGATCCAGGTGTGTTTGGGATGTCCTTGTGTCGATAATGAAACACTTTGGGATCAACATGGGAATTTGCTCCATGATTTTCTGGCTCCCAACTCTGCTGGAATAAGTTCTTTCCACCTGGAAAAGCTGGATTTGAAGTTGATTTGCTCCTATCACAACAATTCCTTCTTTTTTTTGAGGATCCTTTGTGCACCTTCACCATCCCTAAACTTGACTGCCTGCAGGGATTGTGTTCAGCTCATCCATACAAAACAATCTCAGTGCATGAAAAACTCACTCCAAAAGATGAAAGGGTGGGGAAATGTTTGGAGTTCATGGGAAAAGGGATTTCTGCAGGATTGCTGCCTCCCCTGGAGCTGCCCTGGGCTCCCTCACACTCACAGGGCCAAAGCTCCAGCAGCTTAAGGGGAAGCTGGATCAAACTTGGAGCCTAAAGCCTCAGGAATAATCATCCCATGGGATCCTTCACCTCAGAGGAGCTGGGATAATTCTGTGGGTGGCAGAAAAGGGAATGTGGAATAGGAAAGGTCTGATGTAGAATTCCCACTGAAAACCAAATGGATGACTGGTGCCTTTTCCTCTTCATGAGAGTGAGCAGAACTCTGGATTTGGAGCTGATTTGAAGCTGTTTGGATTTGAAGTGAATTTAAAGCTGATTTGAAGTGGATTTTAGGTTGACTTGAAGTGGATTTGAATCTGATTTTAAGCTGGTTTGAAGCTGCATCCCCACCCCAGGTCCTTCTGGATATCCTGGACAGGGGTTCAGAGCTGCTTTCAGAGCTGCTGTTGGGCTGCTTCACTTCAGAGAAGCTGCAAAGTCACTGGGACAATTCCCTGGGTGGCAGAAAAGGGAATGTGGAATAGGAAAGGTCTGATGTAGAATTCCCACTGAAAACCAAATGATGAGTGGTGCCTTTCCCTCTTCATGAGAGTGAGCAGGACTCTGGATTTGGAACTGATTTGAAGCTGATTTGGGGCTGATTTGAGGCTGATTTTAGGCTGCTTCACTTCAGAAGAGCTGCAAAGTCACCAGGATAATTCCTTGAACGGCAGAAATAGGAATCTGGAATGGGAAAGGCCTGATTTGCAATTCCCACTGAAAACCCTGATGGAGGAGCGGTGCCTTTCCCCCTCCATGGCAGTGAGCAGAGCTCTGGATTTGAAGTGGATTTGAAGTGAATTTTAGGTTGATGTGAAGCTGATTTTTAGCTGATTTGAAGTGGATTTTAGGTTGATTTGAAGTGGATTTGAATCTGATTTTTAGCTGATTTTAAGCAGGTTTTAAGCTGCATCCCCACCCCAGGTTCTTCTGGATATCCTGGACAAGGGTTCAGAGCTGCTTTCAGAGCTGCTTTTGGGCTGCTTCACTTCAGAGAAGCTGCAAAGTCACTGGGACAATTCCCTGGGTGGCAGAAAAGGGAATGTGGAATGGGAAAAGTCTGATGTAGAATTCCCAAAACCAAATGATGAGTGGTGCCTTTCCCTCTTCATGGGAGCAAGCACAGCTCTGGATTTGAAGGTGATTTGGGGCTGATTTTGGGCTGATTTTGGTCTGCTTCACTTCAGAGGAGCTGCAAAGTCACCGGGATAATTCCCTGGGTGGCAGAAATGGGAATGTGGAATGGGAAAGGCCTGATGGGGAATTTCCACTGAAAATCCCCCTGGAGGAGTGGTGCCTTTGCCCCTCCATGGCAGTGAGCAGAGCTCTGGATTTGAAACGGATTTGAAACTGTTTGGATTTGAAGCTAATTTGAAGCTGATTTTATGTGGATTTGAAGTGGATTTTAGGTTGTTTTGAAGTGGATTTGATTTTTAGATGATTTTAGGCTGATTTTAAGCTGCATGCCCATCCCAGATATTTCTGGATATCCTGGACAGGGGTTCAGAGCTGCTTTTCAGGAAATCCTCAGAAAGAACAAGAGGCTCCAACCATGAATAAATGTGATTTATGAAGCACTAAGAGCCTTTTGGGAGCAGCGTGAACCATTCAAATCCAATCCAATTAGAGCCCAATCCCAATTAAACAGCTCCTGGGGCTCAGGCAGCCCCTCCCATAGCCAGGAGAGGTTCAGCTCATTTGTTTGTGGCATCAAACCCTCCCTGTGAGCAGATCCTAAAGCTGTATGGGCTGAAGGATTTGGATTAATAGAAATAATAATTATATAATTAATCGGAATAATAATTATATAATCAATAGGAATAAACAGCAGAGCAGCTGGGACTGGAATGGGGTGTAGGGAGGGTTGATTCCTGTGGCATTCCAGTGCTGGTCCTGTCCTTGGCACACAGCTCCAAACCCTTTTATCTGAGTATGGTTTAATTAATCAGGTTTAATTAATCAAATTTAATTAATCACAAGCCAGATTAATTTTTGGGTGGTCCTGGGAGTGGCACTTCCAATGTTTGGGTTGGTTTTGTCAACAGAACAAACTCCTCAGCATTTAAACAGCAATTCCCAAAAGAGTGTGACCTCCTGAGGGAAAACCGGGGTTGTTTGGGGCTTTTCTTGCTGGAGTTTGCTCCAGGAATGGCAAAAAGAGGATTGGGATGGATTTGTGTCTCTCAGGAACCTTGTGGTGGTCACCAGGGCTGGCTGGAGTCCCAGGGACAGGGGGGCAGAGGGCAGGTCCTGCTGGGGCAGCACTGATCCCACAGAGCTCGGGAATTCCCAGTTCCTTGGATTTCATGGCCTGGCACAGGTCCCAGCCTGGAGCAAAGGAGGCTCAGGGGGCCCTTGTGGCTCTGCACAGCTCCTGCCAGGAGGGCACAGCCGGGGGGGCCGGGCTGTGCTCCAGGGAACAGGGACAGGAGCAGAGGGAACGGCCCCAGGCTGGGCCAGGGCAGGCTCAGGGTGGGCACAACAGGAATTGCCCCATGGAAAGGGGGCTCAGGCCTTGGCAGGGGCTGCCCAGGGAGGGTTGCAGTGCCCAGCCCTGGAGGTGCCCCAGCAATTCCTGGAGGTGGCACTCAGAGCTCTGGGCTGGGGACAAGGTGGGATCAGCTGGGACTCGATGTCCTTGGAGCTCTTTTCCCACCTCATCTCTGGGATCCTGAGCACCAGAATCCCAAAGGCTTTTCCCACAAGGGAATATCTATCCTGTCACTGACATATTTTCTGAAAAATCCCTTCTCCAGGATTTCTTCTCCTGAGAAGCTGGGAAACTTCAGCTTCTCCATGTTTTGCTCCTCTGGAATGTGATTTGGAGAATTGTTTACCCAGCATGTGAATTGGTTTTAATTAATGGCCAATCACAGCCAGCTGTGTCAGACTCTGAGTCTGTCACAAGATTTTATTGTTCATTCCTTGCTAGCCTTCTGATGAAATCCTTTCTTCTATTCTTTTAGTATACATTTTTCTTTATTCTGTATTTTCTATATTTCTCTATTTCTGTATTTTTCTATATTCTTTAGTATATAATTTTCTTTTAATATATACAGTAAAATAATAAATCAGCCTTCTGAAGCATGGAGTCAAGATTCTTCTCATCTCTTCCCTCATCCTCTGCCCTCAAACACTGCCACATCATCCAATTCAACCCCAGCAGCAGAGGTGTCCCTGCCCCAGCCCCTTCTGGCAGGGAACATTTCCTGTTCCCCCACAGCTCCGAACCCCTCACACCAACAACAGAAAAGAAGCCCTGAATGTCCTTAAAATCCCATTTAAATTCCCATTTCCATTTTAGAACAATTAATGTCACCTTCTTTAAATAAATGCCTTAATTAGGAATGATCTTTATTAACATCTGCCTGGGCAAGGCCTGGGGGTTGGAGGTCGAGTGAGTGCTGCACATTTTTCATCCCCAAATGCTGTTTGGAGGACACCGGGTGAGCTCGTGTCCTCCCTGATTATGCACAGGGCTGTGATTTGCATAGAGAAGTCAATTTTCATTTCTTTTTTCTTTTTTGGGGGGGAATGTGTCCTGGCAGAATGGAGTTGTACAGGCAGCACAGAAGGACTTGGGGAAGGAGAAGAAAAAAATTAAAAATTAGGACTGGGAGAGGTGGGGCTGCTTCAACCTGTGTTGGCAGTGCTGAATGAACTCCCCATCACATCCAGAATTTTGGGGGGGGTGTAGGTTTTGAGGGGAATGTTAAGCAGGGATGGAGCCCCAGGAAATGAAGTGGGAATGTCCGGTTGTTGGACAGACAAACACCAGTTTTCAGTTTGAAGCCAGGTGGAAACACCAATTTTGTGTAGGGGTTTTGGTTTGCCAATTTGAGATTTTACCAATTTGAGATTTCCTGGCCAATGCACCAACGAGTGTGTGGATACTGACAGCCTGGACAGAGAGATAAAGCCAGATAAACTTTCCCAGGAATTGTTCTGGGGAGTTGTCATGATCCACTGGGGCAAGCGAGGTTGTGATGGTTCATTTCCAGATCCAAAAACTGCAAAACACAAACAGCAGGGGACTGTCAGTTTAATCACAACAATTGCACCTTTACTGAGGGCCAACAGCAAATGCGATAGAGGGATCAGAAAAGGAAATAAAGGATAGAAAGAAAAAGAGGGGAAGGGGAATCAGTTACCAACGAGACAGAATCCTCGTGGTTCAGCCACACAGATTCACTATTATCCACAGGGGTTCACCAAAGTCATCTCAAAAGTTAGTTTATACAGTCTCTGTAGGGGGACAGAACGTAAGTAAATAAAGGTAGTATAGAAAGTAATAGTTCCCCCTAAAGAGTTGCAGCTGAGCCAATTATTAAGGCTTGGGAACAGGCCTGATGTTAACAGGCCACACCTGTAGCCAGTAAGAAGAGTGTTATAAAAGAGTGGATTGGTTGGTTGAGGGGAACTGGAGTCTGTTGGCTACGGTGAGGACAAGGAAGAGTTAGTGCCTAGAGGAGCTGCCTACAAGAAACATCCAGGAGGATGCAATATGGAGCCCTTGCAATGTACTGACAATAGAACTCTTGCACTATAATGACAATAAGTCTCAATCCAAAGTGAGTGGCTGTAGCTGCATTTCTCTTCACAGAGAAAAGCAAGGCACAATTCTTCCCAAAAATATTTCTGGGTTTCACATTCTCTGAACCTCAGAGAAAGAAAACACAATTCTTATCTCATTTGCTGCGCCTGTGTTTGTGCCAAAGCAGAATGCAATATAGAGACTGTTCACCCACAGTGATGGTGTTCTGTTTCCTTGGCCTGTCAGGGCCAGGTGTTGTGTGTGTTGGGACTGTTGGGTGGCAGTCACGAGATTCAGTGTAGTGTGTGCAGGGTTGAGTGCTTGGCAGATTCACTTTTAGATGTATAGAATAATATAGTATAATAAAGTAATTAATTAGCCTTCTGATATCCATGGAGTCAGATGCATCATTTTCTCCCCTCGTTGGGGCTATCCCAGCGTTGCTGTATCCTCATGGTCCAGCCACACAGATTCACTGTTGTCCGTGGGGGTTCACCAAAGTTGTCTCAAAAGTTACAATTTATAGAGTCTGAATGCAGAGTGAGTGGTATCTGGCCAAAAGGTGGGGAAGATTCCTGGGCCATTGTGTTGAGACCCCTTGGTCTGTAAGGCAGGCGTGAGTGTGCAAGGACAAGGCACGATTTATCAGAACCTGCTCAAAGCAGCGTTCTGTTAAGGCACAGCGAGCACACCTGCAAACAATCACTTGGAAACATCTACCTCAGCCAGGCCAGAGCTCCTGTCGAGGTCTTCAGGGCCCTTGGATGGTCGTGAGGCAAATGCAGGAAACTCCAGACCATCTCTTACAGGAGTTTTGAGACAGCTGAGAGAAAGAATTAAAGCAATCTTGCACCTGGTGTTTTGAACACTTGTCTTCTCATAAGATGTTTACTAAAGGGGGTCTTCTTAATAAGCCAGTGGTGATGGGGTGTTGATTAAATGACCAGTGAGGTCCAGCTGTATTGGAGCAGTGTATAAAAAGGAATAAACTGATAAACTCAGTATTAGCCTCCTGCAGAGAGTTGGACTGTGTGTGTCACCTGACTCCTGTTCCTGACACAACAGTGATGTGACTGTGGTGGGTTCAGTGCTGGCCAATCCCCAGTGCCCCACAGGACACACACCCATTCCTGCTGTGAGCTCGGACCAGGAGGAAGGCAAAGCAGGCTCAAAACTCTAAAAGGGTATAAAGAAAAGTTTATTAACAGTAACTAAAAGAAAGAGTGACAAGAATTAGAACAAAACCTTCAGAAAACTTCTCCATCCCCCACAACCTTTTCTTTCCCATTGACAGTGTGAAGAAATAAAACTTAAATTTTAAGTTAGTTTAGAATAGTCTAGAATAGTTTAGACCTCTAGAATAGTCTTTCTTCACTTCACTTAGGGAGAGAAGTCCCTCTTGTTCACGTTATGGGGACTTTTCCACAAGAAGAAAACAGTTCTCTCATGTCTCCCTCACAAACACCAGCTGCCTGGGGAAATCTGGAATTGTGAAATCCCTCCCATTTTCCACAAGCTTTTCCCACAGCTGTGTTTATGGGCTATGTCACCTTCTGGGGTACTATTTTAAAGATGAGCTGTTTAAAGGCAAAATTCTCATTATCTATCTCTGAAATAATCTTCATCCCTGGGAACAGAAATCTTCTCATGGGGGCACAGTGTTTTCATTACTCTCTTCTCTCTCTGCTCAAACTTCTCATAGATCACAAATACTTTAATGTCTGCTCACTCTGGTATGGAGACCTTTGTTCGATGTCAATTTAAACCCTTCATCTCCCCCGGCTTTCGTGTGTTACAGGGAAACGGAGCATCAACGGAGTATCAAAACCAGAGATGTGTCCATTATATCTTTCTCCAAAGCTTTGCAAGAGGATTTCAGCCTGCAGCTCTGGATCTTGGTTCTGAAGCAGAATTGGAGACATTCTGGAGCTGAATTTGAGATATTCTGGAGGTGAATTTGAGTTTGAGAGCTGGCCCTGTGTGGTAACTCACTCGTAACTCCTTCAGAACCCCATCAAAAAGGTGGGATTGCTCTATCCAGTGCTCCAAAGGTTTATCCCAACCAATTCTCTCCACCTGAGCCATCAGACAGCACAACTGAGAGTTAAAATCCCTTTTATTTTCCCCTGTGGAGCCAAGGATGGAGCTGTTCCTACAGGAATGGCTGAGCTGTTCCACAGAGGGAAAACCCCACAGAGCGATCAGCCAAATTTTAGTGATCAAATCATTTCATTGGAGCTCAGATTTATTTTACACAGGCACAGCTGCTGCTGCTGCCAAAGAGCTGGATAACCCAATCCAGTGGGAATTCTGCTCTCCTGTTCACCCAGGACAGGGGGGCATCACTTCAGTCCTTAAACCTTGGGTGCTGGAGGAATGAATCATGAAAATCTGACCAAAAACAGCCATGAAAAATTCCCTCCTCCTCTGAAAACTCTGAAAGTTTTTGCAGCAGTGGAGAAATGAGAAGATTGATGATATCAGTGCTTCTGGAACTGGGGCAAAATAAATACGGAGATAATGAATGAGAGATGGACAACCAGGAATCCTAAAGTAAACAGGATTTAGGAGGGAAATTTATTGGATGTTTGGGGTATTTCTGGGCTCTGACAGAGCACCTGTGTTGTTTTATTTCCTTAAAAATGAATATCCAGGGTTTGCTGCACTCCTCAAACACAGCCTGGAGGAATTTCGAGACCTTAAACTTCATCAAAAGAACTTGATTGAAAGCTGGGACTCTTCCATGAGGAAAAACTGATTCTAAACTTTATTTGGTTCATTCATCCCTAAATAAATTGGCTTTGGGCATTTTCCTGCAGATTTAGGGAATGATTCTTTCTTATCTTCCCTCCCCAAAATGATGATTTTGCTGTGTCCATAAAGAGTTCCTTGGTCCAGTCAGCAGAGGGAATACTTCCCTCAGCAGAGAGGCCGCTGGGTTCAGGGCTCATGGAAAGGCTGGAATTATTTCTGCTCTTGGAATTTCGGGAGCTTTCCCCTTGGCTCCCTGGTGTGGCTGTGCTGGAGACCCCTGGGGCTGGGGCAGGTTCAAAGGTTGTGGCATTTCCCAGATTTCCAACTCAAAACCAGATCTGGAAATCCTCCATGGAAATTCCTGCTCCCCCTGGAAGGGTGCAGGGCTGGCCTGCAGCCTTCAGGAATCAGACTGAAAGATTGGGGGGATTAAGTGAATTAAATTAAATTAATTGATTTTTAACATAGATTTCTCCCGGATTTTCCAAATTCAACTCCATTTAATGAACACAAGTTTGGGAGCTTCAGCTCCAAAGGCAGATAAAGGGAATGGGGATGGGAGAGGAATTGAGTGACATCAGAAATTGCAGTCTGAGGGTTTTTCACGGATTGAAGGGTGCCTGGAATAACAGGGAGAGTCCTGGATACAGGAAGCTTTTCCTGCTGAAAACAAGGATTTTGGAACTGTCATTCCACAGCCACTTTTTATGGAGGGTTCCCATTTTTGTCCAGAAAAGCAAACACACAAAGAGGAAAATGGGTGTTTTGGTGACATTTTCCTTATTCTGGTGAGGCCCTGGCTGCCCAGAGCAGATGTGGCTGCCCCTGGAGCCCTGGCAGTGCCCAAGGCCAGGCTGGACACTGGGGCTGGCAGCACCTGGCACAGGGGGAGGTGTCCCTGCCATGGCAGGGGTGGCACTGGGTGGGGTTTAAGGTCCATTCCCACCCAAACCATTCCAGGATTCTGGGATCTCCAGGACAACTCAGGTCCCTAAAGGGATCTCTCAGGGCCTCCCAGGGTCCCTCCAGAGGACCCTCCTGACGTCCCATCCTGCATTTTCCAGGCACTGTCCACGCCTTAGGTGCCCTCAGGGTGCTCCAAATGAAATAAATTCTCAAGGAATTGAATTCCATCCAGGATCTTTGGGTACTCTGATGGGAATTTGGACACTTGTGGGACCATGGGCCTTAAATCCCCTTAATCTGCAGGTAAATCCTATCCAAGCCCCACGAGATAAATGGGTTCTCTGTGGAGAGGGACATTTTGTGTCCCCTTGAAACCTCTGACCCCACAGTGGCAGCTTTTTAGCTGAGGAGCTGCTTCCCTAATTCCCCCTTCCCAAATCCTTTGGGAGGGATCACATCTGGGCATCACTGCTGTCATTCCTGCCTCATGGAATCCCAGACTGGTTGGATTGGAGGGACTTTAAATCCCATCTGGTGCCACCCCTGCCATGGCAGGGACACCTCCCACTATGCCAGGTGCTCCCTGCCCCAATGTCCAGCCTGGCCTCGGGCACTGCCAGGGGTGGGAATCCACAGCTCCTCCATGCTGGGGCCTCCCCATCCAGGTCTGGAGACTTTTCCTGGTCCCTGAAGTGTCCCCGGGGCTTGGATGCTGCAGAAAACCAATCTGGGGCTTTCCAGAGCTGGCCTAAAGCAATTCCTGCTTTTAGGGCTCCTCCTGATTTTCAGCAGCGTTTCCAGAGAGCTTGAGAAGGATCTGCCCTTGTTGGGTGCAAAGGGAAGTGATTTTGGGCAGTTTTGGTTGTTCCCATCTGAGATCTCCATGTAGAACCCCAAATATCCCCCATGGAAAACTGGAATGTGCATCACCCCAGAGTGGAGGGCAGAGTTTGGGGTTCAGAAAGGGTTTGAGCTCTTCTCGGAGCAGAACCAGATCAGGATGAGACTCAGGAGAGGCTCAGCAGACACGTGGGAGCAGCTGGGGAGGAGCAAGGAGCCAAAAGAAAAGGAACTTTTCCCTGGAAAATGAGGGGATCAAACCCATCTTTGACCTTTCCCTAAGAAAATGAGGGGATTGAACCCATCTTTGACCTTTTCTAGGGAAAAGGAGGGATTGAATCAGACTCAAGTCTGAGCCCTGCCTTTGACCTTTCCTGGATCAGGAACATTCCTCAGGGATTGAATCCGCCACAAGTCCCAGGGAGGTGACAAATTCCACCCCTTCTTCACCATGCCAGCCTCCTGCAGTGCCCCAGCCCCAAACTGGGGGATTTGGGCTCTCAGATCCTGAATCAGAGGCAGCTGGATCCAAACCCTCCCAGTGTGGGTTCAGGGCTGAACAAGAGGCTTCTTTTTCCTTTTCCAGCCACACCTGGATGAGCTTCCTTCATTCCTGGGAGTCATTCAGGATTTGTTTTCCCAGATGTGTCCGATCCCTGTCCACACTTCCTCCATTCCCAAGGAGGGGCTGGAATGAGCCCAGGCTCTGGGAGTGAGGTGGAGCCAGCCAGAGCTTGTCCTCCTGCAGATTCCCAAAAAAACATCCCAGGGACAGCCTGTCCTCCCGGATCCAGGTATGCCATGTTTACATTTAGTCTGGAATTAATTCAGTCCTGTCTTTCAAATGCAAATATTCAGGAAGAAATAAACCCAGATTTTTGGGGAATTGTATAAATAACAGATATAAATATAGTATTTTTTCCCCTTAAGAAATGGGTTGTGCTGGAGCTGTTTGCAATCCCTCAATCCCACAGCATTCCCAGGTGAACAGGACATGGAAATGTTCCTTTTCTCCTCTTTAATAAATATAAATAATTCAAAACTGGCAAAATTGTCATTATCTATCTCTGAAATAATCTTCATCCCTGGGAACAGAAATCTTCTCATGGGGGCACAGTGTTTTCATTACTCTCCGCTCTCTCTGCTCAAACTTCTCATAGATCACAAATACTTTAATGTCTGCTCACTCTGGTATGGAGACCTTTGTTCGATGTCAATTTAAACCCTTCATCTCCCCCGGCTTTCGTGTGTTACAGGGAAATGGAGCATCAACGGACTATCAAAACCAGAGATGTGTCCATTATATCTTTCTCCAAAGCTTTGCAAGATGATTTCAGCCTGCAGTTCTGGATCTTGGTTCTGGAGCAGAACTGGAGACCTTCTGGAGCTGAATTTGAGATATTCTGGAGGTGAATTTGAGTTTCAGAGCTGGCCCTGTGTGGTAACTCACGCTGAACTCCTTCAGAACCCCATCAAAAAAGGTGGGATTGCTTTCATCCAGTGCTCCAAAGGTTTATCCCAACCAATTCTCTTCCACTTGAGCCATCAGACAGCACAACTGGAGAGTTAAAACCCTTTATTTTCCCCTGTGGAGCCAAGGATGGAGCTGTTCCTACAGGAATGGCTGAGCTGTTCCACAGGAAAACCCCACAGAGCGATCAGCCAAATTTTAGTGATCAAATTATTTCATTGAGCTCAGATTTATTTTACACAGGCACAGCTGTTGCTGTTGCTGCAAAGAGCTGGATAACCCAATCCAGTGGGAATTCTGTCTCCTGTTCACCCAGGACAGGGGGCATCACTTCAGTCCTTAAACCTTGGGTGCTGGAGGAATGAATCATGAAAAAATGACCAAAACAGCCATGAAAAATTCCTCCTTCTGAAAAACTCTGAAAGTTTTTGCAGCAGGAGAAATGAGAAGATTGATGATATCAGTGCTTCTGGAACTGGGGGCAAAATAAATACGGAGATAATGAATGAGAGATGGACAACCAGGAACCCTAAAGTAAACAGGGATTTAGGAGGGAAATTTATTGGATGTTTGGGGTATTTCTGGCTCTGACAGAGCACCTGTGTTGTTTTATTTCCTTAAAATGAATATCCAGGGTTTGCTGCACTCCTCAAACACAGCCTGGAGGAATTTCGAGACCTTAAACTTCATCAAAAGAACTTGATTGAAAGCTGGGACTCTTCCATGAGGAAAAAAAACTGATCCTAAACTTTATTTGGTCTATTCATCCCTAAATAAATTGGCTTTTGGGCATTTTCCTGCAGATTTAGGGAATGATTCTTTCTTATCTTCCCTCCCAAAATGATGATTTTGCTGTGTCCATAAAGAGTTCCTTGGTCCAGTCAGCAGAGGGAATACTTCCTCAGCAGAGAGGCCGCTGGGTTCAGGGCTCATGGAAAGGCTGGAATTATTTCTGCTCTTGGAATTTCGGGAGCTTTCCCTTGGCTCCTGGGTGTGGCTGTGCTGGAGACCCCTGGGGCTGGGGCAGGTTCAAAGGTTGTGGCATTTCCCAGATTTCCAACTCAAACCAGATCTGAAATCCTCCATGGAAATTCCTGCTCCCCCTGGAAGGGTGCAGGGCTGGCCTGCAGCCTTCAGGAATCAGACTGAAAGATTGGGGGGATTAAGTGAATTAAATTAAATTAATTGATTTTTAACATAGATTTCTCCCGGATTTTCCAAAGTCAACTCCATTTAATGAACACAAGTTTGGGAGCTTCAGCTCCAAAGGCAGATAAAGGGAACGGGGATGGGAGAGGAATTGAGTGACATCAGAAATTGCAGTCTGAGGGTTTTTCACGGATTCAAGGGTGCCTGGAATAACAGGGAGAGTCCTGGATACAGGAAGCTTTTCCTGCTGAAAACAAGGATTTTGGAACTGTCATTCCACAGCCACTTTTTATGGAGGGTTCCCATTTTTGTCCAGAGAAGCAAACACACAAAGAGGAAAATGGGTGTTTTGGTGACATTTTCCTTATTCTGGTGAGGCCCTGGCTGCCCAGAGCAGCTGTGGCTGCCCCTGGAGCCCTGGCAGTGCCCAAGGCCAGGCTGGACACTGGGGCTGGCAGCACCTGGCACAGGGGGAGGTGTCCCTGCCATGGCAGGGGTGGCACTGGGAGGGGTTTAAGGTCCATTCCCACCCAAACCATTCCAGGATTCTGGGATCTCCAGGACAACTCAGCTCCCCAAAGGGATCTCTCAGGGCCTCCCAGGGTCCCTCCAGAGGACCCTCCTGACATCCCATCCTGCATTTTCCAGGCACTGTCCATGCCTTAGGTGCCCTCAGGGTGCTCCAAATGAAATAAATTCTCAAGGAATTGAATTGCATCCAGGATCTTTGGGTACTCTGATGGGAATTTGGACACTTGTGGGACCATGGGCCTTAAATCCCCTTAATCTGCAGGTAAATCCTATCCAAGTCCCACGAGATAAATGGGTTCTCTGTGGAGAGGGACATTTTGTGTCCCCTTGAAACCTCTGACCCCACAGTGGCAGCTTTTTTAGCTGAGGAGCTGCTTCCCAAATTCCCCCTTCCCAAATTATTTGGGAGGGATCACATCTGGGCATCACTGCTGTCATTCCTGCCTCATGGAATCCCAGACTGGTTGGATTGGAGGGACTTCAAATCCCATCTGGTGCCACCCCTGCCATGGCAGGGACACCTCCCACTATGCCAGGTGCTCCCTGCCCCAATGTTCAGCCTGGCCTTGGGCACTGCCAGGGGTGGGAAACCAAGGCTCCTCCATGCTGGGGCCTCCCCATCCAGGTCTGGAGACTTTTCCTGGTCCCCGAAGTGTCCCCGGGGCTTGGATGCTGCAGAAAACCAATCTGGGGCTTTCCAGAGCTGGCATAAAGCAATTCCTGCTTTTAGGGCTCCTCCTGATTTTCAGCAGCGTTTCCAGAGAGCTTGAGAAGGGTCTGCCCTTGTTGGGTGCAAAGGGAAGTGATTTTGGGCAGTTTTGGTTGTTCCCATCTGAGATCTCCATGTAGAACCCCAAATATCCCCCATGGAAAACTGGAATGTGCATCAGCCCAGGGTGAGGGCAGAGTTTGGGGTTCAGAAAGGGTTTGAGCTCTTCTCGGAGCAGAACCAGATCAGGATGAGACTCAGGAGAGGCTCAGCAGACACGTGGGAGCAGCTGGGGAGGAGCAAGGAGCCAAAAGAAAAGGAACTTTTCCCTGGAAAATGAGGGGATCAAACCCATCTTTGACCTTTCCCTAAGAAAATGAGGGGATTGAACCCATCTTTGACCTTTTCCTAGGAAAAGGAGGGGATTGAATCCAGACTCAAGTCTGAGCCCTGCCTTTGACCTTTCCTGGATCAGGAACATTCCTCAGGGATTGAATCCGGCCACAAGTCCCAGGGAGGTGACAAATTCCACCCCTTCTTCACCATGCCAGCCTCCTGCAGTGCCCCCAGCCCCAAACTGGGGGATTTGGGCTCTCCAGATCCTGAATCAGAGGCAGCTGGATCCAAACCCTCCCAGTGTGGGTTCGGGGCTGAACAAGAGGCTTCTTTTTCCTTTTCCAGCCACACCTGGATGAGCTTCGCCTTCATTCCCTGGGAGTCATTCAGGATTTGTTTTCCCAGATGTGTCCGATCCCTGTCCACACTTCCCTCCATTCCCAAGGAGGGGCTGGAATGAGAGCCCAGGCTCTGGGAGTGAGGTGGGAGCCAGCCAGAGCTTGTCCTCCTGCAGATTCCCAAAAAAACATCCCAGGGACAGCCTGTCCTCCCGGATCCAGGTATGCCATGTTTACATTTAGTCTGGAATTAATTCAGTCCTGTCTTTCAAATGCAAATATTCAGGGAAGAAATAAACCCAGATTTTTGGGGAATGTGTATAAATAACAGATATAAATATAAGTATTTTTTTCCCCTTAAGAAATGGGTTGTGCTGGAGCTGTTTGCAATCCCTCAATCCCACAGCATTCCCAGGTGAACAGGACATGGAAATGTTCCTTTTTCTCCTCTTTAATAAATATAAATAATTCAAAACTGGCAGTGGCTGAAGCAAATTCTGCTTTAAAAGTTGCTGCTTACTCCTGTTTTGATTTTTCCTGGTGACCTTCCCAAAAAACAGAAATGCTGAGACAGAAGGATTCAGGAATCAGCAGAGTGTTGGGAAAACATTCCAAAAATAAGGGAGGATCTGCTAATTAGTGATTTTTGCATCAGGAGTTGGATGTTCTTGGCTCTTCCCACTGGAGCTCACCTGGAATTTTTGGAGGCTCAGCAGCATTTCCTCCCCATTGGATGTGATATTCCATGATAATCCCATTGTTACATGGAGTTCCTGGAGGCACAGCAGCATTTCCTTTCCATTGGATGTGTGTCTTGGTTTGGAAAGCCAGGTGCCTGCTGAGGAAGGCAGGAGCCTCCCCTGAAATGGAAAACGCAAACCCCCTCCCTCAGAATTGCTATAAATTTTAAATTAAGGGGCTCTCAGGCAAAGATATGGAAGCAGGAATCACAGTTCTTTACTAGGGAAAAAAAAAGGATAAAATAAACAATGCAGTGAACTAAACCAGCACTGCCAGAGTCAGAACCCAACCTGACACCCTGTGGGTCAGGGTGCTGGCAGCAGTCCCATTGGAATTGTGGCTCAGCCCTCCTGCAGTGTCAGGGGTGGTTCTGCTGGAGCAGGGATCCTGGAGAAAGGTGCAGTCTCTTCCTCTGAAGGTCCAGGGGCAGAGGCAGCTGCTGTTCCTCTGGGCAATCCAGTGCAGAAGCCGTGCTGGTGTTCCAGAATCTCCAGATTCTATCCGGGTAGGAATGCTTGGCTCCTCCCTCTGGGCTCACATCTCCCAATGGGATGCTGTAGTTCTTATCAGCCATGCAGGGACATTCCATAGCTGTTATCAGCAGGTGTCTGCCTGAGGGAGGAGTGGGTGTGGAAGAGATAAGGAAAACTGCCCAATGAACAGAAGACAGCTGCCATGCAGATGGCAAATAGAATACAATTTGCTTAATGTAGGAGCGATGGGGGGTAGGACAGTGGGGATGGACGGAGAGCAGAGATCTCTGGAGCCAGGGCTGGGAACTTGTGGTTTATTGCAAAGGGCCTGGGTGCAGGGCCCTGCTGGGAGCTGCCAGCCACAGCTCAGAGCAGGGCCCAGAGAGGAGAGGGGGAGAGGGTAAGAACATAAAAGAGTAAGAGAGCAAGAGCGTAAGAGGAGTAAAAAGGATAAGAGAACGAAGTTCCCATTACAACACCATAAATCTTTTGTGTTGAAAGTTCTAACTCTCACTAACCAATCTAGTACAAGATACAAATCCTACAGCATTTCCATACAGCCTATAAGAATCATTACATTACCACACTGGGTTCCATTTTAAACCCTACAAACTCCTCTCTGGGCCCCTTCTGCCAAGCTGGCAGGGGCTGCTCTGAGCCTTGGGCCTGTCTGCAAGCAGAGGGTATTGTTTGATCCAAAGGGGATCACCTTCAGCTGGCCATGCCATTGTTTTCCAGTTGTTCAGGAACTGAGGGATCTCAAAGCTTGCTTTCATTTCAATCTCACTTTGAGTTTCCATATTCTCCAAATCTTTTGCCAGACAATCATATTTATAAGGCTTTCCTGTTTCATCTTTACCAACACCTGGCAATCTGGGACAATGTGATAATCACATTGATACATGGAATTCCTGGAGGCACAGCAGTGCTTCCTTTCCATTTGTTGTTCCATTGTGATATTTCACATCCTGGTTCTGCCTGAGGATGTTCACATCCATGGCGAAACCTCTCCTTTGCTCCTGTAAAGTGGTTTTTAGGTGGATTTCTCATCCCTGAACTTGTCCATGACTCTATAAAAACTCATGGAGTGTGGAAGGAGTTTCACAGCATGAAAGGAGTTTCACACCCTGGTTCTATCCAAGGATGTTCATATCCATGGAGAAACCTCTCCTTTGCTCCTGTAAAGTGGACTTATATGAATTTCTCATCCCTGAATTTGTCCATCTTTTCCTCCACACTCATGGCAGGAGTTTCATTTCCTGATTCTGCTTGAGGCTGTTCATGTCCATGGAGAATCCTCTCCTTTGCTCCTCTCTCCCTTATTTTGATGCTGTCTGGATCTCCCTTTGGATCAGGCACTGGTTGGTCCATTCCTGAGCAGTTTTCCCATGTTTTTCCCAATTCTCCCTGAGCAGCAGGAACAATGTGCTTGGTGTGGAGGGGGCTCTGATGTGGGAACAATGGGATCAAGGCCTGTCCTTGGGCAAAGCCAGATGGTTCTGTGAGGGTTCCGCACAAATTCCAGGAGAATTGGGGCTTGAATTGTCCCTGAGCCATCTTGGAATGCCCAGAGCAGCAGGAACGTGCTCCTGCCCCGCATGCAGCAGCAGGAGGTGTTAATTCCCTCCTCAAACAGGTTTATTATGGAACAAGATGTCTCAAAGCCCCTTCCAGACATCCACAGGGACCAACACAAATCCCCCTTTGTGTGTCCTGGAGCTGCTTTTCCAAAATATCCCCCCCAGGAGCCCCTATCCCTGGGAATGTGTTCTTGGACTTTTCTTTGCATTTCTAGGACCTTTTCCTAGTGCCACAAATCCCTCTGGGAGCACAGCTGGGATCTGTTGGGATCAGAGTCAGAGGCACCACGGAGGAAAATCCACACTGAGGTTCCATTCATGGGCTCCAGGGGCCTGGGAATGTGCAGGATTTTTAGGGAAGGGCTCTTGTTTTCCTGCCAGAGGCTGCTGATAAACACTGGCAGCTCATTCATGCCCAGGGCTGAGCCAGCAAACAGCTGGCAGCACTGGATGTGGGGCAGGAAAGTTTTGGGATTTGAGGGAAAAGGCTTGGGGGAAAGCTGGAAAAGCTGGAGTGACTGGAAAGGGCATGAATTCCCTCCCCAACAGGGATGGGACACGAGGAGAAGCCACTCAGGGGCTTGTGGTGGCCAGGAAGGTTTGGTTGGTACAGTCAGAGCACAAATAAAATCCAAATATTCCTGGGTCAGCCTCTTTGTCCTGTTTGGATCCCAGGTGCTGAGGGAGGAATTTTGCTGTGAGCCCAGGGAGTGAAAGCAGAAGGAAAAAACAAACCCACAAACCCCTGTGTTGGCTTCAGGACCCTCTGCCTCATTCCTGGCTGTGCTTAACCACAAACAAACTCGTGTAAATCCATTTTCACCCAGCTCACTCCCACTCTCTGTGTCCTTGCTGGCTTCTGGGAATGCCAGGTGAATTCCCAGCCTGAGCTGCAGAACCAAGAAAAGCTGTGAGAATTCGTGGAGAGGCCAAGAGCTGATCTCCAACCCAAACCTCGCTGCTCCCAGCCTGGCCCTGCAGCCAAGGTTCTCACCTCACCTCTGTGAAAAGCAGAATTTAGGGCTGTAAATGAGGGGTTTTGGTGAAATGTCTGAGAGGATGGAAATGAAACCCTTTGCTGCCCTCTCCAGTGCATTTTCCCCGTGGTTTTCCCAGCATGGGAGTGCTGCATTCCCATGGGATGCCACAGGACAAGGGGGTGACAGAGGAAATGTGAGGAAAATTCCAAAAATCGGCAGAATTCCTGGCCTCAGCCTCATCCCCCATCCCTGAGACCTCAAATGCAGCTGGTTGGGAACCCAAAAATCCTGTGGCTGCCAGGCCTGGATGTGGAACTGATGGTGGGGAAGAGGGAGAGCTGGAAAGGAGCAGGGGAAAGGTGTTTTAAGATGGTTTTACTTCTCATTATTACTTTCTTAGCAATACATCAAATTGAAATCCCTAATTCCAGCCTCATTTCCCCACAATGGAGGGATCTCTCTTGACCCTGATCTAGACCCACAACATTTTGTTCCATTTTCTCTCCCTGTCCAGCTCTGAGGGAAGCTTTGGTGGAGGTTTGGTGTCCCCAGGGTCACACCACCGAGGGAAGAACTGGCTCAGGATCTGATTCACTCCATCCTCCAAAAGACTGGATTTGCTCTGGTTTTGTGCCAGAAAAACCTCAAACTCCATAGGAATTAAGAGAAAAAGTCATTGATATTCCAAGCTTTTCTTCCCCAGAATAATTCCGTATCTCCAGTGCTGGCCTGCAGCTGTGGGGGATAACAGAGGGACCTGCTCTGAGGTGACAAAATTGGATTTTCCAATCAAGAAATTAAAGACTGGAACCCCTTTTTGGAATGGAAAGGAACAACTTGAACTCTCTCCAGAAATAAATTAGCTTGGTAAAAAAAATTAGGAAATAAATAGAGCCTGATTGCCCATGGAAAGGAAAATGAAATCGGATTTGTTTCCACTCAGGGGTTGTGGTTGTAGGGAGCATTCTTAAAGGGAAAACCCCAAATAAAGCCATAAAGAATGATTTTACCACTCCAAATCCTTCATTTTTTGTGGATTTCTGGTTGTTTCCCTTTCTTCCCCCAGCAGAAAATTAAAGCAGATGAGATTTTTTTATGAAGGGAATTTTTGAGGTTCTAAATGGCCAAACCCAGCTTCATTAGAGGTGGAATTAATGACAATTAATTACACCTGCAGAGAATGGCTTCACCTGTCCTTGTTAGCCCTTGAGAGATCCTGCAGGAAGGCCGGGCAGTCACCTCTGCTCTGGGGAAAGGCACAAAATGTTGGGAATATTTCCCAGAGGAACAGAGCTTCCTCTTCCCCAGGGACGGGGTGGGTGCCACAGGTCAGATCTCGGTGGAAAAAAATCCAATTTATGTAAAACCCCAAATTTCCTCATTTTCTTCAGTCATTTCCACTTCAATCTTGCCTTTTTATCAGTGCTGTGTTGAACTGCAGCTCCAGAAAGGACTTGAGGCACCATGAAAGGCTTTAGGGAGAAATCCTAAATAGGACAAATCCTAAATAGGACAAATCCTAAATAAGATTCCCTACCCTGGGAGCATTGACTCCAGTGTGTTCCACACTGGTGGATATTCAGGATCCCCTTTTCCCAATCAAACACTGCTTTTTCTCCTTTGCCCGCCTCCACTTGTTGAGCAGCCTGGAAAAGCTCTGGGGTTTGTGACAGCCAGGCTAGAAATGGGATCGGTGCCTTTGGGATGTGCAGGACTGGGATCCCCTCATCAGGAATTTCCCATTTGTAGGCAAATTTCTCCCTTGTGTGGAGAGGGCAAAGGAGGTGCCATGATCCAGGTTCCTATGGATCACAGGAGCTTCTTTTGGGAAGAAGGATGGGGAATTCTGTCCCCTTTATGTTCTTGGCTGCAGAAATGGGATTGAGAAAAATCCCTGAATCCAATTCCAGAGTGTCACAGCTGCTGTGGGGAGCACAGGCCAGTGAAACTCCACCTTTCCTTCAGAGTCACAGGAAAATTATTGGATCTGCTGGAATAAAAGCCAGGACTAAGAACCAGGAAGAATAGGCAGGCAGGATACAAGTTCAGAGCCTGCTGTGCCCCGGGGCTCAGGAATGTTCATAACTCCTGTTCCAGGCTGCTTTGGCAGCTCTGTGGCCTTATCTTGGGTGCATAGCTCTGAGCTACCCCCTGATCCCCTTTTATCTCCTCCAACTTCCCCAGTTTGCATCTCATTCCCCACCTTGGCACTCCTGCATCCCACAGATGTGCTCAGAACCCGCACTCCTTGCTCCAGATCCTGCTGGGATCACCTGGACCTTGGCAGGAACATCAGAACCACCCAAAGTATCCCCTCAGAAATCCCAAACCTGTCCCAAATTGCTCCAT
This sequence comes from Emberiza elegans, assembly GCA_024865655.1. NCBI lineage: Eukaryota > Metazoa > Chordata > Aves > Passeriformes > Fringillidae > Emberiza > Emberiza elegans. Next base: position 1,052,544 of record JALJVW010001685.1, on the reverse strand, counting down.
CCCAGCCTCGCTCCACTGGTGGCTCCTAAGGGACACTCACTGCTAAAATTGGGAATTATCTCCTCTCTGCACGCTCTCCATTCCCTGGCTCCTACAATTCCACATTAACTCCTTCCATTACTCCACAATGTTCATTGGAGCAAACAGGAAATTCTGATTTTAATTCTGTAGGTGCTGCTCAGGAATTTTGGGTTTGGAGAGGTCAATGAAGATTCCCCTGGTTAATGCAGATGGTACCACCGCTTTTGTTTGGGTGTCTCCGTTTGAACAGCCAGGCGTCTGCTGAGGAAGGCAGGAGCCTCCCCTGAAAAGGAATATGTAAACCCCTCCCTCTGGATTATTATAAATTTTAAATGAAGGGGTTTTCAGGCAAAGATATGGGAACAGGAATAACAGTTCTTTACTAGGAAATTAAAAATACAAATGCAATAGCACAAACCAAGCCCTGGCAGAGTGAGAGCAGGCCCTGGCACGCTGTGGGTCAGGGCGGGGGCACAGCCCCATCCCATGGGGGCTCAGCCCTCCTGCAGTGCCAGCTGTGGCTCTGCTGCAGCAGGGGTCCTGCACAAGGGGGGAGTTTTCCTCTGCAGCTCCAGGGCTGCTGCAGATGGGCCTGGGCTCCCTCTGGCAATGCAGGGCAGCAGAAAGCTGCTCCTCTGGCACTGCAGGGGGCAAAGGCTGCTGTGCTGGGCCAGGCTCAGATTGGATCCAGGCAGGAATGCTTGGCTCCTCCCCTGGGCGGAGCATCTCCCCATGGGATGCTGGAATTGGATCAGCCCTGCAGGGACACTCAGTGGCCATGGACAGCAGAGATCTCCTGGAGGGAGGGTTGGCTGTGGGAGAGAGAAAGGAAACTGCCCCAAGAACAGCAGAGAACTGCCCCAGCTCTGACAGCTGGGGACAGAACACACAGCCCCAGACACATCTTGTAACTGAAGACACTTGGAAAGGCTTCATCCAAACAAGTCTCATTCTGTGAGCAGCACCATTAATGCTGGGATTGAGGGAATTTTGGGAAGGGGGAGATGGCACTGAGGGCAGACTTCGCTCCATGTTTTCCAGAGCAGAATCCCAGAGCGAGGTGCCAGAGGATGATGGAGCTCCAGCTCTGCCAGACACACTTGGTGTTCATTCCCAGTTAAAGCAGGACATGGGGAAGTGGGGAAAGATGGGATACAGTGTTCAGATGTCTGGGATTGGAGAAGGGGCATTTGTGTTCCCAATCCTGGATTTGATGGAGCACCAGTAAAGAACTGGGAGGACAACAATGGAAAATAAACAGAATTTGGCCCCTCAAAAGCAGATTTTAGATAAATTGGAGCCCTAAACAATGGCTGTGACAGCAGCAGGGCCCATCTGGGATCAGTAAGACGGGACAGCTCCTCTTGCCCTCCAGGACATTTTGTCTGTGGGGAATGTGGTGGTGATTGGGAATCTCAGACCAAGGCCCCTCCCAGGATTCCTGTAATGTGGATTTGTGATCCTCCCTTGGAAGCGTTAGTGAAGCTTTCCAGGAGTGTCCTCTTTGGGGTCTTGTTGCTCTCCAGGAATATCCTCTTTGGGGTTTTCCAGGAGTGTCCTCTGTGGAGCTTTTGGACTTTCCAGGTGTCTCCTCTTTGGGGTTTGGAGCTCTACAGGAGTCTCATCTTTGGAATTTTGCAGCTCTCCAGGTGTGTGGGGTTTTGGAGAGCAGCTTCTCCACGGGTGGCCTGGGAGTGAGGAGAGGTCAGCTCAGGGATTCCCGGGATTCCCTCCCCGACCCTTTGGCTTGGCAGGGGTGGAGCTCTCCCAGCAGAGGCTCATCTGACTGTGAGTCAGGAATTCCTCCAGGGAAAGCTGCCCCTGGCACCAAACCCTCCCTGCTGGAGCTGTGGAGCAGCTGTGGAGCTGAGCCAGGTTGGGAAAATTTGCCTCCCAAAATCTACCTCCCAAAATTTGGCTCCAATCCCAGGGAGAGCACAGAGTCCTCTTACTGTCCTGTCCATAATCCCTGCAGTCACTCCCTTGTGGGGAAGGGGTTTTCCCTCAGCAGGAATTCCCTGTGCTGGTGGGATGGGTGGATTTGTGCCCAGGGACTGCACCACCAGAGCCAGCAGAGAATTGTCCCATGGGCTCAGATCTACAAGGTTATCCCTGGAGACAAGAGGACCCAGGAATCCTGAGGCACTGTCCCAAAAAAGAGGCAGGTGGACACAGAGGTGGCACTAGAATCATTTAGGGAGGCTTTTTTTGGTCTAAGAGATCAAACCATGGGGGGGAAAAATCCCATTTATTCCCATTTTATTACAGCTGCTTTAGAGGAGTGTTGGGTTGTGTTATTTAATTGTTCTGCTCTCCCCTGTATAAGTTGGGTTGTTCTGTTTCCCCTTTTTTTAAAGCGGTTCTGCCCTGGTTCCCCCTCCCCAGCCTGTTAATGTCTGTCACCCTAACTCCACCCCAGTTCCTATAGTGATCACTGTATGTTTTTGAGCTCCTCCCGGTTTCCCTGGAGACCGAATGTATCCTTTCCTCAACCCCGCTCCGATGCCCTGCCAGTCACTCCCTGCCACCACCTTTTCCTCTAGAAACTTCTCTCTAGGGCTCGGAGTGATTGGTTCAGGGGCCCCTCCCTCCAGTTGCCCGGGTTGGTGTTTCTGGGCTGTCAATCTTTTGTATCCCACCCCCCCTGCAACCCCATTTGTCCAAGCCCTGACTCCTCCCATAGATCCTTTCCTTTATAAGCTGGTGTGACCACCTCCATCGGTCTCTTTGGTTGTCTGCTTTCTTTGCACCTACAATAAATCCGAACTTGCCACAGCTAAAGAGCGCTCTCCTCTTTCCTGTTGGCCGCAGCATTTTTCTGGTCTCGTCCTGCACAAGGCACCGCTTCCAGCTATAACGCTGGGAGGTGTCCTTAGGCACTGTCCTGAAGCCTGGCTGTTGGGACAAGTGCCCCCAGTGCTGCTAGCAGTTGATGGCCAGCTTGCCGGGACACTTTTCTCTTGCTGGACCGCTGCAGAGGAGCAAAACTTTTCCCCATAAAAACTTAATTCCAGCATTTTAAAATTAGGTTTGCCAAACTTTTAATTCAGTGCATCCAGCAGGGAAGCAAGTAGCCCCAAAGGCTGGATTGGGATGCCAAGGTTTGGTTAAACCCAGGCTCCTCCTTGGGTTCAAAAAACACTAGGAAAGGAGGAATTGCCAGAATTAAATTCTTCCGAGGATCCTGGGCTGAGTTTCAACCTCTGAGGAGAAAACCTGTAAATCAAAGTAGGATTTTGGACAGGCACCAGCTTCAGAGGACACTCTCAGCCGATGGGGCTCCTCCAGAGCTGCTCCCAAACCTGTGGAACATTGAAAATCCCCAGGAACAGCCAATGGGTATGTAAAGAAGGGACATTTCTATTGGGAAAAACTTCCCATCAGCCCCACCTCTAGGCCCTCCCAGCTGGATCCATAAAAACAGATGAAGTCATCAGTGAATTTCATGGAATCTCCACTCCTTTCTCCTGCTGGGTTTATAAAAAACTCTGCTCAGATCATTTTTCTTGGAGTGCAGAAAGGAGAGGAAGAGGCAGCTCCGTGTTTTGTTCTGGTTCAGGCTGTGCTGCTGCAGAAGAATGGGTCAGTAATTGCCAAATGTTTCCAGCTATTTTTCCTCCTTTTCCATCACTGAAATCTTAAAAAAGGGTCCAATCAGCTCCACAGTCCCACAACTGCATTGAGAAGCTCTCAGAGAAATTCCTTTCAATCATTTTGAAGAACTCCTGATCACAGTTTTAAAATTATTGTTATAAATTCCACTCCTGGGGATGAAACTGCCTCTGATCATTGAGGGGCTTCACCCGAGGTGCATTGCAGTGAAACTGCCTGTGATCACTGAGGTTTTTAAGCCAAGGTCCATTTTAATGAGGAATTGTTTAAGTCTGAGGTAGTTCCAGTCTAAGCTGACATCTCCACTCTACTGACTCCAGCTGGAATTTATCTGAACAAGCCCCATCCCAAAATTCCCCATCAAATTAGATTTTGTTCTGCATTCAGGTTTCTGCTTTAGGTTAAGCACAAAAATGACTCAAATAAAGGTGCCCATGTGAGGGCTGAGTGCCCCAGTCCCACAGAACCCTTGATTTTCCTGGAAAAACTTCTATTGGAGTAAAATTTCTCCACAAAATTTCACACAAATTGCAGGCAGCAAAGCACCTTCAGAAATGAGTGTCAGAGTGGCCTTGGGGCTCTGGTGACCTGGAGCAGTGAGGGTGTACCTGCTGTGGTGGCACTGGGAGCTCCCTTCCCACATCACCCATTCCATGATCCCGTGAGGGATGTGGAACCTGGCCCAGACTGGGGCACCTCCAGCTGTTCCACTGAAATCCCTGCAGGATTTTGGGATGTGGGTGTTTGGGATGAAGGATGAGGATAACAAAAGAGGGCTCTGTGCAAACTCCAGAGCTGCACCCACTTCATTCAAAACCAAATCCAAATCCCCCCACAAGGCCTCATTAACCCGGCAGGAGCAGGAATTGGAATCTCACCCCCTCTCAAGGGGCTGCAGGATAAATTCCATTTGTTTCTACTCGAGGGGGAATTAATCTCTGGCCAGGAAATCAGCTTAAGGCCTCTCCCCTGCTTCAATCCCTGCAAGGCCTCTGTGGCTCACTCGAGTAATCATTGATTGGGTTCTGGAGAGCTCTGGCTAATTACAGCTGGGAATGACTAAAGTGTGGGGCCTTGGGCAGCGCTGAAATTTGAATTAAAAAAAGAAAGAAAATCAGCCTGAAAGGATTCAAAGCTGTGGTGTCTTGAAAAACCAGGCTGTCAAAATCTGGTCAAGTGAAAAATTTTGAGTTGATTGCTGCAGGGTTTTTTTCCCATATATAACTCAGAGACATATTCTGAGGTCAAATGTTTTCTCAACCTGAGGAGGTGAAATGTTTCATTTGGAAAATGGCAAAACAAAATGTTCCCGTTCTTGTATTTGTGGGTGGATGAATTTTCTTTTTAAAAACTCTGCAAAGTTTAAATGTTTTTGGAGAGAGCTCCAGCTTCTCCTCAGCTGAGTTTTGGTCTTCAAATATTTTGGTTTAGACTTCAACATTTTGTGTGATCTATGCTAAAGTGAGGCACCTGCACAGGGGCTCTGTCACCAATAATTGTGGGAATATCTGGAGAACATGGATTTCTTATCCTTGCAGAAAAGATGGACTTTGTGTGATCTGAGCACACAAATACAGAATTCAAACAAGAATTTGGGATCAGTGTGAGTGGAGACATGTTGGGGAAGATGAAACAGGAAAGCCTTATAAATGTGATTGCCTGGCAAAGATTTTGAGAATATGGAAACTATAAGTGAGATTGAAATGAAAGCAAGCTTTGAGATCCCTCAGTTCCTGAACAACTGGAAAACAATGGCATGGCCAGCTGAAGGTGATCCCCTTTGGATCAAACAATACCCTCTGCTTGCAGACAGGCCCGAGGCTCAGAGCAGCCCCTGCCAGCTTGGCAGAAGGGGCCCAAAGAGGAGTTTGTAGGGTTTAAAATGGAACCCAGTGTGGTGATGTAATGATTCTTATAGGCTGTATTGAAATGCTGTAGGATTTGTATCTTGTACTAGATCGGTTAGTGAGAATGAGAATATTCAACACAAAAGAAGATTTATGGTATTGTAACGGGAATTTCACTCTCTTATGCTTTTGCTCTCTTACCGTTTTGCTCTCTTACCCTTTTTACTCTCTTACCTTTTTTACTCCCTTACTCTTTCTCTCTCTCCCCCTCTCTCCCCCTCTCCTCTGTGGGCCCTGCTCTGAGCTGTGGCTGGCAGCTCCCAGCAGGGCCCTGCACCCAGGCCCTTTGCAATAAGCCACAAGTTCCCAGCCCTGGCTGCAGAGATCTCTGCTCTCCGTCCATCCCCACCATCCTACCCCCCGACCCTCCTACAGGGACAGCCACAAGAACTCACAGCCCCATAATATTGAAGTTTCCTTGTAGGAGTGGGTGAAACTGCTGGGAAGGTGTGGGAACACCCAGAGCCACTGCTGTGCTGGGGACTCTGCCAGCTCCTGGAGCGGGAGGGGGACAGCAGTGCCACACTCAGGGACATTCCTGTGGCCAAGACACAGCCCAGAGTGACCCTGAGGTGCCACCTCCAGCCCCCCCTGCACTGAGGCAGAACAGAGCAGGGATGGGGCTCCCCAAAAATGGGATTTACTGGGGAACCCCTGCAGGTCGGGATGAGCAGGAGCTGGAGCCCTGCAGAGGCACAGCAGGGTCTCCAGCCTTGGAGAAGGATTTCACACCGAGCTTTTGAGGGGGAAAAAAAGATGTTGTTTCTGCAAAGTGCACAGCTGGGTCCTCTTCCCATTTCCCAGGAGAAAACTGTGCAGGGATCAAAGGGTGAAGTCTCCTCCTTCTCCTGTGGAATTTTACCCAGCTGCTCATGTTAGCACAGCAAAACTTCCCTTTGCACTCAGGACAGAGAGGATTTATTATCCCATTTTCCCTCCTTCCCTACAACTCCTCCACCAGCACGACAGCACCAGGAACTCTTTGCTTTTCTGAGCTTGACTTACAGTTCCCAGTGCTTGAAGAGGCTTCACTCTGCTGCCCAAAAATCCCTGTTTTTGTACATTTCCTGGCTATTGCTGCTGGCTGTGGCTGGTTTGTTATAAAAACCTATCAGGAGTTTCTCTCCCTGCTGTGAATCTGTTTGGGAATGGGGGCAGGAGCAGAAGCATCCTCCCTCCCCCAGGCTCGAGGAACGTGGAAACCTTGTAGAGGTCACTGAGTTACCCACACAGGGTGTCCTGCCAAGTTCTGTTCAGGAACTCTCACCTTTCTTGGTGTCTCCTAATAAATCTTTTGGGGTTTGCAGGCAGAGCAGCAGCCATGCTCCCTCTCCAGCTCAGTAAACCACTGGTTTCTTGTTTTCCCTTTTGCAGAGCAGATCAGGGATGGAAAGGTAGGAATGGGAGGGAATTGCAGACGTGACAGTGAGAGAGGAGGGCAGGCTGGGGACAGAGCTCAGGAAGGGATAAGGTTTTTCCCTGGTGATTAAATCCCAGAAATATCTTGTTTTCCCACTGTGGGAAGAACTAATGGAGTAAAAGTCCTGTGGTTTGCAGCGGGCAGGGCCCAGCCCTGGGCTGCTCTTTGCCCTCAGATGAGGTGAGTTTGGCTCTGCCTGTGAACCCTCTTGTGAAGTTTTGTCTCCTGGCCCGAGCTGATCCCTGTGCGGGAGCAGGACCAGCCCTCCCCAGCATTCCCAGTGCTCTGGAGCTCAGTGGATGCTCCCAGGGATAAGCTGGTGCTTCAGGAGCCTGAAGCTGGGTTCCAGCAGTGCTTTTTGGGGTTGTGGCTGCCCATGGGATCATCCCCCATGTCCCAGCCCCTCCCAGGCACAGCCTCCCAGCCCTGGGGGCTCTGAGGGGGTGTGGGACACACTCAGAGCCCCAAATCCTCCCCATTTTGGGGTGATCTGCTCATGGTGTCTGGGGCATTGCAAAAGGGATCCCTCTCTGCCAGTGAGTTGTTTATGAGCAAGGTGCTGCTCCAGGCTCCTCATCCAGGCAGGAATTGTCCCAAAGATCTCAGACTGAACACTCAGAGTGGGAATCAGCTCCAGGTGAAGGAGCAGCATTTTGGAACAACCTGGGACAGGGGAAAGTGTCCCTATACATGGCACGGGAATGGGATGAGTTTCAAATCCCTTTCCACTCCAACCATCCCACAATCCTGTGTCGGAAGCTGAACCCAGCATTTAATGTTTTAAGGCTTTGTCAATGTGGGAGGCATCTCTCCATAAATCCTCCATTAATAAAAATTAAACAGCTGCAGTGGTTAATTGATTTATCCTTGCTGGGTGAACATTGCAGGGAAACTGTTGCCTCCCTTCAAACCAGAGGATGGTCCTGTCCTTGCAGAGCTGTGTGAGGAAAAGCCAAAGCAGCAGCTCCCTCCATCCAACTGAATGAAAACAATGGACTTTCACCTCTGTGAGCACTTAAATATCCTCCAGATTATGATTTTTTATCTCTGAGTGAGGCAGGAGCCATGCAAGGTAATGGATAAATCCAGGAAGGTGGATCCACGGGGAGGCTGCGTGGACATCAAGCATAGCAAAGCTGCCATAAAATAAAATGAAGGAATAAAGCAGGGAAGAGGCTGCCATAAATCCTGAAGCAGGGCCCAGCATGAGGAGAAAAGGAATAATAAATGGCCAAACACACATCAGCACAGACATAAAGCATAATGAGCTGCTGGCTGAAAGTCACATTAATGGAGAGGTTCTGTTGTCACTCCCAATAAGCAAAATGATAATTTTGTCTTTGGAGCCCTCAGAGAGCTCCGGGCTGCTGTGGGAGGGGTTGGGATTTCTCACTCAGCAATGAATGGTTTCTGACACCTGCAAATCCTTCTGCTGGATCTTAGGAGCAGCTCTAAACCCCTGCCAGGCCGGGAACGTTTGGTGTGGGGCTCAGGGGGGTTGGACACAGCAGGACAGGCTGGGGACACAGGGCAGGGACAGGACAGCAACTCCAGGTCCTGGGGGGGTAAATGTCAGATTGATCCCTTTTCTGACCCAGAGATGGGGCAACTGAGAGGTGTTTTAAAAACTTTTATTCCATTTTCAGTCTCATGAGAAGGGTGAGACAATACAGATCTTATAATTACAATTATATCATTGTAGTTATTATTCATTATACTATTACAATCAGAAGCCAATTATTTCCTAATTACAGTACACTAAAAGTGTTTCTTGGCCTATCAGCTTTTGCTATGCCATGCTCTAGATGCACAGGTAAAACTGGGAATATTGCAAAATCCAGGCTGTGCACAGCCTCTTCCCCATGGGAATCACTCAGTTTTAACAAGGCCAAGTCTGGTGCTGCCCCTGAGATGGAGAAACTCCTGGGATGGATCCAGGTGGAGCAGCCCTGGGAGAAGGGTTTGGGGGTGGTGATGAGTGAAACTGGACATGAGCCAGCCCAGAACCCCTCAGCCCTGGGCTGATCCCAGGGGGCAGCAGGAAAAGGGCGGATTGTGCCTCTGTGGCCCTCTCAGGTGAGACCCCATCTGCAGAGCTGCCCCAGCCCTGGAGCCCCCAAAATCAAGGACTTGGAGCTGCTGGAGAGAGCCCAGAGGAACCCACGGAGCCTGGGTAGGAGAAGGCTCCAGGGAGAGCTCAGAGCCCTTGCAGGGCCTGAAGGGGCTCCAGGAGAGCTGCAGAGGGACTGGGGACAAGGATGGAGGGACAGGAGCCAGGGAATGGCTCCCAGTGCCAGAGGGCAGGGCTGGATGGGATCTTGGGCATTGGGAATTGTTCCCTGGCAGGGTGGGCAGGGGCTGGGCTGGGATTGCCAGAGCAGCTGTGGCTGCCCCTGGAGCCCTGGCAGTGCCCAAGGCCAGGCTGGACACTGGGGCTGGCAGCACCTGGCACAGGGGGAGGTGTCCCTGCCATGGGATGAGTTTTAAGGTCCCTTCCCACCCAAACCATTCCAGGATCCTTCTGTGACTTCTGGAGAAAGCCCCACCTGCTCCCCTGTCCTCCCAACACTTCCAGCTGGGATCTGGCAGATCCTGTCATTCCATGACTGCACAGCTTCTCACCTCCATCCCACCCTTTGGACCAAACTCCCTGTTCAAATCCATTTGGCATTTTAAAACAGCCATTTCATTTAATTAAGGCACTCAAGAAGCAGAAGCCATTTCCCAGCCACTCACCCAGACTCTCCCTTTTCCCTGGCAGCAGCAGAGCCTGAGCCCGCCTGAAACTGGAGCAGAAATTTGTGGTGGCAGCCCCAGTGCCAAGCTCTGGCAGGGATTTATTGCATTTATTGCTGGCAATAAATGCAACATTCCCCTCATTAGGGCTCTCACATTGTTTGGCTTCTTGTGGAGGGTAAATCCACCTAGCAAAACTTTGGGAGATGCCAATTAGGAATGTTATGAATAACAAATATAACAAATATATTTGTTATAAATATACATATAGATATAAATAAAAACATAATATAAAGAATTATATTATATTTATGTTTAAATTATTTGTAATAATAAATAATTATATAATAATTATATATGTGATTTATAATAGATATTTATGTATAATATAAATATATATAACAAATATATTTATATATTATATATGTGTTATTATATATATTTATATTATACATAAATATATATAAAATATGTATAATATTATAATATATATAATACAAATATAGTTGTTGGCTTTCATCAATACATTAATTTTAATTTATATATTAACTTTTGTTTTGCAAGTTATTATTGATCTTAAAAATCCTGATATAGTACAAGTTGTAATTCCTGTTTTTGATATAATCTCTCAGTTTATGTATGCACCATATACGTTTCATAAATAGTGGTGTAATACAGTGTAATATATACTGTTATATGGTGTATTATGATTATATAGTGTAAATATAGTGTCATTTATATTCTATGGTGTAATACTATTATACAGTGCAAATACAGTGTAATATATACTATTATATGGTGTAATACTATTATATAGTGTAAATATAGTGGAATATATGCTGTTATATGGTGTTGTACTACTATATAGTGTAAATATAGTGTAATACATACTATTTTAGACTGTAGCATAATAGAGACTGTGAAATGTTGAAAAGCTTTTTCATATAACTAACTCAGGAAATGGTGTAAGAGAATTAGGTGATTTCCCACATTTGGGGACTATCTTATCTGAAAGACAAGATAACGGAAACAAAAACCAGAATACTGAAAAAGAAAAAGAAGAATTTATTGACCCTCGTTATCAGGGAGTGAAAATACAACACGGTGGAAGCAGCAGAAGAAATAAAATTAAATTAGTTTAATCTACAAGATGGCATGAACACAAGTCAAAGGTTAAAACGAAGCAAAAGAACTCAAAAACAAAACTAAAAACTAATCTAAACTCGAAGGAATGTTTGAATAAGTATAAACTTTATGAATATGCACTTTATGAATATGGATCCTGTGATGTAACAGGATATAGAGAACATGGATTAAGTTAAGGTGTGCTTCTGGCAAAGAGCCAAGCATCCCAGTGCTGGATTTTGTCCCTTTTATCCCTTAATAAACTTTTATAAAATTTTCAGCAGTGGGCTGTGTTTCTCACAGGAAGGACGGAGGGAATGTTTCCCAGGGCTGAGCAGGACTGGGGCTGATGGGGACTGGGCGATGGACAGGAGATTTGGGCAGGAGCTGATTCCAGCTCAGCTCTGGGACAAACTTCGGAATTTCCTCGTGCTCTCTTTGCCCACCTGTGATGGCAGCACTGACCCAAAGCTTTGGGTCCTAACCCCACCTCTTGCCCCTTCCACAGGGCAATGAATGCCCCAACCACCTCTGAAATGGGCAGAAAGGGTTTGGCACAGAAATTTTCCAGGTCTCTGCCAAACCCCAAAATTTCCCCCTAAATCCCCCCAAATATTCTTCAATCCCCCTAAATTCTCCACCAACCCCACCCAAGTCTCCTCTAAATTTCTCAAATCACCCCTAAACCCCCAAACCCTCCCACATGTCCACTAAATTCCCCAAAATTCCCCCAAATCCCCTTAAATCCCCTCTAAACCACACCATGCCCCCCAAATCCCCTCTCAGCTCTCCTAGTTTTCCCCAGTCCTCCCCAAATCCCCCTAAATCCCCTCAGCCCTCCCAAAAGTTAGAAGAAATCTTCCCAAACTTCCACAAAGGCCCTGCAACCCCTCTCAAATCTCCCTGAACCCCCCAATCTGCCCCAAATCTCCCTCAAATCCCCCCATGGATTTTATAGTTCTTTACTTTTTTTGGCATAGATATTTATTTGTATTTTGATATTTACATAATATATTAAATATATCTATCAAAATGCATTATTATATTGTTTTAGGGTGACTTTATGACACTTGTATCCCCAGTCTGTTCTGTTAATGGTGGATATCAACTTTAACCTTTAAGCCTGGTTCCAAGAGCAAAGAGGGGAGAGCCAGTTAGCGGAGAGCCAGCTTGAATTTATTTTCTGAAGAAAGCCACTTCAAAAGTTTCCTCCTAAATTTGCCCTAAACCAAGACATATATTTATATCTATTTTATTTGACATATTTATATTTATCTATATTTATATAATATCTATATATTTATATTATATAAATAGAAAATATTAACATATTTCAATAATATCATATTGTATGTATTATATCTATTATATCCATTATATTTTTAATATATTGGTATATTTTTATATTGTTATATTGTTAAATTTATGTTTGTATTATATTTATATTTATGTAGAAAATATTATATCACATATTCTATCATATAATGATATTATATTTTTTTATTCTTGTTTGTTTTATTTTTGCTTATTATTGGCATGCTTTTATTTATTTATTTATTTATTATTTATTCCCGATGGCTGCCCTACCCTCCAGCCCAGCTTTCCTTGATGCATGGCTCACACAGGGCTGGAATTCTTCCCTGCTCTGGGGACAAGGGACAGGGCCTGGTCCCAGCGTCTCTGGGTGAGAGATGCTCTGATGACCTCTCCAAGGAGAAATTCCAGCTGGAATTGCTGCCAGGAAGGAGTCACAGACAAAGCACTACAAAACACCTCAAATCCATGTCCAGCATTCCGGCGGCTGTGTCGCTTTGAGCAGAGCAACCTCCTAAAACCTGGAGTCCCCAGAGGTGGCACAGCCAGGCTTCAGTGGCCTCCAGGCTCCAGCAGCACCCCAGGCCCAGCTTTTCCCAGTTCTTGTCATTCACAAGACTTCTGATTCCTGGAGATTGGTCCATGGCCTGAGGAACGCCAACGAGATCACAAAGGACATGGGGCCTCTGCAGCCTGGACTTCCCTCTCTTTCAAAGATATTCCAAGATGTGGATATGACAGCCTGGTCAGAGAGAGAGAAAGCCAGAAAAGTTTTCCCAGAATCAGCCTTGAAGCTTTAGGGAGCTGGAGATAAATGATAGCCAATTATTAAAAACAACCTGCAGGTGGTGTTTTTCTAATGATCAGATTTCCTGTTATTCTCATAAGGTTGTTTACAAATGGGTGTCTTGTTAATTAGCCAGTCATGTGAAATGTATTGATTAAATGACCGATCAGGTCCACCTGTATCCGACCAGTTTATAAAAGAAGCAGTTTCAGTAGAGACAACGTGCTTATGCCACTCAGCCTTCTGCATAACTCTGTGTCATTTCTGACTTAACAGTGCCAAGTGACTGGCCTCCTGTTGTCGTCAACTTAAAAAATTGTTTTCTCAACATTCCAATGCATCCAGGGGATGCTCCTGGATTTGCCTTTTTGGTTCCCGCCATCAACAGAGGAGAATCGCTGCAAAGGTTTTACCGTGAGGTTTTACCACTGGACAGTTTTGCCACAAGGAATGAAAAATTTGCCCACTACTTGTCAATATTTCACGACAAAAGCTTTGTCTGCAGCCTGACAAAAACACCCACGGTCAAGAATTTCACACTACATGGATGACTTGCCCATTGCAGCACCAACTCAAAAAAAAAATGGAACAGGCTTGTGTCTGTTAGTGTTTGTTTTTCCATGGCCAGAGCTCAGTTTGGGTCTGGAATGCTTGGGCACACAAGGAGAGCTCTGTGTCCTCCTTAGGGGACAAGGGGCAGGGTCAGATCATAACCCAGATTTTCAGGTCTGCAGGAAATCCTTCATCCTCCTGCACCTCCTTCCACAAACCGGCTTGGAGGGGAGGCAGCCCCTAAAGAAAACACATTTCATGTGGGGAAGGCAAAGCCAAGCCTGTTATAAAGGAAAGATGCTCAAAATTATCTATTAAAAAAAAAAAAAAACAAGCCTTATTTTTAGCCCTATTTATCAGGGGTGGAGGCAGCCCCTAAAGAAAACACATTTCATGTGGGGAAGGCAAAGCCAAGCCTGTTATAAAGGAAAGATGCTCAAAATTATCTATTTTTAAAAATAAACCTTATTTTTAGCTCTGTTTATCAGGGGTGGAGGCAGCCCCTATAGAAAACACATTTCATGTGGGGAAGGCAAAGCCAAGCCAGTGTTTGCATCTGGTTTGTAAAGGAAAGATGCTCAAAATGATCTCTCTGTAAAAATAAACTTGATTTTTAAGCCTATTTCTCATGAGTGGATGCAGTTCCAGGGGTGCTGGTGGATGTGGTGCCCTCAGTCTGCACCTGCAGCTTTGTGCTTTCCCTGCTGGTGAAGAGATTTCACCTTCCTGCTCTACCAAGGATCCATCAAGGAGTATTTGCAGCTGGATTGTATTTGTGAAGCACCCAGGTGGAATCTCTGCATTTAATTCTGTAAAAACCACCAAGAAGCCCCTCTGCTGCATCACTGCAGGGGTGCTGTGATGGGAAGGCTCCTGGAGGCATTAAACAGCAAATCCAGGGAACGTTTTTGGGATCTGACACCCACAAGAGCTCGCGTGAATGTTTGTCCAATTCTCATTTTATTTACCTGCATTTCCCTCCTGGAGAGCTGTTCCGTACTGAGACACATCAAACCTTTGTCAGAAAGCCCAAAACTCTGAACAATCCACTCCACAGGGGTCTAAAGCGGGTATTTCTGTCCCATGGGGTGGGGGAAGAGGAAAAGAGAATTAAAAATGGGGGTTTTTATGAGAACAGTAAAAAATCTCTGTCAAAGAGCACATTTTGGTTAGCTCAGGCAGGGGACACCCCGATGTCCTGCACAGTGACAAAGCCACCACACTTGGATCCTGCTGGTTTCACTTTCAGGAGATGAGGACACAGATCACATCGCCAGGAGATGGGACCAGAGCTGCAGATCCCCCAGCCAACACTGATGCCTTAGGATTTGAGCTTTTATATTTTTCATACATTTGTAATCCTGCAGTTCCTTTGCGTGTAACTCTAAACACAGTGTACAGTGTGAGCTGCTGCTTTCCCATTTTGGTCAGACACAACAATTCCTCTCCAGGACTGGCAATCAAGGACACATCACTGCCTCAGTGAGAGATGGAAACAAAAGTGAGTTGGGGGGAGCAAATTTGGGGTCAATGACTTCATTCCTGAAGCTGGAATTGGGAGATTAATCCCCAATATGCAAATGGACCAAACTTATAAAAGTGTGAAAACCCATGACCTCTGGTCCATTTTTGGGTGTAGCCTCTGGGGGGCTTTGTCTGCCCAAAAGGTACCTCTATATTACCTTCAGTAAATATAACTGCTTTTTATTCCCTTAATTTTGTTTGGCCTGTGTTTTTAGGTAGCCCCAAAAATGCACCAACACCCTCTGCCATCCTCCTCCTCCTCGCAGAGCCCAGCACTGCTCCAGCAGCAGCTCCAGGGAACAGAGCTTTTGCTGGCAGGGAACGCCAGCTCCAAAGGGAGGAACTTGGATGCTTCACTGCAAAAACAGCAGGGTGAGTTTGAGGTGAAATTCCTGGCCCCTGTTTTGTTCCTGAGGATTTCTGTAGGACAAAACCCCGTCCTGCTCCTGATGGTCCTGTCCCGACACCCCGTGCTGGACACAGCACTGGGGCTCTGATTTCCCAGCTGGATGTGCTCAAAAAGCCCCCCAGTTTTGCTTTCTTTGTGATTGAGAAACCCAAAGGCCTCATGTGACTTTGTAGATGACTTCACACATTCAGAGAGCAGGAAGGAAGCCCGAGCTGCTCTCACTTCGTGTTCCGTGGGGTGGCTGCAAATCCGACCTCATTATCTCAGGAGCGCTCAGAGGGACCCGAAAATGACCCCCAAACCCCCTGAGCCCCCCAAATGCTGCTGCTTCAACATCAAGACAGCAACAGTGGCCCTGGGGATCTTCCACATGGTGAGTCCTGCATGGGGGACAAGAAAACAGAGGTGGAACTCCCAGGAGGAGGTGCCTTGTTGTGATTCGCAGGGTTTCCCGACACTGGAATGTTCCTGTTCCCAAGAGGAAAACCCAATGAGTTTAGAGGGATGAACAAAGGGTGGTGGGGACAGGGAGAATTGGAATTTGCTGCACTGGGAGGGGTTTTGAACAATTTTTTCCTGGCTCTGCCAATTGGAGCTCAAGGAAACTTGCTCTGCTTCCTGTTTTTCTGCTCAATTTTTCCTGGCCTGCTAATGGCTCTGCCTGAATTTTTTTCCTGGGCAGGGAAACTGGCTTCCTGTTTTTCTGCTCAGTGCAGGAGCTCCTACCTGAGTGTATCCAGAGCCTGCTGGGTGGGAATGGGCAGCACTGGAGTGGGAATGTGGGAATGGGGCACTGGAGGGAATTGGGAGCTGGATAAGCAGAGGGTGATGGGCAGAGCTGCCTCCTCTGGGTCTCTTGGTTTCCATTGGGATCGTGGCCATGTCTAGAAGCTGTTCAGGGCAGGGATGGCAGAGCAGGACAGCCTGGAGCCCCTCTCTCCCACGCTCCTGGTGGCACTGAGGAGTTTAGTGTTTTCAACCGTCCTGAGGATGTGGTTTCTTGCATGGCTGGGTTATTAAAATAATCCCTGTGCTGCCCTGGTTGTGCACAGTCATGGTTTGGGAGCCCTCGGGGTGGTAACGGGGCTGTCACAGGTTCCTGGGACAGCAGAGGGGAACTGGGGACCTGCAGCCTGCAGGAATCCTGTGGGATCAGCAGCTGTGGCACGGGAAGGACATTCCATGGTCCCCCCACAGCTCTGGGTGTGCACAGTCAGTGTTTTGGGCCCTTGGGGTGATAATGGGGCTCTCACCACTCCTTGCCCAGCAGAGGGGCACTGGGGAGAGCTGCAGCCTGCAGAAATCCCATGGGATCATCAGCTGTGGCACAGGAAGGACATTCCAAGGTCCCCCCTCTTCCCTGGAGCAGCAGGAGCTGTCCCATCACTCTTGCCCTTGGAAAACAGGGTAATTTTTGGATAGGTCTTGTCTTACTTTGAGAGCGGTCACACAAATACCCATCATTTCTCCCCCTGCCTCTTCTCTCCCTTTCTGAGGATGCAGCTGCAGCTGGGCAGGGGAGAGAAAGGGAAAAGGGGATTTATACCTTGGCTGATTTTCTACATCAGCACTGGGGCTTTGGGTCAGGATAAATTCCTGCTGCAGGTGCCAGGGATGAATCCCAGCCATGCTGGGTGACAGCAGTGCCACCAAAGAGCTCTCACGCTCTGTGGCAAGGTCTTCTCCTCCCATAAATCAGCTCTGCCTCACTGCTGATCTCTTCAGAGACAACTGGAATAAATCCTGGGTGCTCTGGAACAGACAGGGAAGGAGGAGGGCGTGAGGAGAGGATGGGGGTGTGTGATCAGCAAAGCTCCATGGTGTGGGGAGGTGACCTGCAGGTGACTTTCAAAGACAGCACTGGGGAGTTTGTCCTGCTCCTCAGGCCTCGAGGTGTTTGACAGAGAGATTTGAGGTGAGGGCTGGAAACCTGCTCCAATGCAGGAACAGAATTCCCTTCCTGCTGCTCCTTGACTGGAGCCAGAGGAGCCTCGGGAAGCATTATCTGCACCGTGCCTGGCCTCAGCTGCACTCCAGCCCCTCTTTTGGCAGCTCTGTAACTCACAGAGCAGAAATTCCCCTCTGGAACCCTCCCAGCCCTGTCCTCACCTCTGGACACGACTCAGGTGAGCTCAGAGGGATTCACTGAGCTCTCACCAGGCTGGGCTGACCCAGGGGCCCCACAGAGCCTGAGCTGCTTCTCCTGGAAGCAGCTCAACAAAGGAGGCAGCAGGAGAAGATGAAATGTGAAAGGAAACCAAATGAGAACTCAAAGCTCTCCTCACTTCACCCTCGGCTGCCACAAGAGCCACTCGGAAATTCAAGACAGAAAAGGAGAAGCTCTGACAGGGCAGTGTTTTGGGGTGGTGCTCTTTGTGCTGGTGTCCCCAGAACACCCCAGCACCCAGAGCACCCTGTCCCTGTCCCCAGGGGCCCCTGTTCCCCACGGCTTCCAGCTCCCCTGGCAGAAAACCCTGCTGTGAAGCAGCAGAGGAGTAGCCTCGCACCAGGGCCATGTGCACGAAGATAAATCACCTGGAGATCAGTCATGCTGCAAATATTTCAGAAAAAAAGCCTGGCACAATGTGACCTCAAAGAGCAGTTTAACCCCATTGCAGCTGCAGCAGGATTGTCCCCAGGGAATGGGGGCTCTGTGTGTCAGATTCTGCCTTCAAGACACCCTTATTTATCTCCATTGATTTAATGACTAGATTCATCTCAGTCCTACATTATTTCAGCATATCATGGAATCCCAGAATGTCCTGAGCTGGAAGGGACCCACAAGGATCCTCAAGTCCAGCTCCTGTCCCTGTCCACCCCCCCAACAGCCCCACCCCGGGTATCCTGGGCTGGAATATCCATAGGGATCATTGATCCAGCTCCTGGACCCCAACAACCCCAGCCTGGGCATCCTGGGTTGGAATATCCACAGGGATCACTGATCCAGCTCCTGGACCCCAGCAAGCCCAGCCTGGGCATCCCTGGAGCTCTGGCAGCCTCGGGGCCGTGCCCATTCCCTGGGCAGCCTGGGCAGTGCCAGCACCCTCTGGGGGAAGAGCCTTGCCCTGAGCTCCAGCCTGAGCTGCCCTGGCCCAGCTCCAGCCGTTCATTTTTAGGGGTTCAAATTTCTTCCACCAAGAAATGTGAAGCTCCTTTAACAGATCAGCAGCAACAAAAGTTCCAGCTTGAGGAGATCAGAGAGGAAGGGCTGGAGAGGGGCTGGGAATGGAGTACATGGAAGTGAAATCCTCTATTTTAAACCTGCATTTCTTCTGCATTGCTCCTTGCAATGCTGTGGCATTGCAAAGGGAAAGGGAACTGGGTATTTTTCTGTGTGAAATGAGAAGTTTTTGGTTTCTGCTGAAGCTGAGCAGTGGATCTGCAGTGGGAGCAGCTGAGCAAGGAGTGCAGGGCAGGCACCACATCCATCCTCCTCTTCCTTCCTCCCAAAAGGCCCCTCTGCAGCGGCTTCATCCCTTGGATGTGCATTCCCTGCAGGAATAAGGAAGGTTCCACATCCCAGAGTGTCAAAGGCAGCTGGTGGAGAGGTGTCCTGTGCTGGCCTGGCTCTCCATGCCAGGGGAAAGGCCTGGAGGTCTCTGCCTGCTCACAGCTCAGTGCTTCTTCCTTTCTACACAAAATGGAAAATTTTAAACCAACTCTTGCCTTACAAGTGTCCTGAATCTCTCAGGCTGGGCTGGGGTTTCCTGCCATGTCCTTATCTTGTGTGACTGCACTTGGTCTGGGCTGTGTGGCTCACTTCCTCCAGAAAGGAAACCAGGGCCTCGTTTTTCTCTGGCAGACATCAGAGAGGGTTCCTAACCCTCAACTTCAGCCTCCAGATCTGCTGGATGGGATGGGGGAATTTGGGGTTTCCTGTCCTTCTCTCACCCACTCCTCCTTTAGAGCAAAACTGATATTTAGGGCCCAGCTCATCCATTTTGCTCAGGCCTCCTTTTAAGTGGAACCTGAAAAAGCAATTTCTGCCCGTATTTCCCAAGCTGACAATTGAGGGGTTGGACCAACAGTGGAAATAAAGGAAGCAAAATGTGTTTGGGAGCCTGAACACAAAACCTCTCAGCCACCTTGCAGTCAGGTGTGATCTCCATGTGTCTTCATTAAGAGATCCTCTCCTCCCAAGGGGCACCAGCAGCTGTAAAGACACTTTGGATCGATGCAATTTCATCCTTGACAGGGTTCAGAGCTGCCCTGGGAGCTGAAATGCTGTTCCATTAAGCTGAACTCGTGTTAACTTTGTCGTGTCCTCGTGTAATGAGATCTGGATATTCCTCCTTTTCCTGCCAGCTCATGAGCAAATTGCAAAGTTCATTTACTTAATTGGAAAAAAGGGAAGACAGCAGAGTGACTCTTGAACAAGCTGGTATCAGACAGGCCCAGGGAAAACCTGACACATCCTTCCTTCTCACTCAGACTCTGGACAGGATTTTAAATTGAGAGGGACAGGGGCTCCCAGTCCCCTCAACGCTCAGTGTGGCTTGCTGGGTGCCACAGTTCTGGGAGCTGCAGCTGGGGGCTCAGAAAGTTATGAATTTGGTTTGAAATTATTTCTAGGTCTTCTGCAGCTGACACAGAGGCAGAGGGAGGGGCTGTGCTCAGCTCCTGTCACCTCCCAGCCTTGCTTCCCCCTTTCTGGGCAAGGCAGAGCCTGCCCCCATAGCTCCTTTGCAAGCACAGCTCCCCTGGCTGGGCATCCAGCTGCCCAAAGTGTGTCTGGATCCCTCTGAAATGCCAGCCCCATGCTCTGCCCAGCCCAGCCCGTGCAGCAGCTGGCTCTGTGCTGCTCCAGCAGCCCCAGTTTGCAAACACAAGCCCAGACCACAGCGGTGCCACTTCCTCCTCACCCACGGTGCTGCTCAGGCTGTGGTTGAAGTGAAAAGTTGGTGCAGCTCTGGTGGAAAAATTGTTTCATCTCTGCCCGAGCTGGTGCTGATGTGGGTGGCAGATAGGGCCTGGTTCCTGCATTGCTGTGGGGCAGAGGGCTCGGGGTCACGGAGAGGGGCAGCTGGAGGGACCCCATGGGGTCACTGGTGCCAGTCCCTGCTCCAGCAGGGCCATCCCAGAGCTCAGGGCACAGCAGAGTGTCCCTGTGGCTCTGGAATGTCCCAGGGAGGAGACTCCAGCCCCTCTCTGGGCTCTGCTCAGGGCTGGCACTGCCCAGGGCAGTTCTGCCCCCTGGGCAGGGGCAGCTCCTGGGCTCAGGCCCTGCCCGTGGCTCTGGGGCCATGGCTGGGCCTGGAGCAGAGCCTGGGCCTGCTCTGAGCTCCTGCACACAGGGACACAGAGGGACAGACAGGGACAGACAGACAGGGACAGACAGGGACAGACACACAGGGATGGACAGAGCAGCTGTGGCTGCCCCTGGATCCCTGGCAGTGCCCAAGGCCAGGTTGGACAGGCCAGGAACAGCCTGGGGCAGTGGGAGGTGTCCCTACCATGGCAGGGGTGGGATGGGATGAGCTTTGCAATCCCTTCCAACCCAAGGGCAAGTCCCTTCCAATGTGGGCAATGGTTCCCAGGTTTCCCATGGAGCAATATTCCCAAATATTCCCATGGATGGGTTGGAGGCTGCTCTGCTCAGCTCAGCCCCCAGTGCAGGGTGCCAACTGCTTCCTGCAGAGCTTTCCCAGGAAATGACCCAGCATGGAATAACCCAGCAAGTTCCATCCTTTCTGGGATTCCCCAATTCCATGGAGATCTCCTAAGCTGGGCTCAGACATCCCTGGCTGAGTGCAGAAGTTCAGGGCCAGGACTGAGCCCACAGCTCTGGACCTCCCTCCATCTCCCAGCTCATTAAACTCTGAAGAGAATGAGCCCTGGAGGCTGGGGTTTGATGGTCAACTTGGAAAACTTGGGAAAATAATTCCAGTTCAATGTCAAGAAAGTAATGATTTTGTCAGTGGAGTGGCACAGCTGCACTTACAGGGACATCTTTAATATCTTTTGTGTTTCTTTTTACTCTTTGGAACACTGGTATTGCATTTTCCTCAACTCTGGAGCAAAAGGCAATATCAAAACATTAAACCAGGATAAAAACCATTGAAACAAAACTCACTGCCTCTGTCATTTCTCCATCTTCCTTCTGCTGGCAGTTAAATCCAAAATATTAATAAACTGATAACTGTTGTCTCAGAATTTCCTGGGATTTAACCACTTTGTGCTTGGCTCACTTGAGACTCATCCATCCAGCATTCCTGGAAATAAATTCACTGCTGGGAATTTGGGCCCTGAATTGTGTTTTTGCTTTGTTCTCCAGGTCATGAGCATCCTGCTGCTGATCGAGTATTCCCTGGAGGTGGCCAATGGGAAGGGCTTCTGCAAAGACCTGGACAAGGATTACTACAGAATAGGTGGGTCCTGAGAAGCAGCTGTGGGGCAGGGAGGGATCCTCAGTCCTGCAGTGCTCCCTCCGCCTTTTCCATCAAAGAGTTTGGAATTCTGGGTCAAAAGCTCAGGAAGGAATTTAGGCTCTGTTTGGGGTTTGCTTTAGGCCAGGGCTGTGTTGGAGATCAATGTGGAGCCCAGAGAAGTTTTTATTTCAGAGGATCAGCCCAAACACTGCAGCACTCACAGAATCGTTCAACTCCCTCTGGAATCTCCTGTGAATTCCCCTGGCAATCCTCGTTTCCCTTCCTCTCCCTTTTCCCCAGCTGTGGGTCATACCAGCGTCACACACACTCCTGACTTCCTTCACATTCTGGCCATTTCCAGGAAAACACTGAAGTGTCCCAGAACTCCTCAGTGGACAGGGGGGACAAATCTCACCCCACACTGATCCCATGGATGTGTGGGCTGTGGGACACTGCCACCAACACACCACCAACCCTCCATGCCATGGAGCCATTGCCATTGAGCCATTCCTGTGGAACCATTCCAGTGGAGCCAGTGCCATGGAGCCATTTTCATGGGGCCATTCCCGTGGAACCATTGCCATGGAGCCATTCCTATGGGTGCCCTTGCCATGGAGCCATTCCCATGGGACCCACTGCTATGGAACCATCCCCATGGAACCATTGCCATGAAACCATTGCCTTGGAGCCACTGCCATGGAACCATTCCCATGGGAGCCACTGCTATGGAACCATTCCCATGGAACCATTGCCATGGAGCTATTACCATAGAGCCATTTTCATGGAGCCATCCCCATGGAACCATCCCCATGGAGCCATTGCCATGAAACCATTGCCTTGGAGCCACTGCCTTGGATCCACTGCCATGGAGCCATTCCCAGGGGAGCCATTCCCATGGGAGCCATTGCCATGGAGCCATTTCCATGGAGCCAATCCCATGAAGCCATTTCCATGGAGCCATTCCCATGGAACCATTGCCATGGAGCCATTCCCATGGGAGCCATCCCCATGGAACCAATCCCATGGAGCCATTGCCATGGAACCATTGCCATGGAACCATTCCCATGGAACCAATCCCATGGAGCCATTGCCATAGAGCCATTCCCATGGAACCATTGCCATGGAGCCATTCCCATGGGAGCCATCCCCATGGAACCAATCCCATGGAGCCATTGCCATGGAACCATTGACATGGAACCATTCCCGTGGAACCAATCCCATGAAGCCATTGCCATGGAACCAATCCTGTGGAGCCATTCCCATGGGTCTCCTGCCTCTCAACTGGGACGAGCCACACCACCTCTCCCTCCCCTGTGACCCCATTCCCAGATTTTCCCAGCCCCCCTGGTATTTTTCCAGAACATTGGTGGCTGGAAGAGGCATCCAAGCTGTCCCATAGCTCACAATTCTGAATTCCTCCAGAAGGATCCAGCTCAGATCCTTGACAGGACCCGGAGCTCTCTCATGAGGTGCCATCTAAAACCCAAAGACCTCAAATATTGCCCAACCAGGATGTTCTGCCAGAGCTGGAAACAAGTGCAAGGGTTTTCCTTTCTTGAGTCATTTTCTGTGAAAACCACAAGCTGAGAGAAGCCTGGGAGCAAAAAGCAGGAACCCAGGCCTCCTCCCTGCCTGCTAAGTTCACCCACACAGTGCAGGGGTGGAAACCCCCTTCCTATGACTTTCCCAGGAAATGACCCAGCATGGAATAACCCAGCAAGTTCCATCCTTTCTGGGATTCCCCAACATGGAGATCTCCTAAGCTGGGCTCAGACATCCCTGGCTGAGTGCAGAAGTTCAGGGCCAGGACTGAGCCCACAGCTCTGGACCTCCCTCCATCTCCCAGCTCATTAAACTCTGAAGAGAATGAGCCCTGGAGGCTGGGGTTTGATGGTCAACTTGGAAAACTTGGGGAAATAATTCCAGTTCAATGTCAAGAAAGTAATGATTTTGTCAGTGGAGTGTCACAGCTGCACTTACAGGGACATCTTTAATCTCTTTTGTGTTTCTTTTTACTCTTTGGAACACTGGTATTGCATTTTCCTCAACTCTGGAGCAAAAGGCAATATCAAAACATTAAACCAGGATAAAAACCATTGAAACAAAACTCACTGCCTCTGTCATTTCTCCATCTTCCTTCTGCTGGCAGTTAAATCCAAAATATTAATAAACTGATAACTGTTGTCTCAGAATTTCCTGGGATTTAACCACTTTGTGCTTGGCTCACTTGGAGACTCATCCATCCAGCATTCCCTGGAAATAAATTCACTGCTGGGAATTTGGGCCCCTGAATTGTGTTTTTGCTTTGTTCTCCAGGTCATGAGCATCCTGCTGCTGATCGAGTATTCCCTGGAGGTGGCCAATGGGAAGGGCTTCTGCAAAGACCTGGACAAGGATTACTACAGAATAGGTGGGTCCTGAGAAGCAGCTGTGGGGCAGGGAGGGATCCCTCAGTCCTGCAGTGCTCCCTCCGCCTTTTCCATCAAAGAGTTTGGAATTCTGGGTCAAAAGCTCAGGAAGGAATTTAGGCTCTGTTTGGGGTTTGCTTTAGGCCAGGGCTGTGTTGGAGATCAATGTGGAGCCCAGAGAAGTTTTTATTTCAGAGGATCAGCCCAAACACTGCAGCACTCACAGAATCGTTCAACTCCCTCTGGAATCTCCTGTGAATTCCCCTGGCAATCCTCGTTTCCCTTCCTCTCCCTTTTCCCCAGCTGTGGGTCATACCAGCGTCACACACACTCCTGACTTCCTTCACATTCTGGCCATTTCAGGAAAACACTGAAGTGTCCCAGAACTCCTCAGTGGACAGGGGGGGACAATCTCACCCCACACTGATCCCATGGATGTGGGGCTGTGGGACACTGCCACCAACACACCACCAACCCTCCCATGCCATGGAGCCATTCCTGCCATTGAGCCATTCCTGTGGAACCATTTTCCCATGGAACCATTCCTGGGGTGCCCTTGCCATTCCCATGGAACCATCCCCATGCCATTCCCATTGCCTTGAGCCACTGCTATGGAACCATTCCCATGGAACCATTGCCATGGAGCTATTACCATAGAGCCATTTTCATGGAGCCATCCCCATGGAACCATCCCCATGGAGCCATTGCCATGAAACCATTGCCTTGGAGCCACTGCCATGGAACTATTGCCTTGGAGCCATTCCCATGGGAGCCATTCCCATGGGAGCCATTCCCATGGAGCCATTTCCATGGAGCCAATCCCATGGAACCATTGCCATGGAGCCATTCCCATGGGAGCCATCCCCATGGAACCAATCCCATGGAGCCATTGCCATGGAACCATTGCCATGGAACCATTCCCATGGAACCAATCCCATGGAGCCATTGCCATAGAGCCATTCCCATGGAACCATTGCCATGGAGCCATTCCCATGGGAGCCATCCCCATGGAACCAATCCCATGGAGCCATTGCCATGGAACCATTGACATGGAACCATTCCCGTGGAACCAATCCCATGAAGCCATTGCCATGGAACCAATCCCATGGAGCCATTCCCGTGGGTCTCCTGCCTCTCAACTGGACGAGCCACACCACCTCTCCCTCCCCCTGTGACCCCCATTCCCAGATTTTCCCAGCCCCTGGGTATTTTTCCAGAACATTGGTGGCTGGAAGAGGCATCCAAGCTGTCCCATAGCTCACAATTCTGAATTCCTCCAGAAGGATCCAGCTCAGATCCTTGACAGGACCCGGAGCTCTCTCATGAGGTGCCATCTAAAAACCCAAAGACCTCAAATATTGCCCAACCAGGATGTTCTGCCAGAGCTGGAAACAAGTGCAAGGGGGTTTTCCTGTCTTGAGTCATTTTCTGTGAAAAACCACAAGCTGAGAGAAGCCTGGGAGCAAAAGCAGGAACCCAGGCCTCCTCCCTGCCCTGTCCATGCCCACGGAGAGAAACACAACCCCTGGCAGCCAGGAATTGCTGTTCCCTGGTTTTCCAGAGGCTATTCCTGGGCTGAAAACTCCCTGTACATGGAGGAAAAGGAGATTGAGTACAGATCCCTGCACATTCCAAACCCTCCTGTCCACAGGACAGGAGTGTGAAAAAAGGGAAAAGCACCACACCAGGAATAGGTACTGCCTGGTGAAGTTATAAAAGCTGGATTCAGGTTTTTCCAAGGAAAAATGCACACTGGGATCCCCCAGGGCTGTTTGACATCAGTACTCAAAGGTTTGGCTCATCCAACAGAATCATGGAATGTCTGGATTGGAATGGACTTAAATCACTCGGTTCCAAGGGGAAGGGCATCAGCAGTGAGCAAAAAATGGGAATTTGGGTGAGTCCTGCTGACAGGAACCTAAGCAGAGGGCAGTGCAATGGTTCCCACATCTCCCATGGAGCAATATTCCCAAATATTCCTGTGCATGGTTTGAAAGCTGCTCTGCTAAGTTCACCCACAGTGCAGGGTGGAAACCCCTTCCTGCAGAGCTTTCCCAGGAAATGATCCAGGAGGGAATGACCAGCAGGCTCCAGAGCCAGGGCTGGGATCAGCACAAGGAAACTGGGAGCATCCATCTGTCCCCTATCCCCCATCCATCCATCCATCCATCCATCCATCCATCCATCCATCCATCCATCCATCCATCCATCCATCCATCCATCATCCATCCATCCATCCATCCATCCATCCATCCATCCATCCATCCATCCATCCATCCATCCATCCATCCATCCATCCATCCATCCATCCATCCCTGTAAAATATGTTCCCACTTCCAGTTTTTGATGGGAATTGAAGAACTCGATGCAAGTGTGACCTCAAGGGTTTCCTTCCTCTTTCAGGGTTTTGTTGTTTTGCTGTTTCATGGGAGTTTTTTGGGTTGGTTTTTGGTTTGAGTTGGGTTGGTGTTTTCATTTTTTTATGTTTGTGAGTTTGGGAGTTCTGTTTGTTTGGTTGATTTTCTGTTTTTGTTAGTTTGCTTTTTGTTTATTTGGGGTTTTTTGTTTGTTTGTGTATTTGGGTTTTTTGTTTGCTTGGATTTTTTGTTTTGTTTATTAGGTTTTTTGTTTGTTGGTTTGGGATTTTTGGTTTTGTTTTTTGGTTGTTTTTTTGTTTGTTGGTTTGGATTCTTGTTTGTTTGGGGGTTTTGTTTGTGTTTTTTGTTTGGCTTTTTCTTTGGTTGGGGGCTTTTGTTTTGTTTGTTTGGAGGGGGTTGGGGATATTTTTTTGGTTGCATTTTTTGAGTTTTTTTGTCCATGGTACCAACCCACCCCTGCTGCCAGCAGGGAGGATGACTCTGTTGCCTGGGAACAAACAGGAGGCAGCCAGCTCATGGAAAGATGTTTTCCCTTGGTTTTCCTTTTCTTTCCATCCCTTTGTGTTTGTGGGAGTTTTGTTTGAGGGGATTTGATCCAGGTTCTGCTTGGAAAATCCATCTGGGCAATTAGCTGGCTATGGATGCTTCCCAATTAATTAGGGATCGTGCCAGAGAGCTGGAGCAGGAGCCCATGGAGAGAGAGAGAGAGGCAGGAAAATGTGGCCGTGCTGGACCCCAGAAAATCCTGAGATAAGGAGGGAAATCCTCTCTGGGCAAACTCCTGAGTGCTGGTGCTGAGCAAAACCCAGGGAAAAGGCTTTGGGAATTCGGGCTTTAATGGGATTGGGATTGGCTCCTTTATGGAATAGGTTTTGGGAGATTGGGCTTTGATGGGATTGGGACTGGCTCCTTCAGGGCCGGTCCCACAAAGGCTGACTCTGGCTCCTTTATTAAGATCTGTTTTGGGTTTAGGCTGTTCCCTGTTAATCTTTGGCCCTTTGTGCACCACGTCCCAGTGTTGGTTCCACTCCCCTGCTCCTCAAAGCTGGGGCTGTTGTTCTGCCTTGGAATTCCAATTGGAATTCTCTTTCCCACACCCGTGGGAGCAGAAGGAAAGCAGCAGTGGCTGCCTTTGGAGGGAGCTGCCCTTTGTGTTCCTGATTTTCTCCAGGAGACAAAGCCCTTTCCCTCTCTCCCTCAGGGTTTGCTGGGTTTGGGGTTCTCCCTTCATTGTTTAAGGAGATTTCTTCCTCCTCTGGGTCTCAATTCCCACAGCCTGGGGAGGAGCAGCCATCAAAGATCAGTCATCAAATGCACAATTTCCTATCCTACCTTGGATATTGTGATCTCAGAGGTCTCAGTGTTGTGTTTTAATGGATTTTATGTTTAATCATTTTATATTTCCTGGATTGCTGATCCCAGTCCCATCCTAGCATTGTTCTGAATTCATGGAATGAATCTCTTTGATCAATTTGTATTTTTATAAATTTATTTTTATATTAATTAATCACTTTATATTACTTTTATTGTTCTGAATTAATGGACTCCAGACTTTATAACCTGCTCTGGAAAATGACATCAAGGCCATGATTTCCTTTCCTGCTCAGGATATTGTGCTCTCAGAGCTCTCAGTGCTGAGTTTAATGGGGTTTGTGTTTAATCATTTCATATTTACTGAATTATTGATCCCAGTCCCACCCCAGTGCTGAATTCATTGGGGTTTTATCAGGTAATGAGGAAAATCCTTTTCCTTGCTTTGCACCATCACAGCCCTCCTTTCCTGGTGCAGGGTGAGGGGATAATTTGGATCCTTCCCTGTGTCCCACCCCTCCAGATGGCTCCATTCCCCCTCTGATCAGCTTTTCTTGGTTCCTGGGGGGTTGCAGCCTCCCCAGAGGGGTTTTCCCCCAAGGAAGGAAGAGGCTCCTCGTGCTGGGGGAGGAAGTGCTGGGCAGGGCTTTGCTCACTGAAAGTTTCCCATCAGCAAAGCTCATTTCTGCAGGAGATTTAAAGAGGAGACAGCACAGGAATTGAAAATCTCTTTTGTATCAATTGAAATGAATTTAAATTGCATTTAAATGATCTCTGTCAGAAGAGGGAGGATGGGAGGGGTGGCACTGCTGCTGCCACCTGCCCAGATGTGGCTCAGGAAGGTTTTCAACAAACATGGAAATGTTTCAGAGCTTCTCAGTGACATTTTTAGTCCTTTCTGGAGCTGGGGGTAGATTTGAGTCATTTCACCCTGGGAAGGAACCTTTGCATTTCCCCTAAAGAAAGCAAATGTCCAAATTCTGATAAAGTTATCATTGTTGGGGTCATCTGCCTGAAAAACAGAGACAGGTTTCACTGCCTTGATATCTTTAGGAATGATTTTATCTTCTTGGCAACAAGAAAACCCCAAAACCAAACCAAAACAAAGAAACACCCCCCCAAAAAAAAAAACCCAAAAACCAAAAAAACAACCAACCAAAAAGAAATATATTTAATTAAGAAATATTCACTGAAATAAAGATATCCACTTCTAGAAAGGGAAGAAAGGATGATTTGAGATCTGTCCAGGCATTGAAATCTTTCCTCACCAAAGGGGGACCAAAGCTCCACATGAACACTCAGAGCTGGGGGAGATGGAAATGAATTTTCCTGGGAAAAAAGGGTGATACGGAGCAGTTAAGGATTTCAGAAGAGCTGGAATGTGACAAGGATTCTACAGGCACAATTCCCAGAGTTCTTTATGAAAACAGTGGTGGGGTGATGGATAAAACAGAGTTAGGCACTGGATTTATTCATGGTTCTGTGGAATATCCTCAGCTGGAAGGGACCTGCAAGGACCCTCAGTCCTGTGCACCTATGGGAAGGATCAGCTGCTTTTAAAAAAAGACAAAATTTTAAAAGTTTGGCTCTTTTCTAGCAGAATTAAACTCTTTTTTGAAGCACTTAGAAACTGAAGAACCCAAACTGGCCAAGGCTGATTTAAACTCAGGTGAAACAGAAGGAAAGGAGTTGGAGGAAGCTCTGGGAAAGATTGTGCAGAGACAGATAAAAAATAGCAGCAGAGTTTTGCCTCTGGAGAGGTGAATCAGCAGCAGGGCAGGCTGTGATTCCAGGAAGGAAAATTGCTTCCAGGCAAAGATTGAGCAGGAACTCTGTGGATATAAAATATCACCCTCACACCCAAAGCAGCTGCCAAAAATCACCCTAAACCCCCTCACGTGGCATTTTGAGGTGTCCCATGCATCCCAAAGCTGCAGAGTTGGGGGAGAGATCCCCCTCAACCCTCCCTGGGGTGAAAATTCCTGCTCTTCTCTGAGAGATCCTTCAGCACTTCACTGCTGGTTCCTTTATCTGCCTTTCAGCCTCTAAATAATTTCCAGCTCAGAGCTATGAGCCAAAAGCCCTCTGGGTTTTTATAATTCTTCATTTTGTAGCCTGGGTTATTTAACATTTCAGGCCTTGCTTCCCCCAGGCTCACAACCCACAGTGCCTGGTGGATACAGGAACTGCAAAGAGAGATAAAAATGGGTGTAAAAAGGGAAAAAAAAGGTTAATTCCAGCTGTGTGACAATAATTCCTGCACAGACACAATTCTTTGTGCCAGGCTGAACCTTCCCTTAGGGGTGTGGTGGAGTTGGGACATCTTTTGGTGATGTGGTGATTCCTTTTATCATTTTCATCCTTTTCAGCTGATATCACCACCAGTTTCCTGCTGATCCTCATGTTGTTTGTCATCAGCTTCCACCTCCTGCTCGGGGTGCTCAAGGTACGTTCTCCACAAATGACACTCAGGGTTTGGATGATGATCACTGGAATTGTGGTCAAAGAAAGCAGGAAAACCTCCCAGAATCACACAGGGGGGGGAAAGGTAGATAAAAATCCCAGAATCACAAAATCACACAGACAAAAAAAGGCAAACAGAAATCCCAGAATCACAGAATCACATAGGGAAAAAAGGTAGATAAAAATCCCGGAATCACACAGGGATAAAAGGCAGATAGAAATCCTGGAATCACAGAATCACACAGGAAAAAAGGCAGATAAAAATCCCAGAATAATATGAGAAAAGAAAGATAAAATTCCCAGAATCACACAGGGAAAAAAAGACAGATAAAAATCCCAGAATCACACAGGAAAAAAGGCAGATAAAAATATCAGAATCCCAGAATCACATGGGGAAAAATGACAGATAAAAATCCTAGGATTCCAGAATCACACGGAAAAAAAAGGCAGATAAAAATCCCAGAATCACAAAGTTACACAGGGAATAAAGCAGATAGAAATCCCAGAATCACAAAAATTACACAGGGCCAAATGGCAGGTAAAAATCCCAGAATCACACAGAAAGAAAAGGCAGATAAAAATCCCCCAATCACAGAATCACACAGTAAAAAAGGCAGATAAAATGTCTCCTGCTTCCAGAGGGGGAGAGGGACTGGTTTGAAGCCTCAGGTTCCTGGAAAAAACTTCAAACACCCAGATTGACCAAATCTGGACAGCGTTTCCATCAGGGCTATGTTTGGTATCAAAGGAAGGAGATTTTATGATTGAGAAAGGTTTTCTGGCCTCATTTCCTTTCCCTGTTGCATGTCAGAGAGAAGTGTCCCTGTGAGAAAACTGTCACTGCCCTGCTGCAGTGAGGACTCATCTCCCAGGGCAGGAGGAAGAATGACCAGGCCTAGGGCTGGAAACCCCAGGAATCTGATGGCAGATTAAGCATTAAACACCACCCAAATAAGCCAGTTCTCCCTCTGCAGAGGTGAATTTCAGGGACAGTGGGATGACAGCTCTGATGGGAAGTGCCAATGTGACAGAGTGAGAATTCACAGGATTTTTCCAAAGGAGTGAAGAAAATCAGCTTTGATGATTTTCTCTGAATGGGTTGTCACTGAAATCAGAAATTCCAGGAAGTGTTGATTCTTGGAGCACCATCTAAGTCCTTCCAGGTGTTGCCAACTGGTCTCGTTTCCCAGTTGGAATGAAAATAACCATTATATATCATGGTTATATAATAAATAACCAGCACTGCTTTTCCTCCTCAGATGAGGGAGCGGTTCCTGATCCCCTTCTTGGCTCTGCAAGTCATCGATTTCCTCCTGAGCCTCCTGACCATGTTCAGCTCCTACATCCAGGTGCCAGCGATCATCTCCGTGTCCTCCCTGGGCCACACGGTGGGTGACAGTTCCTCCTCCTGGGGGCTCTGGGTGGGTGACAGCTCCTCCTCCTTGTTGGAACCCTCATCACTGAGAGTTCCAGACTTTCTGTGCTGCCAGGACTGACCCCCAGAGAACACTGCACTGACCTGAGGCCATGGAGAAACTTCCAGAATGGAATGACAGAACTGGGATTGTGGGTGTGGAGTTTGGATAGAAGTGTGTGAGATCACAGGGTGGGAAACTTAAAGTCTTAGAATATAGTAATAGATATAAAGCAAGGTGGAGGTTTTGGGGCAGAGACTGGTCCTTCTCCTTCTCCTTCTCCTTCTCCTTCTCCTTCTCCTTCTCCTTCTCCTTCTCCTTCTCCTTCTCCTTCTCCTTCTCCTTCTCCTTCTCCTTCTCCTTCTCTCCTTCTCCTTCTTCTCCTTCTCCTTCTCCTTCTCCTTCTCCTTCTCCTTCTCCTTCTCCTTCTCCTTCTCCTTCTCCTCCTTCTCCTTCTCCTTCTCCTTCTCCTTCTCCTCCTCCTCCTCCTCCTCCTCCTCCTCCTCCTCCTTCTCCTTCTCCTTCTCCTTCTCCTTCTCCTTCTCCTCCTCCTCCTTCTCCTCCTCCTCCTCCTCCTCCTCCTCCTCCTCCTCCTCCTCCTCCTTCACCTCCACCTCCATGGGTTTGGGTGGTTTTGTGTAATTGGATAAAAAGTCCACATTGTGGGCATGAGTGGTTGGTTATTGGGTTAAAAGTGAAAATAATTCAGGTGTCATTTCTTAATTGGACAGTTTATCCTTAAAAGGCCTTGTAGAGACAGAGACACAGCTCCATTTTCAGTGTGTGAAAGTGAAGTGCTGCAGAACTCAGGGTTTGTGGGACTGTGACAGAGATAAGAACTAACAAACATCTGAATCCAAATGAGAAATACCATCTCACAATTTAACCCTGACCTTGTCAGAAAAGAAGCAAAGATTCCTCACCTCCTGGGGGCTCCTAGCTTTCCTGAGGCGGGGAATGCATGGAATGGAGGATCCTTCCCTTGGGGTGTGGTTCTTCATAGAATCATTGAGGTTGGAATGAAGGATCTTTACCCCAGGATGTGGTTTGTCATGGAATCCTTTAGGATGGAAAAGACCTGTAGGATTCTGGAAGGTTGGAATGAAGGATCATTACCTTGGGCAGTGGTTTGTCATGGAATCCTTTAGGAAGGAAAATACATTTAGGGTCCTGGAAGTTTGGAATGAAGGATCATTACCCTGGGCTCTGGTTCTGCATGGAATCCTTTAGGATGGAAAAGACTTTTAGGATCCTGGAAGGTAGGGACGAAAGATCATTACCTTGGGCTGTGGTTCTGCATGGAATCCTTTAGGATGGAGTAAAGGATGGTTATCTTGGGCTGCAATTCTTCATGGAATCATTAAGAATGGAAAAGACCTTTAAGATCCTGGAAGATTGGAATAAAGGATCATTACCTTGGGCTGCGGTTGGTCATGGAATCCTTTAGTGTGGAAAAGACCTTTAGGATCCTGAATCCAGATGGGAGGTGGTTTCTCCTGGCTGGACAGGATGCAATCCATGGAGGCTGAAGGAAACCAGTGGCAGCTGGGATATTTATCTTCCCCTGTGTTGAAATGTTGATTTCTCCTGGCTTTGAGGGAGGTGGCTCTGGGTGTGCCCCCAACAGGAGGGGTTTGCTGGTGATGCCTCAGGGTTTAGCTTTTATATTTTCAGGTTCTGTGCTGCTTTAGTGTGTGGGTCTGGGCTTCATATTACGGGATGGCAATGTCTGTATTATACTCTGCACAGAGTAGGGAGACAATTCCTTCTCTAGCTGGGGACCTCTCGGGATGCTGTTGATAATTGCTGCCCCGAGATGTGCAGGGTGTCTCTGCTTTGGCCCGCGTGGCTGAAGAACGAGTCTGGACTCTTCAGTTTTCAGCCTTGAGGTTGTTTATTAATTCTTATCTATAAAATTTTCTTTCTGCCCAGCCGAGATCTGCTCAGCAGGGCAGCCACAGGCACTCTGACCACCCCCGGGGCGGTGTTGTCCTTTTATACTACAAACTACATATAACATATTTACACTTAATTCCCAATACCTATCACCTGTGTTAGACAGTGTACCTCTACTCTAAAGCAACCCCAAAGTGCCAACATCACTGCAGAAAATGGAGAACAAGGAGAAGAAGGAGAAAGGCTGGACATGCCCAGATTCCTCCATCTTGTCCCCATAACCCCCATGCCAAAAATTCTAAAATCTACATTTTCACCCTGTGATCATTTTGTTATTACACCATTCAAACCTATGTGACTTTCACGTCCTCATACAAAGCTGGCAACTTGCTCCAAGGGTCACAATCAAATCCCCAGGTGTTCTGGGCTGTGTGCCAGGGTCTCCAAGCCCCCCGATGGGGTCCTCGGCAACTCTGGACACCCAGAGGGATGCACTGAGTTCTGACAGGGACCAAGGACAAATGATCCAAATCTCAGGCCCAAGAGCACAAACAGCGTGGGCTGGAGAGAGAAAAACAAACAGGATGGGACTGCAGGGGCTGGAGCTGGAACTGGACAATGAACTCCAATATGCAAATGAAGCAGAATTTATAAAAGTGAGAGACCCCGTAACCTCATCCATTTTTGTGGCCATTTTGGGTTGTGCTGCCCAAGGTGGATCCATTGAGGAGACCCTTTTAATAAATCCCTACTTTATTCTTTAGCTCTGTCTAGTCTCTGTTCTAGGGCAGCCTTCACAAGGCATCACTGGAGATAAACTGAGATTGTCTCTGCCCTGGCCAGAGGCTTCTGTGGAGCTCAGATGAAGCCCCACAAACAGTTTGCTCACTCTTTGGGCCAGCAGAAGGGAAGCTTTGGGCTGAATTGAAGGGGATTTAGTAGTTTTGACTCCATGTGAACCAGCCATAGGCTCTGTGTAAAGTGTGAATAATCTGCAGAAGTGACCCAATCCTGTGATTGTAACCCAATTCCTGTCCCCTCAGCAGGGCCACTCCAGGACTCCCCTGCTGGCGCTGCAGCTGTTGGATTTCTGCCTGAGCATCCTCACCCTGTGCAGCTCTTACATGGAGGTGCCCACCTTCCTCAGCCTCAAGCCTGTGGAGAGTGGGGTAGGTCTGGAGCCAGCTCTGCTCATTTCCCACCCTGGGAACTCCTACAAATTGCCATTCCATGGCTGTGCAGCTCCTCTGGAGCATCCAGAACGGCTCAGTCTGACAACAAAGAGGGTTTTCCATGTTCTCCCCAGCACTGCTCCTGACTGACAGCTCCCGTGTTCCTTAAAAATACACCTTGTTTCTCCTTGTAAGAATCTGATGGATGCAAATTGTGGAGCTGCCTGCATGGAAAATGCCTCAAATTTCATCTTTATTAAACAGTCATATTTAATAAGTCCCACCCCAGTGTTGTTATGAACAGATGGAATCATCACATTCCTGGGGAAGGATGGAGACACTGATTTGAGGCTCTGGGATGACGGTCCCAAGTTTCTCCCTCCAGAGAAAAGAGCAGGAAAATCCCAGGCTGGTGGCAAAAATGGAAATTAAAATTTTAAAAGTTAATTTAAACAGGGCTTTGCCCAAGGAATGGAAACAGCAGGAGGAAAACAATATCCCTGTGATCCTGCTGCCAGTGAAAATCCCTCATTCCTTGCTTTGCCTGAACCTTGAACCCCTCTCTGTGTTTTGGGCTGAGACCTGAGCAGACCTGAGTGTTTTGGGCTGAGACCTGAGTGGTTTGGGCTGAGACCTGAGTGTTTTGGGCTGAGACCTGAGTGCTGAGACCTGAGTGGTTTGGGCTGAGACCTGAGTGCTCTGGGCTGAGACCTGAGTGTTTTGGGGCTGAGACCCTCTCCCTTTTCCCCCAGGGCTCTCTGCCAGCCCTGGAGAAGCTGCCAGCAGAGGAATATGCCAAAGTGATGATCACCTTCACCATCGCCTTCGTGGCTGTGCTCGTCCTGAAGGTAAAAGGCTCTGAAGTGAGGCTTGCCCAGGAAATTCAGCTTTAATTCTCTCCCAGATCTGCCCTGTTGGGCTCTCCTTGTGTGTGGGAAACTTTGAGATGAGAAATGCTGATGTAGAAATGCCATGGAAAAGGGCAGACACTGTTGAGAGAGAAATGCAACTAGGAACAAATTTCAAAGGATGGCCTTGCAAATAAGACTGGATACTTCGGAGAAATAGAACTGTGAAAAATGGATTGTAGTGGGACCCATGAGGGGTAATTTTAGATTATTGGCTTTAAGGCATTTACAGCATGGTGTGGCTAAAGCTGATAAGCCAAGAAATGCTTATAATATATTTATTAATTAGGAAATAGTTGGCTTCTGATTGTGATGGTGTGAATTATAACATCTGTATTGTCTCACCCTTCACATGAGAATGAAAATGGAATAAAAGTTTTTAAAACACCTCTCAGTTACCCCATCTCTAAAAAGCTTAATCTGACACTCAGGCACAGTGGGAGCTGTGCCTCCATATGGTTTATCCAAATCTCTGCCTTTGCTCCTCTGTGTGAGTTACCAAGCAAAATCCCTCTTATAGCCCCAAATTATCACTGTCCATTCCTGTCTAGAAAGAGAAAAAGGTTGAAAAAAACCCAGCAAAGTCCTCTGTTTTAAAGTGCCCAAATGAATGAGATTATTGAGCAGCAGGTGAGATCTTTCATGGGGTGAGTGGCTGTGTCCGCTCTGATGGGAGCAGGGTTCTCCACCCTGACACTCCCAAAGTCCATTAATGCCAGTAGCTAAACCCTGCTGGTGCCTCAGGAAGCTCCACGAGAGAGGGATTTTATTCTTTTATTGCTTCAGTGGCTCAGAGAACTGATTGTTCACCTTCAGCCCCATGAAGAAAACCAGAATCTTGCAGGTGCTTGGACAGAAAGTGCTGCTTGTGAGCTGAAACCATTTTATATTCCGAGCCCTCCAGGTGGGCCAGATAAGCCAGTGGGGAATGGAGAGTTTTGTGTGGATGCATTTAAAGCTTTAAAATCTCTTTTAATATTTGCATGGAGTGTGCAGCTGGAGTGAAGATAACCCTGAGCCCCAGCTGGCAGGAATCTCCCTGACCTGGCACATGGATTAATTGGAATTTTCCACAGCTTTACCCACAAAATGCTGGAATTTCAATGGGTTTTTGTGCTGGGGTTGTAACAGGAGAGGGTGGGGTGGGATAATAAAACCCCCAAAAGCCATCAGGATCCCTATCCTTTAATCCCAGTGCCAATCCCTCTCCTCTTCCATGGGTAAAATCCCATGGAATTCTCTCCCTGCAGCCTCCCAGCTCAGGGCAGCATGGGGCTGGCTCTGCATTACCTGTGGTGGCAGAATCAGTTCAAAATTCCATGGAAAAAATATTCCAAGGGCAGAGTGGGGCTGGGGCTGTGGGACTCCAGTGGGAACAGGATCAGTTGTTCCAAATTCCTTGGAAAAAATATTCCAAGGGCAGGGGGATGCTGCCATTGCACCATTAGGGCAATTCCACTCTGCACCCATGAGTGATCCTAAATCCATGGGGTGAGGTGGGCTGGAGGCACCTTTGGGTTCATCTCGCTTCCACTGTCCCACGTGCTCCAGCCTGGCCTTGGACACTTCCAGGGATGGCAGGCGGGCAAATATTCCAATAACCCTTATATCACTTTGGAGTCATAAAGGGCTCCAGCACCACGGGGATAAGAAAGCAGAAATTAAGGGGAGTAAAACATTCCCTGTGATTTTGAGTTATTTCAAAACCAAAATCAGGAAGTGCATTCCTTGTTGTATGATTTTAATTTATTTCAAAATCAAAATGGGGGAATGCTTTCCTTTGTTGTATGATTCTGATGTAATATCAAAACTAAAATCAAGGAATGCATTCCTCTGTTGTATGATTTTATTTCAAAACCAAAATCAAGGAATGCATTCCTTTGTTGAGTGATTTTTATTTATTTCAAAACCAGAATTGAGGAATGCATTCCTCTGTCGTACGATTTTATTTCAGAACCAAAATCAGGGAATGAAGTCTTTTGTATGATTTTATTTCAAAACCAAAATCAGGGAGTGCATTCCTTTGCTGTGTAGTTTTTTGTCATTTCTTAGATTTATTTTTTAGATTTTTCAGATTTCTAGGGTTTTTTCCATGGATGAGTGGAGGTTTCTACCCAGTTTCTATGACAGCTCCAGGTTTGCTCTCTGGATGATGAGGCTTTGGAAGCAGGAAGGGTTTTGCAACATTCCCAAAAGATGCTCAAAGTTTGGATTTACCTCCAATCTCTGGAATGTTGAGATGGATTTTTTCACCTCAGATATTTCATTCATTTTTTTTTCCTCTTTCTCCTGGTTTGGTGCCAACACAAAGAGCCCTCATTGTCCTGGGCATGCTCAGCTGCACAGCCCTGGTTTGGGATCTGTGGCTCCCTGTGTTCCCTGAAAATCCCAACTGCTCCCAGCCCGTTCCCAGGCCAACACAAACACCAGGCACACGACTGGAGCTGCTCAGAGCAGGGAAAATATTGATTTAACAGGGCCAGCCCCACAGACCCCACTTATTTCCCTGGGCCACAGCCCCTCAATCAGCCCTTTTTCCTCAGAAAACGGATAAATATCCATTTATTGCATGGATAAATATCCATTTATTGCATGGATAAATCCGTGGGGTGCCAGGAGGTCCTGTCAGGGAGGTGCAAAAATGGGATTTTGCTGAATGAAGGGATTTTTGGGGCAGTGCTTGGATCTCTGTGGTGCCTCTTGTTCTTCCCTGAGGCATCCAGACTTTGTAACCTGCTCTGAAAAATGGCAACAAAACCACGATTTCCTTTCCTACCTTGGGATATTGTGATCTCAGAGGTGTCCAATGTTGAGTTTTTAATGGATTTTATGTTTAATCCTTTTATACTTACTGGATTATTTATCCCACTCCCATTATTTTATATTTTAATAATTTTAAATTTACTGGATTTCCAGCCCCACCTCAGTATTTTGAATTCATGGAATCCAGACTTCATAACCTGCTCTGAAAAATGGCATCAAAGCCACAATTTCCATTCCTACCTTGGGATACTGTGATCTCAGAGGTGTCCAGTGTTGTGTTTTAATGGATTTTATGTTTAATAATTTTATATTTACTGGATTATTGATCACAGTCCCATTATTTTATGTTTAATAATTTTGTATTTGCTGGATTATTGATCACAGTCCCATCCCAGCATTGGGATGGGATTATTTTATGTTTAGTAATTTTGTATTTACTGGATTTCCAGTTCCACCTCAGTGTTTTGAATTCATGGAATCCAGACTTCATAACCTGCTCTGAAAAATGGCATCAAAGCCACAATTTCCATTCCTACCTTGGGATATTGTGATCTCAGAGGTGTCCAGTGTTGTGCTTTAATGGATTTTATGTTTAATAATTTTATATTTACTGGATTATTGATCACAGTCCCATCCCAGCATTGGGATGGGATTATTTTATGTTTAGTAATTTTATATTTACTGAATTTCCAGTTCCACCTCAGTGTTTTGAATTCATGGAATCCAGACTTTGTAACCTGCTCTGAAAAGTTCCATCAAGGCCGCACTGTCCTTTCCTACTCAGCATATTGTGCTCTCAGAGCTCACAGTGCTGGGTTTAATGGGGTTTGTGTTTAATCACTTCATATTTACTGAACTATTGATCCCTGTCCCACCCAGTGCTGCTCTGAATTCATGGAATCATCACATTCCCAGGGAAGGATGGAGACACTGATTTAAGGCCCTGGGATCGTGGTCCCAAATTTCTCCCTCCAAAGAAAAGAGCAGGAAAATTCCAGGCTGGTGGCAAAAGGGGAAATGCCCTTTTTGCCCTGCAGTGCCATGGGAAAATGCCCTTTTCCTCCCCTTTGCCCTCTTTTCCAGGCCTACATGTTCAAGTGTGTCCTGAGCTGCTTTAAGTTCATCAAAGCCAGCAGGAGGGAGGAGGTGAAAGTGGAGCCACATGCAGTGGAAAAGGTGAGGAAATGTGAATTTACCCCTGAAAGTGGACCCAAAACACTGAAAAAGGTGAGGAAAAATGAATTTACTCCTGAAAGTGGACCCAAAACAGGGGAAAAGGGAATTTTCTCTGGGAAAACCCAGCCCTGCAGCTCTGCCAGCAGAATTTCTACAGCAACGGGATCAGCCAAAAATTCCCCAGGAATTGCACTTCCACTTCCACAAGAAGTGGAAAAGGGGCATAAAAGTAAATTTATTCCTGAAAATGGACTCAAAAGCAGTGGGAGAGGTGAGGAAAAGTGAATTTAGTCCGTGAACAGGAATCCTTTAGACTGGTGATCCTTATCTCTTCTTTTTTGGGATCTGAGAGAATTTCCAGCTCTTCAAATCCCCAGTAGCAAGTGGTAATAATCAGTTTTCAATTACAATATATCCATTTAATTTTACTTCTTTATTTTCTGCATAAAATCTTTAAAGTCAATGTGCAAGGAAGGTGAAACTCAGGCACAGCAGATAAATGGGAGTGGATTCCCTGTGATCCCTCATCCAGGAATTTGGGGGCAATTCCAGCTGGACTTTGGTTTCCATAGCTAAAAGTGTTTAAAATCAGCTTTTTCTTCACTTTTCTTCTGAGATGTTGGGATTTTCAGTGTTGTAAGGATGGGTGGGACATGGAATACTGAGGAATAGGGAATGCTGGGGGATAGGGAATGGTGAGGGATAAGGAATGCTGAGGAATAAGGAATGCTGAGGAATAGGGAATGCTGGGGGGGTGGAATGATGAGGACAGGGAATGCTAAGGGTAGGAAATGCTGAATGTGTGAAATGCTGGGGATAGGGAATGCTGAGGGTAAGGAATGCTGAGGTAAGGGAATGCTGAGGGGATGGAATGCTGAGGACAGGGAATATTGAGGGATAGGGAATGCTGGGGGGATGGAATGCTGAGGGTAGGGAATGCTGAGGAATAGGGAATTTTGAGGGATAGGGAATGCTGAGGGGATGGAATGCTGAGGAATAGGGAATTTTGAGGGATAGGGAATGGTGAGGGATAGGGAATGCTGAGGGTAAGGGAATGCTGAGGATAGGGAATATTGAGGGATAGGGAATGCTGGGGGATGTGGAATGCTGAGGGGATGTGGAATACTGAGGAATAGGGAATGCTCAGAGATAGGGAATTTTGAGGGATAGGGAATGCTGAGGGTAGGGAATGCTGGGGGACGTGGAATGCTGAGGGGATGTGGAATACTGAGGAATAGGGAATGCTCAGAGGTAGGGGACACTGTGGTTTGGCTTTTATCTCAGCCAATCTGCTGGGCCCTCCCTTGCCAGCAGCAGTGCCCCAGCTGTGCCCTTGTGCAAAATTCCTCAGCTTTCCTTGGGAATGAGGCTGCGTTCTGCACATTCAGGACCCTTGGGCCATTCCTTGTCCAGGGAATGGGGGAGGCACTGGCCCAAGGTGCATGCAAACCCTGCTGGATTTCTGCCCTTTGTGCCCTAAATCCCAAGCAGTTCTTTGTCCCTGCTTGGAACCAGACAGAGGAACCCTGATTTGTGTAAAAAACAAACTCTACAATGTGTAAAAGTTGTAAAGTTGGTCTGATTTCTTTCAGGGTTGGGCACATGTGGGATAGCTCCCCCAAAGGACACGTGTACCTCTGAGAATTCCTGAGTCTAATTTATCCCCTAACCTGTTGCATATGCATAAAGTTTCATGATAGGTTCATGCATATTTATTTCCTGGCCCCATTTCATATTAAAACTGTCTCATCAGTTTTTCATGAGCCTGTGCAGCTCTCTAGTAACATCATTGTAATGTCACTGTGTCTGCAACTCAGCTTTAGTTTTCTTTTTAAGGTCAGTGGGGCTCCTCCTTATCTCTCTTTAGTTTAGAAACTTGTATTTTTTTAAGTAACTTAAATTTTTTTTTGGATTTTTGTTTTTTTCTGTAGTTTTTTTATGAGCACAGTAAGTTAGTCAATTAAATAAGTTTAGCAAGCTATAGACTAAACAAGTTGAAACAGCACTTTTCAGCTAAATCTAAAATTAGTTTCTACTTTAAGTTCAAATTCTAACTCTTTGTCTCAACCCTCCAGGATGAAATCCCTGTGATCCCATAATCTTTGATCTCTTCCAGGCCGTGCTGCCATCCTATGAGGAAGCCCTGGAATTGCCTTCCAAGGATTGCCCCCCTCCCTACGTGGCCATCTGAGCCCAGCCTGGGGGGAGCTGACGCTGGGTGCTGCTGGTGCCTCCCCCAGCAGAGCCCCAGAGCTCACCCAGAGCAGTTCCCAGCCTTTTCCAGCCACATCCTGCCAGGGAACTGCTGGAGTCTTGTCCTGCTCTGGCACCCCAAGTTCCTGATTCTGGTACCTCCATTTCCTGACCCTGGAACCCAAATTTCCTGACTCTGGCACCTCAATTTCCTGGTTCTGGCACCCCAAATTCCTGGTTCTGGCACCTCCATTTCCTGAGCCTGACACCCCAAGTTCCTGATTCTGGTACCTCCATTTCCTGACCCTGGAACCCAAATTTCCTGACTCTGGCACCTTGATTTCCTGACCCTGGCACTTCAATTTCCTGGTTCTGGTACCCCAAATTCCTGATTCTGACACTCCAAATTCCTGACTCTGGCACCTCCATTTCCTGACTCTGACACCCCAAGTTCCTGATTCTGGTACCTCAATTTCCTGAGTCTGGAACCCAAATTTCCTGACTCTGACACCCCAATTTCCCAACTCTGGCACTTCAATTTCCCGACCCTGGCACTCCAAGTTCCTGACTATGGCACCCCAAATTCCTGACCCTGGCACCCCAAGTTCCCTACTCTGGAACCCCGAAGTTCCTGACTCTGGCTCTGGTTGCCATCCCTGGAATCTGGGATTTGGCTGCTGTGGGTGCAGGGCTGGCCTGAGCCCTGCCAGCTTTGCCCTGTGCCATGGTGGCTCTCCTCTGGCTCAGCAGGGAGACCTTTAGGAATTGGGATTAAGGGATGGTCCTGGTTTAGGGCAATTTTGGGAGAAAAACTTCTAAAGGGATTTCTTCTAGAAAAACAAATTCAAGTGGTTCCTCCCATGACTAGTTCAGGAAAAAGATTTCCTTGGGGAAAAATTGAAAAAAATTATTTATTTAATAGGCAAAGCATTCATCAGCACAAAAATGAACAATGTTAAACAATAAAACCTCTTGCCACTCCACAAGAGATAACAAACTCAAAAAATTCCCTCTGTGGGCTGTAGCTCGGCTCACTCAGTGTCTTATCAGTCCCTCTGGCCAAAATGGAAAATGGAAATTTTCCATGGAAATGGAAATGTTCCATGGGACATGGAAGGAAAATGGAAATTTTCCATGGAACATGGAAGGAAAATGGAAATTTTCCATGGAACATGGAAACATTCCATGGAACATGGAAGGAAAATGGAAATTTTCCATGGAAATGGAAATGTTCCATGGGACATGGAAGGAAAATGGAAGTGTTCCATAGAAATGGAAATATTCCATGGGACATGGAAATCCCATGTCAAACTATGACAGGGACGAACAGGGAAGGAATTTTCTCTGGGATAACCCAGCCCTGCAGTTCTGCCAGCAGAATTCCTACAGCAAAGGGATCAGCCAAAAATCCCCTGGGAATTGCAGCCCTCACCCTGTCTGCTTGTGGTGATTGACACAACCCAGAATATCCAGCTCTGCCGTTTCATACCTGAGTGGGTGCATTTTTCTGTGCTTTTACATCACTTGGAAGACGAGGTTCAATTAAAATAAAACTGTTAATGGCTTCCAAACTGTAAGTCTGGTTTCAGAGGGTGTCTGATTGCTGAGTGAAGGAAGAAATAATTTGATTTCTAAAAAGAATTAGTGAGCAAAAAATGGTGCTTTGACCTTGGCCTGATCTTTTTCATGCTTGTGCTGCTTGCAAAGGAAAAGCTGATATTTCTGCTTCAATTTCCTCTCAAAACCTGCCTCTCTGCCTTATCAGCAGTGATAAGGATCTGTGGCATGTTCACCAGTGACTCTGCACAGCTCAGGCCCTGCAAATGTAATGGATGGTGCTGCTGATGTCCCTGGAATTCCACACCTGCTCCCCTTTCGGGGTAATTTCCTGCTCTTTTCAAACATCACAGTGGGAAAAAAATGGGTTTTTTAAGTCTTAAAGAAAGTCTCCATTCCAGCCTCATGCAGAGCTCG
The DNA here is from genome assembly GCA_024865655.1 of Emberiza elegans. Taxonomy (NCBI): domain Eukaryota; kingdom Metazoa; phylum Chordata; class Aves; order Passeriformes; family Fringillidae; genus Emberiza; species Emberiza elegans. Next base: position 1,008,712 of record JALJVW010001685.1, on the reverse strand, counting down.
GATCACAGCCCGGGGGGGGCTGCTCCACTCTGAACCAGCACAAACCAGGCTTCAATGGAATATTTATCAGCAAACTTCAATGGAATATTTGCAGAGGATGAATAAGAAATGTACTGCTGCCCCTGCTCTTTTCAATCAATGTGCATTTATGTAATGGGGATGAAGAGGATAATGTTGGTTGTATATTTTCTAGCTGATTTTCCCATTAAGGGAGGATAATTCTGTTTTTCTGTGCTCCATCTCCTTGTTCTGGGCACCAGAATGCTCCACAGCAGACCTGGAGTCTGAAAGGGTGCCCCAGATGACATCTCAGTGATTCCAGCGCTTTTAAACATGCTCAGAAATCCACCCAAAAGCTCAAACTACTCCAATCCTCCGAACAGAAAATATTTTTTCTGCCCCCACATCTGCCAATTTTTTAACTGTAAACAAAGAGCAAGAGAGCAACTGGAAATTCCACCAGGAAACTTCGCAGGAGAGCCCAGATTATTGCAGCAAGGCCCAGCCCAGTCTCCTGCTTTATTCTGTGGAGAGATTAAATGTGATCTTTGAATTATTAATTGGTTACTGAACACTCTACACATGTCTTGCTCACAGCCACGGGACCAGGCTGGGTGCTGGAGCTGTTCTTATTTCTTACCATGGCTGCTCCAAGCCAGGCCTGGAGGAGGCTTCAGGATGGGCCTTCCCTTTGGAAAAGCACTAAATATTCCATATCAGAGCCTGGGGCAGATCTGGGACAGAACATTCCACACTTCTGCTCTTGCTCACAGCCATGGGACCAGGCTGGGTGCTGGAGTTGTTCTCATTTCCATCCTTGGCTGCTTCAAGCCAGGCCTGGAGGAGGCCTTAGGATGAGGGGCCAGGGTGGAGATTCCCTTTGGAAAAGCACATCCTGCCCTAAATATTCCTTATTAGAGCCTGGGATGCTGTGGGACAGCTCTGGGACATCTGACCAGGCTCCTCCCACCAAAACTCCATTAAATGGGGCTGCCCAAATGTGAAATGTTGGCAATTCTCTTGGTTTCCAAACCAGAGGAGGGCTCCTCAATGTGGTCCTGCTAAATCCTGCTAAAACCCCTCCTCTGCCTCTTTCAGTGGTTCAGATGCTCCCTCTAATTAAATTCCTGCTAATAATGGGGAATGTTCCTGGCTGTTGAGTGGCTGCAGCAGGGTAAATCAGTCCCTGGGCCTCTTTCTTTAATTGGCTTTGATAATAGAGCTGCAGTAGCTGAGATATGGTCAGGACGTGTCTGGCAGAGCTGGGGTTGGTTTCAGTGTGGGTTCACACCTGGTCTAACTGAGCCTGGCTCTAACCAAGCCAGCCCATCTCCTGCCTGGGGCAGAGCTTTCCCTCCAGGGCTCAGCATTCCAGCATTCCAGTTTCCCCAGCCCTGATAAAATGTGTGGATTTATTGTGAGTTCCCAGCCAGGCCAGGGCTGAGCTGCAGACAGGACGTGGGGTTGGGTTTCTGAAATGCCGCAGGGCTCCGCCAACACAAACTGAGCCCAGCCTGGCCCAGGCTGCTCCTGAACCCCACCGTGGTCCCACCAGGGCTGGGCTGGAGACTGAGAAAAGACCCTTTTAAATACCCCTGTTATTCTGGTTTGGCTTCTCCAAACTGATTTATGGATGTGTCCCCAGCCCAGGCCCAGCTCATGCAAAGATCCCAGCACTGCTCCAAGCTGGATTTTGGTCAGGGCAGAGGAGAAATGAGCAGCAATTCTTTGGTGTAGGAGAAGACTGAGCTGATGATTGAGCTGAGGATCTCAGCACAGATAAATGAGAGGGTCTTGAATGAACCAACAACATCTCCTGGAGTCTGAGATGTTCCTGGACTCCAGGATGACCATTAAATTCCCTGGCTGCCTGTGGCTTTTCCACCCAGCAAAAGCTCCAATGGAAAGGGGGATTTTGTGGAACATTCCTGCCAATGCAAGTATTTTACAATTATTTTGGATGGGCTTGGAGCAACCTGGGAGAGTGGAAGGTGACCCTACCCGTGGCAGGAGGTGGCACTGGATGGGCTTTAAGATCCCTTCCAGCCCAAACTATCCCAGGATTCTGGGATCCTTTGATTCCTGGGGCTTTTGTGTGCCTTGCCTTGATCCATCAGGTGTTTAGAGTCATTCCCCCTGGAAAAAAGGAGCTGCCCACACAGTGACCACATTTGCAAATGGTAAATCCTATCCTGATGTTCTTTCCTAGGATCATGAAATCGTGGAATATCCTGAGTGGGGAGGGACCCCCAGGATCATGGATCCAACCTTGTCCCTGCCCAGAGCCCCCAACACCCCCAGCCTGGCCATCCCTGCGGCGCTGCCCAAATTTCTCCCCCGTCCTTCATCTCCCCATCCCTCACTCTCACACAATCATGGAATGTGCTGAGCTGGAAGGGACCCACAGGGATGATCAATGCCAAAGCCAAACCCTGCCCAGAGCCCCCAGCAAGCCCAGCCTGGGCATCCCTGGAGCTCTGGCAGCCTCGGGGCCGTGCCCATTCCCTGGGCAGCCTGGGCAGTGCCAGCACCCTCTGGGGGAAGAGCCTTGCCCTGAGCTCCAGCCTGAGCTGCCCTGGCCCAGCCCCAGCCGTGCCCTGGCTGCTGTCCCTGTCCCAGAGCAGGGATGGGAGCTGCCCCTCGGGAGGAGCTGCAGATCCCTGAGCTCTTTGCTCCAGCTGGACACTCCAAGTGCCGTCAGCTGCTCCTCCGAACCCTCTCTCATCCCCATGTCCCTTCTTGGCTGCTCTCTAACACCTTTAGACCTTTTTTCTATTGTGCCACCCAAAATTGCACCAAGTTCTGGTGCCATCCCAGCTGTTTTTAGCACAGAAACAACCTCAGGGCCTCCTGGTCCAGGCCAGAAGTGAGGAATTGCACAGGTGGAGAAATGCAGGCAGGGATGGAGGAGCAGAGCCCTGCAGGTGGCCAGCAGGAGAGGCAGGAACCGTGCCCAGGAGGCAGCTCAGTCCCGGGGGGAAGCTGTGGGCACGGGGAACAAACAAAAAGTGATCCCTGTGAAATAAGTGTGACCCATAAAACACACAAACAAGGCCCAACCATAAACAGCATTTGCTATTTCCAGCAGCAGCCCCAGGGATATTTGCCAGCTCTTTGCAGCTGGAAGGATAAACAGAAATTCCTTTGATCCTGACTCGGTGCAGGGGCTATTTTCAAAGCCACTCCTGCCTCCCCAGCCTTTCCTTTGCATCATTTGTTGGATGCTTTGCTCTGCCCTCACTGCTGTAATTCCACGCTGCCAGGGTGGGAAATGGGGATGCAGGGGGTTGGGAGGGGTCCCTCCATCCCTCAAAGTGAAATAGAAACATTGTGGGGGTAAACCACAAGAATTGCACCTTTTGTCATTTCTCTGCGGGGTGAAAAGTGGAGCTGGGAATGCAGCTTGGAACACACACCTGGGACATCAAAGGAAACCAGAAATAGGCAGAAATTACAGAGCATTTTGCAAAACCTTGGAGCTTTCTGGAGGCTGGAGGGCAGCAGAGCTGTATTTACTACAAATCCTGGGTTTGTTTAGAATGAAATAAAAACCAATAGCAAACAACTCGGAGTTTGGCTGCTGCTCCCTTCCCAGCCTTTTCATTCTGCCTCATCTGTGGGACTCAGGCACCCTCCAGATCCCTTTGGAGAGGAATTTCTGGTCCAGGGCTGCAAAAAATAAAGGAAAATCCAGTATTTAACTCATGGGATTGTTAAGGTTGGAAAAAACCTTTAAGATCCTCATGTCCAGCCATGGTCACCACTAAACCACATCCTAAATTGCCCAATCCACAGATTTTTTGAGCAATTCCAGGGATTTGATTCCACCACTGCCCTGGGCAGCCTGTGCCAATTCCTGATCATGATGAAAATTCTATCTTTTCCATGATGAAATTTTTCTCAATATCCAGTCAAAACATCTCCTGGTCCAACCTGAGGTGATTTCCTAATCCTGCCTTCTGCTGGAGCCCCACTGGAAGTTTGGGAATGTCTTGAGATCCCTGATTTCCTTTTTCCTCCCCCAGAAAACCTTCCCATTTTTCTGGTTCATTTCCACAGCAGTGCCTCAGGGACTGCTGCTGCATTTTGATTTTAACACTTGGGCTCGCTGCAGGGTGAAATTTACAGCGAGATATTAAATGCAATCAGGGGTGTCTACTGGAAATAGGGAAATCCAAAGCTAAAATGCAGTTTTGAGCTAAAACCCGAGCAGAACAAATGGCATGAGTGCAATGCTGCTTCTAAACAAGAATTTCCAGTCCCATAGAAAATCCAGTGTTGTTTTTCCTGGCTTTTCCCAGCTGATCAGCATTCCTGGAAGGGCTGTGATGAAGGAAGATCTGCATTTACTCTGTTTATTCCGTCAGTTATTTGTGTGATGACAAATGAGGAGTTGCCACCTCTCCCAGCTTTAATTTTGCTTTAATGTTTTCATTGTAGTGTTTTCAGGACTTATCCTTAAGCTGGGCTTTGCTTTCCCTGCCCAAAGATGGGCAGATTTGGCAATTTAAAGGTGAAGGGGTCCAGCAGAGTGGAATTCTGCCACGGGGAATTGGCAAACCAGGGATGTGCAAACCAGGAAATTTGTCTGGAAAACAACAGAGGAGCTGAAGGACAAGAAGAACCATGAGGAAACCACAAGGAATTTGGGGACTCTTGCAGAGCTTTGGAAGTGAGGGGAACACAAAGCTCTGTCCTGCCTGGCTGCAGATGATGATTCCCAGTTGTCTGTGCTGGGGAGGACAAACTGCAGCTCCTGAGCTTCACATTGGAGCCTTGGAATCACAGAATTCCTCAGGCTGGAAAGAACCTCTGGGATCACCAAGTCCTTCTATCCCTCAGCACCACCATGGCCACCACTGACCGTGTCCCCAAGGGCCACCTCCAGGGTCTCTTAGGACATTCCAAGGGTGGGGACTCCATCACTTCATTGATTCCACCTGAGCCAATGCTTCACAACCCTTCCCTAAGAAAATGTTCCCAAACACCCTGAGCCTGCCCTGGCCCAGCCTGAGGCCGTTCCCTCTGCTCCTGTCCCTGTTCCCTGGAGCACAGCCCGGCCCCCCCGGCTGTGCCCTCCTGGCAGGAGCTGTGCAGAGCCACAAGGGCCCCTGAGCCTCCTTTGCTCCCTGAGCCCTCCCAGCTCCCCTCAGCCCAGGCTCCAGACCCTTCCCAGCTCCCTCAGCCTCTCCTGGGGCTCCAGGCCCTTCCCAGCTCCCTCAGCCCCTCCTGGGGCTCCAGGCCCTTCCCAGCTCCCTCAGCCCCTCCTGGGGCTCCAGGCCCTTCCCAGCTCTGTTCCCTTCCCTGGACTCACTCCAGCCCCTCCATGTCCTTTGTTTCCAAACCTGCCCCCAAAATTCAAGGTGTGACCTCACCAATGCCCAGCATGGAGGACTCTGAACCTTTTGCCTCCAGCAGGATCAAGGTGGCACCAAAATTTTCTGGTTCTCCATCAGTTGAAGGAAAGGGAGGATTTGGTGTTTTAGAGTGTCGGGACACCAGTTGTTGGTGTCTCTGGGTCTGGATTGAAGGCACTTGAGACAGTAGTTCATGTTTGGTCTCAGGTGTTTATTATTTCTTATCAGTAAAACAGTCTCACTACTGTGAGTTTGTCACCTTTTCATTAGAAGGCACAAAATGGCCAACAATCTCTTAGTTACAAGGTCTTCTAAGATTAAACTGTCCAATTAAGAACTGTCACCTAGATTATCTCCCTTTTAACCCAATAACTGACCCCAAAGAGCTGCAATGGGACTTTTCTGCACAACTACAAAATGCCACCCAAGCCCATGAAGAAGGAGGAAGAAGAAGAAACCCAGGACTACACCCTGTGCCCTCCATCTTGCTTCCATCCACAACACACTAAAAATCCCAAAACCTAAACTGGGAGGATGAGCCAGGCTGGGGAAATATTGGTTTCTCTGGGTTTGGATTGAAGGCACTTGAGACAGTAATTCATGTTTGGACTCAAGTGTTTATTGTTTCTTATCAGTAAAACAGTCTCTCTACTGTGAGCTCAGCAGCTTTTCATTAGAAGGCACAAAATGGCCAACAAACTCTGGTTACAAGGTCTTTTAAGACTAAACATCCAATTAAGAACTGACATCTAGATTATTTCCCTTTTAACCCAATAACTGATCCCACAGAGCCCACAATGCAGACTTTTCTGCCCAATTACAAAATGCCACCCAAACCCATGGAGAAAGAAGAAGCATGGAGAAAAAACCCAGGACCACAACCCTTGTCCTCCATCTTGCTTCCATCCACAACATACTAAAAATCCCCAAACCTCAATTTCTCACCAAGTGATGCACCTACGCTGCTTTTTATAATCCATTTCACACTTTTGTGGATTCCAGTTTATCTTAAGTCTGGGAAACTTTCTCCATGAATGAGGGTCAAAGTCAGTGCTGCCCTGGGGGTCAGGGCACCCCAGAGCAGACAGAGAAATATTCCCAGTGCCCTGGGTTTCCACATTAGAGCATCACTTCTGCAGTCAGGATCCAGGGGTTTGAGGGTGTTAGAGGAGAGGCAAAGCCTCCCTTGGCAGGACACGTGAAGGCCACAACAGCAGCAGGGCCACGCTGGGGCCAGCACGGGCCGTTCACAGTTTGTGTGTTTACCTTGCAGGCAGGCTGAGGAAGAGCTCAAAATGCATATTTTCCTCCTGAAATATTGACTCCAGTGTTCTCCTTCTCAGGGGCCTGGGGAGAAATGATGTTTCATATTTTAAAAATAAACACTGCTTTTCCAGAGGCGTCAATGCAGCCCCAGAGCTCCCAGCACACCTTTGCCTCTCGCCCTCTTTTCAAAGCTTTAATGTTGCTTGTGTGCCACAAGCTTTGCTGGTGAAAATATCCACCTGAAATGTATTTATCTTTGCTAATTAACAGCAGAATGACACAGAGCAACTTTATATTTTCCCTGCAAGAACAGCCATAGAGGCTTCATTTACAGAGGGCTCTGAATGATCCTCATTCATGGGGAGCAAGTGCTGTCTGCACCAAGGGATCCTTGTGTGCAGGGCAGGAAAACAGGAGAAACCCCAGCCCAGACGGGTCCAGCACAAAATCTCCCAAATTTCAGACTTTTATTTCACTCTGGGCCCTGACAGTCATGAATGGATGGGGACAGTTTTATGTATTTGGGGAGCAAACTCTGTGTGTGTGAACATGGGAGGGGATTGCTGTGTTTGCACTGCTCTAAATCCCTGATTTTATAAATATATCCATAAAAGCATCCACAGAGGAAGGGAAGGGGGTGGAAGGGACCTTAAATCCCATCTGGTGCCACCCCTGCCATGGCAGGGACACCTCCCCCTGTGCCAGGTGCTGCCAGCCCCAGTGTCCAGCCTGGCCTTGGGCACTGCCAGGGCTCCAGGGGCAGCCACAGCTGCTCTGGCAATTCCAGCCCAGCCCCTGCCCACCCTGCCAGGGAACAATTCCATCACAATATCCCATCCAATCCTACTCTTTTTCAGTTTGAGGCCATTCCCTGTGTCCTTTCCCTCCATCCCTTGTCCAAATTATTTCTCCATCTTTCCTGCAGCTCCTTCAGGCAGCAGAGGGTCTCAGTGAGGTCACCCCAAACCTTCTCCTCTCCAGGCTGAGCAATCCCAATCCTGCCACCCCCTCCTCATGGCACAGCTGCTCCATCCTCACCTGCAGAATTTCCTCCTCCTGGCAGAAAATCTGTCAGCTCCAGAGCTGGCTGAAAGCCTGGGACTGATGCTGTGGGAGACAGTGGGACAATTTCATGCTGGTTTTGCATGAGAACGTTGCCAGATTTTGATATTTTAATTAACATTTTTAATGTTTAAGAGTTAAGAGGAGCCTGGGAGCTTCAGTGAGGACAGGTCCTTCTTTCCCCTCATCAAAGAGCCTTTCTCCCAGGGAGATCCCAGGCTACTGAAGAGCTTTTGGAAGACTCTGGATAAGGGAAGAGAGTGTGCTTTGAGTTAAAGGTGCTTGCATGGCCCTGCACTCGCACAATGCAGATTAAATGGATGAGGGATCCAAGGATGGGCTGCTGGAAAAGGTGAGTAGAACCCAATCCATGCGAGGAGCAGGGCTTTAATCAAGTGACAGCAGTGTAAAACAGCCGTTAAAAAAACAGAAAAAGATGCACTGCTTTGTGACAAATCCATCATTAAATCTCTCTTCCCCCGCTCCCAAATCTCCCTGCTGCTCCTCCACAAAGGAAATTTCGCCTCATTTGCAGCACCCTCATCCTTGGAGGCTGGCTGAGAGTGTTGGGTTTCTGTCAGGAGCTGCATCTCCCTCGTGTGTGCGGAGCTGAACGCTGCACTGCCAGCCCAGCCACAGCCCGCAGCTGTCTGTCTGTCTGTCTGTCTGTCTGTCTGTCTGTCTGTCTGTCCGTCCCCAGCCTCTCCTGTTTATCTGCTTTGGGCTCTGGAGCCCGCTCTGCTCACAGGGGCTCAGCCACACAGAGCAGCGTCTGTTCTCTGCAGGGAAATTCTCCTGCATCGCGGATTGTCACCGTGCTCCCAAACCCTCCTCTGCCTTGCTGAGCCTCTCCCCTGCTGCTCTGAGGGCAGCAAAGCCCTTGGTCCCACAGGAGGCTGTCCTGCCCTTAGCACAGGTGGGACTGAGAGGGGACCGTGTGACACTGGTGCTGTCCCCTTTTTCTGGGCTCTGCCAGGGGAAGGACACCAGCCTGGCACCCCGAGTCGTCTGCCTCCCTGAGACCCTGTCTACTGCTGCTGCTCTGAGCAAAGCCCTTGGTCCCACAGGACGCTGTCCTGCCCTTGGCACAGCGGGGACTGAGAGGGGACCGTGTGGGGACCCTCCTGGGCTCTGCCAGGTGACGCCTGGCGTTGCTTCTCTCCGTCCCTGAGCCAAGCCCCTGATCCCACAGGATTCTGTCCTGCCCTTGGCACAGGTGGGACTGAGAGGGAACCGTGTGACACTGGCACTGTCCCCTCTCTGGGCTCTGCAGGAGGAAGGACGCGAGCCTGGCACCCCCATCCCTCTGCTTTGCTGTGCCTCTCTCTGTTGCTGCTCTGAGCCTTCCCCCAAGGCAGGGATCCCAAAGGGATCTCCAGCCCTGCCCTTGGCACAGGTGGGACTGAGAGGGGACCCGTGTGACGCTGGCACTGTCCCCTCTCTGGGCTCTGCAGGAGGAAGGACGCGAGCCTGGCACCCCGAGCCCTCCTGCACCTCTCTCCGCTGCTGCTCTGAGGGCAGCAAAGCCCCTGGTCCCACAGGATGCTGTCCTGGGTTTGGCACAGCGGGGACTGAGAGGGGGACCGTGTGACGCCGGCGCTGTCCCCTCGCTGTCCCCCCGGCCCCGCTCCCCAGCCCCGCGGGCGGACAGCCCCTCCCAGGGCTGCTCTCAGTGCTGCCACTGTTCCAGCCCCGCATTCCCCACCTTCCCCCGCTCCCCAGAGCTCCCCGTGCCCTCGGCAGCAATGGGGCCATTGTGGGGAGCCGGGGGCCCCGGGGGCAGGGCAGGGCTGGCCATCGCCCCCTCCCCACCCTGCAGCAGCATCTCCTCCTGCTCCTTCTTCCTGCCCCTCTCCCCTCGCTGCCCCCCCGGCCCCGCCGTGTCAGGGGCTGGCTCGGAGCCTCCGCAGAAGGGCAGGTTAATACTCGGGGCCAGCGCTCTGCCCCGCACTCGCAGCCCGGCTCAGCCATGGCCAGGATTTGCGGTGCCCTGCTGCTCTCGCTGCTGCTGCTCCTGCACAGCCCGGCCGCCTGCGGGGCCCCGCCGCAGCCCCGCGGTGAGTGGGGACCGGGGCCCGGGGGGCTGGGGGGGCTGGGGGTCCCTCCGTGCCTCCCCCCTGCCGCTGGGGACGGGGAAGGGGAGGGAAAGCCCAGCAACAGCCAGGGAAGGGCGGGAGCTGGGTGCGGTGTGTCCCCAAGGCAGCGGGACCTGAGGCTGGGATGGCTCTTGTGGGGACAGCTCGGGTGGCTCCTGTGGGGACAGCTCGGGTGGCTCCTGTGGGGACAGCTCGGGTGGCCCGGGTCACCCCTTGGCGCTGGAGGAGGCCCAGGTGGGACAAGGGCTCTGCCTTCCCTCCCCTCTCCAGCTCCACAGGCGGAGCAGGAACTGTCCAGGCACCGGGGTCACCTCCCGAGCAGGAGGTCTGGGTCGAGTTGCTGGGAACGGGACTTTCCTCGGATTTCCTTCATCCGATCCCGAGCAAATCCTGCTCTGTTTGGCTTCCCAGGTGGGCAGCCAGGAGCAGGGGAGCTGCCTGCTCTGCAGCTTGCACGGGCTCCAAACCCCAGCCTGGAATGAGAGCCAGCAAGGGATGGACATGCAGGGCAGGGATGGACACCCAGAGAAGGGATGGACACCTAGGACAGGGATGGACACCCAGGGCAGGGATGGACACTCAGGACAGGGATGGACACCCAGGGAAGGGATGGACACCCAGAGAAGGGATGGATACTCAGGACAGGGATGGACATGCAAGGCAGGGATGGACACCCAGGGCAGGGATGGACACTCAGGACAGGGATGGACACCCAGAGCAGGGATGGACACCCAGGACAGGGATGGACACCCAGGACAGGGATGGACACTCAGGGCAGGGATGGACACCCAGGGAAGGGATGGACACCCAGGACAGGGATGGACACCCAGGACAGGGATGGACACTCAGGGCAGGGATGGACACGCAGGGCAGGGATGGACACTCAGGGCAGGGATGGACACCCAGAGAAGGGATGGACACCCAGGACAGGGATGGACATGCAGGACAGGGATGGACACCTGGGACAGGGATGGACACCTGGGACAGGGATGGACACCCAGGGAAGGGATGGACACCCAGAATAGGGTTGGACATGCATGGAAGGGAGGGTCTGGTCCTCAGGAGCATCTCTGCTTTTCCCCGGGCTCCAGGCAGCCCAGGGATTCCTGGATTTCTCCAGAAATCACTGCATGAGAGGAAAACTCAGCTGCAAGGATAGACTTGTGGGAATTCAAAAGGTTTGGAGAACATGGTGATGATGGCTCAGCCACAGCCACGGGCAGCCTGAGCTGTGCAGGTGTGACAGTGACTGCAGAGGCACCTGGGGCTGAGGGAGGGGGGATTTCAGATAAACGGAGCTCTTTCTCCTCAGGAATTTGGGAAAGGAGGGTTGCCTTTGCTGTGCAAAGGGAAACAGAGCAGTGACTGATCTGAGCCCTGCTGTGAGCAGTCAGCTGTCTAAAATAAACCCCTTTTACTCCTGGGTTACTGTGCTGTTCTCCCAGTGCTTTAATGGACATGGCAAAGATGCCCTGAGAGGAACTTTCTGCTAAGTCAGGGCATTAATTCAGCTATTCCTGAATGATTCCTAGTGTGGATATTTGTAAACATAAAGTAAGATTTTATTTCTGGTTTAATTCCAGTTTGAACTAAACTATGCTGAGTCAAGGTGTCAATCAGAGCAAGTGACTGTCACCTCCTGGAGAGAATGGGCCTGTCCTGCAGACCCTGACTGAGGCTGAAATCCCAAAAATCTCCCACCTGATATCCCTCCTTTACCCTTCCCTTCTCTGAAATAAACTCCACTTCCATAAAAAGAGCTTGAAAATGTTATTTAGGGCCAAATCAGAGAGCAGAAATAAATAAAATAGGTAGACTTCAAAATTTCTATTGGCTCCAGCTGTTCTTATGGAAATAAAATAACTTTTCCTGCTTGGTTTGTCACTAAATCCAGGAATGATTCACCAGCACAAGGGGGGAGTTGTGTTTTATTTCTGGAGGAAATAAATTGAGCCTTTCCCTGGACCTTCATTTCTCACCTGTAAACTGGGCACCCCTGGAGGAGGGATTTCCTATGCTGCAGATGGATCTCCCTGGCAGTTTTCCTTCCTCTGCAATGAATTATGGGGGGAAAATGAAATTCATCCATATGGGAATATGTTAGTTTGGATTGTAGTGGGAATTAGAGCTCCTGACAAAGTGACCACTGCCTGCTCTGCTCCTACCTTCCCAGACCTTTCTGGAGCAGATTCAGCCTCGATGCCTCTCAGGAAACAAACCTGATTATTTCATTTACAGATCCATCACTGAGTATTTATTTTTATCTGCCTCAAAGACTGAAAGCCCCATTAGATCTCACACTGAGGACCAGCTGTAATATTTATGCCATCATTTGGAGCAGATTTGTTGGCCCAAAAGCTCCCATTTAAAAATCTGTCCACAGAAATCTCCTTTATGGCAGGAACTCCCTGGGCCCTGCAGAAATCAAATATTAACAGAGCACTTGACAGAGACAGGCTAAATGAGAAGAAAAAAATTAAAAAGAACAGGATGCCATAGATCTGCTGAGGGAAATGGGGCCATTCATTTAGGAAAGCATAAAAAAATGCCATTTTTTTTAATGTCGTGCCACAGCTAAAACTGAAGATGGAAAATGGCATGAAAGCGAGAAATTAAAATAATAATAATAATAATAATAATAATAATGATAACAATTTATACAGTTTGTCGCATAGCTGATGCCTCCTGACAACCTCTCCTTTTCACCATGGGTATTCATGGGCCTGTAGAGGTTAATTATCTATTATTAATTATCAATGATGGGTTCCAGATTTATCTGTTGTTTCACCCTGACAGACATGAACCAGCTCTGTGCTGTTACTGGGGTTTATTATTGGTGCCATCATGGGGGAACAGGGCACTGGCTCCCGCTGTGCTGGGAATGTTGTTCCCAATCCCAGCTGATTGCTGAGTCTTGTGCCGGGTTCTGGTCCCATTCCCACTGACTGATACCCGTGGGGATTGGTTATCCATGTCTGAGTTGCAGTAATTCTTTCCAGACTTTTTTTGGACGCAGAAATGCAGCTCAGGTTTCAGTCCACAGCTTTATCCCTCCTTCCTTTCCCTCTTCCCTCTCTCCTTCCCTCAGTGCTGCCATTCTACAAATCCTTCCTCCCTCCCTCCTTCTGTTTTCCCTCCCTCCCTCCCTCCCTCCCTCCCTCTATGCTGGCATTCCACACATTTATCCCTCCCTCCTTCTCTTTGTGCTGCCCTAGGGGGATGATATTTCTCAGATACAAGGGACACACTTGTCCTGGGGTGACAAGGGACACCCTGCCCATTACAAGTCCATGTCATCCCCTAGGAACTCTGCTTTCCTAGAGGTGCTTCCCTAGAAAATCATTAAGAACATTTAAAATATTCAGTTAAAGCTGTAAAACAGAGAAAGGACCAAAACCTGCAGCTCCTCTCTGCCCCGTGCTGCTTTACCAGCACCGATCTCCCCCTCTCGGGACACTTTTCCTTTGACACTTTCCCTTCGATTTCCCCTCTGTCCCTCGTGTCCCCAGGCACCCTGTGCAGGACCAAGCCCACGGACCTGGTGTTCATCATCGACAGCTCGCGCAGCGTGCGGCCGCACGAGTTCGAGAAGATCAAGGTGTTCGTGTCGCGCGTCATCGAGGCGCTGGACGTGGGCCCCAACGCCACCCGCGTGGGCGTCATCAACTACGCCAGTGCCGTGCGCAGCGAGCTGTCCCTGCAGGGCCCCCAGAGCAAGGCAGCCCTGCTGCAGGCCGTGCGCAGGATCCAGCCCCTCTCCACGGGCACCATGACCGGCCTGGCCATCCAGTTTGCCATCAGCCGCGCCTTCAGCGCCGCCGAGGGCGCCAGGGGCAGCGCGCCCAACTTCAAAAAGGTAAAGAGGGGCTGGTTCCTCCAGCGCCTCACTTGGGACTCGTCGTGGAGTGGTTGGGAAAAGCAGAAAGGTGTTTTTTTCTGGGTTTTGGCTGTGTGTGACACCTGGGGGTTGATTGTCACAGGTGGAAAACCTCTGGGAGGTGCAAACCGGAGGTTTGAAAACCTCCAGGAAGTTCACACCTATCAATTCTTCTTGGAAACCTCTGGGAGCTGCAAATCCCTCAATCCTTGGAAACCTCTGAGATGTTCAAACCTCTCAATTCTTGAAGACCTCTGGGAGGTTCAAACATCTCAACTCTTCTTGGAAATATCTGGGAGGTTCAAACCTCTCAATTCTTCTTGCAAACCTCTGAGAGGTTGAAACCTCTCAATTCTTGGAAGCCTCTGGGAAGTTCAAACTTCTCAATTCTTGAAAACTTCTGGGAGCTTCAAATCTCTCAGTTCTTGAAAAATCTCTAGGACGTTCAAACATCTCAATTCTTGGAAATCTTCAAGAGATTCAAACCTCTCAGTTCTGCTTGGAATCCTCTGAGAGGTACAAACATCTCAATTCTTGAAGACCTCTCTGGGACGTTCCAATCTCTCAATCCTTGGAAACCTCCAAGAGGTTCAAACCTTTCAATTCTGCTTGCAAATCTGGGGGGTTGAAACCTCTTAATTCTTGGAATCCTCTGAGAAGTTCAAACCTCTCAATTCTTGGAAACCTTCAAGAGGTTCAAACCCCTCAATTCTGCTTGGAATCCTCTGAGAAGTTCAAACCTCTCAATTCTTGAAAGCTTCTGGGATCTTAAAATCTCTCAATTCTTGAAAAATCTCTAGGAGGTTCAAACATCTTAATTCTTCTTGAAAAAGAAGCTCATCTTTGGGGCTTAGTGAAGGAAAATACAAAACTCATTAGAACAGTCAGTCTTAGTTTTTGTTCTAAATGCAGTCTGACAATTGCACACAGCATTGGCCACTCCTGCAGATTGGAGAGACATTTCCACTGAGCTGTCCACGAAAGTGCTGTGTCCTCATGTCTGGAATCTCTTCCACACAGTTCAACATCCCTCTCCTCGTGCACTCTTTTCCTGCTGCCAGACAGCTCCCCCAGGCCCTGCTGTTCCCTGTCACCTCTGGTTGTGTGGAACAAGCCGTCCTGGATTTCCAGGGTCTCCCTGAAACCTTTCCTGGAAAAGCTGGAAGAGCTGGAGCAGTGAGGTTTGGAATGATTTACCTGAGGCATTAAAAAAAGGGAAAAAAAGGAAATCACTTCTTGCTTTTCCCTCTTTCCTTCCACCCTGGAACTGATCCAAGAGGCAGAATCACAGAAGGAGGTGGGAGGCGTCTCTGGAGCTGACCCTGAGCTCCAGCGGTGCTGCCAGGACCATGCCCAGGTGGCTTTTCAAGGTCTGCAAGGTGGAAAACTCCACAACCCTTTGTGTTCTTGGTTCCCTGGTTATTTTTTCACTTTTTCCCTCTGTCTTAAGTCCAGCCATCTTTTCACCTCTGCTCAGGGTGACGCCATTCCCTGCCTGGGAGAAGGAACAGGTCATACAGGGATTTAGGGAGGTGAAGCTTCCAGAAACACTGGACACGGTCCTTGCTCCTTCCCAGAGCAGAAATCCAACAAATCCTCGTGCAAATCTGCTTGTCAACATCCCAAAGCATCACACGCTGCTTTGCTCTTGCTTTGTGCAGCAAATGTCACCCCGGGGCAGAGAAAAGCACAATTTGTTTCTGGAGGAGCTCCGAGAAAAACCTGCTCCCACCTTCCTCAAAACCCACGGGGAGCCCAATTACTTCCACCGTATTTTTTAGGGAAGAACAACAAATAAATTGGCAAATTGCTGAGCAAATCCAGGGCTTTATGCAGCTTCCTGCTTGATTCTCCTTGGAGTGCTGCTGGAACATCACGTTCCCAGGGCGTAATGAGCCATCACTGCTTCATTAGCTGCGGGATCGCTGGGAAATGCCAGCCCGGGCTGGGGATGGCTGGGAATGCTCAGGAATGCTCAGGGTGTCTGAGATAACCAGGAATAAATTGTATCAGACCACGTGGGATTTCTGTCTGACAGAAGGATGAGGGATCCAGAATGTCAGGAATTCACCAGGAAAGCTGCTGGTTAAATGAGCAAAAGGTTTGACCTTGAAAAGCAAAATTTCAGAGTTTTCCCAGGGTAAAACTGAGGATCAGGGCAAAATCCAGCTGTTGGAGGCAGCAGAAGCTTCGCCTTTTCATAATTCCCCTCACATGGCTGAACAATGCCAGCCTCTCCAGGATCCAGAGGCTGCTCCTTCCCTCCAAACCCTGTCCCAAACCAGGCATGCACCAGGACTCAGCTTTTTCAATGACAGGGAATTACAGAGATCCTCAGATTGCAAATAATTTGGAGGTAGGTTTGAAAATAATAATAGTAAAAATGGACATTTTTTCACATTGACTCAGGCTGGATGCAGGGAAAATATCTATGGTGGGAATCCTAGGGAAAAATCAGGAATTACTGATGATTGGGTTAACCAAGTGTGATATTAAGAGATATTTTTACACTCTTTCTATCAGGCTGTCACAGACAGGTGCCCTGGCTTCCTCTCACTGTCACATTAATTTTCCCCATGGGTTCTCTGATTAATTCCCAATCCCGACTCTGTATCCAGAAGTTTTGTTTTCTCCAACAGCAGAGCAGAAAGCAACGTGAATTTTGAGTCTTTTATGGCAGATTTCCACACAGAGGCATTACAAGGATCTTTCCATCACATCCAGGGGTGGATGCTGCAGCCCCATCCTATCTGGGGTTTATCTGGGCTTGGGCTTATCTGGGCTTGGGTTTAGCTGCACTCGGGTTTAGCTGAAGATGGAGAGGAGCTGATAAAACCTGGAGAATTTCTTGATTTAGGAAGAAAATTGCAGGAGGACACACGGCTGCTGACAGGACCTGCTGGCAGGGTTTGGTCCCTGATTTGATAAAGCCTTTGACCCCTGATTTGATAAAGCCTCTGACCCCTGATTTGATGACTCCTCTGATTCCTGATTTGATCACTCCTCATTCCCTGATTTGATAACTCCTGTGATCCCTGATTTGATAACGCCTCTCATTCCCTGATTTGATAACTCCTGTGATCCTTGATTTGATAACGCCTCTCATTCCCTGATTTGATATCTCCTCTGATTCCTGATTTGATGACTTCGCTGATTCCTGATTTGATCATTCCTCATTCCCTGATTTGATAACTCCTGTGATTCCTGATTTGATAATTCCCTCTTTGATCCTCCTCTGATTCCTGATTTGATATCTCCTCTGATTCCTGATTTGATGACTTTGCTGATTCCTGATTTGATCATTCCTCATTCCCTGATTTGATAACTCCTGTGATCCCTGATTTGATAATGCCTCTGATCCCTAATGTGATATCTCCTCTGATCCCTGATGTGATAACACCTCTGATCCCTGATTTGATGACTCCTCTGATTCCTGATTTGATCACTCCTCATTCCCTGATTTGATATCTCCTGTGATCCCTGATTTGATAACCCCTCTGATCCCTGATGTGATAACCCCTCTGATCCCTGATGTGATATTCCCTCTGATCCCTGATGTGATATTCCCTCTGATCCCTGATGTGATAACCCCTCTGATCCCTGATTTGATAACCCCTCTGATCCCTGATGTGATAACCCCTCTGATCCCTGATGTGATATCTCCTGTGATCCCTGATGTGATAACCCCTCTGATCCCTGATGTGATATCTCCTGTGATCCCTGATGTGATAACCCCTCTGATCCCTGATTTGATAACCCCTCTGATCCCTGATGTGATATTCCCTCTGATCCCTGATTTGATAACCCCTCTGACCCCTGATTTGATAACCCCTCTGATCCCTGATGTGATATTCCCTCTGATCCCTGATGTGATGTTCCCTCTGATCCCTGATGTGATGTTCCCTCTGATCCCTGATGCGATAACCCCTCTGATCCCCGATGTGATGTTCCCTCTGATCCCTGATGCGATAACCCCTCTGATCCCCGATTTGATAACCCCTCTGATCCCTGATGTGATATTCCCTCTGATCCCTGATGTGATGTTCCCTCTGATCCCTGATTTGATAACCCCTCTGATCCCCGATTTGATATTCCCTCTGATCCCTGATGTGATATCTCCTCTGATCCCTGATGTGATAACCCCTCTGATCCCTGATGCGATAACCCCTCTGATCCCCGATTTGATATCCCCTCTGATCCCTGATGCGATGTTCCCTCTGATCCCCGATTTGATGGCTCCCTGTGCCTGCCAGCCGTGCTCTGGGGTCTCTCCCCCTCTCCCCGGAGCCCCGGGCGGCGCTGCTGGCGCTGCTCAGGCGGCGCAGCCCGGCTGCAGCGGAGGCTGAGCCGAGGGCTCTCTCTCCTGGCAAAAGGCTCCACTGCACGCACGGATCCCCTCCCGCCCCAGGAAAACCCCGGAGCTCCTTGGGCACATCCATTCCCCCACACCTGCCACTGGGGCTGCTTTGCCTTAATTTTGCCACGCTGGAAGAGCAAGGTTTGAATTTGTTTATTTTTTCCCCGTGGAAGCACCAGATGCAGAATTATGATGCTCCTGGGAATTTTAAATTGTGCAGCCCTTAGGAAGTGCAGATAAACAGCTGAAATTAGATTGCAAAGCTCCACATTTTTCCTGTTTCTCCTGGTTTTTATAGAGGGCAAGCTCTTTCCCCATTCTGTATTCCAGACCAAGCCATTCCTTTGGAGTCAGCAGAAGTGTCACAATAAATCAGTTGTAAGGAAAAGTGGCAGGGGCAGAAGAATTGGCAAAGAGCAAGAATTCAGGTCTTGTGACAAAGTTTCTTTCAGAAAACAAAGAGGAAAAGGGACAAACCAGGAGCAGGACTCTGGGAGGCTTTTAGCTGGTTCAGGGCATCATTTAATCCAAGCTGAAATGCAGTTCCCACTTAAACCAGCTGCCACTTCAATGCTGGGGTTAGCAGGGGTGGGGTTTAATCCCTGCTGTTTATTTGGAACAGAGAATCACAAATCCTGGCAGGCCCTGGCACACAGCATGACCTCAGGGCCTCTTCCCTCTCTCCCCATGGAGATGATTCCAGTTCCATCCTTCAGCTCCTCCCCCTATAAAGGGGATGAACCCTTCATCTCACGTTTCCATGACACTTCCTGAGGTGCTGTGAAGCCACACACTCAGCTGGGCTTGTCCTGAGTGTCCCTGAAGATCTTTAGTTTGGCTTGAGCTCAAGTTTCACTATGAACAACATAAATTTTAATTTAGTCTCCTTAGAGGGGGATGCACCCGTTGTCTCTTGGTGAAGCCACCAACCCCTGGCAGTTGTCCCTTGGTGAAGCCATTAATCCTTGGCAGTTGTCCCTCAGTGAAACCATCAATCCCTGGCAGTTGTCCCTTGGTCAAACCATCAGTCGCTGGCAGTTGTCCCTTGGTGAAACCATCAATCCCTGGCAGTTGTCCCTTGGTGAAACCGTCAATCCCTGGCAGTTGTCCCTTGGTGAAACCATCGATGCCTGGCAGTTTAACTTTTCCAGCTCAGAAAGAAACTAATTCCACCTCAAAATCCATGGTTAGTGTGATCTCCAAAGAATGGGAAAAGCTGGTGGGATCCCCTTTTCCCTTAATTTTTGAAATGCAAACCCTTCCCTCCTACCCTGGCCTGTCCCACCAGCATTCTGGGAATGTGGGTGAGGATCCCAGTGCCCAGGCAGGCCGTCCCATCCCTCCCCTGCAGGTGGCCATCGTGGTGACAGACGGGCGGCCCCAGGACGGGGTGCAGGACGTGTCTGCCCGGGCCAGGGCCGCGGGCATCGAGATCTTCGCCATCGGCGTGGGCAGGGTGGACATGGGCACACTGAGGCAGATGGCCAGCGAGCCCCTGGATGAGCACGTGGACTACGTGGAGAGCTACAGCGTCATCGAGAAGCTGACCCACAAGTTCCAGGAGGCTTTCTGTGGTGAGTCCTGGCCAGGGCAGCTGGAATTGGGAATGGTTTGGGTGGGAAGGACATTAAAGCTCTGCAGAGAATCCTGGAATGCTCTGGGTGGGAAGGAATTGGAAAGCTCATCCCATCCCTGCCATGGGCAGGGACACCTCCCCCTGTGCCAGGTGCTGCCAGCCCCAATGTCCAGCCTGGCCTTGGGCACTGCCAGGGCTCCAGGGGCAGCCACAGCTGCTCTGGCAATCCCAGCCCAGCCCCTGCCCACCCTGCCAGGGAACAATTCCCAATGCCCAAGATCCCATCCAGCCCTGCCCTCTGGCACTGGGAGCCATTCCCTGGCTCCTGTCCCTCCATCCTTGTCCCCAGTCCCTCTGCAGCTCTCCTGGAGCCCCTTCAGGCCCTGCAAGGGCTCTGAGCTCTCCCTGGAGCCTTCACCCTGTGCCAGGGCCTGCCCACCCTCACAGGGACCGATTCATTCCAGTATCCCATCTGACCCTGCCCTCTGGCAGTGGGAGCCATTCCCTGGGTCCTGTCCCTCCAGACCCTTTTCCAAAGTCCTCCTCCAGCCTTTCCCATGGAAGCTGTACCTGTGACCACCCTTCACCCCTCAGCTTCCTGGCTCCAAGCCCTACAGGATCAGAGCCCTGTGGGAATCAGGGGCTCTTTGAAGCTGCATTTCCAGAACTGCAGGGTTTTGTTCAGGGGATTTCAGGTTTTGGTTAAAGAAATCTCCAAATTTCACCAGCACTGGAGAGTTTGTAAACACGATCCACACACTCCTGGAGGCACTGGAAAACAACCTGGAAAAGAGGGGTTTAGCACACTGAAATCACACCCCTTTTGGGGCAGTGGAGGGAATTTGTTTTGCATTCCCCTCACCAGCATTGCCTCCAGAATTCCCAGTTCATCTGGGATGGTCCCAGCTCCTGGCAGAGGCTGAGCTGCCTTTGCCTGATGCTGCTTGTGGGGCTGGGAGCCCCATGGGGCAGGAATCTCTCCTGGCTGGAGCAGGATCTAATACCTGTCTGCACAGCACATCAGAGGAGCCTGAGCATCCTAAAATCACCATCCTAAAACCACCATGCTTTGAAAACAGCATCCTAAAACCCTCCTATAAAAACAGCATCTTCCAAACAGCACCCTACAAACAGCACCCCACAAACACCACACCACAAACAGCATCCTATAAAAACACCATCCTATAAAACCACCATCCCCCAAACCCAATCCTCCAAACTCCTTTCTACAAAAACAGTATGCTACAAAACAGCATC
The DNA here is from genome assembly GCA_024865655.1 of Emberiza elegans. NCBI lineage: Eukaryota > Metazoa > Chordata > Aves > Passeriformes > Fringillidae > Emberiza > Emberiza elegans. The sequence goes on along the minus strand of JALJVW010001685.1, from coordinate 987,864 downwards.
CTCCAAACACCACCCTGCAAACACCACCCTACAAACGCAGCTTTGCTCCTACAGTAGCCCCTGAAGGACTGGGAATGTTTTATTGCTTCCAAATGTGCCCCAAGGCAGCAGGAATGGGACATAAATCCCCATTTTCTGTCAGCAGGAGAGGCCCAGGGGCCATTCCCTGGAAGGAAAAACATGTGGCAACACTTCCTGAAAGGTGTGATCCACCTGGAACTCCAAACACACACGGCTGGGCCTGGAGATCTCCCAGTTTCTGACAGGTTTAAAATCTCCTGGTCCAGCTCCCAGGCTGAAAGTGATGAAGGGGAGCAGCTTTTTGTCATGAAAAATTGGCTCCTCTGTGGAAAGGAGGGAAATTTCAGATACAGAGTGAGGCGTGGATTATCCTCAGGTGATAGCACAGAATGAGTCAGGCATTATCAGGTGTCACTGCAGCAGCAGCTCATGGCAGAGGGAACAAACACCTCAGACAAAGGGAGGGAGAGAGACAGAATTTGAGGAGTGGAATCCAGGCCATGAATATTTGTGGAGTTTATATTGGTTACCCAGGATCAGGAGGCAGCAGCGGTGCCAAGGCCTCACTGCGTGGTTTGAAGTTGTGGGGAAAATCCTTTCTGTGCCTCCCTGTGCAGATGGCAAAGCTCTTCCCATGGAAAAGCCCTGGGAGGTGAGGGAAGCACTTGGGATTGCTGCAGGGAGCAGAGGACAGCTCTGGGGGAATGCCCAAGTCCCTGTTACCCTGTTCTGCACATGCAGCTGCCCTAAACCACCCCAGGGATGGACCCAGACCCCCTGCCCGGGCACAGCACAGGATCTGTGGGACTGACAGCAGGGAAAAGTGCTTCCCACAGTGCCCAGCAAACTCATGGGGACACGGGAAACCCTTGGTGCTCCAGCCTGTGGGGGGATTAACCAGAGCACTGAACCACAGGCAGCTCCAGGGGCACTGAAATTCCCAATGATCTGGCCTGGAACAATCTACCAATGCTGGCACAGCCGTGGGAAGTGGAAAGGCCAAAAATCCATACAAAATGTGAGTAGAGCAGAACACAAATGGCTCAAAATAACAAACCTGAACTCAGAAAGACTCAGCTCCACCTTCCATCCGTTCACTCCAACCCAGTGCCTGGATTTCTGCAAATTTTCCCTGTCATTTGTAGCTGAATTTGCCTCCCCAGCCCTGTTTGCTCTGGAGTTTGTTTGCCATCCTCAGTGTGACAGCGCTGTCACCCCCCCAGTGCCGCTGGCTCCTGGTGCTGCCACTCAGCTGCTGCTTGCTCAGCATCCCAGGAGCACGGCCACGGCAGGAGGGGCAGCAGGAGGGTTTGGAGAGCAGGGATCTGAGAGCTGCACATGCAGGGAGAGCTCTGAGGTGAATCCCAGGTGTGTTCAGACACGAATGCTGTGCAGGAAGGGCAGCTGAGCTCCCTGCTCAGGATTGTACTGCAGAGCTGCAAAAATTGGGTACTGGCCAGCCTGGGGGGCAGCTGGGACCCAAACCTCACCCAGGAGCTTTGCAGAGTGAGGTGTGCTGTGATTTGCCCCACACCCAGCTGGGTTTGCCCTCAGGACGGGGAGGATTTCCAGCCCTGGCTGTGCCATGGAGCATCGAGACTCGTGGGAATTTCTTCCTTGTCTTTATGCCTGTCTTGGTTTGAACAGCCAGGTGTCTGCTGAGGAAGGCAGGAGCCTCCCTTGAAATGAAAAACGTAAACCCTCTCCCTCTGAATTATTATCATTTTGAAATGAAGGGGCTTTCAGGTAAAAATATGGGAATAGGAATAACACTTCTTTATTAGGAAAAAAACAAAAATAAAATAAAAATGCAGTAATACACAACAAAGCCCTGGCAGAGTGAGAGCAGGCCCTGGCACGCTGTGGGTCAGGGCGGGGGCACAGCCCCATCCCATGGGGGCTCAGCCCTCCTGCAGTGCCAGCTGTGGCTCTGCTGCAGCAGGGGTCCTGCACAAGGGGGGAGTTTTCCTCTGCAGCTCCAGGGCTGCTGCAGATGGGCCTGGGCTCCCTCTGGCAATGCAGGGCAGCAGAAAGCTGCTCCTCTGGCACTGCAGGGGGCAAAGGCTGCTGTGCTGGGCCAGGCTCAGATTGGATCCAGGCAGGAATGCTTGGCTCCTCCCTGGGGGAGCATCTCCCCATGGGATGCTGGAATTGGATCAGCCCTGCAGGGACACTCAGTGGCCATGGACAGCAGAGATCTCCTGGAGGGAGGGTTGGCTGTGGGAGAGAGAAAGGAAACTGCCCCAAGAACAGCAGAGAACTGCCCAGCTCTGACAGCTGGGGACAGAACACACAGCCGCATTTCCAGCCTCAGACTCTGCCTCAGCACTGCCCAGGATCAATGAGCTGTGTCCCACTGCAAAGCAGATTTAATTATGGGGCCCATGTGGGGCTGTGCAGAGCTGGGTGTGGGTGTGGAGGCCCCTCCTTGAAGCCACCCCCTCCTCTCCTTGCAGTGGTGTCTGACCTGTGTGCCACGGGGGACCACGACTGTGAGCAGGTGTGTGTCAGCACCCCCGGGGCCTACAGGTGTGCCTGCAGGGACGGCTTCAGCCTCAACAGCGATGGCAAGACCTGCACTGGTACGTGAGGGCTCCCTGAGGGGACGGTGGTGACAGCACTGGGATGGTCTGCTCAGGGAAGGCCGTAAGGGAAACTCTGGTCTTACAAGCCAGAATCACTTTCAAAATATTTCTGCCCTCTCCTATTGAGTTTTCATTGATTATCCCCATTTCCTCAGGGAAAACCCATTTCCTTAGGGTTCTATTTTCCTACATCATTTATTGAGGCCTTTGCTGCTGTTTTCTTCTGCCCTCTTCTCGTCTTTTCCCTCAGCTTGCAATGGTGGCTTGGGGTCTGCTCTGGATCTTGTGTTCCTCATTGATGGCTCCAAGAGTGTGAGGCCTGAGAACTTTGAGCTGGTGAAGAAGTTCATCAACCAAATCGTGGATTCCCTGGAGGTGTCGGACAAACAGGCCCAGGTGGGGCTGGTGCAGTACTCCAGCTCCGTCCGGCAGGAGTTCCCCCTGGGGCAGTTCAAGAGCAAGAAGGACATCAAAGCAGCAGTGAAGAAAATGTCCTACATGGAGAAGGGCACCATGACAGGCCAGGCTCTCAAGTACCTCGTTGACAGCTCCTTCTCTGTCATCAATGGAGCCCGGCCTGGTGTCCCCAAGGTGGGGATTGTCTTCACTGATGGGCGCTCACAGGATTATATCTCAGATGCTGCCAAGAAAGCCAAGGACTCAGGTAGGGCTCCTCAACTCCCTGGGGTTTCTTTGTCCCTTAGCCCAGGCAGGACTTTCCCCCTGGATCTGTCTCTTGGGATATACACAGGTTATACTGAGTAATTCTGGGGAGATATTCCCTGACTATCCTTGCTCACAGGGAGCCTGGAACACCTCAGTCTAGGCATCAGGTGCACCTTGGTTTGCCAAGAGCTGGTTTTGGTTCCCCTCTGTGTCTTTGGAGGAGTTTCTGCTGGCCAGGGTGGAGTTTCATGCTGATGGGATGGGATGGGATGGGATGGGATGGGATGGGATGGGATGGGATGGATGGGATGGGATGGGATGGGATGGGATGGGATGGGATGGGATGGGATGGGATGGGATGGGATGGGATGGACAGGGTGAAATTCCCTGCCCCTGGAATGGGATGGACAGGGGAGTTCCACTCCATGGAATGGGATGCACCCAGGTCTAATTGCTCCACACAAATGTGGAAGGAAGCTTGCAGGGGGAGTTTGGAATTAGGAGGTTTCAGCACCTTTAGGGGTGGACAGGGCTTGGAGCACCCTGGGATGGTGGAAGATGGTGGAGCAGAGGGGCTCTAAGGTCCCTTCTAACCCAGCCCTTACCCACTCTGGGATTTGTCTGGGGTTGGTCAGGAAGCCCAGCCCAGCACCAGAGGCACACAATGAACCCCAAAGCAAACACAACCAGCCCCAGGATTCGTAGGGCCAAGTGTGGCTCGGCTGCATCAGCCTCAAGGCCTGGAAAAGGCAGAGAAAAAGCAATAAAACAATAAACAAAGCCCAGACATAGGTTAAGGAGGAACCCCAGGCACATTAATAAGGAACTTTCCTCAGCTGCTGTTGTAGGAAAAACACTCAGTGGCCACAGATGGATTCCTGTGCCTCAGCCCCATGAAATATTAATGCCCTGAGAGCTGCCCCTCTGCTGACCTGCTGAGCACATTCCCAGGCTCTGACACCCTGTGTTAAATGGATCCAGCCCCTGGGAATTCAGTCAGGAATTGCTGAAACCTTCCCTTTCTTTTAACTTCACTCTCCACCACTAGATGGGACTCGGGGCCAGCACATAACAGAAAGGTCAGGGAGCTCGTGAAAAACCAATGTTTACAAAGCACTCTGACATCTTATGGGGATGTTCAGCTCTTATAAAACAAAAGGTTCTTATAAAGTGTATTTATAGAATTTATTCCTCCCTGGTGATAAAACTTTGTGCCTTGTCTCTCTCTCCTCTCTTGTCCCTGCAAGGAAATCTCTTATCTGTCCATGAGTTATTGCTGTGGGATAAACAAGTGCTTAAAATGAGACTGGAAAATTGTTCAGTGAGCTGAGCCTCAGAAAAACAACACATATTGGGTATATCCAGAGAAAGAAAGGCACAAAGGGAGCAGGGAAACATTTCCAGTGCCTGGGCATGGACAAGTAGAGACAAGTATTTCGAATCAGGGCTAATTAATACCACCCAAAATGGGAAAATTGCATTTCAGTTCAATAGAAACAGGTTTAATGCAGATCAATCTCCTGACAGAGCAGGACAAATCCCTGGACAAGTTGTGAACTCCCAGTGAGGGCTGCAATTTTGGACAGAGACTCAGCTCAGTTCTGCTCCACTGCAGGGGGACTTTGCCACTCAGGGGCTCGTTAACAGGAGTTGATTAACAGTGGCTGAGCCTGTTCTGGAAACTCCCACAGGTCCCTTTTGCTACATTATAACTTCCACGTCAGTGAGATGGTGTTACCATCATCTTTCCTTTCTTGCATCTCTAAAACCTTGTTCTTGTTGTCATTGGCTGGAAAATTCTATTTAAACTCTGCCTGCAAAAATATTTTGGCCCCTGTTTGACCTGGCTGAAAGGAGCATTTCCAAAACCTTGTTCTTGTGGCCACCGTGCCCATGGTCTGGTAAATTTTAATAAAATCTCAGCCCGTTGGACCTGGCTGAAAGGACTCTGGAATAGTGGGGGTGGAGGGGGTGATTCTCAGTGAGGATCTGGAGCCGTGTGGGGCCTGGGGGCTCAGGGGATGCCCAGCCTGGCAGGGTGGCCCCGTGCCAGCTCCGTGGTGCTCACAGGATCCCATTCCTGGCAGGATTTCGGATGTTTGCCGTGGGAGTGGGCAATGCTGTGGAGGATGAGCTGAGGGAGATCGCCTCAGAACCCGTGGCTGAGCATTATTTCTACACTGCTGACTTCAGGACCATCAGCAAGATCGGGAAGAAGCTGCAGATGAAGATCTGTGTTGGTGAGAGGGGACTGGGATTCAGGTGCAGCATCTGAAGGGTGGAGCAGAGGGAGGAAATGCCCCTCCAGAAACCACCAGGAGAAGATCTGTGTGGTGAGAGGGGACTGGGATGGAGGGGGTTTGTCCCAGTGTTTGAAGGCTGGAGAGGTGAAAACGGCCTTGGAGAAGCTGCAGATCGTCAGTCTGTGTTGGTGAGAGGGGATTGGGATGGAGCAGAGGGATGAGAATGCCCTTGGAGGAGCTGCAGATGGAGATCTGTGCTGGTGAGCGGGATTGGGGATAGAGGGGTTCAGTCAAGGTGGGAGTGGAAGGATGGAAATGGTCTTGGAGAAGATGCAGATCCTCGATAAGGATCCTCAGTAAGAGAGGACTGGTGTGAAAAATTATGCTCACTTCCAAAAATGTAAAAGGTTTATTAAAACCTTATCAAAAACACAACAGCAGACTGAATAGAGAAAACATTACAGTGCCAGGAGCAGAGGATTTCCCCCACCATGTGCTCACCCACACCATGGAGGTTTCACCTTTTAACCCTTTGCTCCCCCCAAAGTTCTGTCCATGGACTCCTCCTTCCCTGCCCAGGGGTGGCGATCACTGCCTGACACCTTGAGTGGGGGGCAGCTGTTGCCATGGGAACGAGTGACCCTCCCCAATGTCCCCAACCCAGGGCACCCCTGAGAACAACACAAGGGGGTAAAACACAACTATGAATCTATAAAACTTCTCTTAACTTATTCATAGTATTTGCCTTTGATTGTGAGAGTCAGCCATGGCATTGCTCATCTGTCACACCTGGGATGGAGGGGTTCAGTCAGTGTTCAGGGCTGGACAGGAGGGGTGGAAATGCCCCTGGAGAAGCTGCAGCTGAAGTTCTGTGCTGGTGGGAGGGGGATTGGGGATGGAGGGGTTCAGTGACAGCATTTGCAGCCTGGAGTAGAGGGATGAAAATGCCATTTTAGGTGGATGTGATAAAAATCTCCTGTTCCCAGTGTGTAGAGCTGGCAGAACACACGGAAGCATCAGGAGACATTGATATTTTGGGTGGTTACCCGAGGCAAAGCAATCCCCACACCTCAGCTGTGACCCCCTCTCCCAAATCCCCTTCTCCTTCCTTTCTCCCCCACCTTTCTGCCCTTCTTTTTCTTCAGAAATGATGAATTTGTCTCCAGGTTCCTTAAGATGGGATTTCCTCTCCTCCTGGAGAAGTTGGAGAGGGATAATCCCTGTGTCTGCAGAGCCAGGATTGCAAGGCAAAGACTCTTTGACAAGTCTCATTAAAAAATTAGGATCAACCCAGGAACAAAAGGATGGGATCTGTATGAAACCCCCAACAAATTGTACTTTAAAATCATTCAAATACATTTAAGCTTCAGCCTTCAAAAAAAAAAGTAAATTTCAGAAAAACTGTTTGTTTGTAAAATATCAATATGTTTACATCTGAGTATCAAAAAATAAGGAAGAAAAGGAGATATTTGCATTTTTTTTTTCATGCCCAGTGCCATCTTGTATTTCTCAACAGCTGCCTTAAAATCTTCTGTTAATCTCCAGCTTTAGGTTACACCTGGCTTGTTTAAACCTGTTGAGTTTTGGTGTAAGTGATTAATTTCCTTTAAAATTTCTATCTTTTATTTACTCCTCCTTTTCTCAGCTCAGAGTGGCCTTGTAACCCCTCCCTTTCTTTCCCTTTCTCCTGTTCCAGTCTGAGTTAATTTTCCTTGAAGAACAGATGTAAATTAGTGACATAAATTAGCAAAGTGATTAACGCTTATGGTTCCACCCCCTCAAGGAGGGGAGTTACTGAAGCAAAGCTCAAACCAGTCCTGATGGCAGCAGTGCCTCCAGTTTTTATTGGATCTTGTTGGGGAGACAGAGGTTGGCTTTATTTGGTCAAACTCCAATTTTAGGGCAAACTTGAAACATCAGGAGCAGAGCTCAGTGGGTTTCCAGAGAGAAACCCAGGAAAGACTTCCCATGGCTGGAATAACAGGAAAATGTGACATTCTCTGTTCATCTGAGGTTAAAGCCAGAAGAGATCAATCAGATAATTAGAAATAATTATATTTTGATTTCCTTCCTGTTTCTGACATAGAAAAGTCAGAAAATAAGAATTGTGCTGTTTCACTGGGCTCAGGGATTTTGATTAAATCCATTTTTTTGTGCCACTCATCCTCTTGCTGTTGTGACCCACAGAGGAAGATCCGTGTGAGTGCAAATCCATCGTGAAGTTCCAGACCAAAGTAGAAGAGCTCATCAATTCCTTGCAGCAGAAACATATCCTTTGGAAGTTTGGCCAGGACTGGGTGGGTTGGGCTGGGAATCCAGAGGGACCAAGGGAAGGTCTGTCCTGGGTGGGAGAGTTGGGCTGGGGCTCAGGAAGGTGGGAATGAGGCACCTGAGGGGTCAAATGTGGCACTCAGAGCTCCGGGCTGGTGACAAGCTGGGGTTTGGTTGAAAGTTGGACTTGATGGCCTGGGATCAAGAGCTTTTCCAAGCTTTTCCAAGCTCTGGGATTCTGGGGTTGCGGGGAGATGGTTCCTGAGGCAGCTGGAATGGGAGGCAGGGCGTTCCTTTGGAGCAAACATCCAACACTGCCCAAATTGTTCATGGACTGCAGGGACAGAGGGACATCAGAACACCTCACACTGTAGGAGGCTGGTGTGGATAATCCAGATGCACACATCGACCCACCCCAGGTTCTCCCAGCTGGCCAAAACTCAGCGCTGGGAGATAAATCCTGATGGGACTGTTCCCTGGAAGCATCTCCAGCCAGGTGAGATGGAGCCCATCAGAGCCCAGCTGACGGGACTGAGTCCTGCCATGCTGGGCCTTTCTCTAAGTGGCAGAAAGAGAAAAAAATCCACAAAAATTTGTGAGTAGGATTAAAACTTTTGAAAAACAGAATTCATGGAGTCTCAGGGTTGCTCACAAGGGCAGGGGAGATGTCTCACCACTGAGGATCAGGAGAGGATCTAATTTTAAAAGGAACATTCTGATTTCTTCACACATTTCTGAGGCCTGCTGTGGCACAGCTCTGTTCCCCCTCCCAGGAGTGAGATCTGGGTGAGATCTGTGACCTGTGTGGTGCAGAGGTCACGGGAAGTCACAGCTCCCACCTGGTGGGTGGCTCTCCCAGGCACACCATCAACAGGAATTAGTGAGAAGAGCAGAAATTGCTCTGGCACGTCAGGAAAAGCTCTTGCTCCTCTCCTTCGGGGTCAGGGGCTCTGTCAGCCCCTCCTTTCCCTCCTCCTCTGGGAGTGAGCCCGGGCAGTGGGAGGATGTGTGAGCACAGGCAGCTCCTTCCTGCAGGGAGCTCCACCAGCCTGAGAGCTCTGGGAACACCAGAGGGGATGGGCACAGATCCCCTCTGCTGCTGCTCCCATCCTTGCCTGTGCTGCCAGCCTGGGACTGGGGAATTCTTGAGTGGTTTGGGTGGAAGGGGCCTTAAAATTCCTCCCATCCCACCCCTGCCATGGCAGGGACACCTCCCACTGTGCCAGGTGCTCCAGCCTGGCCTTGGGCACTGCCAGGGCTCCAGGGGCAGCCACAGCTGCTCTGGGCACCCTGGCAGAGCCCAAACCTCTCTAACCAGGCCTTGCCAGGCTACAAACCCCCTGTGGCAAATGGCACTGGGGGCACCTGCAACCAGCCAGGAAATCATTCTTTCCTTTCCTTTCTCCATTTGTTGCAATGGGGTTTGGTGCTGCTTTCCATCCTTGATTCAGGAATGTGAATGCCAGAGTGGTTTGGGTGGGAAGGGATCTTCAATGCCAGCTCATTGCAGCCCAGGGACACCTCCCCCTGTGCCAGGTGCTGCCAGCCCCAGTGTCCAGCCTGGCCTTGGGCACTGCCAGGGCTCCAGGGGCAGCCACAGCTGCTCTGGCAATTCCAGCCCAGCCCCTGCCCACCCTGCCAGGGAACAATTCCTTCCCAAGATCCCATCTAAATATCTCCTCTTTTAGTTAAAACCTTGGCCCATTACTCTCTGCCCACATAAAAAGTCTCCCTCCCAACATTCCCAGAAAAATTGCTGCTTTTCCTCCTTAACTCCTCCTCACTGGAAGCTGTGGCCAAAAGAATCGAAGCCCTGGAGAACAAGATCATCTAAAACCCCACTCCAGCAGTTTTTCACCTCCTTCCCAAAGTAACAGAACCAGAACTGCTCCATTTTTCAGGGAGGGCAGCTCAGCCCCCGGGCTCTGGGCAGCTTTTATTAAGGTCTAGGCTACCTGCATTTGTTTAAAAGGAAGAATTATTACAGTAGAGCAGACTTTGTATAAAGGGCAGAGCACAGGGTGTGACTGAGAGTTAGACCAGGCTCGAGTTTGCTGCATCCTATAGAGTGCATATATCAAAAAAAAAACCTTGAGAGATTTTTTATTTAAAGCTTAATATATATACAGTGTGTTACTGAGTACTTGATGATGAGTTCTGTGAATCCTCTGCTGCAGCTTTTGTTTCTATGCATGAGATAATTTAATTTAAAACTCAGAGTGACTTAGACTCGCCCTCAGCTGCTGGGTGTAAAGGCCAAGGCTGAGCTCCTGGCAGTTGTCAGTAATTAAGGTGAGGTTTAGTCCTGATCCTGAGTGTGCTCTGCAGGCAGGCTGGGCCAGGCTGCTCCTGCCTGGGCTCCTCCTGAGCTTTGGAACTGGAATGGGAAAAGCTTTACTGGCAGTGAATGGTGGCAGTGTCCCAGTGCCTGGGCTCAGCCTGCTCTGGGTGATGTGCAGGGAACCTTCTGTGGCCCTGAGTGCCACCAGCCAGGAGATGTGCCCTGCTCTGGGTGACACTGACATCGTGCCAGGTCTGTGACCCTGTGTGACACTAGCCAGGAGATGTGCCTGCTCTGGGTGACCCTGACATCGTGCCAGGTCTGTGACCCTGAGTGACACCAGCCAGGAGATGTCCCTGCTCTGGGTGACTCTGACATTGTGCCAGGTCTGTGACCCTGAGTGACACCAGCCAGGAGATGTGCCCTGCTCTGGGTGACCCTGACATCGTGCCAGGTCTGTGGCCCTGAGTGCCACCAGGCAGGAAATGTCCCCTGCTCTGGGTGACCCTGACGAGGCTCAGGGACCCTGTGTGGCCCTGAGTGCCACCAGCCAGATGTGCCCCGCTGTGTCCTCACACCCCCAGCTGGAGCTCCAATCCATCCCCCACCCTGGGAATGCTGCTGGAGCTGCCCTGGAATCAGAGCCTCGGTCCCTGCACCCTCCCAGGCTCAGCCTGGACCCCAGAGCACCTCCCAGGCACAGCCCAGACCCTGCAGACTCTGCTGCTCCCGGATTCCCTGGCAATGTGGGCTGGGAGCACCTCAGGCTGCCTGTCCCTGCAGCTGTACCTGGCCATGGATCCCCACGGATGCCTTGCAGGAGGTTTATGGGGTTTATGGGTTTCTTTATGGGGTTTTATTTTTTGTATCAAAATATTTATACTTGAGACTACGTGAGAAAAGCTTTTCGGCCTGTTCAGAAGTGTCACCAGAGCAGATGTGTTTTGATTTTGGGGGAATATTAAAAGTTTGCTGGAAATTTGGGCAGCCAGTGTCATCCTTTGTGTGAGTGCTGAGGAGGTTGCCTGACAACAGCACCTCCCCAAAGGCTCATTAGCAGGAGGGAATCATCTCATGTCACATCCTCTTATCTCTGTGAAAGGGAAGAAGTGGGTCCAGAGAGAAAAGGCAGACCCTTCTCCCCAAACAGAGCCTCTTTTACAATAAAAATCATTTCTTTCACTCCTGGAGATGCAAGGACAAGTCGGGCCCTAAGTAAAGGGCTGCAGGCAGCTCCTGATGGCCAAACCTCACCCTGGCAGGCAAATCCTGAATATCCCAGATCCAAGGTAACCCCTCCAGCTCCTGAACTTCTTGGGATGAGTTCTTGTCTGTTTTTACATGTAAATTGCAGATGTTTCACATGTGTCTCGACAGGAGCAGATCCTGTTATGATCATTTGTGGGATTATTCCAAGTGCACCTTTGAGAGCCCCTGAGCCACTTCTCTTGATAAATTAGAACAAATTCAGATGTGCCGGTGCCTCCTGAACCCCTCTCCCAGGGGAGCAAGTCACCCCTATTGCCACCCAAGGAATCCTTTTCCTCATGTAGAATCACTTCCATCTTAAATATATTTAAAATGGGAGCAGAAAAACCCTGCAGACAGTAGGAGTTGTTCCTGCCTGTTCTGGCTCTCAGCTTTTTTGTCATCCTTCACTCGGTTTTTCTCCTCTTCCATTTTCCTCTCTCTTCAATCAGCTGATCAGAATTCATCCCCAGCTGATAAGGTTAATCATTGATTAATTTTCTTTTATTTCCAGCTATAATCCCTTTGCCCATCATGGAAATGAACTCCTGCGGGTAATTTCCTTATGTGCTTATTTATTTACTCTTTAAATGCCCTAAAAGTAAAAATTTAATGTCCTCAGGATCTGGAAGATGTATTTGATTTTAGTTTCTGTCATGGCACCATGGAAGTGCCCACATTAGAGGGTTTCACTGTTGCCATCCTGCAGCTGAAGCCTCTTCCCTGATTTTTCAGGAAATGGGAGAAATCCCTAGCTGGATCTTTGCCTCCAGCACTCAGCCCACTTTGAACACATCAACTTCCATAAAACTCATTTTTTGGGGAAAGAAAACAATTTCCAGCCCTTTCTGGGGAGGCAGAGCCAGGCAGGGCCATTCCTGGGGCAGGGGTTGCAATCCCAATTCTTGGGCTGATCCTGAGCTTTGTTCCTTCATGGCACCTCCAGGCAGGACCTGGGGGATTGGATCCTCCCTAAATCCTGCAGTTTCTTGTTTCAGGAGTGCAGACACAGCAGATCTTCTTCCCTGTGGTTTCTTTATGGAGAGAAGACCATTCTATCCATGTTTTGCTCTGCATTTTCCCCACTTTCTCTGCCCATCCATCCCCTCCATCAATCAAGGAGCAATCTCCAGATTTCCCTGGTTATTACTCATTAAAACCCCAATCCCAGCTAAACTTTGGATCATCCCTCACCCAGGAAAATCCCCCTCAAGGAGCCCAACCTCAGAACTGGCCATAAATAACAAAAACTAAACGAATTTTCCTCCCAGTGCTCCAGGGCCAAGATCCATTGTCAGGCCCAGAACAGTTTCTGTGAGGAATATTGTGGTTCAGATAAAGCAGAACCAAACTAATTAACAATCCTTCTTCCTCCCTTCTCCCATCCCCTTAAAACAACAAAAGCCAGCCTGGAAGTCAATTAGTCGCCGGGTTCTGATGTCCTAATTAGCGTCATTAATGGATTGCCCAGGGCAGTGGGATGGAGCTGGCAGAGGAGAATCCTCAGCTCAGTGTGGCTGATCTGGGAAAGAAAGGATGGCAAAACCTCACCCTCAAAGGCAAATCCTGACTAACCCAGATCCAGGGTAACCCCTCCTGCAGAGCCAAACACAACTGATGTCCTGTGAAAAACACCTTCACTGTCCTGTGAAAATTTACAAAGTTAAACGTTTAAAAGTTTTTAAGTTAAAACTGAAGTAAGTAAAAGAAAATTTAAAAGTTTAATAAAGTACAATAGGAGACAAAGACAATAAAGCAAAGATTATGGCCGGGTGCATCTTGGCATTCAGCCAGGAGCACCACTGCTATTTTGGGAACCCTTTATTTACCATTTCTATTGCATCAGCCTGTTACAAATTCATGAACAATTATGCATAGCAAACTTTTCCCCAAAGTAGTTTACATGTTCCAAGAATTGTTTAGCACAGCGCCTTTTCAGGTCCACCTTTTTAGAGCATAAGTGTTCCTTGTGGTTTTATCCCCTTTTTTTATCCCCTCCAGTTCCGGGCCCTGGCCCATGCTGCCCTCAGCCCGTGAGTGCTGATGGTTGGCAGATGTGTCCAGGTGTGCTCATCCTGTGTGCACTGGGTGTTATCCCATCCCAGCAGACATTTTAACACAGCACACTGATACCAGCTATTGCACTGAGCTTAATGAACAGCAGAAACAAAAACTGTATCTTTATAGCAAAGTTATTTAACACCACACAGATAAAATCCACTTCAATATTTGTGAAATGCCATTATAATAATCTGTAAGATTCCCAAATCCACAGGGATGGGCTGGGAGGTCTGAGTGCAGGAGGGTGAGATGATCCCGCTGCACACAGACACAGGGAGCTTCTTTCCCTTCCCTTTGCTGCCTCATCCTTAAAGGAGATTTTCCAGAGAAAAATGTAGCTGATGCCACATTCCTGGAAATATTCCAGGCTGGTCTGGACGGGGTTGGAAGCAAACTAAACTCCTTGAGAATGTCCCTGCTCGCTGACCAGATGACCTTTAAAGGCCCTTTTCAATCCAAACCATTCCATATTTTCGTGACCTTACACATGTCCTACTCCTTTTCACTTTTCCACCATGCCCAAGTTCCTTTAGATTTTCAGACCAAATGATTCACCAAATGTTGTTTCCAAAATCCCAAGTTCCTTTAGATCTCATGCCCAAATGATTTATAAAATGTTGTCCCACCAAAAATCCCAAGTTCCTTTCAGGCTTCAAGAAAAATAATTTATAAATTATTGGGTTTTGGGCATGGGAAAAATGCCCGTGGCCGCTTTTCCCTTGCCTCCCATTGGTGCTGAAGCCACAGGAAGGCTGAAGGCACCCAAGGCACAGGGAAGCTCTTTTCCCTCTGGAGAAAGCATTTCCTCCTACAGGGCACTGATATCATAACACAGAGCCATTAGTAATCAAATTAAAAAGTGCTTTCAATTAAACCCAGGGCTGGGAGCTCGCTGACATCTTTCAGCAGCAATTTGTAACACTCACACCCTGTAATTGCTGCTAATGGACGGGCAGGGAGCACCAGGCACTGTTGTGGCTTTCCCTCAGGCCCTGGAATCAGGCTGGGATCCCAATAAATGGAGCAGCTCCCTGTCCCGGGGCTTCCTGGGGAGGATCAGGTTGGTTTGTCCCTTTCCTGGGTGGAGAAAGGGAACCCCAGGAATTCAGAGCATCCGGAAGTGCTGGGAGCAACCAGATTTTTCTGCAGGGCCTGGAATCTGTCTGGGGCTGGAGAAGTTTCCTGTTCTTTGGGAACAGCATTGAAGCTCCTCTCCTCCCTCCTGTGAGGTAATTCAGTGATCAGGCAGCTGAAGGTGCTGCTGGAGCCTCCCCTGAAATGGAAAATGCAAACCCCCTCCCTCTGAATTACTATAATTTTGAAATTAAGGGGCTCTCAGGCAAAGATGTGGGAGCAGGAATAACAGTTCTTTATTAGCGAAATTAAAATACAAATGCAGCAGCACAAACCAAGCCCTGTCAGAGTGAGAGCAGGCCCTGGCACGCTGTGGGTCAGGGCGGGGGCACAGCCCCATCCCATGGGGGCTCAGCCCTCCTGCAGTGCCAGCTGTGGCTCTGCTGCAGCAGGGGTCCTGCACAAGGGGGGAGTTTTCCTCTGCAGCTCCAGGGCTGCTGCAGATGGGCCTGGGCTCCCTCTGGCAATGCAGGGCAGCAGAAAGCTGCTCCTCTGGCACTGCAGGGGGCAAAGGCTGCTGTGCTGGGCCAGGCTCAGATTGGATCCAGGCAGGAATGCTTGGCTCCTCCCCTGGGCGGAGCATCTCCCCATGGGATGCTGGGATTGGCTCAGCCCTGCAGGGACACTCAGTGGCCATGGACAGCAGAGATCTCCTGGAGGGAGGGTTGGCTGTGGGAGAGAGAAAGGAAACTGCCCCAAGAACAGCAGAGAACTGCCCAGCTCTGACAGATGGGGACAGAACACACAGCCCCAGATAAATCTTGCATTTCCAAGCCAGGCCATGTGCAAATTATTATTTCTCACTTAGACTCAGAGAGAAGCTTCACCAGGGCTGAAAATACTCTCTGGAATTCCTGCAGTGAGGAACTTCCCAAGGATCAAAGCTCTGGACAGAAATTGGAAATGGCTCTATACTGCAAGCAGTCTCTGGAATTTATTGGTGTTTTAATCACTGGTCAGGGCAGGAGCTGTTCTGTGGGGTTTGCAGTGTTTGTGGTGTTTGGCTGCTCCCACCATCCTGCATGGATCAGGCTGGAATCCCAATAAACAGGAGCAGTTCCCTGCCCTCAGAGCTTCATGGGGAGGATCGGGTTGCTTTCCCCATCCAGGCTGGAGGAAGTGAACCCCAAGAATTCTGAACATGTAGAGAAATGCTGGGAGTGTCCTCAAAGTGCTGTAGGGATGGGCAGGAAGGAGGAATTCCTGTGCTGGGGACCAAGGGCTGGCCTGAGGCAGCTCCTGAGCACCCTCGTCCCCCCCTGGTTCTCCACCCTGCCTGCTGGGACCTGAACATGACCCCAACAGCAGCTCTTGGCATGGCCTGAGGTGGCAGGGATGGCCCTGGGGTCAAAGCTGGGATGGCCCTGGGGTCACAGCTGGAATGTCCTTGAGGTGGCAGGAATGTCCCTGAGGTAGCAGGGTGTCCCTGGGGTCACAGCAGGGATGTCCCTGAGGTGGCAGGGATGTCCCTGAGGTAGCAGGGTGTCCCTAGGGTCACAGCAGGGATGTCCCTGAGGTGGCAGGAATGTCCCTGGGGTTGCAGCAGGGATGTCCCTGAGGTGGCAGGGTGTCCCTAGGGTCACAGCAGGGATGTCCCTGAGGTGGCAGGAATGTCCCTGGGGTTGCAGCAGGGATGTCCCTGAGGTGGCAGGAATGTCCCTGGGGTCACAGCAGGGATGTCCCTGAGGTGGCAGGAATGTCCCTGGGGTTGCAGCAGGAATGTCCCTGAGGTAGCAGGGTGTCCCTGGGGTCACAGCAGGGATGTCCCTGAGGTAGCAGGGTGTCCCTGGGGGTCACAGCAGGATGTCCCTGAGGTAGCAGGGTGTCCCTGGGGTCACAGCAGCCTGGGAGGATCAGGTTGGTTTGTCCCTTTCCTGGGTGGAGAAAGTGAACCCCAGGAATTCAGAGCATCCGGAAGTGCTGGGAGCAACCAGATTTTTCTGCAGGGCCTGGAATCTGTCTGGGGCTGGAGGAGTTTCCTGTTCTTTGGGAACAGCATTGAAGCTCCTCTCCTCCCTCCTGTGAGGTAATTCAGTGATCAGGCAGCTGAAGGTGCTGCTGGAGCCTCCCCTGAAATGGAAAATGCAAACCCCTCTCTCTGAATTATTATCATTTTGAAATTAAGGGGCTCTCAGGCAAAGATGTGGGAGCAGGAATAACAGGTCTTTATTAGCGAAATTAAAAATACAAATGCAATAGCACAAGCAAAGCCCTGTCAGAGTGAGAGCAGGCCCTGGCACGCTGTGGGTCAGGGCGGGGGCACAGCCCCATCCCATGGGGGCTCAGCCCTCCTGCAGTGCCAGCTGTGGCTCTGCTGCAGCAGGGGTCCTGCACAAGGGGGAGTTTTCCTCTGCAGCCCAGGGCTGCTGCAGATGGGCCTGGGCCCCTCTGGCAATGCAGGGCAGCAGAAAGCTGCCCTCTGGCACTGCAGGGGGCAAAGGCTGCTGTGCTGGGCCAGGCCTCAGATTGGATCCAGGCAGGAATGCTTGGCTCCTCCCCTGGGCGGAGCATCTCCCATGGGATGCTGGAATTGGATCAGCCCCTGCAGGGACACTCAGTGGCCATGGACAGCAGAGATCTCCTGGAGGGAGGGTTGGCTGTGGGAGAGAGAAAGGAAACTGCCCCAAGAGCAGCAGAGAACTGCCCCAGCTCTGACAGATGGGGACAGAACACACACA
Source organism: Emberiza elegans (assembly GCA_024865655.1). NCBI lineage: Eukaryota > Metazoa > Chordata > Aves > Passeriformes > Fringillidae > Emberiza > Emberiza elegans. Next base: position 970,676 of record JALJVW010001685.1, on the reverse strand, counting down.
CCCACAGCCACTCCTTGCATTTCCAAGCCAAGCCATGTGCAAATTATTATTTCTCACTTAGACTCAGGGAGAAGCTTCACCAGGGCTGAAAATATTCTCTGGAATTCCTGCAGTGAGGAACTTCCCAAGGATCAAAGCTCTGGACAGAAATTGGAAGTGGCTCTATACTGCAATCAGTCTCTGGAATTTATTGGTGTTTTAATCACTGGTCAGGGCAGGAGCTGTTCTGTGGGGTTTGCAGTGTTTGTGGTGTTTGGCTGCTCCCACCATCCTGCATGGATCAGGCTGGAATCCCAATAAACAGGAGCAGTTCCCTGCCCTCAGAGCTTCATGGGGAGGATCGGGTTGCTTTCCCCATCCAGGCTGGAGGAAGTGAACCCCAAGAATTCTGAACATGTAGAGAAATGCTGGGAGTGTCCTCAAAGTGCTGTAGGGATGGGCAGGAAGGAGGAATTCCTGTGCTGGGGACCAAGGGCTGGCCCGAGGCAGCTCCTGAGCACCCTCGTCCCCCCCTGGTTCTCCACCCTGCCTGCTGAGACCTGAACATGACCCCAACAGCAGCTCTTGGCATGGCCTGAGGTGGCAGGGATGGCCCTGGGGTCAAAGCTGGGATGGCCCTGGGGTCACAGCTGGAATGTCCTTGAGGTGGCAGGAATGTCCCTGAGGTAGCAGGGTGTCCCTGGGGTCACAGCAGGGATGTCCCTGAGGTGGCAGGGATGTCCCTGAGGTAGCAGGGTGTCCCTAGGGTCACAGCAGGGATGTCCCTGAGGTGGCAGGAATGTCCCTGGGGCAGGATGTCCCTGCAGCAGGGTGTCCCTGGGTCACAGCAGGATGTCCCTGAGGGTGTCCCTGGGGTTGCAGCAGGGATGTCCCTGAGGTGGCAGGAATGTCCCTGGGGTTGCAGCAGGGATGTCCCTGAGGTGGCAGGAATGTCCCTGGGGTTGCAGCAGGAATGTCCCTGAGGTAGCAGGGTGTCCCTAGGGTCACAGCAGGGATGTCCCTGAGGTAGCAGGGTGTCCCTGGGGTCACAGCAGGGATGTCCCTGAGGTAGCAGGGTGTCCCTGGGGTCACAGCAGGGATGTCCCTGAGGTGGCAGGAATGTCCCTGGGGTCACAGCAGGGATGTCTCCCTCCCTGTGCCCCCTGGTGTGATCTTACCCTGGTGAAGCAGTTCTCACTCTGGAGAGAGGGAAAAGCAGGATAAAAGCTGCTCCTGCCTTCCAGACCCAGCTGGTGTCAGGGCTGGAAACTGGGAACTCCACACTCCTCACAACCTGGGAACAGAAAATTTGGCACCTCAGCTCAGCCTGGCAGGGCTCAGGTGGCACAGGGAGCTCCTGGCCCAGAGCTCTGGGGAATCCCAGAGGTTCCCCCTGCATCCTGGGCCAGGGCTCCCTGGAGTCTCGGGGTTTCTGTTGTTGGACCTTCCAGAACAGCACGAAATTAATCATTCCCATGGGAAAATCACTTCCTGCCCTTTTCTGCACCTCCAGTGCAATCACCTGGATTTGGGATTTTATCAACATGCCCATAAATTAGCCACTGTCTCAGCAGCTAATTGGAAAAAAGTTAATTACTGATAGCAAGTTCTGCTTTGGGAAATAAAGGATTAATTTCAGACCTGTGTGGGGGAGATCTTGATTGCAGCAGGTGCAAGTGAAAAATTTAAGGTGGATGTAAATTGGGACAGAGAGATAAAGTGGTAAACGTGGAAGTGCTTTTGGAGCTCAGTGCAGCCCTTAGGGTAGAGATGGAAAATGCTCAGCCCACAGAGCCTTTCCTGCTGGAATGGGGCATGAAGAGAGAGCTCCCAGAGAGCAGGGACAGTGACAGGGACATGGGTTTGTCACCAGGTGCTGCTCCAGGTGGGTACTGGGGCTTGGAGAGCAGCTCTGGTCCCACCTCTTGCTCTGTGGGGTCAGGGGGGCATGTTCACTTCACCAAACCCTCCAGATTGTCCACACACCAGCCTGCTCTGGAAAGAGCCATAAACTTATGTCCTATTAGGGATGAGAACTTTTTACCCTGGCACACTTTGCCCTATTTCTCTGGGCCGTGGCACAGGGTGCCCAGAGCAGCTGTGGCTGCCCTGGAGCCCTGGCAGTGCCCAAGGCCAGGCTGGACATTGGGGCAGGGAGCACCTGGGACAGTGGGAGGTGTCCCTGCCATGGCAGGGGTGGCACTGGGTGAGGTTTAAGTCCCTTCCCACCCAAACCATTCTGGGATAACAGCAGATGCCAGCACAGGGAGCTGGGCTGTGACAGGGACAGTGACAGATCCAGGGGGAAAAGCTCCAGGCTTGGAGCAGCAAAAAATGAAACAAGAGCTGGGCTTGTCCTCTGCAGGAGAGTCCGTGTCAGCAGGGGACATTTGGGACAGCAGGAATGGGGGGAGCCCCCCCAGCAGCAGCTGCAGGGTCAGAGGTGCCCACAGGACACCCGGGTCCAGGGGACACCCAGCTCCAGGGGACACCCGGGTCCAGGGGACACTCAGCTCCAGGGGACACTCAGCTCCAGGGGACACCCAGCTCCAGGGGACACTCAGCTCCAGGGGACACCCAGCTCCAGGGGACACCCAGCTCCAGGGGACACCCGGGTCCAGGTGACACTCAGCTCCAGGGGACACCCAGCTCCAAGGGACACTCAGCTCCAGGGGACACCCAGCTCCAGGGGACACCCGGGTCCAGGGGACACTCAGCTCCAGGGGACACTCAGCTCCAGGGGACACCCAGGTCCAGGTGACACTCAGCTCCAGGGGACACCCAGCTCCAGGGGACACCCAGGTCCAGGTGACACTCAGCTCCAGGGGACACCCGGGTCCAGGGGACACTCAGCTCCAAGGAACACTCAGCTCCAGGGGACACCCAGCTCCAGGGGACACCCAGGTCCAGGGGACACTCAGCTCCAGGGGACACCCAGGTCCAGGTAACACCCAGGTCCAGGTGACACTCAGCTCCAGGGGACACTCAGCTCCAGGGGACACCCAGCTCCAGGAAACACCCATCTCCAGGTGACACCCAGCTCCAGGGGACACCCGGGTCCAGGGGACACTCAGCTCCAAGGGACACTCAGCTCCAGGGGACACCCATCTCCAAGTGACACTCAGCTCCAGGGGACACCCAGGTCCAGGGACACCTGGCTCCAAGGGACACTCAGCTCCAGGGGACACCCAGCTCCAGGGGACACCCAGGTCCAGGGGACATCTGGCTCCAAGTGACACCACAGGCCAGGCCATGCACAGGACAAGGCTCAGCCCTGAGGGAGGCCACAGGACCAGGAGCCAGGCTGACTCTGCCGTGGGGTGGGGATTTATCCAGAGCTGAGGGGCACTGGGACCTGCAGGAGTTGAACTGGGAGCACTGGGACCCTCCTGTTGCCCGGTGTCACCCCGGTGAGGTCAGTGGGGGCTCATGGGTGTCCCCTGTCCCTGTGACTGCCCCTGGGCAGCAGAGGAGCCCAAAGCTGTGCCAGCTTATCCCTGTCCCCATCCCATTGCGCTGGCCAGAGAATGGGAACACTGGCAGGGATCCCGCGGGGGTGACACAGCCTTGGGGGTGCCCTGTCCCATGGCGAGACACCCGAGACCAAACCCATGTGGGGACACGGCCCGGGGGTGCCCTGGGGTGAGGGGGAGCAGCAGGGATTCCAGAGCTGGAAGGCAGGAGGCCGGAGCAGCTGCGATCCAGGCTTGCCGCCCCCGGGATGCTCGCACTTGTCGCCACTGTCACTAGATGTCCCCACGCGAATACAAATCACGGCTGGCATCCCCCGGAGCCCGCGCCCGGCTCCCGTCCGTGACACCGACGGTAATTAATGACAGCAGCAATTAGCCGCTCCTCATCGGCACCGCAGCGCAGAGCTTTGATTCGTTTAACCCGCCGCAAACAAAGCGGAACGGACAGATAAATAAATAAATAAGGAAATAAATAAATAAATACGGAAATAAATAAATAAATAAGGAAATAAGCAGCTCCGCGGGGTGTGGGGTGCCAGGAGGCTGCGGGAGGCTGGGTCGCTGCCGGGATCCAGGGATGCTCCCCGTCCATCCCGGGCCCCGGGAATCTGGGAACCATCCCTGCCCGGGGAGCTGGGAAATGGTGCTGGATCCTCCCGAAACGAGCCAAAATTGGCTGTATTGGCATGGGAACACTGGGAACACTGAGTATTGGAATGGGAACACTGGGAACACTGGGAACACTGGGAATGCTGGTATGGGAACACTGGGAACTGTAATGGAAACACTGGGAACACTGGGTATGGGAATGGGAATATTTGGAGCACTGGGAACATTAGGCACAGGAATGGCAACACTGGGAACACTGGGTATGGGAATGGGAACACTGGGAGCACTGGGAACACTGAGTATTGGAATGGGAACACTGGGAACACTGGGTATGGGAATGGGAACACTGGGAGCATGGGAACACTGAGTATTGGAATGGGAACACTGGGAACACTGGATATTGGAATGGCAAGACTGGGAACACTGGGTATGGGAATGGGAACACTGGGAACACTAGGTATAGGAATGGGAACACTGGGAGTACTGGGAACACTGGGCACAGAAGTGGGAATACTGGGCATTGGGATGGGAACATTGAACAGTGGAGTGGGAACACTGGGCATTGGAATAGGAGCATTGGGCACTGGAAAGGGAACATCAGGAATGCTGGGATGGGAACACTGGGAATATTGGCATGGGAACACTGGGCACTGAGATGGGAGGTGTGGAGTTCCGCCTGGAGGTGTTGGTGCCATGGGCTGGTAACAAGAGGATGTTGGGTCTCAGGTGGGACTCGGTGATCCCAAAGATCTTTTCCAACCCAGCTGGTTCCATGATCCTGTGATAACCACGGCTCCCACAGGCCTGCCTGTGCCTGGAGCATTCATGAACCCTGAGGTGATCAGGGCAGGCCAGGGAAGGAAGGGATGTGAATTCCCAGGGTTAGGGGACTGCCCTGGGGGTAGGATGGGCAGAGGAACAGGCTGGGAGGGAGGGAGAGGGACCCAACTGCATGAACTGGGCACAGGTGAGGGCTGGATGAGACAATTCCAGGGCTTAGGGGTCCAGAAGCAGGATATTAATATTGAGATATTAATATTAATTCCCAGCTCACTGAAGCTGCTTTATTTCCTTGAGGAGAGGACAGTGGAGATTGTGACTGGACCTGATCAGTCCTTGGGCTTTGCACTCCCCATTTCTCTGCTGGGGCTGCTGCTCTCATTTCTCCAGGCTGGGAGCTCAGTTTTCCTGGGAAACTGAGGATGATCCCATAGGAGATACTCCTCCTGCTCCTGCCCTCCTTGGGGCTGCTGGTCTTTGGGGTTGCTGATCTTTAGGGTTGCTGATCCCTGGGCTCAGGGTTTATTCCCTCTCCAGGGCCTGATTTTGTCACATTCGAGGTCCCCAGGGCACATTTTGCTTCTTGTTCCCTCCAAAGAGAACTCACAGAGGTGCTTGGGCTGTGTGACAAGGCTGATCCTATAAAATGTCTGGGAACTGCATGACATGGTATCCCACATCACAGGAAAATGGCTCACAGCCATCAGAGGGGAAAAAATAAAAATTAAAATCCAAGCTGCTGTAACAGCAGCCCCTTATATGCTGCCGATGGTTCTGGTAACCCTTGGGCCCTTCTGATCTGCCCAGAAATCCCAGACTCGAGCCCAAGGTGCCAAGGGGAGCTCAGTGCTTCTGTCCAAATGGAGAATGGGGAAGTGGGATTGGTCCTGCAGGCTCAGAGGAACGGATTGAAAAATGCATTTGGAGAGCAGGAATGGCCCCAGCCGTGCTGCAGGTGGGCTCATCTGGGATTCCAGGCAGGCTGGGCAGGATTTCACTTGCCAATCAACATCTGATTTATTTCCTGGGAATGCGAGATCTTCATTCCGTGGCTGCCTCTGCTCTGACATCTCTGGAGATTGCAAAATGAAGCTGTGTGCTCTTTTTTGTTTTGGTTTGGTGTTTGTTGTGTCCAGAGCAGCAGGAGAAGGTGGAAAACAGGGATCCAAGGAGAGCTCCTGGGCAGGATGGCATGAGAGCAGAGTCAGCTCTGGGTCACCCCTGTGCCTGCTGGAGCTCTGGGATCACCAGGGTGAGGCTGGAGCGCAGATCCCAGGGATCCTCTGCTTGGTCCTGGCTGGAAATCTCCACCCAGGAGAAGAAAAATGGCTGGGAAAGTAAATTCACTTTTCCTGCCTTCCATTCTCTACCCACATCAAGGGATCCCAAGTGGTCCATCCTGGTGGCCGCTGTGACAGGAGCGACCCAGGGCTCCTGCAGGGAGCTGCTCTGGAAAAATCAGGAAAAATCCCTTGGGAAGGGCTGGGGCTGTGCAGTCAGAGCCTGGAGGCTGTTTAAAGCCCAGCCTCTGCCCAGCTAGAAGCGCAGTATCCAAGGAAACACGATATCCAAGGAAATGTGGTGTCCAAGGGATCATGACATCCAAGGAAACACAAAATCCAAGCAATTGTGATGTCCACAGGATGGTGGCACCCAAGGGAACACAAAATCCAAGGGATTGTGGTGTCCAAGGAATGGTAGCACCCAGGGGAACCCAATATCCAAGGGATTGTGGTGTCCAAGAGATCAAGGTATCCCAGGGAACCCAATATCCAAGGGAATGTGGTGTCCAAGGGATGGGAGCACCCAAAGGATGCCCCCCTCCAGCCCCTGGAGCTGGAATAGCTGTATCCCTTCAGGACCACTTGGATATCTTCATGGAGCATCCCAAGGCCTTCCTGGATCCCTGGAGCTCCCAAAAGTCAGAGCCAGCCCTGGTGTGCTGCAAGGGCGAGGGTGGGATGAGGGGAACAGGCTCAGGTTGTGCCAGGGAGGTTTGGGCTGGGCATGAGCAGGAATTTCCTCATGGAAAGAGGAGTTGATCACAAGAAGGGACTGCCCAGGGCAGTGCTGGAGTCACATCCCTGGCAGTGCCCAGAAACGGGTGGATGTGGCACTTGGAGATTTGGTTCAGGGCAATTCAGTCAAAGTTTGGCCTTGATGCTCTTGGAGGTTTTTCCAGCCATAACTGCTCTCTAATTCCATGATATTCCCAACAGTCTGGGCATCCAGAGGCTGGGGATTGTTTCAGGGAAGACAAACCAAACCATTTCTAACAGAAACAACTGTTTGAGGTTGTCTCTTCTTTTTGTTTTGTTTTATTTTGGTTTTGTGTTTTTTAAAGCTCCTCCACCAGTCCCAGTGTGGGAGAGAGCATTCAGATCCTCATTTTCATTCTGCTCAAGACAGAAACCTTTTCCTGCAGTTGTTTCATCAGAAAAGAATCGGATTTTTTTCCCCCCCACTCACCCTCCCTGAATCAAATAAAGAAAAAAGGTCATTTAAATGAAAGCCAATTCTCAGAAGGTTTAATACATTAAATTAGATGCAGGGAAATAAAACCACACTGGAGCTGTTTCCTCAATGAAGGATTTGGATAAAAGAGCTCCCTATTAAAAATGTTTGGCCACTGTTTTGCTCTGAAAATATTTGAACTCCAGTACAAAAGAGAAAAAAAAAAAGAGTTTCCAGAAAGAACCATCAGAAAATAACTCAGAATTCAAATTAATGTAGCATGTTTTGGTTGGGATTTGGGGACTGAAAAAAATGCTATTTGGGAAAAAGAAACTGGGTTTGCAGACAATGGGGAAGAAGGGCACAGACAGAGACATTTAAAAATGCTTTTTGCTTAAAACAAAAAATCAAAATGCACAGATTTGGGTGAAAACAAACAACCACCATTCAAGGTGTTGGAAGAGCCAAGGGACTTCCTTGTGTTTGGTTTTTCAAAGCTCCCTGTTCCTCAACCTTAAAAAAAAGTGCTGTAGGTTAACAAAAAATCCCCTCACCTGGAACTCGCCCAGCCAGAGGTTTTCCTGTCTCATTTCCTTGGGAAGCTCTGGGGCTCTGCCTTCCACAGCTCCAGACCTTCCACACCCCTACAGAGACCAGCATCAGGAATGGGAATTTCTACTCCCTGAAGGTCTCTGTGGCAGGAGCTGGGAATTGCTGATTTCCTTCTGTTCCCCCCATCCCACCCATCACCATTGCCCACGTCCCAGCACCGCTCCACTGCAGCTCCATCCCCACTGGCACCAGCTCTGCCTCCAGCCCTGCTCTGCCGCAGGTCCCAAAATGCTGGAGATGCCACCCCAGGGCACCATCCCTTTCTTGGGATTGTGGAATCCTGGGATCACTGAGGCTGGAAAAGATCTCTGAGACCATCGAGTCTCAGCTGTGCCCAATGCCCACCTTGTCCCCAGCCCAGAGCTCTGAGTGCCACCTCCAGGAACTGCTGGGGCACCTCCAGGGCTGGGCACTGCAACCCTCCCTGGGCAGCCCCTGCCAAGGCCTGAGCCCCCTTTCCATGGGGCAATTCCTGCTGTGCCCACCCTGAGCCTGCCCTGGCCCAGCCTGAGGCCGTTCCCTCTGCTCCTGTCCCTGTTCCCTGGGGCACAGCCCGGCCCCCCCGGCTGTGCCCTCCTGGCAGGAGCTGTGCAGAGCCACAAGGGCCCCCTGAGCCTCCTTTGCTCCAGTATAAAGGAGGATTGGAGGAGATTTCCTTTTAGTCAGGGCTTGGCAGGGGCTGCCCAGGGAGGTTTGCAGTGCCCAGCCCTGGAGGTGTCCCAGGAATTCCTGGATGTGGCTCTCAGAGCTCTGAGCTGGGGACAAGGAGGGGATCAGGCACAGCTTGGACTCGATGATCCCAGAGGTTTGGTCCAACCTCGGTGATCCTGGGATTCTCAAGGCTACTCTCAGCTTGGGGAAGCAATGAAAACCAACTCACAGGAAGTTCTGAAGGGAAAAAAACCACTCTGTCCTTTTATTGGGAGCACAAAATCCAGCCCGGACCCACCCCAGCTCCATCTGAGCTCCAGAAGCTGCCTGGCAAACCTTCAGTGGAACCGGTGTGACCCAGAATTCCCATTCAGCGGGAGCCGGTCCCACCCAGAGCGGCTGCTTTCCCTTTCTTCCCTTTCACTCCTTCCTTTCATCCTTCTGGGAAGGAACCCAAGATGAAATCTCAGCCCCTTTAGAGCGCGGGGCAGGAGGGAAGGAGCCTCAATGCGGATCGCGAGTGCTGATGAGGAGGAAGCACATCTGCAGAGGAGACTTCCAATGGAGCATTGTCTGCGGGGTGTCGCCGGCCCATTTCCTCCCATCGGAATTCTGCTGCTGGAAGCACTCCCGGGGAGCGGCCCCGCTCCACATCTGCAGCAGCCCCCGAGCTGCGAGCTCTCAATCCTGCCTTTCAAACGCCAGGCGTGAGGGAGGAGAGCGGGGGAGGCAAAATCGCCGCTTTTATTGATGAGATTCCCCCTCCCTTCCGCAGCCATCCTGCACCCGGAGGGGCCGGGAAGCGCCGGGCCCCGCTCCCCTCGCCCCGCAATCTGCCGGAGGAGCAGCCCCAGGGATCAGGGACTCAATTTGGCAATGCCGGGGCTCGGGCGGCTCCTGGCGAGTTCTGCCCGGCTGCCCGCAGCGGTGATCCATGACCCAGGAGCAGGACAGGGATAGAGGAGCGCTGAGCTGCCCGAGCATCAGCGATGCCGGAGCCGCCGGCGCTCCCAGCAAAGCGGAGCTGCCCGAGGGCAGCGCACAGCCCCGGGCGGAGCAGGCTGGAAAAGAGGCAGCTGTCAGGAAGTACAAGGGAAGAGCAAATCAGCCAGGCAGGGGCAAGGTCAGCAATCAAAGATCTCCTAATGCTCCCTGGCAGCGCTGGGAAAGCAGCTGCAGCTCCCTGCCAGGGAATGGATAAAATGAGGATGTCTGTGCAGGAATCAGGGCAGCGATGCTGCTCTCAGAGCTGGGGCAGGGATCAGCCAATCCCGGGAACTCAGAGCACCAGGAACTCCTCGTGCAGTGTAGCTGGGACCAGTAAGCACCAGTAAGGAACAGTCTGAAAGGTCTGGTCACATCCCAGGGTGGCAGCTGCAGCACAGCAGGAGGAGCTGACCCGGCTGCTTTGGCACCACCCAAACCCATCAGCCCCGAGCTGGGGCTGGGTCTGACCCAGGGGATCCCTGAGCCCGCACTGTGCTGGCTGCACAGTGACCCTGGAGGTGGCATTGGGGACAGTGTCCCTGCAACCCCTCCGTGACCCCAGCCCCTGAGCTCATTCCACAGGTGTGAGAACTGCTCAGCACTGCTGCTGCTCACTGCCAGGCTGCTATCATCCCCAACCTTTTTTACTTTTTTTTCCCTCTTTTTTACTTTTTTTTTTTTTAGATTCCTTTGACAAGCCAGTGGGCTCAGCTGCAGAGCAGCAGCTTCTCCCTGGCCTGCCAGGCAGGAAGTTCCTCCCCTCAGAAAGGAGGCAGCTGGAGACGATCCAGGGATCAGGATGGGAATTTCTGCACTGCAGGAGGCAGCAGGAGCAGACACAGGAGCACCCAGGATCCAGGGAGGGGACAAGGAGCAGGAGTTCAGGTCCTGCTGCTCCTCGGAGGGTGGAGGTGCTGGAGAGCCCCAGACCGGCACCAGGAGCCACTCAAATCACTTGGAGGAGCTGATTCTGAAGGGTAAGAAGGAAAAAGGGTCAGAGAAAGCAGGTTTGAGCACTTCTACAGGTAAAAATCTGCAGTGCAAAGGGCCAGACTCACCCCAACCCCCCGCCAGGGCTCCATGGCACAGATTCCCTCCAGCATCCTGCAAGGACTCCTCAGACTGAGGCACCACATCCAGTCTCTTATTGAGGACAGAGCCATTTGCAGCTGGACTCGAGGGTAAAAGGATTTGGGGAGCTCTGTGGTGCCAGCCAGGACCTGGGATTCCCAGCAGCAGCACCAGTGATGAACCTGCAGCCCCAAGGGGATAAAACCCAGCACATCCCTGGATAAAAGTGCCCCCGTGTCAGGGATAATGCAGCAAAGCTTTTAATCAATCCCATTAGGGAGAAGTGGAATCAAGCCTGCCCCTCTGCCAGGCTGCCTCAGAGCGGCTTCTGCAGGTGCAGAGATTGCCCTGTGCTGAGGTGAGATTGAATTGAGCCAAAACAAATCCGAGGATGTTTCAGGCATTAAAGTTCCTCGGGAATGTCAGTGGTTATGTGGTACAAGCATCTCCTTTTCAATCTCCCCTCGAGTTTCAATTTGGAGGAAGATGGAGTGCTCTGATTGCTGCCTTCAGAGGGAAGTGGAACAAATGAGCCCGGGCAGGAGGGTTTGCATTTGCTGGAGCAGCTCCTGGGGCTGTGCTTGGAGCTTGGATCTCCAAGCTCAAAGCTCATTCCTGGCTGGTGGGAGCTGAAAAAAACCCACAAAAACAAAGAAATTTTCCTACATTTGGGTCCTTGACAGAGAATCTGGTGCTGCTCCTCACCCCTGGGGACTTGTGAAGACCAGGGGGGAAGGAGAGGGGAGAGAGGGAAGGTGGAGACTTCAGGTGAGGCCTGAGAGACTTCAAACTCTTGCACGAGGTGTTGTAAGAAAGGTCCTGCACTGACCCTGACTCCTCTGAGGAGCTGCTGGGGTGGAAACGTGGCAGGGAATGACCCCTGGTGTGACACAGCCCCAGGGAGCCCTGGCAGAGGCTGGAGTTCTGGAGGAGCATGGATGAGATGGAGGCGCTGTAGGGGAACTCAGAGTGGTGCTCTGAGAATTCCATGGGGACAAGGTTTGCCTGGAGAGGGAACAGCTCCTGCCAGAGCAATTGGTGTCACTGGGGGAAAAATGAGCAGCTGGGAGCAGCCAGAGCTGTGGGACAGAAATGGGGTGAAGGATTGGGGCAGTGGAGGGAGAAGCTGAGGCCAGCAAGGGCCGTTCGTATCACGGGTGTGTCTCTGATGGGTTGTAAGATAAGTGTGTGTTCTGTCCCCATCTGTCAGAGCTGGGCAGTTCTGTGCTGTTCTTGGGGCAGTTTCCTTTCTCTCTCCCACAGCCAACCCTCCCTCCAGGAGATCTCTGCTGTCCATGGCCACTGAGTGTCCCTGCAGGGCTGATCCAATTCCCAGCACCCCATGGGGAGATGCTCGGCCCAGGGAGGAGCCAAGCATTCCTGCCTGGATCCAATCTGAGCCTGGCCCAGCACAGCAGCCTTTGCCCCCTGCAGTGCCAGAGGAGCAGCTTTCTGCTGCCCTGCATTGCCAGAGGGAGCCCAGGCCCATCTGCAGCAGCCCTGGAGCTGCAGAGGAAAACTCCCCCCTTGTGCAGGACCCCTGCTGCAGCAGAGCCACAGCTGGCACTGCAGGAGGGCTGAGCCCCCATGGGATGGGGCTGTGCCCCCGCCCTGACCCACAGCGTGCCAGGGCCTGCTCTCACTCTGCCAGGGCTTTGGTTGTGCTGCTGCATTTGTATTTTTAATTTCCTAGTATAGAACTGTTATTCCTATTCCCATATCTTTTCCTGAGAGCCCCTTAATTTCAAAATTGTAATAATTCAGAGGGAGGGGTTTGCATTTTCCTTTTCAAGGGAGGCTCCTGCCTTCCTCAGCAGACACCTGGCTGTTCAAACCAAGTCAGTGTACAACTCCTGATTCCCTCTGGAATGATTCACATTCCCTCACACTCCGGTGGAAATGGTGATGGCTCAGCCAGATGGAGCTGGATCCCTGCTCCCACTCCCAGTACATTTTCCAGGACCAGCACTCTGGAATATGGCAGGGCAGGGATGGATTGATTTCAGCCCAGACAACCTCAGGGGGAAGACACTGCTCTCTGTCCCTGAGGAAAGGGGAAATTCCCTTTACAGAACACAGATCAGAGGAGATTTCTTTGCAGGAGCAGCTCCTGGAGGGAGGCATTGCCACACTGGGGCCGCTGGATTTCACCGCCACGGGATTAATTAATTAATTAAGGCTGGAAAAGAGCCCTCCCAGGGATGGTGACTCCACCACTGCCTGGGGCAGCCTCTTCCAAGGCTTAACTGACCTTCCAGTGAAGGATTTTTCCCAAAAATCCACCCAGACCCTGCCCTGGCCCAGCCTGAGGCCGTTCCCTCTGCTCCTGTCCCTGTTCCCTGGAGCACAGCCCGACCCCCCCGGCTGTGCCCTCCTGGCAGGAGCTGTGCAGAGCCACAAGGGCCCCCTGAGCCTCCTTTGCTCCAGGCTGAGCCCCTTCCCAGCTCCCTCAGCCCCCATCCCTCAGGCCCTTCCCAGCTCCCTCAGCCCCTCCTGGGGCTCCAGGCCCTTCCCAGCTCCCTCAGCCCCTCCTGGGGCTCCAGGCCCTTCCCAGCTCCCTCAGCCTCTCCTGGAGCTCCAGGCCCTTCCCAGCTCCCTCAGCCTCTCCTGGGGCTCCAGATGCTTCCCCAGTTCCCTCAGCCGAATTTGTGGCAATTTGTCCCAGATTTCTCTCATAAATCATCATCACACCAGGAGAAAGGACTGCCGGCCCTGCTGCATTTCTGGTGGTCCCTCACCCTCTCCACTGCTCCAGCAGCCACAGATTCCTCTGGGAATCCTGAACAGCCTCTCATTTTCCAGATTCTGGAACCCCAGCCTCCCTCCTGGCCCCCTTTTAGGGACGGTTCACCCCCAGGTGACACATTGCTTCCTTTGTTGGCTTTTGGCTTCCCCCGCCATCCCTTTGGTCTTTCCTGTCAGATTTTCCAGCTTGTTTGCAAACTGAACTGCAGGCTTTTATGTCTGGGCAGGGCTCAGACCTCTCTGAGAGAGCGGGGCAGCCAGGAGGGCTCGTTTGAGGGTTATTTTGCATTTCAATGTTGGCTCAGGGTCTAAAAAAACACCGGGCAGCTGCTTTATTCCCTGGCGCTCCTTAACTCAGCTTGATTGGTTCCAACGGCCTTTTCCCTTTTTTTTTCTCCTTCATTTACCCCTTTATTTTTAAATTTATATTCTATAAAATTTTATAGAATTTATTTTTTTTAAATGTAACTTGAAATTTCGTAACCAGTTACTTGTGCTTTGATAACAACAGGTTACCTAAGATAAATTATTTTAGTAACTTTTCACAAAGCCCCATTTTCCCAGCAGATTCCAGCTTCTCTGGGCACCCATGGCTGGGTTCAGGTGGGAGTGGAAAAGCTTTGCCCTCTCTTCATCAGGACAGGAAGGAATTGTAAATTTGATGGGAATACTCGAGATTGAGAGTGGACACAGCCAATCCTCCTCACTTCACTTGTCCTTGGAGAGAGCTGGGCCACGAATTGGATAAAAATGGCTTTAATCATGTTGGGGTTTACATTGTGAGGGGAACACGGCCCTCCCCTGCCTCCTGCTCTGTCCATCATTTATCCCCTCCTGCAGGATTAATAGCCTATCACATTATCCATGCCTCTTCCCACACAGAAATCCCAAATTTCTGTTCTCTCTGTGGGAAAAAATCAACTCTCTAAAACAAATAACTCACTACTGAGTCAGCCAAACGCCCCTCTCTGGCACCCAAAACAGGAACCAAAGACCCAAATGTTGAAATATCTGTTGAGTTTGTGCAGTGACCGAGCCCCTCACGGCTCTGCCGTGGGCTCAGTCCATGGCTGGGGTAAAGTTTTACCTAAAACTGGAAAATCCGTGTAAAGCAAGTGGAGGTGCCCCTGTCTCCCAGGGCTTTCTCTGCAGTGACCAGGCAGGAGGAAACTCGGGGCTGTCCCTGCCCTGGGTGTGTCACCCCAGCCACAGTCCCCAGGGCTGTCCCTGCCCTCCTGTGTCACCTGCAGTCCCTCAGACCTGTCCCATCAAGGTCACCCCCAGCCACAGTCCCCAGGGCTGTCCCTGCCCTCCTGTGTCACCTGCAGTCCCTCAGACCTGTCCCATCAAGGTCACCCACAGCCACAGTCCCCAAGGTTGTCCCTGTCCCAGAGTGTCTCACTCATGGTCACAGTTCCCAGGGCTGTCCCTGTCCTGTGTGTGTCATCCCCAGCCACAATGTCCCTGTCCCTGTCCCATGTGTGTCACCCACAGTCCCACAGGGCTGTCCCTGTCCCTGTCCTGTGTGTGTCACCCACAGTCCCCAAGGTTGTCTCTGTCCCAGAGTGCCTCACTCATGGCCACAATGTCCCTGTCCCTGCGTGTGTCACCAACAGCGCCCAGGGCTGTCCCTGTCCCTGTGTGTTTCACCCACAGCCACAGTCCTCAGGACTGTCCCTGTCCCTGTCCCTGTCCCTGTCCCTGTCCCTGTGTCCCCCCAGGCCACAGCCCTGCCCTCCCCTGTGTTCACCTTGACCCAGAGCAGGGCCGTTCTCCCAAATCCCAGTGAAGGTTTCCCCACTCCTGGTGGGTCCCTGGGAGGGAATCAGGGCCCCTGCCACCCTCCTGCTGCCACCTCAGCTGGTGACAATGGGCTGATGGCATTTAGTGCCCCTCAGTTCCTCATTAGGTGCCTGATTGAAGCCTGTCAGTGATGAGGTTTCCCTTAATTAAGGCAGGATGGTGGGAACTGGATGCGGAGTGGGAGGCTATGGGTCCCTGCAGGGCTGGGGGTGCTGCCCTGTCCCCTCTGTCCCCTCTGTCTCTGTGGCATTCACATTCTCTGAACATGATTCCTCGACCCAGGATTTTTCTCCTGGGAAGCTAAGAAGCCTCAGAGAAAAGGAAAACAATTCTTATCTCATTTGCTTCTCCTGTGTTGTGCTCATGTGGAATGTGTTTGGAGATTGTTTACCCACAGGTGATTGTTCCATTGATTCTGCTGTGAGTTGTTTTCACTCTTTGGCCAATCAGGGCCAAGCTGTGTCAGGAGCTCTGGAGAGAGTCACGGTTTTCATTATTATCTTTTTAGCCTTCTGTAAGAATCCTTTGTGTATTCTTCAGTATAGTTTAGTATAGCATTCTTTAATGTAATAGAGTATAATAAAATAATAAATTAGCCTTCTGAGAACATGGAGTCAGATGCATCATTCTTCCCTGCTATGGGGCTTGCCATGCATTTACAAAATGTCCCTCTGATTCTGCCTTTGCAGAGAGTCTTAATTAAGAATAGTGTCCAGGGTTCATCAGCCAAGGCTCCTTTTTTATTAGCACAGCCCTGAGCAGTAAAACTGTCCCCGGACAGGGGGTGACACCTCCCAACAGTCCCCAGGGCTGTCCCTGCCCTCCTGTGTCACCTGCAGTCCCTCAGACCTGTCCCATCAAGGTCACCCCCAGCCACAGTCCCCAGGGCTGTCCCTGCCCCATGTGTGTCACCCACAGCCACAATCCCCAAGGTTGTCCCTGTCCCAGAGTGTCTCACTCATGGTCACAGTTCCCAGGGCTGTCCCTGTCCTGTGTGTGTCATCCCCAGCCACAATGTCCCTGTCCCTGTCCCATGTGTGTCACCCACAGTCCCACAGGGCTGTCCCTGTCCCTGTCCCTGTCCCTGTCCTGTGTGTGTCACCCACAGTCCCCAAGGTTGTCCCTGTCCCAGAGTGCCTCACTCATGGCCACAATGTCCCTGTCCCTGCGTGTGTCACCAACAGCGCCCAGGGCTGTCCCTGTCCCTGTGTGTTTCACCCACAGCCACAGTCCTCAGGACTGTCCCTGTCCCTGTCCCTGTCCCTGTGTCCCCCCAGGCCACAGCCCTGCCCTCCCCTGTGTTCACCTTGACCCAGAGCAGGGCCGTTCTCCCAAATCCCAGTGAAGGTTTCCCCACTCCTGGTGGGTCCCTGGGAGGGAATCAGGGCCCCTGCCACCCTCCTGCTGCCACCTCAGCTGGTGACAATGGGCTGATGGCATTTAGTGCCCCTCAGCTCCTCATTAGGTGCCTGATTGAAGCCTGTCAGTGATGAGGTTTCCCTTAATTAAGGCAGGATGGTGGGAACTGGATGCGGAGCGGGAGGCTATGGGTCCCTGCAGGGCTGGGGGCGCTGCCCTGTCCCCTCTGTCCCCTCTGTCTCTGTGGCATTCACATTCTCTGAACATGATTCCTCGACCCAGGATTTTTCTCCTGGGAAGCTGAGAAGCCTCAGAGAAAAGGAAAACAATTCTTATCTCATTTGCTTCTCCTGTGTTGTGCTCATGTGGAATGTGTTTGGAGATTGTTTACCCACAGGTGATTGTTCCATTGCATTCTGCTGTGAGTTGTTTTCACTCTTTGGCCAATCAGGGCCAAGCTGTGTCAGGGCTCTGGAGAGAGTCACGAGTTTTCATTATTATCTTTTTAGCCTTCTGTAAGAATCCTTTGTGTATTCTTCAGTATAGTTTAGTATAGCATTCTTTAATGTAATAGAGTATAATAAAATAATAAATTAGCCTTCTGAGAACATGGAGTCAGATGCATCATTCTTCCCTGCTATGGGGCTTGCCATGCATTTACAAAATGTCCCCTCTGATTCTGCCTTTGCAGAGAGTCTTAATTAAGAATAGTGTCCAGGGTTCATCAGCCAAGGCTCCTTTTTAATTAGCACAGCCCTGAGCAGTAAAACTGTCCCCGGACAGGGTGTGACACCTCCCACCCCTCCAGCCTGGCTGTGGGACAGGGATGAGCCCAGGTGTGTTCAGGAGAACTGGAGTGAGATTTTGGGACTGCCCTTCCTGCCTGAGTGTCCCCAGTGCATGGATGGGGGACATTTCAGGGGTGCCAGAGCCCCTGGGATGGCTGGGGTGGGAGTGGGCACATGCTGGGCACAGAAACTCTGGGAAATCCTTTCCAGAGGGGCCCCAAAAGCCCAGAGCAGCAGGGGAAAAGAAGGAATGCAGTCAGGCAGAGATGGATGTGCTGAAATCTGTGACCTCTGCACCCTTCACCTCCAGGGGACAGCAGAACCCTGCTGGGAATCAGGGCACAACATTCGAGTGTTCCAGCAGGGATTTGAGACAGAAATGTGGAATTATGCCTGGAAAATGCTCTCAGAGATAGGGTGGGACTTTGGGGTGCCTGAGCAGGGCCAGGGGTTGGATTCCATGATCCATTTGGGTTCAGCTTGGGATATTCTGATATTCTGGGATATTCCACCCCACTGTGCAGAGCCAGGAGTTGGATTCCATGATCCCTGTGGGTCCTTCTCCATCTCAGGACATTTTGTGATGCTGTGATCTCTGCCTCACTGTGCAGGACCAGGGGTTGGACAGGATGATCCCTGTGGGTCCTTTTCCAGCCTGGAATATTTTGATATCCTGTGACCTGTGTGTGTCACCCCCAGCCACAGTCCCCAGGGTTGTCCCTGTCCTGTGTGCAAGGCCAGGAGCTGGATTCCATGATCCCTATAAATCCAGTTTGGGATATTCTGATATTCTGTGATACTCCACCCCACTGTGCAGGGCCAGGAGCTGGACTGGATGATCCCTCTGGTTTTCCAGCCTGGAATATTCTGTTATCCTGTGACCTGTGTGTGTCATCCCCAGCCACAGCCCCCAAGGTTGTCCCTGTCCTGTGTGCAGGGTCAGGGCTTAGATTCCATGATCCCTGTAAACCCAGTTTGGGATATTCTGGGATACTCCACCCCACTGTGCAGGGCCAGGAGCTGGATTCCATGGTCCCTGTGGGTCCCTTCCAGCCTGGAATATTCTGCTATTCCGTGGTCTCTGCCCCACTGGGGATGGACTCTGTGTCCTCCCCTGGCTGGGTCCCATGGTCCCTGTGGGTCCCCAGGATGTCCAGCCTGGAATATTCTCCCCATCCCTAGAATGACCCCAGAATGTCCCCAGGGTGTCCCCAGGGTGTCCCCAGAATGTCCCCAGGGTGTCCCCAGGGTGTCCCCAGGATGTCCCCAGAATGTCCCCAGGATGTCCCCAGGATGTCCCCAGGGTGTCCCCAGGGTGTCCCCAGGGTGTCCCTAAGGTGTCCCCATCCCTGCAGGCTCCTGTGCTGGCAGCTCCCCCCATCCCAGGGCTGAGGATTCCCAGGCAGTGCCTGTGGCTGGGAATGATGGAGAGTGGCAATTCCCGAGTTCTCCAGAGGAATGCAAACCCTGATATGATATTCCAGCACACAGCCACCAAGCCCCTATTAAGAGGCTTCTCTTCATTATTCTTTGATTTGCATGGTGCTGTCTGAAGGCAGCCAAAATATGATTATTCCTCGGTGCTGCCTGTGTTACAGGGAGCCAATGCCACGGGGCCTTGTTCAAAAACTGCCTGGATAAATATTGTTAAAAATAAATGCATAACATTAATTCTCCATCGTTCATGTCGCTGTTTATTTAATGCTCTAAAAAGCTAATTACCACTAATTTTATTCTACATCTTCTTCAGGTCTCCCAGTCTTGGCGCTGGAAGATAAAAGAATTAATTGTTAATTAGCATCCCTTTCTGGGAGAACACTTTTTTCTGTATCAAAGATTACAAGAGGAGGGAGAGAGGGAGGGAGGAGGGAAGGAATGAAGCTCTCAATATTTCTGCCAGCCACGGTGCCAAAATGGGAATTTTTTTTCTTAAACAACCGCACTGAGCTCTTATCTGGCCCTGGGGAGGAGAGGGCTGAGCTCTGGGGTGTGAAGGCAATAAAATCATCCCTGTCAGAAGAGTTCTGCTGCCTGGGTGTCTGAACACGTTGCACTGCTGCTGTCTGCAGCCAGGGAGTGGAAAAGGACATTCCTGGGGCCTGAGACTGCCAGGGGGCCTTGAAAAGGAGCCAGGGCAGCTCAGGCTGGAGCTCAGGGCAAGGCTCTTCCCCCAGAGGGTGCTGGCACTGCCCAGGCTGCCCAGGGAATGGGCACGGCCCCGAGGCTGCCAGAGCTCCAGGGATGCCCAGGCTGGGCTTGCTGGGGGCTCTGGGCAGGGTTTGGCTTTGGCATTGATCATCCCTGTGGGTCCCTTCCCACTCAGGACATTCCAAAGTTCGATGAGGGGCAATGCTGAGCTGGGTTTAACCCTGACAAAAATTTCCTTGCCCTTGTCCCAAGTTTTCAGCCACCCCTTAGCAGCAATCCCCCATTCCTTTCCCCTGGAGCCTCCTCTGTTGGTGTCACAATGGGAGCACTCCTTTTGCTCCAACCTCACTGGCTTTGGGATATTTTTAGAGGTGCTTTTCTCTCCAGCTAATTGGAAATGTTGGGGAACTTTTAATTTGTAACAGTGAAATGAAAACTCTGCCGCCTCCGTATTTACATAAATTAGGGAGACTTTGCACACAAACGTTTCCTCGAAGAGAAGACAAAAAGGAAACAATTTCAGGATGAGTTTCCAGCTCAGAATATTCATGAAGTGAGGCATAAAAATATGGAAAGTGACTGGAGATTGTTGTCAAAACACAGAATTAGGGACACAGGGGTGGTTCATAAACATGTCCTGGGTAAGGCTGGGAGAGCTGGGGTGCTGCCCTGGAGAGGAGAAGGCTCCAGGGAGAGCTCAGAGCCCTTGCAGGGCCTGAAGGGGCTCCAGGAGAGCTGCAGAGGGACTGGGGACAAGGATGGAGGGACAGGAGCCAGGGAATGGCTGCCAGTGCCAGAGGGCAGGGCTGGATGGGATCTTGGGCATTGGGAATTGTTCCCTGGCAGGGTGGGCAGGGGCTGGGCTGGGAATTGCCAGAGCAGCTGTGGCTGCCCCTGGAGCCCTGGCAGTGCCCAAGGCCAGGCTGGACCTTGGGGCAGTGGGAGCTGTCCCTGCTATGGAACTGGAGTTTGAACCCCAACCCCAACCATTCCAGGATTGTTGCCCTTCCCACTCCTTTGGGGTGGGCTCTGCCTGCCCAGGGTCCCTACCCAGCCCCAGGCAGGACCGAGGGCTGGAGGAGCAGATGGATTTTGGGGCTGGAAAATGGGAATTTGTTCCTCAGCAGGAACTGGTGGATTCTGCTCCTCCTCAGAAGGATGGGACAGCCTCAAATATTCAGTGCTCAAGGCTTGTCCTGTCTTCATCTGCTCACATCTACGCCCTCCAACGTATTTCCATTTTTCCATTGAATGCTGAAATCTCCCTGTCTTGGTTTGGAAAGCCTGGTGCCTGCTGAGGAAAGCAGGAGCCTCCCCTGAAATTGAGAATATAAACCCTCCCCACCCCTCTGAATTGCTATAAATTTTAAATTAAATGGTTCTTAGGCAAAAAAAAAAAAAAAAATGGGAGCAGGAATAACAGTTCTTTATTAGGGAAGAAAATAAAAGGATAAAATAAACAATGCAGTGAACTAAACCAGCACTGCCAGAGTCAGAACCCAGCCTGACACCCTGTGGGTCAGGGTGCTGGCAGCAGTCCCATTGGAATTGTGGCTCAGCCCTCCTGCAGTGTCAGGGGTGGCTCTGCTGGAGCAGGGATCCTGGAGAAAGGTGCAGTCTCTTCCTCTGAAGGTCCAGGGGCAGAGGCAGCTGCTGTTCCTCTGGGCAATCCAGTGCAGAAGCCGTGCTGGTGTTCCAGAATCTCCAGATTCTATCCGGGTAGGAATGCTTGGCTCCTCCCTCTGGGCTCACATCTCCCAATGGGATGCTGTAGTTCTTATCAGCCATGCAGGGACATTCCATAGCTGTTATCAGCAGGTGTCTCCCCAGAGGGAGGAGTGAATGTGGTCACTCAGAGAGAGATAAGGCAAACTGCCCACTTGACAAAAGACAACTGCCATACAGATGGTGATAGAATACAATAAATACATCTTGCCTTGCAATCTGGAACATTCCCCCAGTTTGATCTCAGCATTTGGGGATGGTTTTGTGGCTCCTGCAGGCAGAGCCCAGCCAGGGCAGGGATTCAGCTGCTGGCAGAGCTCACACCCAGCGCTCTCCAGCACCATCCCATGAATCCCCCATCAACCTGAATAATTCCATTAATTCAATATTTATCTCTGCTGCTGTTAATGGAGTGTTTGATTTAACAGTACATGGATATTGCATCCAGCAGATGACAGGGAAAAAGGAAAGAAAATTTTAAAAAGGTGAAATTAGAATTTAAACCCAGAACAGGGTGATTGCCAACCTAACACATTTGCAAAATTGTTAAACACAAATGGTGCCAGGCCTCTCCCCACCACAGGTCTGACATTTCAATGCAGATGGAGCAGTTTGGGATTCTTTCAGAGGGAGCCCCCAGACATTCACATCTGCTCCACATTTCCTGGGATTTGATGCAGCTCCACCAAAAAAAAAAAAAAAATTCAAATCCGAGGCTAAAAAAAAAAGAAAAAATCTGTCTTGAAGGAGCAATAAGAGCTTGAGGCAGATTTGTCACCTGGCAGCTCTGGTGGCACAGGACATGAGGACACGAGGCCTGGGCCCACAGGGACAGCCCAGAGGGAGGAGCAGGGCTGGGGGAACATTTCTGATCCCTTTTTAGGTGTTCCTGGGCCAGGGAAAGAACTCTGATCCCTTTTTAGGTGCTCCTGTCTCCAAAATCACTCAGAATTTCCTGTTTGTGTCTCCTGGGAGTTCCCTGCTAGACTGAACTGAAAGCAGAAAAATGGGGCGGGGAGGGAAAAACAGGGAGAGAAGAAGCAAAAATGAAGGAAAATGAGAGAAATAGGGGAAAAGGGAGGAAAATGAGAAATGTAGAAAGGTATATATGTGAGGGTTTGTGACTCTGCCTATAGAACAATGGTGTTGCAGGGATTTGGGGGCTTCTGGGTGGATTTGGGGGATTTTGTGGGAGGGGTGGGGTGAGAGCACAACCCTGCCATGTAAAGCACAAATATTTATTTACACCCCAGGCTTGGAGAGCTTTGATTTGGGGCAAAAAATGGGCACCTAGCAGATGTTTGACCAACAACCCCCAGATGTGCCACATTTTTATTTGGAACTGCTAAAAATGGAGCTGTTTACAGTGGATAGAGTAACAGGGGGAGTGGGATGGTTTTAAACTGACAAAAAGTGGATTTGGAGGGGATATTGGGGACAAACTGTTCCCTGTGAGGGTGGGGAGGCCCTGGAACAGAGGATTCCATGGGATCCCATTCCACCCCACCCCTGGGAGTGTTCAAGGCTAGGGAGCTTGGAGCAGCCTGGAGGAGTCTGACATCAGCTCACCTCCAGGTTTTTACCTTTATCACCTGATTTGATCTTAGAACTGGGCTGAAATGTTCGCAGAAAAGAAAAAGAAGAAAAAAAGAACAAAAAGTTGAAGCTGCTCCAAAGTGCCACCCTCTGACCCCTTTGTTCCAAGGCTCAGATCCAAACCCTGCAGAGCCTCAGGGCCGCCCCACACCGATCCTGTTCCACATTGTGACCCCAAAACCTTCCTGGAACCCCTGTCCTGCCCCAGGGACATGGAAGGGACCTTGTCCTGCCCCTCTGGCTCCATCCCTGAGGGGCTTGGCCACCTCTGCTTCCTTTTATTGCGAATATTCCTGCAGATTCCTGGCTGAGGTCTAGCCAAGGTGTCTGCAAGGAATTCCTGCTGGGTTTTGATTTCATTCCACACCTGGGGACGGGACCTGGAGCTCTGTGGGCACAGCTGGGTGAGGGAGGCTCATCCACTCCCCACACCCTGCCCCTGGCTCCAGCCCAGCAGAGACCACCTCAGACAGGTGAGTTTGGGACAAGAGGAACCTGTCCCTCCCCTCCCTGCTCCGTGCTTGGGATTTGCCCCCAATTAGTGCTGTGCCCCCGTTAATTACCCGGCTGATGAGGCAGCAATCTCACCCTTCTGCCTCTTGCCAGAATATTCATGAGGAGTTTGTGCAGCGTTCTGGAGCTGCTCGAACGTGTAATGAGGCGAGGGTGGGATTTTTTTTTTTTTTTTTTTTTGTTGTGGGAGTTTAGATTCTCATTCCTGCATCCCGGGGAGGAGGAGGAAGGGATGGTTCTGCTCCTGCAGGATGTCCCAAGCTGGGAGGCCTTTCCAGGTGAACATCCCAGAGGAAACACCTCTGAGGGAAGGTCTGATTCCCTGGAGCTGAAGGGAAACCTGCCCCAGCTCTCCTCGGTGCCATTTCCCTCTCTCTCCTCCTGCTTTGCTCTTATCACTCCCTAGAAAATCATTAATGAGGTCAAATTCAGGGCTTTGGGGTATTTGTTATGGGATGTGCACTCAGCCCTTCAGCCCTCAGTGAGGGGTGACTCCACTCAATATTCCCATGGAAAACCATTCCTGTCTCTTGTTCCCATCCTCATGAGAGACCTCTGAAGGAAATTCTGGTTAACCATTAATTCTGAAGGGAATTAATGGTTCCATTTTTCCTTGATGGGGAGGGAGCCAGGCAGAGCCTGGGAATTTCCCTGGAGGTGCAGTGAATGCCAACCCCACTTGGAAAAAGTGACAATAATCGAGGGTTTGGCTCCTTGGTCAGCCCTGAGGAATCCTCCCCTCACCCAAAGCACCCCCAGGATTCCAGGTTTGACAATTCCAGGTTTGGTGCTCCCCTCCCAGGATGAGAAAAGCATCAAGACCCAGCTGGGAAATCACAGAGCACTCTGGGTTTAAACTGAGAGGAATCAGTTCAGGGTTGAGGTTTCTTTGAACCTTTACACAAGCTAAATTTAGGTCACTATCAAAGCCAAACCCCCTTGCACCATGCCAAGGCCAAGCACTCATTTTGCCAGGGTAGAAAGGGACTTTTCACATTTTTATGTGTTATTGTCTCTCTTTGCCTCTTTCTCTCCTCTCTGCTTGGAAACCTCAGACTCATAAATAGTTATTTATATTTATATATATATATATATATATTTATATATAACTATATTTATATAGTTATAAATAACTATATTTATATAGTTAATGATATTTATAGTTACTTATAACCTGGCCAGGAACAGAGAGAGCAGAGCTGCCCTCATCCCCCATCATTCCCTGACTCAGGGCTTGGAGCCACATGGAATTCTGAGCCTTGGAGCAGCAGCAGGACAGACAGAGGGTGGTTCAAAGGGGGATTTTCCTCCAGTTTGCCCCTCTCCGCTGTTTGAGCTCCTGGCAGGGTGGAAGGTGATGGTTGAAGCATGGCAGGTGATTCCTCCTGCCTGTTCACTCACCCAGCCACTCCAGGAGAGCAGCCAGAGCTGATCCCTCCTCCCTGCAGTGAGGAACACTCAGAGCATCCCCCTTCCCACCAGGAATTCACCTCCACGTGCTGTGGCTGTAATTAGCACAGCAATTAGCACAGTCCTGGCCCGGCCCTGCTCTCCACGGCTCATTTTTCATCCCTCTGATGATTCCCTGCTGCTGGCAGGGGCTGTTTTCCACCTCATCAGTAATGGGAGCCTTGTCAGAACCAGGAATGTTTTACATGGAAAAGGAGTCCCCAGGTGAGCTGGGAACCAGGGAAGGGAAGCACAGTTTGGATGGGATAACTGTTCCCAAGGATTTTCCCAGGTGGATGTGGCCCCACAGGGGGTGTGGAGAGGTGATAAATCCACTGTCAGGCCCAGGAGTCAGGAGCATCCTTCTCCTTCAAACAGCACCATCCCAGAATTGTTATTTCTGCAGCACAATCAGCAGCTGGATTTTCCAGGGGCTCGGTGGGATCTGAGGGCTCCACAGGGACAAACCCTGTCCAGATGTGCAGCTCCAGCAGGATTGAGAATCCAGGGATAACCAATGGAATAGCTGGGGCTGGTGGAATGCATTCCCCATTCCTGAACAATGGAAGCTCCTGCAGGGAATGTGTCACAATAGGACATGAAATAAAATGACAGGAACACTAGAACTCCAGGAGGGAAGTTTATTTTCTGACTCAAATATTTATATGCTTTCAAAAGTGACAGTGGATTGGAGGATGAAATTGCCACCTCTCCAATGACACTGGACAAACCAACAATCCATCAAATTTCTCCTCCTCCAGAGAGGAGAAGAAAAACAATAAAACAATAAAAAACAATAATTATTTACATAAACAAAAACAAAAATTATTTTAAAACAATCATTATTTGCATAATAAAAGTAATTATTATTTACATAGAAGTGCATATGTAAACATCAGAAGGCTTAGAAGAACAGGGTGACAGGAATGTTTCCAGTTCTCCTGTCCAGGGGTTGCATTGGCTCATCCCTGGCTCTGGCCTGGCCTGGCCTGGTTATGGACAAACCTTTGGAACACACTGAGGTTGCTCCTCTTGGTGTCCCCTCAGCCTCACTCCCACCATGCCTTTTCTCCACCACCATTCCCATCAGGAAATTCCAGAGCAGGAACCATCCCAAAGCTTTGCCAAATGCTGCCCAGGTATGGATCCTGCAAGGACAGGAGCTGGGGGGGATGGAAAGTGTTCCCACTCTGGGAACTCCATGCTGAGCACCCCAGGGAAAGCATGGAAATGACATTCCCTGCCTCCTGCATTCCACCCAAATCCCCCTCCTCCCCCTGACAGAACCCCCGTTCAGAGCCACTTTGGGTTTACCCTGCCCTCATTTTCGTGAGCACATTTAGCAACTCCAGGCCCTGAGCTGGTAATTAACACCTGTCTAATTAGCTGGAGAAGACACTGGGGAGGGTGATCAGCACCTTGCCCTGTCCCCTCCTTCCCTGGGTGAGCAGTGGCCCTGTAAAACCACACAAACAAACAGAAGTAGGGAAAATAAAAGAGAAACCATTTCAGGTCTTCATAAAATCTGTTTTGTCAGTGGTTCAGACCAGAATGAGCCCAGGTCAGCTGGGCTCTGGATCAGCAGCATCGCCCAGGGAAGATCACAGCTCTGTCCTCTCTGACATGGAAAAAACTGACAAAATATCCCCTTGTCCCAGTGTTCCTTCAGTGATGCTGTTGAGTCAGGGATGGACAGAAGGGTCCAGTCTTGAGGTGGATGGGAAGGCAAAAGTGTTTAATGAAAGCAGCAGGTTTTGTTTAATGAAAGTAGCAGGTCTTTTATAATGTGACTCACTAAGGTGAGACTTGATTGGTCTCAAAGTAGAAACCTCTCACACTATTGGTGACTATGAATAGCACACTCTGGAGAACCATAGCTGTAAACAATCTTTACAGAAAGAGAAATAATAATTATTTGAATTTGTCTAAGTTTCCCACAGCTTCCACACAGCTTCCCAGGATTTTCCTGGGAGAACCATGTCTCTCTCTGTTCACAGGATCTGTAATTATAACACTTCAGTTCTTGGGAGAGATGGAGGCAATCACAAGGAGCCCCTGCCCTCATTCCCTCTGCCAGCCCCCAGCAGGACCCAGCTCCCTACAAACTGGGGGGATTTGGTGATTTTACACCAAGGTTGAGCTGCCCTCTGCTCCTCCTCACCCACAGCCCATTCCCTGTGTCCAGAGCCTAGGACAGCACTGGGAAAATATCAAAAGGTGTTAAAGCTATGAAAACAAGGCACTGGCAGACTGTCACCTTTGAGAAGAATGTTGGATTTGTCTTTCCAAACCAACTGTGGGTCTGCTGGTGGATAAAACCAGCACTGGGAGATAAAAGAAACAATGGGGAGGATTCCACTGATTGATGAATGGAAAAACATATTTGCTTTTACAAATAAACTTTAGGTTTGCTGATAAACAAAATTAGACATTGAAAGATGAAAGAAACAATGGGGAAGAAAAACCCTGAATTCCATAAGAATTAAAAATTAAAAGGGAGGGTTGTACATTAGAGGGAAATCTTTGGTATCAGATGTTCTGGGAAGTCTGAACCTCCCAAGTACCTCAGAAATGGGGAAAGAGAGAAGGGAAGTACAGCTGGGAAATTGGGATAAAAAGGAGGCTGCATCATCCAAAAATTGGAGAGACTCCAGGGGAATGCCCCATGGCCTCTGCCTTTATTGGAATAAAGTAAAAGGACTCCTCTGTCTCCTTTTTGGACATAAACCTCTGGTGTTTGTGGATTAATTTTCCTAACACCTTCACCAAGAGGGAAAGCAGAGAAATATTTTTATTCCAGATTTTCCTGCTGGCTGTGCACTTGTCTGAACCCACCAGCCTGATTTAGTGCTTGGTTTTATTCCCCTCCCCTCCTGTTTGAAATGTTACAGGTTAGGAATTGGAGGCAATTTTGGGGAATTGATAGTTGGGAGGTGCTGGAAGGGGGGGACAGTGCAGGTGCCAGACAGGGAAACCCTTGGCTGTCCCAGCACGGGGACAATAAACATGGCCATAAACGTCAATAAAGCCAAAATGCTCCATTTTTCCTGGAGATGGATCCCAGGGAAGGACTTGTGAGGATGGGGGTGATTGGTCCCTCCTGGATATTCCAGACAATTGTATAAACACATCACGAGTTGCACTCTGGGTGCATTCCAGGGAGAGATAAATAAATAAATGCATTTTGATGGGATTTGTTTTGTCCACGGTAAATGCAGGCTAGGAGAGAAAATCTATGGCTCTTCCTTTATTGCTGTCATTCCCAATAGCTGGGAGATGGGAACGGGGAAATATATCCAGGGAGTGATGGGCTCTGCTCTGCCAGAGGTTTCAGAGGTAAATAAACAAGTTTTATTGGCTGCTCTTACATCTCGATGTAGCATTTAATGGATATATTAAACACTGATCCAGCTGCCAGATATCCCAAGGAAATATTGTGTGCATCCCAGCTCAGCCTCACAGTGCCACAACAAATCTGGATTTTCCTAATGAGAGCAAGCTTTGCTCCCATAAACCACTCTGAGCTTTCAGAGCTGATTTCCTGCCAGTCATTTCCCCCCACATCACGCCAAGGTTTTGCAATTCCACCCAAATGACCTTCATTCCCCCCTGGCTGGGGTAAAGCAGGGACTGGGATGGAAATCTGGGGTGGGGAAGGACTTGGATGAAGAAATGCAAACAGAAGGACTCTTGAGGGGATCCAGGACCAGCCCTGTACCAAAACCAAGATTTAAGCAGCCAAAGCTGGACCCCCGTGGATGCAGAGTCAATGTCTGAACAGAGAAATAAAACAGAAACAGGATGAAAGCAAAGCAGAGTCACCTCATCCCTGCGGTGGCCAGGCCTGAGGAGGAAGAGGCAGCGGTGCTGGATCCTGTCAGGAGCTGAGGAGCAGCCCCAGGCTCGGGCTCTGTCCCTGTTTATATCCTCCAGCAGGGCAGGAGCAGCTCAGCAGGCTGCTGTGCCTTTGGAACAAACGCTTTCAAAACAAGAACAGATCTCCTCTGCTCTTCCTTCCTCTCCTCAGGCAGCTGCCCTGTGCAGGAAGGGTTCGGGTCAGGATCCCCAGTGCTCCAGGGTTTGTTCCCTGAGCCTGAATCAGCCCCAGGGGCTGGACCCAGGCACGGTGTGACCTCTGGGGCTGGGCTTGGTGCTGGGTTCCTCTGCTTCCACTCATTACTGGGAATGCTGCAGCCTCCTCTCTTCCCTGTGAGTCCTGGGAATGCTGCAGCCTCTGCTCCTTCCCACCCAGCTCTGGGAATGCTGCACCCTCTTCTCCTTCCCTCTCATTTCCTGGGAATGCTGCACCCTCTTCTCCTTCCCTCTCAATCCTGGGAATTCTGCAGTCTCCTCTGCTTCCCATCCAGCTCTAGGAATGCTGCAGCTGGATCAGGAACAGCCGCAGCCTGAGCACCTTCTGCTCCAGAAGCTCCATGGAACCCTCCAGGGGTTCCTGGTCCAGCACCTGAGGCTCCTGTGCAGGGAAACCCCGGGAATGGGGAGGCCATCAGCTGGTCACACTCATTAACAGCGATGAGTGCAAGCCCAACCCACTCAACCCCAGTTAATTCAGCCTCTGCTCCTTCACAGACCTGCTCTGGAGCTGGTTCAGGCTGGGGAGCCCCGGGAAGGAGCCTGGGGAGGGCAGAGCTGGGGCCACCCAAAGGTGCTGCTTGAGAAGCTCCTGCCAGGTTCAGCATGGGAAGGGCAGACCCAGACCCTCCCAGGAGATCCAGACTGGACTTTTCCCAATCTGAGCACAGGAAATTCAGTTCCAGACCATCCACAAATGATCCAGGGCAGACTTTTCCCAACCTGAGCACAGGAAATTCAATCCCAGACCATCCCCAGGAGATCCAGGCTGGACTTTTCCTGTGCCCAGACTCTCTCACAGACTTTGGAGTGACCTGGATAAAGACTTTGGCTGCTTCATCATGAAGATTTTTTTTTTTTTTTGGTGCTGAATTGTTGTGACATTTTTACATCTCCAAATCCCTAGCCATCCATGCTGGAAGGAAAAACAATTTCTCCAGGGTGCTCAGCTCTCCATGGGCAGC
This sequence comes from Emberiza elegans, assembly GCA_024865655.1. NCBI lineage: Eukaryota > Metazoa > Chordata > Aves > Passeriformes > Fringillidae > Emberiza > Emberiza elegans. Next base: position 940,877 of record JALJVW010001685.1, on the reverse strand, counting down.
CCAGGCTGAGCTGTAGATGCTTTTCCAAAATCCAGGGCTCAGGAGGCCTCCACAGCCTTGGGATAAAACACAAACAGGGCTCAGCAGGTGCCTGTGCTCCCTAGAAATGCCTGGAGTGAAGGGAAATATCCATAATTTCTGGGGGTTTCCCAACACAGGCACAGAACTGACTCTAAAAAGATCCATCCTAGAGCCCAAATAAATCCTCTGCCCTCCTGGGATCATGAGGAGGAAAGGCTGGACCTGGCTTGAGTTCTGCTGCAGCTGAACTCCCCTCGTGTCTCCTTCACTGCTTCCTCTTCCTCATGGAACCAGAGCCTGGAGTGTCCATGGAGCTTTGGGGTGGGTGGAGCTGGTGTCTTGTTGGAGAAGATGAAACAGGAAAGCCTTATAAATATGATTGTCTGGCAAAAGATTTTGAGAATATGGAAACTATAAGTGAGATTGAAATGAAAGCAAGCTTTGAGATCCCTCAGTTGCTGAACAACTGGAAAACAATGGCATGGCCAGCTGAAGGTGATCCCCTTTTGATCAAACAATACCCTCTGCTTGCAGACAGGCCCAAGGCTCAGAGCAGCCCCTGCCAGCTTGGCAGAAGGGGCCCAAAGAGGAATTTGTAGGGTTTAAAATGGAACCCAGTGTGGTAATGTAATGATTCTGATAGGCTGTATGGAAATGCTGTAGGATTTGTATCTTGTACTAGATTGGTTAGTGAGAATGAGAATATTCAGCATAGAAAATGATTTATGGTATTGTAATGGGAACTTCGCTCTCTTACCTCTTTTATGCTCTCTTACCTCTTTTATTCTCTTACCCCTTTAACTCTCTTACGCTCTCATGCTCTCTCCCCCTCTCTTCTCTGGGCCCTGCTCTGAGCTGTGGCTGGCAGCTCCCAGCAGGGCCCTGCACCCAGGCCCTTTGCAATAAACCACAAGTTCCCAGCCCTGGCTGCAGAGATCTCTGCTCTCTGTCCGTCCCCACCGTCCTACCCCCAATCGCTCCTACAGTGCCTCATGGAAATGCAGCTCAGGGCCGGTGCACCCTCAGAGTCCCACTGGATTGCTCTGGGAGGAATTCCCTGATGAGGAATTTTCCCAAGAAAAGTCCCCATGAGAACCCCAAATTCCTGGCAGCACAGCCACACAGGAAAACTTTGGGAAAGAGTGAGAGAGGCAAAGCCCAGTGAAGGCAGAGGATGAAAAATGCATCAAACATTGAGGAGAGATGAACAGATGAGAGAAACAAAATAAAAACAAGGAGCAAAGGGAGGATCTGATGAAAATTCTTTCTGATACAGCACTCGGTAATAAATAAAATATGTTCCAGCACAATATGCTCCAGCAACTGGCTCTGGGCAGTTCCTTCTGTCTCACACAAAGTTCCCACTGCTGATTAAATTCATCAGAGCCAGGCCTGTGCTGCCTGGAGCTGCTTGCTCTCCTCAAACGCTCGCACTCCAGAACTGCTGCGGGGATTTCATTTGGAGCTGTTCTCTGCTCGGGTTTATCAGGGCTCAGATCTGATCACCATGCTAATGAAATGCTGTCCTGATGCTCACCACTCTGCTCACAGCCACGGGTTGTTTTCTCCCCCGAAATACTCCAGGAGAGAAGTTTGCCAGAATGAAGTAAGGAATAAATATTACCAGTATCAAAACCTGTTGTGTTGTGATTTCAGGGTTTACCTCAGAACCCCGGGTCCCTTACCTGAAGATCCCTCCCAGGTGTGTCAGTCACCTCTCCTTTCCCCTCCCAGCACTGTCTGTCAGTCCTGGCATTCCAGAAGGCATCGAGTGATTGGCAGATCCAAAGGATGCCCTCTACCCCTGGGGGGCATTGGGCCATCCAGGTGTCCTTTGTCCCTTGTCCCTCCCCTCCTGTCCCTGGCTGGTGGCTCCCTGCCCCTTCCCTGCCCCTCTCCCCAGGGTTAAAGGAGCAGCAGCCACGGGCTCAGGGAGTTCTGTTGGAGCTGCTGCTGCATTCAGAGGCCTGAGGGCCAGAATAGAGCTCTGGATCCAAACCCTCCATTAGAACCGACTCCTTTCCTTCACCAGCGCCTTAGAGCTTCTCTGCCAGAGGGAAACCTGAGGAGCAGCCCCTGTTATGGGGGGAAGCTCCATCCCAGCACCACCAGAGCTCCTGCAGGCCTGGACTTGTCCCCACGCACCAGCTGCAGCACCCAGCCAGGCAAAAGTGTCTGTGGGGTCAAACACTACACACCCACAGCCAAAAGTGTCTGTGGGGTGAAACACCACACACCCACAGCCAAAAGTGTCTGTGGGGTGAAACACCGCACACCCACAGCCAAAAGTGTCTGTGGGGTGAAACACCACACACCCAGCCGGCCAAAAGCGTCTGTGGGGTGAAACACCACACACCCAGCCGGCCAAAAGTGTCTGTGGGGTGAAAAATACCACACCCCAGCTCAGCATCAAGGGTCTGACAAGCTCAGGCACCACCCACCCATCAGCAAAACACCACACATTGGTCTGTATTCCAACACCAACACCACAGCAGGTTTTCCATTGGTGTTGGGTTGTTGAGTTTCCCTGATCGCTGCCAGTCCCATCCCAGAGGTCAGAAATCCCTGGGGGATGTTCCCTGCAGGTGAACCTGGGGGTGGCTCCAGTCTCACTCACCTGTGTGACTCAGGGTTGCCACTCTCAGCTCTAAGCAGCAGAGTGAAATTTTGGTGAACTTTTGGGCTCAGGGAATTCATCCCCATTGTTCCTTGAGCAGCAGGGAAGGGAAGGGGCTGGAGAGCTCCAGAGGGAGCCCATCAGCAATATTGGCTTATTCCTGGAGAAAAGGAGGTTTTCCAGGTGGATGTTGGGACAATTGAGTTTGCTGAAAGATCGCTGATCCATCCCAGAGGTCACAAATGCCCAGGGCATGGGGAGTCCCCATCCCTGAACCTGGGGACATGGCCCAGTCTCCCTGGCCTGTGCTGGGGCTGGATTGCCACCTCAGCTGATCTCAGAGGCTTTTCCAACCTGAGTGACTCTGACAGGGCAGCAATTGATCCTTTCCTTTTCCTGGTGGCCTCAGAGCTCACCTGGGCCCAGGCTGTGGGATGACCCCTCTGGTCAGTCTGATCCCAGCACAGTGTCCAGGCTCTGGTAAGTCTGATCCCAACACAGTGTCCAGGGTTCTGGAATGACCCCTCTGGTCAGTCTGATCCCAGCACAGTGCCCAGGCTCTGGAATGACCCCTCTGGTCAGTCTGATCCCAGCACAGTGCCCAGGCTCTGGTCAGCCTGATCCCAGCACAGTGCCCAGGCTCTGGAATGACCCCTCTGGTCAGTCTGATCCCAGCACAGTGCCCAGGCTCTGGAATGACCCCTCTGGTCAGCCTGATCCCAGCACAGTGCCCAGGCTCTGGAATGACCCCTCTGCTCCATCCCCAGCTGGATCTCAGCCCAATGTCCAGCATGCCCAGCCTGTGGCCACCAGTGTGTCACCAGCAGGACACAGGAGCAGCCCAGGCTTTGCTGTCCCCTGGCTGGGCTCTCCCCTCTCTGCTTCCCAGATGTCCCTCTGGGTGTGGATGAAGGCTCTGAGCAGCAGGAACTGCAGGAATGGTGGCGGGGCTCGGGAAGGGGAAGGGCCTGGGGACACCAGTGCAGGGCTTGGTGACATTTGGCTCCAGCTGTGCCCAGGGCAGGGGCACAGCTGTGCCAGGGCAGGGACAGCTGCCAGAGCAGCTGCAGAAAAAACCCTGAGAGTGACCTTAAATCAAATGGAAGGCAGAGCTCTGGATCAAACCAGGCTGGGTTTTCCACAGGGAAAAAAATCCTAATGAGGACACTGAGTCAGGCTCGGGAATGAGTCATGGGAGGGAATAAAGATGATTTAAATTCCCAGGGACTCCTGGCACCATTATATTGGAGCTGCAAGGCTCAGATCTGGTTTGAGCTGTCTGATTTTTGGTATTTCTCAACCTTCAGATTGGCATGGCCAGAAGGAAACTCCAGGTGCAGAGGTATGGGAATAGAGGGAAGCAAACCCTGGGTCTGTCACCCCTTGCCAGCCAGGATCAGGGCAAAGGGCCCCCCTTGAATCTCTGGTTTTAATTCTTTATTGAATCTCTGTTTTTAATTCTTTATTGAATCTCTTTTTGTCATTCTCTACAGAATATCTTTATTTTGATAAGAATTGCATTTTCATACAGAACAGCCATTTTTCTGAAGCACCTTTAGTCCTGAAAAAACCAAACCAAAAAACTTTTCTTTCACTACTCCAAACTTTTTTTAAGTAGAAAAGCTGCTTTGAAATGGTAAAATCCATTTTTTCCTTCTGATAAACCCAAACCTTTCTGCCCCAAATTCTGTTTGCAGTTTTCAACAGAGGCTGAAGGCACAAATAGAGAAATTCAACTAACCAAGAAAACCCACCTGGGGAACATCTCACCTGTGGGCTCAGGTTCTGTCTTTCAGGTAATCTGGGGTTTAATTTTCCTCTCACGTGGCAGAGACAGTTCCAGTGGAGATGGTGGAGGAGTTCTGATGCAAAAAATGATGTCAGACTTGCAGAATCAGGTATTTTCTTGTTGAATCCATTAAAACCAGGACTCTTCTTGTTAAAAAATCCTTGAGACTCAGGGTTTTTGCAATATTCAACCACTTCTCCTCCTCCAGATCATTGCAATCACTCAGCCCCTGGTGAGCCCTCCCAGCCTGAGCAAACAGCTCCACCAAGACCTCCAAAGATCAAAAGCAGAAGGGAAAGAATAATTCAAAATAATTTCATCCTCAGAAAAAATGCATGAGGAGCAGAGGCAGAGCAAACTCCACGCTCTCCTGGTGCAGATGCCAGGGGGGGTGCTGGGATTTGGGGGCATTTTTGGTGTCCCAGGTGGGAGAGAGAGAACTCCAAACCTCCCCTTGCAGGTGCGTGGGGGGCTCGGGGCCTTGCTCTCAGGTCACATCCTGGATGAATTTTTAATGCAGGGCAGAATCTCAGAGAGCTCCATCTCCCTTCATGCCCTCATTGCACTCACATATTTTTACTGCTTCCCTGAATTTCCTTCTCATTTGCAGCTGGAAGCAGGAATGGGTTTGGTGCTCCCATGGAACTCCTCGAATTCCCACCCAAATTATTCCAGAGCTGGGCTGCTGATGCAAAGGGGCTCTGCTGGCTGCAATTCCATAATTTGGAGTATCATTTCCATTCCCAACAAGTTCAGGATAAAGCTCTGCCAGCTGCAGGGCTGAGATCAGCACACAACATCCCCAGGTGGCTCCCTGAGGAGTTTCCATGTTTGGAAGCCACTCTCATTCAGACATTCTCATTTTCCTGGTGAAATAAAACAAAATTTTTAAAATTTTATTTTTCTTTTTTTAAAGTTTTTTTTTCCCAAATGATCCAGAAGTACCCCAAGTGCAGCACCAGCTGCAGCAAGATCCTGGTCCTGGTTTTGTTATTTCATTCATGGTCACACCTGGAAAAGCCAAGGCAAAGCAGCAGAGCGGGAAAGAGGAGCTCAGCAAGGCAGGAAAGGTTGGATTTGGAGGTCACAGCTCACGTTCTGCTCTCTGGGCTTGGATATTCCACCCAAAAAACAGTGTATCCCACCCAAAACCAGTGTATTCCACAGAGAACCCAGTGTATCCCACCCAAAACCAGTGAGTCCCACCCAAAAATCAGTGTATCACACCCCCAAACCCCAGTACATGTCCCCTCCTGGTGCAGAGAACATTTTCTTCTTTCAGAGCCAGGACAATCCAGGTTGTTCATTGAGCTCCAGCAGCTCCTCCCAGCAGGTGTTGAACACAAATTCCATCCAGGGCTGTAGATCAGGAAGGGAAAATGGGGATGCCATTCCCAGAAGCTCCCACCAGCTGAGCTCAAACCTCCAGAGGAAGGAGAGCTTTCACATGGAAGGGATTTCTGGTTTTCCACAGGAGTTCCTGCCTGAGCAGCTCCTCCTTCCCCAGCCCAGAGCAATGCTACACTGAGGATTTCTGCTGGGAATGTGTCTGAGAGTGAAATTGCTCCACCCAAGGGCTCTGGTGCCAAATTCAGGACAATTCAGAGCCTGGGACAGGTTCCCTGATCAAATAATTAAAAATGATTTTAATGGCTTGGGATCACACTGATCATGGAACCATGGCATGGTTTGGGTTGGGATGTGGCATTTATATATGAGAGAGACATAATTCTCTCTCTCAAGGTTTTTTCCTGGAGAAGCACAGAGAGAAGAAGAGAAAAACAATTCTTATCTCTACTTGCTGCTCCTGTTGTTTTGCACATGTGGAATGTGTTATGGGGATTGATTACCTGAAGGGATTTGTCAATTGGATTCTGCTGAGGATTGTTTTGTTTCCTTGGCCAATCACTCAAAGCTGTGTCCTGGCTGTCTGGAGACAGTCATGAGTTTTCTTTAGTATCTTTTAGTATTCTTTAGTATTCTTTGTAGTATAGTATAGTATAATGTAATAGAGTATAGTTTAATAAAGCAATTGTTCAGCCTTCTGAATCAATGGAGCCAGATACCAATAATTCCCCAAGTTGGGGGTTGCCTGTTTTACTGTATTGGGAGGGACCTCAAAGCCCATCCAGTGCCACCCCCAGGGACACCTCCACTGTCCCAGGCTGCTCCAGCCAGGCCTTGGGCACTGCCAGGGATCCAGGGGCAGCCACAGCTGCTCTGGAAATTCCATCCCAGCCCCTCCCAACCCTCTCAGGCAGGAATTCCTTCTTGTCCTTGGACCAACAAAATCCCTGGACTGCCAAGTTCATGGAACCTCACCCTGCTCTGGTGTCCTGGTGTCCTTCACCACCACTCCTGCAAATTCGAGTCCCAGAATTCTTCCAAGCTTAATTCAGCCCCATCTTCTTCCTTTTCTCTCCAGGGAACTTGAAACTTCATTCAGCCCTGGCTGAGATATTGATAAATGTTTGGATTCATTTCCTATTTCAGCTGGGCATATTTTTATTTTTTTCCCAGTTAATTGCGTGGCAACTTAATTTATCCTTTGTCAATTTGTTTTCCCTCAATAAATGATCTGCCAACAATACATTGGTTTTAATTAGCCTGCAGCAAGTGTCTCCATGACTGTAAATCAAATGCTTGTTTGAGCCATGCATTGTAAAGAAGAAATCATTGGAATTCATATTGTGCTTTCCTGGGGGTTTTTTGGTGGTTTTTATTCTGAAGGGATTATGACAAAACTGTGTTTGCAGCCAAGAACTGACAGCACACTTAGATAATCAGCAAAAAAGAGAAATGTATAAAAAATTTAAGTAGTTTTTTGGGTTTGGGGGCGTTTTTGGTAGATGAAAAGTGCACGCATAAAGCAAAAAGAGAACTATAAAAATTCATTTCTTGATAATTTGAGAAAACCACAAACCCATCTCTCTCTACCCCTTCTCTCATTCTTTTATACATACAGTTTTTAATTAATTAATGATTTAGTTAATTATTTTTACATTTAAAACACCCATTCTGGATATATTCACACAAGGGGGTGCAGACACCCAAACCCCTCTGACTGAAGAGTGCTCAGCTCAGTGGAGAGCAAGCAAATGCTCAGGAATGAAGGACTGAGGCATGGGCATTACCTGCTCACTGTCCCAGACTGTCTTCCACATAAACTTGTGCTTCTCTCCTTGGATTTTGCTTCAAGGCTTTGTTGACCCTATGAATATGATGATATTTCCTTAAACATCCTGGTTGTGGCAAATCCTCTCTTGACCCCTCTCACCCCATGGTTCAGCAGAACTCCCTCCCCTCTATTTCTTGTGCTCTGCTTTAATTCAGGCTGCAGGAGCTTCAGATCCTACACAAAAATCTCTGCAGGGTCCTTGTGTTTGATTCCCTCCATGGTTAATTACAGCAATTAATTCATCAGGCTTGAGGTGCCACCTCCACAAACCCCTCGCTGGCCATTTCCCTCCAAGCTCTCTGGGCCTCTTGTGCATTTTGCCTCACAATCTCCTCAGAGCATCCATGGCCCTGTGTCTCAGGCTGACAACAGGGGCTGTGTGTTCTGTCCCCATCTGTCAGAGCTGGGGCAGTTCTCTGCTGTTCTTGGGGCAGTTTCCTTTCTCTCTCCCACAGCCAACCCTCCCTCCAGGAGATCTCTGCTGTCCATGGCCACTGAGTGTCCCTGCAGGGCTGAGCCAATCCCAGCATCCCATGGGGAGATGCTCCGCCCAGGGGAGGAGCCAAGCATTCCTGCCTGGATCCAATCTGAGCCTGGCCCAGCACAGCAGCCTTTGCCCCCTGCAGTGCCAGAGGAGCAGCTTTCTGCTGCCCTGCATTGCCAGAGGGAGCCCAGGCCCATCTGCAGCAGCCCTGGAGCTGCAGAGGAAAACTCCCCCCTTGTGCAGGACCCCTGCTGCAGCAGAGCCACAGCTGGCACTGCAGGAGGGCTGAGCCCCCATGGGATGGGGCTGTGCCCCCGCCCTGACCCACAGCGTGCCAGGGCCTGCTCTCACTCTGACAGGGCTTTGGTTGTGCTATTGCATTTGTATTTTTAATTTTGCTAATAAAGAACTGTTATTCCTGCTCCCACATCTTTGCCTGAGAGCCCCTTAATTTCAGAATTACAATAATTCGAGGGAAGGGGTTTGCATTTTCCATTTCAGGGGAGGTTCCTGCCCTCCTCAGCAGACACCTGGCTGGGATCAGAAACTAGAGCTCTACAGAAAAGCAGGTCTTCAATAATGAGCAGGAAATATTTTCACCTTGAGGTTCTGGAGGGGGAGAACTTCTTCCAGAGCAGTGTCCTCATGGGGACAGCTCTACTGGGACAGCTTTGGGAAGCTCTGAACACAGGGGGGCCCTGTCCTCATCATCATCATCCTCATTCTTGTCAGCCTGGGCCAGGTGTCACCTGCTCCACCTGGAGTGCCCTCAGCAGCCAGGGATATTTATGGGAGGCTTTGCTTAATGGATTTTCCTAAGGAAATCCAAAGGAATTGTGGGGTTTGGATCACCCCTCTTGCTCTCCTGGGCTGCAGCTGCTCTTTGTCACCCTCTGCTTTCTGCAGTGCCACTGTGGTGCTGCAGAATGGGATCTACTGTGGTCACCCATGGTTTGATTTGGGATTTGCTGTCACTGACTGGACAGAGGTTCCTCATCCCAAAGGGCAGCAGGATGAGGGCTCAGGAAGCAAGGGGTGAAAAACAGGAGAAGAAACAATTAAAGTTTCTCTTCTTGGAGAGAAGCTGAGCGAGTTAATTGGGGAAGTTTCAGAGTTGCTCTTTGCCATTTCTGTGCCATTTCTGTGGCATCCATTCTCTAACCCCTTCAGAGCTGCCTGGGACTGGCCCAAAGAAGCAAAAAGATGGAAAAGAGCAGGAATATATTAATGAAAAAAATCAGCTTTTCCCTGTCAGCCTCTGCTGTGGAGAGCCTCACAGGAATCAGTGGGTGCTGGTGGTGTCACCAGTGACAAACTCAGCCAGGTCCTTGGGATTTTGGGAAGATGTTTTTTCAAGGAGTGAATGGAAACACTAATTCCTTGAAGAATTAAAAGCAAGAGCAACTCAAGGTAAGCAAAGGACAGATTCCTACCAGGAGTACAGAAGAAGTTTCCCCTTTCAGTCCAAGGTGAGGGGTAGTTTGGAAATTGCTCTCCTTTCTTCTGCAAGTACAATTTTTAGAAAGAACTAAATTGGATTAAAGTTTAATTTTAAGAATGTCCTCTGTTTTCAAATTCTTGATTGAATTACCCTTTAAAAATTAAATTGTAATCCTTTAGGAGTTATTGATTACAAAGGAGGGAAATGCCAATAGGACCATTCGGGCCTGAAATGTTGCCCATCAAATTGACATAATGCTTCAATTTGCCTAAATAACTCCTGGGAGCTGACTGATTCTCCAGGCGCTCCCAGCCCCCAGCAGCCACTTGGGCAGGCAGGGGGATGTGAGGGGGCTCATCCCCAGTCCTGCACAGGAGCAGAGTCACAGGACAATTCCTGGCCACCCCTGGTTTTGGAAACACCCTGGCAGAAATGTTTACTTATGGCACTGCACGAGCCCTGGGGTCAGCAGCGGCCCAGGAATCCTTTGGGATGCTCTCTGGGTGTGGAAAATCCTTAATTCAGTGTTTCCCGCAGCTGCAGAGGGCACAGGAATTGAGGAAGTGCCTCGGTGCAGCCCGGAGCTGTGGAGAACGTCCAGCCCAGCACCACCAGGAGCTCCTGATACTCCTTGGCTTCCCTCCCATCCCACATCTGGGATCTGCCTGCCGCCAAACCAGCCTCCAAACACCCCTCTGCCTCCAAACCAGCCTCCAAACTCCCCTCTGCCTGCCTCCAAACCAGCCTCCAAACACCCCTCTGCCTCCCAACCAGCCTCCAAACACCCCTCTGCCTCCCAACCAGCCTCCAAACTCCCCTCTGCCTCCAAACCAGCCCCAAACATCCCTCTGCCTGCCTCCAAACACCCCTCTGTCTCCAAACCAGTCCCCAAACATCCCTCTGCCTCCAAACCAGCCCCCAAAACTCCCCTCTGTGTCTCTTCCCGGTTAAATTACACTTCCAGCAGCACTGAAGGCAGCACAAAAGAAGAAATAAACCTTCCATTGTGTTTTGCAGAAGTCTCGCCTCGGTTTTTTGAGTTAAAACAGCACCAGGACGAAAAAGCCGGAGTGAATAGAGCTCCCAAGATATAAACACGGGCTGGATAATTCCCATTCCCCCCCGGGAACAAAAGGTTGCAGCTCCTGAATAGAGGCACTGTTGAGAAAGCACTTGAAAAAGGGGATGAATCAATTAATGCCTTTGATAGTTTGAATGTCCCACTATCTAAAAACAAGCCCGGCTTTAATGGGGAGGTAATTCAGTTTACTGAATCCAATTACACGTAATTGGCTTTTTCCCTTCCTTCTCCCCCTCTTTTAATTGCTGCTGGAGCCAGGGCTCTGCTGCACTCCTGGCTCTGGCAGATGTGGCTGCTCTTGGTGCTGCCAGGGCAGGGCAGGGACCAGAGAGTCCCACCACACTGAGGGACAACTCCAGCCTGCACAGCCACATCACCCTGGGGGCTTTGTAGCCCCTAAAGGAAAAAGCGTTCATGAAACCCAGCCAAAAACCACTCAGCAGAGTTCTCAAGAGGCAAAATCTCAGTGACACATTTTGGTTTTGCTCTGGGTAAAACTCTCTGCGCTCTGCTGGTGTTCAGGACACCGGCTCTGAACCAGCCCAGCCAGGGACAGGCCACACAAAGCCACTGGGCTGGGGGGGTCTCACGAGCTCGGGGGGCCATTTTTGGTGACATTTCCATGTTTGCCCAGCACCTCTGCACAGCAGGGCTGTGTATTCCTTCTGCAGGATCCCAAATCCAGAGCTCCCACCTGGCCTGAGGCAACATCAGCACCGGGACAGCTCCAGCCCGGGAGCGCTTCGGGAATGTTCCCTCCATTGTTGCTGGCTGGCGCTAGGAGTGCGATGATATCCCAGCTTTCCCCCGAAAATTTAGCAAATATTTAAGCTTTTCTGGGTGCCTCGAAGCGCCATCTTCACAATCATAAACCAGCAGGCAGGGAATGTGAATCCCTGCAAACCGGGGGACACTGGTGCCTCCTGGCCAAGGAGGGCTGCAGCTCCTCCAGAATCATTTCTAAGATTGGCCACTGCTTCTTTTATTCCAAACCAGCCTTCCACAACTTGTTGTTTTTCTTTTTTTTTTTTTTTTTTTTTTTTTTTTAATTGAAACGCGGAAGAGCTACACAAACCCATTTTCTGAGTAAGAGCAGCACGCTAATGAAGAACACATGCCTGTCCCCCGGGCTGGGGAGCTCCCCCTCCTCACTCGGGGAGCCCCGGGAGAGGGGATGGAGGGACGGGAGTGAGGGGAGTGAGGGGAGGCCCCGAGAGGGAGGGATGGGAGTGAGGGGAGGCCCCGGGAGGCAAGGATGGGAGTGAGGGGAGGCTCGGGAGGGAGGGAGGGGAGTGAGGGGAGGCCCCGCGAGGGAGGGATGGCGCTGTCACAGCCTGGCAGTTGGTGACACGGCCACACGGAGCTGTTGGGGATTCCCAGGGAAGGGAGGTACTCCAGGCGCTGTTCCCCATCAGCATCATGGCAGCGCCCAGGTCATCACTAAATCCTGGATTTTCTGCCAGACAAACCCAGCCCCGTGCCAGGGAAGTGCAGGCTGGAGGCTGGAGCAGGTGCTGCACCGCAAATGAAGCAAATTAAGCTAATTAAAGCCCTCCCTCCCCTCGGCCCTTTGCTGCTTTTCTCCTCCCTGTCCTGCGCATTCCCAGCGCGGTCACCCTGGCTCGCTGCACCCCGAGGCTGCAGCGGGAGATCTGAGGTAATGAGGCACTAATGGAGCTCAGGAACTGCTGATCCCCGCAGCCAATCTGTGCTCGGCTGAGCCCTGAACTCCTCAGCGATCCGAGCTCCGGGGATGTGGGGGTGGCAATGACGGCCGTGGACAGGCCCAGCCCTCCCAGGAGGCAGGAGACGCTGCTCCAGCCCGCCAGAACTGTCCCATCCTTTGCCAGGCCTCCTCCACCCTCCTGTGGGAGGCAGAAGGAAAGGGAGCAGGGGCTCCTCTTCCCTCATCCCAGTCATGGGGGATTTTCACAGTGCTCTGCACCCCTGCTCCAGGGCAGGAGCTCCCCATCTGCTGCGCAATGGGGATGGTGGGGCCTTCCTGCAGCTTCCAGGGACACTTCTCCATATGGGAAAGGGGATCCCCCCTGGCACTGCCAGGACAGGACAATTCCCAGAGAGGAGAGGAAGGGCCTCTGCTTCCAACCAGCTCCTCACATTTAGGAAGTTCTCACTCTGACAGGGCTTGGCTGGCACTGTCTGGGCACAATTGTCACCTTCTGTGGAGCCTTGTGGGACACAGCCCTGCCAAGCCTGGTGTGACACTGGGATCCTCTGGCTCAGGGTGATTCCTGACCACCAGGAAAGCAATGAACCCTCTGGGAGCTGGAGGAACTCCCCAGGGCTGGGTCCTTTGCAGGAGCAGAGCCCTTGTCCTGCTCTTCCCCACCTTTAGCCAGGTGTCCATCCATGGCCTGGTTTTCATCCCACTGAGTTTCCCTGTGAGTGTTTCCAGGGGGCCTTGGCAGGCCCCTTGGACAGCACAGCAGGTGGATGATGCCTCCTCCCCCCAGAGCTGTTCCTCTCTGATCTGGGGCTGCACTGCCTTCACACAGTCACTGAGACTATCCCAAGCACTTCCCAGGTCTCTCTCTGCCCTGGCCTTCATTCCATTTCCATTCAGCCTGGAGAACTCTCTGTTTTTCACCCATGGGCTGACATGTTCCTTCCTCTCCAGTTTTTCTTCTTCCTCACAGGTGCCTCACATGCAGGAATGTCCTTTTTAAGATCCCACTGTCCTCTCCACCCTTCAGGTGGGGATTATTCAGCCCCAGGGTGGTAATGTGGAGACAATCTGGCACAGACAGCTTTGATCCTGCCTGGATTTTTATGTAATGTCAATTCTAACCCTGGTACAGCCCAGGGCATGGGAATGTGGCTGAACCCTGAGCCCAGCCTGGATGTGGCTGTGCAGCAGCTCCTGGGGACAGCCCAGTGATGAGCTGAGCCCATGAGCTCAGGAATCAGCTCAGGCTGAACGTCCCTGTGCTGGTGCAGGAGCCCCCAGGGCTGGGACAGGAGCAGCACGGCCCCAGCAGCCATCAGTCATCCCAAAACCTCCTCCTGCCTCCCCAGCATCGCTCCCACAGCCCGGCTCTCGCTGCCAGGGAGATGAATCACCACCCGTCACCTCAGCCGATGAGAACAATTAGAGGAGACTGAAACAGGCAGCATTTTAATTGATTGGCTTTTCACTCGTGTCTGACAGCTTCCCTGAGGAGGATGGAGAGTGCTGGGAGCTCTGCAGAGCCCTCGGTGGTGGCAGAGCCCTCGGTGGTGGCAGGGCCCCTGGGTGGTGGCAGTAGGTCACCTGGGTGGTGGCAGCAGGTCCCCTGGGTGGTGACAGAGCCCTGGGTGGCAGCAGGGCCCCCACTCCCAGGGCACAGCAGCCCCTGGGGTTGGTTGCCCTGTGTGGGTGTGGCTGTGGAGAGCTGTGACCACTCAGACTCTGCCTGGGGGTGAGCCCTGAACAGCCCCCTTCTCTTCTCCCTGCTCCTGGGACACCTGTGTCACCTCGTGCTGGGCACACAGGGACATTTGGGGTCCCTGGCATCAATCCAGCTCACTGGGCAGGTTCACCCTGGGCAGGAGATTTGAGCCCAGCCCTGAGTCACCCTCTGTGGGCAGAGGGACCACGGGCACTGCCACGCCAGGGCTGCAGGCTAGAGTCAGAAGTGACCTCAAGGGAAAGGTGGATGGAGCCTCTCTTCCCACTCCTTGTGCCAGCAAGAGCTCCCACTGGGAATGGAAAACCCCTCAGATCCTCAGGACTGAGGAGACATGAGAGAACATATCTATTTCACTGAGGCAAAGAGTAAAATATCATAGTTTTACATAAGAAACATTTAAAGAAGTAATAAAAAGCTTCCAACCATTAAAAAGTTAGACATGCCTCTGTGAAAAACACGTTAAAGACAAAAAAAAATCCAAAAACTTCCTTTTTCCTTCCAATCTGAAAACAAATAACAAAACCAACCCAACCCCTGTCTCAGCTGGGCCAAACTAAATAAACTCTGTTGTGGGGCCAAACCCCTCTCCAAAAAACCCACCAAACCCATCCCAACTACACCAGTGACTCCTCTTCTGTTTCTGCGCCTGTTCCAAACCCTCCCCGTGCCTGGCACCTGCCCTTAGGCATTTTGGGGCTGAGATGCTGCCTGTGAACCCCCCAAACCCCTCTGTTCTCCCAGGACAGCCCAGCCTGGTGTGCCAGGAGCTGACCCAAGTGCTGAGCTGAGCATTGGGTGCCCTCAGGATGTAGAATTCACATTCTCTGAACAGAGAGAGACATAATTCTCTCTCCCAGGATTTTTCCCAGGGAAGGCAGTGAGAAGCTCAGAGGAGAAAATAATTCTTATCTCTATTCACTGCTCCTGTTTGGCACATGTGGAAGGTGTTATGGAGATTGTTTACAGAGTGATTTGTTAATTAAATTCTACTAATAGTTGTTTACATTTATTGGCCAATTAAGTCATAGCTATGTTGTGACTGTCTCAGACAGTCATGGGTTATGCTATAGTACCTCTTTAGTATAGTATAGTATTAGTGTAATACAAAATAGCTTAATAAAGCATTGTTCAACCTTCTGAAATCAGTCAGAACCATGATGTCATAATCATTATATATTCCTCCCTATGGAATAATCATAATTTTGATCTCATGATAATAATTATGACATGATGACAATGATTATGATATCATTATAACAATTATGATATCATGGTAATGATTCCCTCACATGGAATAATCATGACAATGATTACGACATCATGGCAATGATTATGACATCATGGCAATGATTCCTCCCTATGGAATAATCATTATTATGACATCATGGTAATGATTATGAGATCATTATAATAATTATGATGTCATGGTAATGATTCCATCACATGGAATATTCATTATAATGATTATGACATAATGGTAACAATTATGACATCATGGAAATGAATCCTCCATATGGAATAATCACAATTCTGATCTCATTATAATAATTATGACATCATGGTATTGATTATGAGATGCTGATGACGATTATAATATCATGATAATCATCCCCTCAAATGGAATATTCGTTATAATGTTATGTCATCATGACAATGGTTATGACATCATGGCAATGATTCCCTCACATGGAATAATCATGACAATGATTATGACATCATGGCAATGATTCCTCCCTATGGAATAATCATGATTATGATCTCATGATAATGATTATGAGATCATGATAATAATTATGATATAATGGTAATGATTCCCTCACATGGAATATTCATGATAATGATTATGACATCATGGTAACAATTATGAGATCGTGGTAATGATTATGACATCATGGCAATGATTCCTCTATATGGAGTAATCATTGTTGTGATCTCGTTATAATGATTATGACATCATGGCAATGATTATGAGATCATGACAATAATTAGGACACCATGATAACAACTATGATATCATGACTATGATTCTCTCACATGGAATATTCATGATAATGATTATGATATGGTAATAATTCCCTCACATGGAATATTCATGATAATGATTATGACATCATAGTAACAATTATGACATCATGGTAAGGATTATGAGATCATGGCAATGATTATGACACCATAACAATTATGATATCATGATGATGATTCTCTCACATGGAATAATCATGGTAATGATAATGACATCATGACAATGATTATGACGTCATGACAATGATTATTACATCATGGCAATGATTCCTCCATATGGAATAATCATGATTATGATCTCATTATAATAATAATTATGCCATTCTGGTAATTGTTATGAGATCATGATAATAATTATGGCATCATGGTATTGATTATGAGATGCTGATGACGATTATGATCTCATGATAATAATTCCCTCACGTGGAATATTCATTATAATGTTACGACATCATGACA
This sequence comes from Emberiza elegans, assembly GCA_024865655.1. Taxonomy (NCBI): domain Eukaryota; kingdom Metazoa; phylum Chordata; class Aves; order Passeriformes; family Fringillidae; genus Emberiza; species Emberiza elegans. The sequence goes on along the minus strand of JALJVW010001685.1, from coordinate 924,375 downwards.
ATGATTATGACACCATGATAACAATTATGACATCATGACAATGATTCCCTCACATGGAATAATCATGACAATGATTATGACATCATGGTAATGATTCCTCCATATGGAATAATAATGATTGTGATATCATGATAATGTTTATGACATCATGGCAATGATTATGACATCACGATTGTGGGAGAACAGGGACAATCGCGTTCGGAAGATCACGGGACTGTCACGGGACAGGGAAAGTGTCCCCTTCCCCCCGACCTTTGCCCAGCCTTCTGATAAGAATCACCTAGGAATGTAGCCCACCCGGTCCTAGCAACCTTCCTACCAGTCCTAGTACTTTTCCACTGACCCCAGTAGTTTCCCCACCTATAAGTCCTCCCCCCCTGATGTAGGGAAGACCCCCTAGAGTATAAAAATCCATGAAGTGAGCTAATAAAGGCCTTTGAATCGTCCGCCATGTTGGTGTCAGCGTAAGTCACTGGCCCGAGCAGCCCTGGGTTTGGGCTGCCGTGCTGAATTCTCGGAACCAGGCCACCACGCCTTGTCAAGGCAACACACAATAATTAATATGACATCATGGTAATGATTATGAGATCATGATAATAATTATGGTATTATGGTAATTATTCCCTCACATGGAATATTCATGATAATGATTATGATATCCTGGTAACAATTATGAGATCGTGGCAATGATTGTGACATCATGGTAATGATTCCTCCATATGGAGTAATCATTGTTGTGATCTCATTATAATGATTATGACATCATGGCAGTGATTATGAGACCATGACAATGATTATGACACCATGATAACAACTATGATATCATGACTATGATTCTCTCACATGGAATATTCATGATAATGATTATGACATACTGGCAATGATTCCTCCCTATGGAATAATCACAATTCTGATCACATGATAATAATTATGACATCATGGTATTGATTATGAGATGCTGATGACAATTATGATCTCATGGTAATGATTCCCCCACATTAAATATTCATTATAATGTTATGACATCATGACAATGGCTATGACATAATGGCAATGCTTCCCTCACATGGAATAATCATGACAATGATTGTAACTTCATGGCAATGATTCCTCCATATGGACTAATCATTATTATGACATCATGATAATGATTTGACATCATGGTAACCATTATGAGATCATGATAATGATTATGACATCAGGCAGTAATTCCTTCCTACGAACTAATCATTATTGTGATATCATTATAAAGCTTATGACATCATGATAGCAATTATATCATGGTAATGATTCCCTCAAATGGAGTAATTTTGATAATGATTATGACATCACAGTAATGATTATGAAATCATGACAATGATTATGACACCATGATATGAATTATGATATCATGAAAATAATTATCTCTCATGGAATAATCATGATAATGATTATGACACCATGGCAATGATTGCTCCATATTATATAATCATTTATATAATCATTATTATTATCTCATTATGATAATGACTATGCCATCATTATACTGAATATGATATCATAACAATGATTCCCTCACATGGAATATTTATGATAATGATTATGAGATCATAACAATGATTATGACACCATAATAATAATTATGATATCATCACAATTATTCCCTCACATGGAATAATCATGACAATGATTATGACATCATGGCAATGATTCCTCCATATGGAATAATCATGATTATGAGATCATGGCAATGATTATGACATTATGGCAATTATTATGACATCACAGTAATGATGATGATATCACAGCAATGATTCCTCTATATGGACTAATCATTATTATGAGATTATGACAGTGATTATGACATCATGGTAAGGATTATGAGGTCATGACAATGATTATGACATCATGGCAATGACTATGAGATCATTACTATAATTATGACACCATGATAAAGATTTTCCCCCAAAATGATCCTGACCAGCACTGTGGGGAACAATTTTTCTTTTCTGCTCGTAAAACACAGACCAAACTCTGCCATGTCTGGGGTTACTGACCGTGGGCAGTCCGTGGGAGCTGGCTCTGGCTCAGGCTGTGCCTGCCTGACAATGTGGAGAGGATCCTGCTCTGACTCATGAGGAGCTGGCAGAGCCTGGAGCTCGGGTGGGTGTGAGGGAGGGTTTATGGCTCTGAAAAGTCACCTTCTCTCAATGCTTGTCCCAAACTTGTCCCCACACTTCCTATTTTTAGAGCCCTGCTCTCCAATGATTTTGCCCATGGACAGCCTTGTGGGGATTCAATTAAACTCCAGAATAAAATAAACACTCTCCCTCAGCCAGGGCTGAATACTAAGCAGAGACATTATTTGAACAGAACAGGGCTGTGAGTTTGGTGTTTAAATGTCCTTTATTTCCATCAGCTGGGGTCAGAGACCAGTGGAGACAGGAAATCCCCTTCATTAACTCAGCCCATCCACTCCCAAAGCCTTTCCCTTGCTGCTCTGGGTGATCCAAACACCTCCAGGGCACATTTCCTTTGCAGATTTTGGGGACTGAAATCACTGAGGAGCTCCTTTTCTTTTTGGGGATGATGAACCAGTGTGTCTGGACAAAGCAGGGGCACCCAGAGCTGTCTGCAGTGCCAGGGCTCTGTGCAGCTCATTTAAACCAGCTCAGGCCTTCCTTTATTCCTTAATTAAACACTTAATTAGGGCAGTCTGAGCCACGGCCAAATCCCACAGGTGCTTCTATCCAGATTTGTGGGTTTTCCCTGGAAAAGGGAAATGGTGATCCCAGGAAGCTGGGTGGGCTCTGGCAGTGCAGTGCAGTTCCAGAAGTGGAGGAATCCCTAAACTCCCAACCCAGAGATTCTCTGTTTGAAGCACCAGATTAGCCTGGGAAACGAGAATTTCCCTGAGGTGTTGGAGAGGATCTCGTGCAGAGCAGCCCCAGGTTGTGTGAGGCCTCTTATCAAACTCTGATCAGCAATTCTGCTCTGGTGTCAGTCCTGGATGGTTCTGGCTCTCCAGGACTGGGTTTGGAGCTGGGCAGTGGCTGCTGGCACAGCCCAAGAGTTTCAGCCGAGTCCAACTCAGATTTCAGAGTTTTAGTCTGGTCTAACCCGTATTTCAGAGTTTCAGTCCAGTCTAACCCAGATTTCAGAGTTTTAGTCTGGTCTAACCCGTATTTCAGAGTTTCAGCCCAGTCTAACCCAGATTTTAGCACCCAAGAGGTGCAAGGTCGGCTCAGGGAGACCCCGGCTCCACCTGGGTCTGGCCTGAGGCACTGAATGAGCTCCAGAGGGGTGGAGAGCAGTGAGGGGAGGGAAGTGCAGGAGAGGGCTGGGGGCAGGACCAGAGCTCTGCAGATCTGGAGAGAGGAATAATGGGCTTGTGTAGCTTTAGGAGGAGAAAAGGAAGGGAGAACAGCAGTAATGCTCCAAAGGTGGGTGCAGGAATGGGAATGTGCCTCCTGCACCTCTGCTTTGGGCAGGAAATCCCAGTCAAAGCCTGCACCGGGAAAAATCCAAGTGAAACTCATCAAACCCTGGTGGAAAAGGCACTAAAAGGGTTGGGAAAGGAGGAGCAGGTGTTACTAGATGCTGAGAAAAGGAAGAGATGAAGCACATCTGGTATGTTTATCTTGTGGCTTAGCATCCTAAGCTGCTACTGAGACGTTTGAGATCCATTTTAATATTTCTGCTTTTCAAAGTGTCACATCCAAGAGTCTTATATTTACCTTTGCAAAGCATGTAATATTATCCCAAACATGTTAATAAGGAAATGCACTTTTGAGTGACTTTTGCCACTATCATATACCAAACCAGTGTAGGAAATTAGATAGGACCCAATATTGTCTTCATTTTAAGTGTCTCTTTAATATAATAAATATATCACCAAGGTATTTTTTAAAATTCAAATTGGTTACACTTTACTCATTTGCCAGTGAACAGAGACTTAAGGCACTATTTTGTCAACATTACATTATTTCATAGTGTGCTATGAGTGTTGCAACGGTGCATGGTGCATATTATATGTGGACTTAGAGCTGTTGCAAAATCACGACAAAAATAATTTTGTGCTCCGGTAATACTTGAGGGCTCTGGCCACTCCAGGCTGGGAGGATTCCCTGGAGGGCTCCATCCCCTCTCCTTTCCCCTGCACATGGAAAAACCCCTGTCTTGGTTTGAACAGCCAGGTGTCTGCTGAGGAAGGCAGGAGCCTCCCCTGAAATGGAAAATGCAAACCCCTTCCCTCGAATTATTGTAATTCTGAAATTAAGGGGCTCTCAGGAAAAGATATGGGAATAGAAATAACAGTTCTTTATTAAGAAATTAAAAACACAAATGCAGCAGCACAAACCAAGCCCTGGCAGAGTGAGAGCAGGCCCTGGCACGCTGTGGGTCAGGGCGGGGGCACAGCCCCATCCCATGGGGGCTCAGCCCTCCTGCAGTGCCAGCTGTGGCTCTGCTGCAGCAGGGGTCCTGCACAAGGGGGGAGTTTTCCTCTGCAGCTCCAGGGCTGCTGCAGATGGGCCTGGGCTCCCTCTGGCAATGCAGGGCAGCAGAAAGCTGCTCCTCTGGCACTGCAGGGGGCAAAGGCTGCTGTGCTGGGCCAGGCTCAGATTGGATCCAGGCAGGAATGCTTGGCTCCTCCCCTGGGCGGAGCATCTCCCCATGGGATGCTGGGAATTGGCTCAGCCCTGCAGGGACACTCAGTGACCATGGACAGCAGAGATCTCCTGGAGGGAGGGTTGGCTGTGGGAGAGAGAAAGGAAACTGCCCCAAGAACAGCAGAGAACTGCCCAGCTGTGACAGATGGGGACAGAACACACAGCCCCAGCTAAACCTCAGCCACCCCAAGCGCAGCTGGCTGCCCACGTGCCTGGCACTTTCCCCGTGGATGTGCACACATGGATGCCTCTGAAGCAGGGATCTGTCACTGGATATATCCCTGTCAGCTTTGCCCTCGTTAATCAATGCTCATTGTATCAGCACAACTGTCTTAGGGCAGATTTTCCAGGAGCCAATTCCCAGTGTGCAGCCACAGGACAGCCTGAGAAGCTCCCTTTTGTTGGGATGATGCTTTTTATTTCTGTCTCTCTGTCTAAAAGGAGCTGAAATCCAAAATGCCAGGATTTTTTAATCCAGCTTTGCCGCTGCCACCACTCCACAAAACCTTGGGAGCATTCATTCCTTGCTCCAGATGATCCTAATCCCTTTCTCCTCGCTGCTGAGGGAATAGCAGCTTAGAAGGGTTTGGAGTTGGAGGGGAAGAGTCAGGAGTTGAAGGAGGTGTCCCCAAAATGCCATGAGACCTGTGGAATCCACTCTCTCCTCAGGTACAGGAATCTGTCCTGTTTGTCATCATGGTGTTCAATAAAAATCAAGAGTTCCCAGCAGGAATTTTAGGGAAAGATGCGCTGGAGGGATTTCTGGAGTCCAGAGCCAGTCTGTCCAAACAGAACTCTGAGCCTGGATTGTCTGATAAATTGTTATTGCACCTTGTTATTTCAGAGCCCCACAAAATCACAGGATCTCAGTCTGGGCTGGGATTTTAAAGCTCCTCCAGTTCCAACCTCGCCATGGGGACAAGTGAAACCTTCCCCAGAGCCTCAGCAGTGCCAGGAGTTTGTCTTTCCCATGCTGGGCCTCAGGCACTGATCTACAGCTTAATTTGGGATTTTGGTGTGGCTGTGGAGAAAATCTGAAGAGGGAGAACAGATAAATGGAATATTCAGGAATTATGCTTAAAGACCAGTCCTGGAGCATAGGGTGTGGGGTTTAATTCCTTGCCTGTGCCCTCCTCACCCACAGGGGCTGGGATGGGATGGGGGGGTTGAACCCCACAGGGGAAGAGTTGGGATGGGGGGGTTTGGAAGCCACAGAGGGGTTTGGACCCCACAGGGGCTGGGTTGGGATGGGGGTTTCCCATTCCCCGGTGCCTGCTGAGGTCTCCACTCCCTGTGGGAAAGTGCAGCTCAGGTCCAGCTCTGCCAGAACTGACCCAAGCCCAGCCCAGCCCCAAATCCCTGCCCTGCCTCACCCCGTGTCCCTCCAAGGGACACAAGTGGCCTTTCCTCCTCACATAAACACAGAAATAAAGCAAAGCAGAGCAAAGTTCCATCTCCAGTTAAACAGTGTCATTCCCTCCCAGTGTGTGATGGATAATTGTGGTGTGACCACAACATAAACACTTCCCTGGGGTCACTGGCCAGGGCTCTCCTTGGATGCTTTTGCAGCTCCAACCTGATAAAAACTGAAATTTCATTGCACATCTCTGAAGAGACCTCTCCCATTGAACAGCAACTGCAAGGGGGTGCTGCCAGCTGTGAGACACAAACACCCACAGCCCCAGCCACAAGTGCTTCCAGTTTTATTCTGATTTATTTTTTTGCAGGACAAACTTATAAATTAGAAGGATGTGCCTCATAAAGAGCCTGGCCAAAAAAAAAAAAAATAAAATAAAGAGCAAGTACTGGATGAAGAAGTTTCAGGGCTGGACTATGAAAGTGCCAGAGTGTCGGGAAGGAGAAGCTTTTTAAAAATCAATAAGAAATGTCACTGGCAGTGAGTGTGAGATGCAGTGCCAGGGTGGGCAGGCCAGGAGGGGCTGGGGAGGATTGCAGGGGTGTAGGGGGGATGGGGATGTGCAGGAATCACCCCTGGCTGGGGACACTGCTCTCTGTGCCCCACTGCTGCTCAGGCTGAGCCGTAGCTCCCTCACTGCCAGGCTCTGCATTGCCTCAGCCTCAGAAACCCAAATCCATGGGATTCCAGCAGGATCTGGGTGCTTGACTGTAGATTCCTTTTAAAAAACCCAAAGTGCCTAAAATCCTGTAGTGCACAATGCACATGCCCCACTCTGCATGCCCCCAGAGGAGAGAGGAGCTCAATGCCTTGAACGCCTTAAAACCATTTGTCTTGCAAATTATTAATATTAATTAATCAGTAGTTCAGTAACCCTCCAAAAGAGAAGATAAAGGGCAGCTGGTGAAACAGAGGGAGGAGGTTGGCAGGATGGGGGCAGGAAAGCATCACAGGAGAGGGAAGCAAAGGGGAAGCAGAGGAGGTAAATTTAAAACCAGGAAAAACAGGTGGCAATTGATTTTAGTAAATATTTAGTATCATTCCAGTAAATGATTTCATTAAGTGTCGTGTCTGGGACCTGCAGCGCTCCTGGATGGGTTTATTTCTGTATTATGGGAAAACTGGACAATCCCTGGGTTATGGAGGTGCCAGTGGGGCTGGGCAGGTGCCGTGGGGGGGCTGAAGTGGCCCAGCTGTGAAACCTGAGGGCCCAGCCCTGCCAGAATCCTACTCTCCTCCCAAAACTCCCTGTTTGAATCCCTAATTAGGCTCAGGAGCCTTCCTGATGAGAGGAATGACAGATTTGTCTTTCCAAACAAGCTGTGGGTCTGCTGGTGAATAAAACCAGCACTGAGAGATAAAAGAAAAAATGGGGAGGATTCCACTGGTTGATGAATGGAAAAAGATATTTGCTTTTACAAATAAAGTTTAGGTTTGCTGATAAATAAAATTGGTCATTGAAAGATGAAAAAAACAATGGGGAAGAAAAAACCCTAAACCCCATAAGAATTAAAACTTAAATGGGAGGGTTGTATATTAGAGGGAAATCTTCAGTATCAGGCATATTGGGGAGTCTGAACCTCTCAAGTATGGTATTTGCTGGGTATGCCCGATGAAGGCAGGAATGATGCATCTGACTCCATGTTCTCAGAAGGCTCATTTATTATTTTATGATACTATATTACATTAAAGAATGCTATACTAAAGTATACTAAAGAATACAGAAAGGATACTTGAATGCTAAAAAGATAATAATGAAAACTCGTGACTCTCTCCAGAACCCTGACACAGCTTGGCCCTGATTGGCCAAAGAGTGAAAACAACTCACAGCAGAATGCAATGGAACAATCACCTGTGGGTAAACAATCTCCAAACACATTCCACATGAGCACAACACAGGAGAAGCAAATGAGATAAGAATTGTTTTCCTTTTCTCTGAGGCTTCTCAGCTTCCCAGGAGAAAAACCCTGGGCGAAGGGATTTTTCAGAGAATGTGAATGCCACACTCAAGTACCTCAGCCAATGGGGAAAGAGAGAAGGGAAATGCAGCTGGGAAATTGGGATAAAAAGGAGGCTGCACCCTCCAAAAATTGGAGGGACCCCAGAGGAATGCCCCATGGCCTCTCCCTTTATTGGAATAAAGTAAAAGGCTCCTCTGTCTCCTTTTTGGACATAAACTTCTGATGTTTGTGGATTAATTTTCCTAACACTGGGGAGGGAAGAGCTGGCTGCTCAGGCTGGAGGAGGAGTTCTTCAAATTCCCAGAGCTGGGATGAGACTCCTGATGAGCTCTTGGTGCTTTGTGTTCACAGAATTTCTAGGTTGGAAGAGACCTTCAAGATCATCGAGTCCAACCCATGTTCTAACACCTCAACTAGATCATGGCACCAAGTGCCACATCCAGTCTTTTTTTAAACACATTGAGGGATGGTGACTCCACCACATCCCTGGGCAGATGATTCCAGTATTTGACCACTCTTTCGGTGAAAAACTTCCTCCTTAATTCTAGCCTGTATCTCCCTTGGCACAGCTTCAAACTGTGTCCTCTTGTTCCGTCTGTTGTTGCCCGGAGGAAGAGACCGACCCCCAGCTCACCACAGCCGCCCTTCAGGAGGTTGTAGAGAGTGATAAGGTTGCCTCTGAGTCTCCTTTTCTCCAGGCTGAACAACCCCAGCTCCCTCAGTCGTTCTTCATAGGGCTTGTGTTCCAAGCCCCTCACCAGCCTCGTTGCTCTCCTTTGGACACGCTCAAGAATCTCAACGTCCCTCCTAAACTGAGGGGCCCAGAACTGGACACAGCACTCGAGGTGCAGCCTCACCAGTGCCGAGTACAGGGGCAGAATGACCTCCCTGCTCCTGCTGGCCACACCATTCCTGATCCAGTCCAGGATGCCATTGGCCTTCTTGGCCACCTGGGCACACTGCTGGCTCATGTTCAACCGGCTGTCACCAGCACCCCCAGGTCCCTTTCCACCTGAGCACTGTCCAGCCACACCGTCCCCAGCCTATAACGCTGCAGGGGTTATTGTAGCCAAAGTGCAGGACTCGGCACTTGGACTTATTGAACTTCATCCCATTAGATTCTGGCCATCCATTCAACTGTTCCAAGTCCCTCTGCAAAGCCTTCTGTCCCTCTTACAGATCGACACACGCTCCCAGCTTAGTTTTATCTGCAAATTTGCTAATGAAAGACTCTAAACCCTCATCCATGTCATCAATAAAAATATTAAATAGACCTGGCCCCAGTTCACCATCACTCTCTGGGCCCGGCCATGCAGCCAGTTCCTAACCCAGCACAGAGTGCTCCTGTCCAAGCCATGGGCTGCCAGCTTCTCCAGGAGTGTGCTGTGGGAGACAGTGTCAAAGGCCTTGCTGAAATCCAAATAAACAACATCTACAGCCTTCCCTGCATCCACTAGGTGGGTTACCTGGTCATAAAAGGTGACCAGGTTGGTTAAACTTGACCTACCTCTCCTAAACCCATGCTGACTGGGTCTGATACCCTGGCCATCCTGTAAATTCTGTGTGATGGCACTTAATATAAACTGTTCCATTATTTTGCCAGGTACTGAGCTCAGGCTGACTGGTCTGTAATTTCCAGGATCCTCCTTTGCACCCTTTTTGTGAATGGGTATCATCACCCTTTTTTTGAATGGGTATCATATTCACCAGCTTCCAGCCATCCGGAACGTCACCAGTGAGCCAGGACTGTTGGTAAATTGTTGGTGTTCCTTGCCAAGGAGGCCCCAAGATGTTCAAGAGAGGCTTTGGCTGATTTTCTCCAGAAAATTCTCTTCTTTGTGGCAGAAGAGTTAAATATCTAATGAGGTGATTTAAATAGCTCAGATTTTCAGGAAGTTTGGAATTTCCATCTGGACAGAGAATTAAGTAAAACCTCAGCAGTGCTGGGAAATGTTTGGGTATTTTTTTTTCCCTTGTCATTTCTCCCCTCTAAGCAGCTCTGTTCTCTCATCAAACCAGGCTGAGGAATGTCAATAAGGAATCATTTTCCCTTGGGATTTCTGCCCCATTTTTACAGACCTGCAAAGTCTCCCTGGGTTGATTAAGCAGCCAAATGTTGGTTTGCATCATTACAGACCTGGGGAGACTCAGCAAATGCACAAAGCTGCATTTTCCCCTGTTTGCCATAATTATCTGTTTCTTTGGAAAATTCAGGTCTCTCTTCTTTAATAGACATTTTTACTTACAAATCAGGTGCTCTGGAAGTAGAACTCACACCTTAAATAAATACCCAGAATATCCTGAACTGCATCTCCATGTGATGAAAATAATATAAGAAAACATAAGAAATCCTGAAATTTTTAGAAAAGCCTTTGAAAATTTAAGGAAAAAGCACACAAAACTTGAACAATAATCAGCCAGGGAAATTTATTTCCATGTAAAGTTTCAGGGAAAAATTGGAATTATGCCCTGGAAGTTCAGGCAGTGCCTTTGCCTTCACAAATTCAACATTTCATTGGTCAGCCAGGATCTCCCAGATACACTTGCCTGGTTTTTAATGACACTATCCTCATTTTCCAGGGGAACAATAGAAGGATTTGCTTAGGAGGGGCCTGGAGCCACTGTCCCTATTGGAATGAGGGCTGTGCTTGGTTTGCATTGTGAAAATGTCCTGGAAATACTCTGGAGGGGAATCCTGGCTCCTGGAAACCTGTGAGAGACTTGGAATTCCCTCCAGGAATTCCCCACGGGAAATCTCCTGATTTTAAGAATAGGGAAGGGAGAATCGTCCCTTAAAGTCTGCACAGTGAGGTTTTTAGAGCTCAAGCCAGGAATTGTTGGGGATTTTAATGTTCTTTATTTTAATGCTCTTGTTAAGAGCAGCTCACAGTATTTTGGCTGCAGGAAATAAGAAACCCCTGGGGGCTCTGGGAGCACTGAGCTCTCCAGCAGCTCCTTAGTCCTTCCCATCACCACCTCATCCCTTGGGTTCCCCTCCTTGTGCTCCACAATTTGGGCTCCTTTTGGTGGAATTTGATTACTAAGGAGCTGCAGAAGGAGGGAAAAGCCTGGCCTGGTGTCTTTGTTTGAACAGCCAGGTGTCTGCTGAGGGAGGCAGGAGCCTCCCCTGAAATGGAAAATGCAAACCCCCTCCCTCTGAATTATTATCATTTTGAAATTAAAAAGCTCTCAGGCAAAGATATGGGAATAGGAATAACAGTTCTTTACTTAGGAAATTAAAAATACAAATGCAATAGCACAAACAAAGCCCTGGCAGAGTGAGAGCAGGCCCTGGCACGCTGTGGGTCAGGGCGGGGGCACAGCCCCATCCCATGGGGGCTCAGCCCTCCTGCAGTGCCAGCTGTGGCTCTGCTGCAGCAGGGGTCCTGCACAAGGGGAGTTTTCCTCTGCAGCTCCAGGGCTGCTGCAGATGGGCCTGGGCTCCCTCTGGCAATGCAGGGCAGCAGAAAGCTGCCCTCTGGCACTGCAGGGGCAAAGGCTGCTGTGCTGGGCCAGGCTCAGATTGGATCCAGGCAGGAATGCTTGGCTCCCTCCTGGGCGGAGCATCTCCCATGGGATGCTGGGATTGGCTCAGCCCTGCAGGGACACTCAGTGGCCATGGACAGCAGAGATCTCCTGGAGGGAGGGTTGGCTGTGGGAGAGAGAAAGGAAACTGCCCCAAGAACAGCAGAGAACTGCCCCAGCTCTGACAGGTTGGGGTAGAACACACAGCCCTATTGTTAGCCTAAGACACCTGGCAGGGGCAGCACCCTCAGGCACAGGGTGGGGTTGTTGGGGTTGGATTCCTGATCCTCCCCTCCCACTCAGGATACTCAGGATTCTGGGATCCGATCCTCAGGTATTCATTCACAGCCACTTTTCAGTCATGGACTCATGGGTGCAGGGAAGTTCTCCTGTGCTGTCTCTGCATTCCTTCTCTGAAGGGGGGACCCCACAGTTCTGACGTTAAATCAGAAACCAGCCCTTGTCCCAGGGAGAGCAGAGCCTGGGTTCTTTATCTGGGGACAGATTTTGATTAAAAGCCCAGCACATGTTCTCACTGCTTTCCCTCCCCTTGTTCTCATGGCCGTGCAGCCCATTTGCAATTAAATTGAGTCTCGTTACCCTCCAAAGTGAGAGACGCTGCTCTGAAAATTATGAGTAGGAGTCTCTCTACCTTTTGACAAATTATTTTCTAATGAAAAACATCTGCTCAGGCTACGAAGGTTCACCCATCTTTATTTCAGCCTGATGCAAATGGGTTTTGTTTCACAAATTGCAAAGCAGGGCTCTGGTCCTGCAGCCAAAAGGGACAAGCAGGGATTGATAAAATGCAGTAAAGCTGGGAGTGCAGTCTCACCTCCCCTTTTAATTATCCTGCTTCCTAACAGGTGTAACAGGCACAGCTCCTGATGGCTGCTGATGATCCAGATGGCCTGGAATTGTCTTTCCATATGCTGCAGGACGGGATGCAGGGGGAGGCTCAGGTTAACTCTATGTGGGCTGGAGGAACACATCCATGGCTTGTTCAGCAAGTTTGGAAAACAAGATAAAAATTCCAAAGAGACACCCAGGGGTGTTTGGGTAACGGAGATATGGAAGGCACAGAATCAGTTATTGACTCATTTATTATTATGGAATTATTTAAGCTGGGAAAGTGCCCCAGGATCATAGAGTCCAAGTTGGGACTGAGCCAGCCCAGAGCTCTGAGTGCCACCTCCAGGAATTGCTGGGGCACCTCCGGGGCATGGGCACTGCAAACCTCCCTGGGCAGCCCCTGCCGAGGCCTGAGCCCCCTTTCCATGGGGCAATTCCTGCTGTGCCCACCCTGAGCCTGCCCTGGCCCAGCCTGAGGCCATTTCCCCTTGTTCTGGCCCTGTTCTCTGGGATGCATTCCCCTGTGCAGCCCAAATCCTGTGAAAGAGGAATGTGGTCCTGCAGGGATCTGCCCCCCCCCCCAGAGCTGGGTTTGCTCCTGGCAGAGCTGTAACATGCCCAAGCCCACATCCCAAAGGCAGCTCTGAGCCCAAATCCCAAATCCAGGACTGTGTGGAGCAGTTTGGTGGTTCCCATTGATTTCCAGGAATGCTGGCTCCGTGTTCTCCCCTCCCTGAGGACAGCTGGGATTTCAGCTAATGGACTCCTGATTGGCACTAATGGCACTAAGCCTGTGCACAACATTTTGGGGGTTTTGCTTCTCCCAGAGCTTTGAAGGCAGCTCCTCTGATCTCTGGCTGGGGCTGTAATCAGGCTGCCAGGACAGGCAGGGATATTTCTGCAGCTCCACCTTTCCCTTTGAAGCAATCGCAGCTGGAGCCAGGCTGGCAGGAATGTTCCATCCTTGGGGAAGGGTTGATCTGGAAGTGCAGAGGATTCCTGGAGCAGGGAGGTGGCACTGCTGTCCCCATGCTGAGAGAGGACACTGCAGCAGAGGGGCTGTGCTGGAGCCCAGCACCAAAACTCCCCAGGACTGGGGCAAGAATTTTGTGTTCTGCCAAACTGGGACTCTGCAGGGTCACCAGGATCTGCCCAAAGTCACCTGAGGAGCTCCAAGCAGGAACAAGGAGCTCTTTGGTTGATGGCCACAGCTCTTTTTTGTGTTTCCAGAGGAAAAGAAACATTTTCCTTTGTGAAAAAGGAGCAGCAATGCCTCAGTAAGTGTTGTGGAATTTGGGCAAACAGATTTGGAGTCTGTGCTGGAGGGGCAGGAATTGTTCCTTCAGAGCAGCAGCAGCTGCTGGCTGTGGGAAATTTGGGGGAAGTTCCCCTAAAGGGCAACTTTTGTGGTGCTGGTGTTGGACCCCAGGCCTGTCACAGATAACCTGCTCAGGAAGGATTCCTGGTGCATTCCAAGAAGGGATTCCTCTCTTTCCTAGGATGTGGAGGAATTTCTGTGTTGAGAAGGGAAATAAACTGCTTTCCTTCACTCCCACCCACGCTGGGCTGGGGCTGGGACAGGCAGAGCAAACACTGCCTCTCCAGCCCTGGGAATGACACGGGGCCCAGGATGTGCCAAGGGAAAATGTCAGCCTTGTTTGTGCATTCCTGCCCTTCCCCTGCAGCCAGGAGATCCTCGGGAGCAGCCAGGACCACGAATTCCTCACTCACAGCTAATTCCTGCCCTGCTGGAGGCAGAGCCTGCCAGCAGGGAATGAGGATGACCTTGGCATGGAGCATCCTGGGGCTGGAACAGGGAATGGCTCCAGGGAAAGCAGCTGCAGATGGAGCAGGAAAATCCACCCCACAAAGAGCTTTATGGGGCCACATCCCTGTCCTTCCACAGGTGCCCAGCAGAGCAGGGAAGTGCAGCCAGGCTCCCCTGCCCTCCTGAGCAGCTCCTGCCCTGGGCCATGAGGGGATTTCATCTCCATTCAGGGCAGCAGCGATGTCAGGCTGAGATGGAGGGGAATTTTTAGCTGCCTGTTCCTGTGATTGCCAGGGACTGGTTCAGAAGGTCCTTTCTGGTTATTTTTGTTGAAGGATGGGGGTAATTCACCTCGGGAAAAGGACCCTGCACACATTCTCATTTCACACCTGCCAGGGAGCCAGGCAAGATGAACAGCTCCCACCAGTGCTAACAGAGTCACCACGAGGTGAGAAAGCTTTGGCTCTGTCTCCCAAGCAGCTGATGATGCTGTTAGAGGACAAATGTCTCTACAGCAGAGGCTTTATACAAAGGATTATGGATTTAAAGCCTCCCCTTGGCTCCAGGGACCACGGGCACTGCAGAGCTCAGGAGCTGGGAAAGAGCAAATCCCCCATCTGGGTTTGCTGCAGCTCCTGCAGTGCTGGGCTCATCCCCTGGCCCTTGGTGGTGGTGGTGGAGCTCTGCTGAGCTCCCAGAGCTCCAGGGATTTATTCCTGAGGGGATCTGGTGCCACTCTGCAGCCTGGATGGGGTTACCAGCCCCTTGGTGCCACAGGAAAACTTCCCCTGGAGCCTGGAAGGGCCTCCATCACCAGGGCAGGAGAATTCCCAAATGTGATAATCCCCCATGATCTAAAGCCATGGGAAGGAATGAAATGGGGAAAAGGAGTGGTGTTGCTGTAGAAACAAAAATTTTAAAAAGGAAATTACAGATATTTGAGAGCTGTGGTTCACACAGGCAGGAAATGCGACACTCAGGGCCACATTTCCCAGAGTATTTTGGGCACTGAATTCCCACCTCAGACCTGGCACTGAGCTCCTCTGTGGTGAGGAGTGGTGAAGGAATCATCCCCTAAAGCTCCTGACAGGAGCAGCATTCCAGGAGCTGGGACAGGGCTCAGCAGGCGCTGCCCCTGGAGCTTGGGAGGAATGTTTCTGTGGCCTTGTCCTGCCAGGGAGATGAGGGCTGGGAGATGCTTTTGCATCCCCTCACTTGCCAGAGGATGACAGAATCGCTGGGACCGGGAGTGTCTGCAGCCTTGGGGTGGCAGCAGTCAGCTTTGCCTGCACTGCTGGGAAACTGCTCCTGCCAGGGCTGCTCTGGAATCCTGCCTGGAGAGGGCAAAGGGAATTCTGAGCGCTCCGAGCAGGCAGAGCACAAGCCAGGCAAGGGGAGGGGGAAATGGGGCCGAGCTCGATGGAAACCTCAGGCACCACTTGTGGGCAACCCAGCTGGGCTGCAGGCCTCTCCTCTCCTCTCCTCTCCTCTCCTCTCCTCTCTCCTCTCTCTCTCTCCTCTCCTCCCTCTCCTCTCTCCCTCTCTCCCTCCTCTCCTCTCCTCTCCTCTCCTCTCCTCTCCTCCTCTCCTCCCTCTCCTCTCCTCTCCTCTCTCTCCTCTCCTCTCCCTCTCCTCTCTCCCTCCTCCCTCCCTCTCCTCTCCTCTCCTCCTCTCTCCTCTCCTCTCCTCTCCTCTCCTCTCCTCCTCTCCTCTCCTCTCCTCTCCTCTCCTCTCCTCTCCTCTCCTCTCCTCTCCTCTCTCCTCCTCTCTCTCTCCTCTCCTCTCCTCTCCTCTCCTCTCCTCCTCCTCTCCTCTCCTCTCCCTCTCCTCTCCTCTCCTCTCCTCTCCTCTCCTCTCTCCTCTCCTCTCCTCTCCTCTCCTCATCTGTGGTCCATACTGCAGGAAATGGGACACTCAGGCCACGTTTCCCACATTTCTGTCTGAGCACAAACTGGGACACATTAAATGCTGGCAGGGAGAGCTGGGCTGGGCAGAGCCCTCACTGCAGCAGACCCTGGGACATGAACACTTTCCTCTTCAGGACACTGGGATATAAAAACATTCCAAGGTGCTGGAATTTCCCCTTCCATGGGGTGTTCACAGAAAGGCCAGGCTGAGCATTCAGAGTGAGAATGATTCTGAATAATGACATCGTTCCTGTGGAGGAAAGCTCTGCTGAGCCTGGAGCTGCTGCTGGAGTTTGGGGGGACAGAGCAGAGCCTGTCCCTGCCCTGTCCCCAAAGGCAGGGGGTCCCAGGGTGTGGCCACACTGAGGCTGCCTCCTTCACCTCTTGGATAACTGGGAATTGCTGGGGCTGGGAATGGGAAACGCCCAGAACAGTGGAATATCCTGAGCTGGAGGGATCCGCGAGGATCACTGAGCCCCACTCCTGGCATTGCAGAGCCCCAGGAACCCCACCCAGTGCATTGTCCAAGCTCCCTGACCCCGGAGATGTGGCTTGGAGAGAGCAGGAAAATCCTGGATACCATCATCACACCTGGTGGGAGCTGTCTGCTCCTGGCCAGGGCCATCCCAAATTCCATCCTGGGCAGCCACAGGGGCTCAGAGGCCCATGGGATTCGGTCTCACTTTCTCCCGGTAAGCAGGAATCTGCCCTGGCCTGAAGGGGCAGGAGGAATGGGCTCTGTGGGAATAAAGTTCCCCTCGTTCCTCCTGTGTCCCACCTCCATTCCAGCTGGGATCAGATCTCAGCCCTTCAGCAGCAGCTCAGCAGCCACAAAAGAATCCTGTGGCCAAACCTGCCCAGTTTTACCTTTCTAACACTAAAACAGCTCCAGCTGGCGCTTGAAGTACAACTCCTGTCACAGACACATTTTATGAAAATCCTTTCACTAGGATTTTTCTCCTGAGAAGCCTCAGAAAGGAAATGTAAACAATAATTATCTGATGGCTGTGGGATGTGGTCTGGAGATGGTTTACAACTGGTGCATCTTTGATTGGTCTCATGTGAATTGTTTTTACATGATGACCAATCCCAGTCCAGCTGTGTCAGGACTCTGAGCAGTCACAAGGTTTTATTATCATTCCTTTCCAGCCTTCTGATATCTCCTTTCTCTTTTCTTTAGTATAGTTTTAGTATATAATTTTCTTTTTATATAATATATATCATAAAATAATAAATCAGCCTTCTGAAACATGGAGTCAAGATTCTCATCTCTTCCCTCATCCTGGGGACCCTCAAACACCACCACAGACTCCAGCTCACATTTTGGGGTTATTAAAAAGCTCTCTTTAACCTCTGCACGCAGAGCAGTCGTGCAGCCTCCCCCAGCCCTTGGCTTTTCCTGCTGCTCTGACACCACCAGCACTCACAGATTATTTATCTCGCCTGTGCTTTTCCATTTAACATCTCACCAAGTCCATTACCCGCAGTGCCACTTCCAATTGGCATTGGAATGGAAGGTGAAATCCAGACCTTGTAAGGGAGAGGTGATTTTGTTCCTCTTCAGATGGTTCTGCCTCCCACACGGTGTCACTTGGGCTAATCCATTTATACAACCTGACAAAAATCTGCCCATTCTCCACGAGCGGCCTCTCTGTGAGTGTCACACTGAATTTGCTCAGTGGAACAGGGAGGATCAACCAGAGCAAAGGGCTGGAGCTTGCTGGGGAGCCAGCCTCAGATTGTGTTTGCTCTCCTGCTCTCCTGCTCCTAAAAGGAGCCTTTTCCCCTGTTATTTGTGGGGGTTTTTTGTCCTGTTTGTATTGTCCTTAGCACCCCCCAGACTGGAACCCCCCTGACCTCCCCTTGGACTTCCTGTCCATCGTGTGTCCCCAGCATGGGAAATTGCAGTTACACCTTTGCTGCCACATCAAAAAATGTATTTTAAAGGATTAACTATTCTGGCTGCACTTCTCCACCTCCACCTGCAGTGGGGAAAAGCTCCCTACAACTCAGAGAGCAGAGAAAATCAGGAATCCCAAACTGGGGAGTCCTCAAGGGCTGGTGGTCACCTGAGCATTCCCTGACCCTCCCCAGTCCTGCAATCCCAACCTGATGATCTGACCAAGGGGAAGGATTGGGTGCAAACGTTCCCTTTTTGGGGGAAAGAGGCACAGGGAGGGGTTGGATCCACGCTGGGAGCTGTTCTTAGGGTGTTCTGAGGATCATCCTACTGCAACTACAGAATTGTCCCTGCTCTGCCTTCCCCCTGCAGCCTGGGATTATTTATTGTGATACATAATTACACGGAGTGATACTGTAGCCAGCAGTTAATTAATGCTAATTGGATGTAAATTAATTAAGAACACAGTTTGTCACATTGGGTTTGCTCTTCCCCTCACTCCACCCAGCCCTGGAGCAAAATCAGAGGAATTGGCCCCAATCCAGGCTGGGGGATGGTGACACCAAACCAAGGGACCATGGGGGAACCTCACCTCTTTTAGCTCTTAACAAGTTCTGGCTCTTGAGGAGAGATGGGGATTCCTCCTTGGGAGAGAATACTGGGAAATGACAGCAATGATGCAGAGAGATGGATTCTGTGAGCAGAGAGGGAACTGAGGTGGCAGGAGGTGAAACAATGACCTTTCATCTCTAATCACCACCAAACCCTGCTGGTGCAGAGGAGCTGAGCCTGGCAGGACTCAGAGGGACCCTGTCAGCTTTGATCCTGCCAGGGATCACCCTGCAATGAGGGAATCAGAGCACAGCTCATGGCGTCACTGCTCCCACGGAGCTCAGGGACAGTGACAGGGGCTGCACGTGGCTCTCACGGAGCAGGAGCCCAACCACCCCAAGGGGCTTCAGCCAGGTGGGCTTTGGCCTCTTTTCCCAGGAAATCAGTGACAGGACAAGGGGAAAAGGCCTTGAACTGGGCCAGAGGAGGGTCAGGTCAGGCATCAGGAGGATTTCTGCATGGATCTCTTTATTTGACTGGATTTTAGTGCTTTGTACTCACCTTCCAAAGTGAGCATGCCCTGTCTTTGGGCAGGTGTGCCCTGCAGGTGTTCCTGCCAGCCTTGGCACACCAGAGTGGTCTTTTCGGGGTCCCCCATGGCAGGAAGGAAATGATGAATCTGACTCCATGTTCTTAGAAGGCTAATTTATTATTTTATGGCATCATATTAAAGAATGCTATACTAAACTATATTAAAGAATAGAGAAAGGATACAGACAGAAGGCTTAACAAGATACTAATGAAAACTTTGACCCCTTCCAGAGCCCCGACACAGCTGGACCATGATTGGTCATTAAGTAAAAACAATTCACATGTTGGATAAACAATCTTCAACCACATTCCAAAGCAGCAAAACACAGGAGAAGCAAATGAGATAATATTGTTTTCCTTTTTCTTGGAGACATCTCAGTTTCCCAAGAGAAGAATCCTGGAGAAGGGATTTTTCCAGAAAATATGACAGTGACACACCAGTTTGTCCAGTTTGCCTATTCCTGGAAGTGTCCAAGGCCAGGCTGGATGGGGCTTGGAGAACCCTGGGACAGTGGAAGGTGTCCCTTCCCAAGGCAGGGGTGGAATGGATGAGCTTTAAGCTCCCTCCCACCCAAACCAGAGTGGGATTTGATACCCATTTTCAGGTTGGTGTGCCCCAAATTCAATCAAGTCCCAGCTCACCGTCTCTGAAAATTATTAGTTATGTGAAGATCCAGACAGCTCCTCCTGTAACAACCACAGGGCAAAGCCCAGAGATGGAAAAGGAGAGGTTGGGAGGGGTAAAAGTGGGGCAGAAAGCACCAGGGCTGCTGGGGGGAGCTGCCAGTTTGGGAGGCAAATCCAGGTGGGATCATTCAGCTCTGGATCCCCTGTGGTCTGTCCCTGGGAGCCTGGCTGTGCTCACACAATAAATTTTGGAAGCAAAGCTCCCACATTGCAGGTGGAAAAGGGGAAATCCATCTGTTCAGGGAGTTGGACATGTCCTTGCTGAGGATTTCTGGGCATCAGCAGCTGCCTGGGGCAGCATCCCCGAGTGCTGGAGCTGCTCACAAGGGCACATTTCTGAGCCATGGTTTGTAACAGGCTGGACATGCCTTCAAACACAGAACAGGACTCTGTGAAATAATTTGACATCATTAGATGCCAAAGGACCTTTAAAAATCCAGTGTTCAAGGGAACACTTGCACTGATTACAGCCCAGCATAAATCTGACCTTTTCTTACTCTTCATCCACGAATCCTCCACAGAGGCTGCTCCTGCAGTGCTTAGGAGGTGTCTGCTCCTGTTTGATCTGTCTCCCAGACAAAAGCTCTTCAAAAGAAATTTTCCATGTTAATTGGGAGATGTTAAAACACTAAAACAACCAAAAAAAAAAAAAATCCTCCTCGGGATGTAGATTTTCCAGCCGAGCCTGAAAATCAGCTCCACTTGTGTTCATTTCCAAAGGCAGCGCTGCAGTGCCAATCATCCAAAGATGTCAGCAAAATTCCCTGGATGCACAGAGCTGGTGAATGGATTCATGGGCAGCCTGCTTTAATGGCAATGTTGCAGGGGCTATCAAAACCCTTTAGACATCAAGCTCAAAAATGACAAAGCAGCTGAAAATAATGATTTGTGCTGTGAAGCAGAGGCTGGCAGAGCCCTCTGCACCAGGAGAAGGATGTGAGCCTGGAAAGGGATGTAGTTAACCCCAGATCTCTGTCAGACAGGTGCAGCTACAGGGGAGCCACAAATCACCATTGAAAATTGATTGTAGGCCTGGAATGATGTAAATCTTCCTCATTGAAATCTGCACTGGGAGCTCCAGAGCTGAGGACACTTGGAAGAGGAGCAAACCTGCCAAGTGGAGCTGAAACAACAGCAAATGGTCCAGCTCAGGTAGGAGCTGTCACGTGGGGACAGCTCCAGCCAGGAGCATCCTGGCACATCCCAGCTGAGCTCTGGATGTGCTGGGAATGGGGGGAGCTGCAGCTCTGGGGCACTGAGGGTTTGTTGGTGCTGGGAGCAGCAGCAATTCCTGCAGAAATCAGGGATGTGCAAAGAGGGGACTGTGTAGGAGTGATGGGGGTAGGACGGTGGGGACGGACAGAGAGCAGAGATCTCTGCAGCCAGGGCTGGGAACTTGTGGTTTATTGCAAAGGGCCTGGGTGCAGGGCCCTGCTGGGAGCTGCCAGCCACAGCTCAGAGCAGGGCCCAGAGGAGGGGGGAGAGAGAGGGAGGGTGAAGAGGAGTAAAAGGTAAAAGGGAGGTTTCCCATTACAACATACCATAAATCATCTTCTGTGTTAAATATTCTGATTCTCACTAACCAATCTAGTACAAGATACAAATCCTACAGCATTTCCATACACCCTATAAGAATCATTACACTACCACACTATGTTACATTTTAAACCCTAAAAACTCCTCTCTGGGCCCCTTCTGTCAAGCTGGCAGGGTCTGCTCTGACCCCTGTACCTGTCTGTAAGAGCTGAAATGAGAGATGTGGGACTCCAGGCAGCTCTCCAAAATGCAGTTTATTGTATCCAAAATGCAGTTTATTGTATCCAAAAGCCAGGGTCCCATCCAAGCTGTTACAGCAGCCCAGGGTCCAGCTGACAGGTAGCCTGGAGACCCTTTGGTTTAGGTTACAATGCATTCTATACTTTTCTTTTGGTTACAATGCATTCTATACTTTTCTTTTGGTTACTATGCATTATATATTTTTCTTTGCTGAGCATCTTCATACAGCAGAACCAATCCATACCTTAACTTTTATCTATAGCCTATCATAACTACTATAATTACCATATTCATGTTACTGTTCTCCAATCACTAAAAGTTAGTATGTTACAGTTTAAGCTAGAAGTTGTTTTTCAGTTTTCTTGCAGTGGAAAATTCTGAGACCTTTTTTCTACTTGCCACATTTGCTGCCTTGTTTGCCTGTGCTCTCTTTCTGCTTGGTAAAAACATTTTCTTGTTTGGGGTGGGTTTATCCTTTGCTTTAAGCCATAAAAACCCCTTCTAACTAACACACCCTTTGCCTCCTTGGTTATCCAGTAAGACTGGCTCAGCAATTCTTTTCTTCTGTATCAAAACTTGCTTCCATTTCTATTCCTTCTTCATATTCTACATTTAAAAATCTTTCTGCTAAACATACATATCTGTGAGACTTTCTTGTCAAACTTTCATCCTTCCCAACACCTGTCTGCAAGCAGAGGGTATTGTTTGATCAAAAGGGATCACCTTCAGCTGGCCATGCCATTGTTTTCCAGTTGTTCAGTAACTAAGGTATCTCAAAGCTTGCTTTCATTTCAATTTTGCTTATAATTTCCATATTCTCAAAATCTTTTGCCAGGCAATCATATTTCTGAGGCTTTCCTGTTTCATCTTCCCCAACAGGACTGCACCTCGAGTCCTTCACTCATGTTAGGCACAGCATTTCCTGGGCTGGCTTTGCTCTGGGGCAGCCAAGGTCCTTGTTGTGCTCTGAGAACTGCCCTCACCCTGCCTTGCCTGAGGGTTTCAGGTGTCTCGGACCTGGGGGTTTTCCCTTTCCCAGTTACCCAGGACTGACCCCTCAGCTGTGGCAACACTCATGGAAATGATGTGAACCTGTCCTCACCAGGAATTCTGTCAAAATCCTGCAGCTCAAGTGAAACTTCACCTCAAGTTTCTAAATAGAAAACAGAGGGAGATAATTCCCAGTGAAAGTTTCTGGGGTTTCTGCTCCAGTCCTACTCTAAAAACAGAGTTTGCAATGGGTGCTCTGGGATGCACAAAAAACCTGTGCTAGGTCACCTGTCCCTGTGTCCCTCTGTGTCCCCTGGGGGTGCTGGGACACCCAGGATTCTGGATTCCCCTGGCAGCTCTCAGGACTGGTTTATGGACTCAGAAAAAAGAGCATTTCCAGCTGTCAGTTTGGGCTCACTGGCTGTAAATACAGGCCCAGCCTCACAGAGAGGAGATCCAAGCTTTGATAAGTTCTGATCTGCTTCAGAGGGAACAGCAGGGAGGTTAAAGTGAAAAACCTGATAAGAAGAGAAAAATGGTCCTGAGTTTTAAATCACTAAAGAGATTTTTAGGAACAAGTAGGAAAGAGAGTGATAAATAAACCACTGGTATTAAGGACAGGTTGTTCAATGAAGTTCCTCAGCCCTTTGGGGTGACAGAATTTAGAGAACCCCAAGGATCTTACATTTAATGCTGTCTCCAAGCACACCTGGACCATCCTGCTAGGATGGGTTATCAGTGACACAGAGACAAGACAAGGATCAGAATAACTGCAGCACTTCCATAATAAATATTCAACCCTTCCTCTGGGCTGCTCCAGCCATGTGCTGCCAGCTCCACGTGTGCATCAGCTGCTCTCATGTACCACTGGTGCTGTTTTTAATGAAGGGATGGGATTATCATCAGGTTAAGAATGATTTATTGTTCAGATAAAGAAATTTTAGAGGAGTTGGCAGTTGGTTATAGTACAAAGTAGTTATAAGTTTCTTCATTAAAAGGTAATATATAACTTTTTACCTTAATGAATAGATGTTACAAGGTTTGTTTTGCTTTTCTAACTTATTACTTTACTTATTTCTGCTGCACTGTGGATACTTTTGCCTGATAGGCTTCTGTCTCACATGCACACAAATGCTTTTATTATAACTTCTAAACTCAGCTTATTTTATACTACTACATTACTATAAACCCTTCACCATCTTATCCACACAGTTTCTCATTTACTTAGGTTGTATTCTTACTCAAAACTACAGAAATATAAGTTTGGGGGTTTTTTTGTTTATGATTTTTTGTTTAAAGTCTGTGTATTTTATTTTTACATCAGTCTAAGTTTCTTCTAAGGCTGTAGATTAAACTTTTCAGTGTCTGTAGAAGTTTCTGTTTTTCTGATTCTCGCACTCATGGGCAGCTGGGAGCTCAGGGATCCCCTCGTTTGTAGCCCAAATGATTCATGCATGGACCTGCAGCTGGGGGTGCCAGGAGCTCAGGTGTCACTGCCAGGGCCCTGAGCTCCCAGGGACACAAGGTGACAGCTCTGTGTGACACACAGCAGCTGCCAGGACTTCTGGAAGGAAAAGAAGGAAAAATCACATTGGAATAATCAACAGAACAGGTATAGGAGGAACTGAACAAACAAATGTGAGTGGGAATATGAACAGGGAATTGTTCTGAGTGACCAAATCTCCCTTTTCTTTTGGCAATGCTGTGGTGGGAGAAGCTGCTCCTTGGCAGAACCCCTCAGACCCCGAGGGGAGGACACCAGCACCCTGGGGATTGATGCTGAGGATTGAGCCTGGGGATTGATCCTGGGGACTGACCCTGGGGATTGACCCTGGGGATTGACCCTGGGGACTGACACTGGGGATTCATCCCTGCATTCATCCAGGAGACTCACCCTGGGGACTGACCCTGGGGACTGACACTGGGGATTCATCCCTGGGGACCCTGGGGACTGACCCTGGGGACTGACCCTGGGGACTGACCCTGGGGACTGACCCTGGATTGACCCTGGGGATTCAGGCGCATCCAGGGAGGGCTCGGGGTTGAAGGGGATGTGTCTGAGCAGCACGGGACAGGGGGTGAGGTGGCACAAAGGGCCAAAGGAGGGTGATGCCAGGTCCCAGCCCACCCAGGAGCAGGTTTTGTGCCCTCAGGCTGCAATCTTGGTGTCACCGATCAGATCTTTTTGAGCAGCCGCGGGTTTTACCCTCCCTCACCCCATCCTTCTCATTCCAACCCTGGTGACTCAGAGCAGCCAAGTGGCTGAGGAGCTGATGAGAAAATAACGAGCAGCAGACGCCTGTGGGCAGATCTTTTTTCTGGTTTGGTGTCAGATTGGTCCTTTGACCATCAAACCACCACTTAGAGCTGCCAGCCCCTGATGAAATCAGCCCGTGCCTGTGATCCACACGAAAGGACAGCTCTGCCCCAGCTGGGAGCAGCCCTGGCAGGGCCCTGGGCTCTGAGCAGCAGCTCCACAGCAGCAGCATCAGTGTGGCACCACGGGCCCTGTCCCCAGCCCGGGTCCTGCCCAGGCTGCAGGCAATCCCTGCAGGTCCTGCCTGTCACAATCTGAGCCCCTGGGGATCTGACAGAACCAGGAACAAACCGGGCTGAGCCCAGCTCCAGCCGGTGGCACCCGGGACACAGTGCCTTTGAGAGGGACAGATTGCCAGTTCCTGGGATTCAGTAACTCCAATTCCTTCGTGCCACACAGGGGCTCATTACCGAGGCAGTGCCACTCTGGAGTCATCTCCTGGATCACCCAAGCTTTGGCTGATGGATATTTGATTTGCTCCGTGCTGATCAGTGCTGGAACAGTAATGAAATTGCTTTCATTGGCACCAGGAGGGGCTCGGGGTGTGAATTGTGCCATGGTTCCAAGGAACCTTTTTCTCATTCTTCCCAGTAATTATGCCCAGGAGGGTGAAAAGCATTTGAATTGCATCAGACATGTGCCATTGCACATGAAAATTCCTATTTTACACAGCAGCTCCCGACCCCTGCAGGAAAATAATGCTCAGTCTGTGTTTGTTTAAGTAGGGAAGATCACTGAAGGACTCTAAAGGGAGTGAGATATGGAGTTTGGGAGTGAGCTGTGAAGAGAAAAGAGCCAGGATCTTCCTTCCTGCTTCAGAATGTGGACAGAGTCAGATTCAAACCTAGACCTGGGTGTAGGAGTGACGGGGGTAGGATGGTGGGGATGGATGGAGAGCAGAGATCTCTGCAGCCAGGGCTGGGAACTTGTGGTTTATTGCAAAGGGCCTGGGTGCAGGGCCCTGCTGGGAGCTGCCAGGCACAGCTCAGGGCCCAGAGAGGGAGAGAGGTAAAGAGAGAGAAGGCAAGAGCATGGTAAAGAGGATGAGAGAGTGAGGTTCCCGTCACAACACAATAAATCTTCATCTGTGCTGAATATTCTAATTCTCACTAACCAATCTAGTACAAGATACAAATCATATAGTGTTGGGAAGGATGAAAGTTTGACAAGAAAGTCTCACAGATATGTATGTTTGGCAGAAAGATTTTTGAGTGTAGAATATGAAGAAGGAATAGAGATGGAAGCAAGTTTTGATACAGAAGAAAAAAATTTCTGAGCCAGTCTTACTGGCTAACCAAGGAGGCAAAGGGTGTGTGAGTTAGAAGGGGTTTTTATGGCTTAGAGCAAAGGATAAACCCACCCCAAACAAGAAGATGTTTCTACCACAGGCAAACAAGCCTGCCAATGTTGCAAGTAGAAAAAAGGTCTCAGGATTTTTCACTGCAAGAAATCTGAAAAACAACTTCTAGCTTAAACTGTAATGTACTAACTTTTAGTGATTGGAGAACAGTAACATGAATATGGTAATTATAGTAGTTATGATAGGCTGTAGATAAAAGTTAAGGTATAGATTGGTTCTTCTACATTAAGATGCTCAGCAAAGAAAAGTATAGAATGCATTGTAACCAAAAGAAAAGTAAATAATGCATTGTAACCAAAACCAAAGGGTCTCCAGGCCTGCCTGCAGCTGGAGCTGACAGCTGTAGGCACAGCTCTGTCAACCACAACCCTGGGCTGCTGTAACACCTTGGATGGAATAAACTGCATTTTGGAGAGCTGCCTGGAGTCCCACATCTCTCATTCAGGCTCTTACACTATAGCTTTTACATACAGCCTATAAGAATCATTACATCACCACACTGGGTTCCATTTTAAACCCTACAAACTCCTCTTTGGGCCCCTTCTGCCAAGCTGGCAGGGGCTGCTCTGAGCCTTGGGCCTGTCTGCAAGCAGAGGGTATTGTTTGATCCAAAGGGGATCACCTTCAGCTGGCCATGCCATTGTTTTCCAGTTGTTCAGGAACTGAGGGATCTCAAAGCTTGCTTTCATTTCAATCTCACTTAGAGTTTCCATATTCTCAAAATCTTTTGCCAGACAATCATATTGATAAAGCTTTCTTGTTTCACCTTCCCCAACAGTGGGAAATGGGGTGCAAGCCTCAGTGTCCAGCAGGTGACAGGGACACTGCATCCAGCTCCAGGCACACCTGGGAGCCGTTCCCAACCTCTCAGGGGAGCCATGTCTGCAATGAAGGATTCGCTGCTGGGCCAGGAGCTCTGTGGCTTCTCACATATCCCAAGGGGGTTCTGCCATGGGGCTTTGCTTTGGGGTTTGCTCTGTGCACACCGTGGTGCCCTGGCAGGCCAGGAGTGAGGAATTCCTGTTGCTTTCCCCAGATTATCCTCCTTTTTGAGCTTGTGAAAAGGGCACATTTTATGGCTCTACACAGATATTTACTATAGGTATTATGTTGTATTGATTAGTATTGCTGTATTAACATTGTAATAGTGTGGTAAATGTAGTTTTGAAGTTAAAATGTAGCTTTTGTCGTTAAAATAGAAACTATGTATGTGGGATATTTTTTTTAAAAGAGAACTGAGGTAC
This sequence comes from Emberiza elegans, assembly GCA_024865655.1. NCBI lineage: Eukaryota > Metazoa > Chordata > Aves > Passeriformes > Fringillidae > Emberiza > Emberiza elegans. The sequence goes on along the minus strand of JALJVW010001685.1, from coordinate 896,879 downwards.
TCACACTGAGATAGCAGCCACAGGACACATCAATCTTTCAGAGAAAAAGAATTTATGTTCCCTTATCAGAAGAAACAAACTTCTTCCTGCCTCACTCAACCCTAAAGACACTGTCAGGATTCAGAGGAAGAAGCCGATACTGCCCAGAAAGAATCCTTTGTTTGAATGAAATTTATGCATCATGCATGAGGTGTATGAATATGCAACAGGCTATTGCTTTTAAGGGTTAATCCTCTGTTATTTTTGGGCTTATTTTGTCCAGAAAGAGGTACCCGGACTGTCCACAACTCTTTGTTTCTATTGTCTCCTATTGTCCTAATCCTTATTGTCCAAATTTTTATTACTCTAATTATATTACTATTTTTATAACAATTTTATTACTATTAAACTTTTAAAAATTTAAAACCAAGTGATTGGCATTTTTCACAGGCTGGACTGCTGGAAGCAAGGAGCTCCTGCAGGAATTTGGGGGTGCTGGAACATCCCAGTCCGTGTAGGGCTGACTCCCTTTGTGGACTGGCCTGGCTTGTGGGTGTTTTCAGCCTGTCCTGACAGAAAAGCATGTTTTGATCTCTCTCCTGGCTGTGGGGTCTTTTCACCCATCCCACAGTCAGAACAGCACATCTGGAACTCTGTCCTGATTATGGGATGGGTTCAGCCTGTCCTGACAGGCAGAGCAGCACATTAGGAGGGCAAGGAGGATGGAGAGGGGCTGGGAGCACAAACCCTGTGAGGAACCCCTGAGGGAGCTGGGGGTGCTCAGCCTGGAGAAAAGGAGACTCAGGGGTGCCCCCATCACTCTCTGCAGCTCCTGAAAGGGGCCTGTGCTCAGCTGGGGCTGGGCTCTGTCTCCAGGCACTGACACAACCAGAGCACACAGCCTCGAGCTGCACCAAGGGAAATACAGGCTGGATATCAGGAAAAGGATTTTACAGAAAGGTGATAAAGTTCTGGAATGTTCTGCCCGGGGAGGTGGTGGAGTCACCATCCCTGGGGGTGTTTAACAAAGCCTGGATGTGGCACTGGGTGCCAGGGTTGAGTTGAGGTGTTGGGGCTGGGTTGGACTCAGTGGTCTTGAAGGTCTCTTCCAACCCAGTGATTCTGGGAATTCTGGGAATTTTAATCCCTGTCCTGGCCATGGGATGTTTTCAGCCAATCCTGACACAGCACATTCCCTTTGGAGCCTCTGGAAGAGCTCTGTGGTCGCATTCTCCCTCTGGGAGAAGGAGAAATGACAAATGACCCCAAGCAGCCATGGGGGAAGGCCCATTTGTCCCAAAAGGAGCTCCCTGGGTGCCCCTGGCTCGGCGACACCATCCCTGTCCCCGTGGCTGGGATCTGTCCCCTCACTGCCCCAGCAAAGCAGCTCCAGCCACATTCCCAGGGCACAAACAGCCCCACAGAACCAGGAGCTGCCTCGGGTCAGCCACTTTTAATGGGGCTCCTGCAGGCCTTTATTCTGCCTAATTCTGATTTTTCCCTTTGTCCTGCAGGATAGCAGAGGAATAACCCTCAGACTGATCCATCTTTCCCTTCCCTGCTCCTGACATTGTGTGTTTTCATCTCCTGTCTGGGATGACAGAGAAACTTCCAGGGTTGTGTGTGCTCGGTGTCGGAGGAGAAGAAAGTGTTTTACCATTAGTGAGGTTGATTCTGTGCAATTAGAGGGGGAACAACCATTGTGTCAGGACAAATGCCATAATTCCCGCTGCCTGATCCATGCCCCATCAGGAATTAGATCTTTTCCTCCCACAAATCTCCCGTCTTACAGAAATATAAAAGCCATGAAACCCATCAAAAGCAGATTGGTAAAGTTCACTGAATTTCCCCCTATTTCATAATCAAAAGTAATTGGAAATGCTACAGAGACTGTTAAAGTTAAATTTCCCCAGTGCTGAAGTGCACATCAAAGAGCAGATGCTCAACACAGTGTCAGAAACAGTGAAAGTGCCCCATAAATCATGGCTGATATTCACATTTTGAGAAGGTGCTGTGGGGAGGAGGAGGGTGGATGTGGAATGTGACTCAGGGAGGGAACTTTAATGACATTTGTGATGGCACTCGGGACAAAGCTGAGACTTGAGCGTGACCTAAACCAGGGGAAAATAAACAAGGAGCTGTGAAAATGGCTGGGGCCATGAACTTTTGGGGCAGAGGATGTGCTTTTATTACAGAATTGGACACCAGACCATTTCCAGAAGCTCCAAAAATGTGTAAAGTTGGTTTTAACACTCTGAAAGCTGTGGAATAATCACAGTGATGGAATGAGCACGACTGGAAAAGTCACGTCCCTCAAAAGTCACCACTCCCTGGCCCATTGCCAACAAGTGGTGGAGCAGATCCCTGGCTCCTGGAAAACTCAAAATCATCCAAAGTGTCCTCACTTTGCAGTCAGGAGGAGCCAGAGCCAGGGCTTGGCCTTCCATGGAGGGCTGCAAACCCAAAAAGCACAGTGGGATTTGTTCAGACCCTTCTAGAATAGGGATTCAACCCGTTTTGTGATGTTTTGGACATGAAATGAAAAAATGAAAGGTCTTCAAAGCAATAATAAACTCAGCTGCCTCCTCAGTGTCACCTAGGCGGTCACCTGCCACAATAAATCCTCGGGAATTCTCATCTCCTGTAACAGAAACAAGGCCAGAGATGTTTGGTTCAGAGTGGGACATGAAAGAAACACAATTTAAAAGGCACCTCCAGGAGGGTGTCAGGGCCACACAGAGCTTTAGGTTTAGAAGCAGAGCAGCAATGAGGGAAAAAGCACTTTCCTTCTGAGCAGAGCTTGCAAAAATGTTTCCTTTTAATCTCTTTTTTCCCTCTTCTGTGGGCAGATGAAATGCTCAAGGTGGGGAATGAAGACGCCCTGTTGATATCCAGCTGACATAAACCCAAATGCTGATGTTCAGCATTCCCCACCCCTTATAATTCCTGGTTTAGAAACACAAATGTTGCTGTTCAGCATTTGTTTGGCACAGAAAGAGGTTTTCTGTCATGCCTGGTGAATTGTCCCAGAAATTTCAGCACCAGAAGGGACTGGGGCAGCCAGATTTAGGATTGCACTTGAGCTCTGATCCCAGGTTCCAGCAGATGGATGACAACATCTGCAGGAGACAGGGAAGAATAAAGCAAATTGATAAAATAAAGATCAGATGTTGTTGCCAAACTTCTTTGAGTGCAAGTTGACACTGACAGCCAGGGCTGCCTGAGGGATCCCAGCAGGGCTGGCACTGGGAGGGTGCAGGATAAAAGCCAGTGCTGGAGGGCACCAGGTAAATCCTCACAGCCTGTCAAAGGAAGAAAGGGAAATTCAAACTCACCCCATTTCCCCTGCCATGGGACACCTCCCACTGCCCCAGGGTGTTCCAGCCTGGCCTTGGGCACTTCCAGGGGCAGCTCAGGGCTCCCTCCCAGCCCAGCAGCTCTGCCTTTGCCTCTCCCTTAAATCCAGAGACCACAACTCAATCTCCTGCAGCACTTCTGACAGGCAAGGCAGCCTCCTTTCCTGTGTTTGGGATCCCAAAACCAGGGAGCAGTGTCTGAGGTGTCCTGGGTTGGAACGTTAGTTTGTGTTCTGTCCCCATCTGTCAGAGCTGGGGCAGTTCTCTGCTGTTCTTGGGGCAGTTTCCTTTCTCTCTCCCACAGCCAACCCTCCCTCCAGGAGATCTCTGCTGTCCATGGCCACTGAGTGTCCCTGCAGGGCTGATCCAATCCCAGCATCCCATGGGGAGATGCTCCGCCCAGGGGAGGAGCCAAGCATTCCTGCCTGGATCCAATCTGAGCCTGGCCCAGCACAGCAGCCTTTGCCCCCTGCAGTGCCAGAGGAGCAGCTTTCTGCTGCCCTGCATTGCCAGAGGGAGCCCAGGCCCATCTGCAGCAGCCCTGGAGCTGCAGAGGAAAACTCCCCCCTTGTGCAGGACCCCTGCTGCAGCAGAGCCACAGCTGGCACTGCAGGAGGGCTGAGCCCCCATGGGATGGGGCTGTGCCCCCGCCCTGACCCACAGCGTGCCAGGGCCTGCTCTCACTCTGGCAGTGGGGTCTGCATTTTTATGTTATTTTTATTTTCTTCCCTGTTACAAAACTGTTATTCCTGCTTCCACATCTTTGCCTGAGAGCCCCTTAATTTCAAATGTATAATTTGATGGAGGGGGTTTGCATTCTCCCTTTCAAGGGAGGTTCCTGCCTGCCCTAACAAACATCTGTCTTCTCAAACCAAGACAGCAGGCTGGACCTGCCCTCTTGGAGTGGGAATGGGGACCTGGGAGTTAATGAATGACTCATATTGGAAATCAAGGCAACCCCCGTGGCAGGGAGAAATGATGAGGAGGACTCCATATTATCAGAAGGCTAATTAATTACTTTATTTTACTATATTATTCTATACTATATTACACTACATCTAAACTGAACCTGCACAAGCACCCAACTCAACTGCACTGCCCAGCATCTCGTGACCATCAGCCGACAGTCCTGACACACTCCTGGATCCAATGGCTCAGTGAATCACAGCACTCACAGCAGAATCCAATCACCAATTCCCTTCAGGTAAACAATCTCCCACAGTGCGTTCCACTTGTGAACAGCACAGGAGCAGCAGTTGAGATGAGAATTGTTTTTTCTTTCTCTGAGGTTCAGAGAATGTGAATCCCAGAAAATCCTCGGGAAGTTGTGCCTTGCTTTTCTCTGTGAGGAGAAATGCAGCCACAGACCCGAGCACTGATTGACTCTCAGTGTCCATGGCTTGGGTTCTTGCCCAGCTGAGCTCTCAGCCATGCTGTGTTCTCAATCATCACCAGGAATGCAGGTGAGCTCCCCAGGAACTTGGGAATTCCTTCTGGCCTGTGGGAAATGGATTTGTAGAGAATTTTTGAAGTTTGATAGAAGCTTATAAAGTATGGATTTGTATGTAAATTTTGAGATAAGAAATGTTGATTTAGAAATATTATGGAATAGGACAGATATTGTTGAGGGAGAAACAGAACTAGAAATAAGTTTTAAAGGATAGCTTTGTAAATAAGACTAAATACTTTAGAGAAATGTGGCACCTCTCAGTTGCCCCATCTTTAAGTCAGAAAAGGGCCTGAGAGGAATAGTGGATTTGTCTTTCCAAACAAGCTGTGGGTCTGCTGGGAGATAAAACCAGCACTGGGAGATAAAAGAAAAAATGGGGAGGATTCCACTGGTTGATGAATGGAAAAAGATATTTGCTTTTACAAATAAACTTTAGATTTGCTGATAAATGAAATTAGACATTGAGAGATGAAAGAAACAATGGGGAAGAAAAATGCCTAAATTCCATAAGAATTCAAAATTAAAAGGGAGGGTTGTACATTAGAGGGGACTCTGGGATCAGGTGTTCTGGGAAGTCTGAACCTCTCAAGTACCTCAGAAATGGGGAGAGAAGGGAAATGCAGCTGGGAAATTGGGATAAAAAGGAGGCTGTGTCCCCCAAAAACTGGAGAGACTCCAGGGGAATGCCCCATGGCCTCTGCCTTTATTTGAATAAAGTTCCAGGACTCCTCTGTCTCCTTTTTGCATATAAACCTCTGGTGTTTGTGGATCAATTTTCCTGACAGTCCTAATCCGACACTGACCAGCATATCTTCATTTAAAGAAAAGAGAAAAGGGACAAGAAAAGAGGGAAGAAAACCTAGTAAGCTTAAAGGAAGCTTAAGGAATACAGTGCAGAGAACACAGGGAGGGATAACTGGGAGGGGAGTGGGAGTCTGGTTCATCAGGGCCCTGCTGAAGGTTTCCCACATGCCCACGGGTATTTTGGGAGACAGAATTCCTCACTGTTTGTGTCTTCAGGATCCTTTAGGAGCTGTGGGTGTGTATCCTGTCCCAAACCTCCTTCAGAGTCCCCCTCAGTGCCACACGGGGCTGGCACAGCTGCTCCCAGAGCTGTTTTCGTGGCATCCCAGGCATTTATCAATGAGGAATGACCCAAACTCTCCAGCTCAGCACATGCTGGCCTCACTGGGGGCACTGTGCTGTGTCTGAGGGGTCACTGGGGTGCCTCATTCCCAGGGTGTGCCTGGGGACAGTCCCTGCTCACCCTCTCCATCCTGCTGGGATCGGGAATTCCGGGAATCTCCCAGCATGGCCGAGCTGCCACAGGCCCGTTGTACCATAATTAACACCTTGTGATGAGTGACATGCTAATGGCAGGGAGGGGACATCACCCTGCCACCACTGACTTTGACTTGGCTGTCCCTTAATTGTCACCATTATCGGGAAATCGGTCCCTTCCCAGCTCCCTCTGCTCCCTGCCAAGGACACAGCGGTTGTGTCACCTGTCTCTGTCCTGCCTGATGTGACAGGTGGCAGAGGTGCCACCGTGCCTGCCCTCAGCCAGTTCCCAGCACTGCAGGATTTTACAAATTGTGTTTAGCTTTTAATGATTTGCTGGAACATGCTTGATTAAAAACCTGCCGGAATTCCAAACCTAATGAACCCTAAACTTTCACATTAGATCCATTAATTATCCTGGTCCCAGTGGCACACACGGGGACATTTCCCTGCTGCATTCGTATGAAAATGAAGAGTTTCTGCAAGAACTACATTAAAAAATAGACAAATAACAAGACTCCATTGCTAAAGCTGTTGTGTCTCTGAATTAAGTTACTGTCTTTTGTTTTTCCCTTTAATTAATCATTCCTGAGGCATGGCTGGGAGGCCCGGGGGAGCTGGGGAGCAGCAGCAGTAACTGATGGCTTTGTCACCGGTGTCACCGTGCCAGAGCAGTGATGAACGTGAGGGGAGGGATGGGGGCACCAATTCGCTGTCATTGATATTACAGGGGGCTGTGCTGGGATGATCCATGGTTTTCTGATTTATAGGGAAACACTGATCAGTGGTTTCAGACCCCACAACACACAGAGATATCACATCCAAAGGATCTTGGCTGCTGCCAGGGAATCAGGGAATCCCGGGATGGTTTGGGTTGGAAGAGACTCTAAAGCCCACCCAGGCCTGGGACACATTCCACTGTCCCAGGCTGCTCCAAACCCTGTCCAACCTGGCCCTGGACACTTGGACATGGACAGAAAGGCCCTTTAATGCTGCCTGAAGGCCTTGTTCAGAGAATCCCAGACTCTTTCTGGCTGGAGAAGAGCTCTCAGGTCACCTCTGGGGTCTGACACAAGCTCTGAGCCAGCTCCCCTTGCTTGCCTGTGCCTGACAGTGAAGGGGAGAGTTTGGGATCCATTACAGGTTCAGTACTCCCCATTCCTTGGGGAATGGATTGTACATTCCCTGCAGCCAAGCAGGAGACTGTTAATTAGCTAATTATTGCCCAGCATACATTCTAGAGGCTCACCTGGTCTCCTGAACTCTCACTTCATATTCCACAGGTTTCCACATGGGAATTCAGTGGGATAATGGGGCAGACACAGTTCTGGAGCTCTCCCTTCCACCCTGGCTGAGGAGACACCAGGATGCTGGGGTAACCTCCCCAAGTGTTGGAACCCAGGACATCCCTCTGGCTGCCCTGGGTGACTCCAGACCCTGGCAGGGGGCTCAGAGACCTTGGCACAGGAGTCAAAAACACCTGTGCCCTTGATTTTAGCCCATGGAAACAATCACCAACTTTGTGTGAGGATTGACAAGCCACGAGAGTTTGAATAGAATGATAGTGAATTTGTCACAGGGTGAAAATGTAGAATTTTGGTGTTTCTAGAATGGGGCTTCAGGAGGCAAGATGGAGGAATCTGAGCGTATCCAGTCCTTGTCCTTGTCCTTGTCCTTGTCCTTGTCCTTGTCCTTGTCCTTCTCCTTCTCCTTCTCCTTCTCCTTCTCCTTCTCCTTCTCCTTCTTCCTCTTCTTCCTCTTCGTCCTCCTCCTCCTCTTCCTCTTCCTCTTCCTCTTCCTCTTCCTCTTCCTCTTCCTCTTCCTCTTCCTCTTCCTCATCCTCTTCTTCTTCTTCTTCTTCCTCTTCTTCTTCTGCTTCTTCTGCTTCTTCTCCAGCAGCAGCAGCCTGGAGAAGTGTCCTTCATTTCCAGCAGGACATTGGGAAAGGGGGAGAATCCTTCTCCTCTCCCACCTCCAAACCCAGCCCTGGAGGTTGGGGCAAACTCAAACCACCTCCAAACCACTTCTTGAGGTGCCAAAATGTTTTGATGGTTTCTAATATTCATCCCTGTCTAATATTCATCCCTGTGTAAAAGGACTCTCCTGTTACTGCTCCCTGTGTTTGAACAGGGCACAAGGCTGAATTCCCTTGTGTCTCTGTCACCATTCCAACCAGGAATGGTGATCCAGAGCTTCACCAGCAGGAAAATGTCACTTCACCAATTCCTGGTTATGCCCAAAGCTCCCCAGCAGTGTTCTCCTGCAGAAATGTGTTTTTCTCCAATTCCCGATCATCCCTGCCAGCAAAATGAGTTCTGTGGTTCTGTCACAGTCCCTCGAAGCCCTCTGTCAAATTAAAATTTATTTTCCCCATCTGAAGACAAATCTCTTAGTCTGATGGCAAAATTCATTTGATATGATCCCCAAAGCTTTTCTCCTGGAAAATCAGTGTGTTAAAATACCAAAGCCACTTTGCAGAGTAATGTAATTTTGCCCTCTCTCCACCCTCCCTGCTATTGTTAAAAATTTGATTTTTTTTTAACATAAAAAGAGCAAGGACATTTTGTCATAATAACAACGATTTTGCTTCTCAGAACAATTTTACAGGGAAAAAAAAGACAGGGGAAATTACAAATCTTCTTTTTATAGTCCATGTTCGGGGCAAAAGGGTTAAAGAAGAAGAAAATATCTATCAAATAACAGCACTAAGGACAGCATCAGTGAGAACGGAGTGTAAAATGTGCCCATGGCACAGAATTCCAGGCTGGATGGGGCTGGAATCCCCTGGTCCCAGCCCATCCCTGCCTGCAGCACGAGGGCTCTGAGGTGGCTCCACTCCTTCTCCAGGCAGCCTCTTCCAAGGCTGTGCTATGCCCAAAATGAAGGGATTTCTCCTCAGTTTCAGCTGGAACATGCCACGTTTCAGTTCCTGCCCCTGGTGCTGGCCACTGTTGGGAAGGATCAATGTTTGACAAGGAAGTCTCACAGATATGTGTGCTTAGCAGAAAGATTTTTAAATGTAGAATATGAAGAAGGAATAGAGATGGAAGCAAGTTTTGATATAGAAGAAAAGAATTGATGAGCCATTCTCAGCAATTTGATAACCAAGGAGGCAAAGGGTGTGTGAGTTAGAAGGGGTTTTTATGGCTTAGAGCAAAGGATAAACCCACCCCAAACAAGAAAATGTTTTTACCAAGCAGAAAGAGAGCACAGGCAAACAAGCCTGCCAATGGTGTAAGTAGAAAAAAGGTCTCAGAATTTTCCACTGCAAGAAAACTGAAAAACAACTTCTAGCTTAAACTGTAATGTACTAACTTTTAGTGATTGGAGAAAAGTAACATGAATATGGTAATTATAGTAGTTATGATAGGCTGTTGATAAAAGTTAAGGTATGGATTGGTTCTGCTGTATGAAGATGCTCAGCAAAGTAAATAATGCATTATAACTAAAAGAAAAGTATGTAATGCATTATAACCTAAAGAAAAGTAAATAATGTACTGTAACCAAAACCAAAGGGTCTCCATGCCTGCCTGCAGCTGGAGCTGACAGCTGTGGGCACAGCTCTGTCACCTGTGACCCTGGACTGCTGTAACATCTTGGATGGAATAAACTGCATTTTGGATACAATAAACTGCATTTTGGATACAATAAACTGCATTTTGGAGAGCTGCCTGGAGTCCTGCATCTCTCATTCAGGCTCTTACAAGGCACCACTGAAGGGATTTGTGCCTATCCCTGATGCCCCTCTCAGGGGGAGCAGCCCGAGCTCCCTCAGCCTCTCCTCAGCAGAGAAGCTCCTCCAGCATCTCCCTAGCCACATAAAAGATGCACAAAACACACAGAAAATTATCTGACATAGAAGAAAAGATAACAAAGAAACACCAAATTGTTGCACGTAGAAAATTATGCTCCCAAAAATGTCCTAAATCACCTGTGGGATGAATGCACAGAATATTCTTTATTTGACAGGAGGAATGTTTAGAAAGAGAACAAAGAGGAAATTGATGCCAGGGCAGAATGATCTTTGGTTTTGCCATTTTCCCAGGTGCAGTGAGGGGCTTCCCACAGAGCCCTGCCCCATTCCTGGCTGGCTGCTGGATCCTATTTGGATTCCAAATAATCCCTCTGAAATCCCACAGAGCCAGGGGAGCCCTGCATATGCTGGATAAATGGAGAAATGGTGCCATGTTGGGAGATCCCTTAGGAGGAGTTTTAGATGTGCTGGGGGTTTTCCTCTCAATTTCCCTTTTATTCCAGGTGCTTTTTGTCACTTTGTGGGATAATTTCAGTAAGAAAAGTCTTCTGCTTGGTGGAATATTAAAATTATTTATATTAATATTAATGAATGAAATTAATGGTATTATTTAGTAAAAGGTAAAGATCCAGGGTATCACTGAGATATTTTACGAAAAATCTCTTTGCCAGGATTTTTCTCCTGAGAAGCTGAGAAGCCTCAGAAAAGAAATGTAAACAATAACTATCTGATTGCTTGGAATGTGGTTTGGAGGTTGCTTACCAACAGGTGCATCTTTGATTGGTTCCATGTGAATTGTTTTAACTTAATGACCAATCCCACTCCAGCTGGTCAGTCATGGGTTTTTATTATCATTTTCTAGCCTTCTGAGGTCTCCTTTCTCTTTCTTTAGTATAGTTTTAGTATAAGAATAGAATAGAATAGAATAGAATAGAATAGAATAGAATAGAATAGAATAGAATAGAATAGAATAGAATAGAATAGAATAGAATAGAATAATCAACCTTCTAAGAAATATGGAGTCAGATTCATCTCTCACCTCGTCCTGGGGACCCTCACAACAACACTGCAACAATTGATAACCCACACCAGGGTGCAGCAAACATCCTGGTGTTGGTTTCTGTGTTCATTTTGGGAGAAAAAACCCAAAGATCAGGGTCTTTTGTGAGTCACTGATACAGAAGCTTTGGGTTTGTGTCTGTGATCAGTTGGGGGTGGAAGGAAGGAAAAAAATTCTTCCTGGAAACTTGAGCTGGGGCTGGAATTGCAAGACAAGGATGGAAACCCAGGAACATTTTCTGTTGTGCTACAACTTCCACACCCCTCAAACACCACGTGGGAATGTTGGGTGCCTGGTGCCCCCACAGCTCTCGTGGCAAGGAGAGAACCCTGCTGGTTGCAGCTCCCACTTGGGAAAAGTGGGAGGGGGAGACTCAACCCAAGGGATTTGAAAATGGAAATTGGTCTTCAGGAGAGCTGATGTGGGGGGAAAATCAAACAGATATTTCTGTTATCCTGAATGGATAATTGAGAATCCCAGGGTGCCAGAGGGGTTTGGGTTGGGAGGGACCTTAAGGCTCATCCCTGCCATGGCAGGGACACCTCCCACTGTGCCAATGTCCAGCCTGGCCTTGGGCACTGCCAGGGCTCCAGGGGCAGCCACAGCTGCTCTGGCAATCCCAGCCCAGCCCCTGCCCACCCTGCCAGGGAACAATTCCCAATGCCCAAGATCCCATCCAGCCCTGCCCTCTGGCACTGGGAGCCATTCCCTGTGTCCCGTCCCTCCAGGCCCTTTTCCAAAGTCTTTCTCCACTTCCCTGTGGCTCCTTCAGGCCCTGGGAGACCACAATGGGATCACCCCAGAGTTTTCTCTGCTCCAGGCTGAATTCCCTTGTGTCTCCTTCCCTTTCCTGGCCCAGTCGTGGTTTTGGGACCATTTGACACCTCTGCACCAGCACTGCCTTCCCCATTCCTCCTCTCCCTCTCTGCCCCGACTCTGCAGAGCCAGCCCAGCACATCCCTGCAGCTCCTCACAGCCCCTGCCCGAGCTGGGAAAGGAGGGAGGGTGTCCCAGAGGGCACAGAAACCCCTCAGCTGGAGGGGCTGCTGCAATGTACCTGCAGGGTTAGGCCCCAGTGGGCACAGCCAGCCTGCTCCTGAGCTTGCTATCAAACCCTCAGGGATTCCTCAAGGCTGTTGGAACATAAATTGGGCAAATTAAGAAAGAAGAGGCTGAGAAACCAAATACCAAGATGGCAAGGACAGGATAACAGAGGGCTGTGAAACACCTGCACTGTAACCAATCACACACTGTGAGAAATGCAGGCACAAAACAGAGAGCAAGGCAAAGGCACCAATCAAGCAGTGTGTACTTAGGAGTTTGTAGAGTCTCTAAAAGTGTGTGTAAATGTAATAAAGGCTTCTGCTGGACCATACTGGTCAGTTGTGCAGGAGTCCTGGATTTCCCACAATAAAGGGCTGCCAGCTGCTCTGCCTTGCAGCAGAGGTTGGCTTTTCCTCCCCATTTTTCTCTGGTTTCTGTCCCCATCTTGGCTCTCAGAGGTGCCACAGGGCTCCAGCCCGGCCAGCCCAGCAGCAGGATTCACCCTGCTGGGCATAAATCAGGATTTATCCCCAGTGTTTAATGCTTTTGTTCCGCTCCGTGGCACACGCTGTTCATAAGCCATGTAAATCCAGAGAGATGGGATTTAGAGCAATTTCAAATTAAGGAAAGAGCTTGTCAGTTTAAACACTTTTTTCTCCCTTTTTTTGCCTCCATCCCATTCTGTGCAGCAATAATGAGGGTGACTGCAGCAATGGCCTGGCCTGTCCCAGCACCATCCCCAGCTGATCCTTGCAGGCATTGCAAAAATGCTCTCAGCCCTGGCATCACTGCAGCACAGAGCCCAAAGCCCAAATATCCCTGGCATGTTTTCCTTTGCTTGCACCAAATTTACCTTGCATCTTTTTACTCCTCACTGGGAAGCAGCTGTGGGGCCAGGATTGAGGTTTTGGGTGGGATCCCAAGCCTGACCCTCCTCCCCCCCAGCTGTCCCCTCCTGTCAGGAGTTGTCCAGAGGCACAAGGTCCCCCCTGAGCCTCCCTTTCTCCAAGCTGAGCCCTTTTCCAGCTCCATTCCCCTTCCTGGACTCAGTCCAGCCCCTTTGTGTCCTTTATTGAGGAGCCAGAGCTGCCCCAAGAGGGGTCTCAGCAGTGGGGTGTCCTTGGAGAGACACAGACCCAGACCCAGTCTTTAAAGGAACCAGACTCTCTCCATGGACCTGAGGGACCCAAAAATGTTCCATATCCTTAGGAGGGGTGAATGCCTGCTTCCTGTGGGGCTGAGGCTGCAGAAAGAAAGACAGACAGACAGACAGACACACAGAGCAGGTTCAGCTGTGCCTGGAGCCTGGTCCTTGCCCTTCTGCAGCTCCTCATCTCCCTGCTGAGCTGCTCCCACCTGGAGCTTCCCAGCCTTGGTGGGAGTCAGGGAGCTCTGGGAGAGCTGTTGAGCTGGGCTGGGCCAGGAGGACATCCCTGTGCCTGCTGTGTTGTCACCAGGGGCTGTGGGGACATCCCTGGGCCTGCTGTACCCTGTCACCAGGGGCTGGGCTGTGGGGACATCCCCTTGTCACCATGACCCCCTGCCCAGGAGCAGTGACTCCTGAGCTGGGCCTTGGAAGCCTCAAGGGCTGTTGCCAGGTCTGTAACCAGGAGCTGACTGCACCAAACCCCCCAAAATCGTGGGGTCAGGCTGGGCTCTGGCTCTTCTGGCAGGGAAGGTGTTGGCAGGGGCTGATGCAGCAACCCAGCGCTAAAACCTCCAATTTCCTTGTGCCCTTAGAGGAACTTTATCCCAGCCCTGCCTCTTCTGCTCAGCAGCCCTGCCACCAGACCCAGCTGTTCCCTGCCCAGCCCCTGCATTGTGTGGCAATTACTCCCTCTGTCTTTCTCCTCCCTTCCTCTATAATCTCATTTTAATGTGCATGTCACAGTTTTAATAAACCCAAGTTCAAAGGATGAGCAATTATACAAATCTTCCATTTCACACATGAAAAGCGTGGTTTTAAAGTTGTCAGCACAAAAAAAAAAAAAAAAAAGAGGCATTTCTTTGATTCCCTTCTCACTGCAATTACCTCATGTCTGCTGTGGGTTTGAGCTGGTGTAAATCCTCAGAGTGCCTTTGATTCCAGGGTCTTACCCCACTGGAATCGTTGGCTCCAAGGTGGATTAGTGCAACTTTCCAGATAAGAAATGAGGTTGGAGTTTATCCGCAGCCCAAATGGAATCAGCGATGTTTGGTGCCCTGCTTGGGCTCACTCCTGGGGGATTTTTATCCTCTCTCAGCATTTTGTTTACACTTTATAAAAAAAAAAAATCCTGCTGAGCTGTGGAGAACAAATCATGCCCCAGAAGATGAAAAAGGTGAGGGATCCAATTCCCATTATTTCTGTGGCTGTTCCCAAACTTGTAAAATGGAGGAAAAATGCTCTTTATTCCAAAGGATGAGGGAGGGATTGGGCATTTGGCTGCATGTCTGAAGTGCCTTGAACAGCTCCAGGGAAAGCTCAGGGCAGGTGAGGGAGATCCCTTTTCTCTTGAAACACCAGGATGGGTGGGATGCTGCAGGGTCATGGATGAGCTCCTTCCCAGCTCCCACACTTTGCCAGGATGAGCCATGGCCACAAACCAGGAGGTTTGTGCCACCTCCAGAGCTGCTTCTGAGAGTCCATCAGTGCTGGGCAGGGCCTTCCCGATGCTCTGGGGATGAGAAATCCTGGATTTCAGAGCAGAAGGTGTGCCTCAGCACATCCCTGGGGCAGGCAAATCTCCTTTAAGCAGCAGGTTGGGTAAGGCCCATCCATGGTGGGATTTTCCCCATTCCTTCAATGCATGTGCCTTAAAGGCAGGAAAAACTGGAGTGGATATTTTCATTCCTGGTGGCTCCAAGCTGCAGGAGCCTCTCTTATTTTTTCTGGAGCAGAATGAAGTGACAGGCTAGGGGAACAAAATCGTGGCAGTGCTAAAGGATTCACTGAAAAATGCCTGGGATTGATATATGGAAAACTTCCCACAGCTCCCATCCTTGGAGCTCACCCAGAGCTGGCATTTGCAGAGCTCTCTGTGCTGCTCTGGTGATGCTGGGTGTGCAAAGCCTCACCCATTTCTGGTTATCCAGGGTCCCTGGCGTGAAACCCAGCCCACACTCAGAGGCAGCTCTGGGACATCCCCACTCCTGCCTGGCTCACCAATTGAATTGTTAAACCCAAAAATCATGGGCAAA
Organism: Emberiza elegans; assembly: GCA_024865655.1. Classification (NCBI taxonomy): domain Eukaryota; kingdom Metazoa; phylum Chordata; class Aves; order Passeriformes; family Fringillidae; genus Emberiza; species Emberiza elegans. The sequence goes on along the minus strand of JALJVW010001685.1, from coordinate 881,775 downwards.
GACCCTCCAACTAGTCAAAGTCAGAAAGTGGGATGTTTATTACACCAGCGGGCAGCACGGGGTGGAATTGTCCCAAAAATGTGTGACCGCAACACACAAGGATTTTTGCCTTCTCTTTATTTCCCAAAATAATACATATGCACAACCCCAGCACCTCCCATCCCCACTCTGTATTAAAATGATGTTATTAATCCTTCACATGTGCACAATTCTTCTCTCTAATTGGGTCAGTGGTCCCAGGGATTGTGGTGGTGTTCACAGGGGTCCCAGGACGAGGGAAGAGATTACAATCTTGACTCCATGTTTCAGAAAGCTGATTTATTATTTTATGGTATATATTGTATTAAAAGAAAATGATATACTAAAACTATACTAAAAGAATAGAAGAAAGGATTTCATCAGAAGGCTAGAAAGGAATGGAATGATAACAAAATCTTGTGACTGACCAGGGAGTCTGAGGCAGCTGAACTGTGATTGGTCATCAAGTAGAAACAATCCACATGAGACCAATCCCAGATGCACCTGTTGCATCCCACAGCAGCAGATAACCATTGTTTACATTTTGTTCCTGAGGCCTCTCAGCTTCTCAGGAGAAAAAGATCCTAGCAAAGGATTTTTTTCAGAAAATATGTCTGTGACAAGGGATGAAGTTAGGAAAGTCTTCATCAGGTCTCTGTGACCTTCTGGCATGATCCAAAGTCCCCTGCTTTGTGATGGATTGACAGTCCAGGTGCTGGGCATTGTTCTACTGGTTTCAGTATGTTCCTATAATGCTTCACTTGCTCCACTTCCTTCTACAAATGAGTTCATAATATAACAATTAGTTTTAGTTTAAGCATCTAATAATCATTAACCTATCGTTGGTGTATCTAACTTCAATATGAATTGGTTCTAACCCTCAGCTAAAATCTTAACCCTTTAAAATCATGATTCACTGACTGGGCAGAACCTCTGTAGGAATGCAGGGCTGGCTTCTCAGAGGCTGCAGGATTTTCAATTACAGTGGTTTCCAGGCAGAGAATTTCGCTCAGTGTGGTGATGGCTGCTCTTAGAGGGCTTTATTTTAGCTGGGAGAAGGGACTGGAACAAAATTTCAGTGCCAACACCTGTGGGAGAGCAGGTGTGGAGGAGTGATTGGGATTGGGCACCACAATGAAAGTATTTAATGTAATCCTCATTTAAAAAGTAAATCGCTTGAATAGCTACACTCCCATTAGCCCTCTGTGTAAGTAATAATGTTCCTCCTCTCCTTTTTAAAGTAAAGGATGCTCCTATGAAGACATAATTTTCATAAAACCATTCCAGGGAAAAAGAAAAAAAAATCCCAAAATACCCTGCAGAACCTTTTGCGCTCACCCAAAGAAATAATATTTTAAATTATACAAATGATTAGGACCTAATTCAGCATTAAAGGAAATTACAGCACAATGCAGAAAATTGGAGATGCTGGCGTTGATCTGGAATTATGAAAAATAAGCGTGAGCTGCCTGGAGTTCAGCGCTTTCCATTCTCATGCTGCTCTGTTTCTCTCCTGTTTTTCTTCCCACTTTGTCATTGTTTAGTGTGGACAGCTCCAGTCTGGAGGGAAAGTTCTCACGCAGGAAATTTGTTCTAAATGAGTTGTCCATGAACAGAAACCACCAGAAAAGCATCCCAGTGTGTGAGGGGCTGCTCCAGCCTCTCCATGAGTGATGAATGCTTGGATAGCACCAGGAGCTGCTCCGAGCTCCCAGCCTTGGCCAGGGGCTGCTTGGACCCCTGTGGTTCATCCAGGGGTCAGCAAAGGAAACACAGCAGCCCAGGATGGCAGGGAAGGGCCTCAAGGTGCTCCAGGGGAGGTTTAGATGAGATGTAGGGAATATCTCCTCATAGAATGGTTGGAAATCACCGGGACAGACTGTTGTCACAATCCGTCCTTACGAACGGGATTTGTGATGGTTCATGGATTGATCTCAGGGTGCAAAAAGAACCGACACGGCACAGGGGGTGTGCAGTGATAATCAAAACAAATGCACCTTTATTGAATGACCACAGCAAAATGCGATAGAGGGATTAAGAGAGAGAGAAAGATAGAGAAAGAGAGAGAAAAAAAGAGAGAGAGAGAGGGGGATAGAGCTACCAAACGTAGAGATGAAGTCCTTTGGTCCAGCCTAGTCAAGGAGATCTCAAAATCTCTAGCTAACTCAGAGGTTTTTATTATGATAATTCTATTGAAAATTGTGAGGGGGGCAGAACCAGATACAATAAGGAATAGATGTAACAGGTAGTCCAGGTAGTCCGTGTTCTCAGCAGTAAACAGGAGCCATTGTTTTCATGGTCCAGCGGTCACAACCTGCAGGCAAACATCTCGCTTTGGTCAGCTTGCCTCCCCCACACTTCTCCCCCGGGCTGGGGGTTTCAGTCCCAGTCCTTGGAAGGAGCAGAGGGGCCTTTTCACATGGGGGTTCCATGTCTCAGTCCTTGATGGAGAGGCTCCTTACATCTCAGTCTGTCTGTCACGGTGGTTGTAAAACAGGTGAGGGTCTTCTGTGGGGGACCACCCAAAACTCAGGAGAAGTCCAGCCAGGCCAAGAGGTGGGACAGCTCCCAAGGCTGTTGTTGCAAAAAGGGCGCGGTGTCCCCTTCTTCTTCTCATTGGGCTCAGTGTAGCATACAGCAAACAACACCTGTGAAAACAATAACTTAGCACTGTGCTCTCAGGTCTCAGGGCCTTGTGGCATGTGACTTTCTCCTACAGAGAAGACAGAGAGGTCTCCTCTTCAGTGGTCCTCAAAGGACGATCATGAGGCAGATGAGGGAAAATTCGGACAGACTCTCACAACTGTGCAGGGAACTGGGGGGGTTCCATCCCTGGGAGTGGATGTGGCACTTGGGGACACGGTCAGTGGTGACCACGATGGTGGGGCTGGCTGGGTGGGTGGACTTGGGGGCCTTAAATGGTTCAGAGATTCCATGGATCTCCCTGCGTCTCCAAGAGGAGGGTTTGGGGTCTCCTCTGGAGCCATCAGGCTGGGTGCAGCTTTAATTCCTTGTGCAGCTTTAATTCCCTGTACAGGTTTAGTTCCTTTTAGCAGTCCCTGGAAACCCAGCAGGACAAAAAGAGAGGAGACACCCCTGGCAGTGACCACAGGGCCCACCCGGTGCTGCCTGAGCTGGCCCCACAGGCACTGATATCCCTCTTTTGTCCCCAGGGAAAGCTCCCAAACTGCTCCAGTGGCGTGGCCTCGCTGTGCCCAGCTCGGACCGGGCACTGCCCAGGGGCTGTGGGCACTCAGGGCTGGCACCAGAGGGACGCCTGGGTCACCCCGGCTGTGGTGGCACCACGCTCAGCCTGGCTGGGGGAGAACAAAGCCTGTGGAGGAGCTGGGGCTCTGCAGCACCACAGATCGGGACAGGCAGGTCCTAATTGCCCTCCGCAGCTGAAGGAGAATGGGTTTCAGTCCCTAACAATAGATTTCAGTTCCCAACAATGGATTTCAGTCCCTAAACGTCCCCCTCCCTAACGCCTGCATTTATCGGCGGCTGTGCTAACACAGATACAGCGCCTTTGAGCCGTGCTGATGGGGGATGGCACTTCCATCAATACCTGGTGGCAGTTTTATTGTGCCAGCCCCAGCCGCGATCTGTCCATTGTGCTCACGAACTCAAATGAATGCAAGAATTTATGGGTGCGTCTCCCAAGTGCTGCTCCCTTTAATCACGGCAGATAAAGAAATTCCTGCCCGGCAGAGTGGGAGTGTCAGCTGGTTAATGAGCAGGTACTTAGCAGATGCGAGCTGCAAAAATCCTTCACTTCAATGGCTGCAGGTGGACAAAGGGAGCTGTGGGCCAGCAAGAAAGAAAGGCTGCCAAAGGAAAGAGAAAATATCCTCCGCTGGGTGCACTCCGGCAGGAGGAGGGTGATTTGCAGAGCCTGTAATGTAACTGTGCGATATTTTATGGGTTTCTTCTGCCTTTATGGCCTCATTGTGGGATGTGGGACAGCATCAGCTGCTGCAGAGATCGTGGTGCTGATCTGCTGCTCAGTGAGAAGCACCAAAGGTGGGTTTGGGGTCAGGGCGCATGTGGGGACATTGACTCTGGCCTAGAGCTCGGCACATCCCTGTGGGAAATGTCTGCTCTGCCAGTGGGAATTGTCCTTAATGGAGAGGACTTCCCTTCCCTTCTCTTCCCTTCCCTTCCCTTCCCAACCCTCCCCTGGTGAAGAGCAATTATGCTTTTGCCAATTTTCCACATTCACTTTTCCCCAAAAGCAGGAGAAAAGCCGTTTTAAAAGGCTGTTTATGAAATGTGAGCAGTGTCAGGAGGAACACCCAAACTCAGGTTCTCATTCAAAGGATTGAAATTGAATTTGCAACAGAGCTAAGGTGTTGAAATGCTCTGAGGATCTCTGTCCTCCTCTGGAAGAAATGAAGAAAGCTTGGGTGTAGCAAAAGCTGTTCCCTCAAACACAGCTCTCAGAGACATCCAGGTGCCTCAGCACATAAAGCACAGAGCCACAACTACAAACAGTTTATGAAATACCTGAGGAGAAAATGTGTCTGAGCGATGTGAGAGCACAATGTAAACAGTCATTAGGATATATTCACCATTGTGCTGCCTGATCTCCAGATGAGCCACTCCAGGAACACTGAGCCTGTCATCTCCCAGCAAATCAAAGCTCACTGCCATCCCAGGAGCCACCAGAGCAGTTCAATCACCAACAGCTCCCGACAAAACGGGCTCCTCATGCTGCCCTGAGGAATTCAGCTCTACAGAACTCTGGGACAGCCAAACCCCCACAGCAGCGTGAGCTCGGTTTGACAGGTGATAATTAACTGCTGATAATATAATTGCAGTTTTGAGGCAAAAATCGGTTTCATTAAAAACGACTCAGCATTTGCATGGTGTGGGACAGCCTCCTCCAAGCAGGAACGTTCAGAGTTCAGTCACTGCTGGCACGTTTACCTCGTGCTGAACATGGGGGATGGAGCTGGAGAGGTTTTGTCACCTTCCAGGGCTTTGGATCTGAGGGCTGCAGTGGCCCAGGCAGTGCCCCTGCAAGGGAATTGCTGTGTCAGCCACACCAGCCTCCAGGAAACTGAAGGAAAACAAGTCCCTGGAAGGAGCCCTTCCCTTCAGAGGGGAGGATTGGCTCTTTCCATGACCATGGATATCTGAGGGTGGGTCAGGAGCAGGATGTGATACCCTGGGCTGGTTCCAGGGGATTGCACTTGGTATAGTTAGAAGGGATCAGCTCATTGCCTCTGAGGGTCTGGGGCACATCCTGGCACAAAGTTACCATTGGGTGTTCCAGGTTCCCGAGAGGAAAACAGAGACCCCTGTGACCCTTCCCCTGACTGCCCAGGGGTCCTTTAATGCTGCAATTCCTCATGGGCTGCAGCCCTTCTCTGCTCCTGCCTCCAGGCAGGGAGCACCCAGTGTGGAGCTGTCCACAGACCTGCCCCTTCTCCTGCTGACCAGGGCTGTGGAGCTGTCCCCAGACCATTCCTGTCCCTTTTCCTGCTGACCAGGGCTCCCCAATCCCTTCCTGTCCCTGCCCTGACCAGGGCTGTGGAGCCGTCCCCAATCCCTTCCTGTCCCTGTTCCTGACCAGGGCTGTGGAGCCGTCCCCAATCCCTTCCTGTCCCCCTTCCTGCCCAGGGCTGTTCCCCCAATCCCTTCCGGTCCCTCTTCCTGACCAGGGCTGTGGAGCTGTCCCCAGACCATTCCTGTCCCTGTTCCTGCTGACCAGGGCTGTGGAGCTGTCCCCAATCCCTTCCTGTCCCTGTTCCTGCTGACCAGGGCTGTGGAGCCGTCCCCAATCCCTTCCTGTCCCTGTTCCTGCTGACCAGGGCTGTGGAGCTGTTCCCAATCCCTTCCTGTCCCTGTTCCTGCTGACCAGGGCTGTGGAGCCGTCCCCAATCCCTTCCTGTCCCTGTTCCTGCTGACCAGGGCTGTGGAGCTGTCCCCAGTCCCTTCCTGTCCCTGTTCCTGCTGACCAGGGCTGTGGAGCCATCCCCAATCCCTTCCTGTCCCTGTTCCTGTCCCTGTTCCCCAATCCCTTCCTGTCCCTGTTCCTGCTGTGGAGCCATCCCCAATCCCTTCCTGTCCCTGTTCCTGCTGACCAGGGCTGTGGAGCCATCCCCAATCCCTTCCTGTCCCTGTTCCTGCTGACCAGGGCTGTGGAGCTGTCCCCAATCCCTTCCTGTCCCTGTTCCTGCTGACCAGGGCTGTGGAGCTGTTCCCAGCCCCTTCCTGCCTGACCATGCCTGTCCTTGGCATTGGGAAGTCCCAGCCTGGTTTTTGGAAGGAGCAGAACAGAATCACAGCTTCTGCTCAGAGCTTCTGGTGTTGCTCATTGCAAAAGAGAAAGTCAAATTACCCAGATCAAGGAGAGAGGCTGTGGCCAAGACCTGAGAAGAATAAGACTCATTAACTTGCAGATTTCTCCACCTTCTGGGTTTCCAAACATGCAAGTGCTCTCTAGTAAATTATGCTTCTCAAAGGTTAATTTTTAATAAGGCAGTAAATGTATTTAAACAATGATTATTAACAAAAAAATGTGTGAGGTTTACAATGTAAGAGGTAATTATCTTCTCCAGAACAGTTCTAACAATGCAGTTTGTTCTTGTCTGCAGTGATCCTTTGGTATTTGTTTAACCTGCAGTAAGATTCTTATTAAACCCAGCTGAAATGGGTGTAACTCAAGGCATCACAGCACATTTCAAGGAAAACAGCTCTGGCTGAACCAAGCTCCTTTCCCTGCCAGTTACAGCTGTCTTTTATGTCACAGTGACTTGTCCCCAGGCTCTTGAGCTCCACCAGAGGCAGCTGCAGAGCAGTGCCCAGGTTTGGCGCTTCAAGCTCAGTGAATCAATCAATCAAATCAATGAAATCCCCACTGTCTGTCCAAATCCCCTGTTCCCCATGGGCATTTCACCCAGCAGGGCAGGAGCTGCTGCCCTGCTGCAGATGGACCTGAAGAGTGGAAATATCCCAATCCAGGGGGATGATCACCAACCCCTCCATGCAGAGACATCCCAGAGCTGCTGCAGTAGAGGGAGGCAGAGGCAAAGCCCTTCCCAGCACCCTCTGAGCAAGAGGCTCCTGAGGGGAGGGGGGAATTTTCCCTGTCCCACGTGTGTGTCCTGTGGTGACCCCACCAAAAGCTGCAGCTCCAGCTCTGCTGGTGCTGCTGTCTCAGCCTGGAGTCTCTGTGAGGGTTTTTTCCCCAAAATAGCGTCTCTTTCATGGATGATTGGTAATAGAAGTTCCATTATGAGATCACAAAACACTGGGGGATATGTTAATGTGCTTCAGCGTGTAATCCAGAATAATATCATTGCAAGGAATTGCATTTTGTCTGCAACTGAGGCAGCAAATAGGAGCTGCTTCCTTTCCATCATTAATATCCATTGCTGAATTAATGCTTTCCTTCCCACAATCCTGGGTAAAATTGCCCAAATGTGCATTGTGCTGATTGATACAGGTACAGCCCCATTTGCTATAAACAACCAGCACAGGGAGGGGGTTGGAGCTTTCAAATGGATATTCTGAAGCATTGGGGTTGCTGTAAGAATTTCAAGTCTCGTTTGTGGGGAGCACAGAGCCCTTGTAATTCCTCCCAGGATGTTTCACCTGCTTTTCTCTGAGGGAGCAAACCTTTGGGGCTGAGCAGGGCCCCAGCTGACCTCACCAGGGGCTGCTTTGGGTGAGCAAAGTCCTGGACCAGGAGCTTGGGCCAGGGTCACACAAGGATAGGCTCTCCTCCTGTGGTAAACTGAAGATGTACCCTCCTCCTGGGGCCTGATCTGTAGTAAATTGAAGAAATAGCCCAAATGCTGTGGCCTGTCTGTGTTAAATTTCAGAAATGCCCCTGTCTTGGTTTGGAAAGACTGCTGAGGAAGGCAGGAGCCTCCCCTTAAGTGGAAAATGCAAACCCCCTCCCTCTGAATTGTTATAAATTTTAAATTAAGGGTCTCTCAGGCAAAAAAAATATGGGAGCAGGTAATAACAGTTCTTTAATAGGGAAGAAAATAAAAGGATAAAATAAACAATGCAGTGAACTAAACCAACACTGCCAGAGTCAGAACCCAGCCTGACACCCTGTGGGTCAGGGTGCTGGCAGCAGTCCCATTGGAATTGTGGCTCAGCCCTCCTGCAGTGTCAGGGGTGGTTCTGCTGGAGCAGGGATCCTGGAGAAAGGTGCAGTCTCTTCCTCTGAAGGTCCAGGGGCAGAGGCAGCTGCTGTTCCCTGGGCAATCCAGTGCAGAAGCCGTGCTGGTATTCCAGAATCTCCAGATTCTATCCTGGTAGGAATGCTTGGCTCCTCCCTCTGGGCTCACATCTCCCAATGGGATGCTGTAGTTCTTATCAGCCATGCAGGGACATTCCATAGCTGTTATCAGCAGGTGTCTCCCTGAGGGAGGAGTGGGTGTGGAAGAGAAAAGGAAAACTGCCCACTGAACAGGAGACAACTGCCATGCAGATGGCAAATAGAATCCATCTTGCCTTGCAATCTGGGACAGCCCCAAATCCTGTGGCCTGTCTCTGTTAAATTTCAGGAATTCCCCATCCTGTGGCTGTTCAGTGTTAAATTTCAGGAATGCCCCAATCCTGTAGCCCATCTGTGTTAAATTTCAGGAATTCCCCAATCCCATGGCCTGTCCTGTGTTAAATTTCAGAAATGTCCCAGTCCTGGGGCTGTTCTCCGTTAAATTTCAGGAATTCCCCAGTCCTGTGACCTGTCTGTGTTAAATTTCAGAAATGCCCCGGTCCTGGGCCTGTTGTGGTACCAAAGTCCTACTGGGCTCCAGCAGCAGCTCAACTCCCATCGATTGGTGTAGCTCTGTCAGACAGAGCCTTGCTCCATAAAAAATACTGGGATTTTCAGCTGGAAAGCATCCAAGAAAGACTAAAAGCTTTCTCGAGCATATTTTATTATTTTTTGGTAGCAGAATTCCCACTCCTCCTCCCTGAAGTGCTGTATATCTCCCTAATGCAAATCCCATCAATCCATGAACTGTCCAGCCCAACATTCAGGGAGTCCTGCATTGATTCACCCCCGATCTGTGACAGCTCCAGCCATATTTCAGGTGATCAGGGAAGGCTTTATCCTGTCCTTGCTCTGAAAAAGCAGCAGCACATTTTAAATTTCCTGTATTCTGTGGACAAACCAGCTGGAATTGTGAGCCACAGATGCTCACTTGACAGATGGACTCCTGGCCATGCTGCAGTGTTTGAAACACTTCCAAACCCACCAGATTGAATCCTGGTGGCCAGCAGGTTCCCAGGAGGACCAAAAGATGTGGAAGTTGATGTTTAAGGGTTGCTGAGCAGAAAGAATCCTGCAGAAATCTAATTAGCAACAGGAAGGTAATGAAGAGAGAGAGGTCTCAGGGAGCAGCTTTGCTGAAAGCTGCACTCCGAGGTGGAAAATAACTTGGATTGAGGGAGGTCAGGGAAAAGGTGAGTGCCAGGGGCCAAACACAGCCAGGGGGATTCTGATATTTCACTTTATTTTAGAAGAATTTGGAGTCTGTAAATCTGGGAAGAGGGAAGGGAGGTCAAGCCAGGGCCTTCCTGGTCTGACCCCATGTGACAGGTGAACACAGGACTGGGGCAGAGGTGAACTCTGATCTCCTGACGTGAGGAGGAGAGTTTGAAAACACAGGGAGTTTCTCATGTAGCTGTTTTGTACCTGCTGAGGTACCAGCAAATCTTCCCCAAGATCTTTTTTTCTCCTTGCATTTCCTGCCTTTCCCACAGTCTCCTGTTGGCAGCACATCCCACAGGGTTCACCTTTGGATTCTCTGGTACCTCCACGGCTCTGTGGCTTAATCAGGGGATCCCAGGATGGTTTGGGCTGGAAGGAACCTTAAATCCCATCCCACCCCTGCCATGGCAGGGACACCTCCCACTGTCCCAATGTCCAGCCTGGCCTTGAGCACTGCCAGGGCTCCAGGGGCAGCCACAGCTGCTCTGGCAATCCCAGCCCAGCCCCTGCCCACCCTGCCAGGGAACAATTCCCAATGCCCAAGATCCCATCCAGCCCTGCCCTCTGGCACTGGGAGCCATTCCCTGGCTCCTGTCCCTCCATCCTTGTCCCCAGTCCCTCTGCAGCTCTCCTGGAGCCCATTCAGGCACTGGGAAGGCCACAATGGGGTCACCCCAAAGCTTCTCTTCTCCAGGCTGAACAGTTCCAGCTCTCCCAGCCTTTCCTCCCAGGATGTCACCAAACAAATTGAGGACATCTCTGTGGACAGGGCATTCCTCTTGCTGCAGATGTTTCACTGTCACTTGGGGTTCAGGTGGGTCCTACAGTGGGGGGAGGGCTCTGCCCTGTGACCCCTCAGGGTGACCATTTCCATGGGATGGGGCAATCTTTGCCTCAGGAAGGAAGAAAAGATGACATGTTCCCATGGCAGATTAACCTCAACGATTTTTGCATTTGGCAAATTATCTGAGAGTCGATTTAGGACAAAGAGTTTCTGTTATCTCTGTCATCCCTGTGTTAATATTGATGATCCCCTGTGGGAGCCTTAGGGTGTCCAGTGCACACTCAAGCAGCCTCACTGTGCTCGTTCCTCTCCACATAACCTGACATTTTAAAGAAGGAAAATTTACACACTGAGCGGGGCAATGAGCTGGAAACAGAGGAAAGCAGCACTGGGAGATCTCCTAAGGGACAGTTTGGCTGCACCCTCCCTCCCCTTCTCAGCACCAGCCACAAAGATCCTCAGCTTGAGGCCAGGCCTCTGTGATGTCTTCCAAGTTTTCATCCCTTTTTAACCATTCTTGTCTGGACTCCTGCAAAATTCTGGATTTCCTAAAAGACCCAGCAGGAGATGTCCTGGTGGGGGAGTTCAGCCCATGAACTTTCTCCATGTTTGTTTCTCAGCTCCCTGTTTATCCATTAAAGGAAAAGGAAAACCCTTCAGGTTTGAGGAGTTAATGTTGTTATTTGGGCAATGCCATCATAGAAAACAGAACCATGGAACCACGGAATGGACCGGGCTGGAAGGGACCAGTGTCTAGGTTTGGAAAGCCAGGTGCCTGCTGAGGAAAGCAAGAGCCTCCCCTGAAATGGAGAATATAAACCCTCCCCACCCCTCTGAATTGCTATAAATTTTAAATTAAATGGTTCTCAGGCCAAAAAAAAAAAAAAAAAAAAATAGGGGAGCAGGAATAACAGTTCTTTATTAGGGAAGAAAATAAAAGGATAAAATAAACAATGCAGTGAACTAAACCAGCACTGCCAGAGTCAGAACCCAGCCTGACACCCTGTGGGTCAGGGTGCTGGCAGCAGTCCCATTGGAATTGTGGCTCAGCCCTCCTGCAGTGTCAGGGGTGGTTCTGCTGGAGCAGGGATCCTGGAGAAAGGTGCAGTCTCTTCCTCTGAAGGTCCAGGGGCAGAGGCAGCTGCTGTTCCTCTGGGCAATCCAGTGCAGAAGCCGTGCTGGTGTTCCAGAATCTCCAGATTCTATCCGGGTAGGAATGCTTGGCTCCTCCCTCTGGGCTCACATCTCCCAATGGGATGCTGTAGTTCTTATCAGCCATGCAGGGACATTCCATAGCTGTTATCAGCAGGTGTCTGCCTGAGGGAGGAGTGGGTGTGGAAGAGATAAGGAAAACTGCCCATGAACAGGAGCCAGCTGCCATGCAGATGGCAAATAGAATCCATCTTGCCTTGCAATGTGGGACAACCAGCCGGGGTCACTGTTCCCTGCTCCAGCAGGGCCATCCCAGAGTACAGGATGGGTCTGGAATATCTGTAGTGCACCTGGCCAGGGAACAGCCCTGTGATGGGAAAGGATTTGGGGTTCTATCCCTGTACATTGGGAATAGCCCAATTCCTTTGCTTGGGGAAGGGCTGGGAAAAAATCCTTCTGTGGCTAGGAAGGCCTTGCTCCATTCAATAAATCCTGGATCCCTCTGGCTCCAGAGGAGCCTTGTGCTGCTGCTGGCTGTACTTGGGTCAGACATTTCCTGAGGGTGGGAGAGAAGCATCAGGGGAGCAGATAGCCCCTGCCAGGAACGAGGGAGATGTGCAGGCAAGGAGAATGTGCTTTACTTTCCTCCATCCTGTCAGAAATGATTGCCTTTACTGGGATCAATCCAAGCATCCTTCACAACCTGCACAGAGGACTTTGGTAGATTTATTTTCTTAGTCTGCTTGCTCAAGCCTGTTATTAATCCCCTCGTCAGCTCAGCTCACTGGAAGAAAACAGAGCTTCTTAAAGAGTTCTTACTGCAAATAAATGCCTCATTAAGTTAAACACATTTACCTGAAAACAGTATTTATGTCAAACAGACTAATGAATGCTATTCTGTGGAACACACTTGGAGCCTGCCCAAGCTCAGGTTTCAGGGGCTTTGGGCCCCTCTGAAACACTCACATGGCCAAGAATTCACCTGCAGGGAGAGGGAGGTGAGGAGGGGAGAGCAGGAACCCAGGTGATGCCTCTGCATTGTTAATTCCCATGGTGAAGGAGATTTAGGGAGACAGGAGCTTCTCCCAAACTCTGAGAGGTGTACAAGTCTACCCAGTCCCTCTTAGGTTATAGGAGAGAATAATTTTTTTGATTTTTAACAGATTTTTTTTTCTCATTTTTCCCCTCCTCAAGCATCAAACATTTATTACAAAGGATCTTTCTGAGTGTTTGGTTAGGTGCTCACAATGGGATTAAATCTGTTCCAGACCACCCTTAGCAACATGGAGCAGTGGAAAGTGTCCCTGCCCAGGAATCGAATGAGTTTTACAGCCCCTTCCAACAGAAACCATTCCAGGATTCCATTAAATACCCCATGAAGGGACTGGGAACTCCCTGAAAATGCCTCAGACTTCCCAGTTTCAAAGGCTTTACTGGGGACTGGCTTTTCCTTGCCCTACACAGCTGGGGCCACCTCTCCTGACACGGATTTGGTGTCTCACCTGGGAAGAGCTGAGCACCTCACACAGAGCCAGGAATGTTTTTAAGACTTCAGGGAGTGAGGACAAATTCTCTGATGTGTCCCAGAGGTCAGGGGCAGCTCCCATGTCCTGAGTGACCTGCAGAGTGTCCTTGGAAAGCAGTTTGGGCAGGGAGATGAGCCAGGCTGCAATCCCAGGTCGGGCAGAGCACACTGTGAGTGCCTGTGGAGCTGCCATCCCACATTAACATTCCAGGCCACAGCTCTTCCCTCCCTCACACCGAGCTCTGCTCTGAACCCAACATCATTTGAATGCAGCTCAGAAAACCTCCTGTAATTCACCCAAATCGAGAGAGAAGTAGCCAGGAGGGGCTGAAGAGAACGACAGCAGCAGTCTCATACTAACAAGAGATTGTCCTCAGAGGTGTTTAATTGAAGCCTTCTATAAATCAGGCTCAAAACTTGATGCAGCAACAGCTGCACACCAGGAAAACACAGAGGGTGTGGAGCATTTAAACTGTGAGGTGTGAATGTCAATCTGCACTTCCCGTGGTGCCAGAGGGGTGAGTGAGCCCAGCAATGGACACTGGAATGGTTCTGACTCATTGTAGGGAGATCTCTACAACAAATAGCCCTGGGCCCTCTGTGGGGCTGAGGTCCAGCTGCTCCTCCCAGGGAGGAGCCATGAACGAGCTCTGCTCTCCCAAAAACACCAATCCACACAGCCATGAACAAGCTCTGCTCTCCAAAAACACCAATACACAGAGCCATGAACGAGCTCTGCTCTCCAAAAACACCAATCCACACAGCCATTAATGAGCTCTGCTCTCCCAAAACACCAATCCACAGAGCCATGAATGAGCTCTGCTCTCCCAAAACCACCAATCCACACAGCCATGAACAAGCTCTGCTCTCCCAAAACACCAATACACAGAGCCATGAACGAGCTCTGCTCTCCCAAAACACCAATCCACAGAGCCATGAACAAGCTCTGCTCTCCCAAAACACCAATCCACAGAGCCATGAACAAGCTCTGCTCTCCCAAAACCACCAATCCACAGAGCCATGAATGAGCTCTGCTCTCCCAAAAATGCCACTCCACAGATCCACGTGGCTGAGCAAACTGGGAGGCCTGGCTGGCACTCCGGGAAACCCTGGGAAACGGGGTGGTGGCAGTGTCACAGTGCCTGGTGTCACAGGGCCACCCCTCCTGTCCCCTCGTGCCTCAGGCCATACTGAACCATGGAGCTGGGACACCTGGCCTGAGTCAGGGACAAACTGCTGCTGGCTCTGTCACATCAGTCCCTGAGCAGGACAAACCACGGACAAACTGCTGCTGGCTCTGTCACATCAGTCCCTGAGCAGCACCAGGACCAGGCCTGGCTGACTCCTCTGGGATTTTCCCTCTGGGCCATCCCTGGAGGATTTGAAGCAGGCAGCAGGGCTCGGGCTCTGGGGACAGTGGCCATGGGAACACTTTGCCAGCCACATTGTCAAATCTGTGCTTTAGCTCTCACATAAAGCCACCCAGGGCCCCAGATGTGCCCAGGGAGCTGCCACTGTCTGTGCCCATCACCCCGAGGGGCCCAGGCCGAGCTCTGGCCTTGACTGGAAATGCCAGGGGGTTCAAGTGGCTCCAAAGCTGTGCCTGGGATAAGGGCCTGACCCCAGCCCTGCCCTGGGGTCTCATCCCCCCGTGCAGGTCGAGGGGCCAGACCCACACCTGGCACCTCTGGCTGTGTTCAGGTGCCACGTGATGCCAGCACTTCCCCCACCTTCCCAGGGATCCAAACCAGAAGAACCAGGCCCTGCTGCTGTGGCAGTCCCCATGGGACGTTCACAGAGTGACAGGAGCATTTTTGGCCCCAGTGCTGGGTGACAACATTTGTTCCACCCCACTTTGGCATCTCCCCTGGCACAGGGCAGCCAGTCCAGCAGCCAAAACCTCAGGAGAAGGGAAGTGTGTCCCTGTCATATTTTCTGAAAAATCCCTTTGCCAGGATTTCTTCTCCTGGGAAGATGAGAAGCCTCAGAGATGAATGAAAACAGTAATTATCTGATTGCTTCTCCCCGTTTTGCTGCTTCAGAATGTGGTCTGGAGATTGTTTATCCAACAGGTGGTTGTTTGATTGCTTTCATGTGAATTGTTTTGACTTAATGACCAATCACCATCAGCTCCATTGGGACTCTGGAAGAAGTCACCAGTTTTCATTATCATTCTTTGTGACCTTCTGTCTGTATCCTTTCTCTATTCTTGAGTATAGTTTTAGTATAGCATTCTTTTATATAATATAATATAATATAGATGATATAATAATAAATTAGCCTTCTAAGAACATGGAGTCAGATTCTCAATTCCTCCTTTGTCCTGGGGACCCAGCAAATATATATTTTATATAATATAATATAGATAATGATATAATATAGAATATAATATAGAATTATATATTTTATATAATACATAACAATATATTTTATATTATTATATATAATATTATATATTAATTATATGATATATATTATATTTTATATTATAGATGATGTAATAATAAATTATTCTAAGAACATGGAGTCAGATTCTCAATTCCTCCTTTGTCCTGGGGATGCAGCAAATACCATGGAATTTTTTTGGAGGGGGATTTTTGGGCTGTCTGTTCTGAATTGTTTCCTTGGTTTCAGAGCAGCATTGTCTGAGCAGCAGAGAGGATTGAGGCACCTGAGGAGCTGCCTGAAGTGGCACAACATGACTTTATCATACACTGACTTCCCCAAGTCCTCGTGGCTGGGCAGAGTCCTGCTTTCCTCCCAGCATGGTTTAATTTGCCCCTCACTCTCCCTGTGATCAGCCACTCAGCCCTCACTAATATATCTCATTTCCACAGCCTCTAGGTGGTGTTTAAAAAAAAAGAGAGAAAAAATTGATCCTTGCATGCAAAATATCCTTCTGAGCAAAGAAATAACTATCTTCAAGGCCTAACTGAATTATCCCCTTATCAATGGAAGGAAATAATCCACTTGAAACATGAAGTACAAGTGGAATGAAAAGCCTTTGCAAGTGGCAGGGGAAGAAGAACACTGTGTGAGTCTCAAATAGCTCTGCTTTTCCCATATGGAGAAATAAATTTTTCTTGGAATCATTTCCTCTTTCAGTGCATAATGAAGTTTCTCAATTGCTCACCCTTCCACCCCCCTTCTAAGACAATGAAAGGGAAATAATCCCTCTATTTGCAAAAGTTCTGAGAAGAGAGCTCAGGCTGCTTGGAGCTCAGCAGGAGCACCTTCTACAGATGATGATGAGATTTCTCCTGTGTTTTGTGGGACCAGAGCTGCATTTGCCTATTTGTGCTTCAGGAGTTTAATTAATTCTCATTATTTGGGCTCTCCGGTACAGCCAAGCAGATCCCCTCAGCCAAGATATCCTCAAAATCCTGCCTTTCTCCATGGCTTTGCTTCTCCTTGTGAGCAGAGAAGGCCTGGAGGAAGGAGGAGGTTTATAAATAAAAGCCACAGTCCACATGGATTCCCTTCTGGGAAGGTTAATTCAGGGCTCTGGTTAAAGACTCTCGTTTCTGTCTCTTCCTGTCTCTCTCTCCTGCTAAAGACAATCCTTTATCCTTTGTAATGGAGCTGTTGAGTCCCGTCAGGTCAGATCAGCAGCTCCTGGGAGCAAGCAGGGACTGAGAGTTTGGCAAGATAATGACTCAGAGCTGGCAAAGTCCAGCCAAGGCAGGGCTGAAAGCCCTTCTCCAAAAAAAGGGCTGGAGCCAACCCAGCCCAGTATCCCTGGGGTGCTCACCTGCACATCCTGCCTTTCCTGGCACTTTTAATTTCATTTTTATTCTCACTATCCAGAAGAACTGCAGAGGTGAAAGGTTTCACCATGCTGATCTTTCCAAAAGCCCAAATCAGGAATTAGCCAGGTTTGCTCTCCAGGAGGAAACCCAGAGTGCAGGAGAGCCATGAGCCCATCCCAGCACTGCTGGGGACAGGCTGTAGATCTTGAATTAACAACTGCCCACAGTGTGTACTATGCCTAAAACAAACAAACCAAATTCCCAGATAAATTAAACTAATTAAACATGCTGCTATAAAAATTAAAGCTTCCCTTGTTTGTTTGGGGATTTTTTTTTGGTGACTCATGGGGTTTTTTTCAGCTTTGTTTTTGTTTCACCTTTTGTTCTTTTCCAGTGCTGCAGCAAATCTGAGAACAGATTTGCCAATACACTGCAGGACAGGCCTGTCTTTTGGTCTCATGTGGAGCAAATGTTGGCACTGGGCTTTAAAAGGCTCCATAGAAGTCACAAAATCATGGGATGGTTTGGGTGGGAAGAGACCCTAAAGCCCATCCAGTGCCACCACTGTCATGGGACCTCACACTGGTGGGGAGGTGGGTTCAAGTGACTCCAATGTCCAGCCTGGCCTTGGGCACTGCCAGGGCTCCAGGGGCAGCCACAGCTGCTCTGGCAATTCCAGCCCAGCCCCTGCCCACCCTGCCAGGGAACAATTCCCAATTGCCAAGATCCCATCCAGCCCTGCCCTCTGGAAGTCTGAAGCGATTTCCCCCTGTCCTATAAATGACAAGGCCATCAGTGGGGTTCATCACTTGGGGTTTGTGGCTTTTCTCCCCCCATGAGCTGACAGAGCCTCTTTGGGTGTTTGTTGCAATCTGCCTGGTCCTGTGCCAGCCTGTGCCTCGGAACTGAGGAGCAGAGAGGGACCAGGCAGAGCCAGCAAGCTCTGAGGCAGCTTAAATGGAGGGGAAAATCCCAGTGCTCCCAGATGGCACCACAAGGCAGGGACTGATGGAATTCCAACCACTGCAACTGGAACGTAAGCGACAGACTCCAGGATTCACCACATGGAACATGAATGTCTCACACACCCAGAATTCCACAAGTGTAATTTACACAAGTGCAATTTGCACAAGTGCAATTTGCACAAGTGTAATTCACACAAATGTAATTTACACAAGTGTAATTCCCAAGAGCTTTACTACTGGGATAAGAGAGTGTGTCCCAATTGCTGGTGGAGCCTTTCCACACAGGAGCCTTTGGCTCACTCCCACAGGAGTGGGGAGTTTTGCAGGGCAGCCTGGGATGGGATTCCCATGTGTGTGATGGGAATGGGATGGGATCCAATGGATGGGATGGGATGGGATGGGATGGGATGGGATGGGATGGGATGGGATGGGATGGGATGGGATGGGATGGGATGGGATGGGATGGGATGGGGGATGGGATGGGATGGGATGGGATGGGATGGGATGGGATGGGATGGGATGGGATGGGATGGGATGGGATGGGATGGGATGGGATGGGATGGGGGATGGGATGGGATGGGATGGGATGGGATGGGATGGGATGGGATGGGATGGGATGGGGGATGGGATGGGATGGGATGGGATGGGATGGGATGGGATGGGATGGGATGGGATGGGATGGGATGGGATGGGATGGGATGGGATGGGATGGGATGGGATGGGATGGGATGGGATGGGATGGGATGGGATGGGATGGGATGGGATGGGATGGGATGGGATGGGATGGGATGGGATGGGATGGGATGGGATGGGATGGGATGGGATGGGATGGGATGGGATGGGATGGGATGGGATGGGATGGGATGGGATGGGATGGGATGGGATGGGATGGGATGGGATGGGATGGGATGGGATGGGATGGGATGGGATGGGATGGGATGGGATGGGATGGGATGGGATGGGATGGGATGGGATGGGAAGCCACTGGGGCTGCTGGGCAGGGAAATTGTGCATTGGGGAAATCAGAAGAGATCCCCAGAGCCGAGGAGCGGCCGTCCTGTCTCTGCTCTCACACACAGTAAATAGCAGGGAATGCAGGGTAGCTCAGGGAGCTGTGAGCCATTATCCAGACTGTGATTAACAGCACTGCTGACAGACGCCTCGGGGCAGCAGGGAAACGTGGCCAGGGGCGCTCAGCACTTCAGCACTTGGACATATCCAGGCCATTCCAAACAATCTCTTTTGGCAGAGCTGCTGCAGATGGTCCCGACAAGAAGGAATTTGTCTGGCAGACTTGAGGAGTGCTTTTTGTTTGTTCTCTCTCAATTTAGTGATGCATGACCTTGGGCTAGTCCTCAGGGTGGGAGTGCAGCTCTGAACTGGGGAGAAAGATGTTTACCAGCACTTACGGACTCTTGAAGATCTGTCACCACGATATTGTTAATGAATGTCACTGTGAGAACTCCAGCCCAGTGCCCACGTCAGGTTTGTCGCAGTTCTGCCCGGAGAGGCTGGAGCTGACAGTGAATGAGACCCTGGAGATGCTGAGGCTGACTCAGAGCTCTTTGCACCAGGCTCTCTGTAATTTGGCTCATGCCTGACGGCAGCACTGAAATTCCCAAACAGTGACCAGCCAAGCCAGCCATTATGGGAGTAGAGACTGAAACTCCCAAAAAGCCACAATCCAATCCAGACATTCTGAGAGAGGAGACTGAAACTCCCAAACAGTCACCAGCCAAGCCAGCTATTCTGGAAAAGGAAACTGAAATTCCCAAACAGCCACAATCCAGTCCAGCCATTCTGGGAGCAGAGACTGAGATTCCCAAACAGCCACAATCCAATCCAGCCATTCTGGGAGCAGAGACTGAGCCCAGCACAGTTTCTGGAGGCTGATGGGCTCCTCACAGCCAGGCCTGGCTGCTGCTGGACTGGGACTCTGGTGCAGCCCTGCAGCATGGAAAGGTTGGTGCCCACAGCTCTCCTGGGATTTCTCAGCTCTCCAGGGGATTTCAGCTCCCACCCTTCTGCTCAGGTGGTGGAAAGGAGCAGCACAGGCCCCTCCTGAGCCCCTTGTCCCAGCTGCCACGAGGGACCAGCCCAACACACAGCCCCTGAGCCCGTGGGTGTCACAGGCAGAGTCCTGCTCTGCCTGCTGGGAGGGGACAGGGCAGGGACACGTCCGAGGCTGGCACAGCAGCCATCAACACCCTCGGCTGCTCCCAGAATGAATCTGCTCTCCCTTCCTGAAATGTGTGATGAGAACTCACCAGAATGGAGATGGGATTCTCAGGTCTGGAGTGGGGTTCATGTTTTAATTAACAGTGCAGGAGAGGGAACAGGGAGGGACTGAAAGTCCCTCCCCAGACAGGCAGAGGAGCTTTGCTTTCCCGTTCCATTCTTGTTTTCATTTCCTGGTGCCAACAGAGAGCAGCTCCATCTCATTTTCAGTTTTCAGCCCAAAGGGCTGGGAAGAGCTGAGAATGACACCACAAAGTGCAATTCTGTGGCAAAAGCTGGAATATTTCTCATTGATGGTGTCAGCCACAGCCATTCCAGCCAGAGTTGGAATTGATTGCTCAGCCCTGGAATCTGTGGAGTGCTCCAGAGGTCCTGGAAGGAAACTGTGCCTGGATTCATCCTGAACTGCAAAGCACAGGGACCAGGCTGGTTCCTCTCAGGGCTTCCAAGGGCTGTGACAGCAGCAAGCATTGCAAATTGCATTTGTGGGGAGCAGTGGAGCTGTGACACCAGGAACAGCCCAAATCCATCCAGGATTCAGGGAAACACTGGGAAAAAAAATCTGGAGGAGGGAGAGAGAGACAGAGGGGAACAGGTGGGGCTGTGGTGCTCCCTGGCCATCCCCACCAGGGACAGTGGGGTCAGGGTAGCGCTGTCCCAGGATTTCCCTGCTGCAGCCTCCCCACTGGAGGGTGGATTTTTGCCCTGAAATTCACATTTCCCATTTCTGTTCTGCAGCAGGAAATTGTGCCCAGCTGCTTCCCACACCAATGCTCTACTTGCAGCTCCATGGTGGATTTCTCTCTCATTCCCATCTCCCTCTCCATTGTAGCGATAAATTAATAAATCTGGGAAATTCTGAGATGCTTTTGAAACCCCATTTGCTGACTCCAGCATTACTCACAAGTTGTTTTTTTCTGTTGTTGTGATTGTAAGTGGCTTTTTTTACCCGAGAGAGAGACAGCAAATAATTGAACAAATAGTTCTGAGCTTTTCCTATTTGGCATCTTTTAAAATGAGGGCATTTTTTCACTTCTTTTGAAGTGTCTGTGAACATTTTCATTGATAATTGTATGAAGATACCAAAATAATCACTGAAGATTTTACATTTAATGAAAATTTTGTTATATGTAAACAGAAAGTGTCAATAGGATACTAAATAATAACTCAAAGAAAAAAAATGTAAGAAATTTAACAACCATTTTAAAAAAATCCATATTTTCCTCATATATTTGGGAAAAGAGCCACTACTTGTTAAAAAAAAATCAATAAGCACAACTGCTCCTTGAGCCTCTGATTATCTCATTTTGCAGCAATTTTTGCCCGGGCAGAGCTTCAAAGAGCCTTCAGTTAATCAGGAAAGAATCCCAAAGGCTTTGGTAAGCTGCAGGGTTAACTGAGGTCGCCGGAACTCCAGACAGAGCCATCCCTCCCTCAGGTGCTTCCAGGGGAGTGAGGGGTGTTGGAAGCCCAGCAGCCCCTCCTGGAGGGAAGGAAATCCCATCCCCTTGCTCCCAGCTCCCAGTGCACCGGGAAAAGCTGGGATTTCATTCCCAAAGGGTTTTTTTTCTCCCACTACCTGTGCTGTCAATTCTGCACCTTCCTTTAAACCACGTTTTTTCTCCAGCAGCATCTTCAGGGATGGAATCTCTCACCCTGGGCTTGTTCTTCCCTCTCGTCTCAGGTTGGAAATGGGGCTGTGTGTTCTCTGCTGTTCTTGGGGCAGTTTCCTTTCTCTCTCCCACAGCCAACCCTCCCTCCAGGAGATCTCTGCTGTCCATGGCCACTGAGTGTCCCTGCAGGGCCGAGCCAATCCCAGCATCCCATGGGGAGATGCTCCGCCCAGGGGAGGAGCCAAGCATTCCTGCCTGGATCCAATCTGAGCCTGGCCCAGCACAGCAGCCTTTGCCCCCTGCAGTGCCAGAGGAGCAGCTTTCTGCTGCCCTGCATTGCCAGAGGGAGCCCAGGCCCATCTGCAGCAGCCCTGGAGCTGCAGAGGAAAACTCCCCCCTTGTGCAGGACCCCTGCTGCAGCAGAGCCACAGCTGGCACTGCAGGAGGGCTGAGCCCCCATGGGATGGGGCTGTGCCCCCGCCCTGACCCACAGCGTGCCAGGGCCTGCTCTCACTCTGCCAGGGCTTTGTTGTGTATTACTCTATTTTTATTTTATTTTTATTTTTTCCCTGTTACAGAACTGTTATTCCTGCTCCCATAACTTTACCTGAGAGCCCCTTAATTTCAAAATTACAATACTTCAGAGGGAGAGGGTTTACATTCTCCATTTTAAGGAGGCTCCTGCCTTCCTCAGCAGACACCTGGCTGTTCAAACCAAGACACCTCTGCTGCTCCCACTCCAGCGTCTGGGAGGAATCAGCTGAGGTTTAGGCTGCTCCTGGGGTTTGCATTCAGGTTCCTACAACAGGAGCACTTTCTCCACAGTGACAATTCCAGCACACCCTGGAGCTGTGGCTCCCAGAGGCCTCAGGTCTCTCCCTGGCCCTGCAGTGTCCAGGGCAGCCAGAGGCTCCTCAGCCAGGGCTGCATCCTGAATTGATGGAAGTGAATCCATCCCACTTTTCTCTATTCCCTGGTGCTTCTCCAAGCAGGAATCACTTGGGAATTTGAACACACATTCACCCTTCAAGCAGCCTCTCTCAGTGAACTTCTAGACTCACACTAACCTTTTTGGATGCCCACCTGAGGAATTTCCTCCTGGATGAACATGGAGCATTTCCCCCTGGAGGAATTCAGGACAGCCCAAGGAGACACAGAGGTTCTGAGGCACCCTCTGGAAGCACAGCCCCTGATCCCACCCCATCCCAGGTGCCAGACAGGAGGAATTACTGCTCCAAATGCATTAAAGGCTTTTGTGTTCCAAGCTGGGAGCCACCGGTGGCTGTGATTGAAACTCCTGTCACTGTTTGAGGGGAGGGAGCAGTGCCAGCCACATGATCATCCATATGCTCAGCTAAATCCACTCCAAATTGATTAAGTTCCGCTGAAGGAGACCTGGAAATCAATCTGTTCAGGCTTGCTTCAGAGAAACGACAGCCTGGAGGTGACACAAGTCTGTTTTCATCGCTGGCCCTCGTGGGAGCTCACGTTGCACCTCCCATGCCTTCCCCCAGGTGATTCTGCTGGCAGAGATAATCAGCTGCCCTTGGAATCAGTGCAAAATACTTTTTACCAGCCTCGTGCCTTTCTGGGGCATTTCAGGCAGTTTGGGCTTTCCAGCCAAAACCAAGCAAAAAGGAACAGGTTTTTAGGAACAGAACAAATGTTCCTGGTGTATGGATGGTTCCCAGAGGGGGCTGGAGTCTCCTCCCTGGGACATTCCAGAGCCACATGGACACAATCCTGTCCCCTGTGCCCTGAGATGGATGGCCCTGTTGGAGCAAGGAGTGGCACCAGTGACCCCATGGGGTCCTCCCAGCCTGACCCATTCCATGAATTTAACGTCCCATATTCCAGGATTCCAGCTCAGCACTCCCATTAATGCCCCTGGAGCTGCTGGGAGTCACCAAGGTCTTTCCAGCTGTCCCAGTGACATTTCCCACCCATGTTTTCTGCTGCTCCAGCAGCCTGGGAGGTGCTGCAGCCTTGTCCTCCGTCTGTTTTCCGCCTGTTCTGACTTCATTTGTTGAATTATCCAGTAATTCATTACAACTAAATTTCATTGGGCTTTTGGCCAAGGTTTCTCATCAAAAATGACATGAAGACAAATATTGTCGTTATTTGCCCAGCTGTGCAGCTCCATTGATATTCCCTGCAGGGCCCAGCCTGTTATCAGAGCTGAGTAACACTGATAATAAACCCATATCTCTCCCCTGCAGAGCATCCAGTGTCAACACAGGCACCTGAGCAGTGTCCAAACCTCGGGGCGGGTTTAATCCCCCTCCACACTCTGTTCACATGGACTCGCTCTGTAATCTTCCAATTGAACATTTTTCCAGCCAAACCCAGGCAGTTTTTTACAGCACAATGTTCCACATGAGCGTGCTGGATTTTGTGTATTCATATTTCAGGCAGGGAAAAGAAAGAGCCAGGCTGCTTCAATAATACATCAGGATCCTGTTCCCACATTGCCAAAGCAGAACATTTGTGTTTGTATTCCGAGTGACTTTTTGTTTAGAAGTATCTTTATTTCCCAACATAAATATTCCTTTAAAAATACACAACCAGCGTGAAACATTTCTCATTCATCAAATGGAATATCTTCATTATCCCCAAATGCCTGTTTACGAACACTCCCAGCCCTGGCGTTTCTGTTCTTCCCTCTGCACTGCTCAGGAGCAGCAAACACAAACTCGCTAATGGAATCCGCGAGTGTGCTGCCCACCCTGGGAAGGAGCAAACGGAGCTGAGTGTGAACACAGGCGCTGAATGTTTTTATCATGTTAATGTCAACTCAATGTTTTTATCCCCTGCTGCAGGAGGAACACGCTGGGGGTGTTGCCTTGGAACAACCTGGTGCTCCAGGAGGAGGGGAGGGGTTGCAATACCCAGCACAGGAGGTTTGGAAACCACCTTGAGTGCTCTGGGAGGTGGGAAAGGCACAGGACATGGAGCATCCTCTGCTCTTCCTGCACTGTGAGACTACAAGAGCATCTCTGCTATAATTCATGCCTCTGATTTACAGCTCTGGTCCCTCTCAGCCTGGCAGGCAAAAAAGAGCTGTAAATCACTTAAATCTGAGCATTTCCCCCTCCCAGCCTGAGACAGGGATGGCTGTTGTGTCCTCCCTCAGATAGCTCTCATCTCTCTCTGGATGCCTCTTTCAGGTAGGGGATTTTAAAAGCTCCGTGAGATAATGGGATATTTTAATAGAGATAATCCTCCCAAAACCATCACTTTCATTCCAAACTTTAATGGATGTGCTCCCTAAGCCCCTCCCCACACATCCACCCTGAATTTGTGGGAATTAAAAGATAAAACATCCCAGCTCCCTATGACCAAACCTGCCTTCACTGGCTCTGATTCAAACAGCCCCCAAGTTTAGACTGAGATTAAATATTTTGTGTGTGTTTTAAGGGGGAAAGATTAATTGAGCTTTATTACAGGTTTAATGCCTCAGCCTCCATTTGCATTTTAAGAGGAGTGATCTCATCCTGCCCCAGAACCCCGCGCTCCGTGTTTACCGCCCAGAATTGATCCCAGCTTTGATAGGCTGTAATTAAAGCAGGCACATGAAGAATTTAATAGGGGTCCTTATTGTGAACAAGGATTAAAGGGGTGGTAGAATTCACACTTAAATTTAATAACTTTGATTAAACAAGGGTACAAAGGGATCTGTCAGTTCTGGCTCCTGTTCTGACCTTGGGAAAGTCACCTGAGCCCAGGGCCTGGTCTCTGTAAGCTAAAGCTCTGCTCTGAGCACGTTCTTCAGAGCTGGGCTTAACTCCTTTGCACCTTGGTCAGTTCTCCTCATGAAAGTTGCAAATCCCTTCCAACTTCAGAGCAGGGACCTGGCTTTTGGGATCAGTTGGGATTTCTTGGAGTTTTCTCTGGTCAAGTGGTAAGTACAAGGGACAGGGCAAGAGGAAAGAGTCTCAGGTTGTGCCAAGGGAGGATCAGGTTGGATATTGGGAAA
This sequence comes from Emberiza elegans, assembly GCA_024865655.1. Taxonomy (NCBI): domain Eukaryota; kingdom Metazoa; phylum Chordata; class Aves; order Passeriformes; family Fringillidae; genus Emberiza; species Emberiza elegans. Next base: position 856,295 of record JALJVW010001685.1, on the reverse strand, counting down.
ATTTCTTCATGGAAAGAATTGTCCAGCCCTGGCACAGCTCTCCAGGACAGTGGCTGAGTCCCCATGCCTGGAGGAATTATAAAACCTGTTGATGTGGCACTTGGGGACATGGTCAGAGGTGGTCTTGGCAGTGCTGGGTTAAAGGTTGGACTCGATGATCTCAGAGGGTTTTTCCAACCTGAACAATTCCATGAAACATCATCTAACTCAAACAGCAGTGACAAGAACTCAGTCTTACGTTGAACATGCAACTTTCCATTAAAATGGGGAAAAATTCAGTGTTTTTCCTTTAAAAGTTACTTCTGTGAATGAGGAACCATGGACTATTTCCTCGTTCAGTAATTCCTGGTACTTTTTGCAGGATTCTTCCAGAACTGGTGGCAAATCTTCAGCTGTGATGTGACACTGCACCACATAGGGGAAAATCCAGCCCAGAACTGAGGGAATGTTTGAGAGCAGCTCAGCAAAAAGCAGAGAAATCTTTCAGCTCAAAATGTGTTAATCTGTTCCCTTCACTTCAAAAATGTCTCGTGGAAACTTCTGGAGCTTCAGTTCAGTAACAAACATTCCCTTCCCACCCCAGTTTCAATGAAAATAAAGGACTGAGCCATGGGGATTTGCCACAGAGGAGGAATCCCAATTTTTGCTCAGCTTTATCCAGATGGCTTCTGCTTTGTGCCCAGAGTACCTGAATTGAAATGAGAGAGGATTGATTTGGGAACAGCTACTCCACGGGTTGAACAGCAAAAGCTCTTCTATTCCCTGTTCTCCCTCTTTTCCTTTTTCCCCCCTCTTTTTCAAATCATGAGGGCTTTGATAGAACTGTGTGGTGTGAGGCCATGGATTGGCTTTCTGTGCATTGATTTTTAGGGCAAAATGAAAATCCACCCTGGAAGGAACACAGATGAAAGAGCTTTTCCTAAAACAAACTCTGAGTCACTGCTTGTTTGGGCCGGGAAAAATCAAGAATCATGCCTTGAAATCCACAGGTAGGAGGCAGAGATATCTCCTGGGAAGATCTCAGCTGATTCCTGCCAGGATAGGGGCTGGAATCAGAAGCTCAGGGCAGGGATAAATGAGATGGAGTTTGGCTGCCTCTTGCCACAGCCCCAACACAGGCAGGTCCCTGATTGTCAGCAATGGAGAGAGCCAGGGAGACTGACTCAGTGACCAGAATCTGACTTTACTGTGGGATACAAACACTTAGGTACCATTTCAGGGAGACTGGTAATGTGTACTGCAGTGATTAGGTTACAATCACACACACAAACTTATGCATATAACAACATCTCTTGCTTGCAGAGTTTATTGGGATTTTCTTTTTCTGGTAAATCCATCTGATTGAATCTTCTTGCAGTCCAGGTCTAATTTTCAAAGTTCTGTTTGGTTTTGCCAAGACATCCTGTTATCAAATCTCTTCTGTCACCCAGGTCCAAAGTCCATCATCTGTCTTGTGTCCCCAACATTCCAACATCTCCCCCTTTCCTTTTGACCAAAATTACTCTTTTAATGGCCTTATCAATTAATCTCTGCACACATTGAAAGGTATCATGATTAATGTAATTATTATCAAAAGTACCACATACATACCTATCCTAAAAGGAATCTTTTAGTTAAAAACTCCAGCCACTAAAAGGCTCAGGCTTGATCTTTATAAACTAAAAACATTCCTGAGGGCAGCTGCATTACTGGATTTAGAAAGGCTGCCAGAAGTGTAATTGTACAGAAAGTTTTGATTCTTATACACAGGGTGATAGGGAGAAACATTTTTAGGCTGATTCCTTCCCATGTATTTAAAATTAACACAAAAATCCAATTTCACAGAACCCAGGAATTCTAGTTCTTGGGGGTTCTACCAATGGTGTTTCAGGAAGGTAAGGGATCCAATTTAATATGATTTGGTTTGCTCTAAAAACGTTTTAGGGTAAATATTAGTGTAAAATTCTAGAGGAACTATATTTCCCCTAATTTTTTTGTGTAAATATTAGTGTAAAGTTCTGCAGGAGCTATACCTGATAAAGGGAAATCTTTCCTGAGGGGGGAACTCCCCCTGAGCTCAGCTCAGCTTTGGCCCCAAGCCCCACCTGTGGATCCCCAATGGTTCCTGGGGAGATCACCTCGGGGGAAACAGGGATTTCCAGAGCTGTGCCTGCTCTGGCAGTCCAGGAGAGCACCTGGCAGTGGCTCAGCACTGCTGATTTCCATCACCTGAGCCTGTCCTGCTCTGACACCCCCTCCCCTGCAGGGCCATGGGCCGGTGGGTGCCTCTGGCTGCCATCAATTATTCACCTGCAGCAAGGGGCGATGAAAATTTCATGAGGAATTGTTGAGAATGCTGGAATGCAAAGAAATGGCACGGAAGGGCTGAGATTTAGGGATGCAGCACGAGCCCTCGTCTGCAACCAGCCTTGTTAAGCTGCACTGATCATTTGACCACAAGCATGTACTTGTAGAACAAATCTTTTTGTCTCTATGTGTGAAAAACAGCAGTTGTTTGAGGAGTTTAAGATTTGAGGAGTTTAAGATTTGCAGCCTATGAGATTTCCCCACATTTGGCTCCCCACCCTGAGCTCTTTGTCCCTCACCACAACCTTTCAAATGGCTGAAGAGTTTTTGAGTTTCTCGTAAAAAATGCACCATCATCAGATGTGTTGAAAGCAGAATGCTAAGTGTGGTCATTAATTAACTTATTAATTTATGATACAATTAATTTTTAAAATATATCTCCCCACTTTTACCACTGCTGCATGTAAATGTCCCTTCTGCAGAGCTTAACTTTAATTTTTTACCCAATCTACCTACAGCCTTGATTCCAAATGCGCTCCAAATTGACTTGGGGATGAAGAATTCTCTGGGAATGGCAAAGGAAGAAATTCATTTCACCTGCCTACACGAGCCTGTGGATGCACAGAGGGGACAAGAAACCTGTGCCCTATCACACCCACACTGTTCTGCACTGGAGTTCACCAGTAAAAACCATCCCATTGGAGCAAAAAGGGCTGAAAGGGACATGGAGCTGGGGAAAGCACCTAGAATCAGGTGATGTGGGGCTGATATTTTTGTTCCTCAATCTCTCATCTCTCCTCACACTGCCATCTGTACAAAGCACACATTGTACATATGGGATTTTTATTCACACTGTTCGGGGAGCTGGATTATTTCCAGTGATTTCAGCTCCTTCCCTTCAATATCCAGGAAAATAATGCCTTTCTGGAGAACATTCTTGTCAAAGCATCAAAACACTGTTCACTTCCCATTGTTTCTGTGCATTTCTGTTGCGCAAACACTGCTTTTCATCTCCCTTTTGTTTCCTGTGCTTCTGCCTGGCTTTGCACGATTGCTGAGCCCACCTGTTCCTGGCCTGGGCAATCTGTGCCCACTGCAGGATCCCAGGGTGCCCCAGGGACTCTGCGGAGCCTTCCTGGTTTTCAGAAGGAGCCAGCAATGCGCCCACTGGGAGGTGCTTCAGTGCTGACCACGCTCCAGGCTGGTCCCACAGCATGGGCAGCAAGAGAGGGACTGGGGTTCTGCCCCTGTGCTCAGGTGAGACCCCACCCGCAGAGCTGCCCCAGCCCTGGGAATTGCAACATCAGGAGGAGCTGGAGCTGCTGGAGCCAGGCCAGAGGAGCCTCCAGGATGATCAGAGGGATGGAGCAGCTCTGAGGGAGGAAAGGCTGGGAGAGCTGGGATTGTTCACCTGGAGAGGAGAAGGCTCCAGGGTGACCTGATTGCATCTTCCAGCACCTGAGGGAGCTGATGGGGAAGACGGAGAGACACTCTTTCCAAGGGATCGAGGGACAGGACACAGGGAATGGCTCCCAGTGCCAGAGGGCAGGGCTGGATGGGATCTTGGGCATTGGGAATTGTTCCCTGGCAGGGTGGGCAGGGGCTGGGCTGGGATTGCCAGAGCAGCTGTGGCTGCCCCTGGAGCCCTGGCAGTGCCCAAGGCCAGGCTGGACACTGGGGCTGGCAGCACCTGGCACAGGGGGAGGTGTCCCTGGGCTGCAATGAGCTGGCATTGAAGATCCCTTCCCACCCAAACCACTCTGGCATTCACATTCCTGAATCAAGGATGGAAAGCAGCACCAAACCCCATTGCAGCAAATGGAGAAAGGAAAGGAAAGAATGATTTCCTGGCTGGTTCCAGGTGCCCCCAGTGCCATTTCCCACAGGGGGTTTGTAGCCTGGCAAGGCCTGGTTAGAGAGGTTTGGGCTCTGCCAGGGTGCCCAGAGCAGCTGTGGCTGCCCCTGGAGCCCTGGCAGTGCCCAAGGCCAGGGACACTGGGGCACCTGGCACAGTGGGAGGTGTCCCTGCCATGGCAGGGGTGGCACTGGATGGGCTTTCAGGTCCTTGCCAACCCAAACCACTCTGGGATTCTCTGATTTAAAAATGGAGCTGTGGAAGTACCAGGGAATCCAGGGCTGGGAGGAGGTGTTTGCCTACAAGAACTTCCCAGCCTTGGAAATGAGAAGAGATGGGAGGGGATCCTTTGGGCCACCTCAGAGACAAGGCCAGCAGCAGCAGCCCCTGAGAGCCACTGCCACCCTGGGCTCAGCATTGCCCTGCCCTGCTGCAGCCCAGGCCACTCTTCCCAGCCACCAGAGCCACAGAGGAGCAGCAATCTGCCAAAACCTAAATAGAAACATTTCTGGGGAACTGGAGGGGAAAACACCGCCCCAGACAGCGTTTGTGGAGTCCATAAATCCACGTGCTGATAAATTACCATGGAAAGTGCCTCTCACAGACACAGAATCCTGATCCACAGGGGCAGCTGATGATAATGACTGCACAGGTTGTTGCTACCGGAGCACAACCAGTCTATTTTTCTCTTTTATGACTCTCTACTCTCAGGAATGCATCCATCAGGAAAAGAACTCCTGTTTAATGCCGAGTCCCTTTGGTGGGCAGCCAAGTGGCAGTGCCACGTTGGCTGTGCCTGTGGCTCAGGAGCTGAGCTCAAGATTAACAACAAACAACTTTGCTGCTCTGTCTCCTCCTCTGCACTGAGCCCTGGACAAGCTGCAACCCCTTCCTTCCTTCCTTCCTTCCTTCCTTCCTTCCTTCCTTCCTTCCTTCCTTCCTTCCTTCCTTCCTCCCTCCCTCCCTCCCTCCCTCCCTCCCATTTGGTGCTCTGGGGGTGATAAATCCCCTCCTACTGCCTCTCATCCCAGGAATTAGCACAGAAACTTCCTGCTCCTCCTCTGTGCTCCTCCCCGAGATGGGTTGAGGTGATTAAAGAGGAGCTGAGCAGCTGCTTCTGATCCTTCAGACCTTCTGCCCCTGCTCTGGGTGATTTTTCCAACTGTATCCGTGGGGATCAGGAGGAATGTTGGCATCACTGCTGCCTTCACCGCTGGTTTGTTTAATTAACAGCTCTCATTTTGGACTGGTCTGCACAAGAAGCTCCCTGGCTTGGGTGAAATGGTGTTTAAAACTCTGACAGTTGTTCAGCAGCGGGTGTCATGTCCAAAAGCACTGAGGAAAGAGCCCTGGCGAGCTGTTCATCAGCCTGCTCTGCCAGTGCTGCATTGTGGATGGATTTTGGGTGGATTTTGGATGCTGATTCATCACCCTCACGGCAGGGACCTGCAGGGCCACCCTGTTTGAAGCCCAACTTGAGCAGCAGAGTGAGAGAAACACCTCCAGCCCAGTGGCCTCCCCAGCCCTGAGGGGTAAGAGGTGTAAGGACAAATTTTGGGATGAATTCTGAAGGGACAGCTCCATCTCCTGAATGCATTCAAAATTCATCCCCAAATTTGCTTTAACAAATCATATAATCATAGGATGGTTTGGGTTGGAGGGGACTTTAAAGCCAGTCTTGTTCCACCCCTGCCATGGCAGGGACACCTCCCACTGTCCCAGGCTGCTCCAAGCCCTGTCCAGCCTGACCTGGGACACTTCCAGTGATCCAGGGGCAGCCACAGCTGCTCTGGGCACAGTTCCAGCCCCTGCCCACCCTCACAGTAAATTATGAGTTTGCTTTTCCTTTTATTGGATTTTTCTGTGGCATTTCATATTTTTTTCTTCACCTTCTGCTGTCTGGTCACCTGTATAATTTCTTCTGCTGCTCTGGGAGGGCTGTGAGGAGCTGATGCTTTGCAGAGGAAAGCTGTGACTTCCCAGGACACAGAGAGATGAGGAGGAGTGGGGGATGATGATATGGATCATTATCAGGAGGCTTGCACGAGAATCATGGGAGCTGACAGTGGTGGATTGGAGAAGATGTTTACAAGATAAATAACAGCAACAATTGCATTGGAGCCACTGAGTCAGAAATAAGAACAGGGATATTTTTCCAGCCAGGAGATGACACATTTTATGTTGGCTCCCAGTTCCACGTGCACGTGGCACAGCACTGGGGGGAGGCTCTCTCTGCCTGCTGGAGCAGAGTGCTTTTGTTTGATTTGACTTCCAAGCCAAGAGGAGCACTGGGATGAGCTCCTGCTGCTGACCCTTGGCTGAGGGACACAAACCGAGCTCAGCCTGTGGAGCTCCAGGTCCTGCCCAGACCCGGACAACTAACAGATCCCTGTGCCAGTGCTCAGGTGTGTGCTGGCTCTGTGCTCCAGCCGATGTTTTGTTAAATCCCAGCTGCAGGACAGACAGAAATCCCAGCCTGGCTGAGGCAGAGCTGAATTCTCTGTTTCACAAGGGCCAGAACCTCAGGCTATTTTTTTGTTATCGTTGCTGTTGCTGCTTCTCAAATCTCTGAAACCAAAGCCAGTGACCCATCATCCCCCTTGTAAAAATTCCCCTCTCTGCTGCTCAGTGCTGACACAGGACTGAGCCCTCCAGGCCTCCCAGCTTCTGAATCATCCTTGTTTTCCTGCAACCTTCTCCTCCTCCCAAAACATCGCTGTGGGCTCAGCAGAGAAGTTAAAGATTGTTGAAATGTAGGAATGAATGGTTTATCCACTGCTGCTGCAGCCTGTCCTGGATGAGCAGTTCTTAAAAATGCAGTTTTAACATGGCTTTAAATGTGTTTTATGTTGGACTGAACCTACTTTATGTGGCATTTTCTGGATTTGGGATTGTTCTGTTCCATCCCATTCACTGCCTCAGCCCTTTTCATTAATTTCACCTCCAGAGGGTTAAAGAATGTGTGATCCTGGAGAAGAAAGCAGCAAAAATTCTAAAAAATTCTAATTAAAATCCTAATCGTTAATCAGGGAATCCTGAAATGGTTTGGGCTGGAAGGGACCTTAAATTCCATCCAGTGCCACCCCTGCCATGGCAGGGACACTTCCCCCTGTGCCAGGTGCTGCCAGCCCCAATGTCCAGCCTGGCCTTGGGCACTGCCAGGGCTCCAGGGGCAGCCACAGCTGCTCTGGGAATTTCATTCCATGGCTTGCCCACCCTCACAGAGAAAAACACCCAGGTTAACCTTGTATTTAGTGTGTTTATTTCTTTATTATTTATTAGCAGGAAAGATCTTACAAAAGGCAAAGCAAATCCAGCACATTCAGCTTAGAAAGGAGTGCTGCCAACAACCAGGGCAGTCACTGGCTGGAAATGGGTTAAACCCCTTGAGCTGCAGCTCTCCCCCAGCTGGGGCTTGGACCATCTCCTCAGGAGCTGGGTGGGAATGATTTGCCTGGCTGGAGACAGCCCTGGTGCAATTCCCACTGCTGTGAAGCAGGACATGAATGAGGTGTCAGTAACAGCTCCTTTGGCTGGAAAATTCCTGAGCTGGAACAGAGCTGACAAATTCTGAGGCAGCTCTGTGCAAAGCAGGATCAGGTTATTGTGCTGAAGGAGTGGGAACCCAGGGGAGGAGCTAAGGGGCAAATTCTCCTGCAATTCAAATAAATGAATGTTCTCTCCATGGCTCAGATCCTTGTGAGCAGAGCCTGGAACATCCCAGAGAATGGATGGCATCCCAGACACCACGGAATGGCCCCCAGAAAGGTGAATGACCCAGAATCCCAAAATTATCGGGGTTGGAAAGGACCTTTGGGATCACTGGGTCCAACCTGTACCCAACACCGCCTGGTCCCCAGTCCAGGGCACTGAGTGCCACATCCAGGCCTCCCTTAAACACCTCCTAACCTCCCTGGGCAGCCCCTGCCAATGCCCAACCACCATTCCTGGGAAGGAATTCTTCCCAACCTCCAGCCTAACCCTGCCCTGGTGCAGCTAATGACAGCCCCGTGTCCTGAGCCCAAATCCTGGATGAATCCAGGCCCTCTTGCAGCTCCCATTTCATCCTGTCTCAGAATCTCTGCTGGTCAGAATGACCCTGAGATCCATAAAAGTCTCTCTTCTCAGCCCAGCAGTTGAAGAAGGAGTCAGGATTCCTCAGCTGTGGTTCTCAAGGTTGTTCATTATTTCTTATCTGTAAAATTCTTTCTCTGGCCTGCTGAGGTCTGTCCAGCAGGTCAGACAGAGGCACACTGACTGCCCTCAGAGGCAGTGTTGTCTTTCTATACTAAAAACTACATGTACATTATTTACAATAACTTCCCAACACCTATCACCTATGCTTAGATAGTGAGCTTCTACCTTAAACCAACCCAAAAGTGCCAACATCAACAGAACATGGAGGCTAGGAAGAAGAAAGAAGAAGGACAGGGCACACCCAAATTCCTCCATCTTGGGATCCCGAGCTCCCATTCTAAAAACCCCAAAATTCTACTTTTCACCCCGTGACAAACTATTATTCTACTTAAACTCTCTTGACTTGTAATTCTTCATATAAAGGTGGTAATTTGCTCCATGGGTCAAAATCAAAGGCACAGGTGTGTCTTGGGCTCTGTGAGCCCCCTGGCAGGGGCTGGGAGCCATCCAGGACAGCCAGAGGGATGTCCTGGCTTCTGACAGGCAGGGGCTGGGCTCTCGGTGTTCTGCAGCCCCTGGTGGCACCCTGAGCACTGCCAGGGTCTTGTTCTGCTGCTCTGCCCCTTCAGCTGTGGGGAAATAAAGCTGAGCCTGGGCCTGTCTCAGGAGCTCTGCTGTTTGTGGGGATGGGAGAGACTGGGATGCAGAGCCAGAGAGAAATGTCTCTTTCCAGCAACCACACAGATGTGTCCCTCACAGTTTTGTCACTGGAACTCATCAGCTCTGTCAGGGAACAGGGACCTTGGTGTAGGGGACAGGCAGAGAGGAAAGGGCTTAAAGGATAAGGGTAAGGTCTGAGACATGGAAATTCCCAGTCACTGTAACAGGATCAATTCCACTTATCCGGGGAAAAACCGATGAAAGAAGAATTGTTGTGCAAAGAAAGAATCAAAGAGGCGTCTCCAGCTAGAAAAGAGAGTTCTGGATGTGACATGGCAAAACATACTGCTTTCATAGTACAGAAAAATCCAAGGCAGCTTTAGAAGGGGACAAATAGGAGAAAATGCCCAACTACAGATTCTGCACCAGCAGTCAGTAAGGATTTCTTTCCAAGACAGTTTTCTGTCTTTCACTTGTCAGTTCTTGTCACAGAGATTGCAAACACAGTCCACACTGCTCAGGGCTGATAAGCAGACTGGACTGGGAGGAAAGGGACCTTAAATCCCACTCCATCCCACCCTGCCATGGCAGGGACACCTCCCCCTGTGCCAGGTGCTGCCAGCCCCAGTGTCCAGCCTGGCCTTGGGCACTGCCAGGGCTCCAGGGGCAGCCACAGCTGCTCTGGCAATCCCAGCCCAGCCCCTGCCCACCCTGCCAGGGAACAATTCCCAAGATCCCATCCATCCCTGCCACACTTCAGCTTCAATTGCAGCTGTTTCAGGTCCTGGGGAGCAGCACGGGTGCCTCTCAGACAAGGAAGGAAGGAAGGAAGGAAGGGAAGGAAGGAAGGAAGGGGGAGGAAGGGAGGGAAGGGAGGGAAGGAGGAAGGGAGGAAGGAAGAAAGGAAGGGAAGGAAGGGAGGAAGGGAAGGAAGGAGGGAGGAGGAAGGGAGGGAAGGAAGGAGGGAAGGAAGGAGGGAAGGAAGGAGGGAAGGGAGGAAGGAGGGAAGGAGGGAAGGGAGGAAGGAGGGAAGGGAGGAGGGGAGGGAGGGGGAGGGAGGAGGGAGGGGGAGGGAGGAGGAGGGGAGGAGGGGGAGGGGGGGAGGAGGAAGGGGGAGGAAGGAAGGAAGGGGAAGGAAGGAAGGAAGGAAGGAAGGAAGGAAGGAAGGAAGGAAGGAAGGAAGGAAGGAAGGAAGGAAGGAAGGAAGGAAGGAAGGAAGGAAGGAAGAAGGAAGGAAGGAAAGGAGGAAGGAGGAGGAGGAAGGGAGGAGGAGGGAGGGAGGAAGGAGGAGGAGGAAGGAGGAAGGGAGGGAGGAGGAGGAAGGGAGGGAGGGAGGGAGGAAGGGGAAGGAAGGAGGGAGGAAGGAGGAGGGGAGGGAGGAGGAGGAGGGAGGGAAGGAGGGAAGGAAGGAGGGAAGGGAGGAGGAGGGAGGGAGGGAGGAGGGAGGAGGGAGGAGGAAGGGAGGAGGGAGGAAGGAAGGAGGAGGGAGGAAGGGAGGAAGGAAGGAAGGAAGGAAGGAAGGAAGGAAGGAAGGAAGGAAGGAAGGAAGGAAGGAAGGAAGGAAGGAAGGAAGGAAGGAAGGAAGGAAGGGCACTTGGGGGGAAATAGGAGCACACAGGAAAAGGAAGTACCAAAATCATGTCTTTCTTCCTGCACCTTCCCCCACGTGTTTTTCCACAGCTTCTCCTATTTCTCCTTTAACATTTTAATTAAAAGCATCATCATAATCATAACAACTAGATGATGAGTGTGTTTGTGGCTGACTTGAAATAACTCCATCCCCAGCTGATAAACCCCAGTGCTGAACACCCCAGCTCTGCCTTTTAGGATTTATTTTGTCTATGATGTGGTTATTGCAGCCCATAAACAAGAAGCATCCTCAAGTTCCCATTACAATAAAACTGTTACAATGCACTGCTTTTTATGTAGGAATTAGGGAATGTGTTTTTGCATGACTGGAAATTTATATATTTATTTCATAGATTTATATGGAGATTTTTTTACAGGAGTTTTTAAGTGCAAAACTGCTGTGCTTGGGGTTTGTGAGCGCAGGGCCTGTGCTGGGCAGGGAAATAAAAAATCTGCTCCAGAGTCATCTGGGTGCTTCAGAATCCTTGGGAGAGAGATAATTACAGAGGAAATTATTGTTTCCTGAATAGAGATTACTATCTTCCATCCAAAATTCCTTCTTTCCACTGAATAAGACCAGAGATAAAGCTGGAGATGTCCTGGTAGCAATGGAGTTTGAGCATCTGGATATTTGAATGAATTCCCACCTGCAGAGCTGTACCAGGTCTGGGAATTCCGACATCAGCAGCACCTGGAGCTGCTGGAGACAGCCTAGAGGAGCCCACGGAGCTGCTGCAGGGCTGGAGCCCCTCTGGAGCCAGGCTGGGAGAGCTGGGGGTGCTGCCCTGGAGAGGAGAAGGCTCCAGGGAGAGCTCAGAACCCTTGCAGGGCCTGAAGGGGCTCCAGGAGAGCTGCAGAGGGACTGGGGACAAGGATGGAGGGACAGGAGCCAGGGAATGGCTCCCAGTGCCAGAGGGCAGGGCTGGATGGGATCTTGGGCATTGGGAATTGTTCCCTGGCAGGGTGGGCAGGGGCTGGGCTGGAATTGCCAGAGCAGCTGTGGCTGCCCCTGGAGCCCTGGCAGTGCCCAAGGCCAGGCTGGACACTGGGGCTGGCAGCACCTGGCACAGGGGGAGGTGTCCCTGCCATGGTAGGGGTGGCACTGGATGAGTTTTGAGGTCCCTTTCAGTTTAAAATATCCTGGGATTCCCTGATTCCCTGCAGTAGCTGGCAGCATCCAGAATCCTTCGGGATTGCCATCAATCAAGATTCATTTCCAGGTGCTGCTTTCCTACCCCTCATTTCCCCTCTGTCTGCACTTCTAGGATGTCCCAACCCAGGTGCAGAACCTGGAACTTTCCCCACTTTGCTCCACACAATGGGAGATTTGCCAGCTCTGGTTTTTTGAGGTCTCTCTGCCCCGGATGGAGCCAACACCTCCCAGATTTGCCAATTTGCTCTGTGTCCTCCCATCCCATGTCCAGCTTATTTACGGTTTGTTGAGGAGCACAGGTGTCCTGGGTTGGAATATAAGTTTGTGTTCTGTGCCCAGCTGTCAGAGCTGGGGCAGTTCTCTGCTGTTCTTGGGGCAGTTTCCTTTCTGTCTCCCACAGCCAACCCTCCCTCCAGGAGATCTCTGCTGTCCATGGCCACTGAGTGTCCCTGCAGGGCTGATCCAATTCCAGCATCCCATGGGGAGATGCTCCGCCCAGGGGAGGAGCCAAGCATTCCTGCCTGGATCCAATCTGAGCCTGGCCCAGCACAGCAGCCTTTGCCCCCTGCAGTGCCAGAGGAGCAGCTTTCTGCTGCCCTGCATTGCCAGAGGGAGCCCAGGCCCATCTGCAGCAGCCCTGGAGCTGCAGAGGAAAACTCCCCCCTTGTGCAGGACCCCTGCTGCAGCAGAGCCACAGCTGGCACTGCAGGAGGGCTGAGCCCCCATGGGATGGGGCTGTGCCCCCGCCCTGACCCACAGCGTGCCAGGGCCTGCTCTCACTCTGCCAGGGCTTTGTTTGCCCTATTGCATTTGTATTCTTAATTTCCTAATAAAGAACTGTTATTCCTGCTCTCATATATTTGCCTGAGAGCCCCTTAATGTCAAAATGATAATACTTCAGAGGGAGGGGGTTTGCATTTTCCATTTCGGGGGAGGCTCCTGCCTTCCTCAGCAGACACCTGGCTGTTCAGACCAAGACAACGGGCCAAGGATGGTGCCCTGTTGGACCCCAGGAGTGACCAGTGTCAGCCTGATATCACCTCAATGTCCCTCACATGTGGTCAGGGACACCAACCTGACCACAGGAACCCCTAGAACATCAGGGGTTCCTCTGCCTGATGCCCAAAGGAGCTGGAACAGAGGCCAGATGGAGTTAAGGGGAATAAAACGGATATTTATTGCAGAGCCTTCAAAGGCCACACCCCAGCAGTACCAGAGCCACAGTTGTGGCTCTGCCCAGATGGCTCCAAGATGGAAGCAAAAGAGAGCTTGGTCACAAGATTTCACATTTTTATAAGTTCTGCTCCATTTGCATATTGGAGTTAATTGTCCAATTCCAGCTTTTGCCCATGCAATCCCATCCTGCTTGTTTTTGTCTCTTCAGCCCACATTGTTTCTGCTCTTAGGCCTGAGATTTGGATCATTTGTCCTTGGTCCCCAACTGGAGCAGGAATTGTTTTGTCTCCCTGCTCTGTACAGAGAGCTCACCGTCCCGTAAGATGAATCCCAGACCCACACACTAAAGCAGCACAGAATCTGAAAAATAGAAAAGCTAAATCCGAGGTGTTGCAATAAGACACAAAATATAATGACATGCATGCTGGAACCTCTAAGGTAAAAAGGAGGGAAGTTTATTTTCTGACTCCAACATTTATAGACTTTCAAAAGTGACAGTGGATTGGAGGATGACAGTGCCACCTCTCCAATGACATTGGACAAACCAACAGTCCATCAAATTTCTCCTCCTCTGGAAAAGAATGTAACACAACAATTATTCACAGAAAAATACATGAGAAACTTCATTACAAGAATGTAAACATCAGAAGGCTTAGAAGAACTGAGAAGAACAGAGGGATACCTGAGGCATCATGGCATCAACCAGGGGAGCCATGGAATATCTCGGGTTCCACCTGCACCTGGCAATTCCTGTGCAGATTTGGACTGGCAGCTCCACGCGTGGTTCCTGTCAGCTCTGCACGTTCAGCACTTTGTGTGAGGGTCCTGTGCTTCCCTTTCTTGTGCACAGTGTGGGTCAGTGCTCTTCTGAGAGCAGCAAAATCCACAGGGTAATTCAGGGCTCAGGGGAAACATTCCAGTCAATATTTCAAACCCAAGTGCCAATTTTCGTTTAGCTGAGATTTAAAATGTCAGTGTGCATTTTTCTGTGGTCCCTAAACAAGATGGAAAGTAACTTGAGCAGAAACTTCCTGAGACTTAATTTGCTGTCATTTTCCTGAGTCGTGTAATTTGATTTTTAAAAATTTGATTTAGTTAGAAAGATGGAAGAGAGAATTTAAGAAATAATTTTGAAATTGAGTCATTTCATCCCCAATTTCCAAATTTTCCTGAAAATGAAGGTCTTGGCTCTGGCATTATCTGGGGAAGGACTGAAACCTTTCATTAGAAATGACATCTTCCCATAACAGCAAAGTTTAAAAATGCATTATTTCAGTGAAACCCCAGCATCCCATGGGAGCTGTTGCTGTTTGGGATGCTGGGAGTGTTACCCCATTGCATGGAGCTACTGGCTGTCCTGGAGGAGCTGGCTGAGAATAAAACAGACAAGAAATAATAATTTAAAAATAATAATAATAATAAAATAAAACAGACAAGAAATAACCTCCCCCTGCCCTGAGCTGATCCCAGTGGGCAGCAGGAAAGGGATTGGGGTTCTGCTGTTGCAGTGGGCCCCTGGCCAGGTCATAATTAACATTGATGCCATGACTCACAGAAGGCTGAATAATCACTTTATTCTATTATTATTAAGAAACTCATTGTTTTTATAGACAGTTACAATACAGCTGGACTTGATTGGCCCTCCAATTAAAACCCATCACCATTGGCTATTTAAGAAACAACCCTTTGGTAAACAAATCTCCATACCACATTCCACATGTCCAGAGCAACAGGTGCAGCAAGTGAAGATAAGAATTGTTTCTCATTCTTTTCCCTGATCTTCTCACAGCCTTTCCCAGCACAATGCCTGGGGAAGCTGTGCTGTTCCCTGTGGCCAGAGAGCTGCTGCCACAGGGCTCTGCCCCAGCCCTGGGCATTCCAACATCAGGAGGAGCTGGAGCTGCTGGAGCCAGTCCAGAGGAGGCTCCAGGATGATCAGAGGGATGGAGCAGCTCTGCTGGGAGGATCCCTGGGAGAGCTGGGGGTGCTCCCCTGGAAAACAGAGCAGGGTGACTGATGGTGGTCTTCCAGGACCTGAGGGAGCTGACAGGGAAGATGGAGAGAGACAATTTCCAAAGGATGAAGTAACAGGACCCAGGGAATGGCTCCCAGTGCCAGAGGGCAGGGCTGGATGGGACCTTGGGCATTGGGAATTGTTCCCTGGCAGGGTGGGCAGGGGCTGGGCTGGAATTGCCAGAGCAGCTGTGGCTGCCCCTGGAGCCCTGGCAGTGCCCAAGGCCAGGCTGGACACTGGGGCTGGCAGCCCCTGGCAGAGGGGGAGGTGTCCCTGCCATGGCAGGGGTGGCACTGGGTGGGATTTAAGCTTTTCCTGTCCAAACCATTCTGGAATTTGGGTTGGCACCAGGACACTCCATACTCATTTTGTTCCAGAAAACCCGTCCAGCCTGTATGACCTGACATCCATCAGGGTTATGGACCCCAATCCCAGTTCTGGAACTGCCACTGAGAGATTTCCATTGAAATGAACTCATTTCTCCTCCCATTTGTCACGTTCTAAATGTCTGGAGGCAGCTCTTGGGAAGCTCTGGGTCTGTGAAGATGAACTTGGAGGAGCTGAGGGAGCAGAAGGTTGTGGTGCCCTTCAGAGGGCCCAAAACAGGCTGGGAATGGGCACAGAGGCACCTCCTGGAGCCCAGGGAAGGGACATTTGGCTGTTCCTGATCCCTGTGATTGTCACGTGTGGTATTTTCTGAGAACCCCATCATTGGGGGAATGAAATAATGAATCTGACTCCATGATCTTAGAAGGCTAATTTATTGTTGTATGAGCTATATTATATTAAAGAATACTAAACTAAACTATACTAAAGAATACAGAAAGGATACAGACAGAAAGCTGGAAAGATACCAATGAGAAACTCATGACTCTCTCCTCAGAGTCTGACACAGCTTGGCCCTGATTGGCCGTTAAGTCAAAATAATTCACAGCAGAAACCAACGAAACAATCACCTGTGGGTAAACAATGTCCAAACACATTCCAAAGGAGCAAAACACAGGAGAAGTATTGGTATCACCAAGATTGGTGGCTGGACCTGCCTTGGCTTCTCTGGCCTTTGGTGCTGAACCAAACAGCGGCACTGTGGTGTTTCACCCCACAGACACTTTTGGCTGGCTGGGTGTGTGGTGTTTCACCCCACAGACACTTTTGGCTGTGGGTGTGTGGTGTTTCACCCCACAGACACTTTTGGCTGTGGGTGTGCGGTGTTTCACCCCACAGACACTTTTGGCTGTGGGTATGTGGTGTTTCACCCCACAGACACCTTTGGCTGTGGGTGTGTGGTGTTTCACCCCACAGACACTTTTGGCCGGCTGGGTGTGTGGTGTTTCACCCCACAGACACTTTTGCCTGGCTGGGTGCTGCAGCTGGGCCTGTGGGGACAAGTCCAGGCCTGCAGGAGCTCTGGTGGTGCTGGGATGGAGCTTCCCCCCATAACAGGGGCTGCTCCTCAGGTTTCCCTCTGGCAGAGAAGCTTTAAGGCACTGGTGAAGGAAAGGAGTCGGTTCTGATGGAGGGTTTGGATCCAGAGCTTTATTCTGGCCCTCAGGCCTCTGAATGCAGCAGCAGCTCCAACAGAACTCCCTGAGCCCGTGGCTGCTGCTCCTTTAACCCCGGGGAGAGGGGCAGGGAAGGGGCAGGGAGCCACCAACCAGGGACAGGAGGGGAGGGACAAGGGACAAAGGACACCTGGATGGCCCAATGCCCCCCAGGGGTAGAGGGCATCCTTTGGATCTGCCAATCACTCGATGCCTTCTGGAATGCCAGGAGTGACAGACAGTGCTGGGAGGGGAAAGGAGAGGTGACTGACACACCTGGGAGGGATATTCAGGGGAGGGACCAGGGGTTCTGAGGTAAACCATGGAATCACACTGCAACAAAGAAGCAAATCAAATAATTACGGTTTTCATTTTTCTCTGATGCTTCTCAGTTTCCCAGGAGAAAATCCTGGGCAAAGAGATTTTTCAGAAAATATGATGCTGACAGCCATGGAGGACACATAGGAGAGGTGGTATGAGAGAGGAGGACAGGGCCCAGGAAAACCCACCAGGATTTGGGGTGTCCAACGCCAGCAGCCAAAACACTGCCCAGGCCCTGCTCCAGTGCTGGGAGGGTGGTGGAAGGGCCAGGAAGCACAGATGAATCATGGCAGGATAATATTGCCACAAATCAGCAGCACTGGGCTCTCAGCGCTGGGGCGATGATGGAAATCACTGCTCCAAAGTGATTTATCCCCTCTGATCCATCTCCCTGCCCATAAATCACAGAGCCATCCTCCAGGACCCTGCGTTTCCCTGCTCACCCACAGCTGCCAGGGCCTGTCCAACTCTGGGATCAGGCAGGGAATGAGCAGAGTTCTGCAGCAGCCTTCTCCTCCTCCTTCTCCCTCCCACCACACCTGGAGCTCTTTTCCCCACCTGCCCTGCCCATCCCTGGTGCAGGGATGGAGCCAGGAGCAGCAGGAGCTCCAGGGAGAGGAGAGCTCCAGGTTTTGTTTTTCTGGTGTTCCAGGAGGGAAGGGATGCCTCTGGGAAGCCCCAGAGCAGCAGGAATGTGCAGGAGGGGCTATCCAGGAGCACAGGGACTGTCACATTCCCCTCTTGCCATGTTCCCATCAGCTGATGAGTGCGCTGCTCCTGCACAAAGCACAGTTCAATCTGCCAGGGTATATAAAACACTCTGAGGGGGCTCCTCTGCAAGACATGGATTCATTTTAGGTGTGCAAACGTGACCTCACCGCCACCAAATCTTGTGAAGCCAGAGGGGAGGAATGAGCTCCCCCAGCAGGAGCTGCTGCTGTCTCAGCCAAGCTCAGCTGGGGCAGAATCACCTCCTTTGGAAGGGGCCACTTGTAAGAGCCGAAATGAGAGATGCAGGACTCCAGGCAGCTCTCCAAAATGCAGTTTATTCTGTCCAAGAGGTTACAACAGTCCAGGGCTGTGGGTGACAGAGCTGTGCCTACAGCTGTCAGCTCCAGCTGCAGACAGGCCTGGCGACCCTTTGGTTTTGGTTAAATGCATTACATACTTTTCTTTTGGTTACAATGCATTACATACTTTTCTTTGCTGAGCATCTTCATACAGTAGAACCAATCCATACCTTAACTTTTATCTATAGCCTATCATAACTACTATAATTACCATATTCATGTTACTTTTCTCCAATCACTAAAAGTTAGTACATTACAGTTTAAGCTAGAAGTTGTTTTTCAGTTTTCTTGCAGTGGAAAATTCTGAGACCTTTTTTCTATTTGCAACTTTGCTGCCTTGTTTGCCTGTGCTCTCTTTCTGCTTGGTAAAAACATTTTCTTGTTTGGGGTGGGTTTATCCTTTGCTCTAAGCCATAAAAACCCCTTCTAACTAACACACCCTTTGCCTCCTTGGTTATCCAGTAAGACTGGCTCAGCAATTCTTTTCTTCTGTATCAAAACTTGCTTCCATTTCTATTCCTTCATCAGACTCTACATTTAAAAATCTTTCTGCTAAGCACACATATCTATGAGACCTTCTTGTCAAACTTTCATCCTTCCCAACAGCCACTGAGTGCTGGACAAGGTGGAATGGGTCAAAGCTTGGGCTCGATGATCCTGGAGGTCTTTTCTACCCTACAATGTTCTGTGGTTCTGTGGCTGGAGAGTTGTCTCTGGCAGATGGAGCTGCTCATCTCCTAAAATGAGAGGAGATCCATTCACTTTATTTTCTGAATGCTCTGTTGGACTTCGGTTTAATGTTCTCCCAGTGTTTGTCAAGGAGAATAAAAACCCTCCCAAGGAGCTCTGCAGCTGCTGAAGGTGGGAGAGGGATCAATTCCTGGCCTTGACAGAGCTCCCAGCTGCCTCCTTTGGCTTCCCAAGTGATAGAGGGGAAAGAACACTCAGAGAGATGCTGTGTGCCTTGGCTTGGTCCCTGGGAACCAGATATTCCTCATGTTTCAGTGGATTCACATATTCAGGTTTCTCAGCAGTGACCCTTGAGAAGAAAATCCAACTGTGTCTGCACAGACTCTGGAATTTTCCAAGGGCCATGGAAGGGCTGTGCCTTCAACAAACCCATCAATCACCATGGGTACAGCACAGGGTGGGTGATTCTTGTCAGCTCTCATTAATTTGAAAAATAAAAATGAAGCTTTGAAAACATTAGAGGAAATATGAATCAAATAATCATTTGAAAATGTGCAGCACAATAAATCCAAAGTGTTTGTCTGACTGAGGGGATTTGGGCAGTTTGAGTGATGAGCTGCAAATTTGCAGATCATAAAATCATAAACAACTGCAGGAGCAAGCACTTAGCTTGATCCATGTCGCTGAGGGGGCAGTGACAGGGACAAAGGCTCCTGTGGGGTTATTTGGGGTCTCACAGGCCCATAGGAGGTGGCAGGGAGCTGAGGAAGGAGCACATATTTTCAGATTTGCCCAGGCACTCCTTGCTGTCTGTTTTGCCTCTCTCTGGCTGGGAAGATCCCAAAACACCAGGATTTATGCTGGGGCTGGCAGGTGATGCAGGCAGGAGGGGTCACAAGGGCCCAGGGCAGCTGAGGAGCAGCAGGACTGGCTCAGATTTGTGTTTGTGCCACCCCTGCCATGGCAGGGACACCTCCCCCTGTGCCAGGTGCTGCCAGCCCGTGTCCAGCCTGGCCTTGGGCACTGCCAGGGCTCCAGGGGCAGCCACAGCTGCTCTGGCAATTCCAGCCCAGCCCCTGCCCACCCTGCCAGGGAACAATTCCCAATGCCCAAGATCCCATCCAGCCCTGCCCTCTGGCACTGGGAGCCATTCCCTGGCTCCTGTCCCTCCATCCTTGTCCCCAGGCCCTCTGCAGCTCTCCTGGAGCCCCTTCAGGCCCTGCAAGGGCTCTGAGCTCTCCCTGGAGCCTTCTCCTCTCCAGGGCAGCACCCCCAGCTCTCCCAGGGATCGTGTCCAGCCTCAGCACTGAAGTGACCCCAATACCCCCTGAGTTGAGCTCAGTGGTTCTCCCACCCTCTGTGGCACAAGTTTAAGGCATCCCTGGAGCTTGGCAAAGTCCCAGCACAAGCCTGGCAGGGAAATTTGGGGTGGGGAATCCCTTCCTGCCACTCCTCTCTCCGTGGAATCACTCACTGGCCCATCAGGACACCCAGGAGCAGCAGAGGACAGCTGGACAGATTTTGTCCATGTGTCCCTTTATTAACTCTGAGATAATCTCTGCCTCTGCCCTCCCAGCCAGGTGTTAATATTCCACTGGAAGGTGTTGGGGAAGGTGAAACAGGAAAGGCTTATAAATATGATTGTCTGGCAAAAGATTTTGAGAATATGGAAACTCTAAGCGAGATTGAAATGAAAGCAAGCTTTGAGATCCCTCAGTTCCTGAACAACTGGAAAACAATGGCATGGCCAGCTGAAGGTGATCCCCTTTTGATCAAACAATACCCTCTGCTTGCAGACAGGCCCAAGGCTCAGAGCAGCCCCTGCCAGCTTGGCAGAAGGGGCCCAAAGAGGAGTTTGTAGGGTTTAAAATGGAACCCAGTGTGGTAATGTAATGATTCTTATAGGCTGTATGGAAATGATGTAGGATTTGTATCTTGTTACTAGATTGGTTAGTGAGAATTGGAATATTCAGCACAGAAGAAGATTTATGGTATTCTAACAGGCACTCCTTGCCGTCTGTTTTGCCTCTCTCTGGCTGGGAAGATCCCAAAACACCAGGATTTATGCTGGGGCTGGCAGGTGATGCAGGCAGGAGGGGTCACAAGGGCCCAGGGCAGCTGAGGAGCAGCAGGACTGGCTCAGATTTGTGTTTGTGCCACCCCTGCCATGGCAGGGACACCTCCCCCTGTGCCAGGTGCTGCCAGCCCCAATGTCCAGCCTGGCCTTGGGCACTGCCAGGGCTCCAGGGGCAGCCACAGCTGCTCTGGCAATTCCAGCCCAGCCCCTGCCCACCCTGCCAGGGAACAATTCCCAATGCCCAAGATCCCATCCAGCCCTGCCCTCTGGCACTGGGAGCCATTCCCTGGCTCCTGTCCCTCCATCCTTGTCCCCAGTCCCTCTGCAGCTCTCCTGGAGCCCCTTCAGGCCCTGCAAGGGCTCTGAGCTCTCCCTGGAGCCTTCTCCTCTCCAGGGCAGCACCCCCAGCTCTCCCAGGGATCGTGTCCAGCCTCAGCACTGAAGTGACCCCAATACCCCCTGAGTTGAGCTCAGTGGTTCTCCCACCCTCTATGGCACAAGTTTAAGGCATCCCTGGAGCTTGGCAAAGTCCCAGCACAAGCCTGGCAGGGAAATTTGGGGTGGGGAATCCCTTCCTGCCACTCCTCTCTCCGTGGAATCACTCACTGGCCCATCAGGACACCCAGGAGCAGCAGAGGACAGCTGGACAGATTTTGTCCATGTGTCCCTTTATTAACTCTGAGATAATCTCTGCCTCTGCCCTCCCAGCCAGGTGTTAATATTCCACTGGAAGGTGTTGGGGAAGGTGAAACAGGAAAGCCTTATAAATATGATTGCCTGACAAAAGATTTTGAGAATATGGAAACTCTAAGTGAGATTGAAATGATAGCAAGCTTTGAGATCCCTCAGTTCCTGAACAACTGGAAAACAATGGCATGGCCAGCTGAAGGTGATCCCCTTTTGATCAAACAATACCCTCTGCTTGCAGACAGGCCCAAGGCTCAGAGCAGCCCCTGCCAGCTTGGCAGAAGGGGCCCAAAGAGGAGTTTGTAGGGTTTAAAATGGAACCCAGTGTGGTAATGTAATGATTCTTATAGGCTGTATGGAAATGCTGTAGGATTTGTATCTTGTTACTAGATTGGTTAGTGAGAATTGGAATATTCAGCACAGAAGAAGATTTATGGTATTCTAACAGGAACCTTGCACTCTTACCCTTTTACCTTTTTACTCCTTTACTCTCTTACCCTCTTACCCCCTCTCCCCCTCTCCTCTCTGGGCCCTGCTCTGAGCTGTGGCTGGCAGCTCCCAGCAGGGCCCTGCACCCAGACCCTTTGCAATAAACCACAAGTTCCCAGCCCTGGCTGCAGAGATCTCTGCTCTCTGTCCGTCCCTACTGTCCTACCCCCCCGACGCTCCTACAGAAGGGAAATCCCTGGAGCAGAGAGCTCTGTGAGCAGTTTGTGGAGCGGGAGGGTTTCTGCCCCATGTGACAGATGGGCTCCTTGTGCTGTTGGGGCCCAGCAGAATGAAGATCTTTACTGGGAGAAACTGGGACAGGTTTCATGAGGGCAGTGGTTTTGGGGAGGCACCCAAGGGAGGGACGGGGGTCTGCAGCACCCCTCGGTGCTGACCCAGCCTGGGGACACCCAGGGGGCTCCGGGTCCCTGGAATTGTGGTGGTGGCCGCAGTGGCAGGAGCTGATCAACCCAGCTGAGTTCCCACTCCTCTGTCCTGCTGAGGGAGGGAATTCCACTCAGGCCAAGACAGCTCCAGTGAAATCCACTGATTAAACTCACTGCTCGTTAAGCCCTGATTGCCTGTCCATGCCCAGAATGCCCAGGTGGGGCTGGGTTAATGAGTGACCTGGGCTGGCCTTGCCTTGATGAGCACAGGCCCAGCCTCCCCCGACCCTCCAGGAGCTGGACCAAGCACCACAGGGAAACCCTGGAAAAACACCTTTTTCTCCTCTTAATATGAATTTTTCCATCATCAGGGCACACCGACCTTTAACACCTCCTGCAGCCCCACCTGTGTTATTTCCTTTATTATTCCTTAAGGAAATTCCATCTGAATCATGCCTGGCTTCCAACCAGCTCTGCCTCCTCCTCACAGAGGCCAGAGCAGCCTCTCCATCCTGGGGCTGAATGCTGAGGTGAGGTTTTGCTGGGCATTTACAAATATTTGTTTTTCTTCACTGGGGTCTGAGCATTAAGGGCAGGATTCAATGGGATTGAACCAAATCCACCTGCTCACATTTGTGCCTTCAAACCTGCTTTATTTTCTGTGTGCCTGGTGAAATCAATGCCCTTCCCAGCTGAAACTGTGCAGGAAACACTTAACAGGGGAGTCCTTCTGTTTTAGAGGAACAAAGTGCACAAAGGAAGCTGCAGGAGGCTGTGCTGGAATTGGGCTCCGGCTGCTCCCACCTGCTGGACAGGCAAAAACTCTCCACTCAGAAGCAAAGCACATTGAATTTGAGAAATGCAGTTAAAAGTGGAGCTCCCATCTCATCCCCTGCCCAAATTCCCGGCCCAGGCCCCAGCACAGTCCTGCAGGCTGCTGTGAAATACGGCAGAGCACTGAGCATTTATTGACCAAACCCAAGCCCAGGTCCAAGAATACGAAGTTTTATTGATTTGTTTGCTTGTAGCTGGTGCTTCCCCCTGAAAGCTGCAGCATGGCCATGATTTGTTTTCATCTCCAACTTTTATATCTCTATTGATTTAGGACAGGCAGGAACAAAAAGGAGAGTTGAAGTTGGGCCTTCAGATCTGTCCTTTCTTGTGTTTGCCAAGAGCTTGAGAGCTCTGAGGGAGAAATATAAATTTCTGAGTGCAGTTATCAGGGTGGTGTGGCTAATGCACGCTGCAGAATGCTCCCAAGCAATTCATTAAAGATGCTTTTTGTGTCCCAGAGAAAGGACACAGCCATCCGTGTGCCAGCCTGACATGGGTAAGGTCACCCTGGCCATGAGCAGACCTGGAGAGCAGCACAGGCTCCCAAATGGGGCTCTTTAAGGCCCTCAGTTCCTCAGGAATTGTGTGGCCACCCACTAATATAGAAAAATACAGACTTTCAATTTATATATACACACAAAACTCTCATGATTAGATTCCAATCAAAGTCCCCGTGCTCCTGCAAGGCAGTTAATTTATTCAGATCAATGAGCACAAGCCAATGTATTGATCCAATATAGAAAATGTTATTATTTGCTGGAAGATTTCTGTTATGGATGGCTGGGAAAAGAAATTGTGCCAAGGGTAAGGATGGATTAAAGCATCAGGTGGGGAACTGCCCTCTGTGGAGCTCTCCAGGTTCTGTCCAGAGTTAAGAAATGAACCCTGGCTTTGTTCCACAGAAGTTTCAAATTCTCTTTTCTCCTTACTGAAGAAAAAACCCAGGATATTTTCTTGACATATAATTTTGAAAATCTTTTTTTTTTTTCCTGCCATCTCTCTCTCTGTCCAGCACTTTCTCCCCTGCAGCCACAGAAAACCCCCCATCCTCAATCCCAGTGTGATTCCCTAGGAGAAGCTGGCTGCAGCAGCACAGCAGCTTTTGGTGACAGGAGCAGAGCAGAAACGTTCTGGCCATCAGGGGTCCCACTGCTTATTCCAGATGCTGCAAATTCCAGATGCTGCCCACAGCCTCAGGGAAATCCAACAGAGGAACTCTGCCAGCTGGTAAACCTGGGAGTGAAACTCTGTTTGGAATTCTGCTTCCCAAGATTGAGTACAGAACTAAAGCTGGGAAAAGAACTGTCCCTCCTGTCAGGAGTTGTGCAGAGCCACAAGGGCCCCCCTGAGCCTCATTGTCTCCTGGCTGAGCCCCTTCCCAGCTCCCTCAGCCTCTCCTGAGAACCTGAGAACTCCTCCAGAGATGGGCACTCCAAACCTCCCTGGGCAGCTGTGCCAGGCTGGGCAGCCCTTTCCATGGGGAATTTCCCAAAAATCCACCCAGACCCTGCCCTGGCCCAGCCTGAGGCCGTTCCCTCTGCTCCTGTCCCTGTTCCCTGGAGCACAGCCCAACCCCCCCGGCTGTGCCCTCCTGGCAGGAGCTGTGCAGAGCCACAAGGGCCCCCTGAGCCTCCTTTGCTCCAGGCTGAGCCCCTTCCCACCTCCCTCAGCCCCTCCTGGGGCTCCAGGCCCTTCCCCCTCAGCCCCTCCCTCAGCCCCTCCTGGGGCTCCAGGCCCTTCCCAGCTCCTCAGCCCCCCTGGGGCTCCAGGCCCCTCCCAGCTCCCTCAGCCTCCTGGGGCTCCAGGCCCTTCCCAGCTCCCTCAGCCCCTCCTGGGGCTCCAGGCCCAGGCTCCAGCTCCCTCAGCCCCTCCTGGGGCTCCAGGCCCTTCCCAGCTCCCTCAGCCCCTCCTGGGGCTCCAGGCCCTTCCCAGCTCCCTCAGCCTCTCCTGGGGCTCCAGACCCTTCCCAGCTCCGTTCCCTGCCCTGGGAGGTGCCTGAGCAAACCCTGAAGGGTAATTCTGGGTTTTCCTGCCTAAGGGAACGGGACACACAGCTCCTGCTCAGCCTGAGAAGATTGTGGTGCCAAAGCCCACAAAAAATCTCATCCCAGTGATTCCCTGATCTTTGCAAATGGGAATGGCAGCTCTGATTCCCAGGGCTGGCATGGGAGAGGGAAGCTCTGGGTGCAGGGGCTGCCAGGGACCCTCTGGGCTCTGCTCCATCCCAAATCCTGTGCCAAATACCCTCCTGCCCCATCCCAAAATCTGTGCAAACACCCTCCTGCTCCATCCCAAATCTTGTGCCAAACACCCTCCTGACACAGCCCAAATCCTGTGCCAAACATTCTCCTGCCCCATCCCAGCTGGGACAGGCCCCACTCCATGTTTTCCCTGCCCTTCCAGCTCTGCTACTTCCCTGGGAGGTGCCAGCAACATTCCCAGAGCTCTGAAAAAGGGGAATTTTGGCATTTTCCAGCACAGGCTCCCAGCTGGATCCCTGGTGCCAAAGGCCAGGATGTGACAGGTTCCAAGGTGCTCTGCTGGAAGGGGTTGCTGGAGCACAGAGCTACCTCTTTATCCTGGGCAGCAGGTGCACAAACCTCCATCCAAAAAATATGAGCGTGGAATTGGCATCACCTGTGGAGGCAGAGCCTTGTTTTGGGGTGAGAACAAAGGAAATGGGAAAATTCCTTCCTGCTCAGGCCGAGCAAATGGCCACTTTTATAACCCCTCGCTGCTAATCCACCGCATCCAGGCCAGCAATCAGTGCAGACTCTGTTTTTCATCTTGGTGCTCAATGCAGAAAAAAAGAATAAAAATGAAGTGAGACAGTATTATATTTCAATTAAAATGCCATGAAATTTTTGGCTGTGCTTTTTAATGTGATAATGTTAATTAAACCAAGCTCTCGTGTTCTGAAGTCTTATAAAATGTCTTGGAAACGGATAAAAAATAATAGTAGGAATAAAATTGGGCTATTTATCTACCCCGAGATTAAAGGGCTTCTTGTTTCCTTTGTGAATTTAGATTTCCAGAATTAAATGAGTGTGAAGTAATGATATTTTTCAGTAGAATCATTATCATTTTTATTGCAGTGGAATGTGTGCAGCATTTCACTGTTATTGTACTTAACTCACCTAATTGGGCTTCTCCTCTCCCTCAGCCGTGGGCTGGGCTCTCAGGGGGAACAGGCCCCAAAATCCAACCTTTTCCATCAAATTCCTGCCAGTCTGATTTTTCTGGAAACTCTTCTCTCCTGGTAATCAGTGCAGAGCTGTTTCTGCTTAAATATTCCTCAGAATAGCCCAAAAATGCTTTTTGGGGTCTCCAAAGGCCTGGATCTGTAGTACATCCATATTTATGAAGTATAATACATAAAAATATACCTAGACCACAGTTTATGATATAAATATATTAGATGTGACCCACAAGGGAAGTCCCCAGCATGGCCAGGCCCGGGTGTGGAGCAGAAATGGGGACATTTGGGGACAAATCTGTCAATGTCCTTGGGATGCAGCAATGGCTGCATGGAATTGCAGTGGGAAAAGTGAGTAAGGAATACTGAGGGGCTGCTGTGGGCTCTGAGCCTGCACAAACACAAAAACCTGCCACTGAAACAAGCCTGGCAGGGCAGAGCAGGGCTGGGATGCTGTGGAGAGGACTTGGGGAGAGGGAAGAGCTCGTGATGCAGATCCCAAAGGTGCTGCTAGAGGTTCATGGAATCACAGTGGTGGGTTCATGGAATCACAGTGGTGGGTTTATGGAATCTCAGTAGTTGGGTTTATGGAATCTCAGTGGTTGGGCTCATGGAGCCAGCCCTGGGCCCTGGCACTGCCCAGCCTGGCTCGGGCTCCTTGGGCACATCCCAGGCACTTTCTGTGCCCTCAGGGTTTGCAGAAGCAGCTCCAGGTGTGGGCACAGCTGGAGGCACCAAAACAAACACAAGTTTTGGGCATTTCCAGGCATTTTATTCACATTTTGAGGCCGCTTCTCCACAGGTGTGAGGAGAGCAGAGGATTCCTTCAGGGCAGGGCTGTCCCAGCTGCAGGGACACTGTCACTATGGGACACGAAATAACACAATGTGCACACACAGCTCTTCCAAGGTAAAAAGAACACTTTTATTTTTTGATTCTAACATTTATAGATTTCCAAAAATGAAAGTGGATTGGAGGGTGACAGTGCTACCTCTCCAATGACATTGGAACTAACACTCTATAAAATTTCTCCTCCTCCATAAAAGAATGCAAAACAATAAGTTATTTACATAAAGTGTGTGAGGAAGTTTGTTACAAGAATGTAAACATCAGAAGGCTTAGAAAAACTTAAAAATCAAGACAACAGGACACCCAGCAGGAATCCTGCCCTGGAGTGAGCTGGGCTGAGAAAGCCCTCTGGGATCATGGAGTCAAATCACCCCCAGTACTGACTGTAGTAAGAGCCTGAATGAGAGATGTGGGACTCCAGGCACCTCTTCTACAAACATCTTGTATCCAAGATGTTACAGCAGGCCAGGACCGTGGGTGACAGAGCTGTGCCCACAGCTGTCAGCTCCAGCTGCAGGCGGGCCTGGAGGCCCTTTGGTTTTGGTTACAATGCATTATTTACTTTTCTTTTGGTTGCATTATATACTTTTCTTTGCTGAGCATCTTAACACAGCAGAACCAATCCATACATTAACTATTTCCTATAGCCTATCATAACTACTGTAATTACTATATTCATGTCACTATTCTCCAATCACTAAAAGTTAGTACATTACAGTTTAAGCTAGAAGTTGTTTTTCAGTTTTCTTGCAGTGGAAAATTCTGAGACCTTTTTTCTACTTGCAACATTTGCTGCCTTGTTTGCCTGTGGTAGAAACATCTTCTTGTTTGGGGTGGGTTTATCCTTTGCTCTAAGCCATAAAAACCCCTTTTAACTAATACACCCTTTGCCTCCTTGGTTAGCC
This sequence comes from Emberiza elegans, assembly GCA_024865655.1. NCBI lineage: Eukaryota > Metazoa > Chordata > Aves > Passeriformes > Fringillidae > Emberiza > Emberiza elegans. The sequence continues at coordinate 828,340 of JALJVW010001685.1, read as the reverse complement.
AGTAAGACTGGCTCAGCAATTTTTTTCTTCTGTATCAAAACTTGCTTCCATCTCTATTCCATTCTCAGGTTCTACAGTCAGAGATCTTTCTGCCAAGCACGTACATCTGTGAGACTTTCTTGCCAAACTTTTCATCCCAACAGACCGTGTCCCCAGTGCCACATCCACAGGGCTTCAAATCCCTGGAGAGATGGTGACTCCACCACTGCCCTGGCATGTGTGCCAGGCCTGGACAACCTTCTATGTGGAGAAATGTTCCCAATATCCAACCCACACTGAGCCTGGCCCAGCCTGAGGCCATTCCCTCCTCCTGGCCCTGTTCCCTGGGATCAAATCTTCACCTCACCAGGGCCTCTGTTAGGTGTGGGAAATAGATTTGTAGAAAATGTTTAAAGCTTGATAGAAGGTTTACATAGTATGTATTTGTATGTAAACTTTGAGATAAGAAATGCTGATTTAGAAATGTTATGGAATAAGACAGACGTTGAGAGAGAAATGGAATTTAAAGGATGGTTTTAAAGAAATGCTTATAATGTATTGTGTAGCCATGACAGTTTCTTAAAATCCTTTCCTTAGGATTTTTCTCCTGAGAAGCTGAGAGGGCTCTCAGGAACAAAATGTAAACATTGATTATCTGCTGCTGTGGAATGCAACAGGTGCATCTGGGATTGGTCTCATGTGCTTGTTTCTAATTAATGGTCAATCACAGCCCAGCTGTCCGGACTGTCTCGGTCAGTCACAAGCTTTTGTTATCATTCTTTTTCTATTCTTAGCTAGCCTTCTGATGAAATCCTTTCTTCTATTCTTTTAGTGTAGTTTTAACATAATATATATCATAAAATAATAAATCAGCCTTCTGAAACATGGAGTCAGATCCTCGTCTCTTCCCTGGTCCTGGGACCCCTCAAGAACACCATCACAGTGTTGTAATTAGGAAATAGCTGGCTTCTGATTGTAATGGCATAAATTTGAACATCTGTATTGTCTCACCCTTCATATGAACTGAAAATGGAATAAACATTTTTAAAACACCTCTCAGTTCCTCATCTCTGGGTCAGAAAAGGTTTTAATCCGACAGTCAGGGTGTTGCGGGGAGCCAGAAGGACCCCCCCCTTATCACATCAATCTGATTTCTCACCCCACATTAATGCATGCCAGGTTTGTGGGAGCTAAAGGCTGGGAGGAAGAAAGGAACCCTGTGTATGGGATTGTCCTGGTTATTGTCTGGGAGCTTCAAGAACAAGCAGGAGTGGTAATGATCCCATCATTCTCACCATAAGGTAGAATGGGACTTTTCCTGCAGAATTCTGCATTTCCAGATGCACCAGAAATTCAGAGTGATCATAGAAATACAATACAGAAAAAAAAATATATACATAGAAATACACAGAAATAAATACATGTCCTTTTCTTCACTGAGGTGTTTCCTCAGCAAAGTCCAGGATGTGTTTGGAGCAGCTGCTGTGCAAGTCCACACCCTGAAATCGGTTTGTGGCAGAATCTGAAGTCTGACATCCAGGATTTGATATCCATTTGTGTCTCTACTACCCTGAGTCAATGCCATCATTTATACTTCCTTCCCTTCTTAGCAATCTGCTTTGATTTTGTCAGTCATTGACCTTTGAAGCTTTATCCAACCAAATTTGTAATCCTGGAGTGACAGCTGAGCTGGGCACGGAGCTGCTGTGGAGCTGCTGGTTCCTGTCTCTGAGCTGGAGCAGAGAAATCCCAGCTGCAGGCCCAGAGAGGGGCAATAAAGCTGGGCAATGATCCTGGCCACTGCAGAGGAGATCTCTGCTGATGGCATAGATTTGTCAGCCCTGACATTCTTTATTGCTCTTCCAAGTCCAGCCCCTAATGGGACTCTGGGGCCAGGAGACTTTATGATGGTGAGCCAGGGATGGGTCAGGAGTTCTCTGCCCTCAAGGCTTTGCTGCTGTTTTTCCTTCCACTCCAGCTCTGAGCAGAGGAAATGAAACTGAGGAGATTTATACCTTAAAGGAGAGGCCTTGGGCTTCTTCTGGCTTTTCTCATGACAAACACTCCCCCCATTCCTGACTCCCCCAACTTCCCAAATGGCACTGGAAGATGAAATATTCAGTCAGAGGGGTCCCCAGGGGGACTGGCCCAGACCTGATGATTTCAGGTTCTCACTCTTTAATTGCCTTGGAAAGGGCACGTGGGGAGCTTTAGTGACAGAGGCACCGAACCAGAACAGATCTTCCTGTAATGCCCAGATTTTAAAGCGCGGTTTTGCAATTCATGAAGTTGCTGCTCAGCATCAGATGGGGTTTATAAGATTTTCCCTCTAAGGGGCCAGAGGCTCCTGAAGCTGAGCATGCACAGAGCAGGGAGGCCTGGTACTGGCCCCAGTGGCCCTGCTGTGGATCAGGAGTGACAGCAGTGAGCTCAGGAGGGGTTAAGGTGGGTGACAGGGGCACTGGGGTGAAGCCTCCTGTCTGAGGGGTGTCCTGAGTGGCAGCTGAGACAGACTGGGGTGGCTGGGTACAAATTCCACCTCAAAAGGGATTCTCCATACCCTGGAGAGCATCTCCAGCAGGGCAGGAACTCCCTCTTGGGATTCCCATCCTGCCTCCCCAGAGACCATGGAATCTCAGTGGTTGAGTCTATGGAATCTCAGTGGTTGGGCTCATGGAATCTCAGTGGTTGAGCCCATGAAATCTCAGTGGCTGGGGCTCATGGAATCACATGGTTGGGCTCATGGAATCTCAGGGGTTGGGCTCATGGAATCTCAGTGGTTGGTTTATGGAATCACAATGGTTGGGCTCATGGAATCACAATGTTGGCATTTCCATGGAATCACAGAGGTTGAATTGGAAAGGATTTGGAAGATCATTTCATTCCACTCCTTCCATGGGCAGGGACACATTCCACTGTCCCAGACTATTCCAGCCTGGCCTTGGACACTTCCAGGGATCCAGAGGCAGACACAGCTGTTCTGGGGACCTGTGCTAGGGCCTCCCCACCCTCCCAAAAAGAAGGATTTTCCCCAGGATCTGCTGCAGGAATCTTCCTTTCAGTGAAACCAGAGCCTGACACCAACACTGTATAAAATTCTCCTCCTCCAAAAACAATGCAAAACAATAAGAACTTCATTCCCAGTGGGAAGTTTGTTATGTCTTGATGCAAACATGAGAACTTAAGAAAAACTTAAAATTTTAATCACAGGACAATGCTCCATCCTGCCCTGGAGTTTAAAACGCATTTTTATGCATTGCTGCCCTCTGGGAAGGACTCAAAGCACCCAACTCACTCAATAGAGCCTGAACTCCAGAGAAACTCCTGGATGGAAACATCTTGTATCCCAGTGGAGCAGGGCAAGGATGGAACAATGACAGGGTGGGGAGGGCTGTCAGCTCCAAACAAAGCCTTTTAGAAATGCCCTTGGTTTTGTTAAGACACTGACATTCTATACTTTTCTTGTGTTACAATGCATTATTTACTTTTCTTTTGGTTGCATTATATACTTTTTTTGCTGAGCATCTTAAGAACACAAGAGAACCAATCCATACATTAACTATTTCCTATAGCCTATCATAACTACTGTAATTACTATATTCATGTCACTATTCTCCAATCACTAAAAGTTAGTACATTACAGTTTAAGCTAGAAGTTGTTTTTCAGTTTTCTTGCAGTGGAAAATCTGAGACCTTTTTTCTACTTGCAACATTGGCAAGCTTGTTTGCCTGTGGTAGAAACATCTTCTTATTTGGGGTGGGTTTATCCTTTGCTCTAAGCCATAAAAACCCCTTCTAACTAACATCCAGTTTGCCTCCTTGGTTATCCAGTAAGACTGGCTCAGCAATTCTTTTCTTCTGTATCAAAACTTGCTTCCATCTCTATTCCATTCTCAGGTTCTACAGTCAGAGATCTTTCTGCCAAGCACGTACATCTGTGAGACTTTCTTGCCAAACTTTTCATCCCAACAGACCGTGTCCCCAGTGCCACATCCACAGGGCTTCAAATCCCTGGAGAGATGGTGACTCCACCACTGCCCTGGCATGTGTGCCAGGCCTGGACAACCTTCTATGTGGAGAAATGTTCCCAATATCCAACCCACACTGAGCCTGGCCCAGCCTGAGGCCATTCCCTCTCCTCCTGGCCCTGTTCCCTGGGATCAAATCTTCACCTCACCAGGGCCTCTGTTAGGTGTGGGAAATAGATTTGTAGAAAATGTTTAAAGCTTGATAGAAGGTTTACATAGTATGTATTTGTATGTAAACTTTGAGATAAGAAATGCTGATTTAGAAATGTTATGGAATAAGACAGACGTTGAGAGAGAAATGGAATTTAAAGGATGGTTTTAAAGAAATGCTTATAATGTATTGTGTAGCCATGACAGTTTCTTAAAAATCCTTTCCTTAGGATTTTTTCTCCTGAGAAGCTGAGAGGGCTCAGGAACAAAATGTAAACATTGATTATCTGCTGCTGTGGAATGCAACAGGTGCATCTGGGATTGGTCTCATGTGCTTGTTTCTAATTAATGGTCAATCACAGCCCAGCTGTCCGGACTGTCTCGGTCAGTCACAAGCTTTTGTTATCATTCTTTTTCTATTCTTAGCTAGCCTTCTGATGAAATCCTTTCTTCTATTCTTTTAGTGTAGTTTTAACATAATATATATAATAAAATAATAAATCAGCCTTCTGAAACATGGAGTCAGATCCTCGTCTCTTCCCTGGTCCTGGGACCCCTGCGAACACCATCACAGTGTTGTAATTAGGAAATAGCTGGCTTCTGATTGTAATGGCATAAATTTGAACATCTGTATTGTCTCACCCTTCATATGAGACTGAAAATGGAATAAACATTTTTAAAACACCTCTCAGTTCCTCATCTCTGGGTCAGAAAAGGTTTTAATCCGACAGTCAGGGTGTTGTGGGGAGCCAGAAGGACCCCCCCCTTATCACATCAATCTGATTTTTCACCCCACATTTATGCATGCCGGGTTTATGGGAGCTAAAGGCTGGGAGGAAGAAAGGAACCCTGTGTATTGGATTGTCCTGGTTATTGTCTGGGAGCTTCAAGAACAAGCAGGAGTGGTAATGAGCCCATCATTCTCACCATGAGGTAGAATGGGACTTTTCCTGCAGAATTCTGCATTTCCAGATGCACCAGAAATTCAGAGTGATCATAGAAATACAATACAGAAAAAATATATATACATAGAAATACACAGAAATAAATACATGTCCTTTTCTTCACTGAGGTGTTTCCTCAGCAAAGTCCAGGATGTGTTTGGAGCAGCTGCTGTGCATCTCCACACCCTGAAATCGGTTTGTGGCAGAATCTGAAGTCTGACATCCAGGATTTGATATCCATTTGTGTCTCTACTACCCTGAGTCAATGCCATCATTTATACTTCCTTCCCTTCTTAGCAATCTGCTTTGATTTTGTCAGTCATTGACCTTTGAAGCTTTATCCAACCAAATTTGTAATCCTGGAGTGACAGCTGAGCTGGGCACGGAGCTGCTGTGGAGCTGCTGGTTCCTGTCTCTGAGCTGGAGCAGAGAAATCCCAGCTGCAGGCCCAGAGAGGGGCAATAAAGCTGGGCAATGATCCTGGCCACTGCAGAGGAGATCTCTGCTGATGGCATAGATTTGTCAGCCTGACATTCTTTATTGCTCTTCCAAGTCCAGCCCCTAATGGGGACTCTGGGGCCAGGAGACTTTATGATGGTGAGCCAGGGATGGGTCAGGAGTTCTCTGCCCTCAAGGCTTTGCTGCTGTTTTTCCTTCCACTCCGAGCTCTGAGCAGAGGAAATGTAACTGAGGAGATTTATACCTTAAAGGAGAGGCTCCTTGGGCTTCTTCTGGCTTTTCTCATGACAAACACTCCCCCCCATTCCTGACTCTCCCCCCAACTTCCCAAATGGCACTGGAAGATGAAATATTCAGTCAGAGGGGTCCCCAGGGGGGACTGGCCCAGACCTGATGATTTCAGGTTCTCACTCTTTAATTGCCTTGGAAAGGGGCACGTGGGGAGCTTTAGTGACAGAGGCACCGAACCAGAACAGATCTTCCTGTAATGCCCAGATTTTAAAGCGGTTTTGCAATTCATGAAGTTGCTGCTCAGCATCAGATGGGGTTTATAAGATTTTCCCCCTCTCTAAGGGCCAGAGGCTCCTGAAGCTGAGCATGCACAGAGCAGGGGAGGCCTGGTACTGGCCCCAGTGGCCCTGCTGTGGATCAGGAGTGACAGCAGTGAGCTCAGGGAGGGGTTAAGGTGGGTGACAGGGGCACTGGGGTGAAGCCTCCTGTCTGAGGGTGTCCTGAGTGGCAGCTGAGACAGACTGGGGTGGCTGGGTACAAATTCCACCTCAAAAGGGATTCTCCATACCCTGGAGAGCACCTCCAGCAGGGCAGGAACTCCCTCTTGGGATTCCCATCCTGCCTCCCCAGAGACCATGGAATCTCAGTGGTTGAGTCTATGGAATCTCAGTGGTTGGGCTCATGGAATCTCAGTGGTTGAGTCCATGAAATCTCAGTGGTTGGGGCTCATGGAATCACAGTGGTTGGGCTCATGGAATCTCAGTGGTTGGGCTCATGGAATCTCAGTGGTTGGTTTATGGAATCACAATGGTTGGGCTCATGGAATCACAATGTTGGGCTCATGGAATCACAGAGGTTGAATTGGAAAGGATTTGGAAGATCATTTCATTCCACTCCTGCCATGGGTAGGGACACATTCCACTGTCCCAGACTATTCCAGCCTGGCCTTGGACACTTCCAGGGATCCAGAGGCAGACACAGCTGTTCTGGGGACCTGTGCCAGGGCCTCCCCACCCTCCCAGGGAAGGATTTTCCCCCAGTATCTGCTGCAGGAATCTTCCTTTCAGTGAAACCAGAGCCTGACACCAACACTGTGCTCATCTGCACCCTCCAAGCACATCCAGCCCTTTCAGAACTTCATTCCCAGTGGTTCCTGTGGTGATGTCTGAGCACCCAGCAGTGAGTAACTAAAGCCTGGTACCCACTTTTAATCACACCGAATCAATGCTCCATAAAGAGGAGGTTTAAAACGCATTTTTTATGCATTGCTGCCTACACTGGAAGGACTCATTAGCACCCAACTCATCAATAGAGCCTGAACTCCAGAGAAACTCCTGGATGGAATCAATGATGCCAGTGGAGCAGGGGAAGGATGGAACAATGAGAGGGAGGGGGAGGGGGTTAAACAAAACAAAGCCTTTTAGAAATGTTTTGAGTTTCCTCTAAGACACCGACAGTCTCCTTCAGTGTGTTAGGCTGTGATTTCGCAGGGTTGCCGGGGTCTGGGGAGTTTTTCAGCTGAGCTGTTGCTCCAGAACCACAAGAGGGCAATGGAGAATGGAGCCAGGGCCGTGCCCGGGCCGTGAGGGAAGCAGGAGAGGCCTCGGTGCTCTGCCCTGACAGAACCCAGAAATGCCACCACAGAGGAGGAGGTGCAGCGTCAGAGCTGCTCAGTGCCCAGCAGGGCTGTTTGGGAAGCAGTGAGGCTTTATTCCAAACACAACATCTGTCTGCCAGGGAGCCCCCAAATCCCACCGAGCCCGGCAGCCAGGCGCTCTCTGAGGGGTGCGTGCAGCAGGATCGATCTGCTGGCTAAGTGTCCTAATGAAACACAATTGTGCTGTCATTCGCAGAGCCATCTGTCACCAGGAGACGTGACAAGTGCCACAAGCAGAACAATAACTGTAATTCAATTGGGGAATCCAGCCCCTCTCAGCAGGCACAAAGCGCCAGACCCAGCCTGCCGGCCTCTGGGCCCGATGGTGGATTTGTGTTACACCTCATCAGAGGGCAATAAATAAATCAGTCAATGGAGAATTAAAGGAATTTCCCATTATGGGCAAGGTACCTGTTTCACCAGAGCTCTTTAGCTGCTGTGGTGATTTCAAATCCATCTGCATGGCTGGAGCAGAGCTGTTTAATGCTCATGTGTGGTGGTGTTTGCGGGTCCCCAGGATGAGGGAAGAGATGAGAGTCTTGACTCAATGTTTCAGAAGGCTGATTTATTATTTTATGATGTATATTGTATTAAAAGAAAATTATATACTAAAGAAACAGAAAGGAGGCATCAGAAGGCTAGAAAGGAATGATAACAAAATCTTGTGACTGACCAGAGAGCCCAACACAGCTGGACTGGGATTGGTCATCAAGTAAAAACAATTCACATGAGACCAATCAAATTGCACCTGTCACATTCCAAGCAATTAGATAATTATTGTTTACATTTCTTTTCTGAGGCCTCTCAGCTTCTCAGGAGAAAAGTCCTAGCAAAGGATTTTTCAGAAGATATGTCTGTGACACTCACGGTGTTCTGTTGTCCCACAGAATGGGAAAACTGCTGGAGAAGGGCAGTGCAGGACATGGTGACGCTGGTTAATGGAGAGGTCACTTTGCCAACACTGCCCAGGCCTCTGGTGATGCAGGACTCCCTGCTCGGGAGTTTTCAGGGAAATTAATCCAAATTACTTCTCCAGTGGATGGTTAAACTGGAGAAAACTGTGGCCATCAAACCACATTAACAGCTCATTCCCAGTGAAAATGGGCTTGATTCAATAGAGTTCAGTTTAACTCTGGTTCATCAGAGCACTGCAACATTTGCTCCTGTGCCTGGGACACGGCTCAGACACAGAGCCTGCAGGGCTGTGCTGAGGGCTGGGGCAGTGAAGGGACACCAAAGTGCCCCAGATGTGGCTCCCAGTCCCTTTCTCAGTTGTTTCTGACATAAACAGTGCATGAGACTTTTTCTCCTTTTAATGCCTTTATTAAAACTGATCAGCTCCGGATGGGGTAGCTTGACAGGTCTGCAGCTTCTGTTGAGTTTCTCCCGGGGGGCTCACAGGAGGAGGCTGTGCGCAGCTTTGTCCTCTAGGAGTAGAGCTGAGGGTCTCTGTCCTCACGGGGACCTGGTTTTGGGCACACACCCTAGTCCTTGTTCCTTTTCTGGCGGGACTGGAGGGTACCAACCTCTGCAGGAACTCCGGGCGAGGGACTTAGAAGGTTTTCAGCGTCTCTGCAGGCTCAGCACATTGTTCCTCACACCTGGACACTAGTCCAATTTCTCAACTCCACCTTGGCTCGTTTTGGGGTTCTACTCTGCCCGTCTGGGGCAGTTGCCTCCCATAGCATGCTGGTCTTAGAGTTTAATCTGCATGCCCCCTCCCATGTTTGGTCTCTTCTCTTCACTGTCTGGGGAGGTCCCCCACCCTTTACTGTTTATAGAGAAAGCTATTAACTCGGTCCCGGCCATGGCTTCCACCGACACAAAAGGAGCCATCAGCGACAACGACCCGCAATTAACGCAACAAAACAGCAGGCATTTCAGCAGCAACCCTGGTCTGACTTAAGTTTTTGTAACTTTCTTCACAAAAAAAAATTGACAGTTTTTTCTGTTCATAACAATTTCTGTCTGAGTTGCAGCTCTCTGGGCACAGCTGTACCCAGACTGTGCTGCTCCCTGCTCAGCCAGGCTGGGACACAGCCCTCAGGCATCTCTGGGTGCTCTCCCAGAGCAGCTGTGGCTGCCTCTGGATCCCTGGAAGGGACAGACTGGATGGGGCTTGGAGCCCCCTGGGACAGCAGAAGGTGTCCTGCCCATGGCAGGGGTGGGATTTATGATTTCCGTGGCCCCTCATGCCTGGGTGCTTCCATCCCTCATAATCCTTCTGTTCTGCTCCTCCACCACAGACCTGGGAGGGCCAGAGCAGTTTCAGCACAGCTGGAACAGCTGCTGGGGCTGCCCTTGGTGCCCCCCAGTTGTGCTGCTCATCCCCAGGAAACAGGAACAGCAGAATCCCTCCAAAATCCCCAACTTCATTCCCTCAATCCCCCTGTCACCGGTTTGTCCCTCTGTCTGTCCCCACCTCATGCAGCAGTGACCAACAACCCCACCCCATCTTAGAGGGTCAGCAAAACCTCATCGGGGTGAGATTTCTGAGCAGCCTTTTTGTCCCTACCTGGGGGAAATTCAGGGAGAAAGGGACCTGTGTCCCCAGAGCTGAGCACAGGGAGGGACCAGAGCTGCCTCCCCCAGCCTGAGGGACCAGCCTGGACATGGGCACACTGGAAGGAGCGCTGGCGCTGCCAGGAATTTTCCCTGTCTTGTGTTTGGGTTTATTTTCTGTGAAAAAGATAAAACCACTGTGTCTGTGCAGAGGAGCCAGAGGAGAGCTCGGATCTCCACTGGGCTGATAAACACAACTCGGAGCAGAAGAAAAGGGGAGAACCACTCTGATTGTGCCCCAGCCTGAAAGCCAACCCTCTGCAGACACAGGCTGCCTCCTCTCCCTGCCCCATTGTTTCATCCCTTCCCAATCCCATATCTGGGCTTTGCAGCACTGCCACTTGGGCCCAAACCCCTCTGGAAGCACCATGGGAATGCAGGAATGCAGCCCTGCTGGGCTGCCTGAGATAATGGATGTCCAAATTATTTCTTTGGAAGCTTTTCCTGAAGTGTTTATCTGGCAGGCCCAGGCTGTGGGATCGATGTGCTGCCGGGAGCTTGCTGGCTTTCCATTCTCAGGGAGAGGCTGGGCTGGCCTTGGCTGGTGACAGGCCCTGATGAGCCAGGTTCTGCTCTCTGACAGCCCTCCAGAACATCCTGTGTCGCTTTCGTGGCCATCAAAGCTTGGACTCCCTCATAAAACCAGGATATTTTCTTATTAACAGAGGGTCTCTCTCATCCAGCTGATGATCCCTATTAATGACCCCACACCTGGTACCAATCCAGGCTGTCCTTTTTGAGGGAACCAATTAGTGAGGATGGATTTGATTAATCTTCCTCTGGCACAGGAGAATCAGAGGATGGGTTGGGTTCTCCTGGACTGGGGTGCCTTGAGCCAGATGGGGAACGATGAGGAGAGGGAGAGGAGACGAGACGAGACCCACGGGGCACCCTCTGCCTGAGCACAGACACTTTTCCCTGGCATGTCCACAACTGGAGTAACTGCCCCATGCATGGGATAACTGCCCTTTCCCTGTCAGGTCCTTGCCTTTGGTGCAGGACATCCCAGCCCAGCTCCAGTGCTCAGCCCCTCTCCAGAGGCTCCAGCAGAGGTTCAGCTGCACCATGGCTGGAAATTCCATTTAATTCCTGCGTTGTTTGTCAATATTTTCCTGTCTGGTATTAAATGAACATAATTAGTGCAGCTTAAAAATGAGGGAAGCTCTTTAATGCAGCTGCTGTCCCAGTATTTCCCCCAGAGTTTCCAAAGCTGTAATTCCCTTCTCTCCTGCCATTGGTAATAATCCCTTGAAAGCCTGGAAGTGGAATGCACTGCCTGCCTTTGCAATTGTTTTTCTTTGTTATGTTGCTCAAACAAAGAGTAAAACATGTACTTGAAGGCTCTGTGACTTTTATTTTAGATTAAGGGAAATAAACAAAGGACAAACAAATCTTCAACACTCTGGGAGGGGAAGCTCTGATCGGTACCTGAGCCAGAAGCTGCTACAGCAACAGCTCTGCTGCTTTCACAGCCAGCTAAAAATGAAACCCCAGAGGTGACTTTGCTCCTCCTGAATATTCTAGAGCCTGCTGAGACCCCCCAGGGCTCCTCTGCTGTGAGCCCCTCCTGCTGCCCCCCCTCACCATGGGGTTGGATCCCACATCCCCAGATGTGTCCCAAAACCAGGGGGTTGTTCTGGAAGGCACAGCAAGGCCCTGCTTGGGGAGACATCTCAGCAAACCCCGAGCACACTTTGCCTTTTGCACCACCCCTTGTCCTGGATCCATTGGGGTCTATAAAATCTCCAGGAAAATGAGAGTTGCTTTAGAGGAGCTGATGCTTGGGGGTTTTTGGAAACCAGCAATTGTCTGCTGGATCTGCTGGAGCCTGGAAGGGGCAGGAGCAGTGTGGGGGCTGCTCTGGGGAGGGGGTGCCCTCCCTGCCAGCCCCAAGGGCAGCCCGAGCTCACAGCCAGTGTCTGAGCAGCTGAGGCAGCCCCTGATCCCGGGTTTATCAAGGCTGCCAGGGCTTGATATCAGAGGTGCTGGTTGCTCTGATGGACTGATGTCCTTGTGGGCTGTGCTGGGTTACACACACCGACAGAGGAGCTGACTTTGTGAGTCAGGTGTGAGAGAACCATCAGATGTTACCACGTCTGGCTCTGCCTCCTGACAGCTTATCCTGAAATCCCCCTGCACCTTCCAAAGCTCAAATTTATGCTGCTTGGGTTTTTTTTTAAACAATGTTATCTTCATTATTCTGCTGCTAACAAGCTGTGGCCTCACTTTCTGGGGTGACACAAGCAGGGACAGGCTCCCTCCCTTGCCCAAAACCTTTTTGTTCCCCTCTGATCCCCTCCATCTCTTTCCATAAACTCTAAGCCCATGATTGACAGCCTAATTTAAACTTAATGTTTAATATTGCAATCATGAATGATATTTTGTGTTTGCTTTTTGAAGTGAGGAGAAAGGGTGGCAGCATTTGCCTCTTTGCAATCATTTCACCCTCAAAAGGAAACACATCCAGCAAAGTGAAATTTTGCTGGCGAAGAAGAAAAAGAAAAGGAGAGGGGGGATAAAAAAGAGCCGAGATTAACATCCTTTAAAATGTTCCTGTTTACTCCTATCGTCTCAGAGCTAACTTTAAATAGGATAAAATGATCCTTTAATCCCCTTTATCTTCTTAAGAGCTGCTGTAAAAGATCTACTTGACATTTGAGAAACAGGGAGAAAAAAACAGGAGGTCTCGTAATATTCCTCAGAAATGGTGGATGGGAGAGATTTGAGCTGAACAAAATGGGAAGATTTGGCTCCTCAGCTGGGCAGAAATTCCTGTGGGCTCTGCTCTGATCCCACAAGGCAGGAGCACATCCTTGGAGCTGCCTGGTTTGTCAGGACAGGCGCAGGGCAGGGAGGGGGATCCTGAGGTCCCCTTGGAAATCCATGTGACAGCAGGAGAGGAGGTTGGGAGAGTGTCCTGGGTTGTAAGATGTGTCTGGGGCTGTGTGTTCTGTCCCCAGCTGTCAGAGCTGGGGCAGCTCTCTGCTGTTCTTGGGGCAGTTTCCTTTCTCTCTCCCACAGCCAACCCTCCCTCCAGGAGATCTCTGCTGTCCATGGCCACTGAGTGTCCCTGCAGGGCTGATCCAATCCCAGCATCCCATGGGGAGATGCTCCGCCCAGGGGAGGAGCCAAGCATTCCTGCCTGGATCCAATCTGAGCCTGGCCCAGCACAGCAGCCTTTGCCCCCTGCAGTGCCAGAGGAGCAGCTTTCTGCTGCCCTGCATTGCCAGAGGGAGCCCAGGCCCATCTGCAGCAGCCCTGGAGCTGCAGAGGAAAACTCCCCCCTTGTGCAGGACCCCTGCTGCAGCAGAGCCACAGCTGGCACTGCAGGAGGGCTGAGCCCCCATGGGATGGGGCTGTGCCCCCGCCCTGACCCACAGCGTGCCAGGGCCTGCTCTCACTCTGCCAGGGCTTTGCTTGTGCTATTGCATTTGTATTTTTAATTTCCTAATAAAGAACTGTTATTCCTATTCCCATATCTTTTCCTGAGAGCCCCTTCATTTCAAAATTATAATACTTCAGAGGGAGGGGGTTTACATTTTCCATTTCAAGGGAGGCTCCTGCCTTCCTCAGCAGACACCTGGCTGTTCAAACCAAGACAGAGAGGTTTTGCATGCTCAGGAAAGGAGGTTGGGAGAGGCTTTCCACCCTCAGGGAGGGAGGGTGTGAGATGTTTTCCACACTCAGGTTGGCACTAAAGCCTCTCCCTGTTCTCGCTGCTGTTCTGCCTTTGAGGATCTGGCGTCTCTCGCTGGCTCGTTAGCAGCAGCCTCGTTTACACAGCATCTGCTTAGCCCTGGGTGAACATCCCCCGCAGTTGCTGAACTCCTCCTCTCCATCCCCAGCCCGGCCAGAGCCTGGATCCTGAATAAATCATGGGAGCACAGCTTGGAGCTGGGCAGTGTGGAAGCTGGCCCCTCGAGGGGAGCCTCTCCCTGCCTGTGCCCCTTTTCCAGCCAGGAATGACAGAGTGACAGAGGGACACCCCCAGAGGGCCCCCAGGGAGGGACTGGCCCCTCTACCCTGCTGGGAGCAAAGCCTGGCGTGAGGGGTTGAGGCTCCACGGGCTCGTAATTCCCAGCAGGATGAGCAGTGCTGTAGCTGTCCATGGAAAATGGGCTGGACCTGGGTGAGAGACAAGGAGAACACATCACCCACAACTCTGCCAAAACCTGCAAAGCCGAGCTCATCCTTGACTGATGGCAGAGAAACAGGACATGGAATGATTAAAAACTGGCAGAAGACCTGGAACCCAATGGTTTCGCCCCAAAGCTGCCCTGCCAGCCCTTCAGCTAGGTCACAATTCCCAGTCAGGGGATTGGGAATTCCAAAGAGAGCTGCTTGGGTGCCAGGATAAAAAAAAAAAAAAAGAGAAGAGAAAAGGAAAGGGAAAGGAAAGGAGAAAGGAAAGGAAATTAAAAACAAGGGGGAAAAAAAGCTTATCTTGGTTTGGAAAGCCAGGTGTCTGCTGAGGAAGGCAGGATGCTCCGATGAAATGGAAAATGCAAACCCCCTCCTTCCAAACTGCTATAAATTTTAAATTAAGGGGCTGTCAGGCCAAAATATGGGAGCAGGAATAACAGTTCTTTATTAGAGAAGAAATAAAAAGATAAAATAAACAATGCAGTGAACTAAACCAACACTGCCAGAGTCAGAACCCAACCTGACACCCTGTGGGTCAGGGTGCTGGCAGCAGTCCCATTGGAATTGTGGCTCAGCCCTCCTGCAGTGTCAGGGGTGGCTCTGCTGGAGCAGGGATCCTGGAGAAAGGTGCAGTCTCTTCCTCTGAAGGTCCAGGGGCAGAGGCAGCTGCTGTTCCTCTGGGCAATCCAGTGCAGAAGCCGTGCTGGTGTTCCAGAATCTCCAGATTCTATCCGGGTAGGAATACTTGGCTCCTCCCTCTGGGCTCCCATCTCCCAATGGGATGCTGTAGTTCTTATCAGCCATGCAGGGACATTCCATAGCTGTTATCAGCAGGAGGAGTGGGTGTGGAAGAGATAAGGAAAACTGCCCATGAATAGGAGACAACTGCCATGCAGATGGCAAATAGATACAATTTGCTTGGCAATCCAGGACAAAGCTGCAGAAGCTACACCCCAACAGGTTTGAGGAAAACAAAGTGTTACACAAATAAAATGGGATTTCTTCCCATTAAATTCAGTGTCACAGAGATCCTGTCTGGCCCCTTCTCCTAAAAGCACTGCTGGGGTTTTACCTGCAGATAAACACTCTGAAGCAGCACTGCTCAATCCCTGCTGCTCCTCTAACAGCAGTAATTAAGGATTGATGGAAGCAAAATGGGGCTTTAACCCTAAAGCGAAGCAGCAAATGCTCCTCACAGTCCTCCAGGAACAGCCCAGTGGTGAAATGGGATTTTCTGCAGCTAACAACAGGAAATGGCCATGGCAATACAAGAAGGCAGTGGCAGCTGGGGAACTCCAGCATGGGTTCAGGGGGATTCAGGATTTGACCATGAGTGACTTGGGAATTTGTTAGAATTTCCCTTGGAAGGAGCAGAATTGTTCCAGCTGCTTGGCTGGAGGGGAGGAACAATGCTCCAGAGTGTCCCTGACAACTTCAGAGTATCCCAAACACCTTCAGGGTGTTCCCAACACATCCAGAGCATCCCAAACACCTCCAGAGTGTTCCTAACTGCTTCAGGGTGTCCCCAAACACCTCCAGAGTGTTCCTAACAACTTCAGAGTGTCCCAAACACCTGCAGTGTCCCTAAATACCTCCAGGGTGTCCCCAAACACCTCCAGGGTGTCCCCAAACACTTCCAGAGTGTCCCTAAATACCTCCCAAGTACCCCAAACACCTCCAGAGTGTACCTAACAACTTCAGAGTGTCCCAAATACCTCTGGGGTGGGATGGTGTTCACAGGGGTCTTAGGATGAGGGAGGACACAAGAATCTGACTCCATGTTTCAGAAGGCTTGATTTATTATTTTATGATATATATTATATTAAAACTATACTAAAAGAATAGAAGAAAGGATTTCATCAGAAGGCTGGCTAAGAATAGAAAAAGAAAGAATGATAACAAAGGCTTGTGTCTCGGCAGAGAGTCCAAGCCAGCTGATTGTGATTGACCATTAATTAGAAACAACCACATGAGACCAATCCCAGATGCACCTGTTGCATCCCACAGCAGCAGATAACCATTGTTTACATTTTGTTCCTGAGGCCTTTCAGCTTCTCAGGAGAAAAAATCCCATGGAAAGGATTTTTAAGAAAATATCATGGCTACACCAGGGTGTCCCCAAACTTCTCCCAGGTGTCCCGAGCCACCTCCAGGGTGCTGGGCAGTGCCAGGCATGGCTGAATGAAGAGCACGGGGCATAGCTGCCCTGTGGGGTCACAGAGGGGTGACAGAGGTGTCACCTCCCAGCTGTGGCTCAGTGTAAGTTCTGCCATCCCCTGTCCCTTCCAGCCCCTTCCCACCCATCCAGGAGCACGGGAAGCTGTTGCCATGGGGATGGATGCAGCTTTAGGATCTCCTGTGATTCCTGCCTGGCCACGATGGGATCAGCCTGGAGCTGGGAGGAGCAGGCAGAGGGCTCTGGACCGGGACTGTCACCTCCTGCCACTGCAGGGGCCCAGCTGCCACCTCCAGGGAGGGAAACACCAACCCCACTGGGGTGTGAGGGTGGCAAATGGAAGGAAAGCTTTTACCTGAGCCAGGTTTTCCCCGGGAGAAGCTGAGGAGGTTCAGTTTGCACTCAGGGCTGATTTGTTCTGGCACTCAAACACAGAGATTTTATTTTAGCAGCAGCTCTGTTGTCAGATTAAGCCCTTTTCTGACCCAGAGATGGAGCAACTGAGAGGCATTTTAAAAACTTTTATTCCATTTTCAGTCTCCTGAGAAGGGTGAGACAATACAGATGTTAAAATTTACATTATCACAATCAGAAGCCAACTATTTCCTAATTACAATACACTGTAAGCCATCTCTAAGTGGCTACCCTCTAAGTCAGGAAAAAATATAATCCAACACACTGTCACCATTTGCACTCTGGCCGAAAAATAATAATTGCAATCAGAACAAAAACGTCTTGATTCCATTTTGCAGGGGGGAAAAGAGAAAAGTGGAGAGTCCTTTTCAAACCCAATTTTTGTGCCTGTGTATCAATGCAGGGTGACCTCAACATAGGGAGTAATGTGCTCTGACTCCATGATTTCAGAAGGCTGAACAATGCTTTATTAAGCTGTACTATATTACACTAATACTATAGTATTAATTAAGTATTAACACTAATACTCTAGTATATCTTTAGTATAATACTATACTAAAGAGATACTAAAGAAAAACCTGTGACTCTTACCAGACAGTCACGACACAGCTTTGATCCAGTTGGTCAGTCAAACAACCAACCATCAGCAGAGTCCAATTAACAAATCCCTTCTTTGGTAAACAATTTGGTAAACACACATTCCACATGTGCCAAACAACAGGAGACGCGAGTAGAGATAAGAATTGTTTTCTCTTCTTCTCTGAGGTTTCTCACTGCCTTTCCCTAGGAGAAATCCTTGGGAAAGTTGTGCCTGCTGCTCTCTGTGAAGGGAGCTGCAGCCACACTTTTGGCTGCCTCTCCTACCCAGTACTGGAGTTGGTGGAATGAGGTGACTCCAGTGGCTGTCCCAGATTTTCTGCTCCAGAGTGAGGCATTTCTTTCCTCTCTGGGCATCAGGAGATGGCAGGGGTGGGATGGGAGGAGTTTGAGGTCCCTTCCAACCCAAACCATTCCAGGATTCTACATTCTCTGTGCCCAGAGCAGCTGCTGAATTGCTGCTTCCCCACAGGAGGATGAAAAGTGCCTTTGTTGGATAAATGTGGAATTCCTCATTAGGAAATCCCCCCTGGAATTGCAGGGATGGCCCATCCATGTAGATGCTTTCTTTGCTCCAACCCTTATTCCTTAAAACACCTTCAAAATTTGGGTCTTACTATCTCCCCCCCCCCCGCTTTGTGGCATTCACATTCTCTGAACAGAGAGAGACATAATTCTGTCTCCCAGGATTATTCCGGGGGGGAGGCAGTGAGAAAACAATTCTTATTTCTATTCCCTGTGCCTCTTGTCTGGCACATGTGGAATGTGTTATGGAGATTGTTTACCAAGGGTGATTTGTTAATTGGACATTGCTGATGGTTGTTTGGATTGATTTGCCAGTTGGGTCAAAGCTGTGTCCTGGCTGTCTCAGAGAGTCACAGGTTTTTCTGTAGTACTTTTTTAGTATAGTATCCCTTTAATATAGCATAGTATTAATATAATACAGTACAGCTTAATAAAGCATTTGTTCAGCCTTCTGAATCATGGAGTCACAGCACATTATTCCCTATGTTGGGTTCACCCTGTATCAATACCCCTTAGTGACTCCACTATTTCCAGTCAGTCCCAGTTGCTGTGGATGTTTGATATTCCCTGTGATTTCCCAAGCTTTCCCAAGGTTCCAACCAAACCCTAGTTGTAAAACCAGCCCCACAATGTCATTTCCTGCTCATTCCCCACAGCCCTGCAGTTAACACTGCTTTGTTTACAGCAGAAGTAGATTTTTCTGTCTGGGTTTTATTTTCTGGGGAACTCTGAGTGCAAACCCTGCAAAAGTGCCTCTTCTGCTCCTCTTCATTCATCTCCCACAAAACAGCATAGGAAATTCTGATTCCTGAGGCTTTAGCACGGCAATGACATCTTTAAGTCCAGCCCTGGCAGTTGGAACTTCACAACCCTGAACTGGGGCTTTGGGTGACATTTGGGAAGTTTTTACCCTTGTTAATGGTTGATATCTCAGTTATTGCGAGGTTCAATCAAAGAAAAACTCAAAAAGTTTCTCTTCAAGGACTGAAAACCCCACTTTTGTAGTTTCTGGGTGAGCTTTGCAAGTGCAGCAGTTTTGAACTCAGCACAGCTGGGAAACAAAGGGAAGGAAATCCCCCCAGCCATCTCCTGTAATTTCAGGCAAAATGGGCAAAGAAAGGCAGAATCAAATATAACTGTCCCTGTGGGGTGGGGTGAATTATTCTGCTCTTAATGATTTCTTTGACTGGAACACCTTGTGCAGGTGAGGAATTTTCTATTCTTGTGGCAGTCGGACTGACCTAGATGGTTTAAATCCTTGCAGAAATTTGCTGCCCTGTTTGTGCTGGGTTTGGTGTCAGTACTGCATATTCTGGGTTTTGTTCAATTTCAAATTGTTGAATCCACAGAATCACCCCAGGAGAAAACTTGGAGTTCTGAAAGGTGATACTAAAACTCTATGAATTCAACAGTCAGGAATTAATAAGATCACCTTCCTCACATCATCTTAATTCTTATTTTTCTCCCAAA
Source organism: Emberiza elegans (assembly GCA_024865655.1). NCBI lineage: Eukaryota > Metazoa > Chordata > Aves > Passeriformes > Fringillidae > Emberiza > Emberiza elegans. The sequence continues at coordinate 809,005 of JALJVW010001685.1, read as the reverse complement.
AATCTTCATTAACACACAGAAAGGTGGATCCCTGCTGCTGGTGTTTGCATGGGAGATCTCTGAGGGCAGGAAGTGAAGCAGGATCAGGAAATTTCATTCCCAATCTCTTGGGACAAAAAGATGACCCCAGCAGGGCCAGGCCAGGGGAAGTTCAGGTTCAATTTCAGGAACGATTTCTTGCCTGGAAGGGTGGTCAGGCCCTGCTGAAGGGAGTCCCCATGCCTGGAAGTGCTCAAAAACCTGTGGATATGTCCTTGGGGCCATGGGTCAGTGGTGACCATGGTGGGGCTGGAATGAGGTTGGATTTGAGGATCCTGGAGGCCTTTTCCAAGCCCAGCAATTCTAAGGCTCTCAGGGAACACTCCCAGCTGAAGGACCAGGGATGCAGACACCCCAGGGATGAACATTCCCTCCTGCAGGATAATCCAGCTCCACCTGGGGCCTCCTCCCTGGACTGGGAGCTGAGGCCGGAACACTCAGTGGGGTTTGGAGTTCCACACCTCCTGCAGGGGCAGGAATGGCACGGAATTCCTGATTTCCTGCTTGCATTCCTTCCCTGCAAACTTTTCCTGCTCACATTCCCTGATCCCTGTTCACAATCCCTGATCCCTGCTCACATTCCCTGTTCCCTGCACACCTTCCCCCATCCCTGCTCACATTCCCTGTTCTCTGCTCACATTCTCTGCACACATTCCCTGTTCCCTGCACACCTTCCCCCATCCCTGCTCACATTCCCTGTTCTCTGCTCACATTCTCTGCACACATTCCCTGTTCCCTGAACACATTCCCTGTTCCCTGAACACATTCCCCCATTCCTGCTCACATTCTCTGCTCACATTCCCTGTTCCCTGCACACCTTCTCTAATCCCTGCTCACATTCTCTGCTCACATTCCCTGTTCCTTGCACACATTCCCTGCGCACCTTCCCCAATCCCTGCTATCATTCCCTGCACACATTCTGAGATCCTTGCTTATATTCCCTGCTCACATTCCTGTTCTTTGCACACCTGCCCTTCTCTCTGCTCACATTCCCTGCTCACATTCCCTGCACACATTCCCTGTTCCCTGCTCACATTCTCTGATCCCTGCTCACATTCCCTGCACACATTCTGTGATCCTTGCTCACATTCCCTGCACACATTCTCTGTTCCCTGCCCACGTTCCCTGCCCACGTGGGGCTCCTCACAGACTTGGATTGAGCTCAGTTTTTGTCTGGGAATGCACCAAAGTGGCTTTAACCAGAGCCGTGCTCCTGATGGGCAGCACTGCGGGAAGCAGGGCGGGGAGAGGGGAGAGGGGAGCGGGATGAGGGGGATGAAGAGGATGAAGAAGATGAAGAAGATGTAGCAGCTGCTCCATCCCCTGCCGCTGCTCCCCTCCAAACCCTGGCCAGGCTGCTCTAACTGTGGGGGTGATTACAGCCCTGCAATCACTTGGGCTGGGGCTTCCCCAGGCGGTTCTTCCACTCGGCTCCTGAAAAGCTTCTGGGCTGTTCCTCAATTATTCAGGATACAGGGTTCTTCCATCAGAAACAGCCCGGTGACTCTGAGAAGGGAACACATCCAGGGAAGTGCTCCTGGACTGTGGGAAAAGAGCAAAGCTCTGGCTTATCTTTTATCCCAAGTTTCCTGAGAAGGAGAAGGGGATGGAAGTTTTGGGTCTCACCCCATGGGAGAAGGAGCAGCCACAGCAGGATCTCCCCCAGCTGTGCCACATGGATCTGACTGGCCATGGAAATCTGGAATTGAGGGGTGTTCCAAAGGGATCTGGCAAACCGGCTGGGAGGGAGACAAGGAGTGGGGAGAAAGTGGGAATGGAGGTGATTTGGAAATGATAATAAATCTGCAAAATCACCAGCCAGGCAGGGGCAGGGAGGGATGAGAAATGTTTCAGGTAAAGCTGTTCCCTGGTGTGTGACTGTTGGTACAGGATGCAAAAAGCAGGATAGGAAAGAGAGGGAAAAACATGGATACAACAAAATTTCAGATAAAAATCATAGGGATATAGAATGGTTTGGGTGGGAAGGACCTTACAGCCCATCCCAACCAAACCCTGCCATGGCAGGGACATCTCCCACTGTGCCAGGTGCTGCCAGCCCCAGTGTCCAGCCTGGCCTTGGGCACTGCCAGGGCTCCAGGGGCAGCCACAGCTGCTCTGGCAATTCCAGCCCAGCCCCTGCCCACCCTGCCAGGGAACAATTCCCAATGCCCAAGATCCCATCCAGCCCTGCCCTCTGGCACTGGGAGCCATTCCCTGGCTCCTGTCCCTCCATCCTTGTCCCCAGTCCCTCTGCAGCTCTCCTGGAGCCCCTTCAGGCCCTGGTAATAAGGAGAAGGAATGGGATGACAGTGTGGGAATGATGGAGCTTTGCACAGCTGGTGGAGCACTGGGAGAAAGCACCTTTGGGAAGAGGATCTGGAATCCCAGGGCTTGTCCAGCCCTTTGTCCCTGGCAGTGTCCTGGAGGAGCCAAGATGGGCAGAGGCCCCAGTGAGGGACTCTCCCTGTGGGATGTGCAGGAATTCACACACACACACACACACACACACACACACACACACACACACACACCCTTCCATTGCTGATTCCAGCCCAGCCAGCCCAGGGACACAACTTCAGGATCATTCCCCACATCAGGGAGATTCCCTGTGCTTCCAGCCACTGGGAATGTGCAGAGAAGAGCCACAGGAATCATGGAAACAGACCTTGAACATTGTCACAATATGACACGAAATGAACGACACTCACCCTCTGAGATGTCCAAGGCAAAAAAGGCACGTTTATTTCCAGACCTCAATATTTATAGAATTCCAGAAATGACCATGGATTGGAAGAAATTTCCACCTCTCTAACCACACTGGTCAAACCAACAGTCCATCAATTCTCTCCTCCTCCAGAAAGGAATGCAAAACAATCATTATTTACATAAAAAGTGCATGAGAAACTCCATAGCAAAAATGTAAACGTCAGAAGGCTTAGAAGAACTTCAGAAGGACAGGGCAACAGAACATCGCCTCATCCCAACCCCCCAGTGGCTCCAAGTCACCAGGGACACTTAAAAACCACAAATGAATCCAACTCAGCCCCTCCAGCCAAGGGATTTGGGACACCAGGAAAACGAGGGAATGTTCCTCCACTGCAGGGAAATGCCAGAGCTCCAACACACCAGCATTTGGGGAAGAAAAAATATTTTATTATAAGAGTTAGAAAATGCAAATAAGTGTCTGGAGGGTGCTTTTGAACAGCATTGAAGCAGGTTGAGGACTCGCTTCTGTATTTTAAATCTCCTCTGCTTCCAAGCTCCATCTTTCACTGCCTTTCAGAACTGGGTCTTTTATTAATGAGAGTTAAATTACATAACACTGAAAAAAGAATTTAAAATAATTACTTCCTAACCCCGTTTGCAAAGCCCTGAAGCACGAGGCTTTATTACCCTTATCTTAACTTTCTTAACTACTAATGTTTGAGCAGTTAGGAAATTATCCTTTTTCGTCAGAAATTCCAGCTGCAGTTATTTTTGCCACACTTTTATTAGCCCGCCGTATATTGATAATAATCATAGCATATTGAGGTGTTTCAGCAGTAGACATTAAGGCCAATCAAGTGAATAATTCAACATTTTCAGGATTGTCTGAATACAAATTTACACAATAGCCTGTGACAAAGGAATCTTCAGGGGACGATCAAATAAATAACAGTCATTTTTCAAGAAGGCTGCAACACTTTCAAAAGAATAATCCTGGCCTCTTTCTTAATGCTATGCCATTATTATTCACGGATGGTGGCATTGGAGAGCTCTGGAGCTGAGCTCTGCAAAGTTTTCTATGCTGCTTTGGAGAGGGGCAGCTCTTGCCAGTACAGATCCCAGATTCCTTCAGCCTTTCCCCTGGATTTTCCCATTTTTTGGGCAGAAAGTATAGAATTATGGAGTGGTTTGTGTTGGGAGGACCTTAAAAATGATCCAGTGCCATCCCTGCCATGGCAGGGACACCTCCCACTGTCCCAGGCTGCTCCAAGCCAGTTGCAGTGTTGTGAGGGTCCCCAGGACGAGGTGAGAGATGACAATCTGACTCCAAGTTCTCAGAAGGCTGATTTATTATTTTATGATATTATATTAAAAGAAATTATATACTAAAACTATACTAAAGAAAGAGAAACTAGACATCAGAAGGCTAGAAAAGAATTAATAATAAAAACCTGTGACTGACCAGAGAGTCCGGCACAGCTGAACTCGGATTGGTCATTAATAAAAACAATTCACATGCTGAGTAAACAATTCTCCAAATCACATTCCAGAGCAGCAAAACCATGGAGAAGCTGAGGCTTCTTGTCTTCCCAGGAGAAGAAATCCTGGCAAAGGGATTTTTCATAAAATATCACAGTGACACAAGCCCCAATGTCCAGCCTGGCCTTGGGCACTGCCAGGGCTCCAGGGGCAGCCACAGCTGCTCTGGCAATTCCAGCCCAGCCCCTGCCCACCCTGCCAGGGAACAATTCCTTCCACATTTCTCACCCTAAATTCCTCTCTTTCAGTCTGAACCCATTACTCCTTGTTCTATGCCCACATTTCTTGAGGAATATTATAAATATGTTCTATATAACACTGTATATTGGTGGTTTTTATGGTCTGACTGCAGAACCCATGGAAGAACGATATGTCTCTATGCACATCCCACATTTTGTCACCCTGGGATTTTACACATTCCCTGGAAAGCGTTTCCATCCTGTCCTTTTTTCCTACAGTATTTTTTCAGTGTAAAAGACGAGAAGCACTCACAGAGCTCCGGCTTAGCTGGGACCGCGATTTCCGAGGAGAAGATTTTGTCTCAGTTTAAGCCTGGATTTTCCAGGCTATGCTTTTGGAGTAGCCTGGATTTGGGGGCTTTCAGCTGCATCTCAGCAGCTCTTACTGAGGAGGCTGCAGCTGAATTATCTCCCTGCAACAGCAGAAACTGCTCGAGGGTAAAAACAATTTCTGAGCTCTTATCAATGGAAGCCTCAGAGCTGAAACCTCTCCTTTACCTGTCAGGATTCACCTGCCCAGCCCCCTGTGCTCTCTGATAAGGCAGAGACTCCCCAGAGCACCAGGATGGGCCTTTCCCATCAGGGTTTGGAGCATCCCCAGCTCAGTGTTCCTTTGGCTGCTTTTCCTTAAACATTTTTGGGAGAAATTGTTCATCCAAGTGGCTGTGTGGGAAATGGATTTTTAGAAAATTTTTAAAGTCTGACAGGTTTATATAGTGTGTATCTGTATGCAAATTTTGAGATAAGAAATGTTGATTTAGAAATGTTATAGAATAGGACAGATATTGTTGAGAGAGAAATGGAATTAGAAATAAGTTTTAAAAGGTGGTTTTGTAAATATTAGATATTTTAGAGAAATAGAATTATGAAAGATGTATTGTAATTGAGAAATAGCTAGTTTTTAATAGTAATGACATGAATTATAACATTTCTATTGTCTTTTTACATGAGACTGAAAATAAAAGTTTTTAAAACCCTCTCAGTTGCCCCATCTCTGGGTCAGAAAAGAGCTTAGTCTGACAGGGCTGGAGCACTGATTTCTCTGTACCTCCTTTTTTTGCAAATAAAAGCACTTTCCCCCCCTACTTTCTGATAAATTATGCTTTAAAATCTCTTGGGAAACCCCCTGGGATAAAGGTGGGATATCTGAGTGGGACCAGAGGCACAGGCAGGGGTGGGAAAATGGTGCCAAAATTCAGGGGCAGAAAGTCTGGGGCTGCAGAGCCTCGTGTGCTCCCCATCAGAGCTGGGAGCTCCAGCCCTGCCCCCCCCCCCCGTGCCCCCACCCCAAATCCAGGGGCTGGGGGTGGGAAGGAGCCGGGCAGGGCTCCTCTCCCACTGCTCTGCACTTCCCCACACTGTTGATTTATCCCTGCAAAATTGAGCTCCCGTTTGCTGGGATGATTTTTCATCATCCCTGTCCCAGAGCTGGGGCAGTAAAGCAGCACCTGCACCATCCATCTCTCCCAGGGCTGTCCCTGCTCCTCCCCTGCCTCATTTTTCAGCAGACACTGGGTGTCACCAGGCTTTGGGAGCTGTTCCCTGGCTCCCTGTGCCCCTGGTCCTTCAGCTGCTCTCTCTGTGCTGATAAAAACCCATCACCCTGCATGAGCAATGCCTTGGTTATTTACTGTTCTGTCCTAAAGAACGTTTTGGGATCTGGCTGCCCTTCATCCCTCACTCTGAGAACCTGGGATGGGACTTTCTGCCTCTTGTCCCCAAGCCAGACCCCAGGGCTGTGAAATGATGGGAAGAGCACAGGGTACAGGAATTGGGGTGCCTGAGAAGAGGGGCAGCCAGAGCTGGGAGAAGCAGATTGGTGTTAAGTGATTTATCAAATAATGAGAGTGAGGGGAAGCATCCAGGGCAGCTGTGCAGGGCATGGTGGGAACTGGAGGCAGAAATGCCCCCATTTCTGGAGATCTGGCCTTGGAATGAGATGAGAAATAAAGGAGTTAATTTTCATTTAAAGCCAGCAAAATCCCACAGCTTCTGAGCCAGGGTGGAGCGCCAAAGGCACCAAAAACCCAACGTTTCCCCATGGTAAATCCCAGGGCTCCTTGTTGCCCCACAAGGCATCAGAAAGAGGGGAGAATAATCAAACATTATTCCAGCAGTTAAATCTGCAGGTGGCTCCAGGTCAGCGGATCCCTTTGGTTCCATGGAGCTGCAAGAGAGAATCTCATGGATTTAACAAAAAAACTCATCCTGTGCTGGGAAAGGACTCGAGTCAGCACAGCCTGGAGAGGTGGAGGCAGTCACGGAATCCTGGAATGGTTTGGGACAGAAGGGACACTAAAGCTCATCCAGTTCCACCCCAGGGACACCTCCCACTGTCCCGGGTGCTCCAAGCCCCAAGGTCCAGCCTGGCCTTGGGCACTGCCAGGGATCCAGGGGTGTAGGGGTGAGGTGAGGGGGGCAGTGCTGCTGCCTTCCCTGCAGCATCCTTGGAGGGAGAACGTTTGGGCATGAGCACAACAATCACACACTCCAGCACAGCACAGCCAGGGGGGACATGGGGGGGATCTTCTGCATGGGGTTCCTGTGAGGGTTTGTTGGGCTCTGGAGCTGAAGGGGTCCAGGGACAGAAGACCACAGACAGTAAAGGGTCCAGGGTATAAATATGATAAAGAGAGGGTGGAGGAAAGCATCAAGGAAAATCAGCTGAGGGCATAGGGGTGGTCTCAGGATTTCTGCTGGTCAGAATGACTCTGACTTATGTACAAGCCTCTTTTCCCACTCTGGCAGTCAAAGAAGGAGTCAGGATTCTTCTGTTCTCGTTTTCAAGGTTATTATTTCTTATCTGTAAAATTCTTTCTCTGGCCTGCTCATGTCTGTTCAGCAGGTCAGACAGAGGCACACTGACTGCCCTCAGAGGCAGTGTTGTCTTTCTATACTAAAAACTACATGTACATTATTTACAATAACTTCCTAATACCTATCACCTATGTTAGACAGTGAGCTTCTACCTTAAACCAACCCAAAAGTGCCAACATCACACAGAACATGGAGGCTAGGAAGAAGGAGGAAGAAGGAGAAAGAAGGACAAACAAAACACACCCAAATTCCTCCATCTTGCCTCCTGAACCCCCATTCTAAAAAACCCCAAAAATCTATTTTTCTCCCCGTGACAAACTAACTGTCATTCTACTTAAACTCTCTTGACTTGTAATTCTTCATATAAAGGTGGTAATTTTCTCCATGGGTCAAAATCAAAGGCACAGGTGTGTCTTGGGCTCTGTGAGCCCCCTGGCAGGGGCTGGAGCCATCCAGGACAGCCAGAGGGATGTCCCAGGTTCTGACAGGGTGGTACAAAGGGCAGCAGCCAGTAGGGACTGCCAGGGTGGACAGGCAGGGTTACATTAACCAATGGGGAAACAGAGTGGGAAATATTCTGGAACAAGACCATATGGGGTAAAAGGGGTAGGGATGGCCAACGGGCCAACAGGGAGCACAGTGCTGGGGTAAATCAGCCTAGTGCTGCAGAGCACCATGGTAGAAGCCTTGTGTCTCCCCCTGACCTCTGGTGTCAGGATCTTTAGCTGGTCAGAGTAACCCAGAGAAAAGTTCAAAAGTCTCTTTTCCCAGCCCGGCACTTGAAGAAGGAGTCAGGGCTCTTCATTTCTCAGTCTCAAGGTTGTTTCTTGTATCTTATCTATAAAAAATTTTCTCCTGCCCTGCTGAGGTCCATCCAGCAGGACAGTTCCAGGCACTCTGCCTGCCCCTGGGGCGGTGTTATGTCTTTATATTAAAAACTACGTATACAATTACTTCCCAATACCTATCACCTCTGTTAGACAGTGAGCTTCTACTCTAAACCAATCTAAAAGTGCCACCATCACAGCAGAAGATGGAGGCCAAGAAGAAGAAGAAGGAGAAAGGCTGGACACGCCCAGATCCCTCCATCGTGCCTCCCTGAATCCCCATTCTAAAAACCCCAAAATCTACTTTTCCACCCCATGATAACTTCACTATCATTCTACCTAAACTGTTGTGGCTTGCTGATCTTCATATAAGGTTGGTAATTTGCTCCACGGGTCATAATCAAACCCACAGGTGTTCTGGGCTCTGTGCCAGGGCTTCTGAGTCCCCTGGCAGGGGTCTTGGCCATCCTGGACACGCAGAGGGATGTTCTGGGTTCCCACACTCTGGGGGATGCTGGAGCCTCTGGTGCATCCCTCCAGGGCATTGCCACTGCCCCTTTCCCAATGGGCTCATGGGCCTCCACACAGGGGCAGTCACAGCTGCTCTGGCAATTCCATCCAGCCCCTCTCCACCCTGCCAGGGAACAATTCCCAATTCCCAAGATCCCAACCAGCCCTGCCCTCCTTGTTTTAGGCGTCTTTTCCTGCAGACAGTTTGAAGGAGGGGAGTGTTGCTCCTGTGGGGCACCTGGGAGCCCTCCTGGATCTGTGTGCTCAAACAGGGGAAGGTCCCAGCAGATGGAGGGGGGATGCTGCACGTCAGAAGGGAAGAAAAGCAGAAGAGGATGATTGTCTGAAGACGCTGAATTAATCAAATCAATAGTTTGAAGCACTTAATACCTAAAGTGGTTGGAGTGTTGATTATAAAAGGCTGTGTAAACATAATGTAGAAATACCCAGTAATTGGCAGCTCGTTGGAGGAAAATGGATCTGCTGTCTGTGGATAGAGTGCCTGTGTGTGCATAATCATAATTTATCTCTTTACTGAGTGCTCAGGTATTAATCAACTGTTACAATAATGCTCTGAGTCAGTGCTGAGTGCAGCTCCAAGCCCCACCTGCCTGAATGGAGGCAAATCCACCTCAGAAGCTGGCAGAGGGCTGGTCTGGCATTCAGCACCAGCTGGGCTTTGTAAGGCTCAGAATTAGCCACAAACTGTCAAATCAGCGAGTTTTGTGCTTCTCACCAGATCATGGTGGCATCAAAGTGTCTGTGAGCTGCTGGGGCTGGGCTCTGGAGGGAGCTGGAGCTGAACAAGACTGGGAAAGGCAGTGCAGGAAAATCCTGTGCCTGAGGGCTGGCAGACTGGGATTTGAGCCTGTGTGATCCTGAGCTCTCCTGCTGCCTGCTTCCAGCCTGATCCTGACATAGTCCATGTTGCAGGACATGAATATTACAGAGGATGTCTGGCAGTGCACAGCCAGGGTGAATTAGAGCCATCAGTTATTTATTTGTGCTGGGGACAGGGCAGACTTGGAGCTTCCTCCCCTGTCTCTCCTGCTCTCAGCCCCTCTCAGCTCACCAGAAGTATGATCAAGCCAAGGCTTTAAGTTTAGCCATTAATTTCAAGAGGTATTTTTAAAGATATGAGTGGAAGCTGAACAGCCCCTTATGTTCCATGGCTTTGAGAGAGCTTGGAACTCTCCTTGATCCCTGGGATTTAACTAAGTGCTGGAAGTTTAAACTCACACCAGAACTCTGCTTCCATGCAGCTCCTTATTCCAACAGAACCGGTTTTTAACAGCATCTCACCAGGTGAAGTTTCCAGATCCTCCCCCTGCCCTGAGGCAGTCCCGGTGCTCAGAACCTGCTTGACCAGGCCAGTGCCACTCCAGCCTTTTGTGTTCCCCTCCTTTGGCTGTCTGAAAGGTGTTTGGGTGTTTAAAATGTTTATTAAGAGAGTACTAAAGCAGGGAGATGGAATGTTTCAGGAGCAGACTCGGTGCTCTGTCTGCTGGCTGATAAATCAGTGCCCTTATCAACCCCTGCTGCACCACAATGGACTTGGCAGGGCTCAGCAGGAGATGAAAGCCCTTTATTACCCTCATCCCCAGCCTCCTGCTCACTCACACTCAAGGACAATTCCCCACGCCTTATCGGGATGGAGACAGGATTGATTTCGCTTACATTAACCTTTCAGGACCTATCAGATTACACTGGATACATTTCACTTGATAAGAATTGAGCAGGAGTTCAGTCCCTGCACTCCCCTGAGCCCCGTGGTGTGAATTAATCACCATCAGGGAGCTGCTTCCCAGCTTTGGGTGCCAAAGTGCTTTTAATCACAATTTTAGTTCTAAAATTACTGACCCATCTGCCCAGCCACCTCACTCGTTCTAAATCAGTCCTTCCCAGGAACATTTAACTTTCCAACCAGAAGTCTTTGTGCTCTGCTGTTTCAGGGCTGACTCCTGAGGACATCACTTCCAGTCCATCCTGCTCCTGATGTCCTGGACGTCCTCAGGCTATTTAGTGCCTCACCTGGCTGCCATTTTAGCCAGGTTAATCTTTGGCTTTGTTTGGAGCATGGGAGGAACTTTGTGAGCTGAAGCTTTGATTTCTTCACATAAAACCCACTCTGGGTGTGATGGGCAAGGAGAGCCTGCAGGACTTTAAACCCTCTGGTCTTGTGTAGGATAAAGGAGCTCAAAGAGCAGCTCTGAACCTTCCCAGTGCTGCTGAGATCACTCCTGATCTCGATGTGTGGCAGTGACAGAGTCTGTGTGTGCTGTGACACACAAACAAGCAGCAATGGCCCCAAAACTGCAGCAAAATCCTGAATCCTGCAGGCAGAATCCCCAGGCCAGGCTGCTGCCCTGGCATGGGGGGAGAATGATTCTGTTTAGCCCCAGATCAGGTTCCTGCACAGCCTGAGATCCCCCTGAACCCTGCCCGATTGCTCGGGGTGACCCCAGCCGGGCTCTGCTGCCCCAGGCTCAGCAGGTCAAGGTGCCATTGTAAGGTGAGGGGTCATTGTCCTGCTGAGAGGCAGAGCCCTGGCACAGAGCTGCCCTTTGGGCCCAGTACTTGTTAATACAAGTCCTTAAGGCAGGCTTTGGTCCCCTCCTTGACTTCATCAGCGCTGTCAGGAGAGATCTGGGCACGGGGAGACAGTCAAACCCTGAGGAGTGACCCCGAGTGCCAGGCAGAGCACACGGTGTCCAGGGGCAGCTGCCATCCCCTGGCAGTGCCAGCATGTCCCTGCTGTCCCCTGGGAGCTCATCCCTCCTGCCAGGCCAGCTCTGCACCCAGCTCTGCCCTTGGCAGGTGATGGATGCCCGCTCTGCTCTTTCCCTGCATTAGCGAGGCCGTAAATGGAGAGAAAACAGGAGGCAGCCCCATAAAAACACCAAACACCAGAGATCAGGGGACAGAGCCATCCGTCACCGGCTGCAGGTGGCATTAAACCCAGCAGGGTTTGTTCTCCTGGAGATGGGAACAGCAGCAGTAAATGGCACTGAACTAATCTGGGCTCCAGATAAAATATTTACAGTGACGGCAGAAAATAAAAACAATGGGAGTGGGCAGAGAGGGCAGAGCGACACCAACATGCCTGGAAAATGGGATAAATTATTTCTTTTCTCCAATAATCTAGATAACTTTTGATAGGCATTTCCTTTTAGTGTAAATCTGCTGTAATTCCATGGGGTCCTGGGGGTGGGAGGTCAGCCCCTCATGGTGGAAAACACCTGGGACACCTGGGATGGCAGGAAGGGAGGGAGCTGGCACCTGCCCAGGGGTCAAGAAGCTTTTCCTCCTCAGAATTTGGGTGCCTTGTCCGTGATGAGCACCAGGAATGGTCCTGTGTGTGGAGCTGGGACCTGCAGGATGGAAATTTCTTAATTTAGGGAAGTTCTGCAATCCCAGCTAGGAATTTTGCACTGTTATGGGACCACTCAGGTGTTCTGCTCTGGAGAGAACTGCAGGAAATAACTCACAAAATAGCTAATAACTAATTAAAATTAGTTACAAATAAAAATAAAATACCTAAAATCTAAAAAACAAACTAATAATTAAAAACTAATAACAAATAAAAATAAAAGATCTAATAACTGGTAAAATAGCTGCAAACAGCTATTATATTATTGTCCTGGATTGCCAAGCAAATTGCATCTATTTGCCATCTGTATGGCAGCTGGCTTCTGTTCATGGGCAGTTTTCCTTTTCTCTTCCACACCCACTCCTCCCTCAGGGGAGACACCTGCTGATAACAGCTATGGAATGTCCCTGCATGGCTGATCAGAACTACAGCATCCCATTGGGAGATGTGAGCCCAGAGGGAGGAGCCAAGCATTCCTACCCGGATAGAATCTGGAGATTCTGGAACACCAGCACGGCTTCTGCACTGGATTGCCCAGAGGAACAGCAGCTGCCCCTGCCCCTGGACCTTCAGAGGAAGAGACTGCACCTTTCTCCAGGATCCCTGCTCCAGCAGAGCCACCCCTGACACTGCAGGAGGGCTGAGCCATAATTGCAATGGGACTGCTGCCAGCACCCTGACCCACAGGGTGTCAGGCTGGGTTCTGACTCTGCCAGTGTTGGTTTAGTTCACTGCATTGTTTATTTTATCCTTTTATTTTCTCCCCTGTTAAAGAACTGTTATTTCCTGCTCCCATATTTTTGCCTGACAGCCCCTTAATTTAAAATTTATAGCAATTCGGAAGGAGGGGGTTTGCATTTTCCGTTTCAGGGGAGGCTCCTGCCTTCCTCATCAGACACCTGGCTTTCCAAACCAAGACTATTATCGAACAGCTGGAACTGGTTCAGGAGCACAGGGAGGGCAAACAAGCAGAAGGCTGCAGGCAGAAGGCTGCTGCCCTGGCCTGGGGGGAGAATGGCTCAGTTTAGCCCCAGATCAGGTTCCTGCACAGCCTGAGATCCCCCTGAACCCTGCCCGATTGCTCTGGGTGACCCCAGCCAGGCTCTGCTGCCCCAGGCTCAGCAGGTCACGGTGGCACTGTGGGTGAGGGTCATTGTCCTGCTGAGGGGCAGAGCCCTGGCACCATGTTCAGTAGGGGCCATTTCAGGCTGCTGGCAGCAGACTCTGCTGTGTAACACAGAAATTAGGAATTGTTCTAAAGGCCCTGACAGCCCATCCTGTCCCAGCTTTCTACAGCCACCCTGAGTGCTGAGACTCAACCTTTTACCTCCCGCCTCAGAGACTCCATGCAAGGACAAACCCAACCTCTGGATGTAAATTTTCCACAAAGAGGAGATGAACAGGAATGTTCTAATTCCTGACAGCTGGATTTATGAACTTGGCCACGTTAACCTTTTGTTTTATGGCCTTTATGGCCATCCTATAAAACCCAGCCGGAGTCCAGCACCTGAGCTGAGTTGCCTGGGAGGGGTGGGCTACTGGGGATGGAACCTCCAGCCCTCTGGACAGATCCCAAGGGACACGGAGGTGAGGACAGAGCTCACTCATGCCCAGAGCCAGTGTCAATGGTGACAAAGTGATGGCACTCACACTTGCTGCTCCTCGTGGTCCCTGAGAGCTCTGCAGGGTTGGGGATGTGCTCTTGGACCCCACACACACAGTTTAATGTGATTTTAGTGTCTGTTATCAGGGCACCAATTATTGGCCATGAAAAGAGTCACTGGGGACTTTGTGAGATGGTCAAAGAATCCAAATTTATTGTGAAGTGTGATGGTCTTCACAGGGGTCTCAGGATGAGGATCTGACTCCATGTTTCAGAAGTCTTGATTTATTATTTTATTATATATATTATATTAAAACTATACTAAAAGAATAGAAGAAATTATTTCATGAGAAGGCTGGCTAAGAATAGAATAGGAAAGAATGATAACAAAGGTTTATGTCTCGGCTCTCTGTCCGAGCCAGCTCCCTGTGATTGGCCATTAATTAGAAACAACCACATGAGACCAATCACAGATGCACCTGTTGCATTCCACAGCAGCAGATAATCAATGTTTACACTTTGTTCCTGAGGCCTCTCAGCTTCTCAGGAGAAAAAAAATCTAAGGAAAGGACATAAAATATATCGTACAACAACTTTATATACTTATTCTAGGAAGACTGATAATGTTTTACTGCAATGATTGGGTTCATCATCACTTAAATAAACTCACACATTTACGGGAGACAGTCAAACCCTGAGGAGGACCCCGAGTGCCAGGCAGAGCACACTGTCCAGGGCAGCTGCCATCCCCTGGCAGTGCCAGCATGTCCCTGCTGTCCCCTGGGAGCTCATCCCTCCTGCCAGGCCAGCTCTGCACCCAGCTCTGCCCTTGGCAGGTGATGGATGCCCGCTCTGCTCTTTCCCTGCGTTAGCGAGGCCGTAAATGGAGAGAAAACAGGAGGCAGCCCCATAAAAACACCAAACACCAGAGATCAGGGGACAGAGCCATCCGTCACCGGCTGCAGGTGGCATTAAACCCAGCAGGGTTTGTTCTCCTGGAGATGGGAACGGCAGCAGTAAATGGCACTGAACTAATCTGGGCTCCAGATAAAATATTTACAGTGACGGCAGAAAATAAAAACAATGGGAGTGGGCAGAGAGGGCAGAGCGACACCAACATGCCTGGAAAATGGGATAAATTATTTCTTTTCTCCAATAATCTAGATAACTTTTGATAGGCATTTCCTTTTAGTGTAAATCTGCTGTAATTCCATGGGGTCCTGAGGGTGGGAGGTCAGCCCCTCATGGTGGAAAACACCTGGGACACATGGGATGGCAGGAAGGGAGAGAGCTGGCACCTGCCCAGGGGTCAAGAAGCTTTTCTTCCTCAGAATTTGGGTGCCTTGTCCGTGATGAGCACCAGGAATGGTCCTGTGTGTGGAGCTGGGACCTGCAGGATGGAAATTTCTCAATTTAGGGAAGTTCTGCAATCCCAGCTAGGAATTTTGCACTGTTATGGGACCACTCAGGTGTTCTGCTCTGGAGAGAACTGCAGGAAATAACTCACAAAATAGCTAATAACTAATTAAAATTAGTTACTAATAAAAATAAAATACCTAAAATCTAAAAAATAAACTAATAATTAAAAACTAACAACGAATAAAAATAAAAGATCTAATAACTGGTAAAATAGCTGCAAACAGCTATTATATTTTTGTCCTGGATTGCCAAGCAAATTGCATCTATTTGCCATCTGTATGGCAGCTGGCTTCTGTTCATGGGCAGTTTTCCTTATCTCTTCCACACCCACTCCTCCTGTTGATAACAGCTATGGAATGTCCCTGCATGGCTGGTAAGAACTACAGCATCCCATTGGGAGATGTGAGCCCAGAGGGAGGAGCCAAGCATTCCTACCCGGATAGAATCTGGAGATTCTGGAACACCAGCACGGCTTCTGCACTGGATTGCCCAGAGGAACAGCAGCTGCCTCTGCCCCTGGACCTTCAGAGGAAGAGACTGCACCTTTCTCCAGGATCCCTGCTCCAGCAGAGCCACCCCTGACACTGCAGGAGGGCTGAGCCACAATTCCAATGGGACTGCTGCCAGCACCCTGACCCACAGGGTGTCAGGTTGGGTTCTGACTCTGGCAGTGTTGGTTTAGTTCACTGCATTGTTTATTTTATCTTTTTATTTTCTCCCCTGTTAAAGAACTGTTATTTCCTGCTCCCATATTTTGCCTGAGAGCCCCTTAATTTAAAATTTATAGCAGTTTGGAAGGAGGGGGTTTGCATTTTCCATTTCAGGGGAGGCTCCTGCCTTCCTCATCAGACACCTGGCTTTACAAACCAAGACTATTATCGAACAGCTGGAACTGGTTCAGGAGCACAGGGAGGGCAAACAAGCAGAAGGCTGCAGGCAGAAGGCTGCTGCCCTGGCCTGGGGGTAGAATGGCTCAGTTTAGCCCCAGATCAGGTTCCTGCACAGCCTGAGATCCCCCTGAACCCTGCCCGATTGCTCTGGGTGACCCCAGCCAGGCTCTGCTGCCCCAGGCTCAGCAGGTCACGGTGGCACTGTAAGGTGAGGGGTCATTGTCCTGCTGAGGGGCAGAGCCCTGGCACCATGTTCAGTAGGGGCCATTTCAGGCTGCTGGCAGCAGACTCTGCTGTGTAACACAGAAATTAGGAATTGTTCTAAAGGCCCTGACAGCCCATCCTGTCCCAGCTTTCTACAGCCACCCTGAGTGCTGAGACTCAACCTTTTACCTCCCGCCTCAGAGACTCCATGCAAGGACAAACCCAACCTCTGGATGTAAATTTTCCACAAAGAGGAGATGAACAGGAATGTTCTAATTCCTGACAGCTGGATTTATGAACTTGGCCACGTTAACCTTTTGTTTTATGGCCTTTATGGCCATCCTATAAAACCCAGCCAGAGTCCAGCACCTGAGCTGAGTTGCCTGGGAGGGGTGGGCTACTGGGGATGGAACCTCCAGCCCTCTGGACAGATCCCAAGGGACACGGAGGTGAGGACAGAGCTCACTCATGCCCAGAGCCAGTGTCAATGGTGACAAAGTGATGGCACTCACACTTGCTGCTCCTTGTGGTCCCTGAGAGCTCTGCAGGGTTGGGGATGTGCTCTTGGACCCCACACTCACAGTTTAATGTGATTTTAGTGTCTGTTATCAGGGCACCAATTATTGGCCATGAAAAGAGTCACTGGGGACTTTGTGAGATGGTCAAAGAATCCAAATTTATTGTGAAGTGTGATGGTCTTCACAGGGGTCTCAGGATGAGGATCTGACTCCATGTTTCAGAAGTCTTGATTTATTATTTTATTATATATATTATATTAAAACTATACTAAAAGAATAGAAGAAATTATTTCATGAGAAGGCTGGCTAAGAATAGAATAGGAAAGAATGATAACAAAGGTTTATGTCTCGGCTCTCTGTCCGAGCCAGCTCCCTGTGATTGGCCATTAATTAGAAACAACCACATGAGACCAATCACAGATGCACCTGTTGCATTCCACAGCACCAGATAATCAATGTTTACACTTTGTTCCTGAGCCCTCTCAGCTTCTCAGGAGAAAAAATCCTAAGGAAAGGACAGTGAAGTACAACAGCTTATATACTTATTCTAGGAAGACTGGTAATGTTTTACTGCAATGATTGGGTTCATCATCACTTAAATAAACTCACACATTTTAAACATCTCCTGCTTGCAGAGGTTGATTCAGTCTTCTTCCCTGTCCCAGTCTGATCCAATCTTCTTCCAATGTTGATTTAATCCTCAAAGTTCTCTTTGCTCTTGCCAAGGCATTTTGTCTATCAAATCTCTCATGCTAACCAGGTCCAAAGTCCATCATCTGTCTTGTGTATCCCAGTATCCACAATGTGCTATAAGGGTCTAAAGGCTGTGAAGGGAAACTCATGGGGGAAAGGAGAGCATTTATAAATGCAGCACTGCAGCCAGACCTGGGGGTGTTTCTGTCCTCACAGGTCTGAAGCTGAAGAGAGGCAGAGACAAAAATGAAGATGTCTGTGTGCTCTGGGAGTAGGGTTTGAGCTGTGGGTTCTCTGAGGGGGGTCAGGGGGTCTGAGGGGGCTCTGGTGTCACCGGGGAGCCCATGAGTGCAGGAACCCATTTACCTGAGAAAATGCAGCTCCTGGAGCCCCTCACCCTGCCCAGGCTGGCTCCACATCTGTGCCCTGTCCACAGCCAGCCCCAGGACAGGGCTGAGACCCAGCACAGCCAGAGCTGCTCCTGCTCCAGGAGCTGCTCCTCTTCCTCTGCAAAGCTCTCCGGGAACTCTGACCCCAAACCCACAAAGCCTCAGCCAGAACAAACCAAATTCTGCCACTGCTCCTCAGCCAGAACAAACCAAATTCCGCTGCTCCCTGCCAGCTCAGCTGTGTCCTCCCAATCCGGGGGGTGTCACAGGCGCTGGGGGGACCTGGAGCAGCCACAGCTTTGTCCCCATCCCCACGGGCAGCCAGGAATTGCCAGGGGACACCTGAATTCAATCAATTCCATCCCCACTGTGGGCAAAGTGTGGGTTTGTGTGAGCTAAAAAAGAATTCCACTTGCACTGAGGGCGGAGTGTGGGTTTGTCTGAGCTGAGGGGCCCAGAGGGCTCTTTAACGGAGCCTTTTATTCACACCCAGCTGGGGCAGGCCCTGGGTTTGTGCCCTGCTTTCCAGGAGCTGCAGGCACCCTCTCAGTCCCAGCCCCGGGGCAATCCCTGCAGAATGAAGGGCCCTGGGCAGGTTCCCCCCCAGCAGTGCTGAACCTGCCCACAGCAGCCCATCAGAGCCTCTCCTGGGCCATTCCAGGCCATTCTCCAGCAGGATGAGCTCTGAGCGCAGCCCCTGTGGCTGGCACCATCCACCAGCGGCTCTGGGCTGAGGTGGCACAAGCGAAAAAAACCAAAATAAAATCCTGGCAGATGAGCTCGGTTTCTGAGTGCTTTGCCATCTCCCCGCTGCTGTTTTACACTGATGAGCTCGTTAGGAAAACGAGCTGTCACCTCCCCCTCACCCCAGCGATGGGAAGTGCAAACAGGGCCTGGTTTTATTTCTCTGACAGCTCTGGGACAGGAGGGGACTCAGGGGAGAGGATTTACATGGAAATGAGGAGAAATGGGGTGTGGGTTATCTCCCAGCTTGGGAGCTGTTGGGGAAGGTGAAACAGGAAAGCCTTATAAATGTGATTGCCTGGCAAAGATTTTGAGAATATGGAAACTCTAAGTGAGATTGAAATGAAAGCAAGCTTTGAGATCCCTCAGTTCCTGAACAACTGGAAAACAATGGCATGGCCAGCTGAAGATGATCCCCTTTTGATCAAACAATACCCTCTGCTTGCAGACAGGCCCAAGGCTCAGAGCAGCCCCTGCCAGCTTGGCAGAAGGGGCCCAAAGAGGAGTTTGTAGGGTTTAAAATGGAACCCAGTGTGGTGATGTAATGATTCTTATAGGCTATATGGAAATGCTGTAGGATTTGTATCTTGTACTAGATTGGTTAGTGAGAATGAGAATATTCAACACAGAAGATGATTTATGGTATTGTAACAGTAACCTCACGCTTTTACCCCTTTTACTCTCTTTCCCTCTCAGCCTCTCTCCCCCTCTCCTCTCTGGGCCCTGCTCTGAGCTGTGGCTGGCAGCTCCCAGCAGGGCCCTGCACCCAGGCCCTTTGCAATAAACCACAAGTTCCCAGCCCTGGCTGCAGAGATCTCTGCTCTCCGTCCCTCTTACCCCCGGCACTGCTACAGGGAGCACATCCCATAGTGCAGTGACAGAGAACATCCAAGGCCACAGCAGAGCTCCTGGAATGCTCCTGGAGTGCTTATCCAGAGCTGGAACAGCTCCAGAGCATCTCCTGTGCAAGCTCCTGGCTGCTGGGAGAGCACAGAGCAGCACCAAGTGCTGAGGAATCCTGCTGGGATCCCTAAAAGCTGGGGCTGAGCCCCTGGGGATGATGTCACTTAGCCAGAGCCACTGCTGGCAAAGGGAGAATAAACATTTGATGGATATTATTGGATTGTTAACTCTGGTTTCTGTGGGGAGAGCTGGATAATGGAGGGACAGGCTGGGGACATCATTGTTTGGCTTTTAAATACTACAGAGAGCCGATAATGCTCAGGATGAGCTTTCAGGGCAGGAACACTCACAGAGAGGAGCTCTGGATGAGCCTTCCTCCAGGGAGAGGAGTGCTGCTGGCAGGGGTGGAGATGGGCGGGTTTATCCTGTGCCCTGCTGCTGGAATTGCAGGAAAAGGGGCTGAGACTGGAAAGGTAAAATGAGTTCCTGCAGCGGTGCCACCCAGCCCTCTGGTTTTAAACAGGTGGAAAGAGCAAAGTTGTTTCGTGGCCTGCTGCAAACCCAGGGAGTTTTGGAATAAAGCAAAAAGGTGGGGGGGGGCGGTATTCCAACAACCAAATTCCAATTCCCTCGAGCTTTCGTGGGAATTTCAGTGCACAAGGTCCCTCCCTCCCTCAGGACAGGGCACAGGGGCTGTAACTGGGGGTGATTTGGTGTCCTGGGCACTGAAGTGTTTCTGAAGGAAAGGCTCTGCTGGATCCTGCCAGGTCAGCAGGGACCTGCTGGGCCTTGTGCTGCTCCCCCTCCCTGCCAGGGGGGACCTCAGGGGCTCTGCATGGCCCAATCCCTCTGAGGGGTGTCTGCAAGCCTGGATTCAGGGCTGTGTTACCTTCCTCCCCTCCCTCCTCCTCCATCAGGAGCTGCTTCCCTTTCCCAAGGGAATTGACTTTCCCTGGAGTCCTTGGGGGAAGTTTTCCATGTCTCTGCCAGGACCCTCCACACTCAGAGCCATTTCTGCTGACCAGCACTCCCAGCCTGAGGTGGGAGTTATCCCCTTTGTCTCCTCTCCTCCTGAGCCAGCCTGGCCAGCTCTGCTGCCCCAGCTCCCACCCAGCAGTGCTGCAGTCAGGAATGGGGCTCTGGGTTGGGATCCTTTCAGCTGCCCCTGCTCTGCCTCCCTCCTGCCCATGGATATCTGGCCCTGGATGAGCAGAGCTCAGCCCTGGCTGCTGCCTGGGGACCTCAGTGCTGCACAAAACCTCCTGTGTTCAATCCTTGCCCATCTGTCACCCCCTAATGAGGGTCCTGTGCTGGCTCCAGGGTGTTCCTGGTGTTCCTGGTGGCCTCAGGGAGCAGCCCCAGGCTCCCCTGGACTGGGACCCTGTTCTTGCTGCCTCTTTTAATTTGGCCTTTTTACCTGTAGAAATCAACAATCATGAAGGGAGGTTTTTAAATGCTGAAGAACCCTTCTTTTTAACCAATTATGAGGTGATTAATGTCCTCTCTTGACAATGTCAGGGAAGGGAGGAGTGGCTCCCTTTCTCTGCCAGTCTGTCCTTGCCTTTCCCACTCCATTTTCATGCAGTGTTTGCTGTTGGTGCCAGGAGTAGAGAGACTGCTCCCAGTTATTTAAAACCTGCTATAAAAAGATCTTCCCATGGATCCTGAAGGCCTCTAGGCCTGGCCTTGCATTCTAGAGGAGCAACATAACCAAGCTGAGGGGCTGAAGCCCCTCCTGAGGGTGTCAGAGCACTCTGAAAAGCAAAAGGCCACCCTTGCCCAGCTGCAGAGTTGGACAAGCGAGTCCTCAGCGCAGTGGCAGGCATTTGCAGAGACATAAAAATAGCTGGGAAGGAAGAGGAGGGAGCTGCTGGGCCAGAGCAGCTTCCTGAGCATTTCCAGCTCAATGGGGTTTGATTGCTCCACACCTGCCCGCTCCTCCGAGGCTGAGGCAGGAAAAATAATCTCCCCTGATATGCAAATCCAGCAAATCTCAACACAGCCGAGGAGAGCGAGAAATAAATCTGCAAATCCAAGGCACCAACTCCAAACCATTCCTGGAGAGAGATTTGACTGATTTCCCCCTTTTCCTTGGCTCAGGAGTGAGGGGATGAAGGATTCTCATTCCTATTACACCATCTTGGAAAAAATATGAGCAGAGACTTCTGTGCTGTTCTGGGGTAATCAGGGGATTCCCAACAGACCTCCTCAAGTTCCAGCCCCAAAGTTCCATCTCCAATCTCCTCAAATTCCAGCCCCGAATGTTTTGGGATGAGTGCTCCCTCCTCCACCAGGAAAGCTTCCCAGATGCAGGGATCTGGGAACAGCTCCCACAGAACCAGGGTTCCCTCAGGTTGGGTTCAAATCTCACACACCAGGGCTGTTCTGCTGTGAGCACCACTCCCCAGCCCCCATTTCTTAAGGGGTTCCATTTTTATGGATAAGTAGAATAAATAAAATATTGGGAAGGAAGAAACTTTACAGGAAGATGCAGAAACATTGGGACAGCAAGAACTGTGTCACAAAAATGTGGTTCCAGTTCCTGAAGGGAATCTGCTCTGATTTGTGTCCCCTACTTTAGGAAAAGCTCCTGCTTGTGGGGGAATCAGGCATCAAAACAATGCTGGGATGGGGAACCCAAAATCCAAAATAATTAATTAACAGAGATTTGATTGTGCAGGACATTAATTGAGATTTAAAACACATCCATTGAGGATGCCTGTGTAATTAACTCCAAATAACAGGCAATAAACCTGGAGTTAATCCAACAACCTTGGAGGGGGATTTGGGGCTTTCCCCCACCCCTGCATGATCCCAGATCAATTAATACCCACAGAGGTGATCAATTAGCACCCTGGGTGATCATCTCAGGGGGTGTTAATTGATCATCTTGATTGATATATTGATAGGATCCCATATTGATTTGAACTGGAGACCAAGGATTTAAGAGTCCAGAGGTGTCAGGCAGCTCAGGCCTTGCTGCTGGCTTTGGAAATGCCCAGCTGGTGTGAGCAGAGCTGTTCTGGCTGCTCCCAGCCCGGGATGGACACTGAGCAGCCAGGCAGGGGCTGGGCTCCTGGTGAGACAGGGATGGGCTGAGCTCCATGGGGGTCCATGGGGAGACAGCACCCACAGCAGGCCAGGGATGGAGCAGGGAGGCTGGAAGGGTTAAAACAGGGAGATGGGCCAGGAGAATCAGCAGTATTTGGAATTGTTTCTGCTCAAAGACCAACCTGGCACCTGGGAGAGGTCAGAAAATGGATTTGTACCTCAGTGGGAGGAAGGAAATCCTGTGTTTGTGTGCTTTGGGTTAGTTTGTGTCTGTTAAAGAGGAGCTTTGTCCCCGAGCTAAGGGTTGGTAGCAGGTCCATTTCTATGGATAAACCCTTGGAATTCTGGCCAGCCAGAGTCCTTCCAGAAGGAGGATGACAGCCCCAGCCCATTGGGAGAGGATGTCACAGTCTGGGCACAGCCCATAGCACCAAACTCCTGCCTGCAGCCTCCCTGTGGAAGGATCTTTTGGAGTCCTAAAACTTCCCACAGGATAAAGGACACGTCCCTGGTTTAGGGTTCCTTTCCAAAGTCCAGTTTCCTTTCAGTATTTTTTATATGTGCATTGTTTCACCAGTTCTCCAGCAGCACCTGAACACAATTACAGTTAATTAACCCCATGAAATATTCAGTGTTTTTAGAAAAGAGCCCAGGCATCATCACTTACCTGAAATCCAAGTGCTGCCTTGGAGTGCAGTGATGACAGTGGGGATATTCTATATCTCTTATTTCAATACAACTGATTGCTGGAAATACTCATTTCCATTAACAAATGTTGGAATTGTGTATTTAAGGAACACTCCATGTTCTCCATCCACACTGTGATTCTGGAGGATAGAGTCATAAAAATGGAAAGATTTTAGCTTTTTTCTCCTTCAAAGTAGGAGCACCTTGAAGAGTCTTAGAACTATTTTGGACTGGGAACCCCATTTTTCTGATCAGCAATAAGTGCACCTGACTCTGCTGAAAGCAGTGGTCCTTAGCAGAGAGACAGGAGGGTTTATGTTCATTAACCAGACTTCAAACCCTCATCTCTCTGTAGATAAATGATGTGGATATTTTTAATCCACTGCCTTGACTTAGCATTTTCTCCTTTCTCAGCCTCTCCAAAAGATAACATCCAGATGAGCAGCTGATAATTAGCCCCAAAGGGCCACATGTACAATTTGATTTCAAAGGGGGACTTTCATGTTAGATATTGATTAAAAAAAATAAAAGTGGCCTTTTCATCAAAAAGCAGCCTCAGAATGCTCTGTGTGCCAGGAGCTTCCCTTCCCCAGCCCTGCCCATGTGGGACCACCTGGCAAACAGAAAAACCTCAGGTTTATTTATTAAAACTCATTTATTGTCTACAGACAGGCTGAGAAACAGAATTGATTTGTTTGAAGGCCAGGCCTGGGTGTGATAATCAAACTGTGCCTGCTCCCAGCCTGGTGATCTCTGTGATGAAAGAGCTGAAGATTCCCAAATTCTGGAGATCAAAGGAGCAGCAGTGGGAGCAGGAGATGCAGGGAGCTGAGCGTGGGAAGGGGTGAAGCCTCTCCAAGGCAGAGCCAGCAGGGCCAGAGCAGCTCCTGGAACCCGGGGTGATCATCTCAGGGGTGTTAATTGATCATCCCAGTGGTATTAATTGGTCATCTCAGGGGGTGTTAATTGATCTGGGATCATGCAGGGGTGGGGGAAAGCCCCACATCCCCCACCAGGTTCTTGGATTAACTCCAGGTTTATTGCCTCTGTTATTCGGAGTTAATCACACAGGCACCTCAATGGATGTGTTTTAAATCTCAATTAATGTCCTGCACAATCAATTCACCGTTAATTAATCCAAGGGGCTGATACAGTGGGAAGAGAACTCACTATGCACAAAGTGCTCCTGCTTATGCCTGGGCTGCAGGAAATGCCAGGCTCTGCCAGGACTGAACCCCAGCCCTGGGGTTTGCCAGCCCTGGGGTTTCCCCAATTCTAGGGTTCACCAGTCAGAGGAACTTGGATTTGTCTTTCCAAACAAGCTGTGGGTCTGCTGGTGGATAAAACCAGCACTGAGAGATAAAAGAAACAATGGGAAGGATTCCACTGATTGACGAATGGAAAAACATATTTGCTTTTACAAATAAACTTAAGGTTTGCTCATAAATGAAATTTGGCATTGAAAGATGAAAGAAACAATGGGGCAAACCCCAAAATTCTATAAGAATTAACAATCAAAAGGGAGGTTGTACATTAGAGGAAATCTTTGGTATCAGGTGTTCTGGGAAGTCTGAACCTCTCAAGTACCTCAGAAATGGGGAAAGAGAAGGGAAATGCAGCTGGGAAATTGGGATAAAAAGGAGGCTGCATCCTCCAAAAACTGGAGAGACCCCAGGGGAATGCCCCATGGCTTCTCCCTTTATTGGAATAAAGTAAAAGGACTCCTCTGTCTCCTTTTTTTGGACATGAACCTCTGGTGTTTGTGGATTAATTTTCCTGACAGCAGCCCTGGGGTTTTCCAGCTTTGGGGTTTGCCAGCTTTGCTGGTTATTTAGGGGGTTCAGGAGGCCAGAAACCAGAACAGACCTGAACTGCAGAGTCAGAC
The DNA here is from genome assembly GCA_024865655.1 of Emberiza elegans. Lineage (NCBI taxonomy): Eukaryota > Metazoa > Chordata > Aves > Passeriformes > Fringillidae > Emberiza > Emberiza elegans. Next base: position 783,972 of record JALJVW010001685.1, on the reverse strand, counting down.
ACTCCAGGGCCTTGGCTTGCCTCTGCTTGGAATATCTGAGGTGAAAAAGCAGGAAGGAGCTCAAACCCAAAGAAAGCTGCTTTCAAAAGCAAGGGGACAACAGAGACATTTCAGATATTTATTACATATTAAATTCTGCATTTCATTCTAATTAAGTTTCATATTTAATTCCAATCAGGAACAGCATTGCCTGGCTAAGCAAGGAGTGGGTTTTTTTTCTCTCAGCCAGATTTAGAATTTTTGTGTTGGATTTTTATATTGAAATCCTTGGGGTTTGGAATTAGATCTATTTTTTGCTGGATTTTTTAATCCTCTTCTTGGAAGTGTTGAGCCAGGCTGGTCCTGGAGTAGCCTGGGCTCTGCCTGGGCACTCTTCTCTCTCTTTTAGGAAGATGAAAAGAGAAAATTCTCCTGGAATCATTTCCCTGCAGGAGCTGAAGCTTCCAGACCCCATCCAGGGAGCCCTTCCCATGTGGAGTTAGAGGGAAGGAAAACATTTAATTCCAAGGAATTTGGGGACCCAATCTCTCCTTCCCTGCTGGAACCCCCAGCAGAACCCCAAAAGGCTTTGAAAGAATCCAGAATTCACCCATCAAGGATCCCTTCTTCCCCTGGGAGCACAGAAAAGGAAATTTTATCAGGCACCATCGTGGAAGGAAAATTAAAGACTGAGTCAAAGAGACAATGACTGAAGAATTAATTCTTTTCTGTCCTGTGAATTCAGAGCAAAAACTGACAGATTTATGTTCCTTCAAGGGAAACCTCTTAAATAAAAGCAAGAACAGGGAGGGGGAAAGAAAAGAAGGAGGAGGGGGAGAATGAGAAAGGGAAAACTGCTCGGAGCTATTACATGACCACAGGCAAGAACTCTTCATTAGCACCTTCATTTTCAGGCAGGTGCATTTAAGGAATTTTGCCACCCTCTTAAAAGTTCATTTTCTCCTTGTGCAGCACTTTCTGAGGGCATAAATCTTTCATATTCTCATTTCCACTGGCCCCACATGGCTGCAGTTGGGCTCAGAGTTGAAGTTGTCTCCCTCAGACACTTCTTGTTCTGCAAAGAAAGAAGTTTCCAGCAAATCCATAATGAAATCTTTTCCAGTTGGTGCCCTGGATGGGGGTGGTGTTGTTTTTTAACTCAGAGAATTTATTTCTCACTCTGAGGAAAGCATCTGGAGCTTTCATTTGGAACCAGGAGTTTTGGGATCCAATTGAGGAGCTGCTGTCACTGGGAGCTGAATCAAGGCACTGGCACTGCTGCAAAGCAATAACTTTCTACTCAAACCAGTGAAAAATGTGATTTTTCTCTGTTAAAAAAAATAAAACTAAATTTCCTCTGAAAAGAGATTTTATTTTCAAGTACAAAACCCCCAAAACAACAATCCTGAGTGACTTTGGGATCTTTCCTTAAATGATAAAGCTTGAAAGATTCAGATGAAAGAATAAATTCTTTTGTTATTCAAAAAAATAATTATTCAAGGCTGGGTTGGGCAGGGCTTGGGGCAGATTGGGACAGTGGAATTTCATGGCCATGGGATTTAAGGTCCCTTCCAACCCAACCCATTCCATGGTTCCCTCAGCACCCAGGGGTGGGGTTGGGGTGCTCAGATCCTTCCTGCACAGAGGGAGAAGGAGCCTGTGGATCCCTGGCCCCTGCCCTGGCACATCCAGGGGGAGCAGAGAAGGGTTTTCCCACCATTCCAACCCCTTGGCTCCATCTCCTCTGTGTTCTCCTGCTTCTTCTCCTGCATGGATGGATTTTTGCATCACTTCTCTGTGCAGCTTTTCTTGACACCCCACTGAATGCAGAATGAAGGATTAAAAAAATTAATATTTTCTTCTATTTCACAGAAGGGAAAGGCAAAACAAAACAAAAAAATAAAAAGAAATTAAAACAGCCCACGAGCTCTGAGAGATGAACACAGCCCAGGTCAATAACTGTGAGAGTTTCAGAGACCACAGCTGGCAAGTGCTGCTTGGCCTGATTAATTTTATATACTTTTAAACTGTTTGTTATGTTGTAAAGCTCCAGAGCCCCTGGGACTGCAGCATTCCTGATCTTGTGTATTCCTGATCTTGTGTATTCCTGCTCCTGGTGCATTCCTGATCTTGGTGCATTCCTGATCTTGTGTATTCCTGCTCCTGGTGCATTCCTGATCCTGTGCATTCCTGCTCCTGGTGCATTCCTGATCCTGGTGCATTCCTGCTCTTGGTGCATTCCTGATCCTGGTGCATTCCTGCTCCTGGTGCATTCCTGCTCCTGGTGCATTCCTGATCCTGGTGCATTCCTGCTCCTGGTGCATTCCTGATCCTGGTGCATTCCTGCTCTTGGTGCATTCCTGCTCCTGGTGCATTCCTGATCTTGTGCATTCCTGCTCCTGGTGCATTCCTGCTCCTGGTGCATTCCTGATCTTGTGCATTCCTGCTCTTGGTGCATTCCTGATTCCTTCTTGTGCATTCCTGCTCCTGGTGCATTCCTGCTCCTGGTGCATTCCTGATCTTGTGCATTCCTGCTCTTGGTGCATTCCTGCTCCTGGTGCATTCCTGCTCCTGGTGCGTTCCTGCTCCTGGTGCATTCCTGATCCTGGTGCATTCCTGCTCTTGGTGCATTCCTGCTCCTGGTGCATTCCTGATCCTGGTGCTCCACCCTGACAATTCTGGGAGCCCCAGTGGCTGCTGCTAAAATCCAGCTCTCACTGACATCTCAGAGGGTTTTTAACAATTTCCTCCACAGCAGCTCCTGCTTCTCTTCTCCTGCTGCTCCTGAAACTGCCTCAGACCCAGAGAGGATGGAAAACCCCCTGAGAATGTGGCCTGGAATGGGCTGAGCTGGTGAATCTGAGACAAAAGAGGGGATTTTGTGGCAGTCGGAGATTTGAGGGACACCAACAGCAGCTCTGGGTTTGTCCTCAGTGTGGGAGGATCCTGGCAGGGAGAGCCAAACAGCCAGACTGGGACACTGGAGGTGGGAAAGCCTTGGGATGAATCCAGCAGCACACTGGGACCTGCCCTGAGCCTGAGGGAACTGAGCCTCCTCTCCAGACTGGGGAGTGAAACACCTGGGTTTCATTTCTCTCCCCATCTCTTTGCTCCTGGTCTTCATTCACATTGGATAGTAGGGAAAATTTCTTCATGGAAGGAGCTGTCCAGCCCTGGAAAAGGCTGCCCAGGGCAGTGGGGGAGTCCCCACTGAGGTGGTGTTTGAGGGTCCCAAGGATGAGGGAAGAGATGAGAATCTTGACTCCGTGTTTCAGAAGGCCGATATATTATATTATATTATATTATATTACATTATATTATATTACATTACATTATATTATATTATATTATATTATATTATATTATATTATATTATATTATATTATATTATATTATATTATATTATATCATATCATATCATATCATATATCATATCATATATCATTATATTGATATATTAAAATTATACTAAAGAAAGAGAAAGGAGACATCAGAAGGCTTAACAAGCATGATAATAAAACCACATGACAGACTCAGAGAGTCCGACACAGCTGACTGTGATTGGCCATCAATTAAAAACAATTCACATGCTGGCTACACAATTCTCCAAATCACATTCCAAAGTAGCAAAACACGGAGAAAGCTGAAGCTTCCCAGCCTCTCAGGGAAAAGATCCTGGCAAAGGGATTTTTCAAAAAATATGTCAGTGACACCCAGTCCCTGGAAATGTTCCAAAAATGAGTGGATGTGGCACTCCAGCGCTTGTGTTGGTGCAGAACACGGTGCTGGTGCTGGTTCATGGCTCACCTTGGGGCTCTTAAACGTTTTTTCCAACTCCAAAGGATCCTGTGGCTGGAATATTCTCAGGAATTGCCCCTGGAAACCCCTATTGGAAGCCTGAGCAGAGAAGCTCTGTGTCCTGTGGTTCCTCAGCTCCTGCAATTCCATCTCTTGCAGCATCAGCCCCTTCCCCAGGTGGGTTCTAAACCCGATCTTATCCAAGCCCGGCCATTTCCTGGGGCTGTTTTTCCCTCCAGCTTTTGCCCTTTCCCTGCTCCAAAGGAAGGTGGGAGGGATGAGCCTGAGTGCCTTGAAGGACGGTGATGATGGGCAGATGGCACCAACACAAAGCAGACAAAACCTCTCTGTCAGCTGCGGGAACCTCCTGGGGAGATAAAAACATCTTGGAGGGAGTAGCATGAAAAAAAATGAACCCAAGGCTCTGCTTCCTCATGAACCTGTTAGAAATGATCAGCCAGAAATCCAAGTTAATAAATGTGAATGATTTTATTTCCGTGACCAAAATACAGTCCTCAAAACCCACAGCCAAAGAGACAACATCGAGCCTGGGATTGGTGCTGGGTGAGCCTTGATCTGACCTCTATAGCATCAGACCTCCCTCTGTTCACCAATGCCGTTTCCAGTGTGTAGGAGGACGTGAATATATGTGTTATAAATGGACGAGGCTTTAAATATATATATATTATACCTGTACTTGAATATCTTTACCCTGACTAGTCCTAGTTATCCTTGATGGGCTGCAGCTGTGATGTTCTTCATTGGGCTGCAGCTGTGGTTTGTCAAGGTAACTAGGATAAAAGGGGAGTGGGCTACTTAGTCAGGCAGAACCTTGAAGGAGCTCTGACTAAGGAAGATCTTGATCCTGTGCTGTGAAGATCTGCCGCCCACAAGACAACAATGAGAGGTACAGGACTTATGAAATATAATAGCTATAACAACATGGGACTTATCTAATATGCTATTGGACTTACGGAATATGTTAACTACAACACCAGTGGGGCTGTTTAATACAGTTTTTTATGCCTGAGGCAGAGGGGCCCCGATTTCTTTTGTAACCCTGCATATGTATGAAGGTCTCTTTCACTGTGCAGGGCTGGACAATTGCTGTTTCCTGAGTAGTGGCAGGCGCTGATCATGTCAGGGAAAGTCGCATATTCAGATGTATGTTCATTGGTGACTTCGGTTATCTTGATTGGTGGTATCTACCAAGGGATGCTCACCCTTGGGTGCTCCCTGATGGCTCTTGGGAAGCCCATCTCCGCGCTGTGTTGCCATGTGATGTCATAGCTTGCCTCAGTTTCCGTCCTTCCCCAGGTGCCAATCACCTCTCCTTTCTCCCACCCTCACCCCTGATGAGTGCTGTCTGTCAGTCCTGGCATTCCAGAAGGCATCGAGTGATTGGCAGATCCAAAGGATGCCCTCTACCCCTGGGGGGCATTGGGCCATCCAGGTGTCCTTTGTCCCTTGTCCCTCCCCTCCTGTCCCTGGTTGGTGGCTCCCTGCCCCTTCCCTGCCCCTCTCCCCGGGGTTAAAGGAGCAGCAGCCACGGGCTCAGGGAGTTCTGTTGGAGCTGCTGCTGCATTCTGTGGGCCAGAATAAAGCTCTGGATCCAAACCCTCCATCAGAACCGACTCCTTTCCTTCACCAGCGCCTTAAAGCTTCTCTGCCAGAGGGAAACCTCAGTTCCTGCATGCCTGGACTTGTCCCAAGTGCCCAGCTGCAATATCCAGCCAGCCAAAGGTGTCTCTGAGGTGAAACCACCACAGCTGCCGCCTCTGGTCAAGCAGCAAGGGCCAGACGAGCTCAGGCATGTCCCATCTGGCTATATTGGTAATAATTCCAATAGCGCTGGCCACGTTCTTTCATTGACAAACAGGGCATTGTTCTCCTGCTGCCACCAGGAGTTTCATAATTCCAATGTGGTAATCTGTCTCCAGGTTGCTTGTGGTCAGAGGCTTGTTGGACGTTAGATTCTTTTTACAATTTTTATTGTACACATTCTCCCCTTAAGCATGAATTACTTTATAACATATATTACAAACCCAAGGCTCTGCTTCCTCCAGGCTCCAAGGCCCCAGATCTGCCCAGAGAGCAGGGGGATGTCATCACAGGGAGCTGCCTCTAATTCACGCAGATTGCTCCTTAATGAGGCTGATGGAAGAGCTGCCACTGGGGACATGGGAGGTGCCTTTTGGGAAGGGAATATTCTCTCTTTCCCAGGATTTTCCAGGGCTTTCAGCTGTCGAAACCCAGGACATTCCTCTGGCTGCCCTGGAGGACTCGAGACCCTGGCAGGGGTCTCAGAGACTTTGGCACGGAGTCAAAGACACCCGTGCCCTTGATTTTAACCCATGGAAACAATTACCAACTTTGTGTGAGGATTTACAAGCCACAAGAGTTTGAATAGAATGATAGTGAATTTATCACCAGGTGAAAAATAGATTTTTCGTGTTTTAGAATGGGTGTTCAAGAGGCAAGATGGAGGAATCTGGGTGTGTCCTGTCCTCCTTCTTCTTGCCCTCCATCTTCTGCTGTGATGGTGGCACTTCTGGATTGGTTTGGAGTAGAGACAGCCTGTCTAACATAGGTGATAGGTATTGGAAAATTATTGTAAATAATGTCCACGTAGCTTTTAGTACAAAAAGATAACACCAGCCCAAGCTGGTCCGTGTGCCACAAACCAACCTGCTGGACAGACCTCGGTGGGTCGGAGAAAGAATGTATTTATTAGATAAGAAATAATAAACAACCCTGAGAACCAGAGCCGAGGAATCCCGACTTCTTCTTCAGTCTCAGGGCTGGGAAAAAAGAGACTTTCCAACACCTCGGGGTCATCTTGACCACAGAGACCCTGTATGCAGATTCCTCCTTAATGAGGCTGATGGAAGAGTGGCCACTGAGAGGTGCCTTTTGGGAAGGGAATATTCTCCGTTTGCCAGGATTTTCCAGGGCTTTTAGCAGGCTGGAAACAGCCTTGGAATGCTGCACTGGAGGGTTTGGAGATGCTCTGGTCACACCAAGGGCCTGAGGCTCCATCTCAGCCTCCCATACCACATTCCCTGCCTCAGCTTTCTTTCCTCACCTAGGGTAAAAATTTCCAAAGAAATTTTCCCTAATATCTGGTCTAAACTTCCACAGAAATCATACTTTCCAAAGTAAACCAGGTAAAGTTTTGTTTTATCAGGAAAATGAATCCACAAACACCAGAGGTTTATATCCAAAAAGGAGACAGAGGAGTCCTTTTACTTTATTCCAATAAAGGGAGAGGCCATGGGGCATTCCCCTGGGGTCTCCCAGATTTTTGGAGGACACAGCCTCCTTTTTATCCCAATTTCCCAGGTGCATTTCCCTTCTCTCTTTCCCCATTTCTGAGGTACTTGAGAGGTTCAGACTTCCCAGAACACCCGATCCCAGAAATTCCCCTCTAATGTACAACCCCCCTTTTGATTTTTAATTCTTATGGAATTTAGGGTTTTTCTTCCCCATTGTTTCTTTCATCTTTCAATGTCCAATTTAATTTATCAGCAAACCTTAAGTTTATTTGTAAAGGCCAATATATTTTTCCATTCATCAATCAGTGGAATCCTCCCCATTGTTTCTTTTAACTCCTAGTGCTGGTTTTATCTCCCAGCAGACCCACAGCTGGTTTGGAAATACAAATCCCTCATTCCTCTCAGTTTGAAATCCAAATGGATCCTGGAAGGTTCATTTCAGTGCAAAATGGAATATTCTATTTGGATTCCAGCCCTTTTTGGGAATGTTTGAGGTGTTGTCAGGTCTGGTTTCAAAGACAGCTTTTCTCCTGAGGGGGTGGGAGCAGCAATTTAAACTGAGCAGAAATCCAGCTGCCACCAGAGGTTCTCCTGCCTGGATTCTTCATTTGATCCATAATGTGAATACTCAGGATTCCCCTGAAACTCCAATATTCTGTGTCACAGAAATAATTTACCTGGGTCTTTTCCTATTTAACACCCTTTAAATAAAGCAAATTTTCCTATGTTTGCATTCTCCAGCACTTCCCATAGAGACAGAGCATGAGAAACGTTGATATGTGGATGTTTCCATTCCAATTCCTACCCTGCAGACCTGAAATCATTCCCTGAAATCCTCTCTTCATAGAAGACCGATTCTGGCACAGATTTCACAGAAAACCTCCAATTTGTCCACACAATATCCATAATATTGGACCTATTTCTGCTATTTGCTGGAATTCCTGGAAAATGAAGGCAGAAGTAGCTGCAGGAGTTCCAGAGTGGTTTCAGAGCCTGCCAGGATTGAGTTGTTCATTTGACTGAGTGATTAATGAGGGGTCACCCCCAGCCTGGGCAGGTGTGGCCATTGCCAGCCTGGCCATGGCTGCTGGGCTCTAATCCACACAAGGGAAGGCTTTAGATTTGATTTTAGGACTGGTTTTAGGGTGCTACATCTAATCCCTGATCCAGGCCTGGGCTGCTTGGACAGGTTTTACTACACGTAAAGAGCTGCCCTGCCGAAGTCTCCCAGGACTTTATTTTTTTACTTTATGAAATTCATAATCAAACCAAGATCTAGGGAGTGGGGGATGCTGTGCAAACCCTGGAGACCCCAGTCATACCACAGAGAGGAACACAGAGTTGAAGATAAGTCTTGTGAGAGGTTTCCATAGATTCAGGGCAAGGCTCTTCCCCCAGAGGGTGCTGGCACTGCCCAGGCTGCCCAGGGAATGGGCACGGCCCCGAGGCTGCCAGAGCTCCAGGGATGCCCAGGCTGGGCTTGCTGGGGGCTCTGGGCAGGGCCAGGAGCTGGACTGGATGATCCCTGTGGGTCCCCTCCAATTCGGGATCTTCTGATTCTGTGATGGAAGCACAGAATGGTTGGGTTGGGACATTAAGGATCACTCAGTCCCCACCAGTTTGCAGCAGCAGACTCAGCCTTGCCCTTGGTTCCACTGCCCTGGGCCCAGGACCACGCCTGGGGTTCCACCAAGACAACCTCGCAGGCAGGAGTTTCCCAGATCCCATTATCCAACCTGCAGAAGATTCCTTGGTGTGTTCTGAGCTGGATCCCTCAGCCAGAACTCCCCTGGCTGTACCTTGGTGAGAAGCAGCTCCTGGTGCAGGTGCAGTGCCAGTGCAGCCCTGGAGCTCTGTCAGCAGCTGAACTTCTGCAGGAGCCCCGAGATTGCTCAGCACCACCCAGTGCTCTCACTGACCACCTGCAAACCCACTGCTGGACTGACCACCCCACTGCTGCACTGACCACCAAACCCTGCTGGGCTGACCACCCCACTGCTGGGCCGACCACCCCAGTGCTGCACTGACCACCAAACCCTGCTGGACTGACCACCCCACTGCTGGGCCGACCACCCCAGTGCTGCACTGACCACCAAACCTGCTGGACTGACCAAAACCCACTGGACTGGACAAACCCTGCTGGACTGAGCAACCCACTGCTGGACTGACCCCCTTTCCCAGTGCCCAGATCTGCTCCATCTCCTGCTGCCTTCCCAAACCAACCCTTCCTGCTTCCAACTGAATCCTTTCCAAACCAGCTCAGCCTCTGGAAAACCTGGAGTGACTGCAGCTGCAATGGGGTGGGAGCCATTCCCCATGGCTCCTGTTTGGAATGCAGAGGAGCTGCTGCTGCTGCTGCTGCTGGGAACAAACAGATGCTCCATCTGAAGAAGTTACCAAGTTCTTCTGCCTTTAATTCCTGACCATGTTTATGTAAAATTAATTGCATCACATGTTCTGTGTATCTTTTAATTGCAAAACCAATTAACTTTAAAATGTTCTGCTTTGTAGTTCTCCTAATGAATGGCATCATTTGAGCTGGCTTTACAAAAACCATCTTTTGTTGGGACTGGGCATGGAGCCATCCTCAGTTATCCCTGAGCGAGTTCCTTCAGCTGAGCCAGCCTGAGCAGTCCATGCACTAAAGCTGCTTCACAGGCATTGGATTTTGGGAAGACTTCACAGCCTTCCAGGAAATGCTGGATCTTTGGGAGGAGTGTGGCTGAGGTGTTGGGAAGGCTAATCCCAATGGGAATGTCCATCCCTGCAGCTGGGGTTGGTGCCTGGGATGTCCAGAGCCTCCAACTAGAGACAGAGCATGAGAAACGTTGATATGTGGATGTTTCCATTCCAATTCCTACCCTGCAGACCTGAAATCATTCCCTGAAATCCTCTCTTCATAGAAGACCGATTCTGGCACAGATTTCACAGAAAACCTCCAATTTGTCCACACAATATCCATAATATTGGACCTATTTCTGCTATTTGCTGGAATTCCTGGAAAATGAAGGCAGAAGTAGCTGCTGGAGTTCCAGAGTGGTTTCAGAGCCTGCCAGGATTGAGTTGTTCATTTGACTGAGTGATTAATGAGGGATCACCCCCAGCCTGGGCAGGTGTGGCCATGGCCAGCCTGGCCATGGCTGCTGGGCTCTAATCCACACAAGGGAAAGCTTTAGATTTGATTTTAGGACTGGTTTTAGGGTTCTACATCTAATCCCTGATCCAGGCCTGGGCTGCTTGGATAGATTTTACTACAGGTAAAGAGCTGCCCTGCCAAAGCCTCTGTTATGGTTTGAGCCTCCCAGGACTTTATTTTTTTACTTTATGAAATTCATAATCAAACCAAGATCTAGGGAGTGGGGGATGCTGGGCAAACCCTGGAGACCCCAGTCATACCACAGAGATGAAGATAAGTCTTGTGAGAGGTTTCCATAGATTCAGGGCAAGGCTCTTCCCCCAGAGGGTGCTGGCACTGCCCAGGCTGCCCAGGGAATGGGCACGGCCCCGAGGCTACCAGAGCTCCAGGGATGCCCAGGCTGGGGCTGTTGGGGGTCTGAGCAGGGCCAGGAGCTGGACTGGATGATCCCTGTGGGTCCCCTCCAATTCGGGATCTTCTGATTCTGTGATGGAAGCACAGAATGGTTGGGTTGGGACATTAAGGATCACTCAGTCCCCACCAGTTTGCAGCAGCAGACTCAGCCTTGCCCTTGGTTCCACTGCCCTGGGCCCAGGACCACGCCTGGGGTTCCACCAAGACAACCTCGCAGGCAGGAGTTTCCCAGATCCCATTATCCAACCTGCAGAAGATTCCTTGGTGTGCTCTGAGCTGGATCCCTCAGCCAGAACTCCCCTGGCTGTACCTTGGTGAGAAGCAGCTCCTGGTGCAGGTGCAGTGCCAGTGCAGCCCTGGAGCTCTGTCAGCAGCTGAACTTCTGCAGGAGCCCCGAGATTGCTCAGCACCACCCAGTGCTCTCACTGACCACCTGCAAACCCGCTGCTGGACTGACCACCCCACTGCTGCACTGACCACCAAACCCTGCTGGGCTGACCACAAACCCTGCTGGACTGACCACCCCACTGCTGGGCCGACCACCCCAGTGCTGCACTGACCACCAAACCCTGCTGGACTGACCACCCCACTGCTGGGCCGACCACCCCAGTGCTGCACTGACCACCAAACCTGCTGGACTGACCACAAACCCCCCTGGACTGACCACAAACCCTGCTGGACTGAGCACCCCACTGCTGGACTGACCCCCAACCCTGCTTCCCAGTGCCCAGATCTGCTCCATCTCCTGCTGCCTTCCCAAACCAACCCTTCCTGCTTCCAACTGAATCCTTTCCAAACCAGCTCAGCCTCTGGAAAAACCTGGAGTGACTGCAGCTGCAGTGGGGTGGGAGCCATTCCCTGGCTCCTGTTTGGAATGCAGAGGAGCTGCTGCTGCTGCTGCTGCTGGGAACAAACAGATGCTCCATCTGAAGAAGTTACCAAGTTCTTCTGCCTTTAATTCCTGACCATGTTTATGTAAAATTAATTGCATCACATGTTCTGTGTATCTTTTAATTGCAAAACCAATTAACTTTAAAATGTTCTGCTTTGTAGTTCTCCTAATGAATGGCATCATTTGAGCTGGCTTTACAAAATCCATCTTTTGTTGGGACTGGGCATGGAGCCATCCTCAGTTATCCCTGCGAGCGAGTTCCCTTCAGCTGAGCCAGCTCTGAGCAGTCCATGCACTAAAGCTGCTTCACAGGCATTGGATTTTGGGGAAGACTTCACAGCCTTCCAGGGAAATGCTGGATCTTTGGGAGGAGTGTGGCTGAGGTGTTGGGAAGGCTAATCCCAATGGGAATGTCCATCCCTGCAGCTGGGGTTGGTGCCTGGGATGTCCAGAGCCTCCAACTCTGCTGGGCCAGGGCAGCTCAGGCTGGAGCTCAGGGCAAGGCTCTTCCCCCAGAGGGTGCTGGCACTGCCCAGGCTGCCCAGGGAATGGGCACGGCCCCGAGGCTGCCAGAGCTCCAGGGATGCCCAGGCTGGGGTTGTTGGGGGGTCTGGGCAGGGTTTGGCTTTGGCATTGATCATCTCTGTGGGTCCCTTCCAGCTCAGCACATTCCATGATTGTGTGAGAGGGAGGGATGGGGGAGATGAAGGATGGGGGAGAAATTTGGGCAGCGCTGCAGGGATGGCCAGGCTGGGGTTGCTGGGGGGTCTGGGCAGGGACAGGGGTGGATCCGTGATCCTTTGTCCCTTCCAGCTCAGCACATTCCCTGATTCCGTGCTTCAGCAGCAAGGGTGGTGCCTGGGGTGGGACAGATCCGGAGAGCAGGGCTCCTCCCCAGGACACGGGGAGCAGCTGACCCTGCTGGTGATCCCATTCCTCCGGGCACACCTGGATCCTTCCTCCAGCAGCCCTGGGGCTCCAGAGCTGGGGCACAAGAGAGAGGAAGAGCCAGGATTGCTCTTTCTGCTGCCTTCCCTCACACCTGGGATCAGAGGCACTGTCTGGTATGGGAACAAGATGACCCCCATAGCAGGAGAAATGATGAGGAGGACTCTATCTTATCAGAAGGCTAATTAGTTACTTAATTAATTATGAATTATTACTTAATTATTATACTATATTATTCTATACTATATTACATTTTATTACATTACATCTAAACTGAATCTGCCAAGCACTCAACCCTGCACACACTGCACTGAACCTCGTGACTGTCACCCAACAGTCCCAACATGCACACACACAAACCTGGCCCTCACAGGCCAAGGAAACAGAACACCATCGCTGTGGGTGAACAAAACACCATCACTTTGGGTAAAAAATCTCCATATTGCATTCTACTTTGGCACAAACACAGGCCCAGCAAACGAGACAAGAATTGTTTTGATCTTTCTCTGAGATTCAGAGAATGTGAAACCCAGAAATATTCTTGGGAAGACTTGTGCCTTGCTTTTCCCTGTGAGGAGAAATGGGGCGACAGTCTGGGCCTTCCCAGGGACATTTCTGCCCCTCTGGATGGTGGCAGTGAAGGGCAGAGCCCTGCAGGCACAGCCTGCCCAGGTCCGGGCTGGAAGGGCTGAGAGACCCCAGAGCAGAGCTGTGCTCAGAGAAAACAGGGCAAGGAGAGGACTTGGGAAAACTCTCAGGATGGACCTTCAAACATGTCCCATCACACCCTGACACCTCCCAGGACCTGCGTGGATTTAATTTTTATACAGAAAAAAATCAAAGGTAAGCCTATAATTGAAGGTTTTTCTTCCAAAAACAACTCTGAAACATTTTTTGCAACAGAGCTGATTATCTTTGTTGTGATTTGAGGATTTTCACGGTTTCCTGCAGTCGTACATGTCAGGGGTTGACTTTTGTGTTTGCAATTAAGATCAGCAATGGAAAAACAGACTGTGTAGCTCGGCATAGCTCAGGAAATGTGTCACTGCTGAAGAAATTGATTTTGTTTCCTGAGCTTCTGTCCCCTTGCCAAAGTTTGGGGATATTTTGGCATTTGAGGCAGTGTGTTAATTAGTGGAAATTCTTTATTTAAGGAAAATAAAGGAAATAAGATACACAGAGGATCTCTCCCCTTCCTTCTCCCCTCTGTTCCAGGGGCTGTAGAACCAGGCACTCTCTGAGCCCTTGTCCCCTGCCAGCCTTGGGGACAGTCACCTGTGGACGCAGAACCCCACAGAACCTCCTCTGCTCAGGAAACCAAGGGAAAAACGCCAGGAATTTGAATAAACAGCAGGGTCAGAGCCCCACGCTCTCACCTGGAGCCTTGTAATCCCTCATTCCTAACACAGGAACCACTGGGGGGCTTTTACATGCAGCCCTGATGGGTCCTGTGGGATCCAGTCCCTCGGGACTCCTGGAAAAGCCTCATCCACCTCAGAGCTGCTCCTCCTGAAGGTGCAGGGGCAGCCAGGTCCATCCTTGGGGTGCCCATGGAAAATTCCCCATTCCTGCCCTGAGGAGCTCAGCCTCACCCCAGAGTGCCCCAGGGCTCCCAGCCCTGGCAGAGGGAGGCCAAGCTGTCCCCTCCTGAAAGAGCCTGAATGAGAGATGTGGGACTCCAGGGGCTCTCCAAAATGAAGTTTATCGTATCCAAGAGGTTACAGCAGTCCAGGGTGGTAGGTGACAGGCAGGCCTGGAGACCCTTTGGTTTTGGTTACAATGCATTCTATACTTTTCTTTTGGTCACACTGCATTATATACTTTGCTGAGCATCTTAACACAGTAGAACCAATCTATACCTTAACTTTTATCTACAGCCTATCATAACTACTATAATTACCATATTCATGTTACTATTCTCCAATCACTAAAAGTTAGTACGTTACAGTTTAAGCTAGAAGGTGTTTTTCAGTTTTCTTGCAGTAGAAAATTCTGAGACCTTTTTTCTACTTGCAACTTTGCTGCCTTGTTTGCCTGTGCTCTCTTCCTGCTTGGTAAAAACATCTTCTTGTTTGGGGTGGGTTTATCCTTTGCTCTAAGCCATAAAAACCCCTTCTAACTCACACACCCTTTGCCTCCTTGGTTAGCCAGTAAGACTGGCTCAGCAATTCTTTTCTTCTATATCAAAACTTGCTTCCATCTCTATTTCTTCATCAGACTCTACATTCAAAAATCTTTCTGCTAAGCACACATATCTGTGAGACCTTCTTGTCAAACTTTCATCCTTCCCAGCATCCTCCCATCCCAAACTGTCCCCCCCATCCCAATCTGTCCCTGCTGAGCTGGAGTAGCCCTGGGGCTCCCTGGGGTGCTGCAGACCCCAGTGCAGGCACAGATGGTGGCCTTGGGCCACCTTCCTGCTGTTCCCATCCCCAGCCATGGCTGATGAACTGGAAATGTTCCACTCCTGGCTCTCCCCAGGGACAGCTCTGAAAATGTCCATGGAAAACTGGGAATGCTTCTCCCCTCCAAGGGATGGGAGGCAGGGATGTGATCCTCAGGGGAGTGCCGCAGTGGTCTCAGTGGAGCTCCTGGCATGTCTGTCCCCATCACAAGGGTCTGTCCCCACACAAGGGTCTGTCCCCAATTTGCACAGGAGGCCCAGGGAGGGGCTGATTCCCTGTTCCCCACCGTGTGCTGGGAATGCCAGCAGCAGCAGCAGGTGCCCTGTTTGTCCCCAGGGTGTCCCTTCAGAGGCAGCGCTCACCCCCAGTGTCTGTCCAGGCCACGGTTTCTCCCTTTCCTGCCCCTCAGGCCCAAACACTTCAGTGTAGGAGGCCCAGGAAAAGCTCCTTGGAGAATTGAATGCTGATTCCTGAGCAAGTTTATCCCCTCTGACCCGACCGTGTTGAAACCCTGTCCTTTAATCAGTTAAGACAATACTATTGTAACCCTTGTCTAGGTCAGTTAAGTATGCCCTGGTTTGTCCCCTAGGGTGTCCCCCACAGAGGCACCCCAGTGTCCTGAATAAACCAGGCCAACTCCGGCGTTTCTCTTCCCCTCTCCTGCCGTCTGCCCATTGCCCGAGGAGACCTTCCTGCAGCTGAGCTGCCCAAAAGAGCTGATATCACTATAAGCTGAATATCAGGTGAAGGAGCTGGCCTGGGCCCTTGCTTAACTCAGCTATTGGGTCTCTGAAAGACTTGATCTACTGGCCAGGCATATTATATATAATAATCGGGCCTACCTGGATATACTTCAGTGCAGGTGACATTGCCCTGGCTGTGAGATGTCACTGGCCAGCTGCCCTGGACACCCCCAGGGCCCCCTCACATCCATCACAGCCCCCCACAAGGACTCTTCTCCCTTATTGTATCTTCACGTCTCTCCTTGGTGTGAGCTGATTCCAGAAGGTTTGTGCTCCCCTGCACTCCTGTCTGCCCCCAGCAGATCCCTCAGCCTCAGCTGGGCAGTTCGTTTGCTTTTAGTGATTAAATATTATTGTAATGTGGCATGAGCCCTTTCAATCCGTGCCCAGCTGCTGAGCTGGAGTGAAGTTTTCCATGGATCACCTGGCAGTGAGGGCTGGGCCATGGGCCATTAATCTGGAATTATCATTCCAATCTGGAAGGACCAAATAGATATTAAAGCACAAGCTGAACCTCCCATCCACTTGTTCCACCTTCCTTTACAGGGGTTCTCCACCCTCCCAGCCCAAATTTGCTCCTCACAGAGCAGGTGATGAGCACATCAGTCAAAACCTCAGGGGCTGCTTGTCCTGAGTCCTCCTGCAGAGCTGCTGGGGTAACAGGCTGAGAGAGGCAGGAGACAGTGGCCAGGAGCCAACCCTGCTGTTCATTGAAACAAAAAAAAATGGGAAAGGAAGGACAAAACCAGGCAGAAATGGTCAGTTTGGACGTGTGGGATCCAGCGAATGGACTTTACTCTCAAAATCTGCTCGCTGAAGCTCCTGGGGGCTCCAGCACTGGCTCCATCTGACCCCTGGGTCTGGCAGGTTTGTCCCAAGGACGCTGCAGGTTCCATAATGGGATAATGGGGGTTCTGCCCCTCTGCCCCATTCAGGTGGGACTCACCTGCAGAGCTGTCCCAGCGCTGAGCCCCCAACACCAGCAGCACCTGGAGCTGCTGGAGAGAGCCCAGAGGAGCCCACGGGGCTGCTGCAGGGCTGGAGCCCCTCTGGAGCCAGGCTGGGAGAGCTGGGGGTGCTGCCCTGGAGAGGAGAAGGCTCCAGGGAGAGCTCAGAGCCCTTGCAGGGCCTGAAGGGGCTCCAAGGATGTTTTTGCAGCGCCTATTGCAAAGGGGAAAGGGTGATGGTTTAAGCTGAAAGAAGAGTGAAAAGAAGAGGTTTGTTATGCTGAGGATGGCGGTCCAGCACCTCGGCAGAAAGAGGAATTCTCAATCCTCTCCTCCTTTAAGGGACAAGGAATAGGCAGGGAGGGACCCCCAGAGGAGCAGGCAAATGAGATAAGAGATGCACAATGGACTTGTTAGAGGAGTTTATGGCTGCGATGAGCCTGACAGAACCTGAGGCCTCCTGGTGTTTTACTCCATCCCGCGGCCTCATGAAATTAACGGCTGGGAAATGTAAAACTCATAAAAAGCTGTTTGTGCTCCCTGGGTGCAGAGCCAGGCTCTGGAATCCGTTATCAGCCTCAGTCAGAGCTTGCAGGGAGATGGATATAAAAGGCCTGGAGAACTTTATGACCAGTGTTGACACAACACCAGCATTCTGAAACCTCCAACCCCAAGCAGCCACCGAGGGCTGCTGGAAGCTGAACCAGGACAAAGCTCCATCTGTCCCTGCCCTGCTCCCAGCATTGTCCCCAGCAGGGAGGGGGACACTGGTGTTGTGGTGTTGTGAGGGTCCCCAGCACAAGGTGAGAGATGAGGATTTGACTCCAAGTTCTCAGAAGGCTGATTTATTATTATATAATACAATGCTATGTTATGTTATGTTATATGTATGTTGTGTTATGTTATGTTATATAACTATACTGAAGTATAGAGAAAGGAGACATCAGAAGGCTAGAAAAGAATGAAAATAATAAAAATCCATGACAGACCAGAGTCCCAACACAGCTGTCTGTGATTGGCCATTAATTAAAAACAACTCACATGCTGGGCAAACAATTCTCCAAGTCACATTCCAAAGCAGAAAAACATGGAGAAGCTGAGGCTTCTCATCTTGCCAGGAGAAGAAATCCTGGCAAAGGGACTTTTCAGAAAATATCACAGTGACACACGGGGACATGTGGAGAGTCTCTGCTTCCACCCCTGTAGGGGCTGGGCTGAGGTAGGGCAGGGTCAGGTGGGATTTTGGGATAAATCTTTCCCTGGCAGGGTGGGCAGGGGCTGGGCTGGAATTGCCAGAGCAGCTGTGGCTGCCCCTGGAGCCCTGGCAGTGCCCAAGGCCAGGCTGGACACTGGGGCTGGCAGCACCTGGCACAGGGGGAGGGGTCCCTGCCATGGCAGGGGTGGGATGAGATGAGTTTTCAAATCCCTTCCCACACAAATTATTCAACGATTCTCTGACCCTATGACATGACCAACAGGAAAGTCTTTCCTTCCCCAGCGTGGAAAACTTGATATCCATCAATTTCATCAGAAATATCACTCAGTTATTAATTTCTCTCTCCTCTTCTCGTATCTTTACTTATTTTAGAAATCAAATATTCGTGGACCTGATGTTGGTTTCCTTGAGCTGCCTGGGTGAGTGCAAAGTCTGAGCTCGAACCAGGAACCTCGGTGTTATTTGTAACCCCATCAGCAGGTGCTGCTCAGATTTGTCTCTGCTGGGTTGAACTGAGAGCCTGAAAACAACTTGGTTTAATTTGTCAAAGCATTTTTAAGAGAATGCAGGAAAAAAAACCCCACCCCTGCAGCTTTCCAGAGTCTCTTTATTTGAAATTCAATAATGTCAGCAGCCAGCCAACCTTGCTTTATAACTTCAAGATAGAAGTGCTAAGTGGAGAATTACTTTGAATATTTTAAGTACAGCTGACCAGCTGCTTATTTAGATATATATATAAATATATCACTGACAGGGTTTTATCACTCTGACAATATGAGGCTGTTTTAAAGGAAAAGTTTCATTTTTTGGTGCTCACTGTGAGTCTTTCCTGAGCCTGTAGAATGGCACAGAGCAGAAATTTTAGTCACAAGCAGTCAAAATTCATGAGCCAGGCCTTGCTGAAAAAATTAAGACAAGGCTAAAAATCAGTGAACACAAACAAATATTCACATTTCTTCTTTATTATTCTCACTGCTATACTCAAGGGTGTTCTTCCTTTTTAACAAAGCAGGAATCTGGAATATGAGTTAACTGACAGCTCAAGTTTAAAGACAGTGTTGTAAACAGACTTGCTAAATTACCAAACATTTGTCTGTTGTTATCTTTAAAAGAAATCTGTTAATTATTACATGATACAGCAATATTTGTATATTTTTTCTTCTAAGAATAAATTCAAATCCATACTAATGAAAGATAACTAGTGTTTGAAAGAATTGGTGCTTACCTTACCCTACTACAGTGAGAATTTAAAACTACATTTTAAATACTTGGATTTCTGCTAGTCTGATAAACTCTGTCACCTTGACAACAACCATAAATGGATGCTTCCAGGTCAGCCTTCCAGTTTCTCTTCCCAAAGATCCAGAAAACTGGCTGGGGTTCATTTATTTATTTATTTGTGAGAACAGAAGCTTTGAGACCATGTGGCTGCCAGAATTGGAACATCAATTACATCAAATGGTCACACGATGGGACACGTCGGAGTCTGACGCTGCAGCTCCCTAAAATGAGATTTTCACACTTCCTACCTCAGTAACCGAGTTCCTTCCCAAGGTAGGACAGCTCCACAAAACACACTGTGTAAGGGTTTGTGCTGTCCCAGAGGAGCAGAATCCCCTCCCAGGCTGGAGCTTTCCTGTGCCCACAGCCAGCAGGGCTTGGGAGGGCAGGAGAGGGGCTGGTGCAGAGATGGGATGGGACAGGATTCATGTCCCACCTGCTCCAGAAAGGGGCAATGTCCCAGCCCTGTTAGAGGCAGGAGCCCTGGCTGGGCCCAGCAGGTGACATGGATTAACTGGGGGGCAGTGAGGAGGAGGAGGAGGGTCCCCACTCGTGGCCATCAGGGGCTCCAAGGAACTGCTCAGGAACAGCTCCACAAGTCCTGGGGGGTGCTGGCGATGTGTCCAGCTCACAGGAAGGACATGGCCAGGGAAGGGTCTGGAGCCCCAGGAGAGGCTGAGGGAGCTGGAGAGGGGCTCAGCCTGGAGCAAAGGGGGACTGGGGGGGCCCTTCTGGCTCTGCAAAACTCCCTCACTCTCCTCCATTCCCAGGGCAGGGGGTGGAACAAGGTGAGGCTTCCAATCCCTTCCAAACCATTCCATGAGCCCAGGACTTTGTGACAGCACCTGCCTGAGTTTGGTGAAGGGACAGGAGACCAATGATGGGGAGGGACAGCTCTGGGGCACAACTTTGGGTGTCCATCTCTGGGGGACAGCGCTGGGGTGTCACAGACATATTTTATGAAAAATCCTTTCATTAGGATTTTTCTCCTGAGAAGCCTCAGAGGAAAAGAAAAACAATAATTATCTGAAGCTGTGGAATGCAACAGGTGATTGGTCTCATGTGGTTGTTTTTAATTAATGGCCAATCACAGTCCAGCTGTCTCAGACTCTCTGGTCAGTCACAAGATTTTATTATCATTCCATTCCTTTCTTAGGTAGCCTGCTGATGAAATTCTTTCTTCTTATTTTTTAGTATAGTTTTATTATATCATTTTCTTATAATAAATATCATAAAATAATAAATCAGCCTTCTGAAACATGGAGCCAAGATTCTCATCTCCTCCCTCGTCCTGGAACCCCTGCGAACACCACCACACTGGGGGACAGCTCTGCGTGTCCAGCTCTGGGGGACACCAGGGAGCCCCACGGGACTGTAAGGCAGAGCAAACAGGGGTGAGGAGGAGGAGGAGGAGGAGAGGAGCATGGAAGCTGCTCAGGGGTGATCCTGTTTTGTGCCCAGCTCTGACAGAGAAGAGCTCAGTGATGTGACCCAGACTGCTCAGAGCCCATCCTGATCCTGTGCTCCAGGAACTCAGAGCTCCAGTGACTCTATTTAACAAAGACTGCAGGACAGAAGGAACTTCTCCCTCCCACACAAGAGGCCTCTTGAAGCCCTGCCACGTGCTGAGCTCAGGGCACAGTTTGCTGTTCTGCTCCTGCTGAATGGGAGATCCCTGTCCAGGTAATTGGGGGTTTCTGGAGGATGCAGTGCCAGTGGCAGTGAGCGGTTTATTCACTGTGTGATCCCACACGGGGTGCAGCTCCCTGGAATGAATTACAGCTTTTCCCAGCACATGAGAGCTCCAGGTTCACCCATATCCCAATTTCCTGGCCCGGGACACCCAGGGCTGTGTGGCAGCAGATTCCAGGGTAATAAATCCCAGGGATTCAGCTGTAACTTTGGCAAGTGGAACAGGGAAGATTACTCTGAATCTTCCTTGGAAATTCATTCTTTGCAGAAAATAAGGAAGGGGGTGATGGGGCTGCAAGAGCCTCATGCACAGCTCCCCACCCAAAACAGGGTAAAACCACCCAAAAACGGGGTCCCTGCATCCCCCTGGTGCCCCACGATCATGAGCAAACAGCATTACCTGGTCTTAGGGGAGCTACAGGGACAGGTATCCTCTTCCTGGGGTGACACTGCAATGCTCACACCCTCCAACCCAAGATGTCACTTCCCCATCAATCCTGGAGTTTATTCCTTAAACTCTTTGTGCTCCTTTAAGGCCCCATCTCCTGCTGAGCCACAGTTTTTTCCTCAAGTAGGGAGAGAAGCCCCATTCCACGCAACCCTCCAGCCCCCTGCAAGCCCTCAGGTTTAAACTCAGGTAGCTCACTGCAGATTCTAAATTACAGCTGAATACTGAGCAGAAAACTCAACTAATTATGAGTTTCAGACACTCCATCATGAGCCACCTCAACCCCCAGCAAGCTCAGCCTCGATAAACAAATGAGGCTGGAATCTGTGGCAAGTCCAGAATAAAGGATTTAAATGGGAATGGCTGGAGCTGTGCCAGGGCCTGGACAGACAGGAGCCAGGGAATGGCTCCCAGTGCCAGAGGGCAGGGCTGGATGGGATCTTGGGCATTGGGAATTGTTCCCTGGCAGGGTGGGCAGGGGCTGGGCTGGGATTGCCAGAGCAGCTGTGGCTGCCCCTGGAGCCCTGGCAGTGCCCAAGGCCAGGCTGGACATTGGGGCTGGCAGCACCTGGCACAGGGGGAGGTGTCCCTGCCATGGCAGGGGTGGCACTGGAGGGGATTTCAGGTCCCTCCCAGCCTGAACCATTCCAGGATTCCCTGTGCTGTCCAAGGGCTGTGCTGGAGCCACTGGCACAGGGTGGGGGTTACTCCAGGAGTTTGGGGCATGCAGGAGGCTGGGTCCCTGTGCTGACAGGAGAGCTGTGCCTTAGAGCAGCTCCAGAGACCTTTGGGGTCCAGCTCCCTCCTGCTGAAAAGGCTCCAGCAGGATCAAACAGCCACGGTCTGAGGGATTGGGCACTTCAGCACAGGCTGGCTGTGCACAGCCACAGCTCCAGTAAATCCCAGTGGGAACTCCCAGATCCTTTACCCTTCTTGCCAGTCAGGACTGTCAAATACTTGAGGGGCCTCAGATATTATCATGGAGCTCCCAGCATCCCCACTGGGGCTGGAGCCAGGGGGAAATCCCGCTGTGGGCTGAATGAAAAGGGCCTGGATGGGATGGGGAAGTAAAAGCCTGAGCTGCTGTCCTGTGTGGGAGCCCTGGAGCAGCTTCCCACGTGCTGAGATCCCCAGGGATGGACTGTGGGATGAGCGCAGCAGAGAGCCTGCAGAGCACAGGGACTGAGCCATCCTCTGTGAGAAAAACAATAAAGGCAAGGAGATTTTTAGAAAGCTAAAAGAAAGTGGTCATCAGAAATAGAAAGAGTGGAGAACTTAGAGCTAGCTGCAACACAATGCTCAGGGGCTTCAGACTCTGGATGGAAATGGGAGATTTGTCCTGAACTGGAATTTTCCTCCCCATTTTTTACCCATGGCTCCATTTAATGAAGAAGAGTCAATTAAAACCACCCAGAGCCATGGAGAGATCAGCTCCTTCCACACTGCCTTGCTTGGATCCAGCAGCCTCTGCCCCTTCCCAGAGAAGCCTCTGGCTCCAGGGATCTGTTTAATGCCCAGCTGTGCAGGGATGGAGGGTGGGGTGTGCTCATCCTTCCATGCTCTGCTGCCACTGATTCCAGAACTCTCATGGGCCCACAGTGGCCAGGGATGTCACCAGCACTGCCAGGCCCAGCTGAGCACTGGGGACACCATGGGGTCACTCAGGATATTTAGGGAACCTATTTAGGGTGTTTATGCACTCCCTGCAACCCCTGTGCACTGCAGCTCCAGGAAAAATCCCCTCCTGCCTCTCCCGTTAGCACAGAGATTCCTGGGAGGTGACCCTCAGGTGTCCCTGTTCATTTCCTCTCTCAGGTGTCCCCATCCCAGGCCACCCTTCCCACCATTCCCAGCTGCTCTGTCCCCATCCCCTGCCCGCCCTGCCCTGTCCCTGCACAGCCTCCCCAGCTGCACACGGAGCAAACAGAGCTGGGTCCCCTCTGCCCAGGCAGAGACAGGCACTGGGGTTCCAGGGGGAGGCTGAGGCTCCTTGAGGGAGGATTCCTGTTATTCCCTGGCTTTGGATCACCTCAGGTGCTTCTGTGCAGGGCAGGGATTGAAATCAGCCCTGAGTGCAGCTGCCAGGAGCACCTGAGCATGGAAGAGCAAACACTCCCTCATCCTTGAGCCCAGACGAGTCCCCAGTTGTGAGAAACAACGGCTCACTTTAAACATTTTAAAAGGTTTATTAAACCTTGACAAAAATACAAGAAAGGACTACACAAGGAAAAATTCACAGCACTGAGAGCTGCCCTCATGCACACCACATGGCTGCTTCATCTTCAAGGTAGGTGCTCAGTCTTTTATACCCCTGGGGGTGGCATCAGCCAGCCCTGGCCGCTCCCAAAGTCTGTCAGTCAGCTGTTCTTTGCCATTTATCAGTGCAAACTGCTTTCTTGTAACTGCATTGGAGCTCAGGTGCTGCCATGCCCACCCCCTGAGCACCCCCAAGCTTTTCCATTCCCACCTGCCCCATGCAAGGGACACCTGTGCAGCTTCTTGTACCTGTCCTGGACAGCCCAGGCTGTCTGATGGCAACAGTACAGGGGGAAAGGGAACTGTGGGGAGAACAGAGGGCATCTAAACTACAATGACATAACTGACATCACTAAAGCTTTTCCTAATATTCACACAATAGTTATCCCTTAATTGTGAGAGCCAATCATCTCATTATCCATCTATAACAAATCTGCCCCTGAACAGGCTTTGCCTTGAACTCTTTTCCTCCTGTTTGAGTCTCCATCCAGCATTTGGTGTTATTCTCTTTATCTTTCCCCCCTTCCACACATTAAATGTTTAATGTCAGCTGTGAGCAGTCAGGCCCCATGAAGTTTCAGAAGTCCTCATGTTCTATGTGTTTAAAACTCCAATGGAATGAAAGAATAAATGAAATGCCTGCCAGAAGGCAAAGCCATTTCCCTGCCTCAGAAATGGCCAGCGTGACAGGCAGACAAAGGGCTGTGATGGGAACAGTGCAGGGAGGAGCAGCAGGGAGAGCTGGGCTGGGAGCTCACAGATGGAGGAAACCATTGCCTTGTGCTGCTGGGGCAGCCTGGGCAGAGCCTGCCCTGCATCCCACACTGCTGGGGGTGTTCCCACTCAGCCTGCCCTTCCTGCCCTCCATCCCACACTGCTGGGAATGTTCCCACTCAGCCTGCCCTTCCTGCCCTCCATCCCACACCCCTGGGGTGTCCCAGGTCAGCCAGCCCTTCCTGGGAGCTGTCACTGGCTGTCACTGGCAGACAGGGAAGGGGCTGTGATGCGACCTCTCCCAGCCCCAGGTGGTGGCAGATCATGGGAGTGGAGTCACCTCTCAGACACGAAGCTGAGGTGGCTGCAGGAGGGTGGATGTGCCACTGAGCAGGGAAATAAATCTGAACTGGACCTGCAGGGCCTGTGTGCCCCCAGCAGGAGATATCTCGTGGAGAAGCTCTGGGATGCAGTGAGTTGGGAGCAGCCAGAGCACTCCCTCTTATCCTGGTTTTTCTGGGGTGAATTATCATGGCAGAGTCAGAAATCCCAGAATCCCAGAGTGATTTGTCTTGGGAGGGACCTTAAATCCCCTCCAGTGCCAGCCCTGCCATGGCAGGGACACCTCCCCCTGTGCCAGGTGCTGCCAGCCCCAGTGTCCAGCCTGGCCTTGGGCACTGCCAGGGCTCCAGGGGCAGCCACAGCTGCTCTGGCAATTCCAGCCCAGCCCCTGCCCACCCTGCCAGGGAACAATTCCCAATGCCCAAGATCCCATCCAGCCCTGCCCTCTGGCACTGGGAGCCATTCCCTGGCTCCTGTCCCTCCATCCTTGTCCCCCCTGTCCTCCTCCCTCTTTCTTTAGGCTCCTTCAGGCCACAATCAGGTCACTCTGCAGCTTCTCTTTTCCATGCTGAACAATCCCAACCCTCCCAGCCTTTTCCTGCTCTCTCTCTCCAGATGACTCCTTAAAATGGGCATTTTGGAGCCCCATGACTTCTCCTGGCCCATCCAAAGGCAGATTTTGGGGAGGCTTTAGAAGAAATGTGTTCTGGCAGGCTCAGCTTCAAGGGAAGACACAGGGATTTATTCCCACTTCCTGGCACTGTTCTGGAGGGAAGTCATGGGAAACATCACTTCGGGTGTTATTTTTACCCTTGTTTGCATCATACTGAGCCAAATTAGAGAAAAAATTAGAGATCAGGCAGCCCTGGTTCTCCTGCAGCTCTGAGCACAACAGCAACTTTTTTCCCTTCACTCCTGAGCCCCCTGCTCCTTTTTCAGAGCAGCTGCTCTCTTTTTCAATCATTTTTCCAATTTTTCATTATTGTTTTGTCCCTTCCATAAAGCAGGATGAAAATGAAAGCCCATAAAACTTTCCATCTCTGTGGCATGGATCTATTGGCAGATAAAAACCTGCTACAAATCATTAACCCAAGATGCAGCAGGAGATTCTGCTGGGAGGTGCCAGGGTGACATTGGAGCACAAATCCCTGGAAGTTTCTGACAGCCCAGGAGCAGTCACAGCTGCTCAGGCAGCTCTGGAAACTCTGATTTCCACAAGGGAATCATTGCTGAAGTGCAGCTGAGGCAAATTCCTGCTCAGAGCAATCTCCAAGGGTTCCTTGTCTCTCCAGGTGATTCCTGTACCTCCTTCCCCATCTGTGACCTGCCCAGAAAGCTCCTGTTAGGACCTGGCTGCCCTTTTAATTTGGGAATGCTTTGAAACCTCTGGCAGGATTGTTCTGAGGGTGAACTTGTGCAGAAATTCACCCTATGGATGCTGTGGTTTAACAAACCCCAGAAAACTCACATTTAACTCCATTCTTCCCCCTAATCCACATTTTTCTCAACATCAGCTCTACACTGGAGCTCTTCAGTTTGTGCCTTCATCTCCCCTAAACTTTTCCTGGTATTGTTCCCTTTCCAGGTCTGATTTTTATATGGAGGCTCTACAAGGGCTCTTTGGAGAGAGAAAAGAGGCATTTTCTGCTGCTGGAGCAGCTCTGGCAGTGATTGGCAGGGAGTGTTTCAGTGCTCAGGCTGCAGTCCCTGATTTGATTTCATCCTCCTCCTTCAGAGAGCACAAAATCATGGAAACCACTTGTCCTTAACTGCAGAGGAGCAGCCAGGCTGGCCCCAATCAGGAAACACTCCAGACCTGTGCTTCAGGGTCTGAACAAAGGGAGAACTTCAGACTGGGGGGTTGGAGTGCTAATGGGGTTGTTTGTCTGAAAGGGACATAAAAATGTACTTTGGTGAGAATGTGGATGGAGCCACAGAATCAGGGAACCATGGAATGATTTGGGCTGGAAAGGACCTGAAAGCCCATCCAGGTCCATGGCCCAGGGACACCTCCCCCTGTGCCAGGTGCTGCCAGCCCCAGTGTCCAGCCTGGCCTTGGGCACTGCCAGGGCTCCAGGGGCAGCCACAGCTGCTCTGGCAATCCCAGCCCAGCCCCTGCCCACCCTGCCAGGGAACAATTCCCAATGCCCAAGATCCCATCCAGCCCTGCCCTCTGGCACTGGGAGCCATTCCCTGGCTCCTGTCCCTCCATCCTTGTCCCCAGTCCCTCTGCAGCTCTCCTGGAGCCCCTTCAGGCCCTGGAAGCCACAATGGGGTCACCCCAAAACCCTTCCTGCAGGGCAAACAGCCATGGTTAGGGGACAAGAATTACAGAGAGAACCTCCTGCAAATCTGTAGGACATTGGGATCAGGGAACTGGGTCACACTGGGATGCTGTATCACACAGAGATCCATGATCCTGGATCACACTGGATCAATGATCCTGTATCATGCTGTCCTTTTTTTTGGAGGAGAGCTGCAATAGCAGTGCTCAGTTCCTGCTCTGTGCTGATAAGGAGGGTGTCAGTGACTGCAGGATTTTTCCTCACAGATCCATAAATCCCCTCCTGGCCGTCATCCCCCTCATCCCCATCCTCAGCATCCTCATCATTCCCTGGCTGCATCCCTGCTCCCGTTAAGCTGCACTCACTCCTTGCTTTGTCCCTCCAGACTCAGCATTTTACACTCGTCTGCATTAAATTCCATTTGCTGCCTGAGTCACCCAAACGATGCAAATCCCCTGGAATCAGGGAGATTGTGCCTGCTCCCAGGCAGGAGAGTGGGATATAAATGGATCCTTTCCCAGCTCCACTGAATCCCTTCTGACCAAGCTAGGAAAACACATCCAAAGCCTTTTCTGTTTGTTTGGGGGTTTTTGCATTTTTTAAAATGTGACCAAATTTGAAGCATTTTCTGGGCAATGGATCCCATCCAGACCCCTGCCATAAATCCTGTCCATGCCCTAGTCCTTGCTGGGGATCTTCCTTTGCTTACTTCCCATCCCCAGGAGAGGAATGTGCTGTGCTGGTCTGTAAATACTCCCTGTAGCAGCCCTCAGCCTCAGGAGGCTGTAATCTAAATAAATCTGCAAGGATTAGCTGTGATTTGCAGGGAGAAATCTGGGAATAAAGCAGCCAGCAGTTTTCCTGGGGGTTTTGGATGCTTTGCAGGATTGTTTGTTGGTTTAATGCTCACTCAGGTGGCTCTGTATTGCTGGTGTGGAGGAGAGAAAATGGAAAAAACACGCAGTTCCCCTGGAGACTGGGATTTGTCGAATCCAGCAGCTCCCAACCTGTCTGGATCATGTCCATTAAAGGACTGGGCAGCCCTGACTCCCAGGTAAAGTTGGGAATGAGGGATTCAGAGTCCTGAAAATGGCCATGAGCTTTGTTCTGTGGGTTTTGGGTTACTGGTGTTGGATTGCATGGCTGCTGCTCACTTTTGTGTCTGAAACCTGAATCCTAAACTGCCTGAGGTGAAGGAGAATCTTTGTGTCCAGGGAAGCTGAAGGTTATGGAATGCTGGACAGTAAGGAATGAATAATCAAACACAACTCACCCTGGTGGTGCTGGGAAATCTGGGGTTTGCTCACGTGGTGCACTTCCCCTTCATGGCCTGAAATTCCATCCTGAAAAGGAATTTTAGCTAAGGAAGGGAAGGGCAAGAGGGGGGATCGTGGCCTGTGGCAGCTTCATCCTACAAGAGCATCTGGGTGTGGATTCAGCTTGGAAAAGGAACAGGGAGGGAGGTCCAGCCATGGCCAGGGGGGCTTTGGGGCTGCTGCACAGCAGGAGCAGCTCCTGGCACTGAGCTGGGAGCCTCAAACCAGCCTTAGTGGGAGCCAGTTCACAGGGGACACAAAGCCAGGCCTGGGGAGGGACCACAAGGTCTGTGTGACCCACCCTGCAGCCAGGCTGGGGCACACCTGGGCAGGGATTGGAGCTGGATCCATGTGGGATCAGCGTGGAGGTGTTTGTGGGAGACACACCTGGGCAGGGTTTGGGATCAGCGTGGAGGTGTTTGCTGGGTGAGCCACACCTGGGCAGTTTTTGGAGCTGGATCCATTTGGGATCCCCTCAGCCCTTCCTGAGGGATGCAGCAGGGATAACCTGGGAATGTGGTTCCCCTGCTGGGTGTTGTCCCTTTGTCACCCCTGGGCCAGAGCTGTGCTGGCAAATCTGATCAACAACATTTTCCAGAACCAGCTTCTCCCCTTCCACCATGGAGTTGTTCTCTCTGCCCCTCAAGGATTTCCTAAAGCAGCTCTGGACTCCCTGACAACAACTTGCAATTGTTAATCACCCCCAGTAATTACAATTTCTGTGGGTTCTGCCTCCCCAGCTCCAGCCGGGACAGGAGCTGTTTCATATTTAAACAGTATTAAAGCTGGATTGCTCTCCTGGGGAGCTCCTGGCCTTGACGGCTGAGGTTTAATTCTCTGCACCACTAATTAGATGAGGAAAACAAGGAGGGAGATGTAAGCAAAGGCTTGTAGGGGTGTGAACGAACAGCTCCTCCTGCTCAGGAGCCACGGCCTGGGCCTGCTGTGGCTCAGGAACACAAATTTCCCAGGGAGATGAGGAGGAGGGAGAGAGGGAATTGGGGTTTTGTCCCTGGATGTTGCTTCTACAATAGCACAGCAAGGGAAATAAGTGGGAAGTACCAGTCCAAAAATTACTCTTGATGTGTCCTGGGTTGGAAGATGAGTATGTGTGTTCCGTCCCCATCTGTCAGACCTGGGCAGTTCTCTGCTGCTCTTGGGGCAGTTTCCTTTCTCTCTCCCACAGCCAACCCTCCCTCCAGGAGATCTCTGCTGTCCATGGCCACTGAGTGTCCCTGCAGGGCTGATCCAATCCCAGCATCCCATGGGGAGATGCTCCGCCCAGGGGAGGAGCCAAGCATTCCTGCCTGGATCCAATCTGAGCCTGGCCCAGCACAGCAGCCTTTGCCCCCTGCAGTGCCAGAGGAGCAGCTTTCTGCTGCCCTGCATTGCCAGAGGGAGCCCAGGCCCATCTGCAGCAGCCCTGGAGCTGCAGAGGAAAACTCCCCCCTTGTGCAGGACCCCTGCTGCAGCAGAGCCACAGCTGGCACTGCAGGAGGGCTGAGCCCCCATGGGATGGGGCTGTGCCCCCGCCCTGACCCACAGCGTGCCAGGGCCTGCTCTCACTCTGACAGGGCTTTGTTTGTGCTATTGCATTTGTATTTTTAATTTCCTAGTAAAGAACTGTTATTCCTATTCCCATATCTTTGCCTGAGAGCCCCTTAATTTCAAAATGATAATAATTCAGAGGGAGAGGGTTTGCATTTTCCATTTCAGGGGAGGCTCCTGCCTTCCTCAGTAGACACCTGGCTGTTCAAACCAAGACATGATGTAAAAGCAGAAAAATTCCCTGGAAGGAGGAGCTGGGAGGGGCCTGACAGAGGGGATGAGGTTGGGATTGTGGTTTCACTGAGCTTTGGCCCTGGAATTGCTCTCAGGGATGACAGGAGCTGCGGTTTGCCCCGCATAGGCTGAGGAAATGCCGTGAGGGCTTGTTTGGATGTGTTTGGGCACCAGGAGTGACAAAGCTTGGAGCAGCCCACAGGAAACCCAGCAGGGACACGGAGCTAGCTGTGAGCTGTGCACAGCACCCAGCTCCAGAGGCAGCTCTGGAGCAGCCTCTCAGCTGTGGAGAACAAATGTACCCATATACAGAGCTTTACAGCCATGAAACAGCCAAAAAACCCACCAGGGGAGTGTTGGTAATGTGGGGTTTCTTTTGGAAATGGAGGAAGCTTAAAGGGAAGTGGAGGCAGGAGGCTCACAGCAGGTTTGGAGTATTTAGAGATGTCTTGTGAGCAGTTCAGTATTGGATTTGTGGGGAATGCCCCAATGAAGGCAGGAATGATGCATCTGACTCCATGTTCTCAGAAGGCTCATTTATTACTTTATAATACTATCATATATTAAAGAATACTATACTAAACTGTACTAAAGAATTCAGAAAGGATACTTACAGAATGATAAAAGATAATAATGCAAACTTGTGACTCTCTCCAGAGTCCTGACACAGCTTGGCCCTGATTGGCCAAAGAGTGAAAACAACTCACAGCAGAATGCAATGGAACAATCACCTGTGGGTAAACAATCTCCAAACACATTCCACATGAGCACATCACAGGAGAAGCAAATGAGATAAGAATCATTTTCCTTTTCTCTGAGGCTTCTCAGCTTCCCAGGAGAAAAATCCTGGACAAAGGAATTTTTCAGAGAATGTGAGTGCCACCGGTCAGAGTGGAGTTTTTACCGCTTAGCAGAGCCACAGCTAAAATGTTTCAGCAGAGTGGTTAAACTGCAGTGCTGGAGCTTACAGGAGTGGAAGCAGAGCTGTACCTCTTAAAACAACCGGAGTTCTTAAAGCCCTTTAACCATCACTGGGTACCATCAGAGGGTTAAAAGCTCAAAAATTCAAGGGGACGATGGAAAGTTATCCTTGAGGTAGTTAAAATGCAAACAGAGAGGAATTATGGAAGATGTCCCAAGGCTACATGATTGGAAAGAAATTATTCAGTTTTTACTGAGCTGCCTTTTCCCTCTGCTATTTTTGTGGCTTTTTTTACATGTGATGATTTATTAAGCAGGGAAGGTCTCATCAGTGTGGGGAGAAAGGATGATTTCAGTGGAGGGCAGGTGATGATGATCATAAAAACTTGGTTTAAAACTTGGTGCCAAGTGGGCTGGGAGAGCTTTTTCCTTGGAGCTTGGAATTTGGGATTTAAATGACTCCTTCTGGGTGCTGAGCTCCTCTTGGCTGAGATTTCTGTGGGCATCAATCTCTCCATCTTGGGAAGTCACTCAGGACCCCTCAGAGCTTGTCCAGGCAACCTCTGCCAGGGCCTTCCCACCATTCCCAATATTCCAGCTAAACCTCCCCCCTTTCTGTGCAAGGCCTCGTTCTGCCACCCCAGGCAGTTGTAAAAAGCTTTTCTCCACCTTTCTTGCAGCTGCTTCAGGAGCTGGATGGCTGCAGTCAAGTGACCCCAAAGCTTTTCTTCTCCAGGCTTAATAATACTAATACTGCTAATAATACTACTACTACTACTACTACTACTAATAAATCATCTGATTTTCCCCAACAATCAGGGAAACCTCTTTGCTCTCAGCCTAAGTCCTGCCAGGCTGGGTTCCAACCTCCCATGCTGGAGGGAATTGGGAACTGGGACAATTCCCAACCTATTCCCTGGAGCTGCAGCTTCCCCTCCATCACCTGCCTGCAGTGGGAGCAGCTTCAAGCCCAAACACGAAGGATTCGAGACATGGAAGGTGTTGGAGTCAACAAAACCCACTCCCAGTTCAGCCACTTGAGTGCTATTACTGAGCATTTATCGAGCACTTCAAGAGCAAAACTGAAGTTCTGTGAATTTAAGGACCCCCAGTCCCTGCAGAGGGACACCCTCACAGGTAGAGTTCTGCAGGAGTCAGTGACAGAGTTTGTATTTCTCAAAAAAATCCACTTTGTATATTCTGACCTTTACTCTTAGAGGGAAGCAGAACACAGATTCCAGCTCCTTAACGTGCTGCAATTTGAAGCATTTGTCTTTTCAGGCTGGAGCCAGGGGGAAATTGGTGTTTGGGACACTTAAAGGTCCATTTGTGTTGTATCACAGCAGGACAGAACCTGCTGGAGGCTCCCAAATCCCCTCCTGAATTGAAAAGCTGAAGGTCAAACTTAATTTCCCCCATTCTGCAGCACATTAGGACTTTGAACCCCCCCATATTTTCAACTTGCAAGGCAAGCAAATTGGATGCCTCTGCTGCATTTGGTCATCTGGAAAGGTTATTTCTGCCCTCTCTGCCTTTCACTTGCTTCTTTTGAGGGTGAAAGTGTTATTCTGTGCTGCAAATGGGCTCCAGGCTGAGATAATGAGGAAAATTTTGGTAGCAATGCATCAGCTGGAAAACAAAGCAGAAATCTGAGGTGTTAAACAGTAAAAGCAAGGTGGGAAGGTTTTTTATTAAGTAAAATGATGTGTAAAAGCTCTGAAAACAGACTAGGAAAAGGCCACAAGTCCTGTCCTTAAAATGTCTATTTAGGATAATGGACACATTTCTAGGGGACACGAAAAGCTCCCCTGAGAGCTTTTATTCCCAAAAGCCATTTCCCCCTCAGGGTGGCCCTGGGTTTGTGCAGTTGCTGCTGTGGGGCACAGGGGACTCCTCAGGATTTGTTCTGCCACTTTATTTTCCTCCCTGCTCCCACAGAGGGTTACAGAGAGGTGGCCAAGGGCGAGGTGCTGAGCCAGAGCCTGGATTTCTGTCACCTTCCCTGTGCCCTGGGTGGCTTTTGGCCGTGGGAGTGCTCTGCTGTGGCCACAAGCCCCATTCTTGGGGTGTCCCCTGTTCCTGAGGCACCCAGGGGTTGGGGGAGCCTGAATTTCCATACTGGCACCTGGAGCCTCCTGGGATTCCTCTGGGGAGCTGCTCCTGTGTTGGAACCCTGGTCACTGAGAATTGGAGACTTTCTGTGCTGCCAGGACTGACCCCCAGAGAACACTGCACTGACCTGAGGCCATGGAGAAGCTTCCAGAATGGAATGACAGAACTGGGATTGTGGGTGTGGAGTTTGGGTAGAAGTGTGTGAGATCACAGGGTGGGAAACTCAGAGTTTGGAGTTTAGAATACAGTAATAGATATAAAGCAAGATGGAGATGTTGGGGTGGAGGCTTCTTCTTCTTCTTCTTCATCTTCTTCTTCGTCTTCTTCTTCGTCTTCTTCATCTTCTTCTTCGTCTTCGTCTTCTTCTCGTCTTCTTCGTCTTCTTCTTCTTCTTCTTCATCTTCTTCTTCTTCGTCTTCATCTTCTTCTTCGTCTTCTTCTTCTTCTTCTTCTTCATCTTCTTCTTCTTCTTCGTCTTCTTCTTCGTCTTCTTCTTCGTCTTCGTCTTCTTCTCTTCTTCTTCTTCTTCTTCCTCTTCTTCTTCTTCTTCTTCTTCTTCTTCTTCTTCTTCTTCCTCTTCCTCTTCTTCCTCTTCCTCCTCTTCCTCTTCCCCTTCTTCCTCCTCTTCCTCTTCCCCTTGTTCCTCCTCTTCCTCTTCCCCTTCTTCCTCCTCCTCCTCCTCCTTCTCTTCCTTCACCTTCTCCTCCATGGGTTTGGGTGGTTTTGTGTGATTGGATAAAAAGTCCCCATTGTGGGCATGGGGGGTTGATTATTGGGTTAAAGGTAAAAATAATTCAGGTGTCATTTCTTAATTGGACAGTTTATCCTTAAAAGGCCTTGTAGAGACAGAGACACAGCTCCATTTTCAGTGTGTGAGAGTGAAGTGCTGCAGAACTCAGGGTCTGTGAGACTGTGACAGAGATAAGAACTAACAAACATCTGAGTCTGAACCTCAAGATTTAACCCCAACCTTGGCAGAAAAGAAGCAAAGAATCAACATTTGGTGGTGCCCTGTGTGAGGATGGAAGTCACATCCTGCAGATTCTGAGCTCTGGGAGGGCGAGCGGGTCCCCAGGGAGCCAAGGCTTCCTTGGAGGGCCTGGAGCTCCTTAAAGGTCGGTGTCCCTTAGTCCTGGGAGTGGCTGCTGGTGCTGAGGGGCCTTTGGAGAGGCTGCGGGGATGTTTGGACTCTGCCCAAAGCTCTGGGGACAGCAGGAGGCTGTGAGTCAGGGAGCTGGTAATTATTGATGATGAGGATGATGATGATGATTTTCAGTGGGAGGTGAGTGAGAACCCTCACTGCTCTCTCAGGCCAGTGCTCCACAGGCTGCAGGATCTGCTCTGCTCCCAGATGGACCCTCCTGGATCCCTGGCAGTGTCCAGGCCTGGGAGCAGCCTGGGGTACTGGGAGGTGTCCCTGCCATGGCAGGGGTGGAACACCATGGGTTTAAGGTCCCTTCCAACCCTCCCTCTGAGCTGCAGGGGTGCTTGAAGGCCCAGAATCCTTCCAGGTGTTGGGACTTTGCCCTGGGCACCTTTGGCTCCCTGGCTGTGCCAAAGGCCCCTTGTGCTCCGTGGATTTTCCCACCCTGTTTCCTCTGGAGCTGAGATTCCAATGAACTCGCAGCAGCAGACAGGGAGAAGGGGGACCCTTGCCTTCCCCACCCAAAACAGCCCAAATTCCAGCTGCATCACTGCTCCAAGGAAAAACCCCAGCTGCTGTTTGCATTCAGACCCTGATATGTTGGGAAGGATGAAAGTTTGACAAGAAAGTCTCACAGATATGTGTGCTTAGCAGAAAGATTTTTGAATGTAGAATATGAAGAACGAATAGAGATGGAAGCAAGTTTTGATACAGAAGAAAAGAATTGCTGAGCCAGTCTTACTGGATAACCAAGGAGGCAAACTGGATGTTAGTTAGAAGGGGTTTTTACGGCTTAGAGCAAAGGATAAACCCACCCCAAACAAGAAGATGTTTCTACCACAGGCAAACAAGCCTGCCAATGTTGCAAGTAGAAAAAAGGTCTCAGAATTTTCCACTGCAAGAAAACTGAAAAACAACTTCTAGCTTAAACTGTAATGTACTAACTTTTAGTGATTGGAGAACAGTAACATGAATATGGTAATTATAGTAGTTATGATAGGCTGTAGATAAAAGTTAAGGTGTAGATTGGTTCTGCTGTATGAAGATGCTCAGCAAAGAAAAGTATGTAATGCATTGTAACCAAAACCAAAGGGTCGCCAGGCCTGCCTGCAGCTGGAGCTGACAGCTGTGGGCACAGCTCTGTCACCCACAACCCTGGGCTGCTGTGACCTCTTGGGTACAATAAAGTGCATTTTGGATACAATAAAGTGCATTTTAGAGAGCTGCCTGGAGTTCCACATCTCTCATTCAGGCTCTTGCGCTGGAGGTCACCCAGCCCTGGGATGAGCCAGCCTGGTCCCTGTGTCCCCTTCCCTCCCTGTGTCCCCTTCCCTCCCTGCCCTTCCCCAGCCCTGGAATTCGCTGGATTTTCTGAGGCTGCTGCTCCCCCTCCCCCTGTGCTGCTGCAGTTTTTCCCTCTGGGATGATTCTGTTTTGTCACTGTTTTTATAAAAGTGTCACGGGCTCACACACTCACAGGGACACTTGAGGCAGTTATTGCCCAAGTGTTTAAAGTGCTCTGAGGTGCTTTTGGGTGCCAACAAAATTTAGTTGACAACATAATAATAAATCCAGCTCCAGCAACACTTTTAATGAACATAAAAGGTCTGACTGATTCCTTTGCCTCCTGCTTCACCCCGGTATCTCTCTCCTCACTGCTTTGTTCCATACTAAAGACACAATTTATGGGATCTGAAGGATGTTATGAAGATTGTGCAGAATCAGAATGTAAGGGTGTATATGAGATAATAGGGAAATTAGAATAATGTAATTTATAAGATTTCCATCTCTATCATGGCAAAAAGGAGAGCGAATTTTTGGAGCTTTTTAAGACTTTGAACTATGGTACAAAAATCCAATAAAAACTTGGATGGAATAATTTATAGCAAAGCTCCCACACCCCATTCTGGGAATGAAAATTCCTGATGGGATCATTAATTACCTGCATGGTTTCTGTAAAATTGACTCACTCTGAGAGAATTGGAGTCAAAGTTCCTGTTGTTTGTTGGGGTTTGGACTGTGCAGAACAGCTTTAAGATGGAATAATTTTCCCAATCCAGTCTCTAATCTTCCCATCAGAGATAAAAATCCAGAGTCCTCTGTTTAAATTCTCCCCTGGAGAATGGGAGAGGAAGCAGAGTGGTCCCAGCTCAGGGGTGCCATAAATGTCCTGTAAGATATTCAATGTCACTATGGACATGGAAACCACACAGCTCCAAAGGTATCACCTTGAAACTCTTGGAATTCCATCTCCAAAATCCAGGAGAACACAAAGCTTTGTAGATTTACTTTACAATGTGATTAATGACTTTGGGAATAAGTCCTGAAGTTTGATCCTCCAGATAGAAGAATATTAAAAATACTAATTTATTGTGGCTTCTCAGCTGAACTTAGGTTGTGGCCACTCAGCCTGGGAGCTTTGGAGTTATGCTGGGATTTGTTCCTGTCCAGCACTTGAGGAAAAAATATCAGCTTTTTGCAATGTTTGAAGGTTTTAAAAGCATAAAAGAAACCTGGGAGCCATCAGCCCCAGGGTGTCAGTGAAACTCAGCTGGAGGCACAAGGACAGCAGCTCTGATTCCTCCAATAAATAAATAAAACTTCCTTGCCTCGGAAAGAAGACAGAAAAAGCCAAGTAGGGCCTAAATCAGTGTCAGTGCTTCAATCTGCTTGGGGCTGTGTCCTCAGCTGATGCCACTTAGAGGCCTGTACACCCAGATTAAGCTGCAGTAATTGAAGAGGAGGATCTTTAATTAAGCAGAAAATCATGATCATAAAACTGTTCCTATGGACCTCTTTTATCTGAGCCCTGTCTGAATGTGTGAGGGTGCTCCAGAAGTCCCAGGCCCTAAATTGAAAACTTCCATTAGCTCTTCTAATGAGCTTTATACACCCTTGTAAAAAATCCTTCCCCAGTCAGCACCTTTTGTTCTCCAAGTG
Source organism: Emberiza elegans (assembly GCA_024865655.1). NCBI lineage: Eukaryota > Metazoa > Chordata > Aves > Passeriformes > Fringillidae > Emberiza > Emberiza elegans. Next base: position 746,986 of record JALJVW010001685.1, on the reverse strand, counting down.
CCTCAGGTCGGGCACCTCAGGGTTGGGTTTGAGCCTCTCCTGCTCCAGCAGCTTCTGCAGCACCTCTGGCTCTCCTGGAGGTGGAAAGTGGGTTTTTTCCAGGGTTAATCCCTGCAGTTGCTCCCTGGCTCCCCTCAGCAGAGTTCTCCTGGGGGAGATTGGATTGTCCTCATGGATTGTCCTCATGGATTGTCCTCATGGATTGTCCTCTGCGCCCCAGAGCAGCCTTTGCTCCCTCCCAGCTCTCCTGGAGCCTCCCTCAGCCTGGGCTGAGCCCCTCCTGAGCTTCTCAGCCAGGTCTGGGGAGGTGCTGGAGCAAAATCCCTTCCTCTGGGATGGAGAGATCCCAAACTGGGCTGGGGGGAGAACAATCCCCCAGCGTGGGCACCTGCAGGTGCCACCATGGGGGTGAGGCTGGAGCCTGGCACTGGCGCTGGACTGGGAAAAGGCCTGGAGAGCCCAAATTTGGCAGGTTTGGAGCTCTTCTCCCCCACTTTGCTGCATTTCTGGGGTCTCCCTGTGGGTAGGAGAGTTTTGTTCTGGAAGCAGAGGGATGTGGCCCTGCTGAAGTGCCACAGGGATTTAGTGCCACCAGCACAGGATCCCAGGGCTCTTCTCCTGCCATAAACCACAGCAGCACCAACAGCTTTTTAGGGGCTGAAAAAAAGAATGGATGGAGCTGTTACAGCAAAAGGCAAATTAAAATATCAGCTCTCAAAGGGCTCCTTATTTTCCCTCTTCCCTTTGAATTACGTTTCATTTTACTCTTCATTTCCCTACATCAGATGATGGCCTGGTCAGCCTGCAGCATGTGACAGCCACACCTGGGCCCTGGAGGGACTCTGCTGCAGGGGGAGCTTTATTTCACCCATTATCAACAAAGAGCTTTATTTTCCCAGCACATCACCCTTAATCTGGATGTAGGCAGGGGATTGCAAAAAAATAAACCAAAATTAAAGCCTAAGAAGCTGCTGGGGTGTGATAATGAATGAGATACTGCTGACCCCTGAGCTTTCTCTCTCTTCTGGATAATTACAGAGGAATAACTGTATAAATCTTGCTTGGATTTCCTGCCCTGTTTGCTCGTGGAAATGGATGGCTCTGTGTGTTTTCTCTGCAGGCTGGAGGATTGTTTTAATTTAAATACAGCTTTGCAGTGCTTTGCTGTAGCAAGTGGAATTAAAAAGGAAAAGAACTTAGGAAGGAGTGGAGAGTGAAGTTTTTCCTGAGCTGGGCTGCTCATCTCAGCAGCTGCTGGGCCTGCTCTGAGCCCCCTGTGCTGCTCAAAGGCAGCTCCTGCCAGAGGCTTTGGGATTTCCCTCTTAAAATCCAAGGAATGGTGTGGAGGGGGCGTTAAGGATCATCCCATCCACCCCTGCTATGTCAGTGAGAGGAATGTTGGATTTCTCTTCCCAAACAAGTTGTGGGTCTGCTGGTAGGTAAAACCAGCACTGAGATAAAAGAAACGATGGGGAGGATTCCACTGACTGATGAATGGGAAAAGATATTTGCTTTTACAAATAAACTTTAGGTTTGCTGATAAATTAAATTGGACATTGAAAAATGAAAGAAACAATGGAGAAGAAAAACTCCTAAATGCCATAAGAATGAAAAATTAAAAGGGGGGGTTTGTACATTAGAGGGGAATCTTTGGGATCAGGTGTTCTGGGAAGTCTGAACCTCTCAAGTACCTCAGAAATGGAGAGAGAGAGAAGGGAAATGCAGCTGGGAAATTGGGATAAAAAGGAAGCTGCACCTCCAAAAATTGGAGAGACCCCAGGGGAATGCCCCATGGCCTCTGCCTTTATTGGAATAAATTTACAGGACACTGTCTCTTTTTTGGCCATGAGCCTCTGGTGTTTGTGGATTCATTTTCCTCCCAGTGTCCCAGGCTGCCACAGCCCTGTCCAGGCCGGCCTTGGGCACTGCAGGGGTGGAGCAGCCCCAGCTCTCCTGTCCCATTTATTCCTTGCAGGCAGCTCTGGGCACTTTCACTGCACATTGGTGATTTTAATGGAGGTTTGTGCTGGAGGAGCAGGACAGGGATTGGAGCATGTGTGAAAAACTCCAGTCACTTGTTTTTAAATTTTAAAAGTTTAATAGTAATAAAGTGGTTATAAAAATAGCAATATAATTAGAGTAATAAAAATTTTGGACAATTAGGATTAGGACAATAGGAGACAATAAAACAAAGAGGGACAGTCCAGGTACCTTTTCTGGGCAAAATATTTCCGACAAAGGACCCACGTTAACAGAGGATTAACCCCTGAAAGGAATAATCTGTTGCATATTCATACACTTCATACATGATACATAAATTCCATTCAAACACAGGATTCTGTCTGGGCAGTGTCACCTTCTTCCTCTTCTTCAGGGCTGAGGAGGCAGGAAGAAGTTTGTTTCTTCTGATAAGGGAGCAATAAATTATCTTTCTCTGAAAGATTGAGGCGTCCTGTGGCTGCTATCTCAGTGTGAGTACCTCAGTCCTCTCTTAAAATAAAATCCCACATACATAGTTTCTATTTTAACCTTGTATATATATAAGGTTATAACCTAAAACTATATTTAACACACCACTTAAGAAAATTAATACAGCATCACTTTCTAACATGACACATATAATATTCATTTGAATATTTGCAAAAAGCCAATCATAAAATACCCATTTTTCACAGCATGGGAAGGCTGTGGGGCTTCTCCATTCCTGGAAGTGCCCAAGGCCAGGTTGGGCAGGGCTTGGAGCACGCTGGCCTGGTGGGAGTTGTCCCTGCCCAGGCACTGTGACCTTTGAAGGGTTCCCTCTGCTTTGCTGAGGTTTTGGCAGCACAGAAGTGCCCAGGAATGAGGGGTTTGGGTGGGCACAGATGGGATTTGCTGCTGGCTGTGGCTCAGAGCCTGCTCCAAGGCAGGGCTGGAGGAGGGAGCAGCTCCCAGGCCCTCGGAGGGGTTTCTTTGCTCTCAGCTGCTGCCTCCTCCAGGCTTTGGCACCCAGGGCAAGTCCACGACCACAGCCTGACCCCAGCCTGGGATCACCTTGGAATGCATCAAATCCCAGTGCGGGCTCTCAGCAGAGGGCTCCAATTCCCTGCATCTCCACACTCAGCACAGGTACACAAAATAAATCAGTGCTGTTCCCATTCTGAACAGAAAGTGCCTTAATGCAGTTGGAGGAACCACTTGGAATTTACACCTGGAACTCATTTAAATTTTTAAGGTGCTTAAAAGCCTGGCTGCCCATCATTTGTGGCTCCTTCCCTCATCTCGGTGCTGATGCAGGAAAAGATTTTCACAGGTTGGTTGGGAGAGGCTGCAGAAAGCCTGGTTGCTTTTGTGCTGCTGTCAAGTTTTATTTTCAATCGCTTTAGGGCCTTTTCTTGATTTTTGGAGTTTCAAGTTGCTCATTAAAACCAAATGAAGTGTTAATGTTTGTGGCCAATGCAGAGGAAAGCTCTGTGAGCATCCATATCCTCTTGAAAGTGCTGGAAATCCCTAAAAGCAGGAGAGCACAATTTTTTGAAGTGTTTGATTCTAAGCTCATTTCTTGATTGTGAGAAGCAAATCCAGGGTTTGTGAACACAGACACACAACCCCAAACGGGGCTTTTGAGCTGCCTCAAAGATGCAATTCCTATTTTTGTGTTCTGAAGGGGCTGAGAAAGTATTTTTTTAAAAAACTCTCCATAATCCTTCCACATGTTTATGTTTTTCCTAAAACTTCCCATCTAATCCATGTGGCTGGACCCTGCTGAATTCATTCCATTGGACCAGAAAGTCAGGATCAGCCCACACTGAGTAGTAACTGCAGCTGGCTGAGGGAGAATTTCATGGAGTCATGGCATGGTTTGGGTGGGAAGGGGATTTAAATCTCACCAGCCATGGGCAGGGAACCTTCCCCTGTCCCAGGGAGCTGCAGGCTCCATCAGCCTGGCCTTAGGCACTCCCAGGGTCGAGGGGCAGCCACAATTTCTGCATTGCAGGTCCCTCCTTGCCCCCAAAACAGCACAGAGGCTGCAAGTTCCCATTTCCCAACTGTCCTGGTTTAGGGCAAATTTGGGAGAAAACTCCCAAAGGGGCCCCTCCCCACAACCGGATCAGGAAGGATTCCTCGGAGAGAAGTGGAAAGAACCTGTTTATTTAACAGGCACAGCACCCCCAGCACACAGAATGAACAATACCAGGTGACACTGCTCTGTCACCGCTCTGACAAAGATGCCAAACTCAGAAAGTCTCTCTGGGGGTGCTCGCTCTGTTCTCAGTCCCTCCTGTGCTGGGGCAGCTGCTGCAGCCACAAGGTGCAAACTCTCGGTGTTCCCAGGTCCCAGTCTGGAGCAGGTTCGAGTTGGTCCAAAAAAGGGAAAGGAGAAATATGGGGAGATAGAATGTAAGAAAATAGTGCAGAAGGTAATCTCACCCTTGAGGGGTTGCAGCTGTACTAATCCCCAAAGATTAGGAACAGGCCTGCCCTTAATAGGCCACAGCTGTGTCCAATAAGGAGACAAGTGCTACAAAAGAGTGGGTTAGTTGGCTCAGGAGAGAGTTGGAGTTTGTTGGCTGTGAAGGAGTCAGTGCTGTGAGGAGCTGCCCATGAGAAATCACAGAGAAGGTATGGGAGCTTTCACAATAAGATGACAACAGAGAAACAGTCCAGGGAAAATTTGGACTGCTTAGCTAAACTAACTAATGAGCAGAAGCAGAAAAACAGGAGCAAAGCAGAAGCAAGAGCAAAGGGAAAAGCAAAGCAAAAAGCAAAAGCAGCACCATGCACTGCCCTGTCTGTGTGTCCCGCCAGCCATGGGGGAGCGGCTGAGAGCAAAACCAAAACAAACCATTCGATCTTCAGAGCCAGTCTTGAAGGCACAGAACATGATATCCAGCATGAACAGAACACAGGGATGGGGATACAAGCATCATCACCTCACCCTAGGGCACCAACAAAATTGCACCTGCAGCTGGAATTGCAGCTGTGACACATCCCCAGCCCCTCTGGGCTCACAGGGTCTCCATTCAGCACCTTGGAGCATGAGGCTGTGCTGGGATAGGGAAAAGCTGCTCTGGTCCCTGAGGAAGCTGCAGTTTCCAAGTGATTGGGTGAAGAGCAGGTTTGGAAACACCTTTCCCACAGGACCTGCAAATGCCCCGTGGGTTCTGCCCTCCTCAGCTGTGTTTGCTCCGTGCTGGAGCAGAAATCTCCTGGAGGGGGGGGGAATCCAAGAAAGTTGTGGATGGCAGCAATTCCCAGGTATGGGAGCCCCAAGGAGCTGCACCTGAGCTGCTTATCTGGGGAGGGGAGAGAAAAGTAAAGATAAAAATGCAGAGCATAGGGAGGGGAACTTCTCCTGGTTTGCTGCTGAAGGTCCCCAGGCTGCAAAAATGCTCCTGTCTGCTCCGAGTCAGCAGCCTGGTGTGGTCCAAGGCCTGCTCCAGAGCTTTTCCTCCTGCTTCCATATCAAGGCAGATCTGCCAGACCCAGCTGATTGTCTCTTTCCCCTTCTTTCAGGAGGGCTGGTTATTAATTTATTGAATTTACATATTAAACACCACAGGTGTTTATGCATCCATGTCCTTGTCAGGACACCTCACCTGAGGACAAAGGTTACGTGTGAAGGGGAGGAAGCCCAAAATCTGTCAGGTGGAAAATCTCTCCCTCTCCCTAAAGCCTCCACTCCTCTGCACCCCCTGGCAGCTGCTCCTTCCCCCAGGGCTGGTGCTGCCTCCTGGCCTGGAGCTGCTCAGAGCCAGACAGGGAATGGAGCAGAGGAGCCTCGGCCCTGACCCAGGATTGATTCTCCAGCACTTTGGGGCATTTGGGCTTTGGAAGGGGCAGCGTTGGCTCCCCAGTCAGAGCCTCTCAGTCCCCAGTGCTCCCAGCTCTGATGGATTCATCCTGAGGGGATGTGTCCCAGCTGCTCCATCAAATTGTCCTTCTCCTTCTCCCTGCGTTTGGCTGTCATTTGTTGAAAATGGATGCAAATCTGGTTCCTTTTGTTAGGAAAATTAATCCACAAACACCAGAGGTTTATATCCAAAAAGGAGACAGAGGAGTCCTTTCTGGCTTTATTGGAATAAAGGCAGAGGCCATGGGGCATTCCCCTGGGGTCTCTCCAGTTTTTGGAGGACACAGCCTCCTTTTTATCCCAATTTCCCAGCTGCATTTCCCTTCTCTCTTTCCCCATTTCTGAGGTACTTGAGAGGTTCAGACTTCTTGGAACACCTGATCCCAAAGATTTCCCTCTAATGTACAACCTTCCCTTTAAATTTTTAATTCTTATGGAATTCAGGGTTTTCCCCCCATTGTTTCTTTCATCTTTCAATTTCCAATTTAATTTATCAGCAAACCTAAAGTTTATTTGTAAAAGCAAATATATTTTTCCATTAATCAACCAGTGGAATCCTTCCCATTGTTTCTTTTATCTCTCAGGTTTTTTTATCTCCCAGCAAACCCACAGCTTGTTTGGAAAGACAAATCCACTATTCCTCTCACTTTGGTCCTGGGGATGTTGTGGCTTTGTGTCCTGCTGATGGGGGGGCCCTTCCTGCCCAACTCCCTCCTGTGCCAGGGCAGAGCCATGAAATGGGAATTCTGCTGGAATTCTGGGCTGTGAGCTCTCTGTGGGCCGTGCTTCCAGCAGGATCTGGGGCTGCTGCCTGGCCTGTGGAAGCTGGATGTGGCTCCATGGCCTCCTCAGAGCACTGCCAGCCTGTGCCCCTTGGCTCAGGGAGAATTTCTGTGTTTTCTCCAGCACCCAGAGACACAAGAAGCTCCTGGAGTTTGGAAAGGGAAGGAGCATCTGCTTTGGAAGGATAATTCGGGAAGGTGGAGGAAGAAATCCACCTGCTGCCAGGTTCCCTGTGGGAGCTCTTCCATCTCCCAGTCAGATCTGACATCTGATGGGGAGGGAGGCAGAGCAGGCACAGGAATTATGTTGGAAACTGTGGGAACGCTGCCCTTTGGGAGTCTGGCACACAGTGACAAGCTGCTGCAGAGTGAGGGCCTTCAAATCCTGCACCTGAGGCCAGCCCTGGAGAGCTGGAGCAGCTCTGGCCCTGGGACTGGGGGGAGAGAGGATTGTCTGTGTCCTGGAGCAGCCCTCAGGACAGGCACAGCCCCCCTTGGCTTTGGAAGCCTCCCCAGTGCTCCCAGCCAGGATTGCCTCCAATCCCCTGTGTCCCACTTCTTCATCTCCCAGAATTCAGAGCTGAGACTTCCCTGACCTGGCTCTCTGTGTCTTGAAATGAGATTTTCTCCCCAGCAAGGGCAGTGAAATCCAGCTGATTTCCAGGTGGGATGGCTTTGACCTCCTGGGATTAAGGGATTGACCAATTTCTGGATAAATTCACTTCATCTTCCTTTCCCCTATCACCTTTTTAAAAAGCAAAGCTCTTGTGCTTAAGGAGAACTTTAAATCCACATCTGTACTCAGTGCCCACCTTGGCTTTGCTGTTTGTGATCCCGGACTGGGGCTGAGCTGGGAGGGAAGGGCAGGGCTGGCAGAAATGCTGGGCTGGGATCAGAGCAAGCCTTCCTGCCTGGCAAGGAGCCTCTGGATCAGGTCCCTGCTGTGCCCAGAGAACCCTTCCTGAAGAAAAGGGACCCACAGGGGCTCCTGGGGAGGGTGAGGGAGTCCCTGGGGGTCAGGACAGGCCCAGGATGTTGGAAATGTGATTTCTCCTGAGGAATGGGGAGCTCTGGGTGCTCCAGGTTCCCTCCCAGCCCTCAGACCAAGGCCAATGTCTGCAGGATTGGGCCCCTGCAGGGGCAGCCAGGAGCTCTGTCCATCCCATTACCTCCAATTAGCAGCAGTGGTTTAAGTCCCACATAAATTAATCTGATTGGACTTTGGAGCAGGGCTTGTAATAAACAAGCCTGGCACTGTTTACAAGCCTCACTGCAATATAATTCCATTTTCCAGCATGAGCTGAGAGCTCCAGGAGGGGCTGGTCCAGTGGCAGCTTTATTGTGTTCAATAGGGCCTAATGAATAGGGAGCAGCCTGTAAAATGTTGAGTATTTTTATGTGTGTCCATGCAGGTGAGAGCTGTGCAGCAGGGAGGGCACTGCCTTTACTGCCCTGCACTCCCAGGGAGGAGGCAGGAGCCTGGCCAAGGTGCTGTCCCTGGGAAGGAGGAGAGGCAGGGAGAGGCCATGGGGAGGAATTTGACCTTCAAGTGACCCTGGACCAATTCCAGCCCAGTCAGGTCACCTTGGACTAATTCCAGCCCCTGGGTGACCCCCTGGAATCTTTCAGGTCTCCCTGGACCAATTCCAGCCCCTGGGTGACCCTTTAGATTCTTTCAGGTCACCCTGGACCAGTTTCACCCCCCTTGGGGACCCTTCAGATCCTTTCAGCTGCCTCTGAAATAATGAGAGGCAGAAAGAATCCCCTCGGACCAATTCCAGCCCATTCAGGTCACCCTGGACCAGTTTCACCTCCTGGGTGACCCCTTGGATTTTTTCAGGTCCCCTTGGTACCAATCCCAGCCCATTCAGGTCCCCCTGGACCAATCCCAACCCTGGGTGGCTCCGTGGGCTGTGGAGCTGAGCTGTGCTGCTGCTTCTCCATCCCAGAGGTCTCCCAGCCCCTATCAGGTGTGGGATGAAGCTCTGGGCTGGACTCAGCCCCTGGGACCCCCTGATGTCCCCTGGTGGGACAGAGCACACAACCAGTTTTGCCCATGTCACCAGTTTGGGGCAGAGCAGCCCAGTTTGGCCTTTGGCTCCCAAGGGAAGGGATTGGTGAGCACAGCACGAGGGGCAGGATCAAACTGGGCACACTGTCCACGTGTGTGTGGCTGGGAGCAATCCTGAATTCCTGGGGGAAAAGCTGTGTCAGGAGAGAGGGATCTCAGTGCTGGCACTGGCAGCCCCCAGAGATGTTCCATTCCACTTTGGCCAGGCAGGAGAGAGCCCAGGGAGGGCAGAGCCCAGAGCAAACAAGCATGCAGGATTTCTGAGAGCCTTTGGAGAGGGGCTGGAGGAGCAGCCATCCACAGGGATTCTACTGAAAATTCAAGCTGCAAATACAAACACACGTGAAATGCTGCATGTGGGGTCTGTGCTGGGGAGCATTAATAATGAGGAGATGGAGGATCACAGAGGTTTCATTCCTCAAGTGTTAAAATAAGAAGCAATTAAGGCTCTTGAAAGTTGCCATGGAGGCAGGAAGGAGGTGCTGGGTAGGAGAGTTGGCTGTGCAGGCTCCCAGCACTGCTCCCACCCTTCCCTCCCCAGGGCTGGGGCCGTTCTGGGCAGAGCTGGGGGAGCTCTGTGTGTCTGTGGTGGCTTTGGGGGTGCTGGGGTCACAGATGAGGGGTGGGAGCAGGGGAGGGGTTGGGATATGCCCCTCTGCCACCCCCAGGGGTGTGGGGACAGCTCAGCTCCTTCCCCTGTCCCCAGCTGGGCCCAGGCTCCCTCAGGGCTCCTCCACCCCCGTCCATGTGGGTGAGCACAGAACTGCAGCCTGGCTCTCCTCCTTTTGCTTTTTTTCCTCTCTCCCAACGTTTTCAAGGCATTGGTTGCGCTGGGTGGAGTTGGTATTAATTAAAACGAGCTAATTGCCAAGGAGCTTCTGAGGAAGCACGGCTTAGAGCTGGCCCGGGGGACAGGGAGTGAAGGCCTTTGAGAGCTGTGTAACCCTCAGATCCAGTTTTTGCTGTGTAATCCCTTCCCTGCCAAGCTGAGAATTGAGCAAATTGGCCTGAGCCCCGCCTGGAAGCTCCTGGAGAGTTCCTGGGCAGTGGGAGCAGGGAGGTCAGGCTGAGGCAGGAACAGCCTGTGCCTGATCCAGGGCTGTTCCCTAAGCTCTGCAGCTCCTGAGCTGTCCCTGTGCCTGATCCAGGGCTGTTCCCTGAGCTCTGCAGCTCCTGAGCTGTCCCTGTGCCTGATCCAGGGCTGTTCCCCGAGCTCTGCAGCTCCTGAGCTGTCCCTGTGCCTGATCCAGGGCTGTTCCCCGAGCTCTGCAGCTCCTGAGCTGTCCCTGTGCCTGATCCAGGGCTGTTCCCTAAGCCTGCAGCCCTGATCCAGGGCTGTTCCCGAGCCTGCAGCTCCTGAGCTGTCCCTGTGCCTGATCCAGGGCTGTTCCCTGAGCTCTGCAGCTCCTGAGCTGTCCCTGTGCCTGATCCAGGGCTGTTCCCCGAGCTCTGCAGCTCCTGAGCTGTCCCTGTGCCTGATCCAGGGCTGTTCCCTGAGCTCTGCAGCTCCTGAGCTGTCCCTGTGCCTGATCCAGGGCTGTTCCCTGAGCTCTGCAGCTCCTGAGCTGTCCCTGTGCCTGATCCAGGGCTGTTCCCTGAGCTCTGCAGCTCCTGAGCTGTCCCTGCAGGCTGGGCTGGGGCAGGAACAGCCTGATCCAGGGCTGTTCCCTGTGACCATGTTCACAGGGGTCCAAGGATGAGGGAAGAGATGAGGATCTGACTCCATGTTTCAGAAAGCTGATTTATTATTTTATGATATATATTACATTAAAACTATACTAAAAGAATAGAAGAAAGGATTTCATCAGAAGGCTAGCTAAGAATAGAAAAGGAAAGAATGATAACAAAGGTTTGTGCCTCAGACTCTCTGTCCAAGCCAGCTGGGTGTGATTGGCCATTAGTTAGAAACAACCACATGAGACCAATCCCAGATGCACCTGTTGCATTCCACAGCAGCAGATAACCATTGTTTACATTTTGTTCCTGAGGCCTCTCAGCTCCACAGGAAGAAAAACCCTAAGGAAAGGATTTTTCATGAAAGATGTCGGTGACAGTCCCCTGAGCTCTGCAGCTCCTGAGCTGTCCCTGCAGGCTGGGCTGGGGCAGTGCTGGCTGCTGGCACACACCACCCACACCCAGCAGCTCTCAGCCCGGGGTTATCAGGAACTGGGGGGTGCCTGGGGCAGTTCTGTCCCCCAGCTCTGAGCAGGGCCCTGTGTGGGGCTGGCAGGCTGCTGTCATGCATCTGGGGGCAGGCCATGAAATAAACAGGGCAGGAGACTTTTACTCCTTTTAATGCCTTTATTAAAAATGATCAGCTCAGGATAGGGGTGGCTTGACGGATCTGCAGCTTCCGTCGATTCTCTCCCAGGTGGCTCGCAAGACGAGGATGAGTCGCAACTTTGTCTCCTGGGAGCAGAGTTACAAGTCCCGTCCTCGTAGAAGCAGTGGGCGTGCCAGCTCTTGCTCGGCTGCTCTCTGGGGGTCGGGGTCCTGGCTTTTGGATGCCTCTTGCACTCAGGGCGAGGGGCTCCAAAGGTTTTCAGCGTCTCTGCAGGTTCAGTAGCTTGTTCCTCACACGTGGACATCACTCTAATTTCTCAATTTCATTTTGGCTCGTTGTTTTGGGGTTCTTTTCTGCACGTCTGAGGTTGTGGCTTCTCAAAGCACTATGGTCCTTTACAGTTTAATTTGCATGTCCCTCCCCAGGTTTCTTCTCTCTTCCTAATTGTCTCTGAGGTCCCCCACCCATCTCTCCTTTCATTGTCACAAAAAGGGGCCGTTTACTCAGCCTGACTAAGGTTTTCATCCGATACAAAAGAAGCTATCAGTGATAACGACATGTAATTAACATAACACAGATAGAACTTCAGTCGCAAACCTGGTTAAACTCGGGTTTGTAACTTGTTCCCTCACACAAAAAAATTGACAGTTTTTTTTTTGTTCATAACAGGCTGGGCTGCAGGGCCGGCCCTGGTGCTGCCAGGGCTCTGCAGAGAGCTCCCCTCGTGAAAACTGAGCTTTGTAACTCCTGAGCCAAGGTGGGAGTGGGTGCCTTTCCAGCTTTTGTGTCCCTGCCCCTGGAAAATGGCTCCATTTTCATCTCTAGTGCAGGAATTCCTTCCCAGCTCACCAAATCCTCCTTCTCCAGAGCTGGGTTTGCTTGGGGGCCATGAGGTAGAGGAGGCTCAGGGATGGGATGAATTTTAGCATCAGAGAATGGTTTGATTTCACTCCCTCCCACTGTCCCAGGCTGCTCCGAGCCCCAATGTCCAGCCTGGCCTTGGACACTTCAGGGACCCAGGGGCAGCCACAGCCTCCCTCCCAGGGAAGGATTTCTCTGCAATATCCCATCCAACCCTCTGGAAATCCAGGGAAGGATTTCTCTGCAATATGCCATCCAACCCTGCTCTCTGGCAGTTTGAAGCTGTTCCTGTCCCCCCAGGCCACTGTAGAAAGGCCATGCAGTGATTTCATCCCATTGAAATCCCAAGGAACATTTGCTTTTTCTCCTCTAAAGCTTTGCTGCTGTTCCCTGGGCTCCAGGGACACTCACAGCAGTAGTGACGTGTGGAGGAGGCCAAAATGACTAAAATTGCCAAAAATTGGCCCAAATAAGCAGCGCTGCTGGAAAAAAGCTTTCTTAAGGGTGCTGATTTTCAGAGGGGCCCTGTCTGAAGCTGTCTGGGCACCAAGCCCCAGCTGCAGGCCCTGTTTGCCCACAGAGCTGCCTGTTGTTAACGTGGCTTGGAATTAAATGGGATACCAGTGCTCCCAGCCCTCAAGGCTCACTGGATCCCAGGGATGGATCCCAGGGAATGGATTCCAAGGGCGAGGATCCCAGGGGATGGAACCCAGGGGAATGGATCCTGGGGGATGGATCTCAGGGAAGGATCCCAGGGGGATGGATCCCAGGGGAATGGATCTTGGGGGAAGGATCCCAGGGGGATGGATCCCAGGGAAGGGATCCCAGCCGTTCCCAGACTCTGTGGGGATGGATCTGTGCTGCATCCTTGGGTTGGGCTGCCCAGCTCCAGCCACTCCAGCCGGGAATGTTTGCCAGGTCTCTGGGTCTGGGGGCGCTTTGGGGTCGGTTTCCTTTCCCCTCCCGTCCCGCCGCGGGTGCTGCCCTCCCGTCTGAAGATGGCACTGCAGCATCTCTCAAGCCCCAGTCCCGGGAGCAGCAGCTCCTTCCAGCCCTGCTCCGAGCTCTGGGGCTGGCAGCAGGGACATCCCGAGCCGTGGGGAGCAGGGCTGGCTGCTGGGGCAGGAGCTGTGCGGGATTTGCAAGGAAGGGAAAAGCTGGGGAAGTCAGCAGGATAAAGCTGGAAATTGGGAATTCAGCTGAGGAGCTGCTTCCTCCTCCTCCTCCTCCTCCCAACTCCTCGGTGCTCTGCTGGAGCACCTGATCCGTGTTCGAGGCCAAATCCATCACGGGGCCAGCCTGGCTCCATTCCTCTGACTTTGCTGCTCCTGTGTCTGCTGGCTCCCAGCTCCCTGAAAATAAAACCGGGATGTGCTGGGAGAGTGGGAAAGGAAACTCGCCCAGGGTGAGATATTTTAAATGACCAGATTGCCAGGCTGTGGGCACTCCTGTGATTTGCAGCAGCCCTGGGTCGGTGTGTGCTGGAAGAGCCCATGCCCCAGCTCCCCAGTTTCCCATTTCTCAGGGAAGAGCTTTGGTGCAGTCCCAGATTTTGTCTGAATGCCCCCAGACCTTTGTGCAGAGCTGGCCCTGGACTCTCCCCCCCAGAGATGAGCCCAACTTTCTGTGCAGTCTCTGGCCCACTTTGAGGGGCTGGAGCTGGTGATATCTTTGCCACCTCTTTGCTCCCCTGTCAGGGCCTTCCCTGGGGTGCAGCTCCAACACCGGGAGCTCTGCACAGGCAGCAAATTAACTTCAGTTTTATCTTGAGCAACTCACAGAAAAACAAGGAGAGAAAAGAGGGCAAACGCTGATTAAAACCAAACCTAACCTCTGCAGGAAAGGGGCACGGTGTGATCAGAACCTCTCCTGCCACGCTCTGCTTCTCCAGCACAGAGCAAACAGTTCTGTCCTCGCTCGGGATGGAAGCAGCGGAACTGAGCGGCCTCAGCCTCACAGAAACCGCTGCTTCATCCAGGGAGGAGCAGGCAATTCTCCTGGGAGGGGAAATCACTCTGCTAGCCACGCTGGAGGGGCAGAGGGAGAGCTGGGATGGGCTCTGGCAGGATCAGGGGCTGCACTTCAGGGCTGAATTCCCAGAGCGCTGTGACCCCAGGGACAGGTGGTGGCAGCTGCTGGGGTGGGACAGGGAGAAATTCCAAGGGATTTTTGCTCACTGGGTGCATGGGATGGGGGTGTTCCCTCAGTGGGATGGGGCCAAGCTGGGGCCATGGAATCCCTTGGGAAGCTGTCCCAGCTGGACATTCCCCTCTAGGGACTGTGTTTATTCTTCTTCTCTGCATTGGGTGAGGCACTTTATTTAGCACAGGGTGGATCCCTTTCCAAGGAGAGCTGTGACATAGTGTGTCCCTTCTCCCATCCATCCATCCATCCATCCATCCATCCATCCATCCATCCATCCATCCATCCATCCATCATCCATCCCCATCCATCCATCCATCCATCCATCCATCCATCATCCATCCATCCATCCATCCATCCATCCATCCATCCATCCATCCATCCATCCATCCATCCATCCATCCATCCATCCATCCATCCATCCATCCATCCATCCATCCATCCATCCATCCATCCATCCATCCATTCATCATCCATCCATCCATCCATCCATCCATCCATCCATCCATCCATCCATCCATCCATCCATCCATCCATCCATCCATCCATGCATCCATCCATCCATCCATTTGTCCATCCATCCATCCACCCATCCATCTTTCCCTCCATCCATCCATGCAGGCATCCATCTATCCAACATATCCATCAACCATCCCTCCATCCATTCCTCCATCCATGTATCCATCCATCCATCCATCCAACATCCATCCATCATCCATCATCCCTCCATCCATCATCCCTCCATCCATCCATCCAACCATCCATCCATCCATCCATCCATCCATCCATCCATCCCCACCATCCATCCATCCATCCAGGGAAGGTGATCCATCCATCCATCCATCCATCCATCCATCCATCCATCCATCCATCCATCCAAATCCATCCTCCCATCCACCCATCCACCCATGGCCATCCATCCATCCATCCATCCATCCATCCATCCATCCATCCATCCATCCAATCCATCCATCCATCCCCCTGGATCCATCATCCATCCATCCATCCTTAAAAGCCATCCATCATCCATCCATCCTCCATCCATCCATCCATCCATCCATCCATCCATCCATCCATCCATCTGAAGCTCCATCCATCCATCATCCATCCATCCATCCATCCATCCTCCTCCATCCATCCCCATCTTCCATCTATCCATCCATCCATCCATCCATCCATCCATCCATCCATCCATCCATCCATCCATCCATCCATCCTGGAGATCATCATCCATCCATCATCCATCCCTTATCATCCATCCATCCATCCATCCTTCCCTCCATCCATCCTCCATCCATCCTGTGTCCATTTTAGAAGAATCCATCCATCCTCCATCCATCCATCCATCCATCCATCCATCCATCCATCCATCCATCCATCATCATCCATCCATCATCCATCATTATCATCCATCCATCCATCCATCCCTCCCTCCATCCATCCCTCCATCCATCCCTCCATCCATCCATCCATCCATCCCTCCATCCATCCATCCATCCATCCATCCATCCATCCATCCATCCATCCATCCATCCATCCATCCATCCATCCATCCATCCCTCCCATCCATCCATCCATCCATCCATCCATCCATCCATCCCTCTCCAGGAAGACAGAGCATCCAGTTAATTTGTTTCTGGGAGCTGCCCAGAGCCCAGGCTCCAGGGTCATCAGGCAGGTCACCCTCCCCGGGTTTGGTTTGGCACTGTCACCCTCAGTGTTTCTCTGTCCTTTCCACCCATCTGAACTGCAGACATGACTGTGGTGGTGGAATCTGAATTCCCATCCAGGCTCCTGGTTCCCATGGAGAGCCATCCCCAGCCATCCTCCTGGTCTGTTAGTGGATATTTATCCCTGATGCTTTTCAGGGATGGCAGCCCTGGGCAGAATTACAGTCTCAAGTGACCAAGTGAGAGCCACACAGAGATTTTGCACTGATAAAGGGACAAAGTCTGGTTTTAAAGAGGCTCCTCCACCTCTCCCAGCCATTTGTCTCCAGGAGTATTTTCCCTTAGACAGGGAAGGTGAGAAATTCACCTTCAAGAAATCACTGAAGGCTTTAAATCTGAGGCAGAGAAATGAGCTCTGCCTGCGCTAAGCAGGGCCCTAAATCCTGGAGATCTCTGGGCCCTAAATCCTCTGAGCCCAGAGCCTCAGGCAGGCCGGGCTGTGGCTGATCCCGAGATCCAGGCTGTTGGATCAGGGAACTCAGGGAAGGGGCCGTATTTGTGTCCCTGGGGCTCCAGCACTGTGAATGGAAATTTATTTATTTATTTAGCCTGGAAGAAAGGGTTTTAACCAGGTTCCCACCACAGACTTAAAGCCAGAAAAGTGTCTCTGACTCGAGGTTCTGATCTGTTTGAGGTGTGGGTACCTCTGGGGGAACTCCTGTCACTGTGAGCTCTGATAAATCAGAGCGAAGATAGAGCACGGAGGGAAGGAATTTTTTTTCCTTGTTTTGCTCTGTTAGGCAAACAAAGACCTCTGAAGCTTCCTCTAATGTTTGTGAATCAGAGATCAGTCCTTGGGCTGGGTTTTTTTGGGTAAACATGTGGATGTGCTCTCTCACAGCCCTGCAGCTCCAGGTTCAGACAGGTGCCAGGGCTGATAAGGCGGGTGTGGGATCTGCTCCTGGGAGGTGTCCCTTGCTCTTTCCCATGCACATCAGAGCTTTTCAGCCTGGATCATGCCTGTTCCTGGAGCAGGAGCCAGGACAGGGCTGGAGGGAGCCTGATGCGCTGCTGGGCAGCCCGAGCCCTTCCCGGCCCTCAGGAAATCCTCGGTGCTTTCAAACGGGTCTGTTCCCGCAGAAGGGCCCCGTTGTGACAAATCTGCTCTTTCCAGCAGTCAGCTGTGTTATTTTAGAAGAATTAATTAGGAAAGTGGCTAATAAATGATGTCTGAGTCCCCCGAGCCCTCCAGAGCAGCACTGCTGGGGTTCCTCACAGCCTTCCTGTGCCTGCCATGCCCTGGCCAAGCCTTTCCTGCTCATTCCCATTAATTCTGGCTGCAGACAGGGCAGGATCATCAGTCAGCACATGGAGCAGGGCAGTGATTGATACCAGAGCCTGCTGGTGGTGTGTAACAGGCAGGAATTCCTGTCCTGCCCTCCCTCCCCTCAGCTTCCCAAGCCATTGCTGCATTTGGCTCAGGCTCTGCCCTGTCTCCTTCCCGTTAGTGCCACGTTCACTCTGCCCATCAGATCCCATTCCACAGAGCAGAGGCAGCGCTGCCTGACTGGAAAATACATCCCTGGCTCAGGGGAAAAAGGAGAAAAGAGTGGAAGGCTGGGCCATGAGGCTGTTCCCCCCGCCTCTCCACAAAACCTGTAGGATATTGCTCCAAGGTTTGTTTGTTTGTGCCTCTATCTCGTGTTTTCTCTCCATATCTCTCTTTATTCACAACAGCCATGCCACAGAGACATCATATTCTCCCTCTTCCCTGATAGGATCTGCCAGCACAGGAATGTTCTGGCTGAGGAGGTTCCTGAGAAGCTCAGCACTAATATCAGAGGCCTGATACAGCAGCCGGAATAAAATTACATTTTTCTGGGAAGAAACATTGTTCTGCAAAGGAGTGCTTGAGTCAGGGCAGCCAGCGGGGAGATTAGATCTTGTCAGAGGACTCGACACATTCTGCTGATCACAGGGAAAGCCAAGACAACCAAGAAAGAGTCAAGAGAGGAGCAGCTGTGCCTGGAGAGCTTGGCGTGCCTCAGGAGGAGCTGCTGCCAGGGCAGGGATGTTCTCCTGCTTTCCCCTGGGCAGAGGGGAGTCCAGCTCAGGAGAGGTTTGAGGGGCAGGAGCAGGACTTGAGAAAAGCTGGGGTTGCCCTGCAGAGCACTTGGATCCAGTGGGAGTTTCAAATCCAGGTCCTGGAAGGAGCTGAAGTTCTGTGCCATGGAGCATTGGCTGTGAGCTGGAGAGGGGCTGGAGAGACAGGACAAAGGGACAGGATCCAGGGAATGGCTGCCACTGCCAGAGGGCAGGGCTGGATGGGGTCTTGGGCATTGGGAATTGTTCCCTGGCAGGGTGGGCAGGGGCTGGGCTGGAATTGCCAGAGCAGCTGTGGCTGCCCCTGGAGCCCTGGCAGTGCCCAAGGCCAGGCTGGACATTGGGGCTGGCAGCACCTGGCACAGGGGGAGGTGTCCATGGGATGGGATGGGATGGGATGGGATGGGATGGGATGGGATGGGATGGGATGGGATGGGATGGGGTGGGATGGGATGGGATGGGATGGGATGGGATGGGATGGGATGGGATGGGATGGGATGGGATGGGATGGGATGGGATGGGATGGGATGGGATGGGATGGGATGGGATGGGATGGGATGGGGTGGGATGGGATGGGATATGATGGGATGGGATGGGATTTAAGGCCCCTCCCAGCCCAACCCAGCCCGCTTCATGGTTCTGTGCTCAGTTCCAACCCAGAGCTGAAGGTCCAGGGAGATCAAGGGCTCAGCTCAGGGTGCTGGGATCAGGAGGGAATTCCAGCAGGGCTGGAGGAGCTGGCTTGGGAAGGATCCTCCTGCAGTGAAGGAAACCTGGGGAACCTCTCAGTGCTTTTAGCACAAAATCCAATGAGAGATGCAAAAGCTGCTTTTGCAAGGTTTGCTGATTCTGCTGGGAATATTTCACAGAGATGCGAGAGGGTAAAACTCACCTCTTAAATCTCATTTCTAAGGTTGAAAGCCTCTTCTCTCTTCACCACTTTTTATGGATATGAGGGTTAAATGAGCAGTGATTTGTCTTTACTTTGCCTTTTGCCAGTTTGAAGCAGAGCAGTGATTTTCTGGCTGCAGGGGAAGGCTGTTCTTTATCCCTGTGAATTCACCCACTACGGGGGAGATTTTGGAGAAAGGGGAGTTCAGTAACTTTGCAATTCTGAGTTGTTGGGATGATGAGACTTTTTCCTACATCTCAAGTTCAGCTGAGGCCTGAAAATGAGACCAGTCAACTGGCTTCTGGTTAAAAAAAAAAAAAAAAAAAACAAAAACCACCAAAAACCAAAAAACAAACCCTCTGAAAGGCCTGAAAGCAAAATCAGTTTATGCCTAAAATTTCTTCTATAAAAATACACGAAGATGATGTGATTTTTCATGATAAAATGACAGATTTCCCTGATGCAAAGGGAAGGTTTATCAGGTGATGGCACTGGCAGAGCTGGGTGACAGCCTGACAGGTCCTTCTGGGCGGTGAGTGTGTTCCTGTCCATCCCAAGGAGGAGTCAGGGGTGGAATGTGGTCACCTGGAGGCTGGGGGCACCTCACCCCTCACTGCAGGAGGAGGTCCAGGACAGGACTCCCAGGAAAGGTTGTTTTTACCTGGAATACAAATGCTCCACCCCGAGAGCATCGTGCTGTTTACTTCCCTTCCTGGGCTTAAATACCCCCAGTCAAAACCCAAAAAGTGAATTTACTTATGGAGAATAGGGACTGCTGCGATCTGGAAACAAAGAAACCAGCAGCTCTGAGACAGCTCCGTCTGAGATGTAAGAAAAGCTGTTAAATATCCTCTTTAATGGGCCGGGGAGGAGGATGTGTCTCCTGACAGCTCCGGCAGGACCATTTCTGAGGGCAGTGAGCTGTGAAAGACTCGTGGTTGCTCCCATTTAGCTGCTCTGGAGAAACGGGGAGTGAGCAGTTCCCTCTCCAAAGGTCACTCAGAGCCAGGAAAAGCGGCACAAATGGGACTGCTGGGCACACACCTGCCCTGGGCTGCGCCTGCCCCTCGCACTCCTCTGCCAGAGCAGCCCGCGGTGCCTCTGTGCAGCTGGTGCTGCCCACCCTGGCTGATTTATGGGCACAAATACCAGATTTTAATGACTGCACAGCTGATAGGCTTTACCCCTTCTCGGTCGTGCCCTGGGGAAGGAGGATCCGAGGGGAGGTGAATGTGCAGCTTTGCTCTGGCTGGTCCAGGAGAGCAAAGAGAACCCAAAGAGCAAAGCTAAAATCTTCTTTCAGCCCCTGGTCTGTCCCTTCTCTGCTGCTCCTCCTGTGCTGTTTCCATCACTGTGACAGATGAGCAATGCCATGGCTGACTCTCACAATCAAAGGCAGATATCCTGTATATGTGTCAGGAGCAGTTTTATAGATTCATAGTTGTGTTTTACCCCCTTGTGTTGTTCTCAGGGGTGCCCTGGGTTGGGGACATTGGGGAGGGTCACTCGTTCCCATGGCAACAGCTGCCCCCCCTCAAGGTGTCAGGCAGTGATCGCCACCCCTGGGCAGGGAAGGAGGAGTCCATGGACAGAACTTGGGGGGGCAAAGGGTTAAAAGGGGAAACCTCCATGGTGTGGGTGAGCACATGGTGGGGAAATCCTCTGGTCCTGGTGCTGTAATGTTTTCTCTATTCAGTCTGCTGTTGTGTTTCTGATAAGGTTTTAATAAACCTTTTACATTTTTTTGGAAGTGAGCAGCATTTCTCACAACCACTGAGCCCCAGAGTCAGGAACAGCTGGGTCTTAACCTGGGAGCAGGAATGCAGGGAGGGTCCAGGAGCTGCTGCTGATGCCCTAAAGAGCCTAGAAATGAAACAATTCACTTTTCAGGTAATATTGGTGTAGGAGGTAATACAAAGGCTGCTCTTTATTGGAGGCCTCCAGGGGCAGACATGGAAAATGTTCACAAAATGCCCACCCCAACAGGGTGAACACAGTTTTATAAGTTTAACAAATTTTCATAATTGCCAAAAATCACCAGTTGGAGACATAGGAGGTGAGGTAATTTCACCCCTTCTAAATCCTCCTCTCTCAGTTAGGAACCAAACTTTGTTTATGAAAATGCGTCTTGAAGCACTGATTTGGGACCTTGGCTCCAAAGAACCGAGACAGGATAGGGCCCTTGGGATGTGTTTCTGCCTAGGGAAAAGTACTGGGAAAAGAGCCATGGATACAGCAATAGCCACAGAGCTACAAACATGTGTAAAGAATATGAAGAATATAGACAGGAAAACAGCAAAAATCATTTGGCATCACGGCTTCTCAGGCACAGAGGGGAAAGAAAATTTCCATGGAATGCCCTGGAGTGTGGCAGGAGGGATGCTGCGGAGCCCGGGGGAAAAGCAGGAATGGTTTCAGCTGGGTTCAGGAGGAGTCCCTGGTTTGATGGTTCCTGGGGTGGGCTGCTAAATAAAATCCTGTGTAACTCAATGGCTGAGGCCAAGCTGGAGGTACCCCAGTGGAGGCATTGAGAATCATTTTCTCTTGGACTTGTTTCATCCCACTTTTTCTTAGTCAATTAACACTCCATTAATATGAAGCAGGAGGAGCCTGGTGGGCCCCTCTGCTTACCCAGGGATGATCGGGAGCAAACAGTGCCATTCATCTTCCTCCAAGGGGCACCAGATGCTTCCAAACCCAGAGCAGCACTGCTGGTTTGGGTTTTAAATGATTACATGCAATTTTAGAGCAATTTGCAGTGCAATTAGGGCTAGTTAATTAACACCTTTGATCTCAGACTGGGTTTGTGCTTTGGATCTGGTGCTGATGGGGGGGTGAGCCTAGGATCTCTTCTGCAGGGCAATGGGCACCTTCAGTGGCCAGGGTGAAACCAAGCCCTACCAGAAAGGCCCCACTCAGACCTGCTGTGCTGCAAAAATGGGTTTGACAGCATTCAATTATTCAATTAATTTCTGGAGAAATGTGGTGCAATGGCTCCTCCCTCTCACATGTATCCATGTGTCCCAGATTGCAAGGCAAGATGTGTTCTATTGTGTTCTCTTTGCCATCTGCATGGCAGCTGTCTCCTGTTCAGTTTTCCTTTTCTCTTCCACACCCACTCCTCCCTCAGGGAGACACCTGCTGATAACAGCTATGGAATGTCCCTGCATGGCTGATAAGAACTACAGCATCCCATTGGGAGATGGGAGCCCAGAGGGAGGAGCCAAGCATTCCTACCCGGATAGAATCTGGAGATTCTGGAACACCAGCACGGCTTCTGCACTGGATTGCCCAGAGGAACAGCAGCTGCCTCTGCCCCTGGACCTTCAGAGGAAGAGACTGCACCTTTCTCCAGGATCCCTGCTCCAGCAGAGCCACCCCTGACACTGCAGGCGGGCTGAGCCACAATTCCAATGGGACTGCTGCCAGCACCCTGACCCACAGGGTGTCAGGTTGGGTTCTGACTCTGCCAGTGTTGGTTTAGTTCACTGCATTGTTTATTTTATCCTTTTATTTTCTTCCCTAATAAAGAACTGTTATTTCCTGCTCCCATATTTCTTGCCTCAGAGCCCCTTAATTTAAAATTTATAGCAATTTGGAAGGAGGGGGTTTACATTTTCCATTTCAGGGAGGCTCCTGCCTTCCTCAGCAGGCACCTGTCCTTCAAACCAAGACACCATGGAAGAGCTGTCCTTGTTTTATTGGGAATGGCAATGTTGAGTTTTGTTCCAGCAATAACCCTGATGGGCAGAAACCTTCACACCTTTGCTGTAATTCAAGGAAGATCTGCTGCAGTGTTTGTTTGGATGGGATTTCCTGGGCAAGGTTCCCCTCCTGTGCTGGTTTATTTAATGCAGTAACTCGAGTCTGGTCAGTGGCTCCAGTGAACCTTGTCAGGCTGGGCTGGATGAAACCCAGTTCAACCCCTCGGGGCTGGTGTGGCGCAGACAGAGCACAGTTCCACACCCAGCAGCTCCATGTGAGGCCTGAAATTGTGGGGAATCTCCCGAAGCAGGGTCGGGGCTGGAGCAGAGCCCAGGGTGGAGCAGTGTCTGGTGGCAGAGCCCATCCCTCAGCGGCCATGCAGGCACTGGAACCTGCAGCAATGCTCCCTGTTCATCTGCATCTTAACATAAGCAGCAAGATTTGGGAGGTTTTGGTGTTTGTAAGGGAATTTATTTCCCTCTGAGAAGCCTTTTCTATGCCCATTCTGTAGATTTGGTCCAGGCCCAGCTCTGGCAGGCTGTGAGCTTTAGTGCCACCCTTCCAGCAGTGACAACAGTGGAATGCTGTTCCAGCCTCTGTGTTCCCTGCTCTCCATCTCTCCCCACATCACCCTCCCTCAGCCAATAAACACTGCACCTTCAGGAGCTCACAAGTGAAGGTGAATATTGAGCACCTTTTCCCACCCATTTGCCCCTGCAATTAGCAGTGATAAATAAAGTCAGCAAAGGCCCATCCTGTCTCCACACACCTCCTGTGGCTCCTTGAACTGCTGGAACCCCTCATCTGGAGCAGATTGTTGGGACATTTAGCAGAGCAGCAGCTGGAGGAGTCATCACCAGGTGAATCCCATCTGTGACAGATGAGCAATGCCATGGCTGACTCTCACAATCAAAGGCAAATATCCTGTATATGTGTCAGGAGCAGTTTTATAGATTCATAGTTGTGTTTTACCCCCTTATGTTGTTCTCAGGGCTGCCCTGGGTTGGGGACATTGGGGAGGGTCACTCGTTCCCATGGCAACAGCTGCCCCCCACTCAAGGTGTCAGGCAGTGATCGCCACCCCTGGGCAGGGAAGGAGGAGTCCATGGACAGAACTTTGGGGGGCCAAAGGGTTAAAAGGTGAAACCTCCATGGTGTGGGTGAGCACATGGTGGGGGAAATCCTCTGTTTCTGGTGCTGTGATATTTTCACTATTCAGAGAGAAATAAATGTGTTTTTTTGTTCAGGTTTTAATAAACCTTTTGAATTTTTGGAGGTGAGGAACATTTCTCACACATCTCCTCATCCCAGAATGTCCTGTAATGTCCCAGAATGTCCCAGAATGTCCCCATGGTGATGCTGCAGCTCCAGCCCAGCTGTGACTCCCTGTGCACCCAGGAAATGCATGGCTAGCACCTGGAACATTCCCAAGTGCAGCTTCCAGCACCAATAACTCTTCCTAGAGCATAAGGATGATGCTGAAACAGGGGATCCCTATGGGGACATCCCCAAAAGAGGTTTGCCCTCAGTGTTTGGGCAGTTTCCTGTTCAGAACTCAGTGTCTGAGCCCCTTGGTGACATCCAGGGAAAGGCAGGAGCTTAAAAACTCCCCAGGCAGGAGGAATGCCAGGTTTGGTGGTGTGGGGAGGATGTCAGGATGTTTGGGTCATTGATTTTGTGGCCACCCAAACACCCCTGGTGTGGCAGCTGGAGAACCTTCCTGAGAATTAAATCAGTGAACTGCCCTGAGAACTGAGGCCAGGCTGGGGAGGAGCTCAGAGGCTCTAATTTGGGATTTGGCAGCTGTGGGGAAGGGTTCAGCCCAGCTGAGTGAGGCACCAGCACCGTGATGGCAAAGGGGCGTCCCAGCTGTCCTGAAGCAGCAAATCCTGCTCAAATGACCTGCTCATGCTCAGGAATGCCACCAGCCCAGCCTGGACTTCCCAGCTGGAAATGCCAGAGCTGAGAGGACGGGGCTGAGCACAGGGAACTGGGGAGCTCTCGGGTTTCTGTGGTTCAAATGGCTCCCAAGGTATTAAAGAGTCTTTCTTCCCAGCCCCGTAACCAAAGAAGAAGTTGGGATTCCTCAGCTCTGCTTTTCAAGGCTGTTTATTTTCTTCTCTTTTCCATTCTTTCTCTGACCTGCTGAGGTCTGTCTGGCAGGTTGGTTTGTGGCACACTGACCACCCTTGGGGTGGTGTTGGCTTTTTATACTAAAAACTACGTGGACATTATTTACAATAATTTTCCAATACCTATCACCAATGTTAGACAGTCTATCTCTACTCTAAACCAATCCAGAAGCGTCGCCGTCACAGCAGAAGATGGAGGGCAAGAAGAAGAAGGAGAAGAAGGACAGGACATGCCCAGATTCCTCCACCTTGCCTCTTGAACCCCCATTCTAAAAACCTAAAATTCTACATTTTCACCCTGTGATAAATTCACTATCATTCTACTCAAACTCTTGTGGCTTGTAAACCTTCACACAAAGTTGGTAATTGTCTCCATGGGCTAAAATCAAAGGCACAGGTGTCTTTGACTCCGTGCCAAGGTCTCTGAGCCCCCTGCCAGGGTCTGGAGTCACCCAGGGCAGCCAGAGGAATGTCCTGGGTTCTGACAGGGAGCAGCAGTGCCTGCAGGCACAGCTCCACAGGACCCCAGCACTGCCATTAACAATCCTGCTGCTCCTTGGAAAGGGAGGAACAGGATCAAACTGTCATTAGCTGAATTGGGCAGCAAATGCAGGATGAGAGCCCAGGCAGTTTTTAGTAGGTCAGCTATCTATTTAAAGTAATTTGAATTATCTCAGGATAATTGAAATCCAGTGTTCATTCATTACTCTCGCTTTCGGGTCTTAAATGATTATATCCATAGCTCTGCCTCACATTTATCTGGTGGCCTCGGAGCCCTTCAGCTTTGCTGTCTGGAGCAGGTCACGGTGTTATTTTCCTTCAATTACACCGTGTGCAGTCCCAGCTCCTCCAGAGGCAATTGGCTTGGCCGGGTGACAGCTGGAAGGGAGCAACTGCCTGGATCTCATCGGGGCTGGACATGCTCAGCCCTGCAGCTCCCCTCTCCTCCCCCAGTGACAGAACCCTGTGGGTGCTGCTCTGCCTCCCCAGGAACAAAGAAACCGAGTGCTGGAATTGCCTTCCCAAGGCACCATTAGCAGTGGCTTTCGAGGAAAATGGGCAGGGTTGGATGTTTGTGGTACTGGTCACTGGGACACAGATTCTGACCCTCAGGTTGCACCTGCAGGTTTTATTTCTCTGATGAGAGGACTGAAAGCCGTCACCATTTGATTTATTCCACAGCAGGTGATTTGTGCTGTAAAGCACATTCAGTTTTTATTGGCAGCTCCTGAAAGGGAGCAGTGAAGGAAAAAGAAGGAAATCAGCTCCTATCCCAATGAACTGCAGCTGGACAGGGGGGACATTCCCTGCACAGCCTCTGTGCCCCATCCCTGCAAATCCCCCTGTGCCACATCCCTGGGCTTGGGTCTGGAGCACAAACCCTGTGAGGAACCCCTGAGGGAGCTGGGGGTGCTCAGCCTGGAGAAAAGGAGACTCAGGGGTGCCCCCATCACTCCCTGCAGCTCCTGAAAGGGGCCTGTGCTCAGCTGGGGCTGGGCTCTGTCTCCAGGCACTGACACAACCAGAGCACACAGCCTCGAGCTGCCCCAAGGGAAATACAGGCTGGATATCAGGAAAAGGATTTTATGGAAAGGGTGATAAAGTTCTGGAATGTTCTGCCTGGGGAGGTGGTGGAGTCACCATCCCTGGGGTTTTTAACAAAGCCTGGATGTGGCACTGGGTGCCAGGGTTGAGTTGAGCTGTTGGGGCTGGGTTGGACTCGATGGCCTTGAAGGCCTCTTCCAACCCAGTGATTCTGGGAATTCTGGGAATCTCTGCAGAGTCCCCCCTGTGCCCCATCCCTGCACAGCCCCTGGGCCACAGGGTGGAACATTTTCCTTTGGTGCCCCCAGAACACCCAGAGCCACCTGCAGCAGTAGCACAGAGCATCAGGTTCTCTCTGATCACTCAGTTCACCTCTTTTTTTCATGGGAGTTGTACATTCCAGGCCCATCTCTGGGGCTGCTGCATCTTTAGAGGGTCCAAAGTGGAAAATCTCTGCTGCCAGAGCTGGGAATCCATCAGGGAGTGTCTGGAGTGTCCGGGGCTGCCTCCAGAGATGCTCAGCCCCACAAAGGAGCCCTGCTGCTGAGGGAGGAGCTGGGTTTTCACCAGCTGAGCACTCCTGGGGGCTGTAGGAGTGCAGGGGGTCCCAGTACAGGGTGTGACAAATGCACCCCCCTCCTCACAGGGCTGCAGGGACAGGGACAGGGACATGGCAGCTGGAGCTGGGAGGGAGAAGATGCTTTAGCTTCAATTTGTCTCACACAGTTTATGGAGAGGGAGGGGAAACACTTTTAAAAATGGATAGAGCGAGAGATTTCTCTTTTCTTCACTTTATTACACGAGCCTGTGCCATCAGGGGAATCTGTCACTTGTGCCATCAGGGGAATCTGTCACTTGGGCCATCAGGGGAATCTGTCACTTGGGCCATCCCTCTCCCTGTCACCCTCAGCAGGGCCGGGAGGGGAGGAGGCAGCTGGGTGTGCAGACTGTGCTGCTGCAGGCTCAGGGCTGCCCTGGGCCCTGGACTCCTCTCTCCTCTTTTTTTTGGTTGGATTTGGCTTTCTTTTGTTTTTTTTTTTTAGGAGCAGGGGGGTTTTGTTTGTTTGAGTTTGTTTGGTTCTTTTTTTCCTGGAAGGGAAACTAGATAAAATGTTTTATTTGAATTTCTGCAGATGGAGATGATGTAACTCAGGCAAGGTCTGTCACTCCATCCTCTGTCATTCCCTTCTCCTGGAATGCCATGGAGATCTGGTGCTGCAGCAATTTTCCCAGCAGGCAGGACAGGACAAGGGGATTTTATTCCCGAGCTGGAGGAGCTCTTGGTGTTCCTGAGGCTGGGCAAGGTGCTTTCCTCACAGCTTTCACTGGAGCTGATCCATAACTCTGGGGCCGTTTGTCCTCAGCTCCAGGGGTACCCGGGCAGCACCAGGAGATATTTGTTACCTTTTGTTACTTTTTTTGGTTACTTTTGGTTTCTTTTGTTACATTATTACTTTTTCTTCCTTCAGGGGTTAGCAACACAGATTATATATCTAGATCTAGATCTAGATCTACATCTGTAGTTTGTGTTAGGCCCAAACTTGGGCTCCTCCTGAGTTTGAAGTGTATCTGTCAATGCAGGATGTGGCTGGAGGGAGCCTGTGCTGTCCCCAGGCATCTGTCCATGGTGTGGATTTGTGTCTGTCCATGGTGTGGATTTCTGTCTGTCTGTGCTGTGGATTTGTGTCTGTCTGTGCTGTGGATTTGTCTCTGTCCATGGTGCGGATTTCTGTCTGTCTGTGCTGTGGATTTCTGTCTGTCCATGGTGTGGATTTCTATCTGTCCGTGCTGTGGATTTGTGTCTGTCTATCTGTGCTGTGGATTTCTGTCTGTCTGTGCTGTGGATTTCTGTCTGTCCATGGTGTGGATTTCTGTCTGTCCGTGCTGTGGATTTCTGTCTGTCTGTGCTGTGGATTTGTGTCTGTCTGTGCTGTGGATTTGTGTCTGTCCATGGTGTGGATTTCTGTCTGTCCATGGTGTGGATT
This sequence comes from Emberiza elegans, assembly GCA_024865655.1. NCBI lineage: Eukaryota > Metazoa > Chordata > Aves > Passeriformes > Fringillidae > Emberiza > Emberiza elegans. Next base: position 718,981 of record JALJVW010001685.1, on the reverse strand, counting down.
TCTGTCTGTCCATGGTGTGGATTTCTGTCTGTCTGTGCTGTGGATTTGTGCCTGAGCTGAGTGTCCAGTTTCCCTTTGAGGACAGGAATGGGGATAACAACAAGGACAGAAACCTAGATGAGAAAATGCCATTTGATGGAACTTTTGAGACCCCCCCAGACCTCCCTTCCCTCTCCTCAGGTCTTTCCACCTTTGTAAATTCTTCTGGTGCTTAAAGCTTGGATGTGAGAGAGGAGGAGATAATTTCTGTGCTATGAAGAAGGGATGGATTGAGCAGGAGGGAGGCAGGGGTGTCCTGCTGTGCCAGTGCTGGGCATTTCCCCTGGATCCCAGGGACAGGCTGAGCCACATGAGCCAGCCCAGGATTTCTGCTGGACTTTGGGTCTGGTTCTTTGGTTTGTTTTGACTTTTTTTAATGGAAGATTTAACAAGGACTGCAAAACCCCAGACAGAAAAAGGTTTTTTTTTTTCCTGCTATTGCACAAGAAATGAGAAGGTTCATCCTTGAGGGGTTGAAGCTGTTGTGTTCATTTTTCCAGCTGTTGGGAATATTTCTGTTTATGGGAAGCTTGAATCATGTGGAAGTGATGTGAAATGTCTGTGTGTCCCTCTGCTCTCCCACAATTCATTCATCCTCACAAAATCCCGGGAGGGTTTGGGTTGGGAGGGACCTTAAAGATCCCCCATCCCACCCCTGCCATGGCAGGGACACCTCCCCTGTGCCAGGTGCTGCCAGCCCCAGTGTCCAGCCTGGCCTTGGGCACTGCCAGGGCTCCAGGGGCAGCCACAGCTGCTCTGGCAATCCCAGCCCAGCCCCTGCCCACCCTGCCAGGGAACAATTCCCAATGCCCAAAATCCCATCCAGCCCTGCCCTCTGGCACTGGGAGCCATTCCCTGGCTCCTGTCCCTCCATCCTTGTCCCCAGCCCCTCTGCAGCTCTCCTGGAGCCCCTTCAGGCCCTGGAGGGGCTCTGAGCTCTCCCTGAACCCTTCTCCTCCCCAGGCTGAGCCCCCCCACCTGTCCCAGCCTTTCCTCTGACCACAGCACCATCTTCCAGAGCCTTGCTCTCCCTGCCCTTCTACATTTCCCGTTTTTGTACAGAACAGAAGTGAAAAGCACAGTGGGAAGCATTTGAAGTGCAGGTTGGAACTCCCAAATGATTCTCTGGGTGGGATCTGAGCCCCTCTGGTGCCCTGTGCCTCACAGGCAGGATGACACCCTGGCATCTCCATGGTGACCTGGATGCAGCCTCACAGACCAGAATTCTCATGAGCTGGGCAGGCAGGGCTGAGATCCAACTTCTCCCCACGACAAAGAAAAATGAAACACATCAAAATCGACTTTCATTCCAGAATAAAGGGAAAAACTGGTTGATTTGGTTTGGTTTTTTTTTTTCTATTGATCTGGGGCGATGAAAAGCAAAGGATATTGTGGGGGTTCGTGTCACTGTGGTAATGACATCCACAGCCACTCAGAGATATCGATCCTTCCTGAAGGATTTCTGTGCTTCATCACGGAGCTCCCAGTGCCCAGGGCTCATCAGGGCCTCAGCAGCCTTTGAAAGGCAGATTATCTCCAGGACTGCAGCAAGCAGGAATTTAGGAGGCAATTATTTTGATATGTAAATAAGGAGGGAGAAAGGTATCAGTTTTAAAACTCTATCAAGGCCAAAGATAAAAGAGGTTTCTCATCTACTCTCTAATAATTGTTATTTAAACAGTGCCCTTGGCATGGGATCCCTGGCTGTTTCCTTAACTAAGTGCAGGAAAAGCCACTTGTGCCATTCCCCTGAAGCAGGGAAGAAGGTCATGTAATTCACTCTGCAATGGCAAAAAGATGGTGGTGAAATCTCTGTGGAGTGCCCTTAATGACTTCACAGATTATTAATGAGCTACTGAGCTTCTCCAGCCCCATTCCTCAGCTTTAAATCCAGGCCCTGGCAGCAGCTGGAGAAAAACCCCAGGAAAAGGAGTTGATATTCTCAGCCCAGCTCCTGGAAGACAAAAAGCTGCACAAGAGTTGGCACTAATTAGGGCTGGGCTGAATTCTGAAATTCCAGAGCCAGAGGGGCCAGGGAGTGAATTCCAGCTGTGCAGGGTGGGTCTGTCTGCACAGGGGTGGGGGCCCAGCTGTGCCCTCACCTGAGCATCATCCTGGTCCCACCCGTGCCCTCACCTGTGCCTCACGCTGGTGCTCAACATCCCTCACTGTGTCCCCTCTGTCACCCCCTCTGTCACCCCCTCCTCAGAGCAACACTGCCCTGGTGCTGTCAGCGGGTTGGGAAAGGGTGGGAAAAGGAACCCAGGCACAGCAGAGAGGGAGCCGAGCAGGATTCACCCCCTGAGCCTGTTCTCTCCTGTCCTACCTGTGCCTCAGCATCTGCAGACCCACCTGGAAATCCCTGCAAGGGCCATTCCTGTGCTCAGGAATACTTGGGGGATCCCCTGGGGTGTCTTGGATCCTGCTCTGGGAGATTTCTCAGCACTGACTCCCTCCTGGTGTGAAAAATAATTCAGATGACGAATAAAGTCCAGTCTTGTACAGGGAGTTTCTTTTGCTAGTGGCCCTGAATTCCCTGAATCCCTAAATCCCTGAATCCCTGAATCCCTGAATCCCTGTGGCTGGGCTCAGGCCAGGCTCCAGCTCCCCACTGCAGAGCTGGAAGGACACCAGGATTGATCTGCAGCACTGAGGTCCCTCAGGTGCTCCAGCCCCACCTCGGGGGTCCCTCTGTGTCCCCAGGGCTCTGTCACTCAGCTCTGCTAAAAGAAGAGCAGGCAGAGCCAGGGCCTCTGTAGGGATCCCATTTTTTAGTGTCCTTCCCCCAATTTTGGGGTGGTTTTTGGGGTCCCCACTTACCTTTTGGGGTCCTGTTTTGGGATCAACTTTTTGGGCCCCCCTCCCCTTTTTGGGATCCCATTTGGTGACCCAAGCAAGAGCTCCCAGCTCTCCAGAGTCCCTTGGCATCAGGAGAGGTCTCCAAGGGATCCCAGTCGTGTTGGGAAAGGCTGGAGTGTGGGAGCATCCTCTAACTGGCCACTGTGACCCTGTGCTAATGCTGCCTTTACTTGGAGCCTTTTATCTGTGAGCAGAGATCATTAGCTGTGAAATCCATCCATCCATCCATCCATCCATTCATTAATACATCCATCCATCCATCCATCCATTCATTAATACATCCATCCATTCATTAATACATCCATCCATCCATCCATCCATCCATCCATCCATCCATCCATCCATCCATCCATCCCTCCATCCATCCATCATCCATCCATTAATACATCCATTCATCCATCCATCCATCCATCCTTCCTTCCATCCATCCATCCATCATCCATCCATCCATCCATCCATCCATCCTTCCTTCCATCCATCCATCCATCATCCTTCCATCCATCCATCCATCCATCATCCATCCATCCATCCATCCATCCATCCTTCCTTCCTTCCTTCCTTCCATCCATCATCCATCCATCCATCCATCCATCCATCCATCCATCCATCCATCCATCCATCCATCCATCCATCCATCCATCCATCCATCCATCCATCCATCCATCCATCCATCCATCCATCCATCATCCATCCATCCATCCATCCATCCATCCATCCATCCATCCATCCATCCATCCATCCATCCATCCATCCATCCATCATCCATCCATCCATCCATCCATCCATCCATCCATCATCCATCCATCCATCCATCCATCCATCCATCCATCCATCCATCATCCATCCATCATCCATCCATCCATCCATCCATCCATCCATCCATCCATCCATCCATCATCCATCCATCCATCCATCCATCCATCCATCATCCATCCATCCATCCATCCATCCATCCATCCATCCATCCATCCATCCATCCATCCATCCATCCATCCATCCATCCATCCATCCATCCATCCATCCATCCATCCATCCATCCATCCATCCATCCCTTCTCTAAAAGCTGCTGTCCAGCTTGACTCTGGGCAGTGCAGCCCCTCAGGGCCAGCAGCTCTGCATTGGTCAGGAGATGGTCCCAGCTCCTCTTTCTCCGTTAATCTGCTTTAATCCACCCTTGCAGCATTTCCAGTCTGTGCTCCTTCATTCATTGCCTCATTTATAGAGGCAGAATCTCAGCTCAGCCTCACCCAGCAGGCCTTGGATTCCAGCTGGGGGAGAAGAGGGACTGATGTCCGGGTCAGGGGAAATCCCTTGGACAAGGGGGGTTCCTGCCTGGCAAAGGCACACAAATGTCCCTCAGCCTGCAGAAGTCAGAGCCAGGCTCCTGGGAAGCCTGGGGATTGTTGGGAAATCAGAATGTTCAACAGCACTTGCAGCTTCTTGCAGCTTGACCTTTATTTTGTGGAGCTTTATGCAGCAGCCACTTCATCCTGCTGAACTGAAGCCTCCCCAAGTGAAATATCTTCTCTGAGCCCTTTATGGACTGTGGAAAGGAGCAGGATCCACACCTTGGGAATGGATCCTGCCTGGGAGGGGTGGGAGGTGACGCTGTGGTGGCAGAGGAGTCCTGTTCCTGTTGGGAGTTAATCCTGCACTGACATTATTTTTAATCAGCATCAGCTCAGTGCAGCTGGGGCTGGTGCTGGACACAGATTTCCCTGGGAGCTTGTTCTGGGCAGGCAGCAATATCAGCAATATCAGCTCCTGCAGGGTGAGCTGCTAGTGCAGGGCTGCTGCAGCCACGGCCCTGCCTGGGTATTTCTCACTTCCACTTCAATTCTGCTCAAGTTTACCCTGGGTTTCTGTGATTTTATGTCCTGGCTTGCAGGCTGACTTATTAAAGAAGACCCCTGGAGGGGTTGGGATGTTGGAATAGGGGTCTTGCAGGGTTTTCTTCTCTTTTGCTTCAATCCAGACCTCCCACTCTCACCTGTAAATGTGCAGCTCTTCCCTCCCTGGAGCTCCTTTGGGGCTTTGGCATGGGTCAGTGGAGCATTAAAAAATATAAATACAGCTAAAATATTGGGATTTGGGGAAGCTCCATCCTGACTGGGAAGGAGGACCTGAAGGTGGGATCAAATCCTGGGCTGGAGACCCAGTCTGGGTCTGTTCTCTGGGCAGGCTGAACTTGGGATGAATTTTGGATTGAGCAGTTTTAAAAGCTAATAGCATCCAGGATAGATCTAGGATGGGATCCAGGATAACACAGAGCTATCCAGCCATGGAGAGTGGAGCGAGGCTCTGTTAGTGCCATAACAGTGTCTTAAGTAAAATAAATAATTTTTTAAAAGCCCTGGAAGGAAATAATTTCTTTGCTTCCAAAGGGAAGGGAACAGGAGCAGATTTTCCTGCTGATGTCCCAAAGATCCAGACTGGCTGTGCTCTTTCTCAATCTCAGTTGCCCCTTTTTCCAGCACTTTGTTGTGTCTGTTTGGACTGAAACACCTCCAGAGTAGAGACACAGGGGGCTGGAAGGGGCAATGCTGCCCTGGTCTGGCTGGGGGCATGGAAATGGCTCTGAACTAAATCCACCCCAATTCCAGGGCCTGAAGGGGCTCCAGGAGAGCTGCAGAGGGACTGGGGACAAGGATGGAGGGACAGGAGCCAGGGAATGGCTCCCAGTGCCAGAGGGCAGGGCTGGATGGGATCTTGGGCATTGGGAATTGTTCCCTGGCAGGGTGGGCAGGGGCTGGGCTGGGATTGCCAGAGCAGCTGTGGCTGCCCCTGGAGCCCTGGCAGTGCCCAAGGCCAGGCTGGACACTGGGGCTGGCAGCACCTGGCACAGGGGGAGGTGTCCCTGCCATGGGATGGGATGGGATGGGATGGGATGGGATGGGATGGGATGGGATGGGATGGGATGGGATGGGATGGGATGGGATGGGATGGGATGGGATGGGATGGGATGGGATGGGATGGGATGGGATGGGATGGGATGGGATGGGATGGGATGGGATGGGATGGGATGGGATGGGATGGGATGGGATGGGATGGGATGGGATGGGATGGGATGGGATGGGATGGGCTTTCAGGTCCCTTCCAACCCAAATCCCTCTGGGATTCCCTGATCTCAGCTGTGCTGCTCCCAGCCCTCTTCTCCTGGCAATGATTCCCTGTTTCCCTCAGAGCTATTCCAGCTCAGAAATCAACCCTGAGGCACAGCATTCATCTCATTTGGAGAGATTAATGCCCCAAAGCTGCAAATAATGCCCAGGGGAGGCAGGGAAGGAATCTTGTCTGAATTGAAAACAACGCCCAAGGGCTCTGCTGGAAAAAATCCCTGTCCCTGCGTCTGCACAGGCAGGATTGCAAAGGGCAAATTCCCATAGCCCATGGACTGACTGCCCAGGGAGGAGCTTTGGCTGCTGTTCCATCCCACAACGACCATTTCCTACATTTGCTTCCACCAGCTGCTCACTCAGGTACCTCTGGGCTCAGGGAAGTTCCTGGGGAATTGGGAATGGAGGTGTGTGGGCAGAGCAGGAGAAGGAGCCGGCTCTGGAGCATCAGGTGGTTGCCTTGGCAGTGGCAGCGAGCGCGGAACGCTGGGTCCGGTCCTCGCCATCTGCACCAATAATCAAGGCTTCATTAGAAACCCGGATTTGTTGTAAATTAGAACATGTAATTAGAAAATGTGTCTGCTAATTGAGTCCCTTTGATGTGGTTCTCAAGATGTGTTGCTGATCCCACACAGAGCGGGTTTTTAATGCCTTTTATTTATCCACATTTCCCCTATTTATTGTTATTTGCAGCTCAAACTCTTTGCTGATCAGAAATATTCCGAAATTCATCGTGCAAAGAGCAGTGTCATTGGGGCTATTTATAAACACGGAGCTGGCACAAAATGCCATTCAGCAAATTCCTTTTTTTAGGTTGCTTCTCTCCACACCCCCTCCCCACTCCTTTTTCCCTTTCCTTTATGTTTCCAACTACAAAACAAGAAGTTTCTATTTCCGCCGTGCGGAGCTGCAGGCAGTGAGTGGGGATACTGCAGTAGGTGGCACTCCTCCCTCTCCCTCAGCTCCACCAGGGTTTTGCCTTCCTGGAGCTGATGCCTCTCAGGAGGTGGGAATGTGATGCCCTGAACTCCTGTGCTCGCCCAGCATCCCTCAGCATGCTTGGAGAATCCAAGGTGTAGAACCCAAGTGCAGGGCTCATTCCTGGCTGGAATGATGTCACCTGAGCTCCCTGCAGGTCCAATTGGAGCTGGTGGCCTTTGGTCCTGGCCCAGGAAGGCACCACGTGCCCAGCTTGGGTGGGAAGTGGCCTCACCAAGCTCTGTCTGGGCTATTCTTGCTCCTGCCAAAGGGGTTGGAGCTTCTCAAAGAAGGGAGAACTGCAGACATGCAAAAAAAAATCTTATTACCCTTATGTAAGCTGAAGGAATTAATTAAATAAATGCACAAAAATATCCTCTGAGGAAAACAGAACAGCCAGCCCAGATCTCAATTTCCTGAAATTGGCTCCAGTACCAAGTGCGGCCTTTCCAAGGCTTTACTCCTTGTAGGAAAAATCCTCAGAGAGGGGAGAGGGAGGAAGTTTAACCCCTGAGGCTCTGCTCTCCCTCTCTGCTGGGCTGGCAGCTTCATTCTCTGGATTCTGGAGATGAAGGGATGACGGAGGGAGGAATGAGCCCCAAAGGGATTTTGCAGAGGGAGGTTGGATCAGCAGGAGGGATCCACAACCCCTGCCTGCTCCATGCGGGCTGAGAGCACAGCAAAGCTTCTCCTGGGATTGCTCCATGAGCCCAGCGAGGAGCTGAAGGGACCCCCATGACCACCCCAACCTGCCAGGAGCCTCTGCAGCACAAACAGAACCCAAACTCTCATCCCTGGGAACAAGGGATTGCTGTCCTGGGTGTTTGCCCATCCCTGGTGCTGCAGAGCCTCTCCAGCAGAGGAGCAGAGGAGCCTTTCTGGAGGGAGCAGAGTGGGAATGATGATCCTGCTGTGCAGGACCTCAGCATCAGAGAACACCTCCCTGTGCCCTGGGATCCCTTAAACCCAGCTGAGCCCTGCAGGACTGGCTCAGGATTTGGGCCCCAGTGAAGGAAATGCTGCTGTTCCCAAAGCCCAGTGTGCCACCAGGCTGGAATCAGGAATCAGGAATTGCTGGAGACACGGGAGCACGGCAGAGGAGTTTAGTGCTCCTAATAAAAAAATCTAATTCCCCTAATCTGGAGGAAACACTAAAAGCTACATGCTACCAATTATTTCCTTCTAGTTTTAATTTACAGCAATCAGTTATAATGGATGAAATTAATTCTCAGTTTAATTCTGTTGGCTGTGTGCTTAGAATCCCATTTTTTTCCATCTCCCCTTTTCCCAGCTGGAAATTCACTGCATCCAGCTCCAGTGGTGCTGCTTAGGGAGGAACATTGGCCCTAATTGTTTACAACCATCCCAACCTTTGGTGTAATTCCCCATTGGCAGAATCTTTGGGGGGTTGACTCACATTAGTTCTGCCTTCCTGTTCAAACCCAAGGTTTTAACATTAAAATTATGAACATCAATATCTGTATCTTCCATCTGTGGATCCCTGGGTCCATCTCTGAGCCTGGGCACTTTCTGGCTGTAGAGAAGCCTGTGTTCTCCTGAGTTACCCCAGTTAAAGAGTCTAGAACTGGTCAGAAAGCCTGCATGGAGTGAGGAGCATAATTCACCTCCTCCCTCTGATGGTTCATCTTCATCTCTGATGGCTCCCCTTCATCTCTGATGGTTCCCTGTTGTATTGCACTAAGTGGTTTCTTTAGTTGTTGTTTCTGCGCTGGGTGTTTGGCAATTTGCATGGATCACATGGTGTGTCCCATTCTCCCCTTTGCCCCCTAAGCCCCACTGGCAGTGATTTGCCCCAGGTTTCCTCCTCCCCTCACCCCCTCCTCACTGGTATCCCATTGGCTGTGGTCCTCTTCCTCCACCCCCCATTCCCCAGGTTTAAAGGTCTCCCACCATGAGGCATTCCCTCTCTTTCCCCTCTGGGACATCACCTTGACCCCAGGTGACTCCTGTCAAGGAATAAAGTAGGACTTTGGTCCCGAGAGGAAAGAGCACCTTGAGTCTTTTACTTTTGTCCTTGTAAGGGCTGTGAGGGGTGAGGGTCCAGAGCTAGCTGGATTGGACCCTCAAAGGCCCTGGAGAGATCAGCCTTTACAGTTCTCCTTCATCTCTGATGGTTCATCTTTGTTCTTCTGATGGCTCATCTTCATCCCTCTGATCATTCATCTTCTCCCATTGATGGTTCACCTTCATCCATCTGATGGTCTGCCTTCATCTCGGAGGATCACCCCCCTCTGGTGGTTCTCCTTCATCCCTGAAGGTTCTCCTCCATCCCTCTGATCTCTCATCTCACAGCTCGGCTGGGGACAGGCACAGCAAGGATGGTCCAATGGGGGCTGTGAGAATGGGGAGGGTCTGGAGCATCTCCCTGCCCTGGGGAGGCTGAAGGAGCTCCATGGTCCTGGTGGGTTCCTTCCAGCTCAGGAAATTCTGTGATTCCAAACCCACAGTGCTGGCTCAGAGCCCGGCCAGATCCAGTTCCCTGAGCCCCTGTGGACATGGGAGCATTGGCTGGATTCATCCCCATTTCCCCAGGATGTTGTCATTGCAGAGAACTGGAGCAAAGTTCAGGCAGAGTCAGAGCGCTGGTATTTTTACACCCAGCCTCTCACTCGCTCCTTTTGACACCTCTTTTCCTTTGGAAAGGGTATTTTTGCCTGGCAAGTGCTAACGGATTACATCAGCCCGGCCGGCTCAGCCCGACACCCCGCAGCCAAAGCTGCCGTGTGGGGCTTGTGTTCCCTGCAACGCTGAATGAAAGCAGTGTGAAAACAGAGACCTCTGGGCACAGCAAACCCCGCTCAGCTCCAACAACAAAGAGCTCCGGAGGAGCTGTTAGCACAGTCCCGTTCCCATCGCTGTTATCAGCGCTCCATCTGATCCGCGGGGAGCAGGAATCCTCCTCCTCTGGAATGCCCCCGAGTTAAACCCAGGCAGCACACGCTGCTTTTATCTGCTCCGAGTGACTGAGCTGTTTGTACTTTGGTGAGGATGCAAAGATCCTTTTGGGGCTCAGGGAGCTCTGGAGCTGATGCACAGCACTGCCCAGATCAGCTGTGCTTTCAAGTGGTGCCACAGACAGTGGGAATGGATGGAACCTTTTATTTCTCGCACTAAAATGCCAGACACATTTGGTTTTAAGTGCCAGGAAGCTCCTGGATTATGCACGGGATCCCTACGAGATGCCCAGGTCTGGAGCCAGTCTCAAACCTTCCTTCTTCTCTTTTTCCCCATTTCTCAACGCAGGTTTGGGGCATGGGAAGCCCTCTGGAATGGGGCTGTGACTGTGCAGAGCCTCGTGGGGAATGAATGGTTAATGGGAACAATGCAGATGTAATGAGGGAGTTAGAAGAGCTTTATTTATGGGCTCCACATTAAAGTGATATCACAGCATTAAATCTTCCCCCCATTAGTGCTGGAGTGGGAGCGGGAGTGAGGCAATCACGGCCAATCTCCCCATCAGTCTCTGAAGAGCCGGGAAATTCACGCTGGAGGTGCAGCCCTCCCCCAGCTGGGCTGGGACAGGCGGCCAGGGCTGCCTTAGAGCTCAGGGAGCTCCTTGGAGAGACACCTGATGTCTCTGGCCCCACAGAGGGTACCCGGCACCTTCCCTCCACTCAGGGTCTGACCCCTCGCCCAGGGAAAGGCACTTGCAGCGGGGAGCTGACCTGCCCAGAGCACCGGGGACATTTCTGAGCTGGGACTGTCTGAGAGGGAGGAAAGCACAGATTTGGTGCTGTGGGAATGTTTCAGTGTTCTGTGGGCTTGGTGTGTCTGTGCTCACCATGGAGAAGGGGACAGCAGCCTCCCTCTGAGCTGAGGTGCTTCCCAGCCAGAGCTTCCGGGCAACAGGGATCACTTTGGGAATGTGAAGAAATCCCTGGCTTTGGAATTCCTTTCCAGAATGTGGAACTACTTAAACCCTACCACAGCCAGGGGTGCATGAGAAGGACCACGTCATTTATCTACTGCCACACATCACTGATAGCTTTTCTTAAACTCGAAGCAGAATTCATTTCCATTTTCGATTTGCCAAAAAATTCTAGATGTCCTTTGTGGTTCAGTTTTCCCATGTTTTTACAGAGCTGTCAACAGAAAGCAGAGATCATCAGCCCTGTAACTCCAGAGGTTCCAGTGCAGGGTTTGCTTTCTGCTAAACGCCTCTTCAAATATTCATCTGAAATTAATGGGGAATGGATTTCCGTGATGTGATGCGAGACAATAAACCCAGATGTTCACTCTGCAGCAGCGACTCCACTGCAGGGATGTGAAGCCCTGAGTTCATTTTGGCTGCCTTTGCTCCTCAGAGCTGCAGGGACAATTTGCTGTGGCTGCTTCCTTCAACTCCCTTTGAACTTCGGAAGCAGAAATGAACTGTTCTGATCTGAAGGCCAATAGAAAAGAGGCTGGAAAGGGGCTTTGGACAAGAAAGAATGGCTTCCCACTGCCAGAGGGCAGGACTGGATGGGATCCTGGGAATTGGGAATTGTTCCCTGGCAGGGTGGGCAGGGGCTGGGCTGGAATTGCCAGAGCAGCTGGGGCTGCCCCTGGAGCCCTGGCAGTGCCCAAGGCCAGGCTGGACATTGGGGCTGGCAGCACCTGGCACAGGGGGAGGTGTCCCTGGGGTGGGATGGGATTTAAGGTCCCTTCCCACCCAAACCATTTCAGGATTCTGTGATGGGTCACAGCTTCTTTGCTGTGCAGGTGGGGAAACTGAGGCACATCCATCCAGAAACGCTGGAGCTGAGCCCTACCTGCTCTCCCTGTGCCCTGCAGAGCCACAAAAGGCTCTTCCAGAGGCTGCAGAGGGCGTCGAGCTCAGGCCGGTGTGTCACAGCCACGCTTTGATTGTCACCTCCTTCCACGGGGCAGGGCAGGGACAGCGGGGCAGGGGCGGGATCACGGCAGCGCTGGCTCGGGAGCGGCTCCGGAGGGGGTGGAGGCAGAACAGGGGCAGAGCAGAGGCAGAGCAGACGGAGAGCAGGGGCAGAGCAGACAGAGAGCAGGGGCAAAGGAAGGGCCGCTGTGCGCCCGCAGTGACACGAAGTGTGACACGGAATTAGCGGGGATTATGCGGCATCAGCGGCCCCCGACAGAAGGACACTAATCGCCCTCTCCCACATCAAAGCCTTTCATCGACGCCTAAGCGCCTTAAGAGTGTTCCACTTTATCAAATGAAAATAATGACGCTGTGTTTTTCGTTCCCTTGAAGGGGGAGATGCCCCAGGAAGCTCCGGCTCCCTCTGCCCGCAGTGCCCGGCCCCGGGAATGGCTCGGGAATGCCGCAGGGACAGGCGAGCTCCATCCCCCCCGTCACGAGCTGATCCGAGCCACCTCCTGCCGGGCAGTGCGGGCACAGCCCGGTCCTGGGCACAGCCCGGTGCTGGGCACAGCCCGGTGGGCACAGCCCAATCCCGGGCACAGCCCGATCCTGGGCACAGCCCGGTGCTGGGCACAGACCGGTGGGCACAGCCTGGCAGGTACAGTCCGGTCCTGGGCACAGTCCGGTCCTGGGCACAGCCCATTCCTGGGCACAGCCCAATCCTGGGCACAGCCTGAACCCGGGCACAGCTCAATCCTGGGCACAGACCGGTGGGCACAGCCCAATCCCGGGCACAGCCCGATCCTGGGCACAGTCCAATCCCGGGCACAGCCTGATCCTGGGCACAGCCCGGCAGGCACAGCCCAATCCTGGCCACAGTCTGGTCCTGGGCACAGCCCGTTCCTGGCACAGCCCAATCCTGGGCACAGCCTGGCGGGCACAGCTTAATCCTGGTCACAAGCCTGAACCTGGGCACAGCTCAATCCTGGGCACAGTCCAATCCCGGGCACAGCCTGAACCTGGGCACAGCTCAATCCTGGGCACAGCCCGATCCTGGGCACAAGCCTGAACCTGGGCACAGCTCAATCCTGGGCACAGCTCGGTGGGCTCTGGCATTTATGAGATGATTTGATGGAGTAAAAATTCGCTTTTTTGCTGCAAAACACCAAGTGCCTGATTAATACCTTGAGCAAACCCATCCCTCTCCTGCTAAGTGGCTTGTGCTGGCTGTGCTCAGGAAGAGTTTGATGTGTCCCCTTGGAAAGTGCTAAAATGAAACTTTTCCATTTTCCAGCCTGCAGCGGCCTTGCTTAGAATTCACCATTATTTTTATGATCACTTTTGAAAGTGCTCAGACTGGAAGTAAAACTTTCCCTTGGGTCTGCAATTACATTTTTTCATCCAATTTCCCAAAGAAAAAGTTGGGGTTTTGGGTTTTTTTTAAAACCTAGTTTAACAGAATCTTTGATTTTGTATTTTAAATTATGCAGCATTACCAAAGAGCCTTGAAACCAATTATTCAAACAGGTCTCTGCTTTCTCCTACGCTAAAGGACAAATCCTGCCCTTGTAGGGAAGAGCAGCTCCAGGAAGGGAAGGGAACTTGGCAAACCTGGGGGAGCAAATGAGCCCTCATGGCTCACCCTTTAAAGCTGTCAGATGGTTCTTCCATCCTTGGCTATTCCAGGTCCATCAGCCTGGAGAGGAGAAGGCTCCAGGGAGAGCTCAGAGCCCTTGCAGGGCCTGAAGGGGCTCCAGGAGAGCTGCAGAGGGACTGGGGACAAGGATGGAGGGACAGGAGCCAGGGAATGGCTCCCAGTGCCAGAGGGCAGGGCTGGATGGGATCTTGGGCACTGGGAATTGTTCCCTGGCAGGGTGGGCAGGGGCTGGGCTGGAATTGCCAGAGCAGCTGTGGCTGCCCCTGGAGCCCTGGCAGTGCCCAAGGCCAGGCTGGACATTGGGGCTGGCAGCACCTGGCACAGGGGGAGGTGTCCCTGCCATGGCAGGGGTGGCACTGGAGGGGATTTCAGGTCCCTCCCAGCCCAGCCCAGCCCAGTCTGGGACTCTGAGCTCTCTCTGTGTTCCCCAGGCCCCTCTGGTTCCCACAGGAACTCTCCAGTTTGGATTTCCCTGCTCTCCCCAGGCCTCTATCAGGGCAGGGGCTGCACTTCCACTGCTCCCAGTCCCGGCCAGGTGTGTTCAGAGCAACCCTGGGCAGTCACTGCCCTGCTCAGGGGCTGTTATTTAGCCAAACCCAAAGTCTTTTATTAAGCAAATTGCTCCCAGGGCCTGCAGAAATCCGCAGCTTTGTCAGCTCCACACAATCACACACCCAGAGAAAATGAGAGCTGAGATAGAAATCTGTAGGTTCATCTTGAAATAATGACTTTTTCAATGTCTAAATCTTGTTTTCCTGAGCCAGCCCAGCCCCTGTCTAGACGTGCTGGTTCTGTTGTTCCCTCCTGAGGAGCCAGGCCAACTTTGGCACGGTGGCAATGCCGTGACCTCCCTGCGCTGTCCCATCCCTTGCCAGCCAAAGTCACATTTCTGCTGGGTGGCCCTGGCCCCTCCCGAGGTTGGGTTTTCACAAACGATCATTATCTCTGCTGTCCTGCCATGCTGAGCAGCCTGATCTCGGCATGTCACATGTCATTAGCTTTAAAGTCACTTAGCAAAGACATTTTGTCTGCAGCTGGGTGGATCTGTCTGGTCTGTGCCACTTGTTTTCAGCTCTCAGGCTTTAAGATCTTCATGTCATGGCTCTGTGCCTCAGTTTACCTTTCTCCCCTCTTCATTTCATGGAAGAACCTGATTTTTATTCTAATTTTTGCTGTGTTTCATTTTGCTGTATTTTATTCTGATTTTCCAGGTAGCATGCAGCTCTTGGCAGCTGTTTGAGGTTCTGCAGAGGAGCAAAACCCCCACGTGTGCAAACCCTGGGCCCAGGAGTGTGGCTGGCTCTGCTGCCTGGCACTCCCGCCCGGCTGGAGATTCCTCCTGGGAATTCAGACATCCCTGTCTTCCCCTCCTCCATGCCCTGGTGCAGGCTCTGGGAAGGGTGAGTTCATTAACTCTTGTAGAAGGCACCTGAGGTGGAAAATCCTTTATGAGCATGTGGTTTGGGTGGTGGGGAGGAGCTGTCACAGCAGCTCAGAGCTCCCCTGGACCTGTCTGTCACTCACATATTTTATGAAAAATCCCTTTGCCAGGATCTTTTCTCCTGAGAAGCTGGGAAGCTTCAGCTTTTCCATGTTTTGCTACTTTGGAATGTGATTTGGAGAATTGTTTACCCAGCATGTGAATTGTTTTTATTTGATGACCAATGACAGCCAGCGGTGTCAAGGCTGTGAGCAGTCATAGATTTTTATTATTCATTCCTTGCTAGCCTTCTGATATCTCCTTTCTTTCTTTAGTATAGTTTTAATATATCATTTTCTTTTAATAAAATATCTATCATAAAATAATAAATCAGCCTTCTGAAACCTGGAGTCAAGGTTCTCATCTCTTCCCTCGTCCTGGGGACCCTCAAACACCACCACAGATGTCACCTCCAGTGTGGCTCCGAGCAGGGGCTGAGCTCCCCCAGAGCCTCCTGGGCCAGACCCAGCTCAGACACATCCCAGGGAGAGCCCAGCAGGAGATGGAGGAACTGGGGTAAATCACTGACTCCAACAACCCTTCCGTCCACCCCAGCCCAGCCTGGTGACACTGCTGTGACCTGAGCCCCATGTGGGGACCGAGGGAAAAAGGGGGAATGGTTTCATCTTATAAAAAAAGGAGGGGAAATGGTTTTCCCTTATAAAAAAAAAGGGGGAGGGGGGGGATGGTTTTCCATTATAAAAAAAAGAGGGGAATGGTTTTCTCTTATAAAAAAAGAGAGAAATTGTTTTCCCTTATAAAAAAGGAGGAATGATTTTCCCTCCCAGTTATAACAACCCCACTCCTGAGCTCTGTGCTGGTCACCAGATCTGGCTCAGGGCAAAGCCAGGCAAGCTGTCCATGTCCCCATCCCTGGTCCCATCCATGTCCCCATCCCTGGTCCCCGACCTCAGTGTCCCTGTGGAAAGGGTGGAGGGACTGAGGGGTCACAGATGGAGCTGGCAGCCCTCACTGCAACCTCAGGGACCCCCTGAGCTGCCCCGCAGGGCATCCAGCAGCTCCTGCAGCTCCTGCTGCTGCTGCCTGTGGGGACTGGCAGCCTGGCCGGGGAATGGGGCAGGGGCGGTCACTGCTGTGGGTGGGGAACAGTCCGTGTGTCCCTACAGTCCGTGTGTCCCCAAAGTCTGTGTGTCCCCACAGTCCATGTGTCCCCAAAGTCTGTGTGTCCAGCACAGTCCGTGTGTCCCCACAGTCCGTTTGTCTCCACAGTCCGTGTGTCCCCACAGTCCGTGTGTCCCACAGTCCGTGTGTCCCCACTGTCCGTGTGTCCCCACAGTCCATGTGTCTCCACAGTCTGTGTGTCCAGCACAGTCCGTGTGTCCCCACAGTCCATGTGTCTCCACGGTCCGTGTGTCCCTATGGTCCGTGTGTCCCCACAGTCCGTGTGTCCCTATGGTCCATGTGTCCCCACAGTCCGTGTGTCCCTATGGTCTGTGTGTCCCTACGGTCTGTGTGTCCCCCTTACAGGCAGGGTCCATGTGTCCAGGCCCTCCCACTGCTGGGTCACAGCCAGGCTGGCAGGGTCCCACGCTGGGTCACAGGGGCCTGGCACTGGGTGGGGCAGGAAGGGTGGCAGGGCTGGCACACAGTGCCCCGCTGGGTCAAGGGCAGTGGCAGGGCTGGCACACGGTGCCACGCTGGGTCAGGGAGGGTGGCAGGGCTGGCACACAGTGCCATGCTGGGTAAGGGAGGGTGGCAGGGCTGGCACACAGTGCCACGCTGGGTCACAGCCAGTGGCAGGGCTGGCACACAGTGCCCCGCTGGGTCAAGGGCAGTGGCAGGGCTGGCACACGGTGCCACGCTGGGTCAGGGAGGGTGGCAGGGCTGGCACACAGTGCCACGCTGGGTCAGGGAGGGTGGCAGGGCTGGCACACAGTGCCACGCTGGGTCAAGGGCAGTGGCAGGGCTGGCACACAGTGCCACGCTGGGTCAGGGGCAATGGCAAGGCTGGCACATGGTGCCACACTGGCTCAGCCTCTCCATCACCCTCGCAGTGCCCTTGGCTGTGTCAGGTGTCTGGCAGCACTGAAACACCCACAGTGTGTTTGCCAGGTTGAGGAGCCCTGGGCAGCACTGGTGCCCCCAGGGTCTGTTTCCTCTCCTGGCACAGGGATGTCCCTGCTCAGCTGCCTTTTGGGAAAGGCGTTTTCCGAGATGAAAATGCCATTTTGGGGAAGGTGGGGGAAGCCCTGGTGCTGTGCAGGGTGAAGGAGGGGGGCACAGGGAGCAGGGCTGGCCCTGGGCTGGGCTGGAAGGGGAGCTCAAGGACAAGGACAGCCTGCAAGAGCGGAGCTGGCCCAGACAGGCCAGCAGCGGTGCTGGCAGCAGGCTCAGCAGGCTCCCGTGCCTCTGATGCATTTTCACACTGACTTTTTGCATTCTGTTCATGTTTCTTTCTATTTCTACACCTGGATCGTGGCCAGAATGAAAAAGAAGAAAGGCAGATAGAAAACTTAGTGCTTTTCAATTAAACAGGAAGCTCTTTGCCATTGTAAGCGAGCTTATTTAGACATTAAATCAAAATCAAATGCTTGCACTATCAGTGCTGCTCACAGGCTGATAATTAATGATGGCTCTCCCCAGCGCAAACCCTCGGTGTTCTGTCAGCACCACTGTAAGCTTTGATCGAAAGCTTTTTAAGTAGTTTCAGAAGCTGGATCTGTAAAATAAAAATAACCCAGAGTGGTAATTCTCTGCCCAAGAAATAAATAATAAAGGCTCAGAGCGTTTAAGTGTTGGCTGTCAGTTCATCAGCGATGCCAGCATCACAGGCTGAGGGAGCAGAGAGGGAAGGAAGGGGTTTCTGGGCACTTAGGTGGGGACTCTCTTACAGCCCTCTGCCAGCAGGAAGGAGTTTCAAGGCAGATGTGAATTATTTCTGCCTTTTCTGCACTCTCTGTGGTGGAAAGGGATCTCAGTGCCCATGAAAATCAGGCTCAGTTGTTATGGAAATACTTAAACCCAACCCAGGCAGAGCTGCCCATCCCCGGCTGGGAGCTGGGAGGGGATGAGGCAGAAAGGGATGAGGCAGGAGGGATGGAGAGGAGAGAGGCAGAGCTGCCCTCAGGGTGTGCATCAGTCCCTGCTGGGCCAAGACCCCAGGGTCAGGTCCCACCAGGGCAGCCAGAAGTGACCTGGGCACCTGTGGGGCCGGAGGCACAGCCTGGGGGCAGAGGGAGCTGCTGGGGGCAGGATGGCTGCAGGAAGGTCAGGAACCTCAAACTGGGCTGTGGCTGGAGGGTCTGCCCTCACCACCCACCCCTCACCCTCCTGACAGCGTTTGCACTGGCCCCGTTCCCAGCCAGGCCTTTTCTCTGTGCCTCTTCCCCCACTCCCTTCAGGAGCACACAGAGACCCCCTGGGGGTGCACTGGAATCCCACCTGAGCATTGTGAGCCTCCCTCTCCATCCCACCCACCTCAGCACGGGATGCAGAAGCCTCCCCCCACCCCTGCTCCCTCTCCCCCCTGCTGAAGGAGCCTTCTCCTGTCTCCTGTCCCATTGTTGGAGTAGGGCCATGAGCAGGCCTCCCCTGGCTGCCAGGGCCACCAGCAGGCCTCCCCTGGCTGCCAGGGCCACCAGCAGGCCTCCCCTGGCTTCCAGAGCCACCAGCAGGCCTCCCCTGGCTGCCAGGGCCACCAGCAGGCCTCCCCTGGCTGCCAGAGCCACCAGCAGGCCTCCCCTGGCTGCCAGGGCCACCAGCAGGCCTCCCCTGGCTTCCAGAGCCACCAGCAGGCCTCCCCTGGCTGCCTGGCACTGCTGGGACAGTCACACCTCGTTATTTCTGCCTGAACTGGGAGCTGCTTCCCTGCTCTGCCCTGCCCTGTGCTGCCCTCAGGGCTGGGGACTCCACCTCCTTCCCAGTTCCAGGGGCTGACCACCCTCTCAGGGAAGACATTTCCCCTAATATCCAATTTCACCCTCCCTGGTGCAACTTGAGGGCATTTCCTCCTGTTCTGCCCCTTGTTCCATGGGGTTTTCCTGCTCTTCAGGTGTCACATGTCCCACCTGCCACACCTGCCATGCAGGACAGGCTGGGGGGCTCAGGCCTCCCCAAAAGGAGCCAGGGGTGCCATGCCCAGGGGTGCAAGAGCAGGACTGAGTCATTAAGAGCAATTTTGAGTAATTAAGAGCAGTTTCTCACGTGCCAGTCTCCACATCCCACAGGAAAACAACGCCCAGGGCAGAGCAGCCCAGGGAGGCCCCAGTCACCATCGCCCCACTGAGATTTGCTGCTGCTCCTCCTCTCCTGACTCAAACTGGGTTGAAATCTCTGGAAATCATTAGAAAAGCATCTTGGGGCAATCTGAGCACGAGGATCATGGCATGAGGAGTTTGTCACATTCCCCCAGGCTGCCTGGAAGGATTGGTGGGGGAACCCAGAGCCCTGGATGTTGGGGAAGTGACAGCTTGGAGGCTGCTCCCACCATGTCCTCAGCGAGGGATTTGGGCACTCAGGAGTCTGGAGAACAAGGAATGGGGAAACTGGGAGTTGTGTGGAGCAATGGAGGGACAAGAGGCCTGGATTTGTCATCTCCAAGGGCCATAATCATGGTAATTAACGGTGTTTGTAGGTCCTGGGCTGGATGCAGTAAGATTTTACACGGTGCATCTTCCACAGAACGATTTCCATTACTGGGAGCAGATAAAAACTGACACGGGCTCAGGGTGACTCGGGAAATCAATAAACAATAAAACTTAGCATGAAAACAAATAAATTAACCCAATCAGAAGAGACAGTGAGAGCCCATCAGACTTGTTAGACAGATGAAGTCAAGTGTCACTCCCAGGGCTGAGCAATTGCTCCGGCAGACACAGCAGGCTCCCTTTAAGGATGATTTTCTCGGCCTCTTTAGGACTGAGCTTGTTTCCATCTGCCAAACTCAGTCTGGATCAAGCAGGGGGAGACAGACAGGCCCCAAAATACCTCATCTCCCTGGAAGGGGTTTCTGTGCTCTGCTCTCCTCATGGCTGGACAGAGGCTGAGGCCCTTTGGGGATGGATGTGCTGCACCCTGAGCCCCGGTCTGCTGACAGGAACCCAGGGTGAGCCTGGGATGAGCCCCTTGGGATGAGTCTCTGCCTCCAGTGAGACTGGGAGCCAGCCTGGATGAGGGATTCACTCATTAAAGTGCTCTCCTATAATTGCAGGTTAATCAGAGAATCAGGGAATGGTTTGGGTTAGAAGGGACCTGAAATCCCCTCCAGTGCCACCCCTGCCATGGCAGGGACACCTCCCCCTGTGCCAGGTGCTGCCAGCCCCAATGTCCAGCCTGGCCTTGGGCACTGCCAGGGCTCCAGGGGCAGCCACAGCTGCTCTGGCAATTCCAGCCCAGCCCCTGCCCACCCTGCCAGGGAACAATTCCCAGTGCCCAAGATCCCATCCAGCCCTGCCCTCTGGCACTGGGAGCCATTCCCTGGCTCCTGTCCCTCCATCCTTGTCCCCAGTCCCTCTGCAGCTCTCCTGGAGCCCCTTCAGGCCCTGCAAGGGCTCTGAGCTCTCCCTGAAGCCTTCTCCTCCCCAGGGCAGCACCCCCAGCTCTCCCAGCCTTTTCTCACAGGAAATACCTGATTTAACCTTCATCTCTGGCTCACAAACCCGGATCAGTCCCTGCACAAAGCTGTGAATTTCCTCTGCTTGGCCTCCTCAGTCCAGCCCTCCTCAGGTGGCACCTCCGGCCCCATCTGGTCCCAGCCCCTCCCCACACAGCTAGGCTGGGACCCTCCCCTCCCACCCTATCACATTTACATGAATAATTCCATTGCAGCTGGACTGTGCCCGGCCGGGCTGTGCCAGGTGCTGCTCTCACACATGGAACAGTCTCAGGCACTTTCCAGTAGCATGAGAAATCATTTTTTATTGCCTATAATTATGTATTTCTGGCTAAATTAATCACTGGGGTAGATCTGGGTTTGGTACAACAGAACTGCACCAGGCTGAGTTTGACCCAGTGGCTTTGCGTGAGCTCAGCCTAATGATGTTAATTATGGGGGGAGGGAGGAATAATCCAGGGGTTAACGGGGCTGGGGCTCTGCAGCACAGCTGGCTGGAAAAACAGCAAAAATATTTGGGGGTTGGCTTGACAAGAATTGTGTTTTCTGCAGCTTTTTACCAAAAAAATTAAAAACAAAACTGGAATAAAAATGTTTCCAACCCCCAGAGAAAGATTTGCTTAGCTGGGGGGAGTTGTGGAGCCTCTGCTGTGCAGTTGTTGAGGAAAACACTGAGCAATAAAATCCCATTTCCAGAGGAAATGTCCCGGTGTTGTGATAGGGAATTGGCATTGGGAAGGAACCCCGAGCTGGAGGGGAGGAAGCAGCTCTGGCTCATGAGGTTTCCCAGAATGAGCTGAGAGGAATGAGGGATTTGTATTTCCAAACCAACTGTGGGTCTGCTGGTAGGTAAAACCAGCACTGAGAGATAAAAGAAACAATGGGGAGGATTCCACTGATTGTTGAATAGAAAAAGATACTTACCTTTACAAATAAACTATAGATTGGCAGATAAATGAATTGGACATTGAAAGATGAAAGAAACAATGGGGATAACCCCTAAATTCCATAAGAATTAAAAATTTAAAAGGAGGGTTATACATTAGAGGGAAATCTTTGGGATCAGGTGTTCTGGGAAGTCAGAACCTCTCAAGTACCTCAGAAATGGGGAGAGAGAGAAGGGAAATGTGGCTGGGAAATTGGGATAAAAAGGTGGCTGTGCCCTCCAAAAATTGGAGAGACCCCAGGGGAATGGCCCATGGTCTCTGTCTTTATTGGAATAAAGTAAAAGGACTCCTCTGTCTCCTTTTTGGATATAAACCTCTGGTGTTTGTGGATTCATTTTCCTGACAGAGGGAATCTGGGCTCTCAAGCAGGAGCAGCTGGGCCCAGCTGGGCTGGGCTGGGGTCACCTCCAGCCTCGCCTGTCCCAGGCTCCCCTGGAGCTGCTTTGGCTCCAGACCTTGAGGAGGGGCCTTCCCAGCCATGGTGCCAAGGAAAAAGAAGTGAAAATCCCCGGTTTTCACCAGTGGGTGGATAATCCATGAAGTGTTTGTGTCTAATCTGAGGCTTTATTTAGATCCATTCATCTGGATTTTGAACTTTTCATCCTTACTTGTTTTTTGTCTTAATAAGTTCAATTATATTTTTAATTGGAAAATCAGCTTTAACAGCAAAGCAGAGCTTTAAATCAAGAGAATGTTGAAAGAGGAAGTTTCAGACTTCGGAACTTTCTGAACACTTAAAATTCCATATAAATCAAAATGGACTTTTTCCTTTGAAAACTTCTGGCTCCAGCACGTCAGCATTTCTCCATGGGGGAAAAGATGAGGGAATTTCCTGGGCAATTTCCCAATATTTCTGGTACCTGCAGTAGCTGTTTAAAACCCTTTCACATCCTTTCACCCTCCCACACAGACTGCTGAGAAATAAATCCTTTGGAAATGGAAATCAGGCTTGAAGTAAACAGATTAGTAATGGTTATTTGGTAACACTTTATTAATTAAATGTCCTAAATACATTTAAACCTAGGCATTTAATTTAGATTTATTGGGATAATTTAGATTTATAAGAATCGTTATTATACCTTAAGTACAGTAAATGCCAATTGATTTTTATAGACAATATTTACTGAGGTGTAACCACAGTGCAAAATTTAATTATCTCCATGCTCAGTTAAAAGGACAGGACAGAGGGTTCAGCCCCAGGACTGCTGGAGGTGCCAGGGCTGGAGCTGCTCCTGATGCTCCGACCTTGGAGCGCCGAGCTCTGCCCTGTCCTGTGCTTCCAGACCCTTCCCAGGAGTGCCAAGAGTTCCACAGGCACTTCCTCATAGGAAAATCTTCTACCTCATGGTTCACCTGGAGAGGAGAAGGCTCCAGGGAGAGCTCAGAGCCCTTGCAGGGCCTGAAGGGGCTCCAGGAGAGCTGCAGAGGGACTGGGGACAAGGATGGAGGGACAGGAGCCAGGGAATGGCTCCCAGTGCCAGAGGGCAGGGCTGGATGGGATCTTGGGCATTGGGAATTGTTCCCTGGCAGGGTGGGCAGGGGCTGGGCTGGGATTGCCAGAGCAGCTGTGGCTGCCCCTGGAGCCCTGGCAGTGCCCAAGGCCAGGCTGGACACTGGGGCTGGCAGCACCTGGCACAGGGGGAGATGTCCCTGCCATGGCAGGGGTGGGCTTTAACATGAGCTGAGCTGAGCTGATCTTTAAGGTCCCTTCTAAGCCCTCTGACCTGGACCCGCTCTGATTTGTCATTCTGGGGCTGCTGACAGTGAAGGAGCCACACTAACAAATGTCCAAACTTGGAGGAAAATGTTACAATCTTCCAGTCACCCTGGATGTTTACCCATGAATTGTTGATCTTTTGTTCCAAAAAGATTTTTTTTTTGCCTTTTTGTTCTTTACATCCTTTTCCCTGTGAGCAGCATTGATTTTCCTATGTAGGGTCACTCAGTCAGGCTGGGTTTACCTTGGGGCTGTTGGCCAGAGCTGGCCAGGGGGAGCAGAGCAGCCAGAGCTGCTGAGCCAGGAGAGCAGGCACACAATTCCCAAACTCCTGAGCCAGGAGAGCAGGCACACAATTCCCAAACTCCTGAGCCAGGAGAGCAGGCACACAATTCCCAAACTCCTGAGCCAGGAGAGCAGGCACACAATTCCCAAACTCCTGAGCCAGGAGAGCAGGCACACAATTCCCAAACTCTGAGCCAGGAGAGCAGGCACACAATTCCCAAACTCCTGAGCCAGGAGAGCAGGCACACAATTCCCAAACTCCTGAGCCAGGAGAGCAGGCACACAATTCCCAAACTCCTGAGCCAGGAGAGCAGGACACACAATT
Source organism: Emberiza elegans (assembly GCA_024865655.1). Lineage (NCBI taxonomy): Eukaryota > Metazoa > Chordata > Aves > Passeriformes > Fringillidae > Emberiza > Emberiza elegans. The sequence continues at coordinate 695,166 of JALJVW010001685.1, read as the reverse complement.
CCCAAACTCCTGCTGTTCACCCACAGCTTCTGAAGCAAAGTAAAGCCCATCCCAAACAACCAAAGGTGCCTTTTTCCATCCTGGGAGCCACAAACTCCTGAGCCAGGAGAGCAGGAATGCCACTGAGCCAGGAGAGAGGACACACTCACTCCTGCTGTTCATCCACAGCTTCTGAAGCAAAGTAAAGCCCATCCCAAACAACCAAAGGTGCCTTTTCCCATCCTGGGAGCCACAGCAGGATCACTGCCTGGCAGGTTGGGAATGTTTGATTCAGGGGTTTTGGCTGTTTGGGGGCTGTTTGGGGAGGTTTGTGTTCCACCAGCTTTGCTCTGAGACTGGAGCAGGAACGAGCCCAGAATGCCAAGCAGAGCCCAGCCAGGCTCACCTGTGCTCGTGTGAGCCCCACAAATCACCTCAGACACTCCAGCAAGTTCACAAACCCTCAGGAAACATCAAACAAACCCGGGCTGGGGCTTCAGCATGGATGCAGAGTTCTCATAGGAAGTAATTCCCAGCGAGCAGCTCAGAGGGTAAGATAATGATTCCTGAAGTGAAAATAACACAGAGCAGGAGGATTATGTGGGATAAACACATTTTTATGCAGTTATGCTGAAGACTTTGCTGTTGGAACCTTGCAATGTCAGTTTGCCCTCTCTGATCAGTCCCCACACTTTTCTCTGTCTCACACCCAAGTTACCAAAAGCCTCCAACTCTCACCAAAATTAACCCCAAGTGCTTTAAACCCTCTGCACATCCCAGCCCATGCTGTGTGTCCTGGATTTACCTCTTCCAGGTGCAATATTCCACCTTTTCCAGGTGAAAAGTGATCTTCTGCTGCACAGGGATCTCAGGGCTGAATGAAAACCACGTCAGCTGCCAGGGCTGAGCAGATGGACGTGAGGGAGGGATGTTGTGTGTGGGGAATCTGGCAGACTGAGGAGCTGGTCCTGTGGAATCAGTCATTGAGATAATTGGAATATGGCTATTTCTGGGAGGAGCAGCTTTTCTGTGTGTGCTGTGGCTCTGTTTGTGGAGACAGGAACACGGGAGCTGAGTCACTGCCTGGCTGAACCTGGGGAGGGTGTTTGAAGGAGGCTTTGAGCCCTGGAATTGCCAGGCTCTGTGTGTTGGGATAGAGCCACAGCTGAGGTGGAATCGGGGAGGGAGCAAAGCTCAGTGCCCACAGCACCAGCAGCCCCTGGGGAGCAGCTCTGCCTCCTGTGCAAACAGGATAACAGGGCTGCAGAGGGGAATCACAAAATGCTTCCTCTGGATGAGCTCTGGCCATGAAGCTAAACATTTTACTGAAGCCTTTGGAAATCCAGAGGAGTTTGTTGGCTGTGGCCTGGGTGGCACAAAGGAAATCCAAGGGCAGGTTTAGAATAGAGATCAGGACAGAGGTTCTGGCTTTCCCAGGGCTGGATGGGATCTTGGGCATTGGGAATTGTTCCCTGGCAGGGTGGGCAGGGGCTGGGCTGGAATTGCCAGAGCAGCTGTGGCTGCCCCTGGAGCCCTGGCAGTGCCCAAGGCCGGGCTGGACATTGGGGCTGGCAGCACCTGGCACAGGGGGAGGTGTCCCTGCCATGGCAGGGGTGGGTTGGGATGGGATTTAAGGTCCCTTCCAACCCAAACCCTTCTGGAATCTTAAGGGTACCAAGCCCTGTGCTGACACCAATCTACTGCCCCCCTTCCTGTGGGTACAAACAGCAAAATTGGTGCTTCAACAGGGCCACAGCCTCCAAATTCCTGTGGAGAATGACCAGACAGAAGAATAAAGGGAGACAAATCTCCTGCTGCACACAAATATTGTGTGAAAATGCAGACAGTTCTGTTGGTGAGCGTGCGAGGAGCACGGAGCACGGGGAACATGTTCCAAGTGTCAAATGGATTATACTCCAGCGCCCTTATTGTTTCATATAATTCTCATCTAATGTCACCCCTGGCAACAATAACACAATATTCGCTTTGATGGAGCCTCGCTGAATATTTTTAAGCAATGAGGAGATTGCCGGGGGGAGCGGGGGAGGAGGGGCAGGCGGGCCGGGGGTGGCAGAGCAGAGCCCCCCTGGAATCCATCAGGGAGATGGAGTTTGCAGCTCCAGGGGCCCTGGCACCTGGGCTGGGCAGCCTCGGGATGCAGTTTTCAGCGGGAGCTTTGTCTCTGCTGGAACACAATTAGGGAGCCCTGGGCTGGGAGCAAAGCGATCCGAGGAGCTCGGGGAGAGCAGAGGCAGGGACGTGGAGGGGGACAAATAATCTCAATTTCTGAAGGCTGAGCAGAGCTGTCACTGGCAAGGTCAGGCCAAAGGGAGCTGGTTCTGGGGGAAGGGAGGAGAAAATTACTGCAAAGGTGGAAAGTGCCAAGAGGCAGCGTGGGCTCGTCCTCCCTGATTTGATTACTCTCCTGACCCAGAGGTTTCCATGAAGGTGATTCATGGACCCAGCAGCCAGAGCCCAAGCCCTGGGCTCCCTCCTGCTTCCAGGAGAATTCCTGGGTGAGGGCAGCAGCCCCAGGACAGGGACCAGGGGACACAGGGGGAGAAGGGAAAAGCTCAGCTCCCCCTCCTCAGCACAGTGACCTCCAGCTGACCCAAGGGATAACTGTGCTGGAATCCCTCTTGGAACACATCCCCTGCACGGGGGCACTCACTCAGAGCCGCCCGTGATGCCCTGGCTGATGCCCTGTCCCTGCCCTTGGTGTGTTGCAGGTTCCACCCTCCTGCCCCTTGTTCTGCTCCTGCCCTGTGCCCAGCCCGAGGGACTGCACCAATCCCTTAATGCCTACATCAATATTTTCTTTGGGAATCCCTCAGAGGAAAATAATATCAACAGAACTGATTACCATTTCCTGTGTGGCTGCCTGAGTAACGGGAACCAGATGATGTTTATCTTTAAAAAAATGAAAATGCCAATAAAAAAGTAATTTAAAAAAAAAAAATCACCTCCTGGTATTTTCCTGTTGCAGCTGGAGAAATAACAGGGATGTGCCACATCTGCATGTTCAAATCCAGCAAAAAAAAAAGGGCTTTGTTCCAGGATTCAGGGAAGGTACAACCTCCCTGGCCCTGTTTCAAAGTGGAACTCCTGATTTTCAGCACATAACTCAATTTTAGGCATTTCTGTAGAATGAGCTTAATAAATGAAGAGCTTGTGAACATTCCTGCTGGGAGCACAGGTCAGGGCTCCCAGGGCTCAGCTGTGCCCTTTGGCAGGCTGAGCTGGAGGGGAGGTTTATTTCTGGGGAGAATGGTGTAACTCAGTTCTGTTCAGTGAGATCACAGCTATTTATACAGATTTACACAGATTTATACAGTTTTACACAGATTTACACAGTTCTGAAGCTCCTTCATCCACACCAACAGCACCAGCAGAGATTAAAATAAGGTGGAAAAACCTCACTAAAATCCCATTTTACGCTCTCTGACAGGACAGAGTGTAGCTCTGGGAATGGATGTGCACCGTGGACACTGAGGGAGTTTATTCTTGTCCCCTGTAAAAAGAAAACTTCATCCCATGAACATCAGAGCATTTCTATCTGACCAGATGTCAAGCTCAGAGAACTCTTTCCAACCTCCTCCTTTCCCAGCTCCACTGCTTCCCAAAGTTTCCAACCCTCAGGCTGTATTTCTTACTGATTGATTCCTTTCATCATTCCTGGGGGTTTATTTGCTTTGCGCCTTTGAATTCTGTGAGCAAAATCCTGTTGTTTTCTCTTTTGCCATTTTCAGCCCCTATAGCAAATCAAAGGCGACTCCGACGTTGGTGAGGGAGAGAGAATGATGCATCTGACTCCATGGATATCAGAAGGCTAATTAATCACTTTATTACATTAAATTATTCTCTACATCTAAAACTGAATCTGCCAAGCACTCAACCCTGCACACACCGCACTGAATCTCGTGACTGTCCCCCAACAGTCCCAACACACACAAACACCTGGCCCTGACAGGCCAAGGAACCAGAACACCATCGCTGTGGGTGAACAATCGCCACATTGCATTCTGCTTTGGCACAAACACAGGCACAGCAAACAAGGTAAGAGTTGTGGTTTTCTTTCTCTGATGTTCAGAGAATGTGAATCCCAGAAATATTCTTGGGAAGAATTGTGCCTTGCTTTTCTCTGTGAAGAGAAATGTGGCTACAGGTCCCAGTTGTAAAAGGAAGACTCATCAAGTGCTTGGAACTTGGAAATAGAATGGCCAAATTAGAGCCCAGGTGTGGAAACCCAGGGCACCAGGAATATTTCTCTGTCTGCTCTGGGGTGCCCTGAACCCCAGGGGAGCACTGACTTTGACCCTCATTCATGGAGAAAGTTTCCCAGACTTCAAGATAAACTGGAATCCACAAAAGTGTGAAATAGATTACAGAGAGCAGTGTAGGTGTGTCACTTGGTGAGAAATTGAGGTTTGGGGATTTTTCTTCCATGTTGTGGATGGAAGCAAGATGGAAGGCACAGGGTGTCGTCCTGGGTTTCTTCTTCATGCTTCTCCTTCCTTCTTCTCCATGGGTTTGGGTGGCATTTTGTAATTGGGTGGAAAAATCTGCATTGCAGGATCTTTGGGGTCAGTTATTGGGTTAAAAGGGAAATAATCTGGGTGTCAGTTCTTAATTGGACAGTTTAGTCTTAAAAGACCTTGTAACAAGAGATTGTTGGCCATTTTGTGGAGCTTTTCCAGTTCCTGAGCCTGGTGTGGACGGTGTGCAAAACTCTAGATAAGGTAACAATAAACAAGACCTGAAGACCGAAAAGATCCAGTGTGTCTCTCTTTCCTGACACAAACCCACTCCAGGAGGGTCTCCCTCAGCAGGGGAGCCCCCTGGGAGAGCCAGACTGAGATCCAGAAGTCAGGGAATCAGTAACAGGTACCCAACACCAGGGGTGCCCATCAGAAATAAAGAAATCTGGGCATTTCTGTGGCATGGGGAAACAGAGCCCTGCATTACCAGAGCCTGGTTAGAGCCCTCAGCCCTGGCTGTGTCCAGGGCAATCCCCCCACACCTGAGGGTGTTCTCCAGCTCCATCCATCATTCTGTGAGCCCACTGCTTGCTGGGAAAAACCTATCCATGTCTTGTGCTGGTGCCGTGACAGGAGCGATGCTTGAAACGCTCTGCTCAAAGGGAGATGGAGAGTGAGGGGCTGGTCTGGATTCCTCTTCCCCAGCCCCATCAGTTTGTGTCTGTCCCCTGAGCTGGGTGATCCCTCTGTCCTTGCAAAGCAACACATGAGCCCAGAGTGCTGGGGATGAATTGGCAGTCCCTGGGCAGACTTTGCATTCCATAAACCCCATCTGGGCTTTTCTGCAAGGGCTTTGTGACCCACCCCAGGAGAGGCTGAGGGAGCTGGGAAGGGCCTGGAGCCCCAGGAGGGGCTGAGGGAGCTGGGAAGGGCCTGGAGCCCCAGGAGAGGCTGAGGGAGCTGGGAAGGGCCTGGAGCCCCAGGAGGGGCTGAGGGAGCTGGGAAGGGGCTCAGCCTGGAGCAAAGGAGGCTCAGGGGGCCCTTGTGGCTCTGCACAGCTCCTGCCAGGAGGGCACAGCCGGGGGGGTCGGGCTGTGCTCCAGGGAACAGGGACAGGAGCAGAGGGAACGGCCCCAGGCTGGGCCAGGGCAGGCTCAGGGTGGGCACAGCAGGAATTGCCCCATGGAAAGGGGGCTCAGGCCTTGGCAGGGGCTGCCCAGGGAGGTTTGCAGTGCCCAGCCCTGGAGGTGTCCCAGGAATTCCTGGAGGTGGCACTGAGTGCTCTGGGCTGGGGACAAGGTGGGCATTGGGCACCATTGGTTTGGGCTTGGTGATCCTGGAAATCCCTCCCAGCTTTAATGTTTCTGTGGTTCTGTGACCAGAAGGGTTTATTTTACTGCTGGCCCAGATTTAAGGGATGATTTTCTCCTGGTAAAGGCCCTGTGGGAACAGAAGGGCTCAGCCAGGTGAAGTGAGGAGGACACAGGGGATTGGTACCACCCTGCTGGGGCTCCACATCTCCAGGTCAGGCTCTCTCCATATAGGACCAGAGTGCTCCAGGAGCTCCAGGAGCTCTGCAGGGACCCTCCAGCCCTCAGCTCACCCTCCCCAGACAGCTCCACCACCCACAGCACCCACAGCAGCAGTGAGAAAGTTTCTTTCAGATGCTGGAAGAACAGAAGGGGCTCGGGCAGGGACATCTCCAGCAAAGCATCCCCACTGATAAAGGGTCTGCCTGGGTTGGGTGAGGAGATAAATCCCTTTCATTCAGACTCATTTAGGGCTCGGCCATTTTAATGATGTTTTCCATAGAAATGGAGGAATTCTAATCCTTTGCTGGTGTGTTATCCCAAACTCCAGTGTACTCTGCTCCTGTTTACCTCTGGCTTCTGTTGTTCCAGGGAATGGCTGCTCTGAACTCCTTTTCTGGGGAAAAGCCCTCATGGTTACCCCTGGCCCTGCAGGAGGACACAGGGAGCTGCTGGGAACGGCCCAGGAGAGGTGTCCCAGGGGACTTCTCCTTTGGGAACTGCCTTTGGATGAGACAGGCTGACATCCCAAGAAAAAGCTGTTTTTTCTTCCCAGTGTCTGAAACAGCTTCTGTGATAAGAAGAAAATTAATTAGGAGGGAGATTACTGGAAGGACTCCTGTGCCACTAGCAGAGCAGTGTCCAGTGGGGAACTGGTTGGTTTAATTCCCAGAAAACTCTTCTGTTTTGTTTCTAGAGCTGTGAAAGGCTGGAAATGCAGCCATTGTTGCCTTAAATATTAATTCATTTCTGACCTCAGCAACGCTGGTGGAGCTTTGTCTACTCTGAGCTGAATTTTTAGAAGGCTGAACACAAAGGTTCAGCGCCAAGATTGAGATCAACATTTCTTTCCAAGCCTGGGGAGGTGGGAGCCAGGGATTAACTCTGGATAACAAGCTCTGGAATTAGATTGGGACTCATTTAAGAGAAATGATCAACAGAACAACCCACTCCCAAAACATCTGACATTTTCTGGGAGGGGAAATGAGCTGACCTGTCTTGTGAAGGATCTGAAAAGGAGATTATTTGTGTGGTTGTGAAGGATCTGTCAGTGGCCCATTAGGACACACAGAATATTTTCCTTTGTGGATATATTTGGTTTTGCCAGTAAAAATGGGAGTAAATTCCAGCCAAGTCTCCCAATTTGCCTGAGACTTTTTTCTCCCTTGTGCATTTTCACCTGGACTTTCCCAAATTTGGTATCAAAAGCTGCTAAATGACAGCCCTGAAGGTCTGGGCTCACCTTGTACAAGTTGGGGACATAAATTACAGGCTAGTGAACGCCGGGGGCAGTGGAGCAGAAGGCCAGAAGATGTCCCAGGAATTATTCAGATGATTATTTGGGTATTTCCTCCATGGCTGAGGTCACTCATAGAGTAATTCCTAGGCTGGGGCACATCAGTCTCCTCTCTGGCCAACGTGTGCGAGGTCAAGGACAAAATTCACTCCTGTGTCCTGTGCAAGGAGGGAGGAAGTGTTGGGATTTTGCCAGAATATTTCTGTTATCTGGGTGTTATAAATCCAAGGATTTCCCTCCATGCTGGAGCCCATTCCTCTCTCTGAGCCAGACATGCAGGGGTTTAAGAGAATGGGAATTGTCCATGGAGGACAGAGGGCTGAGAGTGAGCTGCTTGGTGATTTTCCTGTCAAATGGGAATGCTTAGTGGTGGTCTCCACACATTTTTCCTGGAATTGTTGTGGACGTGGGGAATCTGAGTGTCTCAATACCCTCAGCGTTGTCACCTTGTGCTGTTCTCTGACCTGAGTGGAACTTCAAAGTACCAGAAAGCTCAGAGCTGTGAATTTGGGTCAGACTCTGCAGGTTCAGCTGATCGTTGGGAATATGGGAAGGGTTTGGAGCAGAGGGGCCCTGAGTGGAGAGCTGAGAGCACACCTGGTCTGGGGCAGCTCCATCTCTGGATAGATCCCTGTGACTGCTGAAATCAGCCCCAAACCCCCTGGTGCCATGTCCTGTGTCAGGATTTGCTGTAACCAGGATGGAATTCTCCAACATTTCCAGCTTTTCACCCTTTTTCAGCCAAGAACAGGGATTAGGAGCTGGACTTAAAACCTCTGCTTGGTTTTCTCCAGCTTTAGTTGATTGTGCAGAAAAAGGCCCAAGTCTTCAAGGCTCTGCTGAGCCTCTGGAAAACAGTTTTATTGTGGGCTGATCATTTCCTTCTCTCACCACAGCATCATTCCAGCAGCACAGGAGCACATTCCAGTGGACAGGAGCTGTGGCAAACAAGAGACCTGGGTGTGAGTTTTGTGCAGGCCCCCATGAGCTCCCAGGATAGGAGGGGCCTGGACCTGATGGATCCAGGAAGGCAAGAGAGACAGAAATGTCCTGTGTGGTTCCATAATTTGATGTTTCCAAGGCAAGAGCAGAGGGCAAACAGAAACATCCAGCAGTTCTTGCCAGCTCTGGATCTTCCAGAGGTTTTTGCAGCCCTGGGTGTAATTCCCTGAATTCCAGGAATGCAGAGCAGGGCCTGGGATCCCCATGCTGACACCGAGGGATGTTTGCAAACCCCTGCTGGATTCCAAACGTTTGCTGCAATAAAGAAAATCAGGTTATCCCCAGTCAGGACTGGTCTGTGCCTCCCTGGCTGACTCCAGCCCCTGGCTGGGCAGGCACATGGATGTGGTGTCCTTGGATTGGGATGCACAGTAAATACCAGCCCATATTAGCACAGGCACCAATGCCTATTAAGCCACAGGCTAAATTTGGGATTTTTATGTTGCAATAAATCTTGCTTCTCTACAGAGCCTGGGCAAACCTTAAATCAAAGGCTTTCTCCTCTCCCCTCTCGTCAGTTATTGATTGGGGCATTATCCACGAGGAGAACATGCCATAACCGTGATGGATCTGCCCGGTTCTGGCACTAATCCTGGGATAAGTGTGTGCTCTGTTGCCCACCCTTGGCTGGGCTTCATTCCAGAGGCTGCTCCTCTGGCTCATCCTGACTGAAGGATGGGAGCAGAGTGATGGATGAGGATTTTCCAGATGACTTTCTGCCCAGGTATCTGGCACCCCCACAGTGGGCAAATCTCACCCCTCTCCCAAAATAATGCTCCTCTAGGCAAAAACATCACTGGGAAAAGAGAAGGAAGGAAAGGAGGTGGAGAGGAGAAGTGAGGAGCAGATAAAGAGGTGTAAACAAGAACAGCTGCCAGGTCAGAATTCCAAAGACAGAGCCCTCAAACAAGAGACAGGAGCTCTGGAGGGTCAGAGAGGTCTCTGTGCAAGGTGGGGTGCAGCAAAGGCGTAAAACTGTTCCCAAATGCCCTGGCAATCCAAGTGCTTTGGCATCAGCATCACCCATGGATTTATACATCTCTTTTCCTGCTGTCCCTCACAGGTAAATGTCCAGGATCTCGCTTCACTTCTGCTCCAAATCCTTCCTCCCCCCTTCCTGCTGCTGGCAGCACCCAAAAACCCCCCTCCAATGTTTTGTTGAGGGAGACTGGGGAAGAAAATAATTTCTCTGCCCTGGCTATTTTTGCCATGTTAAACACCAGAAAGAAATGCTATTATGAATATACCCTAATTCAGACTCATCCCTGAGCAGATTTCACTTTGGTGGGATAAATTTATCCCCGTCAGATTTCAGAGCCGGCCGCGACTGGGACCTAATGAATCCAACCAGCTCAGGATAACAATAATTTCTACAAATCTGCTTATCTGGGCTAAATGTTTATCCCTTTAGCTGCAAACCTCTTGATCCCAAATCATTGTTATAAAACATAAGCAGAGAGTGTCTGCACGAGGCTGTAATTGAAAGGCACTTATTTGCTCAGCTGCTCAGCACAATGGCAGGGATTGGAGTGTGTTACCTCCAGATCCCCCGCTTGATTCATTCCTGCAGAACAGCGCAGGGGAGGGAGGCTCTAAAATCGCTCCTGGTGAAGAGAGCAGCTGCAGGTAGTGGCTGAAAGGCATGTGGGGAGGTGGCACAGGAGCACCCCTGTGATCAGACGCTGCTGCAGGGCAAACACCGGCCCTGAGTGCGGAATAAACCCCGGGGGCAGCGAGAGAGGGGCAGCGAACAGAGCCGGAAACGGCACCGGGAGCAAAACTGCTCGGGCTGCTCCACTGCCTGAGCTGGGAGCAATGAAGACAAATGCTGATTAGGGGCTGTAATTAATCCGCTGGGGCTGCCTCAAAGCACTTCTGGCTTCAATTGCAGAGCATGGAGTGCGAAGATGGATGGGGCTGAGGGAGTGGAGCACATTCCCCTCTTGGGCTGGGCCTGCACAGTCCCACAGAGCTCCGAAGGGATGAAGGAAAGGGGACTCTGCCAGGGGGACCTGCTCACCTGCACTGTGGGAAAACCTCTGTGGCAATGCCAGGATCATAAAATAAAAAATCACAGAAGGGTTTGGGGTGGAAGGGACTTTAAATCCCACCCAGTGGCACCCCTGCCATGGCAGGGACGCCTCCCCCTGTGCCAATGTCCAGCCTGGCCTTGGGCACTGCCAGGGCTCCAGGGGCAGCCACAGCTGCTCTGGCAATTCCAGCCCAGCCCCTGCCCACCCTGCCAGGGAACAATTCCCAATGCCCAAGATCCCATCCAGCCCTGCCCTCTGGCACTGGGAGCCATTCCCTGGCTCCTGTCCCTTCATCCTTGTCCCCAGGCCCTCTCCATTTTTCCTGTGGCTCCTTCAGGCACTGCAAGCCCAAAATTAGGTGACCCAGAGCCTTTTCTTGTCCAGGCTGAACAATCCTGGATCTCTCTAAAGCTTTCCTTGTGCGACAGTGTCCTGCAGCCCCTCAGCGTGACCCTTCCTCTGTAATCCCAAACAAAGTGACTGCAGCTGTCTCTCCCTGAGCCCCAGAGAAGGAGGGGGTGAGGAGGAACCAGTTCCGTGCAGGGCCAGCTCCAGGAGGATGGGGACTGCAGGGTCACCCTTCACAATGGGAATGCAGCAGCTCAAGAGGAGATTTCTCCCTGGGAACGGGGGTCTGGGAGTGCCTGGAATGGCCCCAGGCTGGCCCTGCTGCCCTGTTGCCAGCCTGGCCATTCCCAGCCTGCTGGACACTGGGAGCAGGAGGGCCAGCAGTGGCAGATGGCCCAGTATTTTCCATTATTTCAGGTACACTGGACTTTGGTTATTTCCAGCTACAGACCCCAGCAGTGAAACCTTGGCTCTCGCTCGTGTGTCGCTTGGCAATTTGTCTCCATCCCATATTGCTTCAGTAGCGTTCAGATAAACAAATTAAGGGAGGAGAAAGCAACAAATGCAGCTTAAGACTAATTCCCCTCCACCCCCTCAATCACTGAGGGCCTTGAAGAGTGTTCAGAGCCAAATTACACTTCAGTGCACAGGATTTAATTTGCATCTGCCAACTTCAGAAGGGGATTTAGTCAGACAGGGCATTTGCATGCCATAAAAGGAGCTGATCTCTAATTAAACTAATATCATGTTTGAGTTTCTGCAGCGATAACGGGGAAGACAAAACATGCAGGTCTTGGCAGGAGGAAGGAGCAGGCTGGGAGCACAGGAGGGGAACAGCTCCTCTAAAACCTGCCAGACACAGAGGGGGCATTTCAGGGTGGTGGGAGGGTCCTGTGCTAGAGAGAAATAATTCCCTGGTACTTCAGAGCCTCTGCAGCATCTCTGCAGCGTTTACACCCAGGAAATGCGCCCAGGTGTTGGGAAGCTCCCTCAGCAGAGCCTGACAGCACCAATTCCTGGCAGGAGCAGGATGATTTCCTGGAAAAAAAAATTTAAATCCCTTCTCTTCTATACGATCTGGCATTTCTGGGAACATGGAGTCAAATCAGCTTTCTAATTTTACTCTCCAGCCTTGATTAAGACAGAGCTTGGGGTATGTCCAGGACTTTCAGCAGTCACTGAGTGAGAGGGAGGTGAGGGCTTGCCATGAAGTCCAATAATTCCTGGTGTTTCTCCACATCCCAGCATTCCCAGGCACAGCCCTGGAAGGATGCTGAGGAGTCTGACAGCCAGAATCCATTGAACAAGTACACAAAACATCAAACAACTAAACAGAGATCTGTTTTAGAATTGTCTTTGGCTCTGCTGGATCGATTTTGGTTTTTAACAATTCCTGCTAAGAGGAAACTCTTCCAGGGCAGCTGAGCCACAGGAGACAGACAGATTATTTACCTGCCATCAAAGAGTCAGGGAAATCAGTAAACTCTGGCAATTATTGCCACAGATTAATGGATTTTAGGGCCAGGGAGGAACACAATTCCAACATGAGTCTGATTTCCTGCCCTCCAATGTCCCCGAGTGATTCCTTTCCTGAGCCCGGGTTTGAAGCAGGAGGAGCCTTTGAGGGGGACATCCCCCTTGATCCAGAGACACCCAGGACAGAGCAGAGCCTCACCCCTGTGAGCCCAGCAGGGAGAAACCCCTGCCTGCCTCAAAGCTGCCCATTTGTGTCCTGCTTTAGCTCTCCCAAAGTTCATCTCTGAGCTGCTGAGGTGTGCTGGGCCTGGCAGCTCCTGGAATCCCACATGGATCTGACAGGGATCCTGCCCCTCCCTGGGAACCTGGGGCTGCCCCATCCCTGGAGCGCCCGAGGTTGGAGCTCTTTTATGTTTTCCATACCCCAAACCTCCAGTTTCTCATAGGAAGGCCATCTCTGGGTTAATTTTCATATCATTTTTTATTTATTTCCCACTCAGATGGGCCTGGCTTGCAGTACTTACCCAAGCAAACATCCCCTGGCACCTCTCTCCCCAGGAAACCGACACACGTGGATCAAACCATGTTTATTTTCTCCTGGTGACTCAGGACTGTGCATATGCCACTGTGTGTGGCATTTCCCTCCTCAAAGAAAGCCAACTCCCACATGACATTAAAGCTTGGCTGTGGAGGAGTTTAGTGTTTTAAAGATGGAAGGACCCAAGCAAAATATTCCTTTGGACAGAACTAAAGCAGGAACTTTTCAAGGTGAGGGATTTGTGTGCTTGGGTTCTGAGCTCTGGTCCAGCAATCTCCAGCTGAGCTAACCCCTGCAAAGATAAAAGCTCCTGTTCTCCCCTGGCAGAATAGAGCCCCTTAACAACCCCTTAGTAACCAAAGCCTCCCAAACCCTTGGAGTTTGTGTTTCCTGAGCTGTCAAAGCAGCAGTGGGGTGGTGTGACCTTGCAGGGCAGAGGCCACCCCTCCCAGGTGACCTCACCTTCCCTGGGACCTTGGGAAGTTCCTGGATCCCATTCCCTCATCCCTGTGGGAAAGGAGGGTGCTCTCCCTGATGCCTTAAGTTTGAGCTTTCTTATTTTCCAGATTCTGTCCTGCATTAGTGTGTAACTCTGAACTCCATATGAAGTGTCAGCAAGTTCTCCTCACAGTTCAGTCAGAACAATCCTTTTCCAGCCCCAGAACCAAGGACACCGCTGCAGCTTCAGGCCCAGAAAGTGCAAACAACAGCAAACTGAGGAGAGTAAACTGGGAGGATGGGACTGTAATTGGACAATTAACCCCAATATGGAAATGGACCAAAACTTATAGAAGTGTGAAAACTTGTGACCCACCATCCATCTTGGGTGTACCCTCGGCCAGGCTCTTGTACTGCCCAAGGTGTGTCCTTTGAAGGAAGCCTTTTAATAAACCCCTACTTTATTCCTTTAACACTGTAGCCTCTGCTCCAGGCAGCCTCTCAAGGCATCATCTCCAAGCCTGCTCTAAGGAACAAAAGAGTTTGAGCAGAGCATTTTCAGTCTCTCAAACAGACCCTAAAGCCCCTCCTGGCTCCTCCACCTTGGACTTGCAGCTCAAACCCCCCAGACCAAACCACAAATGTCACCCAGAGCAGAGCCCCAAGGACAAAACCCTTCCCTTGTTTTTTGGCTCCCCAAACATCCCGTGGGACTGGAAAGGGGAGGGAAATCCCACTGTTATGGTGCCACAACCGGGCTCCCAGGTGGGTTTTCCTTGCTAAATAAATAAATCAGTCAGAGGAATTCTGATCCTGGATCAGTGAGCCTTCAAAATTACCCAAATACACAAAGTTCCTAAAGAGCAAGTGGGATAAAAAGGCAACTCCTCCACATGTTCCACCTCCTCAGGCTCCTGCTCCACAGGCTGGGCTGCTGTCGGGGATTACAAACCAGCTGGAGCTCACAGAAGGAGCAGGGCATGTGGAAGGAGGAAAATACCTGTACAAGTCCAATTAACATCAATTAGCTGGGGCTGGCCTGGCCAGGAACAGGTTAAACACCAGAAAGAAATGCTATTCTGAATATACCTAATTCAGACTCATCCCTGAGCAGATTTCACTTTGGTGGGATAAATTTATCCCGTCAGATTTCAGAGCCGGCCGCGACTGGGACCTAATGAATCCAACCAGCTCAGGATAACAATAATTTCTACAAATCTGCTTATCTGGGCTAAATGTTTATCCCTTTAGCTGCAAACCTCTTGATCCCAAATCATTGTTATAAAACATAAGCAGAGAGTGTCTGCACGAGGCTGTAATTGAAAGGCACTTATTTGCTCAGCTGCTCAGCACAATGGCAGGGATTGGGTGTGTTACCTCCAGATCCCACTTGATTCATTCCTGCAGAACAGCGCAGGGAGGAGGCTCTAAAATCGCTCCTGGTGAAGAGAGCAGCTGCAGGTAGTGGCTGAAAGGCATGTGGGAGGTGGCACAGGAGCACCCCTGTGATCAGACGCTGCTGCAGGGCAAACACCGGCCCTGAGTGCGGAATAAACCCCAGGGGCAGCGGGAGAGAGGGGCAGCGAACAGAGCCGGAAACGGCACCCAGGAGCAAAACTGCTCAGGCTGCTCCACTGCCTGAGCTGGGAGCAATGAAGACAAATGCTGATTAGGGGCTGTAATTAATCCGCTGGGGCTGCCTCAAAGCACTTCTGGCTTCAATTGCAGAGCGTGGAGTGCTAAGATGGATGGGGCTGAGGGAGTGGAGCACATTCCCCTCTTGGGCTGGGCCTGCACAGTCCCACAGAGCTCCGAAGGGATGAAGGAAAGGGGACTCTGCCAGGGGGACCTGCTCACCTGCACTGTGGGAAAACCTCTGTGGCAATGCCAGGATCATAAAATAAAACAATCACAGAAGGGTTTGGGGTGGAAGGGACTTTAAATCCCACCCAGTGCCACCGCTGCCATGGCAGGGACGCCTCCCACTGTGCCAATGTCCAGCCTGGCCTTGGGCACTGCCAGGGCTCCAGGGGCAGCCACAGCTGCTCTGGCAATTCCAGCCCAGCCCCTGCCCACCCTGCCAGGGAACAATTCCCAATGCCCAAGATCCCATCCAGCCCTGCCCTCTGGCACTGGGAGCCATTCCCTGGCTCCTGTCCCTTCATCCTTGTCCCCAGGCCCTCTCCATTTTTCCTGTGGCTCCTTCAGGCACTGCAAGCCCAAAATTAGGTGACCCAGAGCCTTTTCTTGTCCAGGCTGAACAATCCTGGATCTCTCTAAAGCTTTCCTTGTGCGACAGTGTCCTGCAGCCCCTCAGCGTGACCCTTCCTCTGTAATCCCAAACAAAGTGACTGCAGCTGTCTCTCCCTGAGCCCCAGAGAAGGAGGGGGTGAGGAGGAACCAGTTCCGTGCAGGGCCAGCTCCAGGAGGATGGGGACTGCAGGGTCACCCTTCACAATGGGAATGCAGCAGCTCAAGAGGAGATTTCTCCTGGGAACGGGGGTCTGGGAGTGCCTGGAATGGCCCCAGGCTGGCCCTGCTGCCCTGTTGCCAGCCTGGCCATTCCCAGCCTGCTGGACACTGGGAGCAGGAGGGCCAGCAGTGGCAGATGGCCCAGAATTTTCCATTATTTCAGGTACACTGGACTTTGGTTATTTCCAGCTACAGACCCCAGCAGTGAAACCTTGGCTCTCGCTCATGTGTCGCTTGGGCAATTTGTCTCCATCCCATATTGCTTCAGTAGCGTTCAGATAAACAAATTAAGGGAGGAGAAAGCAACAAATGTAGCTTAAGACTAATTCCCTCCACCCCTCAATCACTGAGGGCCTTGAAGAGTGTTCAGAGCCAAATTACACTTCAGTGCACAGGATTTAATTTGCATCTGCCAACTTCAGAAGGGATTTAGTCAGACAGGGCATTTGCATGCCATAAAAAGGAGCTGATCTCTAATTAAACTAATATCATGTTTGAGTTTCTGCAGCGATAACGGGGAAGACAAAACATGCAGGTCTTGGCAGGAGGAAGGAGCAGGCTGGGAGCACAGGAGGGGAACAGCTCCTCTAAAACCTGCCAGACACAGAGGGGGCATTTCAGGGTGGTGGGAGGGTCCTGTGCTAGAGAGAAATAATTCCCTGGTACTTCAGAGCCTCTGCAGCATCTCTGCAGCGTTTACACCCAGGAAATGCGCCCAGGTGTTGGGAAGCTCCTCAGCAGAGCCTGACAGCACCAATTCCTGGCAGGAGCAGGATGATTTCCTGGAAAAAAAAATTTAAATCCCTTCTCTTCTATACGATCTGGCATTTCTGGGAACATGGAGTCAAATCAGCTTTCTAATTTTACTCTCCAGCCTTGATTAAGACAGAGCTTGGGGTATGTCCAGGACTTTCAGCAGTCACTGAGTGAGAGGGAGGTGAGGGCTTGCCATGAAGTCCAATAATTCCTGGTGTTTCTCCACATCCCAGCATTCCCAGGCACAGCCCTGGAAGGATGCTGAGGAGTCTGACAGCCAGAATCCATTGAACAAGTACACAAAACATCAAACAACTAAACAGAGATCTGTTTTAGAATTGTCTTTGGCTCTGCTGGATCGATTTTGGTTTTTAACAATTCCTGCTAAGAGGAAACTCTTCCAGGGCAGCTGAGCCACAGGAGACAGACAGATTATTTACCTGCCATCAAAGAGTCAGGGAAATCAGTAAACTCTGGCAATTATTGCCACAGATTAATGGATTTTAGGGCCAGGGAGGAACACAATTCCAACATGAGTCTGATTTCCTGCCCTCCAATGTCCCTGAGTGATTCCTTTCCTGAGCCTGGGTTTGAAGCAGGAGGAGCCTTTGAAGGGGACACCCCCCTTGATCCAGAGACACCCAGGACAGAGCAGAGCCTCACCCCCGTGAGCCCAGCAGGGAGAAACCCCTGCCTGCCTCAAAGCTGCCCATTTGTGTCCTGCTTTAGCTCTCCCAAAGTTCATCTCTGAGCTGCTGAGGTGTGCTGGGCCTGGCAGCTCCTGGAATCCCACATGGATCTGACAGGGATCCTGCCCCTCCCTGGGAACCAGGGGCTGCCCCATCCCTGGAGCGCCCGAGGTTGGAGCTCTTTTATGTTTTCCATACCCCAAACCTCCAGTTTCTCATAGGAAGGCCATCTCTGGGTTAATTTTCATATCATTTTTTATTTATTTCCCACTCAGATGGGCCTGGCTTGCAGTACTTACCCAAGCAAACATCCCCTGGCACCTCTCTCCCAGGAAACCGACACACGTGGATCAAACCATGTTTATTTTCTCCCTGGTGACTCAGGACTGTGCATATGCCACTGTGTGTGGCATTTCCCGCTCCTCAAAGAAAGCCAACTCCCACATGACATTAAAGCTTGGCTGTGGAGGAGTTTAGTGTTTTAAAGATGGAAGGACCCAAGCAAAATATTCTTTGGACAGAACTAAAGCAGGGAACTTTTCAAGGTGAGGGGATTTGTGTGCTTGGGTTCTGAGCTCTGGTCCAGCAATCTCCAGCTGAGCTAACCCCTGCAAAGATAAAAGCTCCTGTTCTCCCCTGGCAGAATAGAGCCCTTAACAACCCCCTTAGTAACCAAAGCCTCCCAAACCCTTGGGGTTTGTGTTTCCTGAGCTGTCAAAGCAGCAGTGGGGTGGTGTGACCTTGCAGGGCAGAGGCCACCCCTCCCCAGGTGACCTCACCTTCCCTGGGACCTTGGGAAGTTCCTGGATCCCATTCCCTCATCCCTGTGGGAAAGGAGGGTGCTCTCCCTGATGCCTTAAGTTTGAGCTTTCTTATTTTCCAGATTCTGTCCTGCATTAGTGTGTAACTCTGAACTCCATATGAAGTGTCAGCAAGTTCTCCTCACAGTTCAGTCAGAACAATCCTTTTCCAGCCCCAGAACCAAGGACACCGCTGCAGCTTCAGGCCCAGAAAGTGCAAACAACAGCAAACTGAGGAGAGTAAACTGGGAGGATGGGACTGTAATTGGACAATTAACCCCAATATGGAAATGGACCAAAACTTATAGAAGTGTGAAAACTTGTGACCCACCATCCATCTTGGGTGTACCCTCGGCCAGGCTCTTGTACTGCCCAAGGTGTGTCCTTTGAAGGAAGCCTTTTAATAAACCCCTACTTTATTCCTTTAACACTGTAGCCTCTGCTCCAGGCAGCCTCTCAAGGCATCATCTCCAAGCCTGCTCTAAGGAACAAAAGAGTTTGAGCAGAGCATTTTCAGTCTCTCAAACAGACCCTAAAGCCCCTCCTGGCTCCTCCACCTTGGACTTGCAGCTCAAACCCCCCAGACCAAACCACAAATGTCACCCAGAGCAGAGCCCCAAGGACAAAACCCTTCCCTTGTTTTTTGGCTCCCCAAACATCCCGTGGGACTGGAAAGGGGGAGGGGAAATCCCACTGTTATGGTGCCACAACCGGGCTCCCAGGTGGGTTTTCCTTGCTAAATAAATAAATCAGTCAGAGGGAATTCTGATCCTGGATCAGTGAGCCTTCAAAATTACCCAAATACACAAAGTTCCTAAAGAGCAAGTGGGATAAAAAGGCAACTCCTCCACATGTTCCACCTCCTCAGGCTCCTGCTCCACAGGCTGGGGCTGCTGTCGGGGATTACAAACCAGCTGGAGCTCACAGAAGGAGCAGGGCATGTGGAAGGGAGGAAAATACCTGTACAAGTCCAATTAACATCAATTAGCTGGGGCTGGCCTCCAGGAACAGGTGGAGGAGGAGCACTGGAGGGATGAAGGGCAGGGCTGGAGGGCTTCGTGTTCCCTGTTAGAGTCAGGAAGCTGCAAACGCCATGGGCAGCAGAGGGGATCACAGCCAGGGAATGCCTCAGGTTGGAAAAGACCTTTGATGTTGGATTATGGTATTTTTTACTTAGAGATGGAGTAACTGAGAGGTGTTTTAAAAACTTTTATTTTATTTTTAGTCTTATCTGAAGGGTGAGATAATATAAATGTTATAATTCATGTTATTACAATAATAAGGTAACTATTTTTAATTACAATACATTGTAAGGCATTGAGAATTTTCTACAAATCTATTTTTGACATTTGGAGGTCATCGAGTCCAACCATGGACCAGCAGCACCACCATGGTCACCCCTAAGGCAGGTCCCAAGTGCCACAGCCACACTGGACAGTGGTGACTCCACCACTGCTTCAATGCCTGGCCACCCTTTCCATGAAGGAATATTCCTGTTATCTCCCCTAAACCTCCCCTGCTGTGGCTTGAGGCCATTCCCTCTCATCCTGCCACCCTGGGAAGCAGCATCCAGCCCAGGATCCCCCTCCAACCCCTCTAGAGGCTCAGTGGTTCACAGGATGGGGGCACTGAGGTGCTGGAGGATGGACCTGAGCTGCTGGGCCAGCCCAGAGCACGAGGGAGCAGCAGAGCTCGGGTTCCTCACCCCACAAACAAAGAGCTCAACATCAGAGCTGGGCACTCTGAGCTCCTTCAGCGTGGGGGAGAAGAGCCCAGAACCTCTGGGATGTGACACCTCACCTGTCCCATGCTGGGGGATGTGACACCTCACCTGTCCCATGCTGGCTGCCAGGTTGAGTCCCAGCCCAGGTGGGGCACCAGGCATCTGCTGGCACCTGCAGCTGCCTCAGACCCTGCCAGACCTTGGACAACGCTCCAGGGGCTGATTCCACACCAGGAATGGGAGATGGGAGCAGTGCCCTGATCCAGAGTGGGGCTGGGGATGGGAGGGAGCAGGAGGGGCTGCCAGCACAGCCTGGGGCTGGAGAGGGGCTGGACAGGAGCAGTGGGGACAGCAGGGACCCATCCCCACACGGCACCGGCAGCACACGGACTTCTGCAGGGAAAGGGAGGAGGCAGGAGCTGTGACAGGAGAGGAATTCCCAACAGGAGATGGATTCCCAGACAGGAGATGGACTCCCTGACAGGCTCATTTGATGCCCTTGCCTAGCTGGGCACTGTCCAGCAGAGCCTGAAAGGTTTGGGAAATTGACATTTCTGGTGGTCTAGAGAGGAGCAGAAAAGGTCATATTCAATTCCTAAAATTCATGGCCAGGTGGCCTCACACCAGCCTTGACTCCCAAGGAACAAAGCCCAGATGTTTCATTTTCTGCAGGATCAGCTCAGTTATTACCCCAACCCCAGCTTTACTCCACCAAAATCCATGACTTCCAGCAGATTTATTTAAAAAGCAAAGGAAGAATCAGGAGGAACTCATCCAGTGTGCTGCTTTCCATCCCGAAGCTCATCCCCTCTGATGGAGACCTCACCAGCCCTTTATTGATTAACAACCACCAGGATCAGATCTCCTTTTCATGCGGAAAATATCAAAATTAGGGCTTTCACTGCTGCTCATGTTATCTCCAATTAACTGCGCTGATATGATTTGTTCTCCCACAGTCTTTGTTGCATAACTAATCACAGCCAATAAATATAAACACAAAAATAATTAACTGGAATCAGCTCGCCGCCCATGCCAGGCACAGCCCAGCGGCAGCAGGGAGGACACATGTTCTTCCTGACATGATTCCAGTTAATTTTTCCTTCATTTTGGATTTTATTTCCTGCTTTGGGTGGAGGCAGGGGCTGAAGGTGCCTCTGAAGGGCTGCAGCCATGGTAACACGCTCAGACACGGGATATTGGCTCTCCAGGTGATTCGGGGATTAATTCCGTGTCAGTTCTGTTTATCGGCTCATTCCAGGAGATCCCAGCATTCTGACATTCCCCCAGCAGATGTCTGGGAATTAATGAAATAGAGAGAGGAGTCTCCAGCAAGGGCTTTGACCTGCATGGGGGGAGGATAAGCAGAGACCCTGGCACTGCTCCTTGTCCTTCAGAGCACTGAAGGTGCCACCCCAAGGACTCAGGTGGTGCCACCAGCCTGAGAGTGGCACTGCTGGGGACAAGGATATTGCTCCCATGAGCTGCTCCCAAACTAAGCTGGGATGGGCTGGCTCAGGAGGACCTTGGAGGAAAGGGATGGCAGGACTGAAGGATTGTGCAAATCCACCAATTTCCGTGGCATTTTCTGTAGGAAGTGGAATTGTTTCATCTCAGTGCTGTCCTAAATCTGTTGTATCAAGACAGTAAATCTGCAATTTTTTCCCCCTGTGATCTTGTTGTGCTTCATTTCTCTGGATCAATTTTATTATCCCATAATTCACATTGTCTCACCCTTCACATTTCATATTACAGTGTTTAGGATCATCTAAAGAACATTTTTCCTCCATTAGAATGAGAAAGTTTTAAATTATTTAGCTTAGGTGATGGAGCTGTGTTGAAACAAACTCTCTCAATGTCCAATATGGAAAATGCTCCCAGTTCCTGACTCACTGTTCTATTATTAGTAGTATTAGTATTAGTATTAGTATTAGTATTAGTATTAGTATTAGTATTAGTATTAGTATTAGTATTAGTATTAGTATTAGTATTAGTATTAGTATTAGTATTGCCCTTCACAACTCCCTGACAGGAGGGTGCAGCCAAGTGGGTGTTGGGCTCTGCCCCCAGGGAAAATCAGGACAAGAGGAAGAGGCCTCAGGTTGTTCCAGGGGAGGTTTAGGTTGGATATTAGGGAAACTTGCTTCCTGGAAAGGGTGGTCAGGAAGTGCTGGAGTCCCCATCTCTGGAGGGATTCAAAAGCCATGTGGATGTGGCACCTGGGGACATGGCCAGTGCTGCCCTTGGCAGTTGGACTCAGTGACTGGTCCCAGAGGGCTTTTCCAACCTTTCCAATGATTCTCTCATTCCATGATTATTCAGGATTTTCTCTTCCCTGGACCAGCAGTTCCAATGGGAAGTGGCACCATTTCCCCACAAATGGAGACTCCATTTCCAAAGCTGTTTGTTTGTCTGGGATTTTGTAGGGCAGCAGCAGGAAGGTTTGGGAATGGATCCCTGGGATCTCCCACATTCCCTGTCCTGGATAATGCCATTCCCAAGGTGAAGCACTTGTCAGGATTTGACAAAGCTCTTTTTATTTTCCTTTTTTTTGCTGGAGCACCTTTATTTTCCATCATTTTCCCATCTGGCAGTGAGAACCTGGGTAACGCAGGCACAGAGAGTTCAGGGGGTCTGGTGACCCCAGGGCTTTCAGAGGATCCCCTCAGGATCCTTCCAACCCCAAATCCTTTGGGCAGCATCCAAAACAGACAAGGAATCCTGCTCCCTCCCAGACCCCACCTCTCCATCTGGAATATCCCACATGTCCCCAAAATCCTGCTCTCCAGCCCCTCAGATTATGGGCAGGTTTAAAAATGTGAAGTCATCAGAGCTTTTGAGATGTTTCTCTCAAAATTGCCTGCATGCAAATACATGCAAATAGATGTAAATAGGGAGGCACTGCCTCAGCCGGGTTATTAAAGGAGCTGCTGCTCCTAAGAGGATTTTCCTAAGAAAGCTAAAGATCCCCCAACAGCCATTAGAGCCCAGCTCCTGTAAATCACACTAAATACAGGGCTCTTATCCCTGACAGAGGGATGGAGCAGGGGCTGAAGCTGCTTCTCCACATCCCTCTCCCGTCCCTTCTCCGTTCCTGGGAGGGCTCTGCTGGGAGGGCTCTGATCTGGGCCCTGCTCCAGCTGAGGGGCCCCAATGCCTGCACTGATCTGGGGCCCTGCTGCCACAGCCCCAGGGGCTGCACTCCAGCTGAGGGGGGCACAGCCCCGGGGGCTGCACTGATCTGGGGGTGCCCTGCTCCAGCTGAGGGGGCACAGCCCCCGATCTGGGGCCCGGGGCTGATCTGGGGATGCCCTGCTCCAGCCCCGGGGCTGAGGATCTGGGGGCCCTGCACAGCCCACTGATCTGGGGCCCCTGCACTGATGCACTGATCTGGGGTGCCCTGCTGCCCCCGGCCAGCTGAGGGGGTGCCCTGCTCCAGCTGACACAGCCCCCTGCAATCTGGGGTGCCTGCAGCTGATCCCAATGCCTGCTGGGGGTGCATCTGATCTGGGGTGCCCTGCTCCAGCTGAGGGGGGCTGCTCCAGCTGAGGGGGCCCCCATTCACATCTGCCCTGGCCTGCACCCCCAGCTGAGGGGCACAGGGCCTGCACTGATCTGGGGGTGCCCTGCTCCAGCTGAGGGGGCACAGGGGGTGCCCTGGCCTGCACAGCCCCTGATCTGGGGGCCCTGCCCTGCTCCAGCTGAGGGGCACAGCCCCCCGGGCCTGCACTGATCTGGGGTGCCCTGCCCAGCTCCAGCTGAGGGGATCTGGGGGTGCACAGCCCCAATGCCTGCACTGATCTGGGGGTGCCCTGCTCCAGCTGAGGGGGGCACAGCCCCAATGCCTGCACTGATCTGGGGGTGCCCTGCTGAGGGGGCACAGCCCCAGGGCTGCTGAGATCTGGGGTGCCCTGCCCCGGGGGCCCAGCACTGATCTGGGGGTGCCCTGCTCCAGCTGAGGGGGGGCAGCCCACTGCGGGGCCCCAGCATCTGCCCTGCTCCAGCTGAGGGGGGCACAGCCCCGGGGGCTGCACTGATCTGGGGGTGCCCTGCACCCCGGGGGGCTGCACTGATCTGGGGGTGCCCTGCTCCAGCTGAGGGGGGCACAGCCCCGGGGGCTGCAGAGATCTGGGGGGGGGCACAGCCCGGGGCCTGCACTGATCTGGGGGTGCCCTGCTCCAGCTGAGGGGGGCACAGCCCCGGGGCCTGCACTGATCTGGGGGTGCCCTGCTCCAGCTGAGGGGGGGGCCCCCCGGGCCCCTGGGGCCCCTGCACTGATCTGGGGGGCCTGCCCTGCTGGGGGTGCCAGCTGAGGGGGTGCACAGCCCCCCCGGGGCTGCACTGATCTGGGGGGGCACAGCCCGGGGCCCTGCCCCTGCTCCAGCTGAGGGGGGCACAGCCCCGGGGCTGCACTGATCTGGGGGTGCCCTGCTCCAGCTGAGGGGGGCACAGCCCCAGGGCCTGCACTGATCTGGGGGTGCCCTGCTCCAGCTGAGGGGGGCACAGCCCCAATGCCTGCACTGATCTGGGGGTGCCCTGCTCCAGCTGAGGGGGGCACAGCCCCGGGCCTGCACTGATCCCCTGCTCCCAGCTGAGGGGGGCACAGGGGGCCAGATCTGGGGTGCCCTGCTCCAGCTGAGGGGCTGCCCCACTGCACTGATCTGGGGTGCCCTCTGGGGTGCCCTGATCTGGGGGTGCCCTGCTCCAGCTGAGGGGGGCACAGCCCGGGGGGCTGCACTGATCTGGGGACAGCCCAGGGAGGGGCACAGTCCCAGGCCTGGTCTGGGGGTGCCCTGCCCAGCTGCACAGCCCCCCCTGCACTGCTGAGGGATCTGGGGGGGGCCAGCCCTGCACTGATCTGGGGGTGCCCTGCTCCAGCTGAGGGGGGCACAGCCCGGGGGGCTGCACTGATCTGGGTGTGCCCTGCTCCAGCTGAGGGTGGGGCAGGAGCAGCCTGGCTCTGCTGCCTGGGGCTCCCTCTCCTCACAGCTGGGGAAAACCAGCTAGGACCTGCTGCTCTGGGGCAGCTTCATCCTCCAAAGCCATCCCACCAGTTAAACCAATCTACCAGTTAAACCATCTAGCCACTTAAACCACCCACCAGTTAAACATTCTAACCAGTTAAACCATCCACCAGTTAAATCATCCACCAGTTAAACATTCTAACCAGTTAAACATCTAACCACTTAAACCACCCACCAGTTAAACCATCCACCACTTAAACCATGAAACCACTTAAACCATCCACCAGTTAAACCATCTAACCAGTTAAACCAGTTAAACCATCCCAGCAGTTCCCTGAACCCTGCACAGGGTCAAGTCATTGAAGAGTTTTCTCCCTCCCCTTGAAATATTGTTTATTTCTTGTTCCTGGAGAAATCAAGCACTGAAAAGTGTTCAGTCAGCCCTTGGGAATGCTCCCATTCGGGAATGCCCCTATCTGGAACACTGGTTCTCTGGATCTCCGTCCCAGACTGGGACTCTCCAGCAGAGCCCCCACACGTTGCTGTGCAGGGATTTTGTGGCTCAGCTGATCCTGGAAGTGGCTCAGTTCTGCTCACAAAGTTTTGTCCTTGAGTTTTCTGCTTCAGCACTCAGGAGCCTCCTGCCTTTCAAAGCTCGGCAGGATTCAGTGGCACACCAGGAGCTTAACACGATTACCCCAACTTCCACTCCCCTTCCTTAGACCTCACTCCCAGGGGCTATTTGTAATTTGGAGTTGGAGTTTATTCACTGTCTTTGAACAAAGAAATTAGATTTTTTTTCTTTTAGTCTCTTCTTAAATCCTGACAGGTTTAAAAAAAAAAAGAATTAAAAACTCTTAATGCTTTCATGAGAAGCTAAAACTTCTCACAGAAAAGGAAATACTTTTGGCAAGCTGAACAGGAGAATTATATCAGAGCTGAAGGAAAAATAAATCTTTGACCTGTTTTTGTAATTGTTGCTAATTCATTGTTATTTTTATCATCACTGTTCGTGACAGGGCCCCATTGCAGCGGGCTCTGCCCCAACACAGAGCATCACCAGCAGTAAAATCAGGTGACAGTGTCCTGCAGGATTGCTCCAGCAGTGCCTGACCTGGGCCTGGAGTCATGCTGGATCCTTCAGCGCAAGTCCTCTGCTCCAACAGGGAAAAATATCTTTAATTGCCTTGTGGGATGAGGCTGCTTGGCCTTTGGTGGCTCCTCTGAAGGATGATTTCAGTGGACACGTCTGCAGCAGCAGAGTCCTGATGTGAACACAACTGCTCCCTCTCGGTGCACTGAGCATTAATTAAGGGAGCCAAGCAATGCCCACTTTTTGTCAGAGAGCAGGAAACCTAACGAGGCTCCCAGGTAATGAGTGCCTCTCACACGTACAGCAGCTCCCTGAAATAATGAGCTTTGGAAACAATCTGGAGGTGCTGCCTCGATATTGATGTTGGGAATTCGCTGACCCTGTTGCAGGCAGGTCGTGCTTTTCACAGAGCATCTCCCCTTCAGTCTGGGCTCCCTCTCCTCAGCCCAGGATTGCAGCAGTGCAGAGCAGCCCCAGGAGCACAGAAATCCTGCCTGGCTCCGCTGCCAGGAGCCAGAGTCTTCTCCTGAGCCTTGATCCTTGGTGGAGTTTTGCAGGATAAATCCCAGCCTGGTTCTTACCCCCCGATGTGTCCAGAGAAGGTCTGAGTATCTTCAGGCATGGAGACTCCACAACATCCCTGGGCAATTTGTGTCAGCACATGGTGACCCTCACAGCCAAAAAGTGTTCCCTGATGTTCAGAGGGACCCTCCTGTGCTCAGTGTGTGACCACAGCCCCTTGTCCTGCCCATGGCCACCACTGGCAACAGCCTGGCTCTGTCCTCCCTGCAGGTGTGGATGGACAGGGATGAGGCCCCTGGAACCTTCTCTTCTCCTTCTGAGCAGTTCCAGCTCTCCCAGACCTTCCTCAGAGCAGAGATGCTCCAGCCCATGGGGTTTGGAGAGGCCCTGTTGTGTGCAGGGTGGGACTGTGGCTCTGCACTGCTCTGGATCACTCAGAAATGATCCTTGAGGTAAAAGTGGTCCCAGTTCCCTGAGGGTTCTCCCCTGTCCCACTGGGCCAGCTCCATGTGGCACAGGGACTTCAGCTCCATGTGCTGCCCTCGTGTCCTCAGCCCTGGAGGCCACATTACTCTGAAGGTTCTTCCTCCCCGTTTTCCAGGGGAAAGGCTGGAAAAGCCCTATTTGCCCATTTCCCACCATGTACCAAATCACTGCTCAGCTGCTCAGGGCCTGAAAACCCCAAGGTCCTCGTCCAGCCCTGCAGGGGCCATTCCCTGAGGTGCTGGATGTGATGGTCCCAAGGGCCCTTCCACCTCAGGATTTCCTGTGACCTGGGATTTAGGAGAGCAAGCCTAGGGCCAGCTCTGGCCCCTCAGGATAAGGACATGGAGGGGATGGAGTGAGTCCAGGGAAGGGAATGGAGCAGGGAAAGGACTGGGGAATTCCTGAGGGAGCTGGGAAGGGGTTCAGCCTGGAGCAAAGGAGGCTCAGGGGGCCCTTGTGGCTCTGCACAGCTCCTGCCAGGAGGGCACAGCCGGGGGGGCGGGCTGTGCTCCAGGGAACAGGGACAGGAGCAGAGGGAACGGCCTCAGGCTGGGCCAGGGCAGGCTCAGGGTAAAATTGGAAAAATTCTTCCTGGAAAGGGCTGTCCAGGCAGGACAGTGGTGGAGTCCCCATCCCTGGAGGGGTTTAAAGCCCCCATGGATGTGGCACTTGGGGACATGGGTTAGGAGTGGCTTTGGCAGTGCTGGGTTAAAGGTTGGATTCTTTGATCTTGGAGGGTCTTTCCAACATTATTGACTCTGTAATTCCATGAAAAATGTCCCTCCCAGCAGCAGGGCTGTAGCCAGGCATCCCTGTAGGGATTGCAGAGGCAGGAGCAGATGGAAAACAAAGTCCTGTGAGGACCCACGGAGAGGACACCCAGGGACAGAGCAGGAGCTCAGCTCCTGCATGGAGACAGCTGGAACCAGCCCAGGGCTCTGACCCAGCCCAGCTCCAAGCCAGGAACATTTTTAGAGAGCCCTGTGTGAGCTGCTCCCACTCTGTGAGCTGCAGATAAGAGGAGTGAGATGGGCTTGGTTGTTTGGCTGTGCAAGCCCGCAGCTGCCAGCTGCAATCTGCAGCCCTGGCTCCTGTGGGTGCAGCACATCCCAGCCCTCCCCACAGCCCTGCAATTCCAGCAGCCTGGAATGCAGCAGGAGCTGGGTCCCACCGGCCTCTCCCCACCCTCACTGCAGTCAGCATTGATAAACACTCTCTAAATATTTTTTTTTCCTTCCCTGCACTGCTCTAATCCACAGAGGCCCCTCAGCTTGGATGTGCTGCCTGTTGCTCTCTGCAGCCTCTTCCTCTCTTTTTCTCTCAGCAGACAAATTAAACCTTTTCCAGCCACACTGCAGAGGATTATTTCAATAGAGAGACTCAGGGCTGCACTCCCAAAGCAGGAATTACTGCTCACTCTGGGCAGGGGGGGGCAGTTCAAGCCCCAGTTTGTAGAATTTCCACCTGTGCCAAGCCAGTCTGGCAGGACCTGATCCCTCAGTCCATCCCAGGGTCAATTCCACACTGTCCTGACACCAGGGTCAGAGTTACTGGGGAAAATATCCAGAATTTTAACTGTTGGCAGAGAGATGAACAAAATCACACAACATTTACAGTGATTTGCCCCGTTTTCAGTTGGTTCATGGAATTTTTTCAGGTTTTGGCTTTTCCCAACCTTGTCATTCTGTGAAAAGCTGCTTAAAACCTATTCCAGATGTTAGCCCAGAACAGTATCGGGGTGTGTACATATCCATAGATACAGATATATAAATATAGGTAGATAGATATAGATATAGATATAGATATATAGATAGATATAGATATGGATATGGATATGGATATAGATATAGATATAGATATAGATATAGATATAGATATATAGATATAGATATAGATATAGATGATATAGATAGATAAACCACTTGCAACAAAAGACTGCTCAACCCACAAGCCCATCCTGAAATATCTGTGATGGAAATCCCACTTTCCCAGCCCCCTGTTCCAGTGTCTGTGAACAAATTGTTGTGTCATGAATTCCCATCCACTGCTGTCTGCTTTGCACAAGATGGACAAAGAGATGAGATTGTTCCTCCTTCCACAGAAGCCTCTCCAGCTGAAAGAACTCCAGTCCAGCTAATTCCGAGTTTTTCCAGGCCTGGCTGCATCCGTTCCCTCTGTATTCTTTAGGAAGAAAGCAGATTATGTTTCCCAGCACAACAATGAGAGTTTCTGTCACAGTGAGCACTACCAAAAGGAAATCAAGGCCTGTGCTGACAATGGCTCTGTTTCATTCATCAGAGCTCCCAGTCCAGAGGCTCCCTCCCAACAAAACCCAGGCAGAAACAAAAGGCAGGGCTTGTTTTAGGCCAGGCTGGGCTCAGGCACCCCTCCTGCAGCACCAGGGGAGGGGTCAGGGCTCCTGCAGCCCCCAGCTCATCACCAGACAACAGGCACTGAGACTGGAAAAGGGAATTTAGTGAGGAAAGGAGAGGAGTACAAAGAATTCAGACGAGCAAGGAGAGACAGGAGCATCTGGTGTGTTACAGCTGTTGGAGGCAAAAGTGTTTTCTAACTCCCTAAAAACATCAAAATACATCTAAATGTTGTTGGGTTGTTTTTTTTTTCTTTCTCCAAACTTGAAATAAGAAAAAAAACCACAAACCCACCCAGCCAAAAAAACCACCCTGCCTTCTTTTCCCATTGGACTAGAGCCAAGGCAGGAGGGAGGCAGAAAATGAGGAGGATATGCAAAGCATCAAAATGTTCAGTGATCAAAATGGGAGATATTTTAACCCAAACAACAGCTTTCTGCTCAAATTCTCACTCTGCCTAAAAAGCTGTTCCATGATCAAAAACACACAGAGCAGGAGAGAGGGATTTTAACTAAAATGACTTGAACCAGCTCAGTGTTTTCTCCTGCTAGTGACTTCCAGGCTTCAAGAATTTGGAGAAAGATTAAAAAAACCCCACAACTCCAAAGGAATGTGAGGATCAGATGGAGTGGTTGTTATTTGCTGTTATTTGGTTACTGTGAAAGATCAAGAAATAATCCTGCCTGATAGCCCCCTGCAGCATGAACTGGTTCCTGAGCCCTCTGTCCAAAGCACCTGCTGGTACAAGAACCCCTTTTTGGGGGAAAAGTCCTTCTTGCAAGCAAAGGAGGTTTTTATCATCCATCACAAATGCATTTCCTGGCACATTTCTACTTCCAAACCTTCCCATTTTCCCACAGAAATAAAGTTCTTCCAACAATGCCCAGCAAGTGCCACCTCATTTCCTGCCAGGGCTCCTCCTGCCCTCCCCGGCTTCCAGCACTGCTGGGCACAGGCAGTTCTGACGTCTTCCCATTTAATGAGAATTTTCTTGGTTCTCAAATAGAAAGAACCCCCAAAGCATTTCCGTGAGCAGTGCTGGGGGTTGCTGTGGGCACTGCATTGGGGAGAAAAGCAGCAGAAAAGGTAAAACTGTTCCCTGCCTACAGAGCAAGGCATTACCTGGATTTTCCAGGTGTTTATTCAAAGGGCTCTCCAACACTTCCCGGGTGTTTGCTCTCCTTTCTGCATTTCAAGTGTTGTACACGAGCGATGAGAGGCAAGGGCAAGACCTGAATGTTCTACTGGAAAAACCATTTAGCTGGGAATTTGATTTCCTTCCATTTTCTGATTTTTTTCCCCACTAGGGAGCAACAACCATATTGTAACTGAACTGACAATCACAGTGTCTTACTTCAAATGAAATTGTCAAAATATTGTGTCAGGAATACTGTATGAAGTGATTTCTTTGGCTGTCACTCACATTTGCCATCCTAAAGAGTCTGGTTTCTATTAACAAAGACACTCAACACATAAATAATCTCAAAAACCAGATACAGCTGAATTAGGAGCACCCAGAAATATTAACAGCAACAATAATCTAACCTCTGAGAAGGTGCTAAGGGGAGAAAAAGCAAGAAAATCCAAATTAAAGAAGAATGAAAAAGCTAAGTCTATTGAAACATCTGAAATTTGATACAATCAGTTAGCAAATGCCATTAACTTACTCCTCACTCCCCACCTAATGATGTGTTTGCTCTGTGCAAATAATGATGACAGTGCAGTGATTCCCATTTATTCCCATTTTTGTGGGGTATAAAATCATTCCAGGAATCATAGCCTTTGAGCAAATTGAGATCTTTGGTGTCTGAGTCAGGAACTGAGGGGCTGGGACACACCTGGGGTGCAGAACTGCAGGGGTTGAGAGGCTGGGACACAGAACTGCAGGGATTGGGGGGCTGGGACACACCTGGGACACAGAACTGCAGGGGTTGAGGGGGACACAGGACACACACACCTGGACACAGAACTGCAGGGATTGAGGACACAGAACTGCAGGGACACACACCTGGGGTGCAGAACTGCAGGGGGGCTGAGGACACAGAACTGGGGATTGGGGGCTGGGACACACCTGGGACAGAGAACTGCAGGGGTTGAGGGGCTGGGACACACCTGGGGTGCAGAACACCTGGGACACAGAACTGGGGATTGGGGGACACACCTGGGACACAGAACTGGGGATTGTAGGGACACACCTGGGACACAGGCAGGGGTTGTGGGCTGGGACACACCTGGGGTGCAGAACTGCAGAACTGGGACACACCTGGGATTGAGGGGGTTGAGGACTGGGACACACCTGGGACACAGAACTGCAGGGGTTGAGGGGCTGGGACACACCTGGGACAGAGAACTGCAGGGATTGAAGGGCTGGGACACACCTGGGACACAGAACTGCAGGGATTGAGGGCTGGGACACACCTGGGGTGCAGAACTGCAGGGATTGGGGGGCTGGGACACACCTGGGGTGTAGAAATGCAGGGATTGAGGGTTGGGACACACCTGGGGTGTAGAAATGCAGGGATTGAGGGCTGGGACACACCTGGGACACTGAACTGCCCAGGGTGGGATGATAAGGGTGTCTGGGATGGGCCAGGGTTGGATCCATGATCCCTGGGGTCCCTTCCAGCTCAGGACATTCTGGGATTCTATGGGTCTAAGGATGAAAACTCTGGAAGGAGAGAAATTTAGGCAACACTTGGACAGGTGTGACCTCCTGACAGGCTGCCCTGGGCTGTGTTTGAGGGGTCAGGGAGGCTTCCCAGGCCCAGCTGGGGCAGCTGAGGCTCTGAGAGCCTTTAGGAGCTGCCAGGATGAGCCTTTGTCCCATGCAAAGCAACAGGTCCTCAAACAGCACCAGGGCAGGCTCTGGGTGGGCACAGCAGGAATTGCCCCATGGAAAGGGGGCTCAGGCCTTGGCAGGGGCTGCCCAGGGAGGTTTGCAGTGCCCAGCCCTGGAGGTGCCCCAGCAATTCCTGGAGGTGGCACTCAGAGCTCTGGTGGGGGTCAGGCACAGCTCAGACTCCATGATCCAAGAGATCTTTTCCAACCTCAGTGAAAACAAAAAGATCCTTCGTAACAAAAAACCCCAAAGCACAGCGAGGTGTAACCCATCCCACAGCAGCCCTCCCATGTCACACAGCTGCCAGGCTGTCCCCTGAGGCCAGCAGGGTTTCCCAGCCCTCCCTCTGAGCAGCCAGGGCAGTTCTGCTGCCCAGGCAGTGCCCCAGTCCTGCACAGGGCTGGGGGAACAAAGGAATTGCTGTTCCTGCTGCTCGGCTCTGTGCAGTGGGAACTGCACAGGCTCAGGTTGCAGACAAGTGCATTAATCTTTTCAGCTTTCCTGGAATGAAACATCAGAGGTTTGACCTATTCTTTATTGCTATTCCAATGCCCTGGGTGGTACTTTTAAAAATAAACTCCTGAAAGGCAGCAGGAGGGAGAAGGGGAAGGAGCCTCTCACTCACTGTGCAAGCCCTAACTGTTCAAAATAGAGAAAATGTAAAAATTCAAGACTGTTTGATTAAAAGACTGGTAATATTCAATATTCTGGAATCTCTGAGTTCCAGACTCAGGGGTGAAAGAGATTTCAGCTTCTTATTTTAAAGAAAAAATAAGGGTTTGGACTCGCAGGACTGAGGAATGAGATCAAGCAGCACAGGAAGGCCAAGGAAGCTGCTGGAAAGGCAAAACTGAGCCTCACTATTGATTGGTATCTATGAAATCTTACTATTTTTAAAGCACATTTGGGGACCTGAAGGTTCCTGAAGTATTCAGATGGATATTTCCAAGAAAACTCTGCCAGGACAGAAAACTAATACTCAATTTTCTCATTATTTTGGCTGTGTTTACCTCTGCTGCTCCCCCTGTTTGTTCCAATGGAGAGAATATGAAATACATTTGTAGGTACCTAGGGAAAAAGTGATTTATCCACATGCCTTAATTAATTTTGTGAGTTCTGTCAATTTTAGGGTTAATTTTAGGGTCACTAATGAGGTAAAGATGAGGGTTGGGTGGGAAGGAAGGAGGGAAGGAGGGGAGGGAGGGAAGGAGGGAGGGAGGGAGGGAGGGAGGGAGGGAGGAAGGAAGGAAGGAAGGAAGGAAGGAAGGAAGGAAGGAAGGAAGGAAGGAAGGAAGGAAGGAAGGAAGGAAGGAAGGAAGGAAGGGCCTCTGAGTAGCTCCTGCAGACTCCTCCCAACAAAGTCTTTGTAAATCGAGCTGAAAAGAGTTAAATAAGGTAAATCTTTCTTTCAGCATCTCCCAGGAGAAGCCGAGGTCCCCTGGAGCCTGCTGTGATGGGCAGTGATTATGGGGAGGCAAATTTGCACTGCAATGAGGTAATTGCAGCTCCTGTTCCAGCGGTGTTTCGGGGAAGTTTGGGATAATCAGGGTGATTTTGTGCAAATGGCCGGGAGGATGCAGCAGGATCCAGGTGATTCAGGCAGTGGGTTTGGCTGGAGGCATGGACTGGTTGCCCTGTGAAGCTGCAGAGGGCTGGCAGTGCCAGGCAGGGCAGGGCAGCTCTGCCAGCGTTCAGGTGTTTGGTTTCACCACCAGCCCCTGCAGCTGATTTTCTCTGCCCAAACTCAAAGGCTGACATTTCCTCTGCCTTGGGCCTCCCCATGGCAGGCTCCTGTTCCTGCGTTCCCCTGGAACAGCTAAACACACCAGGAATGGCACTTTTACCACTGCTGCTGCCCTGCCAGGGCTGGCAGCGAAAGAGACAGGCTGGAAGTGAGGGCAGAATAAAAACAAAGGATTATTTTCATCTCAGAGTCTCTGGGGAGGGTGAATTGTGTTCTCAGTAAGATTCCAGCCTGAACAAAGCCCTCTGTTCCTGCCTGCTGCTCTCTGGGATGTCACCTCGCAGCTCAGCCCTGGCACCGTGGCTGTGCACAGGGAGAAAGGGGTTCCAGCTGGGAAGGGCAATGGAATAATGGGTGGAAGAAAGGATGCAGCTGGGCCAGGACATTCTGTGTTCACAAAAGGCAGAATTCAGCTCCACACTGTCAGGACAATTAATCCACAAACACCAGAGGTTTATGTCCAAAAAGGAGACAGAGGAGTCCTGTAACTTTATTCCGGTAAAGGGAGAGGCCATGGGGCATTCCCCTGGGGTCTCTCCAGTTTTTGGGAGACACAGCCTCCTTTTTATCCCAATTTCCCAGCTGCATTTCCCTTCTGCCGTTCCCCATTTCTGAGGTACTTGAGAGGTTCAGACTTCCCAGAACACCTGATACCAAAGATTCCCCTCTAATGTATAACCCTCCCTTTTAATTTTTAATTCTTATGGAATTCAGGGGTTTTCTTCCCCATTGTTTCTTTCATCTCTCAATGTCTAATTTCATTTACCAGCAAACCTAAAGTTTATTTGTAAAAGCAAATATCTTTTCCCATTCATCAACCAGTGGAATCCTTCCCATTGTTTCTTTTATCTCCCAGTGCTGGTTTTATGTCCCAGCAGACCCACAGCTTGTTTGGAAAGACAAATCCAACATTCCTCTCAATGCAGAGAACAAATGAATCCAGCGATTCTGGAGCTGACACATTCATGGGAGCCGCTGAGCCAGGACAGGTCAGGAACCTCCCTGGGAGCTCTCTCTTGGTTTCCCTGCATTTCATGAAGTTTACAACATTTCCTTGTTTAAACTCAGCCAGCTATTTCTGTGTCTGTCTCGGAGGTCAGGAACCCACTAAGCCATGGCAACTCCAGGATTTGATTCCCAGCCACCACTCCTTGTTCAGGGAATTCGGCCAGTTCCTTCTGTAAAACCTGGTGAATGAACCAGTCCTGCAGCCACACTTCGAATATTGGTTGGGTTTCCCATCTGGCAGCATCAAGGTTTCCACAAACAGGAAAAATGGTTCAGTCACTGCCTTTATAGCAGCTGGAAGAGAAATAAATGAGCAGGGGGGCTGTGGGAGAGGGAGCTGAGCAGCCCTGGCAGCAGGAATGGGCCTGCTGGGCTGCAGGAACATCACACTGATTTTATAAATCTCTCTCTCACACAGAAACAAACAAAACATCTCTCCCCAAACCCACCAGCTTTGGAAAGATTTTGCTTCCAAGCATTGCTTGATTCTGCTGCAGAGCAGCTGATCCTCAGTCTCAGCCTCAGAGAGAAGCAGTGCCCTTCCCTGGGGGCTCTCCCCTCATTCCCAGGGGTTTCCAGCTCACAGACATCTCCTACAGCTCCAGCTCTTTCACTGGTCCCAGTGCTCTCAGCAGGAGCTGGTGCAGGTGGGATCTGAGCTCTGAGCCCCAGTCCCTGTCCCAAGGGCTTTGCAGTGTTGCAATACAGCACAAAATGAATGACACTCACACTGAGATGTCCAAGGCAAAAAAGGCACATTTGTTTCTGGACTTTGGTATTTGTAGAATTCTAAAAGTGACCATGGATTGGAGGATGCAATTGCCACCTCTCCAACCACACTGGTTAAACTAACAGCTATCAATTTTTTCTTCTTCCAGAAAGGAATAAATAATTATTTACGTGAAAAGTGAGTGAGAAACTCCATTACAAAAATGTAAACATCAGAAGGCTTAGAAGAATTTTAGAAGAACAGGGAGACATTGCAGAACTGGCAGCCACTGTCCCAGCTGGAATTTTTCACTCTTTCCCATTTCCCAGTGCCTTGGGCTCTGAAGTCCTTCAGGGCATCCATCCCAAGGGCTTTGCTGTGCCAGGAGAGCTCAGACCTGGGCTCCTTCTACAGACCAAGATGGATTTGTGTCTTCTGGAGCTTCCCTCCTCTCCACAGGCTCACGGTGGGAAGGGACAGCCGACCCACAGCCTGCAGCCAGACCTGCAGGGGTGCATGGAACACCTGCAGTGGTGCATGGAACACCTGCAGGGGTGCATCAAACACCTGCAGGGGTGCATCAAAAACCTATAGGGGTGCATGGAACACCTACAGGGGTGCATGGAACACCTGCAGGGGTGCATCAAACACCTGCAGGGGTGCATCAAACACCTACAGGGGTGCATGGAACACCTGCAGGGGTGCATCAAACACCTACAGGGGTGCATCAAAAACCTATAGGGGTGCATGGAACATCTACAGGGGTGCATGGAACACCTGCAGGGGTGCATCAAACACCTACAGGGGTGCATCAAAAACCTATAGGGGTGCATGGCACACCTGCAGGGGTGCATCAAACACCTATAGGGGTGCATGGAACACCTGCAGGGGTGCATGGAACACCTGCAGGGGTGCATCAAACACCTGCAGGGCTGCATGGAATACATGCAGGGGTGCATGGAACACCTGCAGGGGTGCATCAAACACCTATAGGGGTGCATGGAACACCTGCAGAGGCCTAGACACCACTCCAGGGGGGCATCGGGTTGGGTTTTTGGGGTGTCTGGGCAGGGCCAGCAGCTGGATCAATGATCCCTGTGGGTCACTCCCACTCAGGACATTCAGTGATTCCATGACTTCATGTTCCACCACCTGAATCTGGGCAGAAGGGCAGAGCTCAAAAGGAAGCCCAG
Source organism: Emberiza elegans (assembly GCA_024865655.1). Lineage (NCBI taxonomy): Eukaryota > Metazoa > Chordata > Aves > Passeriformes > Fringillidae > Emberiza > Emberiza elegans. Next base: position 658,681 of record JALJVW010001685.1, on the reverse strand, counting down.
TAGATTTAAGAGAATTTCTGCACTTTGTGTCTTCCTGCAATGCCTAAAAATCCCAAAAATGTGGGATATCCCTAAACTCCTCCTTTGTGGGTGCAGACAGAGCAGCAGGGGTTGAGCACAAAGCAACCACCCATGTCTGAAAACCCAACCTGAGTCCCCTTCCCTGGCCTGTGCCACTGCAGGGAACAGCTTCCAAAGGGCTGCAGCTCATCAGGAGATGGAGACACCTTTTAAGTCAAATATTTGTCATGGCAGTTGGAAATTAATTGCTATTTTACATAATTAGCTCCCTAGCAGCCTGCATAGCTCCAAACAAAATGACCGGAGGGACAGCAGCAAATTCTCAAATTTTAAGCAAATAAGTGATTCCAGTTAAGGAGATCAATGAGATGCAATTATTCATTAAGGATCTCTTTTCCAGGGTTTTGAGGAACACTTGCTGCAGAAACCTGAGTAATTAAGGGGGTTGGGCTAATTTGGAAAGGGTTGGCAGCAAACCCATGCACACCCAGCAGTGGGTCCTACAAATCCATTTTTCCTGTACATGTGTGGAACATTAGGAAGAGGCTGGGGAGTAGGAGAGACCACCTGGTCCATGGGAACTTTCCTGCTCCTTGCAGATGGGATCTTGGGAATCAGAGGAGGAACTCCAAACCCTGGGAGCCAGCACAGGGCACAGGCCTGGGGTTGGCAGCTGCAAGAGAAACTTGGATAATAAAGGGAATTTTCTAAATGTCATTTAGGAACTAAACTGTGCAAAACCTTCTGGAAGTCTCACTTGTAATCACTGAGTGCTGGTAGTGAGGCCTAGGGCTCAAACTGAGCTTGGACTGGCTCTGAGGAAATGGATTTAAGGGGATGGAGAGCAGGTTTCCATTGGATATTGGGGATAAATTCTCCCCTGTGAGGGTGGGCAGGCCCTGGCACAGGGTGCCCAGAGTAGCTGTGGCTGCCCCTGGAGCCCTGGCAGTGCCCAAGGCCAGGCTGGACATTGGGGCTGGCAGCACCTGGCACAGGGGGAGGTGTCCCTGCCATGGCAGGGGTGGCACTGAGGGATCTTTAAGGTCCTTTCCAGCCCAAACCATTCTGGGACACAGTGCTTCTAAAAAACCGATTCTGTAGATGTAATGAAGGAGAATTTGTGGCCCTCAAAATTACAGGTTCAATATTCTCACCTTAAAAGCAGAGCCTGGCTCAGTAATCAGAGAGAGAAAATGAGCAGAGAGCCCACGGGTGCCAAGTTCACGGTCACTTGCTTTGGCTTCATTTGGAAAAGAAATATTCCAAGAGCCCTTTAATGAACTCAGCTCAAAGCTTGCAGAGGAACAATCATTTTCCCAGCAGTTCCTTTTCTGTGTCCAGCTGTTGGCAGAGTTCTCCCTCTCCTCAGCCCCAACCCCGCACAGGGTCCCAGAGAACCCCCCTGGTTTCTCCCAGTCCATCCTGATTTCCAGCAAAGCTCCACCTTCCCAAACAGCCTTTTTCCCTCCTGAGAGCCACTGGTGGAGTTCTGCTCCCAGGTGTGGCCTGGCCTGGAGCAGGAGGATTGATGGCTGCAGTGAGATGTCCCTCTGTGCTCCTGCAGTGGGGAATAAAACAGCAACAAATGGGAATTTTCAGATAACCTGGCACTGATTAATTGCTGCTCAGCAGACACTCCAAATAAAATGTGCTTCAGCATACCTGATTTATCCTGGGAAGCACTGGGAGGGGAAGCAGCTCCCTCCTGCATGGAACAGAGTTCCAGGAGAGGAAACCACCAAAAACAAAAGGGAGAAGTGCAGATCTGGGATTGCAGCACCTGCCCTTGGAGAGGGGCACTGTGAGCTCTGCTGGTGAAGCTGGAGCCTGGCAGCGGCAGGGCTCCTGCAGGAAAGGTGATCTCAGTGCTCATGGAATCATTAAGGCTGGAAAAGAGCTCCAGGATCACCAAGTCCAAGCTGTGCCCAATCTCTGCACTGTCACTCGGGGCCACATCCAGGCCTTCCTTGGGCACTCCAGACCTCCCTGGGCACTTCCAAGGCCCGAGCTCCCTTTTGGGAAGGCACCTGTGAGGAACAACTGCTCACTTTAAACATTTTAAAAGGTTTATTAAACCTTAACAAAAATACAACAAAAGGACTATGTAAGGAAAATTCACAGTGCTGGGAGCTGCCCTCGTGGATACCACATGGCTGGTTCATCTTCAAGATCGATGGTCAGCCTTTTATACCCCTGGGGGTGGCATCAAAGTCTGTCTGTCAGCTCTTCTTTGCCATTTATCAGTGCAAACTGCTTTCTTGTAACTGCATTGGAGCTCAGGTGCTGCCATGCCCACCCCCTGAGCACCCCCAAGCTTTTCCATTCCCACCTGCCCCATGCAAGGGACACCTGTGCAGCTTCTTGTACCTGTCCTGGACAGCCCAGGCTGTCTGATGGCAACAATACAGGGGGAAAGGGAACTGTGGGGAGAACAGAGGGCATCTAAACTACAATGACATAACTGACATCACTAAAGCTTTTCCTAATATTCACACAATAGTTATCCCTTAATTGTGAGAGCCAATCACCTCATTATCCATCTATAACAGTACCCACAGACACTCGTGGTGAATGCACAAACCCAGCCCTGTTCACCCACCCGCACTTGAGGGCAGGATCATCTCCTGCCTCCAGGGAGCTCCTGGTGCACCCAGAGCCCTGCTGGGACACGGAATCCACAGCACCAATAACCTGGGAATGATCATTCCCTGGGAGGTGGCTGAGAAAAACCTGCCAAGAGCTGACGTGGTGTGCAAGTGAAACCTGCACCAGAGCCAAGGGAGCTGCCTAATTACAGCAGGCTAATTAGATAGGCAGAGGGATGGCTCTCCTCCCTGCAGCCTTGGACATTCCCCCTGGAAGCCAGCTCGGGGAGAGAGTGAGGCAGAGGGAGCCCATCCACCACTCCTGGGCCCTCCCAGGCTGCTGCAGCTGCCAGGACAGAGCTCCCATGGCCAGGGGCTGGCTCTGAAACAGATGGATGCTCAGGAGGCCAAGACTGTCCCTGTCCCAGCACTGTCCCTATTCCAGGATTTTCCCTCTCCCAGGGTTTGTCCCTCTCCCAGGACTGTCTACACCCCATATCCCATATCCCATATCCCATATCCCATAGCCCATAGCCTATCGCCCACATCCCATAGCCCATACCCCATATCCCACACCCCATAGCCCATAATCCATATCCCACGTCCCCTATCCCATATCCCACATCCCATATCCGTATCTCATATCCCATATCCCCTATCCCATATCCCACATTCCATATCCCACATCCCACATCCGAAATCCCACATCCCATAGCCCACATCCCACATCCGGTATCCCACATCCCACATCCCATATCCCATAGCCCAGAGCCCACATCACATATCCCACATCCCACATCCCATATCCCATATCCCACATCACATATCCCATATCCCATATCCTACATCCCATACCTCATATCCCACATCGCTCATATCCCATATCCCATACCTATATCCCATACCCCATACCCCATATCCCACATCCCACATCCCATATCCCATATCCCCTATCCCATATCCCATACCTATATCCCATACCCCATACCCCATATCCCATATCCATACCCCATATCCCACATCCCCTATCCCTATCCCCTATCCCCTATCCCATACCTATATCCCATATCCCATACCCCATATCCCATATCCCATACGCCATACCCCACATCCCGCTTGCTCTGCAGGCAGGGCCAGGATCTCCTGCAGCAGCTGCAGGGCTCCCAGTGCTGGGCGCTCTCTGGGCAGGGCTGGGTCCATCCCCTGAGGGATCCACACATGGAGAGGAGCTGGGGAAGGTGCTCGCCATGAAGCAAACCCAGCTCTCCCCTGGCCTCGTCAGGCCCCTTCTCCAGGGCCTGGAGGGTCACGCCAGGCTGGTCAGAGCCCAGGCTGGGCTGAGCTGGTGGATCTGGGGAAGATCCAGCTCCTCTGGAACTCTGTGAAAGCACAGGGAAAGGGAGCCCTGGTGCTCGGGCTCCAGGAGAGGTCAGCCGGGACTGCAGCCTCAAATCTGCCTCAAATGAGTTCATCATTTACTGAGCACACAGCAGGGAGGAGATTCACACCCTCAGAGCTCTGTGCAGGCAGAGCCACAAACTCCTCCTGCTCCAGCTGCTTTCATGTCAGTCCTGGCAGGGAGCAGCAGGTGCTGCCCAGCTCCTCTCTGATCACCCTCAGGGCAGGCTTCCACCACCAGCTCTGACAATTTGTCTGTAATAAAGACCCAGCACTTCACGTTCCTGCTTTACTGTAGCCTGTTGTGTGGCAGCCTGGAATTCTAATTGCCCTGGCTGTTTTTAAAGCAGATTCACAATGTTCACATGCTAACAGAAAGGGCTTCCCTTGCCCAGAACCTGGGTCTCAGCTCTGCAGTTGGGTTTATTCTACCAGGATCTGGCATTACTCTCACTCCAGTCATTTCAGCCTCCCTCCCATGGACCTGGTGCTTCCAGAATGAAACAGAATAGAAAAAGGTAAAGGGACAGGGAGAGAAATCATGAATTTTGCCCAGGAAAATACATCACTAAGCAGTTTGTTCCCTTCCCAAAGCTGGCAGTGGTGACTCTTGCTCTGTGCCAGAGGGATGGTGCTGCTCTCCTGCACGTCCTGTCCCTGCCAGCACCTGCAGCAAAGCCTTGGTGTGACCATTCCCTCAATTCCTTCTTCCTGACAGCTGGTCTGTATTCCATAGAAACACAGAACCATGGAATGGTTTGGGCTTGAGAGGGTTTTGAGAGGGACCTAAATCCCATCCCAGGGACCCCTCCCCCTGTGCCAGGTGCTGCCAGCCCCAGTGTCCAGCCTGGCCTTGGGCACTGCCAGGGCTCCAGGGGCAGCCACAGCTGCTCTGGCAATCCCAGCCCAGCCCCTGCCCACCCTGCCAGGGAACAATTCCCAATGCCCAAGATCCCATCCAGCCCTGCCCTCTGGCACTGGGAGCCATTTCCTGGCTCCTGTCCCTCCATCCTTGTCCCCAGTCCCTCTGCAGCTCTCCTGGAGCCCCTTCAGGCTCTGGAAAGCTGCTCAGCACCTTTCTCTGGCAAAGGCGGTGATTACATCGATATTTCTCCTGTCACTGCTGCCAGTGCTGCTGAGCTGACCCAGCCCCTGGCCCTGACCCAGCCCCTTGCCCTGGTTGTGTTTAGGCTCCCAGAGCAGGGAGCAGAGCCCTTGCCCAGCCCTAGGGTGGCTCAGCCCCCTCCCAGCTCAGCATTTCCAGCAGCCCCTCCCAGCAGCTGCATCCCCATCCCCATCCCCATCCCCATCCCCATCCCCATCCCCATCCCAGCCCACCCTGTGCCCCCCTCGGGCTCAGCCCAGCCTGTGCCACTCTGGGAATCTCCCCCTGCCTGGGCACAGCAGGGATGGGAGGAGTAACAATAACTTTTAGTCAGGGTTTAATGGGGACCCGAGACTGCCTCCCTCTCTGAAGAATCCTTTAAACGTTCCCTTGCTCTTTATCTTTTGCTTCCTTTAAACTGTGATTGAATTTAGGACTAATGAAAATGTGAGTCTGAGAGCATTTCCTGGAAGGCAGCTGCTCACCGTTTCATCTCTCCCTCTCTGCTGCTCTGTCTGATGAGCTCCTTTGCCATGTCCACCCAGACAAACGCATTTCTCCAGGGGAGGTCCTGCATAATCAGGGTTTGAGCAGCTCTGGGTCATTCATCTTCATGTGGACAAGGTCATCAAGTGGGCACTGCTCCCTTATTTTCCTCCCTAATATCTTTTCTCTGCAGCAAATGGCATCTTAATAAAAGGGAAGCTTTTCTTCCCCTGTTTTTCAGAGGGAGAAAGGAAGGGTTAGGAAGGGTTGTTGGGAAATCAGAGCCTGGATGTTTTGCCTTTTGTGCACCTGGCAAATCGACATTTGGCTTTTCTTCTGTCTGTGGATGGAACCTGAGACTAAAGAGGGCTCAGACCTCTCATTCTGGTTTTGATTGCTGGGCCCTTAGAGAGCTGCTCAGATGTGGGGAAAACAATGACACAAATCTTCATAACGGAGGGGAAATTGTGCCATTTTTCCTTGGCAATCCATCAGAAATTCACTGTAATGGGGGAATTCCAGCAGGTTGCCCTGTGTTGGTTGATGGGTTTTGTTTTATTGTCCTTCCACAGGACAGGAGTGTCAGGATCCCACTTCAGAGGACCCTCCTGGTCCTGATTTACATCACCCCAATGCCCCCTCAGGTGCATTTGGCCCAGCCCTGCAGCAGCTCAGCCACTGAGCCCCTCCCCAGCACAGGCCTGTGTTTTCCACAGCCTCCCTGGGATTCAGAAGAGCTGGGCTTGCATCCTGGTGGCAGAGAGTTCCCAAAGCTCTTGGCAAGCCCTGGCACCTGCAAGCCAAAGGACCCTCGAGGCTGCGCTGGTTTCATAGACCCAAGTGGCCACCAAAAGCTCTGGGGCCACCAGCCCCACCCCGACCCACCAGCCCCAGCCCTGACCCACCAGCCCCATCCCTGACCCATCAGCTCCATCCCTGACCCATCAGCTCCATCCCTGATCCCTCAGCCCCATCCCTGACCCACCAGCCCTGTTCCTGACCCACCAGCCCCATCCCTGATTGATCAGACCCATCCCTGATCCCTCAGCCCCATCCCTGGTCCATCACCCCCATCCCTGATCCTTCAGCCCCATTCCTGGTCCATCAGCCCAGTTCCTGACCCCTCAGTTCCATCCCTGACCCACCACTCCCATCCCTCACCCACCAGCCCCATCCCTCATCCCTCACCCTGCTGCCTGCTGGCATTCCTGTAGTTTCCAAGGAAACCTGGTGCCTCTGGAGCTTTGGTTGGGTGGTGTCTGACACAGGAGTCTGGTGCTGATCCATTTTCACCCGTGGTTGTTGTTGCCTCCTTGGCCTCTCTGAGCGTTCCTGCCTCACATGAGAACAGCAGGAAGGTCCTGGTGTGCCCTGGCTGCCCTTCCTTCCCTGTCCCTGCAGGGAACCCAAACACAGCCCAAGGAACTGCTGCTGCCTGGGGCTGCTGCTCCTCCAGAGGAGCTTCCTCCTTCCAAGGCACCTCCATGGCCACACGTTCCCCCTTCAGGAGCACTTTTGAGGGGACACACAGAGAATTTTGCCTCTGAGCCCTGACAGCCTCCTCTGCTCCCAGCACAGAGCAGCCACAAGGATTTAGGAGCTGGGTTCAAATCCTGGATTGCTCAGGAAGCTCCCGCTCTTCCCTTCTCAGAGAACTCTCCAGGTCAGGAGCCTTTTCTGGGAGAGAAGGGATCCTTTGGGTGCTCTGCCCTCCTGCTTCTGCAGGGGTTAATCCACGACACCAGTTCCATGACAGACTCGGGGGAGCAGCAGGGAGGGTTCAGGGTGTCTGGATTGAGGCTGGGGCTGCTCCCTGGATGCAGGGAAGCACCAGAGCCTGTGCTGTTCCAGCCACAGGGAGGAACATCCAGCCCTGCTCATTCCCCATGGAGAAGCCAGTCCCAGCTGCAGGGAGCTCAGTCCCAGCAAGGTGTGGGGGATTCACTTCCATGCAATATGGGGTCAAGACACCAGGCAGTGACCTCAAAGAGCACCTGGAGGGTCACGGGATCAGGGAATAGTTTGGGCTGGGAGGGATTCTGCCCCCTGATGTGGGCAGGGACTTCTCCACCCAGCCCAGGGTGCTCAGTAGCCTGGAAGTGGAAAAGATGTCCCAAAGAATCCCAATTTCCTTTCAGGACACAGACCTGTCTGTGACCCCCAGTGGTCCAAGCAGGCTGGAGGCCCATGGGATGCCATCCCAGCATGTCCTTGTTTTGCACAGAAAGGAAAAGGAATCCATATAAATCTCACTGTAGCATCCGATTTTCAGATTTTCCTTTGTTCCTTCTTTTCCTTAAAATACATTTTTCCAAAGTGACTTGGAAGTCTCAATTCTACCCTTTTTCAGGAACATCAATGGCACAGGAACCATTGCAAGTGTCTCCAGTTGCAGCTTCAAGGCAACTGTGGGGTCAGGATTTAGGAAATGCAGCCCCTAGATTCCTTTCAGGAAGGATATTCAGCCCATTTGAAGCCCTGAATCTGGAATGAGAGTGAGCTGTTGGAGGGTGCCTGGGCACCATTAGAGTTTTTATCGTTGGGGTTGGTGGTCTGGGGCTGGATTCCAGCAGCATTTCCTGGTCCCCCTTTGCAGCCTCCTCACATTACCTGAACACAAAATCAGAATTTATTCTGAAAACAGCAGCCCCAGTGCAGAGAGCTTGGGGTCAGGGCAGGCTGCAGTTACAGAGGGGTCCCTCAGCTGTGAATTCCTGGCTGAAGAGCTGACAACAGCCCTCAGCAGGGCAGGTGAGCCCTGGCCCCACCTGATGCCATCCCTGAGGAGGGCCAGGACCTCTTATCTCAGCAGCCCAGCCAGGACAGTGGCATTGAACCTCTCTCCTTTATCAGGGACAGGGCAGGATTACAGAACACCTCTCTGGAGATGGGATTTTGTCAGATGGAGACCGGAGGGGTGGGTGTGCAAGAAAGGTGTGATCAGATACCAAGAGTCTCAGCTTCAGGAAATATCGCCTGAAAGGTGTCCTCACAGCAGGTCAGGCACTGATAAAGAGCCTGATAAAGATCCCTGCAAGTGTCCAGGGCCAGGCTGGACAGGGAATAGTTAAGCCCTGGAATAGCTAAACCCCTGCCAGGGGTTTGCTGGGCTCTGAGATCCCTTCCAGCCCAAACCCTTCTGGGGTTCAATGATACCAAGTGGGCTGTGGGCTCCTGGTGATGCCTGACCTTGGCTCTGCCAGGCAGCAGCTCTGGGACGTTTTGCAGCCCACACCACGTGCAATTCTCCTCCTCCCCTTGATCCCTGTGGGCTGCTGCAGCTCCCCAGCTCCGTGCTCTGGGGACAGCTTTCCTGGGATGGAACATCTTCCCTTGGTGCTGGGGTTCATGGCCTGGGGGAGAGGCAAACACAGAGCAGTCCTGAGTGTGAGAAATGATCCTCACTTCCAAAAATTCAAAAGGTTTATTAAAACCTAAATAAAAATACAACTCTATTTCTCTCTGAATAGAGAAAATATCACAGCACCAGAAACAGAGGATGTTCCCCACCATGTGCTCACCCACACCATGGAGGTTTCACCTTTTAACCCTTTGGCCCCCAAAGTTCTGTCCTTGGACTCCTCCTTCCCTGCCCAGGGGTGGCGATCACTGCCTGACACCTTGAGGGGGGGGCAGCTGTTGCCATGGGAACGAGTGACCCTCCCAAATGTCCCCAACCCAGGGCACCCCTGAGAACAACACAAGGGGGTAAAACACAACTATAAATCTATAAAACTGCTCCTGACACATATACAGGATATTTGCCTTTGATTGTGAGAGTCAGCCATGGCATTGCTCATCTGTCACATGAGCTTAGCAGGGGCAATGTGTGGGGATGTGAATTCTGGGTGTCACTGAAAGGAATGAGGGATTGGTCCTTCCAAACTGTGGGTCTGCTGGTAGATAAAGCCAGATACTGAGAGATGAAAAAAGCAATGGGAAGAACCAAAAATTCCATGGGAAATCCACTGATTGACACAAGGAAAAGAAAAGGCGGGGGTTGTCTAGGTTTGGAAGGACAGGTGCCTGCTGAGGAAGGCAGAAGCCTCCCCTTAAGTGGAAAATGCAAACCCCTCCTTCCGAATTGCTATAAATTTTAAATTAAGGGGCTCTCAGGCAAAAAATATGGGAGCAGGAAATAACAGTTCTTTAATAGGGAAGAAAATAAAAAGATAAATAAACGACGCAGTGAACTAAACCAACACTGGCAGAGTCAGAACCCAACCTGACACCCTGTGGGTCAGGGTGCTGGCAGCAGTCCCATTGGAATTGTGGCTCAGCCCTCCTGCAGTGTCAGGGGTGGCTCTGCTGGAGCAGGGATCCTGGAGAAAGGTGCAGTCTCTTCCTCTGAAGGTCCAGGGGCAGAGGCAGCTGCTGTTCCTCTGGGCAATCCAGTGCAGAAGCCGTGCTGGTGTTCCAGAATCTCCAGATTCTATCCGGGTAGGAATGCTTGGCTCCTCCCTCTGGGCTCACATCTCCCAGTGGGATGCTGTAGTTCTTATCAGCCATGCAGGGACATTCCATAGCTGTTATCAGCAGGGGTCTCCCCAGAGGGAGGAGTGGGTGTGGAAGAGATAAGGAAAACTGCCCACTGAAGAGAAGCCAGCTGCCATGCAGATGACAAATAGATGCAATTTGCTTGGCAATCCAGGACAGGGGTTATACATTAGAAGGGGGTCTGTATTAGGTGATTTGGGAAGTCTGTACATCTCAAGTACCTCAGCCAATGGGCAAAGAGCGAGGGAAATGCAGCAGGGAAACAAGGATAAAAAGGAGGCTGCATCCTCTAAATATGTGAGAGACCACATGGGAAATGCCCCGTGACCTCTCCCTTTATGTGAATAAAGTTACAGGACTCTTCTGTTTCCTTTTAGGACACAAACCTCTGGTGCTTGTGGATTAATTTTCCTGACATCACTTATCTCCAAACACTCCCTGTTTTCATCTCCCTGTCCCTGGGACTGCCACAGCCCCAGCACAGAGCAGCTCTTCCCTCTGATCCCCTCAAAGGCTGTTGGTGCCATGGAGCAGAGGAGCAAGGGGGGAGCCGCCTTCCCAGGCAGGGGTTCTGTCACATCTCCTCCTGACTGACTCTCGTTTCATGTGTCTCATAAACGGTGTTTACCAGAATCAAAGGACTCAGAGCTTCTGTTCTTGGTGAGGAACACAAGGAATATGAGGCTTTTTTCGCTGTGAAAGGCTGGGCTATGGGGACAGCTTTCTCATCCACGTGGTTATCCTGGGATGGATGCAGGGATTTCTGCAAGGAAAATCAACATCTGCAGCCAGCATGGGGCTGTCACCAGAGCTGGGGGAGGGGAAGTGCAGCGGGGTCTCAGAGCCCCTTGTGGGATGCCCTGAAAGGTTTTCAGTGCAGCTTGGATGGGGCTTCAGAGGTGCCAGCCCAGAGCTGGCCACTATTTTCTGTTGATTACAGTTGAGTGTTTAATTTAATGATGTCTGGAAATTTCAGTGCCACCTCCCTGGCCCTTGTCCTGTTGCAGTGAGACATCCAAAGCTGAGGAGGGAAGGGACATCAGAGCTCCTGGAGTCGGCTCAGGGTGGTGAGAATCTCTGGAAACCCCAATTTGCTTAGTACAACTCGATCCCGAGCTCAGCTGCAAAACTCAGCCATGTGTCTAAAATGCACTAAAACCTCACTGAGGGGAAGGGAAGTTTTAGGCATTCCAGTATTTCTCATTCCCTCCAAAATTAACTTTGGTTCATTTATTCTAAATTTAATTTTACAGCTGTGAAACAGTTGGGTTTCACTGAATGCTGGATGGTGTTTTGCTGAACCTTCTTGGTGCATAAATTATTTCCCAGAGAACCAGAATTGGTTTAAAAAAAAAAAAGATTTAAAACAGTTAAAACAAAAAGAAGGAGGTGAAGGATTGGTATTGGCTCCTCTGCAGCTCTTGTTTGTGTTCTTGTGCCGAGGGCTTTGTCTGTTGCTCTTCCCACTGCCTCCAAGCACAAAAACATTAAGGAGTGAGGCTCCCTCTTAATCACCCTGCAGAACTGTTCTGCAAATAAACCCAAATAACGCTGGCCTGACAGGTTGGGATTGGGCTGGTGATGAAGGCTGAGGATGAGAGCGATTCCTCGGATGTGCCCCAGCTTCCGTCTGAGACAGCAGCTGGAAAAAGAGTCATAAATATCTTCTGGAGTCATAAATATCCCTCTCCTTTCACACTCTGCGAGTTATAAACATGAGGCTCCAGACTCTACATCAGGGCCCGATGGAGTCACTGATCCCCGAGCTCTGCCTTGTGTGGCTGCATCACAAATCTCAGCTGGTTTTTATGATTCCCTTCATTTCTGTTGAGGAGTTTCACTCCCCAGCCCATGAGCGCTCCACTCGTTCCATCCTGGGCTGGTTTTTGTGGCCAGCACTGAAAGGGAGCTTGGCTTGGCCAACCAGGCAGTGTCAGGAGTGAAATGGTCAGAACAGGAGGGAAGGGGGAGGAAAACTCAGCCTGTGGAGGTCAGCACTGCTGGGGGCTGCTCCCCCAAGCCTGGAGCTGCTCTTTACACTGACAAGAATCAGAGGAAACGTTTGGAGCTACAACCAGCCAGGGGCCAGAGAGCTCCTCCACGGCAGAGCCAGCAGGGCTGGCTGGAATCCCAGCACTGGGAACCCTGGAATGGCTTGGGCTGGAAACTTTAAACATCATCCAGTGGCACCCCGGCCACGGCAGGGACACCTCCCACACAGGGAGGTGTCTCAGGCTACTCCAGCTCCATCCAGCCCAGCCTTGGGCACTGCCAAGGATCCAGGGGCACACACAGCTGCTCTGGGCACCTGTGCCAGGGCCTGCCCACCCTCACTGTAAAAAAACTTCTCCTTTCCACATGAATTGACTCTTGTCAGATAAAAACCATCACAGGGGCAATTGAAGCACCGCTGGCAGCTAATCCCTTCTTGTTGCCAGAATTCATCCAGACAGACCTGCAGAAAGGCTGGGGCAGGATGGTGCTGAATGGGCTGAAGAGGGAGAGATCAGAGCACCTGAAACTCCAGGAGATCCTTCAAAAGCAAACAGAGAACAAACCCTCACAAGAGCTGTGACAGGGGTGGCTGCTCCACTAAATATCTCCATTTTTGAGAGCTTTTCTTTTCCCAACTCCCTATTGGTACCTGCTGACCTGAGGGAAGGAGAGAAGGAAGGCAGGGAATGCAGGGAAGGATGGGATGCAGGGAACTCCAGAGCTGGGGGGTTTTCCAGATTGCAAGGCAAGTTGTATTCCATTACCATCTGTATGGCAGTTGTCTTCTGTCAAGGGGGCAGTTTGCCTTATGTCTCTCTCTGAGTGACCACAATCACACCTCCCTCTGGGGACACCTGCTGATAACAGCTATGGAATGTCCCTGCATGGCTGATAAGAACTACAGCATCCCATTGGGAGATGGGAGCCCAGAGGGAGGAGCCAAGCATTCCTACCCGGATAGAATCTGGAGATTCTGGAACACCAGCACGGCTTCTGCACTGGATTGCCCAGAGGAACAGCAGCTGCCTCTGCCCCTGCACCTTCAGAGGAAGAGACTGCACCTTTCTCCAGGATCCCTGCTCCAGCAGAGCCACCCCTGACACTGCAGGAGGGCTGAGCCACAATTCCAGTGGGACTGCTGCCAGCACCCTGACCCACAGGGTGTCAGGCTGGGTTCTGACTCTGGCAGTGTTGGTTTAGTTCACTGCATTGTTTATTTTATCCTTTTATTTTCTTCCCTATTAAAGAACTGTTATTCCTGCTCCCATTTTTTTTTGCCTGAGAGCCCCTTAATTTAAAATTTATAGCAATTCGGAGGGAGGGGAGGGTTTACATTTCATCGGAGCCTCCTGCCTTCCTCAGCAGACACCTGGCTTTCCAAACCAAGACAGGGGGTCTGGCCAGGAAAGTGCTTACACTTGTGTTGTCACACCCAGCCTTGTCTCTTACTCCCCTGACATCAGGTAAATAGAGAGGGACCCTGGAAAACTCCTGCCAAAACCAATTTTTTGAGTCTGAAGGTGCAAAGATCAATGGAGAAAGAGCACAGTTTTTTCTATAAAAATAGAAAAGAAAAAAAATTTAGACAAAGTTGAAGACAAATTTCCTGCCAGGAAAGAAGAATTCTGCCAAAGCAGTGACAGATGTAGTTTTTATTTTATCAAATATTTGGCCTGGAATCAGATGTGCTGCAGATCTGTAATTACCTCCACATTTGGAGGAGCCTGGGTGAGGTGAAATGCTCCTCACAACTCCTTGGCATGAACACCTGTGGAAACAGAATATTCTGAATTACTGGGATGGTCCCAGTTTCCTCAGTTTCCCCCAGCAATGGATAAACACTTTTTATTAAATAAAGGTAAAAGTCATCACTTAGAAGAAAAACAAGTTTTGGGAGGGCCTAAAGGAGGTAAAGAAAGCAAACAATGGCTCAGCCAAACCCTGGAGGGACTGATGATCCCCTGGGTGCTGGAACTCGTATTTTACCCTGGAGGAAATTCAGGCATTGCCTGGTTGTGGTTCTGGTCTGTGCCAGACCTGCACCTCCATGAAGGAGATGGAACTCAGGCTTGGAGGAAGCAGCTGCTGGCTGGGTCCTTTTGATGAATTTCACAAGTGTTTTTACGTCTCATATCACAAAGCCCTTGCTCCTGAAGGAATGGGATTACAGGAGAATTTCTTCTCTCATTAAAAGGACAAAAACAAACAGAAAACAGAAAGCTTTCTTGTAAGGACGCAGGGAAAGAGCCTGAATGCTCCACTCAGCCTGACAAAGGCTTAGAAACCAAAAGAAATGCAGAGTGTGTACAGTATTTATTGTTTCAAATAATGGATGGCTTTGTGAAGCCCAGCTCTTTCCTTTGTGCCATTCTCCTGCTGCAGAGCTGCACCCCCTGCATGGATTTCAGCTGATCACCCCCAGAGCCCCTCCAGGTGCATCCCTGGAGGCCCAGGGCAGGCAGGAGTGGGGCTCAGAGCCAGCAATTACAGACAGATCTGGGTGGTTACAGCTCCAGCCTGCTCTGAAATGGCCCCATAAAGTCACCTGGCTCTAGATATACATCACACCATTTTTCACTTTGCAAATGAGGACTTTTTTAAGAGCTATAACTTTCTGGGAGTTCATGAATTTCCTGGATTCACGGCCCTTTGCTGGATGGAGGAAGGTGCAGGAGCTGCTGCTGTGCACAGAGACAGGAGGGAGAGTGGCACAGGCAGCTGAGGCAGAAGGAAAAATAAATCCTTAGAGATGAGATTTCCAAAAGCTGCTTGGAAATAAAAGCTGGGATAAGTGCATGACACACTCAATAAATATCACTTTGCTTTATCACCTCTTCCGTTTCCCAGCCTTGCCCAGGGATTTGGGGAACCTGAGCTGAAATTTGAGGCCTTTAATGGCCAAGCTCCTTAATCCTGCCCTGCAGAAGGGCTGAAGTCCTTGGCCAGGGCCTGAGAGACGCTCAGGCCATCCCAGGGAACAGGGATGGGAGGAGGAAATGACCCCAGGCTGTGTCAGGGGATGTTCAGGTTGGATATTGGATATTGGACATTGGATATTGGATATTGGATACATTCTCCGTGTCCCCCTGCCCAGCCCTGGCACAGGTGGGGTCCCCCTGGCTGGAGGGATTTGAAGCCCTGTGGATGTGGCGCTGGGGACAGGGTCAGTGCTGGCCTTGGCACTGCTGGGGGTGGTTGGACTCCATGATCCCACAGGGCTTTTCCCACCTCAGTGATTCTGCAATTCTATGATTTTTGCCTTTTTATTGTGAAAGAAAAGAGTCGTGTGGTGTTTGTGCTGAATTTCCTGCCCCAAGGAGCACTTTCAGCCTGGGCGCTTTTGGCCATTGAGGGAAGCCTCAGAGAGGCCCCTGGCACCTGAGGGAGCAGAGGGGGTGACCCACGCTGGACCAGCCCTCTGGGGCTGAGACTTTGTGCTCAGCTGCAGCAAAGTGGCCCAAAAACTGAGCACAAGGCCCAGGCCAGGAGCTCAGGACAAGGCTCCCAAAGTGCCTGTGGAGCATCCCCCACTCAGCAACCTCAGGCTTTTACTGCTGCTGGAAAATCTGCTCAAATTCTCCTCCACCCCTCTGCTTAGAGCAGCAAATCCATCTTCTCATGCACTTAGATCAAGATGAAGGGGGCTTGAGAGGTAATTAATTTTAATAGTAATGCTTTTCTTCTCTCTGAGTTGCAGACATTGCCTGGCTGTTCCATTCTGGAGTTGGGAGCCAATTTCCTACTGATCTCAGTGAGCAGCACAAGCTTTCCTATCTGCAAGGAGCAGGTTCTCTTCTCTTCACAGACACTGAGTGAACCTTTCCTGCTTTCTGAAGGCAGGCCCTGATGAAAACTCCTGCCTGGGAGCTCTCACAGGTGCTCCAGGGAGCCCACCAGGGCTTTCATGTGCAGCAGAGGATTTGGATTTTTCTAAATCCTAATTTGCTTAACTGAGAAGAAAATCTCTCACCTTCTTCTAGGGGCATAATTTGCTCCCTGGGGTTTGTAATGCTTTTTTTAAAACATCATTTGCCCATTTTCTTTTGTGAGTTGGCAAATGAAAGGGACAGGGGGAGAGAAACAGAATGGCACAGAGGGGTAAAGCCAAGATGAACTGGTGTGAGCAGGGGAGGTGTGAGGTGTGGTGGGAGCACCTGGAGCTCTGCATTCCCCTGATGGTGCCACTTGGCATATCCTGCTCCCACAGCTCCTTCTGGCTGTGCCCAAAGCCCCTGGCAGAGCTCTGCCTTTCCTGGGGGCCGTGCAATGAAAGAGCCTCATCCTGCTTTGATCAGAACATGGAGAAGACAATGGGGTCTGAGCCTGGCAGTGTCCCCGTGCCTGTGGATGATGTGACACTGAAGCTCCACTAACGAGCTTTGCAGCCTTATCTTTATCCATTCTGACAAATTAAATTAGCACTGTCTTTCAAATTTCCCCTAGGCAACCAGCAGCAGCACAAAATAAACCACAGGAGGGGATGGCTGTGTTCTCAACACCAGCGCTGGGTTTTCAGCAGCTCCAAGAAATCCCACCTGTGCCTGTTCCTGCTCCTGTCCCAGGAGCTGCAGCCCCTGTGCCTGGCGCCTTCCAGAGCTGCCAGCCCTGTCCCCCCTGCTCTCCCCCAGCCCAGGCTCACTGGGATGTTTCTCCCCGCTCCCTTCGTGGTGCTCCCCGTCTGTGGCTCCTCGCAGGGCTGGAGGGAGAAGCTCCAGCCGTGGCGGTGGTGTGGCTGGGAATTGGGAGCAGAGAGGGCTTTGCTGCAGGATTTCTGGGTTTGGCTGCTGAGAAAACACTCGTGGGGAGGTGCAGGGGGTTTGTTACTCACAGAACCCCAGCTGTTTGGGGTTCAGAGAACCCTTGGTGGAGGGTGCTAAGGTGGGAATGGGGGGCAGGGTGGGTCTGTCAGCAGCCCTAAATCGAGCTCTGTAACCTTGCAAGTGCCAAGCGTTTGGAGCAAGTGGTTTTACATTAACCACTAAATATTGCAGCTATTAAAGCACATTCATCATCCCCACGAGGTGCCTGAGCAGAAATGAGCTGTAGCACCTCCTGCAATGCTGGGCACATTAAACACCAGCCCTGTGTGTCACTCAGTGCCAGCTCAGAGGGGACACCTGGCACCCAGGTGAGGCTCAGCCCAGCCCTTCACGGCATCCAGGGGTGACCTTCAGCTCAGCTTGGAGCCACTGACCTGCTGGTGCCCCCAGACCCATCTCTTTGTGTCCCTCTGACCTGCTGGTGCCCCCAGACCCATCTCTTTGTGTCCCTCTGCTCCTTAGCTGTGTCTCCAGATGTGCTGTCCCAACAGCCAAGGTGCTGGGACACCTCTGTCCCTGCCAGAACCAGAGGTCCCTGGAGGTAGCAGAGGAGGCTGCAGAGGCTCCCTGGTGCTTTGGTTGGTGTTCAGTGACCACTCCACTACTCAGAGGTGGGTTCTGCCCCAAGGATACAAACCCAAGGCTCTGCACTGAGTTGTGATGGGGATTTTCTTCCCAAAACCTCAATTGGATTAAATGGAGGAGACTTTATTGCCTCTCCCTGGGCAATTCCCCTGCACTGAGTGCTGTTATCAGCTGTCCCCAGGGGTGGCCCAAGCCTCTGACCCACGAAGTCTTCATTGCCTTCTCCTTCCCCAGGCCAGGTAGGACTGTGCTGGGCAGGGCCACTCTGGCCAAGATCATGCCCATATAGGAGCTGGATGATGATGATGATGGTGATGATGATGATGATGGTGGTGATGATGGTGATTTTTAGAACCCTGGTCACTGAGAATTGGAGACTTTCTGTGCTGCCAGGACTGACCCCCAGGAGAACACTGCACTGACCTGAGTCCGTGGAGAAGCTTCCAGAATGGAATGACAGAACTGGGATTGTGGGTGTGGAGTTTGGATAGAAGTGTGTGATAGCACAGGGTGGGAAACTCAGAGTTTGGGGTTTAGAATATAGTAATAGATACAGAGCAAGATGAAGGTTTGAGGGTGGAGGCTGGATCTTCTTCTTCACCTCCTTCTCCTTCTCCATGGATTTGGGTGGTTTTGTGTAAACGGATAAAAAGTCCACATTGCAGGCACAGGTGGTTGGTTACTGGGTTAAAAGTAAAATAATTTTAGTGTCATGTCTTAATTGGACAGTTTATCCTTAAAAGGCCTTGTAAAGAGAGAGATACAGCTCCATGATGATGGTGATGGTGATGATGATTAACAAGACTGCTTTATTTGTCTCCCAGGTGGGCTGATACAGGGACAGCTGTCCAAGCTTCCCTCCCTCTCTGCCCTGACACACAAGGACAGCCTGGAATTCTGATATTGCTGGGAGAGCTCTGAAAGCAGGGTCAGGGCAGGCTGGCCTTGCCCCATTGTCACACGAGAGAGAGGGCTCTGGTGCCTCAGGTGGAGAGTGGGAATTGCACCAGGACCTGGCCCAGCCTCAGCTTCCAGCAGGGAAAGCAAACCAACCCTCCCAGTTTGGAGAATCGAGTCCCACCAGCACTGAAGGACAGAGAGTCTGCAGATCCAGCAGGAACGGTGGCTGCAAACATCACCAGCAACTGCCACAATTTTTCGGGCAGGTTTTCACCTTTTACCATTCCTTCTGCCTTCCCCTGCCAGGAGCAGGTGAGAGTTTGGGATTTCTCCCACAGGAACCTCCCTGGTCCTGAGCCCCATCCCAGCCCCAGCTCAGGATCCTCAATCCCTGCAGGATCCCTCAACCCCAGCTCAGGAACAGCCCTTGCCCCAAGTTTAGGGAGATTTTCTGGCACTTCTGACCCTGGGCAGCTCTTCAAAGCCCATCCTGCCAACAAGGGGACACCAAGGGGACACCTACATGCTCCTAGCAGGGCACAGACCTGCAAACTTCTGTGTTACACCTCAGAAGCTCTCTCTGCTCAGCACTGCTGATCCATCCCATGCATCCCTGCAGTCCTGGGGCTGAGCAGTGTCAGAGCCCAGGACATTCCTCTAACTGCCCTAGAAGACTCGAGACCCTAGCAAGAGGCTCAGAGACCTTAGCATGAAGTCAAAGACACCTGTGCCTTTGATTTTAACCCATAGAAACAATTACCAACTTTGTGTGAAGATTTACAAGCCACAAGAGTTTGAGTAGAATGATAGTTAATTTGTCACAAGGTGAAAAAGTAGAATTTTGGGGTTTTCAGAATGGGGGTTCAAGAAGCAAAATAGAAGAATCTAAACATGTCCTGTCTTTCTTCTTCTCCTTCTTCTTATCCTCTGTCTTCTCCTATAATAGTGACACTTTTAGATTAGTTTAAAGTAGAGACAGACTGTCTAACATAAGTGATAGGTATTAGAAAATTATTGTAAATAATAGTATAATAAATTCTAGTATAAAAAACTAACACCGCCCCAAGGGCAGTCAGTGTGCCATGAACCAACCTGCCAGGCAGACCTCAGCAGGTCAGTGAAGGAACGTCATAGATAAGAGCAAATAAACAACCTTGAAAAGCAGAGCTGAGGGATCCCGACTTCTTCTTTGGTCACAAAGCTAAGAAAAAAGACTTTAATACCTGGGGACCCATTTCAGCAACACAAAACCCCAGAGAGCAGGTCCCTCCTTGGATCCTCAGAAATCCCTGAGAGCTTGGCTGTGTGTTGGTCTCTGCTGTGTGTTATTCCCTTTGCTGTGTGTTTGTCCCATTGCTGTGTGTTGGTCCCTATAGGAGGCCCTTGAAAAGATATGTATTGTGTAAGTGGCCTTTGAGTCCATGTAGAGTATGTCTGTACTGTATTTGAATATCTTTGCCCCAGCAGGTCCCAGTTACCTTGACTAGCCACAGCTGCTGCCCAATGAAGGACATCACAGCTGCAGCCCATCAAGTATAACTAGGACCTGCTGGGGCAAAGATATTCAAATACAGTACAGACATACTCTACATGGACTCAAAGGCCACTTACACAATACATATGTTTTCAAGGGCCTCCTATATTTCCCCCTTTTGCTTTACAAAAACAGGTCTTACATATCTTTTAACAGTTATACAGATATTTACTTGCAATACAATACATTTTCCCATGACTCAATGGCCATGTACAACACACACACACACAGCTCTTGGCTCAAAGGCCATTCTTTCCACAGCTCCTGGCTGTCACAGCTCGTTGATCCAAAGGCCATGTATTCTCACAGCTCTTGGCTGTCCTATTCTTCCAGTTCCTCTGTCCTGGCTCAAAGGCCATCACAGCTCTCGGCTGTCCTATTTCTGCTATCACGTTGGGGTCACCAGATGTTGTATTTAGCATATTTCAAGAGTCTTGTATCTTTCTGGTGTTTTCAAGTGGGTGGCAGATCTTCACAGCACAGACTCTAGGCCTTCCACAGTCAGGGCTCCTCCAAGGCTCTCCCCAACTGGGCTGCCCACCCCCTTTTATCCCAGTTACCTTGACTGGCTACAGCTGCTGCCCAATGAAGGACATCGCAGCTGCAGCCCATCAAGCATAACTAGGATCTGCTGGGGCAACGATATTCAGATACAATACATATATAATTTACATGGACTCAAAGACCACTTAGTACATATATTTTAAAGGCCTCCTATAGTTCCCTTTGCTGTGTGTTGTTCCCTTTGCTGTGTGTCGTTCCCTTTGCTGTGTGTTGGTCTCAGTTAACTGTGGCTGTGATTGGAAAGGTCTCTGTGCCAGCTGCTGGACAAATCCGTGTCAGGGAATGTCCCCCCTGCAGTCCCAGGGCTCCTGTTGTCCATCTGCACCAGCAAACCCCAGAGAAGGTTGGTGTGAAAAATGGGTATTTTATGATTGGCTTTTTGCAAATATTCAAATGAATATTATTTGTATTATGTTAGAAATGTATGCTGTATTAACTTTCTTAAGTGGTGTGTTAAATATAGTTTTAGGTTATAACATAATGTTAAAATAAAAACTATGTTATGTAAGGTACTTTTTTAAAGAGAGGAATCAGGTACTGGCACTGAGATAGCAGCCACAGGACACCTCAATCTTTCAAAGAAAAAGAATTTACTGTTCCCTTATCAGAAGAAACAAACTTCTTCCTGTTTCCTCAGTTCTGAAGATGCTGTCAGGATTCAGAGAAAGAAGCTGACACTCACCAGGCAGAATCCTGTGTTTGAATGGAATGTATGCATCATGAATGAGGTGTATGAATATGCAACAGGCTGTTGCTTTTAAGGGTTAATCCTCTGTTAACGTGGGTCTTTGTTCGGGCTTATTTTGCACAGAAAGAGGTACCCGGACTGTCCATAACTCTTTGTTTTTATTGTCTCCTATTGTCCTAAATCCTAATTGTCCTAATTTTTATTACTCTAATTATATTACTATTTTTATAACCATTTTATTACTATTAAACTTTTAAAATTTTAAAAACAAGTGATGAGTGTTTTTCACAATTGGAAATGCTGATTATAACTTGTCTGTCTCATTAAAGAGGCTCATTTAATGTAGCCTCTTCCTGCAGAAGTGCCTCCCATATCCTATTGAATTCTCCTTCTCAGTGCTGGAGGAAATGCTGGTCTCTCCACAGGCCTTGGCAGGAGGGTGCAGCCACTGGGGCTTGGCTGTTTCTCTCAGGTAATAAAAGAGAGGGCAAGAGGTTTAGGGACAATTTCCTGGCTGCAGGGTTGGCTGGGGCAGGGGGCAGCCTGGGATGGTTGAGGTGTCCCTGCCTGGCTGGGCAATGGGAGAAGGGGAAGGCTGAATCCTGGCTGCCATCAGCTCTGGGATCAGCTCAGATGCCCTCCAGTTTTTCAAGGGCTGAGTCTTCCCCCTCAGTCAAGCTTTAGGGGAAGATTAAGTGTTCCAAAGCCCGATTTACACTTCAAAACCAGGCCCAGGCCTGGTGTGAGATCAAAGTGAGAGTGGGCTTTGGGTGTATTGATCAGAGACCCACAATGCTGCCTCTTCCTGCTTCCCATGTCTCTTACAGGATCAAACAAGAGTTTGGGAATAGAAGAACTCTCAGCATTGTTATTTTTTTCCAGGTAGGTAGTTTGTAATCCCAGGTACTTCCATGTTTCCCTCAAAGAGAAACCCTTCCTTTGTGTTTTCCCGACCCCTTCCCACATGAGGCACTTGTGCCTCCCCACCCCAACCTGCTGCTCATCTGCCAAAGGCTCCAGCTCAGGATCCAGGTGTGGATCCTGCTGCTCAGAACCCACACTTTATCCCTGCCAGGACCTCACCCCTGCCCTGGCTGTCCCCACACCTGGGTCACACCTGCACCAGAACTTGGTGGGATCTCAGACTGCACTCAAAGAAGGAATTCTGTTCTGATTCTCAGGAAGAACTCCTTCCTGGAAAGAGTGGTCAGGCCTTAGGACTGCCCAGGGAGGTTTGGAGTGCCCATCCCTGGAGGTGTCCAAGGAAGGATTCAGGATGTGGCACTGAGGGCTCTGGGCTGGGGACAAGGTGGGCATCAGGCACAGGGTGGACCCAATGGTCGGCGATCTCTTTTCCAACCTCTGTGTTTCCATGAAAACAGGAATCACCCTTCCAGGGACAGGATGAGCTTTGAGGTCCCTTCCAAGCCAGCCACTCCATGGCTGTGTGCTGTCACCTCCATGCCCCCACACCAGTGTCCCCTGTGCCCTGCCCGGCTGCAGCCAGCAGCCTCCCACAGTTCAGGGGCTGCAGCTCCACCCTGGGCTCCTTCCACACACAAACCCAGGGATCTGCTCGAGCTGCAGGCTCGGAATGGGAACCACAGAGCTGGATCCTCCTGCTCTGACACCCTCTGCCCTCCCTGTGTGCCTGATGGGAGCCCTGGAGGGACAGGGGGACAGAGCATCCCAGCTCTGTCAGGGTGGGCTTTGGCTGAGCCAGAACTGTCTCACTCCAGCAGCGTGACTGTTCTCCTCCCCAGCAAACTCTGCAAGTGCTTTTCCTTTGTGCCAAGCTCTCCGCGGCTGGGAGTGAATCCCAGGGGCAGGAACAAAGCCTCGCTTCGAGCTCCCCGCAGGGGATCAGGGTGGAGCTGCCTCATCCCAGGCACCAGCAGCAGCTCTGGAGAGCAGGCAGAGGGAAGGGTTTAAAATCCAGAAAGACCACTGAACTTTGGAGGGTTCTGCCTCCTGCCTGGCTGAGGGAGGGCAGCCTGAGAGGAGACCTGGCTGTGGTGTAAAACACCTGAGAGGAGACACCTTTTGGTATAAAACACCTGTGAGGACACCCCTCTTTGGTGGAAAGGAGGAAATGTCACTGCTGTGCCACTGCTGTGGCTTGGGATGGGTGGCAGATGATGCCAGTGATGCAGGCAGGGAGGGGATGCAGGATTGGACACAGCTTCAGACCCTTGTGATGTTTCAGCTGAGGAAAAGCCCTGCTCAGCTCTTGTCAGGGGCAGCAGTGACCAAAGGGGTGTCCCTGTGACCCAGCACTGCTCCACCAGCCCCACAGCTCGCACCTGGGGAGGTTTTGGCTCTCTGGCTCCTGGCTGAGGAGGTACAAGGGCTGACAAGCTGGAGCACTGCTGAAGGCATGTGCTGGGCTCTGATCCATGCTAGGAATGCCAGCAGAGAGCTGCTGGAGCTGCTCCTTGGAGCTTAAAGCTCCCCAAACCCCAGCTGCAGCCTGTGAAACCTCAGCCTGCTCTGCCCTGCCCCTGGGAAAATGCTGCTGTTCTCACAGATAAAGGCAACGTGGCCTGCCTGGGAAAACAAATATTTACTTGTGAAGGGCAGCAGCAGCAGAGCTCAGCTCCTGCTGCAGCATTTGAACTGCGGGCTTGGGATGAAACTCTGCCTCCAGCTCTGCCCGGGGAGTGCTGCCAGCAGGGTGGGAGCACAGAGATGCCAGGGAAGGGCCCTGGTGGCTGCTCCCCTCTGCTGGGCTGGGATCCTGAGCACAGCACCTCCTCCATCCCAGAAAACACGGGATCCGGGCTGGGATGTGGGGCAGGTCACTGGGTCACAGCCAGCTCATCCTGGGATGTTGACAGCAGTTGTTGTTCGTGCCCCTGGAGCTGTTAATTCTGTTTATTGGAGTGTGGCTGATCAACCCCTGCTGAGGAGGATCCCACCCCCTATCAGGGAATTACAAACTCCCTCATCTCAAGTAAAGGTATTATTCCCCTTCTGCAAAACCCTGGTGGGACTAAATCCAGCCAGGCCCTCCGAGGATTGCCCACATTTTCTCCATCCTGCCCCACCCATCAGTGAGGATTGGCTGGTACCAGACACTTCTGTGTGGCCTCACAGCCAATTCCAGAGGTAACCCTGCCCCAGCACTGCCCCTGCCCTGCTGCTGGGCTTTCTCTGCTCTGCCCCACCCCTGCCCTTCGCCTGACTGTTTTTGTGCCGATGAACAGACTTTGGGCTTTGAATAATTGATCAAACCAAGCCCAGCCTCACAGGCTTGAACGCAACTTCTAGCCAAGTCTCATTCTGGCATTAAACAAGGCATTAAACCCAGGCATGCCAGAGCCACACAGCTCCTGGGTGTTTGGGATCTGATCTCCTGGAGCTCCTGAGCTCTGCATCATCCCTGGAAAATCTCCCTGTTACGTTTGTGTCTCACAGTGCTGGGGCTGCATTCAGCAAGAGCTCTGCTCATAGAAAAACAGGTTTTACATTTGAGTCCCTGTCCAAGGGGCTCTTTGGGCTGTTTCGGGGATGTTGACTTGCCCAAACACGAGGATTTTAACATTGGCCTGGCTCTGGAGCTGCAGTCCCAGCAGGAGCTTCAGGGGCTGTGATTTCATGCCCATTTTGTGTGTCAGCTTTATAAACAGAGCACTGGGGGCTTCAGTCAGTCCCTGGAGAGATTTGTCCTCATCTGCCCACAGGGATCATCCAGTCCAACCCTGGCCCTGCCCAGAGCCCCCAGCAAGCCCAGCCTGGGCATCCCTGGAGCTCTGGCAGCCTCGGGGCCGTGCCCATTCCCTGGGCAGCCTGGGCAGTGCCAGCACCCTCTGGGGGAAGAGCCTTGCCCTGAACTCCAGCCTGAGCTGCCCTGGCCCAGCCCCAGACATCATTAATTAACAAATAATGACGTCTATAGCTGCAGTGAACAAGAGAAAGCCCAGTCAGACCCAGGCAAGAGCAGGGTGTGCTCTGTGTGCTCTGCAGGGTGTTTCAGAGCTGTGGATTTGCACACTTTGGGATTTAATTCCTGCCATGCACCTCAGCCCCACCTCAGCAGTCTGGGAGCTTCGTGCAGGGCTCATGCAGGGTCTGCAGTGGGAGGACCAAGGAAAAGCCCCTGGAGAAGCTGGCCCAGCCTGGCCCCTGCAGCTCCAGCCCAGCTCCTGCTCCCCGTGTGCTGCAGCAGCCCCAGTGAGGTCCCTTCACCCCCCTGCTTGGAGCCCGGGGCTGTCTGTGGCACACAGGGCATGGGAGCCCTTTGTGAAAAACACCTTCACTGTCCTGTGAAAATGTACAGAGTTTAATAAAGGACAAGAGGAGACAAGGACCACAGAGCAAAGGTTGTTAGGGCCTGGTGCATCTGGGAACTGAGCCAAGAACACCCTATTTAATCACCCTTAAATACCTTTTAATTACATCAGCCTGTTGCATATTCATAGACTCTATGCATAGTAAACCTTCCTCCAAATTAGTTTACATATTCCAAGAAGTTTAGCATGGCTCCTTTTTAGAGCATGTGAATTCCTTGGCTGTGGTTTCAGTCCATTCTCATCCCCTCCAGTTCCGGGCCCTGGCCCACGCTGCCCTCAGCCCGTGAGTGCTGATGGTTGGCAGATGTGTCCAGGTGTGCTCATCCTGTGTGCACTGGGTGTTATCCCATCCCAGCAGGCATTTTAACACAGCACACTGATACCAGCTATTGCACTGAGCTTAATGAACAGCAGAAACAAAAACTGTATCTTTATAGCAAAGTTGTTTAACACCACACAGATAAAATCCACTTTCATATTTGAGAAAAGCCAATATTATAATGTGTATCTGTAACACCTTGCAGGGGCCTCACTGTCCTGGCAGAGCACAGAGTGGCTGTGAGGGACAGGGACTGTCCCCAGCTGCTGCTCTGAGCAGAAAAACAGCCCAGTTCTCATCCCTCCCACCTCCTCCAGGTCTGTCTCACTCTCCCCACCTCCAGACACCAGAAAGCAGCTTAGATCAGTGGTGACTCGTTGTTGCTCTTTAATTCATGCAAATGTTCTTTTTAACTAGCTCAGAGTCTCAAACAGCCCTCTGGGGAACCTTCTGTGTTTATGATTATTGAAACAAAAGTCTATTTCCTTTAAGCACAAAACAATTGGGGCAAGAGAGGAAAGGAACTTGTTTTCTTTTCTAGCAAATACAGTAAATTCAAAGGTCAAGTGCAAGCTGACATAGCAGTGGGTGAATCAACACTGGGGAGAATTTTATGGAATAGCAATAAAAATGTGCCTTTGCAGGCACAGAGAATCACTGGGTTTTTATCTGTATCTGACTTCAGAGGGCCTGGGGCAGGTTTGGTCTGACAGCTTTGGTACTTTCAGGTACCCCCAGCAGGTACAGCCAGAGCCCTGGTGCCACTTGACAGATGGAGCACCAAGTTTGGCCAAAATCTTGGGGACAGACACTGGGGTGGCCCCAAGCCTGGTCAGGGCTTCAGCCTGAGATGCAGCCCAGCATCAGCCAGGGGAGCTCAGGCTGGGCATCAGGACAGATTCCTTCCTGGGAGTGGTTAAACCCCAGCAGTGGGGGAGTTCCCTTCCCTGGAAAACCCAAACCAAGCTCAAGTCCCACTCCATGGTGGCACTCGAAGCTTGGACTCGGTGACTTTGGCAGTCTTTTCCAGCCTTAATGGTTCTGTGGTCTTCCCACAGCCGCTCCTGATTCCAGAGTTCAACTCCCACCATGCCCCCGTTCCCTGCCCTTGGAGTGGCAGCAGAAACCCCTGGAATGATCCATGTGCTGCCCCAGCCTGGGGCTGTTCCTGCCTGCTTTTCCTGGTGCTCCTGCCTCGGTGCTGCAGTGATGGATGTGGCCTCTGAGCCTCAGCCTCCCATCACTGCTGGGCTCCTGTGGGCTCCTTGGGGACCCCACAACGCCCCAGGCACAGCCTGACACAGACCCAGCCCTGGAGTCACAGCTGCAGGTGTTGATGTGGAGTTACTGGTGCTGAAGGGCCCCATAAACACACCGTGGAAGGGTCATTCACCCTGGGAAATGGATCTGAACCCTTCAAACCCACGCTCTGGGGAGGCACAAAGCCAGCCCTGTGTCTCCTGTGGGGAGCTGATGTGTGTGCAGGCTGAGCACTCTCTCCAGGAGTTTGGGTGGTGCCCAGGGTTTGTGGTGGCTCTCAGGGTGAGGAGCAGCCTCATCAGGGCCAGAGCAGGAGCTGCTGCCCCAGGAGCTGCCTCAGGGCTGGGTTAACTCTGCTGCCAGCCCCAGCTTTGGTTTCCAGCTGTCACTCAGTTCAGAGCAGCTCCCCTGGCTCAGGCTCTTCTCTGCCTGACAGGGCTCCACTGCAGCTGCCAGGAGCAGGAGGAGACTCCAGGCAGCTCCTCCTGAGGGCCCTGAACACCCCACAGGGATCCACGGGGTTCCCTAACCCAGAGTGATCTCTGGGCTGTGTGCTCTGAAACCACACAAACCTCCAGCCCTTCCAGCACCTCCTGGGAGCTCCCCATCCCTGCTGCTCCTGTGAAGACCTGCCTTGCAAGGCTGCTAATTGCAATTAACATCCCACAGTTTTCTCACCATGGGCAGCAAACACTCTTTTCTCCTCTCCATCTCCATTTCACAGCCACCTTTGGGTGCAGATCCTCAATTGTCTCCTCTCCATCCCTCCCCAGCAGAAGAATCTGCACAGATCGAGCCCTGAGCTCCCCAGAGTGCCACTGGCAGGGGTGACACATCCTCTGCACCAAATGAGCGGGGTTCAGCATCCCTCCCTGTCTCTCCAGGTGCCAAAGGCAGGGACAGGGGCCCTTTGCTCACTGTCCCTGTGTAACAGATCATCCTGGCACTGACTCACTTGTTCTCTGTGCAATAAGTGATAATCTGCCTGCTCACACAGACATGTAAAAGAAAAACTAACATGGCCTCTAAAGCCAATGAGCCAGTAAATAGAGGGCTATAAATAATCAGGAGAACAGATTTAATTAGCAGCAGAACTCACTTGCAGGGTTCATGTGGGTGCCTCTCATCTCAAAGTGCCTCACGTGCCCCTGTCACTGCCAGCCCTGTTCCCCTCCCTGCCCACGGCACCACGGCTGGGCTGTGCTTTGGGAGGGTTTGGTGCCCTGGCTGTGCTGGGACAGCTCTGTCCTGTCAGTGCTGCTGGGCAGCACCAACCTGAGAGCCCCAGACCAGGGGGAAGAACAGGGCTCACACAACCTGGGGTTTCTGGGCTCATGGAATTGGTCAGGCTGGAAAAGCCCTCTGAGATCAGAGTCCAACCTTAACCCAGCCCTGCCAAGGCCAGCCCTGCCCATGTCCCCAAGTGCCACATCCCCAGGGCTGTTAAATCCCTCGAGGGATGGGGATCCACCACTGCCCTGCCTGGACAGCCCTTTCCATGGAGAATTCTTCCCAAAAATCCACCCTGAGCCTGCCCTGGCCCAGCCTGAGGCCGTTCCCTCTGCTCCTGTCCCTGTTCCCTGGAGCACAGCCCGACCCCCCCGGCTGTGCCCTCCTGGCAGGAGCTGTGCAGAGCCACAAGGGCCCCCTGAGGCCTCCCAGCTTTCAGCCCTCCAGGCTGAGGCCCTTCCCAGCTCCCTCAGCCCCTCCTGGGGCTCCAGGCCCTTCCCAGCTCCCTCAGCCTCTCCTGGGGCTCCAGGCCCTTCCCAGCTCCCTCAGCCTCTCCTGGGGCTCCAGGCCCTTCCCAGCTCCCTCAGCCTCTCCTGGGGCTCCAGGCCCTTCCCAGCTCCCTCAGCCCCTCCTGGGGCTCCAGCCCCTTCCCAGCTCCGTGTCTCCTGTCCAGGGTCAGGGCTGTGCTGCCCAGACCTGCTGCTTTCCATCCTTCCCTGCCCTCCTGGGATGCTCTGGGGGATGCAGTAGAGGGGCTGCAGCTCCAACCCAGCCAATGCAGGAGCTCTGTCCCTGCTCTGCTGCTGCCTCAGCTCAGACACAGCAGATCAGCAGAGAGCCCACAATGAGATTAAATTGTACCCAGAGTCTCTGGTTTGAGGTGTCTGGGCTGAGTTTAAGGGAGAGTTTGACAGATCTCTGGTCCATCCTGGCAGCCCATCCTGCAGTTCAGGCTGCAAACAGATCCTTTAAAAGGCAGCTTTCCCAAAGCTCTCTCTCTCCTTTATTTTGCACCTGTTTGCTCCCCTGGCTGTAGCTCAGCTCTCTCCTCATCACTCCCTGTTTGTGAATTCAGCCCAGTTTTCAGATGAAAATGTTCTATTGAGCAGCACCAACCCCAAACCCCTGAATTTTCTGGGAATGGCTCGGTGGATGTGAGGCATGCTCTGTCATGTCTGGAAAGAGTAATTTTGCCATGGAAAGAACGATTCCATCAGGCCAAAGAGCCTGTAAATGTTCCTGTGCTGTGTTTCACTGCCTTTCTCCAGGACCCAGCCAGATGCCTCTTTAGCACCCACGTGCTGGTGGTTTTATTAATGCTGCATCTGCTGGTGATTTGAGCAAGGGCCAAAGGTTCAGAATTGAAACTCAAGGACCCTCTCTTACTAAAAGATTTTATTAGCCATAAATCTATTATAAAGTGCCTGTGTTGACAATGGGGAATAACACAATCAAAGCCCTCTCCTGCCAGTGACAGCCCAGCCCTGCTGCAAGGAGCCTCAGGAATTAATCTGTCTCATTAACTGTCCCGAGGAAGAGCCTTTCAGGAGCACAGAACACTTGGGCAGAACACAGAGAAACAGCTGTGCCTGTACAAACACATCCTGCTCCCCATCCCTGAAAGGGTGATGCTCCATCCCAGCCCCATCTCCTGGGCCTGTGCTTTGTGTCAGCCTCGGGTGTTTAGTGATCAACAAAACGTTCCAAAGTAGGAATCGTGGCTTCATTTGTGCTGCTTGAAGGAGAATGTTGATGGCAAATGAGATCTTCCCTCAAGGGGAGGGGAGCACCGAAGATTCAGAGATGTGGTCAAAAGCAGCAGAAAACGTCAGAGACTCAGTGAAAGCTCAGGGGGTCTGTGGCAGGTGACACACTTGGTGTGGAAATTGGGCTCTGCTTGTCCCTGGCCTTTTCACAGGTTAGCTTTGCTCTCCCTGGAGAGAAGTTTCACATTTTCTATGCAAGTCAATGACCATGCCCAGTGTTCTGGACCTTTCCGTAAACAAGCTGGAAAACCTCAGGGGTCTTTGGTGGTCTCCCCCATTCCACGTCCACTCCTCACCCCTGCATGCAGGGGCTGTCTGGGCTCACTGGCACCTGGAGGCTGATCACTCTCCTAAAGCTCATGGTACTGTTCCCACCAGGGAGGCTGTTCCAGTTTGGAGGGTTCCTCCTCTTCCCTGTAAATACCAAAATATTCCATTGCAGCCCCCCTGGCAGCCCCTCCCAGCGGCCACCCAGCACTGGCCGTGTCCCCTGTCCCCTCCCTTTGCAGCCTCCCCCATCCAGCCTGAGCTGGTGCTCACAGCCCCGGGGGTCAGGGGCACGCTGGGATAAAACCAAAATTGCCCTGAAAACTGGGGGAGGAGGCTCCTTGGGAGAGAACAAAAGGAGAGATGGGCAGGGGATGAAGGTGCGCCGCACTTCACAGCCTGCTGCAGGAATTCACTGAACTGTTCTGAGGCACAAGGCTGCCAAAACTAAACAAACCCATCAGCACCCAGCTCCTGCAGCCTCACAAAGCCGGGCTCTGATGAAGTCCAGGCTGTGAGGAGCTGCCCCAGGGGCTCTGCTCGGGGCTCTCTGCCCACAGGACCCCTCTGATCAAGGATTTCAGACATTTCTGGTGCTTTCATTCACATTCCAGAACAGCTCTGGAAGCTCTGTCCAGGCCAAAAGCAAATGAGGAGAGCATTCCAGAGCTGGGGAATGTGGAGGGGAGCGAGCTCCTGCTGGCAGAGCCCTGCACTGCCAGGGAAGGGTGGGCACAGCAAATCCCAGATCCTCCCTCCTTCCTCCCAGGGAATGGCTCCCACTGCCACAGGGCAGGGATGGATGAGATCTTGGGAATTGTTCCCTGGGAGGGTCGGGAGGTCTCAGAATCTCTGCTGGTCAGAATGACCCTGAGATCCATAAGAGTCTCTTTTCCCAGCCCGGCAGTTGAAGAAGGAGTCAGGATTCCTCGGCTGTGGTTCTCAAGGTTGTTCATTATTTCTTATCTGTAAAATTCTTTCTCTGGCCTGCTGAGGTCTGTCCAGCAGGTCAGACAGAGGCACACTGACTGCCCTCAGAGGCAGTGTTGTCTTTTAATACTAAAAACTACATGTACATTATTTACAATAACTTCCCAACACCTATCACCTATGCTAGATAGTGAGCTTCTACCTTAAACCAACCCAAAAGTGCCAACATCAACAGAACATGGAGGCTAGGAAGAAGGAGAAAGAAGGAGGAAGAAGGACGAAACACACCCAAATTCCTCCATCTTGCCTCATGAACCCCCATTCTAAAAAACCCCAAAATTCTACTTTTCACCCCGTGACAAACTATTATTCTACTTAAACTCTCTTGACTTGTAATTCTTCATATAAAGGTGGTAATTTTCTCCATGGGTCAAAATCAAAGTCACAGGTGTGTCTTGGGCTCTGTGCCAAGGTCTCTGAGCCCCCTGGCAGGGGCTGGAGCCATCCAGGACAGCCAGAGGGATGTCCTGGCTTCTGGAATTGCCAGAGCAGCTGTGGCTGCCCCTGGAGCCCTGGCAGTGCCCAAGGCCAGGCTGGACATTGGCACAGTGGGAGGTGTCCCTGCCATGGCAGGGGTGGCACTGGGTGAGGTTTAAGGTCCCTCCCAGCCCATCCCAGCCCAATTCCGTGTCCTGAGCTGGTGCAGAGCTCGTGGCTGTTCAGATGTTCCCCAGTTTTAGTTCCCCTGCACCCCCAGCCCCCCCCAGCTCATGCTGTAAGTGCCCTTTTGAGGAGGTGTGTGAAACAACTCCTTTGTGTTTGAGAGCCACTTCCCGCTGGGTTTCTCATGCCAACACTGTGGTTGGAAAATAAGTGGGTCTTCTTTTCCATTTGCAGAAACTTTCAAGCACTTTCAGCAACCCTAAATGGAAAAGGAGTGTTCATGCTCACAATACCTTCCCTTTCCACACCCGCTTCTCTGGAATTACTCTCAACAAGTGTCTGAAAGGAGAACTAAAAATACAATATCAACAGTTTTGTCGATATCTTGGAGTGCACCATGAACGGGGGCTGAGCAGTGAGACTGTGGCTGCCATTGTCAGGGGGCAGCGATTCCAGCCCAGCCTCCCTCCCAGCAGACCCCAAAGTGCTGCTGCAGGGATAACCCGTGCTGGGGCTGGGTTGGGGCTCTCCAGCTGATTTCACAAAACTCAGCTCAGTCCCAGGCTCAGAACAGAGCAGCTGTGGCTGCCCCTGGAGCCCTGGCAGTGCCCAAGGCCAGGCTGGACATTGGCACAGTGTCCCTGCCATGGCAGGGGTGCAGTGAGATTGGATTTCAGGTCCCTCCAACCTAAACCATTCTAGGATTCCACAAAATTTCCAACTTTCTATTCTTCCAGAAACTCCTGAAGCTTGGGTTTGTTTCTTTTCCAAAGGGAAAGCTCAAGGCTGGAGCTTCCAGCAGAGCTGGGGAGTTGGGAGCAGACAGGAAATGATGGGAGATTATTGATGTCACTGCTTCCATCACCAGTGATCCCCCAGACACCCCAGGGCAGCCTCTGCTTCTTCAGGGGAGTTCACAACTTGAAAATTTGCTATGCACAAAAAGGAAAAAAAACCCAAAACACTTTAATTTTAGCTTCCCACAAAACAAAGTAAAAATCACCTCACAGCTGCTTTTAGAAGTGCTTCAGTTTTAACTCTTTGTATTAATTAAGTTACAATTCTTTAGGAGAACAAGGTGATATTGGGACATTGCAATTTTGCTGTTGGGTTTTTCTCCTCAAACCCCCAAAGTTCCCATCAGAAT
The DNA here is from genome assembly GCA_024865655.1 of Emberiza elegans. Lineage (NCBI taxonomy): Eukaryota > Metazoa > Chordata > Aves > Passeriformes > Fringillidae > Emberiza > Emberiza elegans. The sequence goes on along the minus strand of JALJVW010001685.1, from coordinate 625,629 downwards.
CTTTGTTTCAGCATTTTTCATGAAGAAAACTTCCCATTACCCACCAAAGCAGCTGGGAAAAGATTCCTGGTGCTGAGCTGCAGAAGAAGGGGTTGGTCTGTCCCTTTATTGGAGGGGCTGTAAATCCCAAATCCTGGTTTTGGGAATTTGAAACCCCAGGTCCCCGCAGAGTAAAATGCCTCTGACACATCCCAAACTGTGCCAAGCCCACAAAGCTGCAGCTCCAGTGCACAGGGCCATGGATTTAGGATTTTTTGCAGCCCTTTCCAGGCAGATCTTCCCCCTCTTGTTCTGGGGTCACGTTTCCTGTTCCTCTGCTGCCCTGTGGCTGCTGCTGGGTCAGTGACCCCGAGCTTTGGGACCTTTGGCTGTGCCTGGAGCTGGCCCCGGAGCTTTGCTGAAGTCCTTGGATGCTCTGTGTCCCCATGAGCCCTGAGCCCCTGCACCGCTCCTCTGTGGAGCTCCAGGAGTGTCCCCTCGTGTCCCCTCATGTCCCCACAGCCCCTCATGTCCCCTCGTGTCCTCTTGTGTCCCCTCATGGCCCCACATGTCCCCTCATGTCCCCTCGTGTCCTCTCATCTCTCCTCGTGTCCCCACAGCCCCCAGGCACAGCTCACCAGCAGCTCCAGCCCCTCCCTTTTTGGGAAAAGCCTCCCTGAGAGGTCTGGCTGAGGAACGTTGGATGGAATTGCTGCTCTCTGGAGAGCTCTGGGATGGAGCCAGAGCCTTCCCGTGGGGTTGGCAAAGCCAAGCACAGCCCTAATGGCAAAGGAGCTCTTTGCTGCAGGACCCCACAGCTAGGGAATAACCCATTCCTCTAAAAGCCTCAGTGAGCTGCATGAAACCCTTCAAGCACAGCTCTGCCCCAGCCTCCTCCCCTTGCATTTATTTGTGGGGTTTTTCCTCTCCTGGGCTGGTCCCATGTCACAGACATCTTTTATGGAAAATCCTTTCCTTAGGATTTTTCCTCCTGAGAAGCTGAGAGGCCTCAGGAACAAAATGTAAACGATGGTTATCTGCTGCTGTGGAATGCAACAGGTGCATCTGGGATTGGTCTCATGTGGTTGTTTCTAATTAATGGTCAATCACAGCCCAGCTGGCTCAGACTCCCTGTCCAAGACACAAGCCTTTGTTATCATTCTTTTCTTTTTCTATTCTTAGCCAGCCTTCTGATGAAATCCTTTCTTCTATTCTTTTAGTATAATTTTAATATAATATATATAATAAAATAATAAATCAGCCTTCTGAAACATGGAGTCAGATCCTCGTCTCCTCCCTCATCCTCAGACCCCTGTGAACACGGTCACATTCCCTGACGAGGCTGCAGCTGCAGGATGTGCCCTGGCTCCAAGCTCAGTGCCAAACCCATCCCCTCTGTGCCCCGTGCAGCCCCTGGCCCTGTGGCACTGTCCTGGAGCTGGCAGATGGTTCGTGGCATTGGGCTGGGCTCCAGGAGCAAACATTTTCTGAGGCATTAATTTTTATAGGAATTATCCACAGCAACTGCTCCATGTGGCACTTGGAGATCACTCTTGGGGGTTCTTGTGTCTTTTGGTGAATGGAATTTGGTGTAAAAATCAGGGCTTTTCTTCAGGGGAGTCTGCACAGAGGGAACTGGGGAGGGGTCAGGAACCAGGGGGATGAGGGAGTGGTGGAAGATATTCAGAACTTTGGGGACAGTTCTGGTTCCAAGTTAGGATGATTTGAGTTTGTGCACAAAGGGCATGAGGACAAATCCTCTCTGAGGAGGTGCTGCAGCATCCTGCAGGGTTTGGGGACATCTATGAGGAATGTTTGGACCCTCAAGGCCTCCCATTGCAGCAATTTACCCCAGAACATCCCTTCCCAGTAACCTCAGGGGCTCTCTGGACTTCCTTACCCAGCAGGATAAAGGGGTAACCAAACCCACAAACTGAATTGCCATAGAATTCACTGCCCATCCCTCCTTTGGTACAGAGAGCTCACAGCAGCCCTGCCCAGCCCAGGTACCTGCACAGGCTGCCACCATTCCTTGGCACATTTCCTACAGAACCATGGGGAAAACCTTTGGGATGACCCCCCCTGTTCCCCCCACTGCTGAGGCCAGCCCTGCCCCTGTCCCCAAATGCCACAGGCACAGGGCTTAAACCCCTCCAGAGATGGGGACTCCAAACCTCCCTGGGCAGCTGTGCCAGGCTGGGCAGCCCTTTCCATGGGGAATTTCCCAAAAATCCACCCTGAGCCTGCCCTGGCCCAGCCTGGGGCCGTTCCCTCTGCTCCTGTCCCTGTTCCCTGGAGCACAGCCCGACCCCCCCGGCTGTGCCCTCCTGGCAGGAGCTGTGCAGAGCCACAAGGGCCCCCTGAGCCTCCTTTGCTCCAGGCTGAGCCCCTTCCCAGCTCCCTCAGCCCCTCCTGGGGCTCCAGGCCCTTCCCAGCTCCCTCAGCCCCTCCTGGGGCTCCAGGCCCTTCCCAGCTCCCTCAGCCCCTCCTGGGGCTCCAGGCCCTTCCCAGCTCCCTCAGCCTCTCCTGGGGCTCCAGGCCCTTCCCAGCTCCCTCAGCCTCTCCTGGGGCTCCAGGCCCTTCCCAGCTCCCTCAGCCTCTCCTGGGGCTCCAGGCCCTTCCCAGCTCCCTCAGCCTCTCCTGGGGCTCCAGGCCCTTCCCATACCCACAGCAACAGGAGCAGCTCCAGCTGTGGGGTGAGGGATTTGGGGTGAGGGATTTGGGGTGAAGGAATTTGGGATGAGGGATTTGGGGTGAGGAAAGAGGGGTGAGGGATTTGGGGTGAGGGATGGGTGAGGGATGGGTGAGGGATGTTCCCAGCCCAGCAGGCCCTGGGCTGGGCAGGAGCTGGAAGGCAAAGGGGGAATTTTCCCAGCCATACTGAACCAGATTCTTTGGGAATCCTTTCCTCTCTCTGGCACAGGAAAGGAAGGGATCACAGCAGAAGTGGGAGAAGGATCATTTTATAAGTGGAAACATTAAAGCTGCATTTAGCACCTGTCTAATTTTTAATATGAGCTGAGCTACAGTCAGATATTGGGCACAGAGCTGAGTGACAATTTATGCAGCAATCCTAAATTAGCTGCAGAACAGAGAGAAAGGCACTTCTTTGGCTCAGCAGCCACAATGGAAACTAAAATCACTTCAATCCCAGCCAAAAAAAAGGTGTGTTTTGGGGGAAGGGGTGGCTGAAAGCTCAGAGTTTTCTTCCTTTGTGTTAAAATCGAAGGGAATTTGGAAGGTAAGTATTTTGAAAGAAGGAATCTTAGTCTGTGAAATGCTCCTGTCACTTCTTTGGGCAGGGCTGGATGGGATCTTGGGCATTGGGAATTGTTCCCTGGCAGGGTGGGCAGGGGCTGGGCTGGAATTGCCAGAGCAGCTGTGGCTGCCCCTGGAGCCCTGGCAGTGCCCAAGGCCAGGCTGGAGCACCTGGCACAGGGGGAGGTGTCCCTGCCATGGCAGGGGTGGCACTGGAGGGGATTTAAGGTCCCTTGCAGCCCAAACTAGTCCATGGCTTGATGACACAGCCTGGCACTCCTCCCAAGGCACGGGGACATCCCTCTCCCAGGAGAAGGCCCTGGAGCAGAAGGAAAAGCCCTGAACAACAAACCCTGGCAGAGCTGGGTGGCAGCTCAGCCTCAACCCAGGGCCAGGGCAGCCTCTGCTCAGCTCCCAGGACAATTCCAAACCCAGCTCCTCCTCAGGACTCTGCTCCAGTTACTTGCACAACCTCTCCTGCCACAGCCCCTCAGTGCTGGGGATCCCTGGTCACTCTGGGGACACAGGGTGGGTCCCTCTGCCTCCTCCAGCCCCAGGAGCTGCTTCTCTGCTCTCGGTTCTGCTCTCTGCTCTCTGTGTTATCTGCTCTCTGTTCTCAGCTGTTGAACACAGAGGGCTCTCAATGCCCACCCTGCCTGGGGGGACAGCAGGGGACAGTGGCCAGGTCCCAGCAGCCACCAGTGCATGGTCAATTTTGTGTCCACCTCGATGCCAGGCAGGAGAGATCCCTGATCTGTGTGTGGTGCCTTATCTCAGTGCTCCACGGCTGCAGCTCCTCCTTATCTCAGCAGCCACTGAAAGCCCCAGCAGGGCCTGCTGCACACAGGTCTTGGGGCAGCTCTGGGGCTGTGGACAGGGGATTTTATCTCTGTTCATGGCAGCTCTGGGGCTGTGGACAGGGGATTTTATCTCTGTTTTTTCAGCAGGCTCAGGGCTTAAGGCCCAGCCCCAGAGCAGGAGATAAGCAGCAGGACTCCCGTGGCACCTGCACATCCACAGGGTCCAGGTTTCAGCTGGGTGACCTCAAGCCAGGGTGAGCCTGGATCTGAGCTGGGCAGTGACATTAATGACAGGGACACAGAGCTCCTGCTGGCTGCCCATGGGACAGCAGTGGGGTTTTACTGCTGACAGGGATTTTTTCCACTCCAGGGTACAATGCCCAAAGCAGCTCCTTTGCAAGGCTGCTTCCCTGCTCTGGTTGCACCCAAGGCTCTCTGATGATAAAATCCCATTTCCTGCAGTCCTGAGAGGGGAATTCACACCATGGTCTGGGGACAGGAAAAATTTCTGCTGAAAGGCAGAAAAACCAACGCTGGGGGTGTGTGCAGCCAGGGCTGGCACAGAGCTTTGGTCCTTCCTGCCAGCAGCAGTGATCCTGGCTGGGGGCTCTGAGGTGTCTGGGGTCACTCTGGGCTGCAGCCAGGGCAGTGAGGGATCCCTGCCCCCTGTGCCCCGTTCCCCCTGCAGCTCTCAGGCCACGTTCCCTGCACACCTCGTTTGGCACTTTGGCATTTCCATCATCTCAGAATGAGCAGCGGGCAGGTTTCACACTGCTGGAGCAGCCCCGTAAAGCAGCCATGAGCTCTGGCAGTGATCACACTCAGCACTTTCATTGCCTCTGCCATGCCATGGGAGCTGCTTGTGCATCTCAAGTAAAATCTGCCCCTGCTCCTGGGGGAGAAAGGTACAAAAAAAGGGCTTTGGGGACAGAACCAGCTGCTCCAAGGTACAAAATCATGGAATTGGTGGAGTCACTCCATCTCTGGTGGAGCTCTGATCCCTGTGTTTGGAGGCAGAGGGAACCCTGGTGTTTATTAGGAGCAATTTTAATCCTGCAAGTGGGTTTGGGGTTGGGTTTTTTTTAGGCAAATAACCTCATTTTGTGTAGAAGCAGCACATCCAGGATATTTGCTGGATATCTGCAGGTCTGGTGTGGTGCTCCCAGCATCCCAAACCCCTGAGCAGTGCTGGTGTCCCAGGACACAAAGCTGGCAAGGACCAGACTCAGATCTCCAGGATTAGGCAGTGTGTGCACAGACCCTGGCTCCTGACCCCTCTCCCTGATTCCTGGTTCCTCTCTGGTTCCTGATCCCTCCCTGGCTCCTGATCCCTCCCTGACTCCTGATTCCTGATCCCTCCCCAGTTCCTGATTGATTCCTGATCCCTCCCTAGTTCCTGATCCCTCCTTGGCTCCTGATTCCTGATCCCTCCCTAGTTCCTGGTTCCTCCCACGGCTCCTGTTCCCCTTCCAGAAGCAGCCCAGGAACAGAAGCAGCCAAAGGAGTGACTGCAGTGCAGGGAGGGAGAGGGGACCAGCTGGGTTCCATGCCTTGGGATCTCCTGGGATTGGGAGAGGACACTTCCAGAAGCTGCCCTGCCCTGCTGCCTCAGCTTCCAGCTGTTTCCAGCTGTGAGGGTTGGGTAGGACCTGATAAAACACAGGGAGTGTCCAACAGATGGGACTCTCTGGGGTGAGCGGTGGGAGATTTTCTAGCCTGAACCATTCCAGGATTCTGTGCATTCCCTGAGCTTCCTACACAGCATTTGCTGCTCCAGCTGCTTCCTCTGTCTGTCCCTCTGCCTCTGCCTCTGTCCCAGCTGTGTTGTGCCCCCTTCAGGGGGATCATCCATGGGTCCCTGCAGCTCCCAGGGCTGCCCAGAGAGAGCCAGGTGAGCCCAGCCCCGCCTGCTCACGGTGTTCCATCAGCCTGATGCACATCACAAACCTCCAGCAGCACGTGGTGGCCAGGGAGCCATCAAAATGATGGAAAGGTTTGGAGAATTGGGCCTGGGAGAGCCAGACAGACCCAGGCTGCAGGGGAGATGGCTCTGTGGAGACAGCAGAGCTGTTTGCAGCTGCAGAAGAGGCTGTGCCGGGGCAAGTGGGGAGGAATTATCCCCATCAGTCAATGCCAGCATGAGCAGGAGCAGGCTGGGGCTGCGCAGGGAAAGCGCAGCTTAAGTGCTAAAGAAACATTTTCACTCTGAGCAAAACAGAGAGATTTCAAATGAGTGAATCACAGAATATGTGGAGTTGGAAGGGACCCGTAAGGAACCTCCAGTCCATGCTCCATTTGCTGCATCGTCCACAGGGGATTTTGGAGGAGTTTTGGGCCAGCAGATGCAAAAGCTGCACTGCAAACCCCAGCCCAGCCGGGCATTAACTCCTGGATGCAGTTGAGCAAAGCTGACAAATTCCATTTCTAGTTCTCCTGTCAGGCCCTTGCTCTCCATGCACCGGGAAATTGGTGCCATTAGTGAGGAAACAATGGGAGCACTTGGGCCAGTTGGGAAAGAAACTCCTTTAACCCTAGCCCTTTAACCTGTGTCCTAAAGGAACACTTCACTCCTGTCTCCAGATCCGTGACACCTGTGCTCCCAGAGAGGCAGCACAGTCCTGCAGAGCCTCTGTGTTTCTTCGTAATAAAGAATTATGCCAGGATGAAGTATTTCTGTGAGGGAATGTGCTCCTTGCATAGTTATTAATTCATTACTGGCCGTAGCCAAACTCACTCCTCTACTAAGTCATCTATTAAATGAGCCAAATGAAATTTATTAACACAGCATTGATCATTTAAGTCTTTTAGCATAAAGCATAATGGAACAGAAGCAGAAGTAATAATTCCTTGCCTGGCTTCTGGTTCGTGTCTCATGCTCAGGGCCCTGCGTTAGGACTCCGATTGTTCCCGGAGATCCCTCCCGAGGAGGAATGTCCCAGCAGCAGGGCGGGAGGGACCCTCTGCCTTTGGTCAGGGCTTCCCTTTGGGCTCGGCCGGCAGTGACTCTGGAAACCGAGGGGAAACCAGAAGCGACCTTTCAGGCAGCCCCGAGGAGCGCCCCGGCCCCGCTCCTGTCCCGCACCGCTCCTGCCCCGACTCCCTCCCGGCCCTGCCCCTGTCCCCTGCTCCTGCCCCGCCTCCGGCCCTCGCCCCCCCTCCTGCCCGGCTCCGCTCCCTGCCCCGCCCCCCTGCCCCGCACCCTCCTGCCCCTGTCCCGACCCCGCTCCTGCCCCGCCCGCTCCTGCCCCGCCCCGCTCCTGTCCCGCTGCTGTCCCCTGTCCCGACCCCTCTGTCTGCCCCTGCCCTGCACCGCTCCCTGCCCTCCTGCTCCTGCCCCGGCCCCTCCTGCTCCTGCCCCGCACTGCCTGCCCTGTCCCGCTCCTGTCCCGACCCCGCTCCTGTCCCGGCCCCGCTCCTGCCCCGCTCCTGCCCCGCACCGCTCCTGTCCCGCTCCTGCCCCGGCCCCGCTCCTGCCCCGCACCGCTCCTGTCCCGCTCCTGTCCCGCACCGCTCCTGCCCCAGCCCTGCTCCTGCTCCTGCCCTGGCCCCGGCCCCGCTCCTGCCCCGGCCCCGCTCCTGCCCCGGCCCCGCTCCTGCCCTGACCCCTCCTGCCCCCCCGCTCCTCCCCGCCCCTGCTCCTGCCCCGGCCCTGCCTCCTGCCCGCTCCTGCCCTGGCCCTGCTCCTGCCCCCACCGCCCTGCCCCCCCCTGCACCTGCCCTGTCCCCAGCCCCTGCTCCTGTCCCCACCGCACCGCTCCTGCCCCAGCCCTGCTCCTGCTCCTGCCCTGGCCCCGGCCCCCTGCCCCTGCCCCCCCCCCTGCCCCTGCCCTGCCCCTGCCCCCTGCCCTGCCCCCCTGCTCCTGCCCCCACCCCGCTCCTGCCCCCCCTGCCCTGCTCCTGCCCCGGCCCTGCTCCCCCGCCCTGCCCCGGCCCTGCTCCTGCCCCAGCCCCGCTCCTGCCCCCCCCCTGCCCCTGCCCCGCTCCTGCCCCTGCCCCTGCCCTGCCCCCGCTCCTGCCCCGGCCCCGCTCCTGCCCCGGCCCCGCTCCTGCCCCGGCCCCCCCCTGCCCCGCTCCTGCCCCGGCCCCGCTCCTGCCCCGCCTCCGCTCCTGCCCCGGCCCCGCTCCTGCCCCGCACCGCTCCTGCCCCGGCCCCGCTCCTGCCCCGGCCCCGCTCCTGCCCCGCTCCTGCCCCGACCCCGCTCCTGCCCCGCACCGCTCCTGCCCCTGCCGCGGGACTCAGCCGGGGCTGCCTGCGAAGAGCTGGGGAGTGAGCAGGGCACGGACCCTGGCTGTCACTGTCACTGCTCTGGGCAGGTCCTGGCAGGGCACGGAGCCCAGGCTGTACCCTCGGGCTGGTCCCGTCACTGTCCCTGTCACTGCCCAGGGCAGGTCCTGGCAGGGCACAGAACCTGGGCTGTCCCTGTCCCTGTCACTGCCCAGGGCAGCTCCTGCCGCCTCTAGAGGTGTGGCAGGGTCACTTCTTGGAAGGAAACCTCATCCCACAGGAAATTGTGCAATCACCGGTTTGCACAGGCAGACTTGGCCTTTACAAAGCTCTGGTCATTTATGGTCACCAAGCCCAGTTTATTCCTGCTGGGGATAATTTGGCTTTTAGGCAGACAGGGATTTCTGAGGGGTTTCTATTTCTGAACTGGATGGGGAAGTGCAGTTCCATGTCCCTCCTGCTGACCCCTAAATTCAGCAGAAATCTGGAATCTCTCTCTGAAGTGAGGCAGAGCTGTGCAGACCAAAGGCTCTCTCCTTTGAGAGCCCTGTGGACCTGGATGCTTGTGAGAATCCCAACAGCATCCAAACCTCACCCATTTCCCATTTCTCAACAGCATCCAAACCTCACCCATTTCCCATTTCTCAACAGCATCCAAACCTCACCCGTTTCCTGCCCCAAATGACAAACAGGGCCTGATGTGCTGACCCAGGCCACAGGTACTCCAAGTTACTCATGAAATTGGAGTTAAGCTTTGAGAGTCTAAACTACATAAGGAGGGACTCCCAAGGTGCAGCCAGCAGAGAGGGGAACACAGCCAGGATCCTGGCTGCCCTGCTGTCTTCAATTCAGGATGGGGACAGAGAGGGGACAGTGCAGAGCTGGGGCTGCACCATTCGAGCTCATCTCGAATCTGAGCTGGAGGGGGAAGAGGAGGGACAAACCCTGAGCACTCAAGGACAAAACCACCAAGGAATGCCCTGGTTCTGCCAGCACAGCCTGGGAGCCTCCCCTGCCCTCCCCAACCCAGAGCATCATCAGCCACCCCCGGGGCTCAATTCCAAACAAGCCCCAGCCCCAGCTGAGAAGGGTTTGCATTCCCCAAGAAGGGTTTTGCATTCCTTGAGAAGGGGTTTGCCTTTCCTAGTGTGTTCCTGGAGTGAAACGAAGCCGAGCTGGGATTTCTATGCCAGGAGCTCTGAGCCCTGTGTGGGATTCCACCCTAACCCCAGCCCCTCTGCTGCCCTGTGCTCCAGTGTCATTTACTGGCATTCCACAGGGCACAAAGCACTGGAGAAGAGCTCCTTTAAACAGAGCGCATCTGCTCCATCTCCATCCAGGAGGGATCAGTGCTGCTCATACTGTCCCCTGTTCCTGCTGGGGGCACTGCACCTCCCCTGTCCCCTCCGGTCCCACTGTCACACGGTGCTGCTGCCCCAAGCTGTGCCTGTGACACTCAAACCAGCTCCTCGCAGCAGCTGCTGGAGGATTTTGCATTTGCTGCAGGAAAGGGCTGTCAGAGCTCACCGTGGGCAGGCACGGGTTTCCACTTCACCTCAGTGCAGCTCATGAAAGTCTGGAGCCTGAAACAGGCATTGATTTTTTCATGGCATGTCTGGCTTTGCTTTTGCTATGGGATTGTGTCTTGCAAAAGTTGACTAGAAATTGAAATATTTCTTGTAAGTGGATTTATAAATTCAAGCCTTTTAGGAGTTGGCTGCTGTTATTGCTGCCGGATTTACTGATGACTTTGTTTTTAAAAATTAAGATGTTTAAACAGACATTGACCTTTTTTTTTTTTTTTTTTGAGATTTTAATCATGGCACAGCTTTTCTTCTTTTTCAGTCTAACTTTTCAGTGAAGACATTTGATTAATAAATCAAAAAGGTCTGCAAGTGTGGATACGTGTGGAGTATCCCAGGTTTCACTAAAATTTGCAAAAGTTAAAGGGGAAAAGGGTCTCTTTGGCTAAATCTCCATTTAGCCACCAAGATAAATGACAGATTTCAGCTGTGCAGGGGCTGAGTCTCTCTCTCTCTGAGACTCCAAAGCCAAGGCCTGAAGTCACTCCCTCATCCTCTCCCTGTGCCTTTCTGCTCTAAACACCAAATCTTCTGCCTTTGTCACTGCACCTGTGACAGGAGAATTGCAGGGAGGCTTTTCTTGAGAATGCTGCCAAGCCACACAATAATCAGGAAATCAGTTCTGAGAGTGAGAGTTCCTTCTCCTGAGCAGTGGGCTCTAGAGTGGGAAAGCTTCTCTGGTGTTTTTGGGATGAAATAAAAACATATTGACAGGGTTTCTTTGCAGTCATGAAGTGACAGAGATAGTCCATCATATGGAAAACCTGCTTTGCCACCCAGCTGCTGAAAACAGCTCCTGTGGTTTTATTCCAAGGTCAGGAATTCACCAGCGAGTGCAGAGATGTTTGTGTTCACCCTCAGTGGGAAAAGATTGGATGTGAACAATTCCAGAGCATTCCCTGAGCTCCACACAGGCAGATTTAGGCAAAGAGCAGCTTCCTGAGCCACAACTGCTGCAGGAAAGAAGGATGGGTGGGATCAGGATCCTCTGCCTCCCTCCATGCATTCATAAATCCCAAATTCCAGTCGGGTGTTGTGCAAGACAGGCGGGGCTGGGGCAGCGTGGGAGAGATGGCAGCTTGTGCTCAACCATCACAGCTGAGAGCATCTGGGGTGGGATCAGCAGGGCTGGAATTGGCAGGGCTGGATGGAATAAGGGCTGGGAAGCTCCTTGACCTCCAAGCCTTGATCTCCAGGTGGGTGGCTCATCCTCAACCCCTCCCCGTCCGGGCTCTGCTCAGAGCAGGATGAAGTTGGTTTTGCAGTGATACGGAATTGTGGGGAGCTGCTGAGTCCCCCAAAGGCAGGACAAGTTAAAAGGCTGGGCACAGATCCCTGGGACAGGGACAGCAGCCAGGGCACGGCTGGGGCTGGGCCAGGGCAGCTCAGGCTGGAGCTCAGGGCAAGGCTCTTCCCCCAGAGGGTGCTGGCACTGCCCAGGCTGCCCAGGGAATGGGCACGGCCCCGAGGCTGCCAGAGCTCCAGGGATGCCCAGGCTGGGGCTGTTGGAGGCTCTGGGCAGGGCCAGGGTTGGATCCATGATCTTGTGGGTCCCTCCCCACTCAGGATATTCCATAATTCTGTCATTGCTGAGGAACTGTTGGTGGGTCCCAGTCACAGGCTCAGAACATCCCTCCAGGTCTCAGTGACTCTGGGCAGAGCTGATGATTTCTCCTAGCAGACTCTGCCCCTGGGGAAAGTTTGGGATGGCAGTACTGAACTGCAGGACTTGTTCCCCCATCCTGAAGGAGGAAACTCTGTCCCTTCCCCATCCTGGCTGCTGGAATTGTAAATCCATCAGGGTGTCACACTGCAAACTGCAGCTTTGGACATACAGAACTAAAGGTGCTTCTGGCCTCCAGTGCATTCCCCTTGGATCCTCCAGTTAAACTGTCCCACCTGGCAATTAACACTGCAATTAGAGCAGTTTCCATGCAGAGCTGTGTTAAATGCATGGAGCTTTTTTCCCCCTTCTGTCTGATCCTTTCTTTCCATCTTGAGAATGGATTAAAAGACTCCTCTTAAGAAGCTGGAACAAGTTTCCCAGGCTAATGCAGCCCCAGCCAAGTTGTGCTTTCATCAAGGCATTTTAGTCATCGCTGCAACATCTCTTAGGCTTATTAAATCAGCCTCGTCTCCTGAGGGAGGTTTTAAATGGGGTAAAATACCATATTAAGCAGTCCAGGAACTCATTTGATTTAATTTCATTTGTATTTAGTTTTTTTCCTTTGTCTCCTCTTCAAGAAAGCAGAAAGAACAATTTGGAGGTATTGGAAAGATGCCTCCTTTTTAACCTTTTGGTGAGACAATAATTCAGTAAAGCTATAATAATCTCCCTTTTGCAGTACTCATAATAATCCATCCTCCCTTCTGCCTTTACCCCACCAGTGGAGCAGCCCAGAGCTGGGTGGTAACTCTTATTCCTAAACATTCCTGAACTTGTGCAGAGGACAGTGGGGAACACTCAGCAAAATGCTGTGGCTGCCCCTGGATCCCTGGCAGTGTCCAAGGCCAGGCTGAATGCCCTGGGACATTGGAAGGTGTCCCTGCCCATGGCAGGGGGTGGCACTGGATGGGCTTTCAGGTCCCTGCCAGCCCAAACCACTCCAGGACTCCAGTTCCACCAGGCACATTTTGGCTCTTGTCTGCAAGAAAAGCACTCTGGGAGGGATCAGAGCCTGCTGACCTGGAAATGACAAATGAGGGACGTTCCTGAGGCTTGTGGACAGGTCAGCACAGCCTGAACAGTGGAAAACTCAGAACTGGGGACTTCAGTCCCTGGGGACGTCCTGCTGCCTCCTCCCTGCAGCCCTCGAGTTGCCATCCAGCTGCTCGAGTAAGTGCCTCATCAGAATTTAAAGGGGTTGATGGTGCTTATCTGCATTTCATGCAAATCAACCCAAAGGCTGGGCCCTGGCAGCTTTCCAGCTCCCAACAGGAGTCTCTGCCTCTCTCCAGGCTCACAGCAGCCCCTTGGTGGGCTCGGAGATCTGTCATCTGCACACGTGGCTCTGATGGTTCCTGGCTTTTTGGCACCAGAGTGCCTGAACTCGGGTCTGGGGGCAGACCCTGAGGAAGAATGAGCTGAAGTGCACTGCTGTGCCCTGGACAGGACTCAGCTTCTCTGAAGGACAGAAACTTCTGTTCCTGGGCCACGTGGCCCTGGACGAGCAGTCTGTCCTCAATCCCAAACCTCAACATCTCCCTGCTCCGCTCCCTGACCTGTCCTGCAGTGGCACCTGTGGGTGTCCCTCATGCTGTGGGGTCCCCGTGATCCTCCCAGCCTGTTCCAGCCCTTCTGAGGAGCAGGACAAACAAATGCATGAGGCTGTGGTTTAAAAAGCAGGAAAAAGCACATGCTGCTCCAAAATCCCTGCCCACATCACCTGCTGCCCCGTGCCTCGGTTTCCCCAGGTTTTGCCGATTTAAGCTCTTCGTTTGCTCTCCCCCCTTGCTGGTCCATGCAGTGCCAAGTACAGAAGGTGCCCGACTCTGCTCCAAGCTCTGAGCTGTCTCCAGCAGCAGCAGCAGCAGCAGCAGCTCCTCCGTGCCAGGATTTAATTGCCAGATCCCGGCGGTTTCTCCGCTCACCCCCGGCAGAAGGCGGCGGATGGCGCTGACCCCTCCCGCTCCCTCGTTCTGCCTGGCAGACTCTTTTCAATTACCTTCTCCCCATGCTGCTGTTTACATTCTGCACTCACATCTTCCACCGTGTTCCCCATCACCTTCCCGCAGCCCGAGCGCCTCCTAATCTGAAGTGTATTTCGGTATTTCAGCCTTATCTCTATCAAAGCAGAAGGGTAGGGGAGTCATCCTCATTCCCGGATCCTGGAGGAGCTGCAGCCAGCAGCGCTCAGCTCAGCTTTCACTGCACTTTGAGTAACTCGCAGACGATTCTCCTGTCAAGAGCACTGAGGACAAAATGAAACGTTCTTTTTTTTTTTTTTTTTTTCCCCAAGGCTGCCCGTTAATCTCTTCTCGACAATGATTGTGTGTCATGTTTCATTCTGGCTGTCACCGAGTTCACTCTGTCCCCGTCCCAGAGCCAACCTGCAGGATTTGAGGGCTGGGATGTGGCTGATGGTGGGAGGAGGACCCAGGGCAAGACCCTGGGCTGGCAGGGTTTGCTGAACAAATTGGGCTGGTCTCCAGTTGGACCAGTGCGAACTGGGGTTGGGATTGCTCTGCTACCACAGGGAGGAGTATTTTGGAATTCTGTAGGAAGGAGTAGCAGTGCAGTTGGTGTTGAGCAAACTGTGCTGGCTGAGGGTTCAGGAGGGACCTCAGAAAGCCATGAAAATTGGGTGGGCTCCTATCTTCTTCCTGGCTAGCCTGGGAAACTCCCCAGATTCAGCCATTCTCCCCTTGGCCGAATGGTTTGTGAGCAATAAATCCCTGAGGCCCTCAGTGAGTCCCCCCTGGACACAGCCAGGACAGGGGACGGAGCAGCCATTTCTGCAGGAAAGCAGAGCAAGGCTTTAAGTCCTTTTCTTCCATCCTCAGGTTTTGTTGTTTTTCCCCAGATCCACAGGGTTCTGTTTATTGTCACCTGGAACATTTGCTGAGAGTTTGATATTGATCAGAGTCAGAGTGGAGAAAGGCACTGCAAACAATGCCCTGCTGACAGTGAGGTCTCACTTCTCTCCCAGCAATAAAAGAGAGGTGCCAGAGAGCCTGGAGAAGCAGTACAGACACCCCAGCTGGAATTACTGCTATTGAAGTGATCACTGCACAGACCCAGTTAGCACTGGAGCAGCAACATTTGCATAAAAACTACAAGCACAAAAATGCTCTGAAATGACAAATACAAGGGAACTGTATCGGATTTGCATTAAATTAGTGACTGTGTGCGAGATGCCATTTAAATGGCAGGTGACTCGAAAATTTCTCTCCCTTTTAGTGGAAGAGACTGAAATGTTCATTTTCATGGTAAACAGTAACTGCACATTGATTTGGAGCTTGAAAGCATCTCCACAAATAGCTTTCTCAGGGAGTGGGGTTGGAGCACAGAAATCACAGCACTGCCTTGCCCTGCACGGCTCTGAAACTCGGCAGCACAGCTTGAGTTTCTGTCATACACTTGGTAAAAAACCTGCAGTGACGACAGCAACAAGAAACCCAAAGCCCCCCTGAACCTGGGGGGACAAACAATTCCCTGCAATTATCGGGGAGAGGGATCTGATGGATTATTGCACACCAGGGCCGTGGGTGAGCAGGAGCAGCAGGGCCTGCAGGGAGCTGGAAGTGCCTACTGGCTGCTCCTGGCAGCACCTGGGAGTGCCAGGGCAGAGGGATGGGATCGGGGTTTGCCCTGCAGCTTCTGGGTCCCATTTTTAATGGGCAGCCAAGTGAGATCCCAGGTTTGGATTGGTGTTGTCCATCAGCCTCTGGCTGTAGGAGAAGGACCCTGGCCTGTTGGGGCTCTCAGTGGCCCCAAACTCAGCACAGAGCCTGGGTTCAGCCCTTTTGCCCTCTGGATCCTCTCCCATCCCACTGGAGTGCCTGGGTGGGGCTGAGCTGCTGGCTGGGGTTAAACCTCACAGGGAGGCTTGAAGTGAGAGCTTTCCAGAGTTACCCTTTGGCTGAAAGAATTCTTCTCCTAACACATCTGAATGGGGCTCTTTGGGCATGAAAAATGTCAGTTCTTTCCCAAAACAGGCCCATTTGGAGCTGTCACTTGGCAGTGCCAGAGCAGAAGAAAGACTTTTCTCCCCAGGTTTTGCTGTGGTCAGGGGTTGATAACTTGCTCAGGTTCAGTCCAGCTGTATCATTTTCAAGGAATTGTTTGAAAGGCTTTAATGTTCTGTGAATCAAAAGAAGAAATTCCACTCCTAGTAATTAAGATGGAATGGGTAATTATTTCTGTCTGTCTCCAAACTCCCTTTCTGGAGGAAGAAGGAAAAAACTGAGCTTTCCAATGCCTTTGTTCTCTCCAGCACAGGAGGAGCCCCAGGTTGTACCCACCAATGCTTGCACATATTTATTGGTGTCCCCCCAGCAGGAGCAGAATCCCTTGGGAAACTGAGCCCACCTAAGGAGAGGAGGGAAACAGGAGCTGGTGTGAGCAGAGAACCCTCAGCTGCTCTGCTCTGCCCCACTCCCACACCTTGCTCCAAGTGCTTGACAAATTTTAGATCAACAAGAAGGAACACCCAGGGCATTGGAGCCATTTGGAAACGTGGCACTGAAACCTGCCCTGAGAGGCAAAACCTGCCAGGGTCCCTTGGCCGGGGATCAGAGGGTGCCAATGGAACCTTAAATCCCCAGGAACTTTCCCAGCTGCTGTTCCCAGCTGTGAGGGACACGAGTGGCAGGACCCGGCTCTCCCTCACTCGCTCCTGTCTGTGACCCCAGGCTGCCAGCCCTGCCCCTGCCCCTGCTGTCAATCACACGTCAACCACACATCAATCACACCTCAGTCCCCGCTGATTGGGCTCACATCAGAGCCATGTTTTGACAAAAGGTGGGGAGGGAGCAGCTGTCAAAGCCCTGAAGGTGAGGGAAAGGCAGAGAGCTCAGCTGGGAAGAGAATTGGGGGATTTATTATCCAGGGAAGTGATGGGACCTTGTGGGACAGGCAGACCTGGGGGCTGCAGCCACAGGGGTGTGGAGAGATTTAAGGTGGAGCTGGTGCTGCTTCAAAGGGTTTTGGGTGGCTTCAGAATAAAGCAAAGCACAAGGTCTCAGCAGGGGGCAAGGAAGAAAAATCCCAGAATTATGGAATATCCTGAGTGGAGAGGGACCCACAGGATCATCGAGTCCAGCCCCGTCCCTGCCCAGACCCCCCAGCTGATGCCTCAGGTTTAGCTTTTCTATTTTTCAGATTTTGTTCTGCTTTAGTGTGTAAGTCTAGGCTTCATATTATGGGATGGTGAGCACTCTGCACAGAGCAGGAAGACAAAACAATTCCTTCTCTAGCTGGGGACCAAGGACAAATGATCCAAATCTCAGGCCCAAGAGTACAAACAACATGGACTGAAGAGAGAAAAACAAGGAGGACGGGATTTCATGGGCTAAAGCTGGAATGGGACAATTAACTCCAATATGTAAATGGACCAGAACTTACAAAAGTGAGAGACCCCATGACTGGTTGTGCATTTTAGGACCATTTTGGGTTGTGCTGCCCAAGGTGGGTCCATTGAGGACCCTTAATAAATCCCTGCTTTATTCTTTAGCTCTGTCTAGTCTCTGCTCTAGATCAGCCTGCACAAGGCCTCAGTTTTTGGTGACTATGAAGGGACAAAAGACCCCCAACAGCCCCAGCCTGGGCATCCCTGGAGCTCTGGCAGCCTCGGGGCCGTGCCCATTCCCTGGGCAGCCTGGGCAGTGCCAGCACCTCTGGGGGAAGAGCCTTGCCCTGAGCTCCAGCCTGAGCTGCCCTGGCCCAGCTCAGCCATTCCCTGCTGAAGGGTGCAGGAAACTCCCCCATCCCGCTCCCCCTGCAGGCTCTGCTCTCAGGGGATGGGAGGGTGCTGTGCCCCAGCCCAGGGCTGCTGTGTCAGCTCCCCTCAGGCACTGGGGACCTCACAACGAGCCCCACCTGCGGGGCACAGAATGGAAGGTGAGGTGTTTGTGGGATCCCCAAAGCTCTGATCCAGAGAGCTCCCAAAATACTTTATATAAACTAGAAGAACCCAATACAGATCTTATATCAAGTTTGGAGTCAGGATTTTCTTCCTCCAAGAGAATTTTTAAAGCCTTTGTAGGAATTATTTTGCCCATTCTTCAAGTCCAGGTGAAGCTGTCCCTGCCCAGGGCAGGAGGGAGGGACTGGATGCCTCTTAAGGTCCCTTTCAACCCAGCCCATTCTGTGATTTTATAAATCTCCTGAGAGATTTCACAATTTCTCATTCATTTTCTTTGATTCTGGGATGGGATTTTCCCCCCCCTGTAAAATTCTGAGCAGATGGAAAAGCTTTGAGGATCACGTAAACCTCTTGGGTTTAATGACTGAAATGTCTCCCACCTGTTCTACTTTTTAAAACTGAATAGAATTTTAATACCAATGGGGGGAAGCTAAAATGAAAAATCACTTCAAAAGGAAAATCAAAACAGTTCCACTCTGTGGCTTTTTTTTTTTTCCTCAAATAAAACATGATTGAAGTCAACATGTTCCTGAGCAACATCTCACTCATCAAAAGTGGCATTTACTGACAGAACAACGTTTTCTCCCTGAAATGAGCTCTCAGTTTGGGATCCTGGGGTAATGACATTAAATGTGAGTCCTTGGTGGCTCTGATTGTGGAGAGGAGACACAAATGATAGTGTGGGCCAGTGATTATTCTCCTCTCCTCCACTACAACAAAATAACCCACAATCATCCAGTGGAGCTTCTGCTCCACGGCCTCCCCAGCACAGACGCACAATTAGAGAGCTGGGGCTGCCTCCTGAAAACAGGGGCAATGAACCACAGCATTGAACAAAGAGAGGTGCCAGCAAGAGCTAAGAGACAACACTTTTCTTGGTTCAATGGCCAAATGGAAGAAAAAATACATTTTGAGTTAACCTGAATTGAAATTTTTTCAATTTTTCCAGTCAAGCAAAAAGTTGAAAAAAAAATTAATGGCAGATTGCTTTTTGTTTCAGCCTCTTTTTATTTTCTGTTCCATTACTTTTCCAGCTCCTTTCAGGGGAAGTTTCAGAGCCTGTTTCATCACTCCCAGCCTACAGGTTTGTAGTGGGGGAAAACCAAGTTTTGCCCAAAATGATTTTTCCAGACAGTGGAGATTTGGCTGGGCCTCGCAGAGGTGGGAATGGTCTGTGCTCAGAGGACAGGGGGGTCCATCTCAGCTGAGAGCTGGTCCCACATCCCTGGTGGGACCCCATTTGCTCCTGACTTGGCACTGCTGCTCCCAGGGGAATCCCTGCAGACAATTAATTGAGGAAAACCCTCTCAGTTCTGATTATTGGAGCTCTCCATGAGGTGGTTGGGTTTGGAAATGTCTCCCAATGAGAGCAGACCCGAGCAGGCCTCAGGGAATTCTTTCCCACTCCTCTGTTTGGTTTTGGATTTTTACTCGGTGGGGATTTTTCACTCTGTCTCATTTTCTTGTGCCAAAACTGCAGATTTCCTTATAACAAACTGTTTGGTCAATCCATATTGATGTCCCTGAGTCTGCCACTTTAAAATATTCCAGAGCATTTAGGAATTCAGTGTTCTCAGAGCTTCGCTTCTTCCAGTTTCCTTTCAGAAATTGCTTCACATTTCCCTAATCTGTCATCAAAAGACGAGGATGCAAAACAAAACATCTCATTTCCAGATCCCCACGATCCACATTAAAGTCAGGATTTTGAGAGCACCATGTGTGGTGCCAAAAAAAAATGTCGATGAAACCCTTCTTAGATTCTGCTTTTCCTGAAGTTATGGGACACCCACTCAGCCCAAAGCAAAACCTGTTCTGCACCCAGATCCAGCTGTGGGAATGGGCAGGAGGAGCTGGGTTTGGGTTGCTCTCTTTAATCCTGGTTCCTACATCTGCCCCCAGCCTAAACCTGCTGCTGGGAGAAAAACAAAAAACCAACCCCAAATCACCTGAACTTGCCTGTCAGTAAATCCATCTTTTCAAACTCTACTCAGCACCCTCACTCCCAAATCTTCCCAGCCCTTCCCTTTCTGAACCTGGTGTTCCTTAGGGTGCAGAATTATTGGAGTTCCTTCCAGAACTTAAATCAAGACCTCCTGCAGGTGTCCCTCGATGGGCTGGTGACGTTTCCAGGGGAAACTCAGCTGCAGGGCAGAGCTCCCACTGCTCCCTGCCAGGCTGAGTGAGGTCCTCACTGCTTCCAGAACAGCCTGCCCACAGAGGGGATGGGGAGGGATAACAGGATTAGAACAGCTCCACCAAATAAATAATGAAAATACACAAAATGTGCTCTAAGGGGATCTGTGGGGCTGAGGAGCCCTGGGCCTCCAGTGCTGGCCTCCTCCAAGGAGCAGGGCAGGCTGGAAGTTTGGGGTTGGCCTGGCAGATGGTTCTGGGCTCCTCTGGGAATCCCCTGCCCAAAATCAGGCTGGAAAAGGGAGGGATGAGCTCTGAGCCAGTCACTCCCTGCAGAGAGGGAAGAGGAACTGAGACCTCCAAGGATTGATTCCTCTCCTCTCATTACAGTCAAAACCTTTCCCAGAGAACCAAGAACCTGGAACTGCCATAAAATGATGATAAATATCATGTTTATTTATAACCCAGTGTTTTCTGAGGAAGTTGGGCTTAGGAAATGAGGCCCAGGACTCCTCAGAAATGAAGGTCCAGGTTTCCTTTGGACTGAGAGATAATAATCAGGGTCTGGATGAAGGCTGGAGTTCAAAGCCAGGAATGGGAGACCAAAAGACAAAACAATGAGGTGCGGACCTGCCCGAAAATTTGACTGAATAAACCTTGAGTCACTTGGCTGGGATATAATCAGGAATGATCTGGTTTTAATACTGTTCTTTAAGAAAACTAAGAGACCAGCATCACGGACTGTCAGCAGCCCTGCAAACACGGCCTGAAGGTGAAATGACTGTTTAGCCTGAGGAAGAGACTGTGAGATAACAACCTTCAAACAGGAGAAAGGAAAAAAAAAAAAAAAAAGAGACGAATTTATTTTTTGTGCTCCTGATGAAAAGTGAAGAAGAAATGGGTTGAAATTGCAGCAGGAAGGATTCTGGTCTGACAGCAGACAGGCTGTGTTTGAGGCTGTTTCTGGGAAGTGCTGAGCTGATTGTCCAGGTTAGGGGCAGAGCCTGCGCTGCTCAGGGAGGTGGCTCCAAGCCCTGCAGGGGTGGGGTGGGCAGCATGTCCAGGCTTGAGGCAGAGGAGAGACCCTCTGACCAACCAGAGCCTTTCCTGCCCCTTTCCTTTTTTGTGCAGTTTCAGTTCTGATGTTTCCCAGCTCTCCCAGGGAGTCCTGGACAAAGCTGCTGGACAAATCCAGCTTTTCCCTGTTTGTCAGAGCACAATCAGCATTTCAGGGTCATTTCCCAGTGCCTGAAACACCCGAGCCTTAAATATGGGTTCATTTGGGGTTCAAACTGCCATAAATGCAGCTGCCCCTGTTGTCACCTGCCCAGGGAGAGAGGTTTGTTGGCACTGTGAGCTCTGGTGCTCAGGCCCCCTGGTTCAGGTGGGACAAACCCCAGGAGCTCCGACCAGGTAGGGAGGGAGCTGCACCTCACTCCTGAGCAGCTCAGTCCTTTGGGGACAGGAGAAGGAGTTTCATTTTGCTTTGCAGACTTTTAAGCTTCATTCACTCTTTTCAGTTCCTAACACAGCTGCAAATCACTGGAAAAAGAAACATGGCCAAAGGCAGGACCTCTCCCAGCTCCAGAACTGTTCCCAGTCCAGGACACCTGTGGAATTCCAGGTCGGATCTGCCTCCCTCCCGGGTCCTCAGAGCCCCTCTCCTACAGAAATATAAAAAACCGAGAGCTGGGATCAGGGGATCCAGAGAAGATAAAAATCTGCTCCAGATCTTGGTATTTAGACCCTCAACTTCCAGAGAAAACTCTGGGAATGCCTGGTTTTAACTTCAGCTACAATATCAGCAACCCCTATCCCAACAGCACGGGGTGAATTCTCTAGGATCACCTGGGGTTTAAGATTTGAAATCCATGGGGAACTCTGCTATTTCTGCCTTAATCTTTTAAGGCCATCAAGCCTCAAAGTAAGAGCAATAAGAACACATGCACATGAACAACTCAAACTGGAAGGTTCCAAAGTAATGAAAATCCTGACCCCATTCTGTGAAGTTGCTGAAGCTGCTCACTCCAGCTCTGTTGAGTCATTCTGGTTTGATGAAGTCAAATCCTCTCTCACTCAGCCTCTTACAGAGGCTTCACATCTAAATTCCACGTCTCCAACAATAAAGGGATCCTGGAGAAGCGAGGTTGAAAAGGAAATGAAAACAAACCCCAAAAGTTGTAATGAGGCACTCTTGACTTATCAAAGCACTTTGACATCTTTGAAACAAAATGAGAACACAGAAACAAATGGTCCTAAAATTCTGTGACAGGGGAGTCCTCTGGAAGGTTTAATGATGGCAAAAGTGAGGAAACTTCTTAAAAGGCCAAGTTGGATGGGGCTTGGAGCAACCTGGGATAGTGCAAGGTGTGGAATGGGATGGGGTTTAAGGTCTGCCAACCCAAACCCTTTTAGGACTTTATGGGATTCTCCATCAAAGCTCTGCAGACCAACAAAGACATTGAGATGTGACAAGGTGGCCCTCGAGGGGTGACACGACTAGGGACAATCCATTGTGTCTGTAATGCAGCACAGACGCAGTCTGGGGAGACAACACGGGCCAGGGGGAGCTGGGACACGAGGAGGGGAAGGTCAGAGGTTCCAGACATCAGGAAGGGACCAGGCTGGGCAAAAATCCATCTCCAGCATCTCCTGAGATGTCAGAGAAGTTCTGGGAGCTCTGCCCAACCCGGAGCATCCCACTGCCAGCAGCGTGGCTGCTTCCCGGGAGAGTGACAGGGACGGGGATCCTCATCCCATAAAACTCTCCTGGAAAGGCTTTCCTGGGAAGATGGAGCCGAATGCTTGGAGCTATTAGCAGGCAATTAAAGCTAATGTGGCAGCTAGCAGAAAGATCCCAGCCAGGCACTTCACTCCACTTTAATCTTTGAAAATGTTCACAGCTCTAATCAAGGAATAAAAGGGAAAATACACAGAGATGTGCATATATATATATATATATATATATATATATATATAATGTAAAAACATAGAACATTAACTTTCATTGTCAAATCACGTCGCGAATTGCTGAATGAGGTAAATACGAAGAGCAATGTACAGACAATTGCCACAATCCTGCCCGTGGCTTTCATTTCCAAATGAGCCACACACAACTCACCCCCACAAAACCACTCCGGGAGAGGGAAGGGAAGAAAATAGGAAGGTTTGAGATGGTGCATAACATCAGATAAAAGCCATAAAAATCTGCAAGAAAGCAGGTGGGAGAGGGCTGGGGTTTAGCTGGGGGGTTGTTGGAGGGTTGATAGAATAATTAAAGACAGAATTGATAGAAAAATAAGGTAAATATACAGTATAGAATAATATAGAGTACAGAATAATATAGAATATAGAATAATATAGATTATAGAGTAATATTGATTATAGAACAAAACAGATTATACAATAACACAGATTATCGAATAATATAGATTATAGAATAATGTGGATTATAGAATAATATACAATATTGAATAATGGAAGTTTAATGTAAAAATGGGGGGACACATGGATAAAAGGGAGAAAAGGAGAATGTGTGTGTACATTGGGGCATCTTCTCCAGCATTCTCTAACCAGGGGAGCACAGACAGCAGGGAGGGAGGATGGGGCAGTGCCTTCCTGCCCCCCAGAGCCAGTGGGACCAGGGTGGGCCCTGGCCTGGTCTCCCTGACCCCGTCCTCATCCCTGACACTGCTCGTGCTGGCCCTGTCTGTGCCCAGGAACCAGGAGGGAGAGCAGCCTGTGCCTGCCAGCCCAGCGTGCCTGGCTCTGGGATTATTTACACAGTTTTGGCATGATACTGCAGCTCAAGGCAAAACAACGAGTTTTCAGTGCTGAGAGCCATTCCCAGAGCTGGCTGCTCCCAGAACCTGCACGTGGGCAGTGAAACGTTCTCTGTGCTCAGCTCATGGCCCCAGTGCTCTGGGCTTTGGCTTGGGCCACGTTTGCCATCTGTACCTGGGTCCTGGATTGAGCTGAGGGAGCTGCTGTGTAGGCTCGGGCTCAGAGCTGCAGGGAGATGTGGGGCAGCCTGGGAACCCCAGGAAGGAGCTGCCTGTTCCCAGCACACACCACCTGTGCCCAGAATGAACAGGCAGGAGTACCAGAGGCCAGCCCACATCAGGGCCAGGGGCACCAGGAGCTCCTGGCGGGTCTCCAGCCCTCCCAGGAGGCTGCAGCTCCTCCCAGCTCTCCCGAGCAGTGAGGAGAAGCAGTTCCATTGAATCAGCACTTTCCAAATGTCAGCGGCAATTGGAATCAAAGCTGCGTGCCTGCAGCAGGCTGTGGGGCTATAACAATAACAGGAATATTATTATGGAGTTAAGTGCCTGCATTAAACTCTGCACTCCCAGGGCTCACCTGCTTGAGGAGTTTGGGCTTGTGGAGTCTGAGGCAGCAGTGCTGGAGTGCTGGGCAGGCCCTCAGGAGCTGAGGACAGTGCTGAGCATCGTCTTGTTTATCTTCCATCACCATTCAGCACAATTATTTTGCCTTCTCCAGCCTGACCTTTCCTTCCCTGCACCACCCACTTTTCAGTTTCTCAGCCTGTGAACCTACTCCCAGCCCTGTAACAATGATTCCTCACAGCTCTAGGTAAAATATCGGGTCCCTTCTGGATCACCCTCCACAAACCTCTGAGATTCACTGGAATAGGACATCTGTGGCCAGAATCCCTCTTCCTTCCTCCCTCTTTGTCCCTTCTGCCAGGGAAGGAGCAGCCCACAGATGGTGCCTTCTTCACCCAGCCCAGCTCAGGCCATGGGCAGTGAGAGGTAGAAGAAAACCCATGAGATTCTGTTTGTTGGGGTCCCCTCAATTTATTAAAAATGCTTGGGGACACAAAAAGTATTTCTGGTTTCATGTACTCAGCAGGTCCAAAGTGTTTTGGCAAAGCAACAGACGTGAAGCTGAAAACTCCTTTAGCTTTGAATAGAAAAAAAGTGCTCAGCAAAGGTGCAGAGAAATGTGGATCTGCAGGGCCTGGATGAAGGCCCTGGAGTTCAAAGCCAGGAATGGGAGGACCAAAAAGACAAAACAATGAGGTGCCCCTGGACCTGCCCACTGCTTTGACTGGGATAAACCTTGAGTCACTTGGCTGGGATATAATCAGGAATGATCTGGTTTTAATAAAATGTTCTTTAAGAAAACTAAGAGACCAGCATCACGGACTGTGTCAGCAGCCCTGCAAACACGGCCTGAAGGTGAAATGACTGTTTAGCCTGAGGAAGAGACTGTGAGATAACAACCTTCAAACAGGAGAAAGGGAAAAAAAAAAAAAGAGAGAGGAATTTATTCTTTGTGCTCCTGATGAAAAGTGAAGAAGAAATGGGTTGAAATTGCAGCAGGAAGGATTCTGGTCTGACAGCAGACAGGCTGTGTTTGAGGCTGTTTCTGGGAAGTGCTGAGCTGATTGTCCAGGTTAGGGGCAGAGCCTGCGCTGCTCAGGGAGGTGGCTCCAAGCCCTGCAGGGGTGGGGTGGGCAGCATGTCCAGGCTTGAGGCAGAGGAGAGACCCTCTGACCAACCAGAGCCTTTCCTGCCCCTTTCCTTTTTTGTGCAGTTTCAGTTCTGATGTTTCCCAGCTCTCCCAGGGAGTCCTGGACAAAGCTGCTGGACAAATCCAGCTCTTCCCTGTTTGTCAGAGCACAATCAGCATTTCAGGGTCATTTCCCAGTGCCTGAAACACCCGAGCCTTAAATATGGGTTCATTTGGGGTTCAAACTGCCATAAATGCAGCTGCCCCTGTTGTCACCTGCCCAGGGGAGAGGTTTGTTGGCACTGTGAGCTCTGGTGCTCAGGCCCCCTGGTTCAGGTGGGACAAACCCCAGGAGCTCCGACCAGGTAGGGAGGGAGCTGCACCTCACTCCTGAGCAGCTCAGTCCTTTGGGGACAGGAGAAGGAGTTTCATTTTGCTTTGCAGAATTTTAAGCTTCATTCACTCTTTTCAGTTCCTAACGCAGCTGCAAATCACTGGAAAAAGAAACATGGCCAAAGGCAGGAGCTCTCCCAGCTCCAGAACTGTTCCCAGTCCAGGACACCTGTGGAATTCCAGGTCGGATCTGCCTCCCTCCCGGGTCCTCAGAGCTCCTCTCCTACAGAAATATAAAAAACCGAGAGCTGGGATCAGGGGATCCAGAGAAGATAAAAATCTGCTCCAGATCTTGGTATTTAGACCCTCAACTTCCAGAGAAAACTCTGGGAATGCCTGGTTTTAACTTCAGCTACAATATCAGCAACCCCTATCCCAACAGCACGGGGTGAATTCTCTAGGATCACCTGGGGTTTAAGATTTGAGATCCATGGGGAACTCTGCTATTTCTGCCTTAATCTTTTAAGGCCATCAAGCCTCAAAGTAAGAGCAATAAGAACACATGCACATTAACAACTCAAACTGGAAGGTTCCAAAGTAATGAAAATCCTGACCCCATTCTGTGAAGTTGCTGAAGCTGCTCACTCCAGCTCTGTTGAGTCATTCTGGTTTGATGAAGTCAAATCCTCTCTCACTCAGCCTCTTACAGAGGCTTCACATCTGAAATTCCACGTCTCCAACAATAAAGGGATCCTGGAGAAGCAAGGTTGAAAAGGAAATGAAAACAAACCCCAAAAGTTGTAATGAGGCACTCTTGACTTATCAAAGCACTTTGACATCTTTGAAACAAAATGAGAACACAGAAACAAATGGTCCTAAAATTCTGTGACAGGGGAGTCCTCTGGAAGGTTTAATGATGGCAAAAGTGAGGAAACTTCTTAAAAAGGCCAAGTTGGATGGGGCTTGGAGCAACCTGGGATAGTGCAAGGTGTGGAATGGGATGGGGTTTAAGGTCTGCCAACCCAAACCCTTTTAGGACTTTATGGGATTCTCCATCAAAGCTCTGCAGACCAACAAAGACACTGAGATGTGACAAGGTGGCCCTCGAGGGGTGACACGACTAGGGACAATCCATTGTGTCTGTAATGCAGCACAGACCCAGTCTGGGGAGACAGCACGGGCCAGGGGGAGCTGGGACACGAGGAGGGAAGGTCAGAGGTTCCAGACATCAGGAAGGGACCAGGCTGGGCAAAAATCCATCTCCAGCATCTCCTGAGATGTCAGAGAAGTTCTGGGAGCTCTGCCCAACCCGGAGCATCCCACTGCCAGCAGCGTGGCTGCTTCCCGGGAGAGTGACAGGGACGGGATCCTCATCCCATAAAACTCTCCTGGAAAGGCTTTCCTGGGAAGATGGAGCCGAATGCTTGGAGCTATTAGCAGGCAATTAAAGCTAATGTGGCAGCTAGCAGAAAGATCCCAGCCAGGCACTTCACTCCACTTTAATCTTTGAAAATGTTCACAGCTCTAATCAAGGAATAAAAGGGAAAATACACAGAGATGTGCATATATATATATATATATATATATATATATATATATGTAAAAACATAGAACATTAACTTTCATTGTCAAATCACGTCGCGAATTGCTGAATGAGGTAAATACGAAGAGCAATGTACAGACAATTGCCACAATCCTGCCCGTGGCTTTCATTTCCAAATGAGCCGCACACAACTCACCCCCACACAAACCACTCCGGGAGAGGGAAGGGAAGAAAATAGGAAGGTTTGAGATGGTGCATAACATCAGATAAAAGCCATAAAAATCTGCAAGAAAGCAGGTGGGAGAGGGCTGGGGTTTAGCTGGGGGGTTGTTGGAGGGTTGATAGAATAATTAAAGACAGAATTGATAGAAAAATAAGGTAAATATACAGTATAGAATAATATAGAGTGCAGAATAATATAGAATATAGAATAATATAGATTATAGAGTAATATCGATTATAGAACAAAACAGATTATACAATAACACAGATTATCGAATAATATAGATTATAGAATAATGTGGATTATAGAATAATATACAATATTGAATAATGGAAGTTTAATGTAAAAATGGGGGGACACATGGATAAAAGGGAGAAAAGGAGAATGTGTGTGTACATTGGGGCATCTTCTCCAGCATTCTCTAACCAGGGGAGCACAGACAGCAGGGGAGGGAGGATGGGGCAGTGCCTTCCTGCTGCCCCCAGAGCCAGTGGGACCAGGGTGGGCCCTGGCCTGGTCTCCCTGACCCCGTCCTCATCCCTGACACTGCTCGTGCTGGCCCTGTCTGTGCCCAGGGAACCAGGGAGGAGAGCAGCCTGTGCCTGCCAGCCCAGCGTGCCTGGCTCTGGGATTATTTACACAGTTTTGGCATGATACTGCAGCTCAAGGCAAAACAACGAGTTTTCAGTGCTGAGAGCCATTCCCAGAGCTGGCTGCTCCCAGAACCTGCACGTGGGCAGTGAAACGTTCTCTGTGCTCAGCTCATGGCCCCAGTGCTCTGGGCTTTGGCTTGGGCCACGTTTGCCATCTGTACCTGGGTCCTGGACTGAGCTGAGGGAGCTGCTGTGTAGGCTTGGGCTCAGAGCTGCAGGGAGATGTGGGGGAGCAGCCTGGGAACCCCAGGAAGGAGCTGCCTGTTCCCCAGCACACACCACCTGTGCCCAGAATGAACAGGCAGGAGTACCAGAGGCCAGCCCACATCAGGGCCAGGGGCACCAGGAGCTCCCTGGCGAGTCTCCAGCCCTCCCAGGAGAGCTGCAGCTCCTCCCAGCTCTCCCGAGCAGTGAGGGAGAAGCAGTTCCATTGAATCAGCACTTTCCAAATGTCAGCGGCAATTGGAATCAAAGCTGCGTGCCTGCAGCAGGCACAGCAGGGCTATAACAATAACAGGAATATTATTATGGAGTTAAGTGCCTGCATTAAACTCTGCACTCCCAGGGCTCACCTGCTTGAGGAGTTTGGGCTTGTGGAGTCTGAGGCAGCAGTGCTGGAGTGCTGGGCAGGCCCTCAGGGAGCTGAGGACAGTGCTGAGCATCGTCTTGTTTATCTTCCATCACCATTCAGCACAATTATTTTGCCTTCTCCAGCCTGACCTTTCCTTCCCTGCACCACCCACTTTTCAGTTTCTCAGCCTGTGTGAACCTACTCCCAGCCCTGTAACAATGATTCCTCACAGCTCTAGGTAAAAATATCGGGTCCCTTCTGGATCACCCTCCACAAACCTCTGAGATTCACTGGAATAGGACATCTGTGGCCAGAATCCCTCTTCCTTCCTCCCTCTTTGTCCCTTCTGCCAGGGAAGGAGCAGCCCACAGATGGTGCCTTCTTCACCCAGCCCAGCTCAGGCCATGGGCAGTGAGAGGTAGAAGAGAAAACCCATGAGATTCTGTTTGTTGGGGTCCCCTCATTTATTAAAAATGCTTGGGGACACAAAAAGTATTTCTGGTTTCATGTACTCAGCAGGTCCAAAGTGTTTTGGCAAAGCAACAGACGTGAAGCTGAAAACTCCTTTAGCTTTGCTGAAAGGAAATAGAATCCAAATAGAAAAAAAAGTGCTCAGCAAAAGGTGCAGAGAAATGTGGATCTGCAGGGCCCTGGTCTGGAGTAACACAACTGCCCTGGGCCCTCCTGCAGTCCCCTGTGCTGCCCAGCTGCAGGTGGCACAGGGAAGGAGGGGCTGATGTTGGAGCAGCAGCAGAGGTGTCCCTGCCCTGGGGCCTTGGCACTGCTGCTCAGGGAGGTTCAGCTCAGCACACAGCGTTTGGTCCCCAGCAGTCCCAGCTGATTTGAGAGATGCCAGGGGAAAAAAATGTCCTTTGGTGTGGATGTGGTGGCAGCAGGGCAGCCAGCCTGGGAGGGCTGCACAGGGAATGTGATCCCAGGGTTAAACTGCAGACCCACACTTGCCTGAATGAGAAAAGCAGCTGGGGTGGGAAGGGACCTGGAGCGTCCTGCTGGCCCCATGCACAGACCGTGCCCAGGTGTCACCGCACAGCAGGGCTGGCTCCTGTGCTGCTCTCCAGGCATCTGCAGGGCACGATGAGCCCATCCTGCATCCATTCCCAGCCAGCTGCTGCTCCATGGAAATGTGCCCAGGAAAAGAGCAACGAGGGAGGAAGCACCGAGGGGCTGCAGGAGAAGGGAGCAGGATCCAGCTGGATGTCAGGAGCCAAAATGAGCCTCATGTTTTCCAGGCAGAGGGGCTGGCAGCTGAGGAGGGAGCTTTATTTACACCCCCAGGGGCTGGTGCCAGACTACAGTGATGGCATGGCTGGGCACAAGGCAGGGAATATCAACCCTGCATCCTCCAGAGACGGGAAGAGCAGAGGCCCATCAATCCCAGTCCCCAAGGCCAGCAGAGTTACTGCCTCGCTCACACGCACACTCCCAATTGCTTTGCCGGTTTGGCTCCAGCCCTGCAGTGACTCAGAATGCAGCCACTCCATCACTGCTGGGCAGGGCTGTCAGTGCCTCCCACCAGCCTGGGCAAAGACAAGCTCCAGCCCCAGATCATCCCACCAGAGCCTCCTGCTCCTGCAGGGCCCAGGTCAGGCTGGCTGGGTTCCTCTGCAGGCGGTGGAGCAAGGGATGAGTTCCCCCAGGGAGTGACTGAGCCTTCTCTAACAAAGATGTTAGAGATTGGGGCTGAACTGCCCTTGGTGTGTCAGGGTTTCCCAGAGAGCCAGCTCAGACCTGGGCCTGCATTCCAGCAGCTGGGATTGCTCTCCAAGTGATGGCAGGAATCCCCATGGAAGGAAACCTTGTTTTCCTGGTTGCTTTGTGGCTCCTGCACTGACAATCCCAGAATCCATGGATTTTCTAGGCAAGTCTTCAATTATCTTCTCCTTCCCTGTGTCCCTCTCCTCTGCCATAACACAGCATTCCTTCTTCCCCAATCCTAAGCATAGTGTAACTCCTGTGGGATCAGCTTACACAAATCCTGGTGGATGCAACCCTCATAAAACAGCTTCTTGATATCAACTTATGGGAGCAGACTGCCCAAAGCCACCTCAGAGCGTGGAGAATGCCATGGACACAAATTTGCCTGTTTGTGTTTATCTACAAGAACATTTTCACTGCCAGGGAGCTGCAAACTCACCAAAAAGTGAAGATTTGAGCTAAGGAAGCCCCAAAGTACTGCTGTCCAAGGGATGCCTTCAATGCCTTCCACTCAGGGAAGGTCTCCTGAGCTCATTCAAGGCCACAGAAGCATCAGTAGTCCCCAAGGGCACAGAGGAGCCTCTCCTTGGACAAACCCTCCCCTGGCTCAGCAGCACAGCCCCGCTCCAGTGCCCAGGAAGCATGCTGGGGTTGGAATTTGCTGAGCAAGGCCTGTAAAAATTAGCACATCTCACCAGAGAGACACTGGGGGATGATTAATGAGCAAAGGCAATGCAGGGGGTCGGAGGGGAAATGATTTGCTAAATTGGCAGCAGATAAAATGTTTGTTCCTGCTGGGAACAGTGAGGTTGGCAAACCCACCATGGGCCAGTGACTTGGGTTAAGTGAGGAGGCCACGGCCCCATAAATAGTTCATCACCTCATCCAGAGGTGCAGCCTTGTAGCCTCTCTGGTCCAGTGAGCCTAGTAATGAAAGGCTTCAGAGCTGCCCGGGACAGGAGATCAAGTGCCCTGATTGTTCCAGCTCTGATAAGATTTTAGATGAGGATTTATTTTGTTAATGATGTGTGCAGGGATCCATCTCCTCCTTGTTTCAGGGTTATCCTGTGTGTGTTTTGCAGGAGGGGGAGCCTGGAGGGGTGCTCAGGAGAGGACTAAAACTGGAATAACTGACTGAACTGATCTGTTATCCAGTCATTAGGCCCAGAGAAGGATGCAGTGAAACTCACCCAAAACAATTCCAGTTCTGTGTTTATCATGTGACTTTTTGTTCAGGAAAGTTCAAAAGGAGTTTGCAGAGGCACATATTTCTCCTTCTGCTGTGTACTGGTCAGGTGGCTGAAAACTTCCTATCAAATCTCCTCCTCATTTTAGGAACAGCCTTGGAAGGGATGGAAATTCAACAAGCAACGCTCCCAAGATGTTAAAATGTCTCCCACCAAGCAGATCCCCCTCGGCTCCAGGAGGGTGGGAGTTCCTGTCACTTCCCCCAGCATCTCTCCAAACCATCCAACTTTTCCGAGTGATTTAGGTCAGGCATACACCCACAGAAAACCCTCCAGTACCCACAACCTCCCTGCAGCATCTCCTGACAATGGCTTTGCTCCCTCATTAGCTCTGCCACCTTCCATTGATGGCAATTCTGATAATTAATGCCATTGATGGCAATTCTGATAATTAATGGAACACTCCACTGGCCAAGGCTGGCCATCCAGCAGCAGCTCCACTCAGAAGCCTGGCTGATGCCATCAGTGGGAGCATAGAGGGATGTTCAGGGAGCTCTGCTGGATATGGGGAGCAGGGAGTTGAGGTTCCATTGGAAAGGCAGGTGGGAAGGAGAAGGAGCCTAGAGGGAAGTGATAGGTGAGCACAGGTAAGGCAGCAAAGGAAGGAGATCTGATGGTTTCAGATCCTCCCCTCCCTGTTTATGAGACATCACAAAAATTGCACAGCCTTGAACCTGGGGCTTTTAATCAAGGCGAAGGTCTGGGGTTTGACTTCTCTTGGCACTGGGCAGCTTTGACATGTGCCTGTCCCATCAGGATCTCAGCAACCACAGGATGTGCCCAGGAGCCATCCAAGGCCATCCTATTTTCAGAAATGGCTTAACCATGAGGTGTTCTAAGGACAGGGAATGGCATTTGTGCAGCAGAACAGCCCCTGGGTTCCTGGGGTGCTTTGGAGGATGCTCCAACCATCCCCTGCAGCTCTGCAAAGTCTCCTGAGCTACTTTTCCAGAGGAGCCTCCCAAGGAGATGCTGGTCCTGGGCAGCAGAGCAGCTTTGGTTCCAGGAGCTCAGCCCTGCCTGAGATGTCCTGCTGCTCTCCCCACAGCAGGCTGGGCTCCTGGGGCTGTGCAGCAGGGACGGGGCAGGACCCTGGTGAGGAAAACACATCCCAGAAGGGCTGCATCCTCCTCTGGACTCATCCTGGTGAATTCTGGTCTCCTCTGAACCCAACCCCCTAAACTGAGTTGGGGATGTAGCTGGGGCTGTGGCCCAGGGTGACCAGCTCAGGTGATACCCTCTGCCCACACCTGGGGAAGGTTGTCCTGTGGCACCTGGGAGATGTTTATCAACAACAGGATGAGGAAAGGGTTCCTGATACATCTGAGGGCTCTGGAGCTCCTTCCCTATCCCGTGAAGGCCCTTGTGGGCTCCTCAGGTACTCTCTCCTTCCAACCTTGGGAATATTTGACATTTCCCCAGATGCTCTCCCTTGGCTCAGAGAGAGAATTCTGAATAACCTCCCATAGGAAATGAATGAGGGAGGAAAGGAATAATAATAAGGAGGTTCTTCTGGTTTTGAAATGTCTTGGAGCATCCTAAAAAAAAAAAAAAAAAGCCTGTCATTTCCAGCTTGTAACTTCTTTTAAAACTCTCCTGTCCCTGAGACTTTACTGTTGATTTAAAGTTCTTGTGACCTTTATTTTCTGCCTTTAGTTTCCTAAGCAATAAAACTGTAAGGAGCAAGATGGGATTTGGGGGCTTTTTCCTTTCCTCCTGCCTGAGACACAGCTGTGTTTGAAGTCACAAGGTGAATGGAGCGAGATTTGAGCTGAGCAGAGGCTGTGGCAGTCCTGGAGCTGACTGATAGCAAAACAATCAGTCAGTTATTAGGAGACACAAATCACTCTCACAGATTAAGTGCTGAAAATAATAACCATGCAAAGCTTGGAGGGAGGCACGGCAGAGGCAAAGGTCATTAATTGACTGGGGAGATTTTTGGCTACAAGTTCCTAGGGAATTATCTCTTTTTATTTTTTCAAGCAAAGAAAAAAATGTATCTGGCTCTCTTATCAGTGGCAGTGTGCAGTGATTGCTGGTGTTGCCTCTTCCTCAATGTTAATTCACTATTCCATGGATCCCAGGTAATTACTCATCCTTGCAGTTTTTCTGTTATTTTATTGATGTGCTTGGTGTTTCTGTAATGCTCCTGCTCTATATCTAAACACGAAGCAAGATTAGAAATGCTCAGTAATTAAGAACTCCGGGAGATAAATGAAGCCTGTTTCAGAGACCTGGAAAGTCTTCCAAGGTCCCCTCTTGATCATCCCCTTCTTGTGATGCATTTCTTTGATTTCTGCCCCCTTTATCCAAATACAAATGATCCTTTTGAGCCTTGAATGGGGAATTCTGCTCCACACTCCATTTTCAGAGGAAAAGGGAAATATTCTCCCAGCCCCGCTGCACATCCAGGTTAGTGCTTGTGCCTGGCAGGGAGCAGCTCCAGAACTCAGGATGGAGACATTCAGGGAAAAGTAGCTGCATCAACGCCAAGTGCACCATTTGAGCTGGTTCAGACTCTTCCGAACTCTTCTGGTGCAGCCCTTTCATTCCAAGCTGCAGTGACATCAATCAGGGCAGGACCCTCCAGGTCCAGCATTTTTATCTTCCCAGTGAAATGATCACAGAACTGGAGAACAATCGGAGTTGGACCCACAAGGATCATCAAGTTCAGCTCCTGGCCCTGCACAGGCCAATCTCAAGAATCATCCCATGAAATTGAAGCAAAAGGCAGGAATTTCTGGCACATTACCTTCCTTGCAGGCTTTCCCCAGTGTCAGGGCAACTTCTGTGCTTCCACAGAAGAGCAAACAGCCAAAAGTGCCTCTAAAACACATCAAAACCTTCGACCATCATCCAGACATCCAAACCAGCCATGGAGAGAGGGGCACTTTGAGTTCAGCCCCTCGGGCTGAGGCAGCCCCACCAGGAGTGTTTACACTCTGCTTTAGTGCACTCCGGCTAATCCTCCTTAAATCCCCAACCTGCGTTAATTGCAATTATTAAAGAGGGGATTAAACTTCTCAGCTTCCCCTGTGGAGACAAACTTTCCATGAAAAGTGGTGTCCTGTTTGTCCTGCCAATGCCAGACCTGGCTTTGGTCAGAGGATAGCCAAAGACCCCCAAAATCTGCAGCAGGTGGGGTTTGCAGCCCCTGCACTGAGCTCCAGGCAGCTCCTGCAGCTTTCCCATGTGCTGCTCTCCGAGCTCATTAATCCCTTCTCGTTACTCATTAGCACCAATTAGCTGCCCTCACACCTCAGCCCCTGCTCCTATTCCTGGTGCCAACATTCCAGCCTTGTTCCTGCTCCATGAAAACAGCCTCAGGTTTAATAAGAGCCCCCGTCTCTCTGCTGGTTCCAGGGCGTCGTTAGCTGTCACCACAGCTTACAAAATAATCATTATTTCTCTCAAAAACGTAGATGTGAACAATACACTTGTAACTGAATCCTCATTTTTCATTTTGATATCACACAAAGCTCAACTGTTCGAATTTTAAAAAATTACTTTTTGCCTTCCTTCTCATTTAGCCTCAGACTCCACCGGTGAGAAGAGAGGAAAAACAGGAAGGAAATAGAAACCTCAAAAAAAAATCTTTGTTTTATATCAGTCCAAATCCACTTCAATCTAAATGTATTTTCTTTTTGTTTGCATTGAAACTGAAACTAACTCAGGCACTTTTATGAAGTAGTGAAACATGAGAATTACTACAAATATTTTTCCTTCCCCAAATGCATGGAGTGTTTGTAATTGAGCTTTCCATGGGCAAATCCTTCAAACCAAAGGCACTGCCCCCCTGGCAAGGGCAGTGTTTGGGGATTCCACGTTCATTGATCACTGCAGGCTGCTCCAGCCTCAGCCAAACTCCACTGAGCAATAAAAGATCTTTGGCCCAGTGAGAACAGGAAAAACCCAGCGATTCCAACCAGGATTTCATTCTGTCCCTGCCACAGAGCAATTCCAGCCTCAAGCAGAATCCCAGCCAGTCCCCATCTGAGGGAATCCAACTGTAGGAGCACACACCTGACAGTTCTGAGTCCTGAGTCTGAAGCATGAAGCAGTTCCCATCCCTGCTAATACTGATAAAGTTGCTGATATATTTGTTCAGCTCTTCCTTGCTGAAAAACAAAAATTATTGAGGTTGACTGCAGCAATTTCTTAAACTGAGGAGAAATAATTGGATTGTTTTGCCCAGAAAACGTGAAAGCCTTTTTGAAAAACTGAAAACAGCAACAAAAAATGATTAGTTTGTTTGAATTACATGTTCCAGGAATTAATTTATTTTCAATTTAATTTAAAAAAATATACACACAAGAATGAAGAAAGTAAGGAGAAGGAAGGAAGGTGTCTTCTTCTGTCTTCTGTCTTTTCCAATTGCCTTTCAGAGTAATTTCTGGACCTTTGAGAGTCATTTCTGGACATTTAAGGATCATTTCTGGATATTTAAGGATCATTTCTGGACATTCTAGGATCATTTCTGGACCTTTGAAGATAATTTCTGAATATTTAAGGTTCATTTCTGGGCCTGTCAGGATCACTTCTGAGGGTGTTGCTGGTGAGGGATGGATGCAGCAGCTCCCGTGGTTGTGCTCCAGGCTGGCCTTCCCTGTTATAGATACACATTATAATATTGGCTTTTTGCAAATATTAAAATAGATTTTATATGCGTGGTGTTAAAGTAACTTTGTTATATAGTTTTTATTTCTGCTGTTCATTAAGCTCAGTGCAATAGCTGTTATCATTGTGCTGTGTTAAAATGCCTGCTGGGATGGGATAACACCCAGTGCACACAGGATGAGCACACCTGGACACATCTGCCAACCATCAGCACTCACGGGCTGAGGGCAGCGTGGGCCAGGGCCCGGAACTGGAGGGGATGAGAATGG
Source organism: Emberiza elegans (assembly GCA_024865655.1). Taxonomy (NCBI): domain Eukaryota; kingdom Metazoa; phylum Chordata; class Aves; order Passeriformes; family Fringillidae; genus Emberiza; species Emberiza elegans. The sequence goes on along the minus strand of JALJVW010001685.1, from coordinate 589,418 downwards.
ACTGAAACCACAGCCAAGGAATTCACATGCTCTAAAAAGGAGCCATGCTAAACTTCTTGGAATATGTAAACTAGTTTGGAGGAAGGTTTACTATGCATGGAGTCTATAAATATGCAACAGGCTGATGTAATTAAAAGGTATTTAAGAGCTATCCCCGAAGATAACAGTGTGCTCTTGGTTGAATGCCAAGATGCACCCAGCCATATCAACCTTTGCTCTATGGTCCTTGTCTCCTCTTGTCCTTTATTAAACTCTGTAAATTTTCACAGGAGAGTGAACGTGTTTTCACATTCCTCCACTGAGCAGTTCTCTTCTCCCCACCCCGAGGATCTAGCAGCAATCACCTGGTTTGATATATTTTATATATTATCCTTCCTCCCTCACCCTTTTTGTTCCAAGTCCCCATGAAGCAGTGTGAAGCATCTGAGAGCGCTGTTACGGAGGCAGCGAGATCCGCGCACGGCCTTCCCTCGGCAGCTCCAGGGGAGGAGAAGCCTCAGAACCAGGAGCCCTTCCCGCGCCTGGCTGGGATTTGTGGCTGCTCCCTCCACTCCCAGCTCCTCCAGGAGTTTCATGCATAATGCAGAAGCACTTTTGATTGAAGTAAAAAAAAATCTGCTGACAGAATGTAGTGTCAGGCATCTGGGGAGATGTCTAATTAATTATTATAATTGACATCCACACCAGATGTCTGATAGACGATGGTCTCTTTGTTGATAAAAGGTTTGGGTAATTCTGTTTGAACAGCACTTTCAGAACAATATGTTTTCCATTTAGGTCACAGGGAAAAAAAAAAAGATTTTTTTTTCCAGGAAATTGAATTCCATCAGAGAGCAGCATTCTTTGGTCTTGCCTTCCAACTACTAACCAGCCTTGAAAAGCCTGGGATGAAGGATGCAATGGAAAAACATCCATCAGTGCACTGACCAGTGATCAAAAGCACTTAGCTGGGAAGGGCAGGATCTGCCACTATTTTTTATTCTTTATAGTCACAAAGAGGAGCAGCTAATCTGACATCCATTAAAAAAATAATCCAAATAAAAAATGGAGAACCTCAATCAAAGAGTTGTTTTCACAGGGAAAGCTGATACTTCAGCTTATCAAAAAAGGGCAACAGCTCTGGAGATTTTTCAAGTCATTTTCTAACTCCTGAGCACCCCGAGGTGAGATGGGACAAAGCAAAGTGAAACCTGATCCCTTTGGCCCCGAACTCCAACCAGCTCCCAGCCAGAGCCCTTCAGGGACAGGAAATGCTGGGCTCCCCTCCTGCCTCAGCAATCCACCTTCTCCTGAAACTTTGCTTCTCCCTTTGGCCTGGGCCCGTGGGGCCGTGCATGGGTCTCCTCATGGTGTGCACATTGGAGAGAAGCAGAAAGTACCCAAAATCCAGCTTTAAGAGCTTTTCAGGGTGTTTGATGGATCCCAGAAGACCCATTTGAGAAAATGAGCACCTCACTTAGGGCAGCAGCTCCCTGAACTACCTGAGGCTCACCCAGGATTTCACACATCTCAACACAAACTGATGTTGTTCCTCCACCACAGCAGACAACTGGAGATGCTCAGGTGACACTCAGGTGATGCTGGGCTGATCCTGGTGCTCCCTGAGCTGCCAGGACCTTGAGCCATCCCCAGGGGCTGCCTGGGCTCAGACACAAGCTGGCCTTGGAAGCAGAGAGAGCACCTGATGTCCACCACTGCAAACTGCATCTCTCCAGCAGCCTCAGAACGGCTCTGGATGTGGATGTGGATGTGAAGGGTGTGTGAAGTACAGAAAGCTATGCCTGTGTTTATTCCAGACATTTTTTATGTTTTCTTGCCAGCTCTGATGCAGAACGTGTGGATTTCCAGGAGCTGCTCTTGGGCCAAGGAGCACCACTCACTTTTAATCCATATTAACAAGAGCTTGGCCGTCTGGATGCCTTTTGCAGTGCAAAGCCCTGTAAATTAAACCAGAGCATCCACAGCCCCAGTGATGATCCCGTGCCTAGTTTGAGGCACACCAGTCACTTGTGAGACTTCCCAAAGCCCTGATGGGTTTGATCCTGGTGGCAGGGAGGGCACAGGCAGAGGGGCTCCTGCCGTACTCTTGGAGCCTTTTCAGAAGTTCCCTGCTCAGCCCCAGCTGCAGCTGCCTCAGCTGGGCCCAGCTCTGACTCAGCCACCCTGAGCAGAGTCTGACAGATTGGCTTAAATTGCCCATTAAAGTCACCCAGCTAAAAGTAACCACAGATATTCCAAGGTATTCTGATACCCAAAGCAACAGAGAGGCTCCAGTCATCATTTCTAAGTCTGCAAGTGCCAATTTGCATCCTAGATACCCAATTTCCTTCCCAGATGTGGCTGGCAGATGCAGGCACCTGACCTCACAGAGAGACCTAAACAAGGATCTGTTTTAAAGGCAATCCAGGCACTTGTTTCAGGGCTGCATTTTACCTCATTTCAATCATCTGGAATGAAATGTCATTTTTTTGTGATTTGTGGGGAGTCCCTTTCCAGTTAAAGACTTGTAATTATTATTCTGGGCAGTTGTATCTGATGTGCCCCTCGTGGGTGGGGAGTTGAGTGTCCTGATCCCTCCAAGGATCCTTGTGTGCAACTCCAAGGGTTTGCATCACTTCTGGGAACAGAATCCCAGAATGGATTTGGGTTGGAAGGGACCTTAATGATCTCTCGTTCCACCCCTGCCATGGCAGGGACACCTCCCCCTGTGCCAGGGGCTGCCAGCCCCAGTGTCCAGCCTGGCCTTGGGCACTGCCAGGGCTCCAGGGGCAGCCACAGCTGCTCTGGCAATCCCAGCCCAGCCCCTGCCCACCCTGCCAGGGAACAATTCCCAATGCCCAAGATCCCACCTAACCCTGCCCTCTTTTCAGAACATGAAGTCTCCCTGTCAGACAGTCCCTCCCTGGATTTTGGATTTACAGGCCCTCATTAAGAAATCAGAAGTCTGGAATCATTTGCTTTTATCCTGCAGTTTTTCTCTGGCAAGGATCTCCTGGGGTCGGGTTAGTCAGCACATGGAGAGGATTAGGGAGCCCGGGGAGATGCCTTCAGGACTCCTGGAGCTAATTAAAGCAAGGAGAGCTGGCCAGAGGAGCAGCCACAGATACACAGGCAGAAAGGTGGGGCTTTGAAGAGACAAGTGAGAGAAACAAAGAGGGAATACCTGCAAAGAACTGCAGTGATTAACACCTTTCATTTTCATTTTCAGCCGGCTTTTCCCTCTGGATTTTGCCCACAGGAACAACACTGTGGCCATTATGGAAATTTCCCCTAAAACAGCAGGAATTGTTTGCTCACTTCCAGTCATGAAAAGCTCAGCAGCTGGGTGAGCACAAGGCAGTGGGAGCTGGAGATGTTGCCTTTCCCTCTGATTCCTGGAGATCGTTCATTAGAAAATCCTGCTTTGCTTAATTTGTTAGAGCACAGGAAAATCTGACATATTTGGGCTCACATTCTCCTGGATTTTTTTTTTTTTTTTTTTTGCAACAAGAAAAACTTTAATGAGGGTACAAAGTGATTTGACTGTGTCTGAGGAGGGAGTAAAGGGAGGAAAGTAAATTGGTTTTTTGCTTCATAAAAATATCTGTTGTGGTTGGTTTAAGCAGCTTCTGCTGTTTGGAGAAGAAACCTGAGGTCTGCAGGCCAAAGTTTCCTTGTGTAGCAAAGGTTTGGCTTTGCCATCCTTTCCTCTTCCACTGAGTTGTACCCAAAGAGAAATCCCAGGTCACAGGTCATAGTTTGGGCTCTGTGGGAACTTCCCTGTCCCCTGCAGGGATGGGGAGGGTATTGGGGAACAGCCAGCCCGAAATCCAGGGATTAGAAATCCTTGGAGGTTTCCAAGACCTTCCTGAGTTGGTGACAGTCCCAAAGTGCAGCAGGTTGCTGGCCGCTAGCTGGACACAGGGATTTTGGCCACCGACTGCTGCAGTTTGGCGCCCAACGTGGGGCGTGTCCGTGTGTCGCCGGACCCCGCGGACGAGGTCATCGGACCTCAGTGGACGTCAGACTACCCCCCGGCAGTAGCAGACCCCGTTTTAGGGGTGGCGCTCCTTGGCCCAAGAGCAGCCAAGGCCGTGGGGACCCGTGGCTCTCAGCAGGACAATAAATTCCTGCTCTGGTGGTGGGGACAGCACTGCTCACAGCTGAGCAAACGCCTTGTAATGGGCTGGAGCAAGAACGGGGCTGAATGCGGCTCCATGAGCGAAGCAAACGCAGAAAAGCAGCACCGGGCAGGAGAGCTGCCAGCAGTGCGGTGCTCGGAGGTGATTCCTGAACACAGCCCTGAGCAGGGACCCGCTCTCAATGCTTTTCACAATCTGGTGGAATTACACAGATCTGGGGAGGATGAAAGCTTCTGGGGAAACTTTTGTAAATGATTTGGGCCAGAAAATAGAAATAAAATAAAGAAACAATGAAAGAGCGAGAGCACTTACTCTGCCATTTTCAAACCAGAGCACTCTGTTTTCAAAAAAACACTGTTTTTATTTCAAAATGGACTTAGATGTGCAAAGAGTAAAAATAATCACACAATTCAGACTGAAATAAAGAGGCTTTGTTTTGTGCCAGGCAAATGCTGACAGCCAGCTTTAACCTCTGAGGCTGCAGAGTGGTTGGAGGAGGTGCTGATTCATGCAAGGGAAGAGCTGTTTGGGATAAGACTGAGAATTAACTATTTTTGCCCCCTGAAATTTTGTCATAGAATATTGCAGGTTTCAAAGGCAAGTGGGCAGAGCAGCGGGGAGTGAATCCATGAAGGGCTGTTAAGTACAAAATCATCAACTGCAAGCTGGAAAAGATTGGGAAAATAACCAGGCAAAGCCCCCCATTGTTCCTGCACACAGCTCCTGGTATCCCATTAACCACTCCGGAGATGGAAACCTGGTTACCTCAGCCTTTGCTGTGACCCGGAATAGCTGCTCTTGTAGATCATAAACTAAACCTGAAAATGCTCTTGTTTTACCTTCTGATTTCCCAGCCTGAGTCATGAACTGAGTCACTGCCACAGCTCCTGCCCCCAGCAGGCTCTGACCCCCTCCTCAGCCCCACTGCTGCTGCAGAGCTTCACCCTGGAGTCAAACTTTCACAGACATTCCCTTTTTCTGCAGTGCCCCCCTCCCCTTGTCCCTCCCTGGCACGGTGAGGGGTCACTGGGAGGTGCTGGTGCCGCCTGTGCCACCCCCCTGGCTCAGCAGCCTTTGGGGACCAGCGCCACTCCCCAGGTCCTGCTGGAGCTGAGCTCTTCCAGCAGGGAGCTGGGATTCCAGAAGAGCTCAGTTTGGATCCAGCCAGGGTCCATTTCTAAAGCCCAGCCTTGACTTTTGCCGCCAAACCCCCTCAGTCATCTCCATCTCCTAAAAATGTGTGGATGTTGGTGGGGCAGCCAAACAAAGCAGGGAAACAATGACATTGCAGAGGAAATTAAAGGCATTTTCTGAGCTATTGACAAAATACACAATAATCTCAAGATAAAGCTGCTGAGTGAGCCCAGAGCTCCTGCTCTGAGTGCAGGCAGCTCCCTCTGCCCTTCTGTCCAACCTCTCCCCTCCCTGGCAGTTTGTGACACATTCCCAGGAAACTCTGGAGAAGCAAAGGAGCCCCCAGTGAAAATGCTGGGATGGAGATGGAGCCTCCTCACACAGGGACAGGAGGGTGAGGAGGTCCTGCCACCTGTGGTGCTGATTCTGTGAAATATTGATAATACAATAATATAAAGAATAGATAGTGTATATAATATATAGAGTATATTATATAATATATAAATAGTCTATTCTATTCTATGTAATATATTGTAATAATGTATTTAGATAAAGAACCCTATAGAAAGTAATATAAACCAATACATTTTTACATACTGCAGATTCCTTTTTTTTTTTTTTTTTTTGTGCAGCCAGGATTTCTGAGACATCTCAGCATCCCTCCTCATCCTCCCAGAGCAGGGGCAGTCCCAGGCCACCAGAGCTGATCCCTGTGCCAGGTGTGCTCCAAGAAGAAGGAACATCCTGACACTTGTGCAAACACAGAGACTCCTGGGGCCTCTGCAGCGGATTCAACTTTGATTTTTGCCTGTTTGCTTTAATTGAAAGGAAAAGGTCATTTTAGCACAACATTCCACAGAATTCACTGCCTATTCCCGGCTGGAGATGCCGCGTCTCTCTTATCTGACATTTCCATGACAAATTAAGTTCCTCAGACACCTTTTGAGGATGTGAAGTGATTAATATCTACCAGAACTCCCAAACAGAATAAACTCTGACTCTCACTGCTGCAGCTTTAATGAGCTCCTCCTCGGGGGAGGGACACAGAGCCCTTAACCCTGTGTGACGCCTTGGGAGGGGAGCACAGATCCCAGAACTTCCAGGGAATTCTCTCCTGCGTCTTGGACAGCCCAAACTCTGCCAAAATTCTTCTCCCACCACCTGAACACAGAACTGGGGCAATTGTTTGTATTAAATAACAATAGGGACATCAGTTCTTATTTATAGGAGTTATTATTTGATTATTCCTGCAACTGGGCCAGGGCAGCTCGGGCTGGAGCTCAGGGCAAGGCTCTTCCCCCAGAGGGTGCTGGCACTGCCCAGGCTGCCCAGGGAATGGGCACGGCCCCGAGGCTGCCAGAGCTCCAGGGATGCCCAGGCTGGGCTTGCTGGGGGCTCTGGGCAGAGCCAGGAGCTGGATTGATGATCCCCGTGGATCCTTCCAGCTCAGGATATTCTGTGATTCTGTGACTGTGCCTCCTTCTGATCCTCCCTGAACATTTCCTACATCTCCCTTCACCATCCTCTGGTTCTGTTAAATTCCTTCAGGCATGGTCAGGGGGCTGAAAAGGCCAAGAGACACCCAGAAATAGGGTGACCCCACAGCCCTCCATTTCCTTGGGAAACCAGCCTGGAAACAGCAGGAAGCATTTTGGGAAGAACCACTGCAGCCCCGAAGAGCACGAGAGGCAGCAGAGCCCCTGTGTGCAGCAGGGAACTGGGAGAGACTCCCAGCCAATCTTTGGGAGTGTTCAGAAGCTTTGAACACACCTTGGAAAAACGGAGATAAATCCTTTTGGAGTGATAAATGACCCAGCTGAGGGAGCGGCTCTGGAGCAGAGGCTGGGCTGAGGGTGCTCTGCCCGTTGGCCTGGCTGGTCTCCAGCCTGGATCCAGGAGCCCCAGAGTGAGGTGCTGTTTTAGGGAAGTCATGCCAAAGGTTAAATTGTGCTGCCTGGGGAGGAATTGTTCCTCTTCTCCATTTTGCATGCAAATGGAATTAGAGAATATGCTGGAAGGGACACCAGGGATCACCAACATCCAAGGAGACAAAGAATGAGGGGGACACTGAGCATCCCAGCAGTGACAGATCCTTGTGGCTGGCCAGGAAAATGCTTCCAAACTGTGATTTGGGGTCCAAAATGCACTTCTGTTCAATTTCCAGCACTTTGCAGGAAAGATTCCAGTGTTCACATCATTTTCTGGGAGGAAAATCAGAAACTTTGGCCTTGTCTCATCTCATTTTGGGGAGGTTTTGGCATTAATGGTTCATTGCTGCTTCTCCACAGCATCTCAATAGCACTGAGCTCCTGGTCTCACTGGGGCTTGGTCCTGGAGGCTTCCTGGAGGTTTCTGGACCAGAAATATTTGGCTCCCAGCTTGAAATGGCAAATTTACAATAGGCAGGTCTCCCAAGACGATGGAGAAGGGACAATTCCCCCCAGGAAGGGCTCTCCATCGATGAGGGGGCAGCAGAGGGGTGGGAATTCATTCCTTGGCAGGTTCCTGGCAGCTCCTCACACTTCGTGCCCATAAATAACTGCACAGATCCCCTGCACAGCCCTCCCTGCACCTCCTGGTGCAGCAGGTGGAGACTTTGCAGGTTTTCTGTGGTTCTGGGAAAAAATAGCAGTGAGAGAGTTCCTGGAAATGCTGCTGGGAGCTGGCAGGGAGGAATGCTGCCAGGAGAAGAGCTGGGAGGGAAAGGTCCCCCAGCCTGGGGTTCCCAGCACCAGGCAGGGCAAACCCAGCAGCGTTATCTGAGCTGGCTGCAGGCAGCAGTCACCTGTCCTGTTATTTCTTTTTGCCCTGCTTTTCCAGAGAATCAGAGGGTTTTTATTCCCACATCTGGATCTCTCCACCAAGGGAAGATTCAGAAAAGCTCATCAAGATTAATTTTTGAAAAGGATAAATGAAAGCACATTAAGCAACCTATGTAGACACACTCATTTGGAATTAAGGGGTTCGTAATTAAGTTTTTCTTAATTCACTTTTGAAGTGACTTGAGCCAAATTGAATTAAGGCCACTTTAATTTTAAATGAAAGTATCCAGGCCTAGGTTTAATACAGTTTAACTAATCTGCTTGCAATTCACACCACTAGTTAATTTCCCCGTGTAAGCAAGCCCTTAAACAGACGGCACGGACACAACTTTGTTTTCCCTTTTCCATCTAGAGAGGGAGCCACAGAACTTATTTTCTCCATGAAAACTCCTGTTCTCTGTGCATTTAACCCTTTCCAGGCAGTTTAACCCCCTTCTGCAGGGCCCGGGGTGACCCTGGGTGGGGTGTGCCAGGTCTGTGCTGTGACATCCCCAGCTGGAAGGAGACAGGGATGAGCCTCAGGTGGCTCTGCTGGGCCATCGCTGGTGTCCCTCTCCCAAACACCTTCCCTCTCCCAGCATTTTCAAGCTGATTTCACCTAGGGTAAATAAAATTCGACAACAGGAGTATGGGAGGACAACACCGGCCTGGCTGAGGGGGCAGGATGCAGGCAGAGGTTTGGGTGGAGTAGATCCAAAAGGGCTTTGACAAACTCAGGAGAGGAGCCATCACTGCATGGTGGGACTGGAACCACTCCAACCAATGAGCTCTGCTTAATTAATGCCATTTAAAAAGCTCCAGAGGTCAGGTTCTGCTGCCCTGGGCTGTGGCAGCAGTATGGGAGGTGGTGCTCCTCTGGGTTTATTAAAATAAGGGATCTCTTGGCACTTCTGATGGTGACAAGTCATGAACAGAGCAGCCAGAACATGATCAAGGAGCTGTGGGGCTGGAAGGGACCTCGAGGGTTGGGGGAGGAAATATGCTCGAGGGTGGGGTCAGGGTCAGCCCAGCTCATGCAGGTGGCACAGACCCAAAATTGCTTCAGATCTGAACTGTCCCAGCTCAGGGACTGCCGTGGCCAGGCCAAGTTTCTGAAGGGTTAAGTGATCCTCGCGGGGCACAGAGCTCCCTGAGAGCCAGGGCTTCACCCAGAGCATCCCCTGCTCCCAGCAGGAATCACCGACAGGAGCTTCTATCACTGCACTCAGGGTGGGCACTGTGTGCATAGGGGCTGAGGAAAAAATGGTCCCAAAAAAAGAACCATGAAATGGTTTGGGATGGAAGGGAACTTAAAGCCCATCCAGTGTCACCCCTGCCATGGTAGGGACACCTGCTCTCCCAGGCTGCTCCAAGCCCTGTCCAGCGTGGCCTGCGACACTGCCAGGGATCCAGGGGCAGCCACAGCTGCTCTGGGCACCTGTTCCAGGGCCTGTCCACCCTCCCAGGGAGGAATTGCCTCTATAAATCAGTGGGCACCAACCCTCTCCGAGTTTCAAGCCATTCTCCCCTGTCCTGCCACAGTCCCTGCTGAAAGGTCTGTCCCCACCTTTCTCAAACCCCAAGAAATTCACTCTCAGAGCCATGTTTGGGCTCAGGCAGTCCGGGTTTGTCTCCTGACACCAAGGGATTGCTGCATCCACACTTCTCCCACAGCAGCTCCCCTCAAAGTCCCCCACAGCACCAAGGAGTGCTGCCCTGCCCAGCCTGGGGCACAGGGCAGAAGTTGCTCATCCTGCATTTTCTGGAGTAAGGAACTGCAACACCGGCCTGGCTGAGGGGCAGGATGCAGGCAGAGGTTTGGGTGGAGTAGATCCAAAAGGGCTTTGACAAACTCAGGAGAGGAGCCATCACTGCATGGTGGGACTGGAACCACTCCAACCAATGAGCTCTGCTTAATTAATGCCATTTAAAAAGCTCCAGAGGTCAGGTTCTGCTGCCCTGGGCTGTGGCAGCAGTGTGGGAGGTGGTGCTCCTCTGGGTTTATTAAAATAAGGGATCTCTTGGCACTTCTGATGGTGACAAGTCATGAACAGAGCAGCCAGAACATGATCAAGGAGCTGTGGGGCTGGAAGGGACCTCGAGGGTTGGGGGAGGAAATATGCTCGAGGGTGGGGTCAGGGTCAGCCCAGCTCATGCAGGTGGCACAGACCCAAAATTGCTTCAGATCTGAACTGTCCCAGCTCAGGGACTGCCCTGGCCAGGCCAAGTTTCTGAAGGGTTAAGTGATCCTCGGGGGGCACAGAGCTCCCTGAGAGCCAGGGCTTCACCCAGAGCATCCCCTGCTCCCAGCAGGAATCACCGACAGGAGCTTCTATCACTGCACTCAGGGTGGGCACTGTGTGCATAGGGGCTGAGGAAAAGATGGTCCCAAAAAAAGAACCATGAAATGGTTTGGGATGGAAGGGAACTTAAAGCCCATCCAGTGTCATCCCTGCCATGGTAGGGACACCTGCTCTCCCAGGCTGCTCCAAGCCCTGTCCAGCGTGGCCTGCAACACTGCCAGGGATCCAGGGGCAGCCACAGCTGCTCTGGGCACCTGTTCCAGGGCCTGTCCACCCTCCCAGGGAGGAATTGCCTCTATAAATCAGTGGGCACCAACCCTCTCCGAGTTTCAAGCCATTCTCCCCTGTCCTGCCACAGTCCCTGCTGAAAGGTCTGTCCCCACCTTTCTCAAACCCCCCGCGATCTGAAATTCACTCTCAGAGCCATGTTTGGGCTCAGGCAGTCCGGGTTTGTCTCCTGACACCAAGGGATTGCTGCATCCACACTTCTCCCACAGCAGCTCCCCTCAAAGTCCCCCCACAGCACCAAGGAGTGCTGCCCTGCCCAGCCTGGGGCACAGGGCAGAAGTTGCTCATCCTGCATTTTCTGGAGTAAGGGAACTCCAGCAGGAGCAGACCTGGAATCTCAGCTTGCACCTCCTTCCTCCCGCAGAGCCTCCCTGGGGTGCAGAGGCTGCTCCTGTCCGCAGCCCCAGCCAGAGCACCTTCCCTGGAAGCTCCTGGGTGCCTCCACCCTTCTTTCCTGCAGCCCCTGAGATTCCCTGACTCCAGCTGTGCTTCCCACAAGGCTTTTCCCAGCAGTGCCTTGGGCAGGCCCTGCCTGCGCCTGCTCAGGGTTTGGTTTCTCAGGCATTTGAGTTTTCCAGCAGGGCAAGGGGAGACACATATCATATCAAATATCATTTAATCCAGCGGAAATCTCTTCTCGTGGGAAAAGGAGGGAAAACACCCCTCTGCTGAGGTGGTTTCAAGCATCGTAATGATGATGGCTATCCCTGAGCTCCCAAAAGCTGGCTCCCTGCCTTCCCCTGATCAGAGGATGGGAAGGAACTCCTGCTGTCAGCATTTTACTTCATTTTTGACCCACCACCTCTCCTCAAATAAATTCCCACTGAATTATCTGAAGTGAGCAGGGAGCGAGGGGTGAGAGGAATTCAGGCTCGCAGTATAATACTGAAGTTATTTCAGCTGGAAGATGGAGTGCATCACACGCATTTAAAAATCATTTAAAATGGAGAAAGAGCTGGTTGGAACTCAGTGGGAAGTTGATGACTGATTTGAATTTGTGCTCCAAAGGCTTTCTGGAAAATAAAAATCCCTAGAGAAATCCCCTGGGATGTGGGGAATGGTGTAAATCAGAGCCAGATGGAGGTGGGGCCCAGGGGTGGAGGATCCAGGCTCTGCCTCCTGGGACAGGAGGGGAGTCCCTGGCTCCTGTTTCCCCTTGGCCACCGCTCATCACGCCCCAAAACCTCCCAGGGGAGGAGTCCTGCAGGGATCTCTCCAGCTGAGGGGATGCCAGCAGGGAATGCAGGGACCTGCTGCACTCCCAGCTTTGTTTGGGACCCCAGTCCCCCAATCCCAGCACGGATCCTGCTGGATCAGCCTGGCTCCTGCCTCAGCACTGCCATCCTTGGCACAGGGCTGGCAAATAACAAATCCCCATTTCTGTGATGGGTGGGACAAGGTGCTGACAATGGCCAATACCTTAAAGGAAACCCAGGTAATTTCTTCCCTTGGTTTGTACTTTGTGCTTCTCCACCTGCTCACACACATTTGTATTTTAGGGGTTTTTTTGTCTTAAGGTTCATTTCATTTGCAGTGCGTATGAGATGAGTCCAGGAGTTCAGGTGCACATCTCCTATTATTGATGGGGTTTCAAAGAGTATTTGTTATTATGATTCTATCTCCTGAGGGGATTACACCCATTCCGAGACATATCCTCATTTTCTGAGGCCCTGAGTGTCTTCTCCACTTTCCAGCACACTCAGGATTAACACCCAGGCTGGAAAATGCTTTCAACTTCCACTGCAGTCTGTCACGTTTAATAAAATCCCAAATAAATAACAAGTCTTCACTTGCCTTTGCCCACTTTTCTTATTGGTGAACTTTTTAGCATTTTTGGAAGACAGGTGAATATTCCTGGGGATGGGTGGTGTCCTCAGGGGTCGCCAGGCTGCAGCAGGGATGATCCAATCTGTGCACAACCTCCATCTCATGCTATTCTCTGCAAACCACATCCCTGTGAACTTTTGACTCAGAAAAGCAGCCTTGAAATCTCTGCTCATTCCAAAAAGGTTGAAATCTATGCTGCAATTCTCACCTGCAGGATGGGTTTTACAGACCCTCCAGTCCCACAAGGGCTGTCTGGGGGGCTGGGATGGTAGGACAAAACAGAGTTTGTAAATAGATAAAATGGGAAGAAAATGCAAACCCCAGCTGTTTGTTGGTTTGGAAAAGAAACAATGACTCCAGCTTCAGAGGCAGCAAAAAGTTTGCAGCATTTTATATGAGCCTGGATTCCCGTGTGGGTTTTGGAGTGAATTTCACATCAAGTTTGCCTGGAAATATTCCAGCCTGCAGCTGAAAATCAATCTCTGCAAAGGTACCAAACCTGGGTGACTTAAATCCTGTCCGGGCTGAGCTTTCCCAAAGCTCCCAGGAGAAGCGTCTCTGTTCTCAGGAACAGCAATCAGCACTGGGCACGGAGATCCTGGCAGGCACAGGGCAGGGTTATCAGCCCCCACACCTGCCAAGCCCCAGCCAAACAGGAGGAGAGCCCCAAAGCACCCCAAACCCCTGCTGAAAGCAGCAGAGACCTGGCCCAGCACAGGAATGACCCAGACAGGGCAGCGCTTCCACCAGGGATGGCAGTGGGCTCTGAGCTTGTGCATTTCAAGGTTTCTATTTTTTTTTCCCTGCCTCCTAGGAAGCAGAGATTATCTGGAGTGTGTTCCTGTGGCTCAGGGAAAGCCATCAACATGCAAATTCCAGGACAGCAGGGTTTTATGCTGATTGCCAGCCCTGTCCTCTGAGCAGATCCAGCGCAAGGCTGGATGCTCCAGAATTTCCCAATGAGCAAACTTCAGCCCAGGACTGACAGCCCTGCTGGGCAGCCTCTGCTGATGGGTGGAAGCTCAGGTTTAGAGATACAGACTATTTCTTAATTCAGGTTTTAATTCAGACTTGCATGAGCAGTCAAAGCACTGGCGATGCAAAACTTCTGTAAGAACCTCACATGTCCATGGTCTCTCCACATGAGGATTCTTGGTGGCTTCCAACTGCCAGAGGGCAGGGCTGGATGGGATATTGGGAAGGAATTTTTCCCTGCCAGGGTAGGGAGGGGCTGGGATGGAATTTCCAGAGCAGCTGTGGCTGCCCCTGGATCCCTGGCAGTGCCCAAGGCCAGGCTGGAGCACCTGGGACAGTGGAAGGTGTCCCTGCCATGGCAGTTGTGGGATGAGATGAGCTTTAGGGTCCCGTCTAACCCAATCCTTTCCAGGATTCCGTGATTCAAACACCTTTGTGTGGTTGTTTTCTCCAGTAGCGGGCACAGGCAGAGGATTCACAATGTCCTTGAGCTTCAGGAATAAAAGGCAGCAGAATAAAGAAGGGAAAAACCCCAAACAACCTGAGCAGCAGCTGGGAGAACATCACCAGGTGGTTAAAAAACCTGGAGGGAGCCTCAGTGCAGCTTTTTGTTAAAGCAACAGTGCTGAGCTGACCTTGCCTCATCCAGGTGAGACAGCAAAGCAGGGATGGAAACAGAGAGAGATGGAAAAGTCGGGAGGATGGGAAGGTGGAAAGATGGGAAGGTGGAAAGATGGAAAGATATGCAGGCTCATGCTCCAGCCCTCCCCGCCCAGAATTCAAATGACAGCATTAGTATTCAGAATCTTTGCATGTGATTAAATGTGGATTAAAAATGCATTAATTGGTCTCATTTTAACAAGCTCTTCTCTTTGTATATCAAATATTTGAAAGATTCAGTATTATCACCTCTTGTCTGGGCTGGAATTGAAGAGGAGAAAGAAAATGTAATTGAGGACTTAAGGAGTCTCCTCCTGTTTGCTCAGCACCGGGCACTCGGATCCAAATCTCGGGGGAAATGACTTTGCTGAGTCCATGAATGACATCCAAAGGCAGCACAGCCTGGCACTCAGCTCTGCTATCCTGGCAGGAGCAGCTCTGGGCAAGGAGAGTCCCTCTCCAGGAGGTGCTGCCTTGGAGGAGCTGCTGGAGCAGCTGGTGCCACCTCACCTGGCACTGGCAGGGTGTGTCTGCTCGGGTGTGGGAACAGGAAGGACACCCTGGCAGTGGGAATTCATCCCCTGTGCCCTGTCTCTCCATCCCTTGGCCAAAGTCTGTCTCCAAGCCCATCCGATTCCCTCAGTTCACTTTTCAACAGCAGATTGACGCAAAGGTGGATTTTTTTACCCCTCTCTCCACGCTCCCGATGGCTCAGGTGTGCCCCGTGTGCAGGCACAGGGTGTTTATTTGAGGCACTTCACTCCCGGGGGCTTTGCAGCCTGATTTCCTGTGCCTGCAGTATTTTTGGCCCGAGCAGACGTGGGGAAGGGGGGAAGGGAGAACACAGAGTGGCTGCTCGTGCAGTGGCACGCGTGGGAAGTGCCACCTGCCAGGCGGGCGGCGATGGCACCGCGCGTGCTGCGGCACGGCTCGCGGCAGAGGGGCTGGGGACACAAATCCACTGCTGGGCTGCAGGGGGGCATGGAGGTGACAGCTCCTGCTCCCTGCCCTGCTCCCTCCTCAGGGCAGGAGAAAATCCACAGGGGACACAGGAGAATGGGAAAATGGGGAAAGCATCCCTGAAATCCGAGCCAGTCGCAGACTGCGCCCTTCACCGAGCAGGATGTTCATGGAGAAATGAGTGTGCCTGGGAGTCATTTGCCAAAAAAATTCTCATCATAACATGTTGATTCATCAAAGCCAGCATATTTCATAGGAAAGGATCGATTTCTGTAGATTTTACATTTGGGGGAAAATGGAGAAAAGTTTTCAGAATCATCCACAGGTCATCATGACTCCAGAAATGGAAGTATTCTATTTTGCTTCAAATTTGCTCTTTGCTTTGAAATAGAAGTTCAGCTACAGGACAAAAAGAAAGACTGAAATGGAAATTAAACCTTTGGAAATTACCAAAATGAAATGTTTCTGTGAAACCAGAAAGAGCTTTTTTTTTTAATTACTTGGTCAGAGTCTTCATTATATGAACCTTATTTTAGATGTTCAGCTTTTGCATGGCAGGACGGGGGAAAAACATTTATAATGTCCTGAAAACTTTCAGTCCTAGGGCAAAGGTTTTGTGCCAGCAGCAGAGCATGCAGAAGGGGCTTTCTCTGATCCAAACTGTGAGACCACCCCTCTCTACCAGCTGCCTCCCTCTTCCTACAGTGATTATCCTGGATTTAAAGATCTGTCCCTTACCTTGCAGGAGGGGAAGGCATCCCTCAGGTTTTTTACCCTTTTCTTAATTAAGAAGTTGTATTAAATATTCAGAATTTCTGCTCAGTGACTTTCCTGGGAAGCACAAGGACATCCTGGAGAGACAAATCACTTTCTCATTAACACCTGCCCAGGCCTCCTCTCTCCTTCCATGTTCCTCAGTCCTGGCTCTACTCCTCCAGGGCCACAGAACTGCCAGAGAGGAGCTGGAGCTTTTCCTGAGCTGGGAATCCAGCAAAGCCTTTCAGTGTCTTTGCCCCAGCTCCAAGTTTGGCTCTTTGGGAGCAAAGGAAGCAGGAGCAAAGCTGTGGGGAGGATGTTGCTGCTCCAGGCACCTCCGGGTGCTGCTGGCGCTGTCTGTGCATCCAGGGATGGTTTTGTGCAGGCCATAGGAAGCAGGAGGAGCTCAGATATGCCAGCCTGAGCAGCAGCAGCATGGCAGACACCCACAGACTGCCTGGGGTGACAGCCAGCACGTCCCTGAGCCTGTCACCTGTCACCAGGGTCCTCACAGCCCCTTGGGATAGGGATCCTTGACATCCCACAGCTCCTGCTCGGGATGGATCCACCTGCTCCTTCCCTTTTGTTTCCCTGCTTTGTTTTCTGCTTGATCCCTCAGTTCTCCAATTCCAAAAGAGCCCTCAATGCAGCCTGGCCTCCCACGTTTAATCACTGATCAGGAGCACAGGGCCATTCCAAGGTGCTGAAAGGCAGGGGTTTGCTCATTTGAGAGGGGACTGTTGGATGCTGGAGGTGAGAGGTGTTAAAGTTGCTGTCATGGGGGAATGTTCTTTTTCTTTTCATAAAAAAGAACCTCCTAGGTCTGGTTTTTCTGCAGAGATGAAGCAACCACACCCCCAATATCTCCTGCTTCTCCCAGCCTTCCCAGGCAAGGGACAATCCAAGGATCACCACCACCCCCAGGGCGCAGCCCAAGTTTTGCACAACATTTTGAGCATTTCCATGGCCAGGGAGGCAATCAAGCAGTCCTGGCTTCTGTAGCCCCAGTGGTTGTTCCTGCTGCAGAGCTGGGAATGATGAGCTCTGCATCCCATCCTTGCCAGGCCAGGAGCACCAGGGGCAGCCCAATCCAGCCAGGAGCCACCCTGCTCCATCTGTGCCGAGCCCAAACCAGCCCTGCTGGGCTCCAGACCACCCAGGGGCAGAGGCAGAGGCAGCTGGGGGGGCAGGAGATGAGGATCCAGGCTCTGCAGGGAGGCCTGGAGGCCATTCCTGGGCTTTTAATTTCCAGGTAAGAAAGATGGGAGTGGGGAAAGGTGAGTGGAATGGGGAAGGTGCTTGGTGTGGGAATATTTGCTCCTGGTGGTGTCTGAGCTGGTTTGCAGGAGGAATTCCGGTGTTTGGAGCTCAGGAAAGGCAGCCTGGGAAAGGTTCACTGGAGCTTGGTTGGGAACAGCAGCTCTATCAGGAAGGTAATGGTGCAGTGAGGGAACTTCATTTGAGGGTCTTTATACTCTGCAGCTGAAGTGATGCATGTGACAGCAGCAGCTCTGGGGCAGGTGTGCAGCCACCAGGAAAGGCTGATGATGGAAAGGTTTCCTGTTTGCTGGGGAAAAAAAGCTGGGTTTGAATCCTTCCAGAGCAGCAGCTCACCGGGAAGAAATGTTAGAGGGAGAGTCCAAAAGTGAAGAGCAGCTGGGGGAACTGGAGTTGTTCAGCCTGAAGGAACGGAGGCTCAGGAAGGCCCGTGAGGTCGTACAGGTGTCCCTTTTCCTCAGTGAGGGGCAGGACTCACCTTTCTAGCCTGTTCTGACTTCTCACTGGCAGCTGGGCCATGCTTGGACACCTCAGGTGGTTGCTGTTTGCAGCTCTGGCCGCTCAGGGTCTCACAGCCGGCCCAAGGCTCCAATGGCCTTTTCTGGGCAGGGCTAAAACCCTCCTGGCCCTTCTCTACAGGGGGAAGGGTCTGGGACCCAAATATGAGCCTCATCCCCAGCAGTGGAGGACAAAGACTCACAGCTTCATTACCCCAGTGCTCAGCTAATGAGCTTGGCCATCCTGGAGCTGCCCACGGCCTCCTCCTCCTCCTCCTCCTGTGGGAATTCATCTTCTGCCCCAAATGCTCTGTGTGGGACTCAGCCCTCGGGGCTGCGCTGTCCTGCTGGCCCATCCTGCTGGCCCATGCTGCTGGCAGCCCCTGTCCCCCTCAGGAGCAGGGTTTGGGGCTGGCTCCCTGCTCCAGGCTGGGGTAGGCAGCGATAGCATCTGCTGAGCAGCAGGCAGGGAGCTGCAGGGTTATTGTTTGCTAATAGATTGCTTTTGAAAAGCTGCTCAGATGGGACCAGGCGAGCTGCAGAGGTAATTAAAACTCTGCCTATGCAAAAGGCAAGATCTGATTATTTCCCTTCCCAAGCAGGCAGATTAAACCAGGAGGGTTTATTGCACCACTTCTATGAGTGAGGGGTTCCTTTGAATGAAATTCATAATATGGAATATAACAAATAAAACTCTTCAGTTTCTTTTCTTATTTAAATAAAAAAGGACAAAAACCACACAAGAACAACAAAAAAAAAAACCAAATCCAACACACCCACTATTTTATTTTTCAGCTTTCTCCTTGATTATTCCTTGGATTTAAACAGTTCCTATAAAGCAGAGCACAGGTGAACTTATGAAGGACTACTGTTCCAAAGCCCATTTCTTATCTTTTAAGGCTCTTTGCTCTCATCCTAGAAGGCTTTTCTGTGCCATCCTACCTAAAATGAGGTGGGTGGGTTGGTAAAGAGGCTCAGAAATAGCAGCAAAGTCTCCTTGTCACCTCCCCTTAACAAAAGGAATGGCTTCAAGTCCATTAAAGGTATTCCAGATATTTTAGAACCAGCCTCATGTCTGTAATCTGATAGACTGTGGTGCTGCCTGTGGGATTTGGTCTCTGCACCACTCTGGGCAGGTTCAGATCAGATATCTGGAAGGATTTCCTCCCTGGGAGGGTGGGCAGGCCCTGGCACAGGTGCCCAGAGCAGCTGTGGCTGTCCCTGGATCCCTGGCAGTGTCCCAGGCCAGGTTGGACTGGGCTTGGAGCACCCTGGGACAGTGGGAGGTGTCCCTGCCCAGGGCAAGGACTTGGAATTTGATGATCTTTAATGTCCCTTCCACCCCAAACTATTGTGGGATTCCCTGATCTGCAGTTTCCACTGCCTTGGCTCAGAGATGGGAGCCCAGGTGCGCTCAGGAGGAGTCACCCCCTGCACCCACCCTTAGCTGGGGGCAGAAGCCTTTTGCAAGCTCTGAGCCAGGTCTATGTCCTGCAGGTCTCCTCTCCACAGAGGAGAACCCTTCAGAGCTGCTCCTGCCCTGGGGCTGTGTGTCCCTGTGTGCCTGCAGGAAGTGCTGGGCACTGTGGGGAACACAGCCAGCTCTGGGGAATGGCTGTGGGCAGCTGGGCTGGTGAGAGAACCCAGAGCAATGTGGGCAGTTGGAGAGGGAAAAAAAAAAGAAAAAGAAAAAATTAGTAGTTGGAGCTGATTTCCTGGTGCATTGGAGAGGGGAGGCTTTGCCTGCCCTGGGCAGAGCTGCCAGCTGAGTTTCTGCCCAAAAAAACCAGGCTGTGGTGGATTTAGAGTGGCCTGGAGAGCTGGGGACAGAGCCCATTTCCTGGGCACTGAAACCTGCCAGCAGTGCTGGTTTTCAGCTGAAAAATGACATGGAAAGGAGGACTGCGATGCAGGGAGGTGGCAGCACCCTCGTGCCTGCTGTCCCCACCTTCCTGCCAAGGTCACTGGGGCTGTGCAGCTCAGGCAGCCAGGTCTCAGCTACTGCCAGGTGGGTGAGAGAGAGATGAGAGATGTATAAATATACATCAGCACAGCCATCTGGGTCACACGGGTTCATGAGGGCTCAGTCCTGTTCCTATAAAAAGATCTCAGTATCTGCCAGCAGAAAAGGACCAAAGGCTGCCCCTCCTGGGATCAGAAACCTTTTCCAACCTTCTTCACCTGAGTGTGTGCCCTCCAAGCTGCTCAGTGCAGATCAGGAGTCAGCCCTGCCAATCCTGGCCCAGGGTGAGCTGTGCTGCACAGACCCTCCAGGCTGGGCTGGGGGCTCCTCTGGCAGAGGAGACTCCGTGCAGAAATCACAGGGCCCAGTCACAGGGCCATGGTCCATCCCAGATGGAAGTGGCCGATCAAGGAGTCCTTTCTGCTCTAAAACCTGTCCAGGCTGAGTACAACACCTGTGTGCAGCCTGAAAAACCTGTGGGCAGCCTGTGTGGAACACCTGTGTGCAACCTGAGTGAAACACCTGAGTACAGCTTGTATAAAACACCTGTGTACAGCCTGAAACAGCTGTGTGCAAGCTCTGTAAAACTCCTGTGTACAGCCTGAAACACCTGAGTACAGTCTGTGTAAAACACCTGTGTGCAACCTGTGTAAAACACCTGTGTACAGCCTGAAACACCTGAGTACAGCCTGTGTAAAACACCTGTGTGCAACCTGAGTGAAACACCTGAGTACAACCTGTGTGGAACACCTGTGTGCAACCTGAGTACAGCCTGTGTGGAACACCTGTGTGCAACCTGAGTGAAACACCTGAGTACAGCTTGCATGAAACACCTGTGTACAGCCTGAAACACCTGAGTATAGCCTGTGTAAAACACCTGTGTGCAGCCTGAGTGAAACACCTGAGTGAAACCTGTGTAAAACAGCTGTGTGCAGCCTGAGTGACACACCTGAGTACAGCTTGTATAAAACACCTGTGTACAGCCTGAAACCGCTGTGTGCAACCTGTGTAAAACACCTGTGTACAGCCTGAAACACCTGAGTACAGCCTTTGTAAAACTCCTGTGTACAGCCTGAAACACCTGAGTACAGCCTGTGTAAAACACCCGTGTGCAGCCTGAGTGACACACCTGAGTACAGCCTGTGTAAAACTCCTGTGTACAGCCTGAAACACCTGAGTACAGTCTGTGTAAAACACCTGTGTGCAGCCTGAGTGAAACACCTGAGTACAGCCTGTGTAAAACACCTGTGTGCAGCCTGAGTGAAACACCTGAGTACAGTCTGTGTAAAACACCTGTGTGCAGCCTGAGTGAAACACCTGTGTGCAGCCTGAGTGACACACCTGAGTGAAACCTGTGTAAAACAGCTGTGTGCAGCCTGAAACACCTGAGTACAACCTGTGTAAAACACCTGTGTGCAGCCTGAAACACCTGAGTACAGTCTGTGTAAAACACCTGTGTGCAACCTGAAACACCTGAGTACAGTCTGTGTAAAACACCTGTGTGCAGCCTGAAACACCTGAGTACAGCCTGTGTAAAACACCTGCATGCAACCTGTGTAAAACACCTGAGTACAGCCTGTGTAAAACACCTGTGTGCAACCTGTGTAAAACACTCCTGTTCAGCCTGAGTGAAAACCCTCCTGTGCAGCCTGTGTAAAACACTCACATTTTGGGAGCGCTCAGATCTTCCTGGGTGCCCTCAAACCCAGCACGTGTGTGCAGACATCCACGCATTTTATTGCTGATAGGAAATGAAACCCCCGATAAAAAGACATTACCAAAGATTAAAAGCAACACCGAATCTAATTTCAATTGTTTGTGGCAGGAACCCAATTTTCAAATGATAATGGCAATAATTAAAAAGTCCCTTATCAACAGAGACAAAAGTGCTGCCTGTTGGCAGGTGGAGCTGAGGAACGGAGCAAGCTTAGGCTGCTCAGAGCTGAAATCAATTTTCAGACAAAGTTCAAACAAGCCCCAGAACAATTCTGCTTTTGTTGTGCTTTTTCCATGAGGGGAGGAAGATCCTTTCCCCATGCATGTACACGGTTTTTTCTCCTATTTTTCTCTTTCCTTTATCCACAAGGTCACATTAGCTGGAACAAACCCTCATGTAAACAAAACTATTCTGCTATAGAAATGAGGTTCGGAGAAAGTTCATAAGCAGCTCAGACCTTCAGTTTGGGCTTTACTTGTAATTATGGATTATCCTATTTAGAATTAACAAATGCACCTGCTCAGCCTTTGAAGAGCTGGCCAAGGAGGGCTCTCGGAGCTCTCTGTACTGAGACTCCTGAACTCCACCATCATCCCTCCTGTGCAGTGGGTAGCTCAGGAGCACAAATGAGTCTAATTAAAAAATGTCTGGATGGACATCTGGAAAATGAGCTTTTTTTGCCCTGAGAGATCTCAAGTTTCTGCACATACACTTTCATACACATACACAGAATTTGGGATTCAGGCTTTTATGGAATAGAAATCCATGGTATGGTCCCCTCTTTTCCCCCTACAGAGCTCCCCAGGCCAGCCTGTCCAGGCCAGGACAGCCTGAGGAAGAGTCATGGGGCTTTCAGAAGGCCTCGTTCCTTGCCCCAGTAACTGCAGGGGATGGAGGGAGCAGAGCGTTGCCTTCTGCAGGATGCCCAGCCCGGCCAGGCAGCTCTGCCCTGGTTCCAGACTCTGGCCCCGAGGTGTTTGTGAGGAGATGACACTTCCAGGTGCTCAGCAAACCCACTGGCGCTCCTTAAGCAGTGTTAATTGTCCTAATTAGTACAGGGAGTCCCCAGGGAGGGGAAAGTCTTTCCAAATATCTTCATTGTTACTTGATTGCAGAGTTCAGGACAGCTGATTTCCCTCTGAGCTCTCTATCCTGGTATTCCTCACATTCCTGGTGCTGCAGTGACTGAATCCTTCCTCTGGTGAATGTCTGCACTCCCAGTCCCATACTGGGCAGGCTGGTCACCTCTCACTGTCACCTGAAGCTCGTTATGCTGGCACCATGAGTGGCTCATGGGAACTCTGCAGAAAGGATCTCATTCCACGTTTAATTGCTCTAAACCTACATCACTTTCATCCTGGCTGCCTTCTCCATGAACAGGGTTTTTCCTCCTGGGAGGAGCCATTATTCATCATGTACTGGTCAAGGATGATTTTATTTATCAGCACAGGAGTGTGAAGACAGAAAACTGTGACACCTTTGTTGTTTCCCTTCTTGTCTGGAGGAAAATCAGGGGAAGAAAAGGGGGGACAGGGGAACATTGCTGGGTTAAAGGAGACTTGTTTTGCTGGGGTTTTCCTCTTGGCTTTTCCTCCCGTGGATAACAAGTGTGGAGATGACAGGACACACCTCAGCCACAGCTCTTCATCCACTGGGATCCACCTGGAGCCAACCCCTGTGCAGTGCCTGAGGCGCAGCAACCGAGAGGAGCCACGGGAGCAGGGGGGGCTGGAAGCAGCAGGGTTTCCCTGGATGTGTTGCTGCTGGCACTTTTGAATTCAAGCTTCTCCAGACCTCTCAGTGCTGACAAGACCAAGCCCCAGGGTAACAGTGCGATTTTGATCAGAACGTTTACTTTTGGAGAGGAGGGAGGTTTCCATTGATGAGGAAGAACTCTTGTAGCAGTCAGTGGTTTTAGGAGACCCTGTCAGCAGAGCCTGCTCACCCCTGCACCCGGGAGGGGCTGAGGGATGTGCAGAGCTGGCAGCAGTTCAGTCCCAGCTGGGTGATGCAGCCAGGGCCACCATGAACCCCAGTTACACTTGTGGGCCACCAGAGCCTTGGTGCCAGCTCTGGCACGTCCCTGTCCTTGTCAGCAGTCCCTCAGGGAGGCCCTGTGGCTCCAGCTCCCCCCTTCCCTGGAGCCAAGCTGGGTCTGGTGGGAGCAGAGCATGAGGCAGGGCTCAGGGCGACCTCAATTTCTCAGCTCAGATGCTTCAATTATTTCTCCAAGGAAAGGAATCTTTATTATTTAATAATGGCTGAGGCCCTCCAAATTATTCATCAGCTCAGGAAGGGAGCTGCTGAAATCCTCAGGAAGGGTGTGATTCGCGGCGGGGGTGGTTCAGCACAGGCTGA
The DNA here is from genome assembly GCA_024865655.1 of Emberiza elegans. Taxonomy (NCBI): domain Eukaryota; kingdom Metazoa; phylum Chordata; class Aves; order Passeriformes; family Fringillidae; genus Emberiza; species Emberiza elegans. Next base: position 565,780 of record JALJVW010001685.1, on the reverse strand, counting down.
ACTCATCATTCTGGAGGTCTTGTCCAGCCACAAAATCAGGGAATGGTTTGGGTGGGACCTTAAAGATCATCTCGTTCTATCCCCTGCCATGGCACGGACACCTTCCACTGTCCCAGGCTGCTCCCAGCCCCAGCGTCCAGCCTGGCCTTGGCCACTGCCAGGGATCCAGAGGCAGCCACTGGAAATTCCATCCCAGCTCCTCCCCACCCTCACAGAGAACAATTCCTTCCCAGTATCTCACCTGAATTTCCCCACTTTTAGTTGGACCCCATTCCTCCTCATCATGTCACTCCAGTTCCTGATGAACAGTCCCTGTCTGCTTCCCTGGAGCCCCTTCAGATCCTGGAAGGGGCTCTGAGGTCTCCACACAACCTTCTCTTCTGCAGGCTGAACAGTCCCAGCTGATCCAGGCTCGTTTGTGCAACTTGGAGAGAGATTTTATTTCTGCAGCACCTTGGGTTTGAGCCAGGAGTGATCCCCAAGGTGAGACCAGAACCTGCCCCTGTCCATGAGTGATCCCAGGTCCCCACGGGTGCTTTGGGGGATGCACTGCTGGCTCTGTTCTGCTGCAAGTGTCCCCTGCCCACGCACTGAAAATAATATTTTTCCACTGGAGCAAGAAGTTGAACCTGTAAAATGCTGGAAGGGGTTTTGTGGAAGTGTTGTACCTTCGTGTTTGAAAAGAAAAAGCATCCTTGCTTGCATATTTAATTGCCAAATTATCATATAAATGTCACATTACTTAGGATGCCAGAACTCACTGATATTTTAAATGCTTCCATGTTTTAATTCCTTGCCAGTCAACCTTTGCAAACCTAATTACAAAGGGGAAATCACTGATGGCATTTTGTTCACCATGTTTGGAGCTGAACTGAGTTTCCTGATAGAGAAAATTTTCAGCTGATTTTATTTTGTCTTTCTTGGTAGTGACAGGAGCTCTTCCTGCTGCTCCTCGCTGGGATAAGATGGATTACTGTCAGGAAAGCCATGGAGCAGCAGTACCAGAACAGGCCTGTGTATTTGGGTTAGCTCTGCAAAACAACCCAAAAATAAACAGAGGAGCCCATGTGGAGCTGGAAGCCTTGGGGAGGCTTCACTCAGAGCAGCTTTCCCCTTCCCCATTGCTTCCATCTCCCTGTGAAAGCAGCAATGTGAGAGCGATCAGGGACAAAGGGGGATCTTCCTGTGCTGACACAGGACATTTCCAGTGCCTTGGGAATGGCACTTCTTAGTCAGTCTGGGGTTTATGTAACACCCCACACCCCTGCGGGCTCCTCACCCACCCTGGGCACCCAGAGCCACAGGGCTGGGCAGGGCTCTGTGCCCCTCTGCAGCAGCCCTGGAAGCAGCTGGCTGCCCTCCTGGTCCATGGGCATCCCTGACAGCCGTGCCCAGAGGTGCTGGGGACAGCCCAGAGCTCCTGAGCCCAGCCCAGAGCTCCTCAGCTGTGCCCAGAGCTCCTCAGGGAATCTGTCTGGGGCCTCTCCCATGGGAACCTATGGCCATGGCAAAGGGACACGAAATCCTTGTGTGCTGAGGGAGCCCAGCTGGCTCTGGCCAGGCCAGCTGCAAGGGACACTCTGTAACCCCTGGGCATGGTCTGTGCCACTCCTGGGGTGACAGCTCTGTGTCACAGCTCTGTGTCACAGCCCTGCTGCCTCCAGAGCAGCAGAGATTTGTCACCAGCTCAGCATCATGTCCCATCGTGTCCCATCGTGTCCCATCATGTCCCATCATGTCCCATCATGTCCCATCGTGTCCCATCGTGTCCCATCATGTCCCATCATGTCCCATCGTGTCCCATCGTGTCCCATCGTGTCCCATCGTGTCCCATCGTGTCCCATCATGTCCCAGCACAGCCCAGCCCCCTGTTTGACAAGCGATGGAGAAGGCCTGAGCAGGGGCCGCTTTCCCCAAATCCCCAAATGGATGAGGCAGGGCTGGGAGCACCCCTGGAGCTGTGGGGAATGGGAAGCAGCAGGAGGTGGTGCCTGGGGACTGCCCAGGCATATCCAGGGTTTGCCCTCCACTTCAATCTGAATTTTCCCTGTTGAAAGGAGAGTCTTGTTCTCCTGATGTTCCTCCAGAACACCTCTCAGCACTCTGGGGCTGCAGCTCCCACATTCCAGCCCCTGGGAATGGCTGCCAACCCTTCCCTTCCCTTCCCTGGCCTTTCTGGCTGCAGGTTAGTAACAGAGCACTGCCTGATCTCCCCTGTTCCTGCTCTCTTCTCTAGCCTGAAGTGCAGGAAACAAACTCATCTGTGCTAATGCAGACATTTAGGGCTCCCCAGCCAAGGTTAATCATCCAGTGACATCTGAATTGCACGTTCTGTAAATACCTGTAGAAGCTGCTGCAGGGTTTGGAACAGGCTGATTACAGCCCTGGAGAGGAACATGGCCCTGTGGATGCTCCCAGGGCGAAAAGAGGCAATTTCCCACAGGACTGGGGTCATGCAGAACAGTGTCAGTGTAAAATGTGTGGATGCAAGGCAAAGGTTGGGAAACAAAGGCCTTATTTCCACTTTGATTTTTGTCCTTTGGGAAGATCTTGTCTCTCACCTTCCTAAAGACCAGAACTAGTCCAGAGTGCTGACACTCACATTCCCATTGGTTCTGCCTAGGTCCCAGTCCCTCTCCCTGTCCCAGTCCTTGTCCCCGTCCCCCTGTCCCTGTCCCCATCCCTATCCCTGTCCCCATCTATGTTCCTGTACCAGTTCCTGTCCCACTCTCCTGTCCCAGAGGCCAGTGCTAGTTCTGGGCTGGCTCAGCTGCTCTGAGCCTGTCCTGTCCCTCCCAGGGTGATCCTGTCCCTCCCAGGGGTGATCCTGTCCCTCCCTGGGTGATCCTGTCCCTCTCTGGGGTGATCCTCTCCCTCTCTGGGTGATCCTGTCCCTCCCAGGGGTGATCCTGTCCCTCTCTGGGGTGATCCTGTCCCTCTCTGGGTGATCCTGTCCCTCCCAGGGTGATCCTGTCCCTCTCTGGGTGATCCTGTCCCTCCCAGGGGTGATCCTGTCCCTCTCTGGGTGATCCTGTCCCACCCTGGGCTGATCCTGTCCCTCTCTGGGTGATCCTATCCCTCCCAGGGGTGATCCTGTCCCTCCCTGGGTGATCCTGTCCCTCCCAGGGTGATCCTGTCCCTCCCAGGGGTGATCCTGTCCCTCCCTGGGTGATCCTGTCCCTCTCTGGGTGATCCTGTCCCTCCCAGGGTGATCCTGTCCTTCCCACGGTGATCCTGTCCCTCTCTGGAGTGATCCTGTCCCTCCCAGGGTGATCCTGTCCCTCTCTGGAGTGATCCTGTCCCTCCCAGGGTGATCCTGTCCCTTCCTGGGTGATCCTGTCCCTCTCTGGAGTGATCCTGTCCCTCCCAGGGTGATCCTGTCCCTCTCTGGGTGATCCTGTCCCTCTCTGGGTGACCCTGTCCCTCTCTGGGGTGATCCTGTCCCTCCCAGGGGTGATCCTGTCCCTCTCTGGAGTGATCCTGTCCCTCCCAGGGTGATCCTGTCCCTTCCAGGGTGATCCTGTCCCTCCCAGGGTGATCCTGTCCCTCTCTGGGGTGATCCTGTCCCTCCCTGGGGTGATCCTGTCCCTCCCAGGGTGATCCTGTCCCTCTCTGGGTGATCCTGTCCCTCTCTGGGTGACCCTGTCCCTCTCTGGGTGATCCTGTCCCTCCCAGGGTGATCCTGTCCCTCTCTGGGGTCATCCTGTCCCTCTCTGGGGTGATCCTGTCCCTCTCTGGAGTGATCCTGTCCCTCTCAGGGTGATCCTGTCCCTCTCTGGAGTGATCCTGTCCCTCTCTGGGGTGATCCTGTCCCTCCCAGGGTGATCCTGTCCCTCTCTGGGTGATCCTGTCCCTCTCTGGGGTGATCCTGTCCTTCCCACGGTGATCCTGTCCCTCTCTGGGTGATCCTGTCCCTCCCTGGAGTGATCCTGTCCCTCCCAGGATGATCCTGTCCCTCCCAGGGGTGATCCTGTCCCTCTCTGGGTGATCCTGTCCCTCCCAGGGTGATCCTGTCCCTCTCTGGGGTGATCCTGTCCCTCTCTGGGGTGATCCTGTCCCTCCCAGGGGTGATCCTGTCCCTCTCTGGGGTGATCCTGTCCCTCCCAGGGGTGATCCTGTCCCTCCCAGGGTGATCCTGTCCCTCCCAGGGTGATCCTGTCCCTCTCTGGGTGATCCTGTCCCTCTCAGGGGTGATCCTGTCCCTCTCTGGGGTGATCCTGTCCCTCCCAGGGGTGATCCTGTCCCTCCCAGGGTGATCCTGTCCCTCCCAGGGTGATTCTGTCCCTCCCTGGAGTGATCCTGTCCCTCCCTGGGGTGATCCTGTCCCTCCCAGGGGTGATCCTGTCCCTCCCTGGGGTGATCCTGTCCCTCCCAGGGGTGATCCTGTCCCTCTCTGGAGTGATCCTGTCCCTCTCTGGGGTGATCCTGTCCCTCTCTGGGGTGATCCTGTCCCTCCCAGGGGTGATCCTGTCCCTCTCTGGGTGATCCTGCCCCTCCCAGGGTGATCCTGTCCCTCTCTGGGTGATCCTGTCCCTCCCTGGGGTGATCCTGTCCCTCTCTGGGTGATCCTGTCCCTCCCAGGGGTGATCCTGTCCCTCCCAGGGTGATCCTGTCCCTCCCAGCACTGCAGGGATCAGTTCCCAAGCAGAACCTGCCCAGGCAGCCCAGCCCAGCCCAGCCCCTCCCAGCACAGCCAACAGAGATGCATTGGCTGCCCTCGGGTTTTGTACTGGATTAGGGACGTGATGGAGCCCTGACATTTCAACCAGGAGCTGAGACATTTTAAGTCGTGTGCAGGGAAAATTAAGGTCTTTGCACTTTCCAGCAAGGATATTGCAAGGAGTGGGAAGCCAGGCAAGATTCATTACAGCCCCAAAGTGCAAAATTTCACACTTCTATCTGCAGTTTCCTTTTTTAACTGTCTGTCATTCTGAAATGTTTGTATGAAATACAGGAAGCGAGGAGCAGGAGATGAAGCTGGCGAGTGTGCACACCTCTGATGTGGGGTTTTGTGTTCCTTCCCAGCCCCAGCAACCCCACTGGGAACACTGGAATTCCACAGGCTGGGGAGAGCACGGGTGCCAGTCCAGCACAGCTTCTGTAGGAGAAGAAAGGAATGCTCCAACGAGCCACAGAACCTTAGAGAAGAGCAGAAACAGAGCTGAACAGGCCATAAAACCGGAACAGTTTCATTGCTGCCTATTTCTGTTCACACTGTTGTTGCAAAAGGCTCATTAAGAACATATGGGAGGACAATTGTAAGGGGCCTTTTGGTGGGATTCTGTGTCGGAGCTGTTTGTACACAAAGAGGTGCATCACGAGCAGGGTGGAATGACCCATCCTGTGTGACTCAGGCAGGTTCATACCGGGTGACAACGATGGAACAACTCTCTGGAGTCCTTCCTGCTGCTCTCACAGAGCTTCCTCTGCACCTTTGACTGTGCAGTCTCGTGGCCAAGGGATCATTTCACCTCTGTGCAAAGGGAACTTGTATGGAAATCTGGGATTTGTGTGGGCACCTGGCATTTGTGCGGAGCAGGGCTGGGTGGGACAGACGAGCAGGCCCCGTGTCCTGGATGGAGCCTGGCCCAGCCTGGAGGCAGGAGCACCCAGAGCGGAGCTGCAGGGAGAAGGGGAGCTGGGTTTCTGCGGGCTGTGCAGGGCTGGCAGCCCTGATAAGCTCCCTCGATGGCCCCGAGGCTCAGTGCCCCGGCCCCGCCGCCTCCCGGGAGGAGCTGCCCTGCCTGCCCCGCTTTTGTGGCTCGGAGCTGTCGGGAGCCGAGGGGGAAGCTGTGATGGATTCATTCTTTTCCCTTATCCAGAGGCTGCACTGCACTTTCTGCAAATGCCAATGTCTTGAAACGCCACGAGACAGCAGAGAGAGAGAGACAGAGCCCCGATAAATCACTGGGGCTGGGAGCCTTTATTGCCACTGACAACAGTCTGCCAGGGCTTTGTTTTCCTCCTGCTGCTCCACTCCCTTGTTTTGCTTTCTGCTCACCTTCCCTGGGCCCTGTTCCTACTCTCAGCTGTGCGAATTGCCATTAACAATTAATTAATTTAGGTCAGAATCCATTTGAACTTGGTGCTGCAGAAATTCAGAGTTTCATCCATGTTTCCTCCTTCTTCCTTCCCTCTGCCATTGCCTTCCTTCCCCAAATTCCCTCTCAGGGTCCTGCCCCACCTCAGGTGCTTTTTCCTGAGCCCAAGGGCTGCCTGGATGTGCCCATCCATGAGAGATGCCCTCACCTGGGGCCGTGGCAGGTGGTTTGGGAACAGGTCTGCTCAAGGCTGGAGCTGGGCAGCAGGAAGGGGCTGAGGGTTTTATAAGTGCCAGATGAGGCCAGCTCAGCACTCAGCTGTGCAGAACAGTCTGCAGGGGCTCTAGTTCGTTCTGGACATTTTCTGAGTCTTAAAAATTTCAAATAAGCGCAGGACCAAAGAGAAAATACTTTCCCAAAAATAGTACTGGGAGCTGTGAAGGTGGGAGTTCTCCAGCACTGCTGGGAGCCAGGGAGGGCTCAGCCAGCCTGGGGTGGTGCTGGCTCTTGGATGAAGCAGCCTGGCCCTCCAGCAATGCTGAGAGCCAGCAGGAGCTGGAACCCCAGGGGCTGCTGTCTGCACCGAGCAGCTCCAAAAGGCCCTGAAGGCCCTGCTGGGAACGCTGAGCTGCCTCTGCAGGGCTGCCAGCTGCTCAACAGCTGGGGATGGGGTCTGCTCCTCCAGAGCTGTGTTCAGACCAAAATCCCCGTTGGAACTGATTTATTTGGAAGCCTTGGTTTCCCTGGGGGAGATGTGTGGGTCAGTGTTTTGGGGAGCACGCAAATCACCCCGAGCTGTGGTGGTGCTTTGATCCCAGAGGGGGCAGATGAAACAAATGGGGGTTGGGATATCAGACACCTGTAAAAAAAAGTAAAAAGGACCTGATTCTACCAAAGGCTGGGGCCATAATGTGCCATCCTTGCTGAGTTTCCAGGACACTGAGCTCTGGCTGTCACTGGGGCTTTGTTACAGACAAAAGCCCTGATGAAATCTTGCACTGCTTTGCTGAAATGTTATCCCTGCCTACAGCACAGATTTGCTTTTCCTGGGGCCCAGCTCCAAAGAGCCTCCAGTGGAAATGGAGAAGCCCCAGGAAGATGAGGGCTGCTCTTACCTTCCCAAAGCAGCTGGTGAGCAACGAGCCCGAGGCTGAGCCGGGAGGTGTTGGAGGCATCTGTTCCTGTGAAGGCTTTGGGGTGGTTTGGCACCACAGGGTGGGGAGGGAGCTGTTCCCACATCCGCACCTGCTGCTGGCTGCCTTGGGTCCATCCCTTTGGCTCCCTGCATCTGCCCCTTATAAAGCCCAAGGGGCTCCAAAGCAGTTTTGGAATATTGCAGTCAGGATCTGTGAGTGGGAAATGTTTTTAATTTGGGTTACAAGATTACAAGAACTCTGCATTTCCTCGCTGCCTGTGTCCTGTAAATCTCCCTCCTGCCTCTCGCTACATTTTTCTTTTTTTTAAGGGCGGAGGGCGAGGGAAGTGGGACATAACCCCAGCAAATCTCCTTTAACTGATGTAAATCCATCCCTGTGCTTAAGCAAAAACCTTAAGCTCAGGTTAGAGTGGCTTCAAAGTCAGAATTTTTCCTTCCCCCCCTTACACTGGGAGTTTCCTGGCAGGTGTAGTGGCTCAGCACAGAGGGCCTGGTGCTTGTTGGGACACAAATCCAGGATAATGCATAAATACATAAATAATAATGATACAGAAATACAGCCAAGGAGCTGCACCTGCCCCAGGCCCAGGTCGTTCCTGCTGCCCAGGAGCAGCCTCAGCTTTTGCCATGAGCTGGAGCAGAGAAGCTGATCCTGTAAAACTGGGAACACGAGGCCTTGGAGAGCAGCTCTGGACCAGCCTGGCAGGACGGTGTAAAGCCTCTAGAACTCCTTCAACTCCATGGATCTCTCCTGATTTACACCAGAGGAGTGTAGGGCTCTTAGCACATGTGCCAGATGGTCTTTTATAAGCACAGGAATTATTTAAGAATGTGGCCATTACTCCAGTGCTAATGAATTACAAATAACTCCTGCAGGAAAGGCCTTTTGCTGACTAAGAAATGTGTCCCCAAGATAAGCTAACAGTTGAGGTTTAAAGGGTCAGCAATTTTTAAAAAATATATTTTATTCCGAGTAAGTTAAAGGGGTCTGGAAGGATCCCGCTTGCCTCATTAGCAAATATTGCCCAATTTTTCTTTCACAGTGTAGCAGGGGGGAAGAGAACCACATAAAATAAACACCTG